>JAWHQI010000080.1:6075232-7290279 GCA_033032865.1 Dactylorhiza incarnata
GCCGCTGTCGTGTCGTCGAGCCGTCGTGCGGGCAGTTGCTGGAATCGTGGAGCTGTCGCCTGGGCGACATCGATGTCGGATTTCCGACAGCGCAAAACCGCCGCTGTCGTGGGTGAAGTCGTGGGCAGTTGATGTAACCGCTGAGCTATCGCCTGGGCGACATCGCTGTCGGATTTCCGACAGCTCAAAACTGCCGATCGCTGTTGTAACCTCTCTGCTGTCGCCTGGGCGACAGTGGCTGTCGGAATTTTCCGACAGTGAAATTTTCCCACTATCAATTTTTGCTCCAAGAGAAATGTGAATATTGCATACCTGTTATCTGCACATCATTAACAAAAATAGAATAAAATACAAATGGGACATTGTTATTATCAAACCGGAGGAGTGCGAAACGCATGCTCCAACATTTATGGTCGCGATGATGCGAAGGTTCTGCGGGAGGCTTCTCCTCGCTTTCTGGCCGATCAGGGATCGCGAGCATTGCTACGAGCTTCAGAGTTATTTCATCAAACCGCGCGGAATCTCCTCGGCTCCGAATTGGAGCTCACGCTTCATCGGAAGCTCACGATGGAGGCCGAGAAGCGGGAGAACGAGGCTCTAAGGCGCGCCAAGGCGGCCGAGGATAAAGCCGAATCCAGTCGGAGCTTCAAGGTGATTTTGGTACTTTACGCGAGCTAAGATTGAAACCCGCTCTCTTTTCTTCATATCTTCTAACCTATCCTTCTCGCATCTACAGGAAGAGCAGTTGGTGGCGGTGGAGACGATCTCCAAGCTCGAGTGCGACCTGCGGGCGAGCCAAGTCTTGCTAGAGGCGAAGCAGGTTTGTAACGCCAAGTTGGAATCGAGGATGGCTGCACTTTCCTTCTCGGAAGCCGGACCTTCTCGCCGAACTCCTGGATCGTTCATGACGTCACAGGATCTCTCGTCTCTTCAACGAGAGATTGCCCTAGCCACCGGGGACTTAGTTTTCGCGAAGCTTTCGGTGGTCGTCTTGCTGGTTCCTGGGGCGGAAAGCTTGACGACGGAGGGGCTTCTGTCAGACATCTTGAACGCCAGCGAGGAGGAAGACAACGAGGAATAGAACGAGTCGGATTCGGCCGACTATGCTCCGCCGTCTAAGTGAAATATTTGTTTTTGACAATTTTGTGCTTCTCGCGGCTCTGCGAGCATATTTTTTGGTAAATAACATTCATTTTGATAGTAATATTTATTTTCTTGGTGAATCTTCCTTGTGCTGATATGATGTCGCTAGGCTCATAGGCTCGCATATTTTCGTGTCTTTCTCGTCAGAGCGACTTAGGATGAAATCGGGTATGCCGACCATCTGCCTTGCTCGCTTATTCGACCTGCTCGTTTTTATTTTGGCTTCTCGCCCATAGGGTTACTCGCACTAGCCCCTGCGATTTGGTATCCTACTCGCACCCTAACTTCTGAAAAAGTCGTTAGATAGAAAAAGACGGTCGGGGCCAAGGGGACTCATATTCCCGATAGCCTTCCTTCTAGTGCGAAGCTGGTGCTATTGAAGAGAACGACTTAGTAGGGAATGATTGTCGGGGAGGTTCCAGAGGAGCACCTTCCAAGGGAACACAACATCCCAAGGTCTCCATCCTGCTGTTAAAGGGGTCGACACAGTAGGGAATGACTGTCGGGGAAGTTCCAGAGGAGCACCTTCCAAGGGAACACAACATCCCAAGGTCTCCATCCTGTTCGGATGCTAGATGTCGACCCTACCTATTTCCTGTTGCTCAACAATTAAATGGGGAGTTAAGCACACCTAGGTACATTAACTCACATGATTGGAGGAAATAATTTGAAACGAATTGCTTGTTACGGGCTCTCAGCCCTCGAGGGTACACAACACCTTTATTCAAGGGTCCCCTGATCGGTTAAGTCGATCATCTCTTCGTCGAATTGGGAGGTCGGCGTCCAGACTTCTTCCTGATAATCTCTCCAGTCGGATGAGAAATGCAGTTAGTTGGAACCGCGGCCAACGTGCAAGGGGGGAGCTGATCTTGGCCGTCATTGCAGAGGCTTGGACTTAAGGGAACGCACAACTGAGGCACTGTCCCATCATCCGTTCTGGGTTTTACGAGAATCAAGTCGGAGGCCAGTTTCCCAACCTGACTAGGAGATCGACTTCACCTGCTTTCTTCTTTTAAGGCTTGCTATTATGAAAAATCTTCCTCATCCCTTGTTTCAGGGGGTTTTATTTTTAAGCAATCAATTTACAGAGGAGAAGGGTATACATCCCTGCTTAGGGATAAAACCTCTTTAGATCATCGCCGCTCCATGTATTCCCCAAGAGCTCCCCTTCCTGATTCTGTAAGTGATACCCTCCTGCTGCAAGTGCTTCGTGGACGATGAAAGGTCCCTCCCAATTAGGGTTGAGCTTTCCTACGACCGCCGATCTCCCAGCTGCGTCCACTTTCTTTAGGACTAGGTCACCCTCTTGGAAGTGCTTGAGACGAACGTGCTTGTCGAAGTGTCTTGCCATGCCACGCTTGATTTCCTCCTGCCTAGCCGAGACTAGATCTCGGAGCTCTTCGATGTAGTCGAGGGACAGCTTTTGGGCTTCCTCATTCTCTAGTCGCCATTCTTCATCTCCGTCTTCTGCCGCAATCACCCTAGGACTTCTGACCTCAAACTCTACTGAGATGAGAGCTTAGGACCCGTGAGAGAGTTTGAACGGGGTTTCCCCTGTGGCTGAGCTAGGAGTGGTCCTCAAAGCCCACAACACCGAGGGGAGCTGCTCCGCCCAATTACCTCTTAGGTTCTCGACTTTCTTCTTTAGTAGGTTGATAATTAACTTGTTGGCGGCCTCCACTTGTCCATTGCTCCTGGGATGATGTACTGACGCGAACCAGAGATCAGTTCCAAGCTGTCTGCAAAAATCCTCCAGCTCCAAACTGGCGAACTGTGGACCGTTGTCGGTGATGATGGCGTGGGGAATCCCGAATCTGCAGGAAATTTCTCCCCAGATGAAGTTCTTCACGACTTGAGAGGTGGTTTTGTCCAAAGCCTTGGCCTCAATCCACTTGGAGAAATAGTCGATCATGACGAGAACGAACTTCCTATGGCCGCTGGCTGAAGGAAAGGGGCCTATCAAATCCATTCCCCAGATAGCGAACGGCCATGGGGCGGTGATAGAATGAAGATGCTGGGCCGGCTGCAGATGAAGGGGGGCGAACAGTTGACACTTCGGGCACTTTTTCGAGAAGGCCTCCGCATCCTTGCGGATAGTGGGCCAGAAGTAGCCATGTCTCAGGATCCTTTGCTCCAAAGTGCGAGTCCCAGAATGGCTTCCGCACTCTCCCGAGTGAATTTCCTCCAACACTCGAGGTACTTTTTCTTCGGAGACACATCTAGCCAGAGGGCCCGAGATGGTCTTGCGATATAACTCCCCATCTTGCAATAAATAATACGCCGCCTTGTACCGAAACCTCCTTTGATCCCCTTCTTCCACTGGAAGTTGCCCAGAACTTAGAAAGGAAATGAACGGATCCATCCACGAAGGACGATGATCGATCTGCATCATCTCTCCTTCCTCAATGGATGGTCGAAACAACTCCGTGATAGTCCCTCCTGCTCTTGGCCCATACTTGGCCAGACGATCCGCTGTCGAGTTCTCCTCTCTAGGTACGTGCTCGACGAAGAAGGATTGAAAGCTTCCAATCAATCCTTTCACCTTCATGAGTACTTTTGCAGAATGGTGTCGCGTACTTCGAACTCTCCCCGAATCTGAGACGCGACCACCATTGAATCGGTGAAAGCCATGACGTCTTGGATGCCCAGCTCCTTTGCGAGGCGCAGGCCTGCTATGATGGCTTCGTACTCGGCTTGATTGTTCATTACGGGGAAGAGGATCTCGACTGCTTGCTCGATCCTAGTTCCCTGTGGGCTGACAAGAACGATGCCCACCCCCACAGAGCTCTTGCCTGAGGCTCCGTCCACGAACATCTTCCAAGGGATGGGAGTAGAAGCCTCCTCTCCCGGTTCTGCTTCCACCGAGAAGTCGGCTAAGAAATCTGCTACCGCCTGTGCTTTGATCGCCACCCGGGGCGAGAAGGAAATGTCGAACTCACTGATTTCTACCGACCATTTCGCCAGCCTCCCTGAATGATCCACCCCTTCCAAGATATTTCGGAGAGGATGGTCAGTCACGACCCAGATGGAGTGAGCTTGGAAATAAGGCCGAAGCTTTCGTGCCGACACCACCAAGGCGAAAGCGAGCTTCTCCAAGATTGGATATTTCAACTCCGCCTTCTTAAGTACCTGGCTAACATAGTAAATCAGGAGCTGCTTCTTTCCTTCTTCTCAGACCAGCACGGAACTTACCGCTTCCACCCCTACTCCCAAGTAAATGAGTAGGTCTTCCCCTTCTTTCAGGCTCTGAAGGAGAGGTGTCTGAGTCAACTGCTCCTTTAGCCTACCGATCGCCTTTTCGCACTCGTCGGACCATGCGAAGTTCTCGCTCTTGCGGAGCGTCTTGAAAAAGGGAGAGCACTTCTCTCCTGCCTTGGATAGAAAGCGGCTGAGACCTGCCAACCTTCCTGTCAGCCTTTGAACTTCTTTCATGGTCTTCGGCGAGGCCATCTCTAGGATTGCCTTAACCTTGTCAGGATTCGGCTCTACTCCTCCTGGGGTGATGAGGTGCCCCATAAACTTTCCCCTTCCAGCTCCGAACACGTACTTCGCCGGATTGATCCTCATCTTGAACTTTCTCAGCATTGCAAAGTTCTCCACCAGATCTACTATATGCTCCGTGACGCTCTTGCTCTTGATCAAGAGGTCGTCCACATACACCTCCAGGTTCCTCCCCTTCTGCTCTTTGAAGACAAGGTCTATCATCCGCTGGTAGGTTGCTCCTGCATTTTTTAGCCCAAAGGGCATCATTTTATAGCTATAGCACCCATCCCCACTGATGAAGGAAACGTCGCGGCAATCGGGGGGATACATCCGGATCTGGTGGTATCCCAAAAATGCATCAAGAAAACTCATTACAGGGAAACCGACGGCTGAATCAACCAGCGTGTCGATTCGAGGCAAGGGATAACAATCTTTGGGGCAGCTTTTATTTAACAAAGAGAAGTCCACACACATCCTCCAGCTGCCTACAGCTTTCTTAACCATTACAACATTGGAGACCCAGCCTGGATACTGGATCTCCGACACAAAACCTGCGTCCAGCAACTTCTTCACCTCTTCACGGATAGGTCCGGCCAACACGGTGGCACTGGACCTCTTCTTCTGGCGGACGGGCTTCACCGCGGGGTCGAGATTGAGGTTGTGGCAGGCAACCTCTGGGTCGATCCCGGGCATCTCAGTAGCACTCCAGGCGAAGATGTCAACGTTATCTTGCAGGCACGTTGCCATCTCCACCTTCTCGGTGACCTTAAGCGATCCCCCGATCTTCAGCAGCCCCGATACTCCCACTGCGGAGAGTACCTCGATTTCTTCCACCTCCTCGGACGCCTCCAGCCGGGTCGTGCCTCCAGTTACCCTCTCGAACTCCTCCGCGTCATCCATCCATCTGATGGTGCTAATCGAGCTGAGGTAGCACTCGCGGGCGGCTCTTGGATCGCTCCTGATCCTCACCTAGACGTCCCCTTGGCAATACTTGAGGCACTGATGGTAGGAGGATGGGACGGCCTTGAAGGTGTTGAGAAGTGGCCTCCCAAAGATGGCCTTGTAGCAGCTCGGGGCGTCCACGATGACGAAACGGCACTGGAGAGGGGTGCCCCCGAGTGTTACAAGGAGATGTATTCCTCCTTACACCTCCTGCTTCTCTCCGGAGAAGCCAAAAAGGGGACCATCCGGCGCCTGCACCCTTCCCGCGCCGACGCCTAGCCCGTCAAACGTCTTCTTGAAGATGACATTTACGGAGCTACCGTTATCGATCAAGATTCGATCAACGGTAAAATCTTCCACGGCGGATTGGATCACGAGGGCATCATGAAAGGGGTTCTCATTCCCTAACATGTCTTCTTCGGAGAAGGTGATCTCCTCCAACGGGGGCGGTGCCTACGAGGTCGAAGCGATGCTCCTTCGATAGATTTGATGGAGACTTCCCTTGCGGGAAGCTCTATCCCCGCACCCCCGTTGATCACCCCCACTCCTCTACCTCCTGGGTCCACCTCTCCTCGACCTTCGTGGTCGACTCGGTCCTCGTTCCTTCTTCGACCGGCATCCTGAACCGCCGGCTACTCGACCGGAGCTTCTATCCTTCGCTGCACCCCGTTAACCTCTCCCGTTGCCAGCCTTCTCCTGGCTTCCCAGAAGTCTGGGAAGGCCATCGTGCCATGCCCTTCCACCTGGTGGAGGTCATAGTAGCGGGGAACCTCCTCTACCTGCAGCCTCCTTTGCTTCCAGTTCTTCTGGCCTTGGCGATTGCTGCGCCTGGCAACCGCCATTGCTTCCTCCCTTCTTCTCTCCTGGCTCCCCTCTGGCCTGTCGAAACGCCTTCTCTCCGGGGATCTCCTTCCCCACTCCTGACGCTGAGGTCCCCTGGCCAGCTTCCACGGTGGCCGGCTAGCGGGGACTTGGTAGCGTCTTTCCTCCTCCCGACGCTCCGGATCCACGATGAGCCTCCTCTCATCGTTCCTTCTTGGCTCCTCCCTCCTGGGTTCTCTTTTTCTTCTCTCCTCTCTACCTCTTCCCTCTGGCTTCCGCTTTTCTGCCCTCCTGGGCTCTTCCTTCTTCCTCTTCTCGGGGGGACTTTCCTCCTCCTCCTCCTCATCTTCCTTGGTCACTCGGGTGAGCCTGGATAGGAAGCCGCGGTTGGAAGCCTCACCCTGGACGAACTGGTTGGCCCTTTCGATGAGGTTGGCGTAGGAGTAGAGAGGATTCCTACCGATCTCCATCTTAAAGAGGCCTTCACGAAGTTCGAAGGTTAGTGCCAACCGCAGGGTGCGACCATCCACCTCCTGGATGAGTAGCACTTCTTCCTGGAAGCGATCGATATAGTCCCCCAGCATTTCTTTTGGTCCCGGGTCAGATGGAAATGGGCCGTAGCCTCCTTCTTCAACTTCTTTGCCATGGCGAACCGCATGTTCAGCCCCCGGCAAAGGTCTTCAAAGCAGTAGATGGAGCCTTCCGGCAACTGGTGGAACCAGTCCCTTGCCTTCCCTCGGAGGGAAATCGCGAACAGCCTACACTTGAAGGCGTCCGACATGGTCCAAAGGGAAGCGACATCCTCAAACCACTGGATATGACGGATAGGGTCCTCTCTCCCTGAGTAGTAATTCATCGAGGGATCCCTGAACCCCTCAGGCACTGGCGCGGCGAGGATCTCCTCGCAGAATGGGCTCCTCCCCCCAATCTGGCGACGATCATCATCTGGCCTAGTATCTCCCCCATACTCGCTAGCCTGGCGAGTATTGTAGTATCTCGCCTGCTCATCCTCCTCATGGAACCGAGTTCCGTCAGCTCCTTGCGACGCTTGCAGACCAAACTGCGACCTCCTTGGTCGCTCGAACTCCTCGACATGCTCATTCCTTGCTCGCTGAGTGTGAGCACCTTCCTCGGACGGACCCGGGCGATGAGGCGACGTCGTCGTTCCTTCCATGCGAGGTAGAAGAGCTGCTCGCTTGGAGCCTTCCATCCTCCGCGCGTATTCCTCGAAGACAGCCAACGATACGAACTCGCTGCCTTGAGCCGGGTTCCCCGCCACCTCCTCGTGGTCGCTAACTGTTACCATCTCACTTTTCTACAAGACTTTCTTCCTCTGGCCGCGATCCACGCTCACCGCACCAAAGTGTTGACGCCTGGAAAATCCTGGCCTCAAGATTCGAATCAATGCAGCCTGGGGCTACTTGCCCAGCGGTTGAACGAGAAGGTTTGGTTAGCTACGACGAGCGAAACGGAGAGAAAAAGGACACAACCCCAGGTGCTGCGGCAGGGAGGTCCCACCACGTACCCAGAAGCTCTAAAGAGTCTTCTCCTCCAAAACCACGAATGGCCGAGCTCGGTACTAGGTAAGCACTTGTTAGGGAAGATTCTTGACTGTCAAAGTGGGGGTGCAGCTCTGATTTTGACAAGTGTCATTCCTGGTACCCCTTGGGGGTCTATTTATAGACAAATCCTAAAGGGGGGAAAGCAGATGGCTATCCGTGACCCCCTAGAGTTGGTTTTTTAGACAAGGCAATAGGTTGGCGAGTAGGTAAGGACCTCAGACCTAACTGGCGAGTTGGTTGGCTAAGTCGCCTATAGGCGAGTAGGCCCGAACTCACGACTTCCTCGCCTGGCCGAGTAGTGAACGCCAGGCAGGGCTTTCCTTCTCGTCCTATGCGAGTAAGTACCTTCTCGCACAACCAAAACTCTTGATCTTCCTTCGTCTTCTGGATTGTTGACTTCTGCCTTGACCTTTTGACTTTGACCTCCGCCTACGTGGCCTTTAGATGGGCCCACCCTCAGAGAATGAGGGTTGTACAATAAGAACTCTACCTTAAAAGAAACTTAAGGAAAAGTAAATTACTAAATATTGCTCTCTCCATAATTTTCAACTAAAACTAGAACAATGATAATTGGCTAAGGGGGATTTCATAAAATTTGGCAAAAGAAGAGAATTTTTTTGAATGGAGGAAATGGAATTTATCCTCATCATGAATATTTTTTTTTCTTTTTTTTCTCTTCTAATAAAAACCCAAAATGTATATGTTTAGGAGTAATGAATTTTATCCTCTTACTCCATGCCATATAATCTTTTAAATGATTTTGGGTGCATATATTTAGGGAATAATGAATTTTATCCTCGTATTCCCATGACATATGATCTTTTAAAGTACTTTTTTTATGCCATCAAAGGGGTAGGGTAGAGAAAATAAATCTAGCTAGCTTTAAATTATTTTGAGAGCAAATTCTAGTAAAATTAAATTTCCTAAGATCTAAAAAGTTAGAAGAAAATATAATTGAAATCTAAAGAAGTTTAGCAAATTCACTACAAAATGAAGCCATTTAAAAGTAAAAAAGAGAAGTCATGCTAAATAAGTTCTCTAATCAAGTTAAAATCATAAGATGATTCTTAAAACAAGATTATCTCAAATTTAAAATTAACAAACTTTGATAATCAAAATTTTAGCTAATTAAAAACCTAAAAATGCTTATAAATATTCTCAGCTAGATTTCTAAGAAATCACAAAAAAAACAAATAGGAGAGGTATAAGATTTTTGTATTATATTTTTGTTTTGGTTTTTCTTTCTAAGTTTTTCATAAATATTTTTTTTTTGAATTTTTATATTATCTTTTTTTGGATTTTTGATATTATCTAAATAATAATAAAAAAAACTAAACATAAACTAAAAAAAACTAAAATGTTTTTGTTAATTCTCAGACTTCCCGAGGTCTACCTGGTGAAGGGCTCGCAATGTACTAGAGGCTGTGATGGGAATTCAAGCCCAAAGCGTCCTTTCCGAGAATTTAAATTTTTCGATTTTCTAAATTTTTTTGAGTTTTTTTTTTGGGTTTTACAATTGCTTAAAAAGAAGAAAACATAACAAAATATATTTTATAATTTTTTTTTTTTGAAAATTTTCTAATTTAAAAAGAACTATTTACACCCCCATACTTAAAGTTAAACATTATCCCCAATGTTTAAAACTAAGTATGAAATAAGAGAAAATAAAGTGCAAGACAAAACAAAAAATAAAAATAGAAAAGAAGGAGAGGTTAAGAGGGCTTCCCTGGTTATGAAGATGCGGGGGAAGCGGCGGTTACCTACAAAACATGTTAAAATAAAAAGAAAAATAATAAAAAGATAACTTTGGGGTGCCTCCCAAAAGCTCTTTGTTTAAGGTCGCGTAGCTTGACCCACTTGCCGATCATATTATAGGAGGAAGTAAAATCGAGTCACTCTTTTCATTAGTAAACTCTCCCGGAAGATATAATTTAAGGCGGTGCCCGTTAACTTTGAAAGAACCTTTTTCCGGGTGGGAAATTAATATTGTCCCATAGGACCAAACCTCTTTAACAATAAAGGGTCCGGACCACCGGGATTTTAGTTTTCCCGAAAAAAAGGCGAAGGCGAGAATTATAAAGGAGGACGAGGTCGCCCGGCGAAAAAGTTTTCGGAACTTTTATATGTTTATCGTGATAAAACTTTGTTCGCTCCTTATATAATTTATTGCTCTCATACGCATTCGCTCGCCACTCATCTAATTCGTTCATTTGGAATTTTCTTTGTTCGCCCGCTAAAGTGGAATCGAGGTTTAAAAATTTAAGCGCCCAAAATGCGCGGTGGTGTTCTAATTCGACCGGGAGGTGGCAAGCCTTGCCATAAACCATTCGATACGGTGTACAACCGATAGCGGTCATGTATGCCGTTCGATAGGCCCATAGCGCGTCATCGAGCTTTATTGCCCAATCCTTTCGATTAATAGAAACTGTTTTTTCTAAAATCCGCTTTAATTCTCGATTAACAACTTCAACTTGGTCGCTCGTTTATGGGTGATATGCGGTGGATAATTTGTGTCTGACACCATATTTTGCTAAAATTTTTGTAAATTGACTATTGCAAAAATGGGTGCCCCGATCACTCACTATAGCGCGCGGCGTGCCAAATCGAGAAAACAATTTTTTTAAGAAATTAACGATGACTCGCGCATCGATGGTGGGGAGAGATTGCGCTTCCGCCCACCTCAACACGTAGTCGACCGCAACGAGAATATATTTGTTTGAATATGAGGGAGGGAGAGGACCAACAAAATCAATACCCCAAAGATCGAAAATTTCGCATTCTAAGAAAATATTTTGGGGCATCTCATCCCGACGAGAGATGTTTCCCGACCGCTGGCAGCTGTCGCAAGTACTCACAAGGGTGTGAGCATCTTTGAAGAGCGTGGGCCAATAAAAGCCCGCCTCCAGCGCCTTCCTCACGATTTGGTTCGAATGATAATGACCACCAGTGGGTCCCTCGTGGCAATGACGTAAAATTTTAAAACCTTCCTCACTTGAGACGCATCTTCTCACCACCTGGTCTACGCAAACACGTAATAAAAAGGGGTCCTCCCAAAAATAATTCTTTAAATCAGAAAAGAATTTCTTCTTTTGCTGACTCGAGAATTCTTTTGGCAGGACCCGGGCTACTAAATAGTTAGCCAAATCCGCAAACCAGGGGGTAGAAGATGAATTAATATTTTCGTGAGCTAGGAGGCGCTCTTCGGGAAATTTATCGTTAAAGTCGTCTTCTATTAATGCTTCCGAGGAGGGATTTTCTAATCGAGAAAGGTGATCGGCCGCCAAGTTTTCGGCTCCCATTTTATCCCGGATCTCTAAATCAAACTCCTGCAAGAGGAGGATCCATCGCAAAAGATGAGGCTTGGCGTCCGATTTACTTAAGAGATACCTAAGCGCGGAGTGATCTGTGAAGACAATAACTTTGGAAAGCGTGATATACGACCTAAACTTATCAAAAGCGAAATCGATTGCTAGAAGTTCCTTCTCGGTCGTGGTGTAGTTTACTTGTGCCGACGTGAGTGTTTTGCTCGCATAATAGATCGGGTGAAAATACTTACTCACCCGTTGGCCTAAAACGGCACCAACCGCAATATCACTTGCGTCGCACATGATTTCAAAAGGGAGCGACCAATCTGGGGCGACTAGAATCGGGGAGTTTATAAGTTTCTCTTTGATAAGTTGAAAGGCTAAATGGCATTCATCGTTAAAAAGAAAAGATGATTCTTTCTCGAGAAGATGGGTTAACTGCTTTGTGATTTTGGAAAAATTTTGTATAAAACGCTGATAGAACCCCGCATGGCCTAGGAAACTTCTAATAAGTTTTATGTTTGTTGGAGGGGGAAGTTTTTCAATTACTTCGATCTTGGCCCTATCGACCTCGATCCTGTTGGAAATTGCATTCACAATTACCTTGATTTGTGAGAAGTCACCCTTAAACTAAGATTGAATTGCTTTTGTATTTGATATGCTTTTCTAGTATTGTCTTGCAGATTATCATGGCTAAGTGTAAGCCAATGTCAGGTCACAATGGGTCTGCAAACACAGTTTCATAAAATGTAATCCCTCATTATATGAAACATGGTGATGACTCATGTGTGATCTCACTATTGGGGTACACTTCTTTTTCAAGACTATTGAAGACTTTGGAGTGCGGCTGCTGCATGTGTTCAAGAGAAGAAAAGAAATTTTTGTGGAAAAAATTTTTCCTAAGGATATGTCTCGAGAGATCAGACATGTCTCGAGAGATCGTGGTTGTCTCGAGAGATCTTAAGTCTGAATTCTTTGCAATGTCTCGAGAGATCATCGAGTTCTCGAGACATCCCTTTCCTGCTCTCTCCGTTTCATGTCTCGAGAGATCCCTTATGTCTCGAGAGATCCCTCATGTCTCGAGACATCTGTCCGTAAATTTCTAATTTCGTTTTCTCTGTTCT
Source organism: Dactylorhiza incarnata (assembly GCA_033032865.1). Taxonomy (NCBI): domain Eukaryota; kingdom Viridiplantae; phylum Streptophyta; class Magnoliopsida; order Asparagales; family Orchidaceae; genus Dactylorhiza; species Dactylorhiza incarnata. Next base: position 6,087,614 of record JAWHQI010000080.1, read on the forward strand.
GACGGATCGTGGTCGCCCCTCTTCGTTTCTAGTGGCTATTTTGATGCTTTTAAGATCGTGTTAACCCTTAATCGCTCCTCTCCATATATAGAGTTGCTCTTGGGTTATTTAAAAAGAAGTTTTTGAGAATCGTTCTAACCCTAATCTCTCTCCCGATCAAAAAGAACGTGAAAAACGCCGCTCGCCGTCGTCTACGATTGGAGATCGATCTACTCTTTGGAGTTGCCGATTTCTTTCAAGAAGGGTTCGATTGATCCATACTCAGGTTCTACAATCTCTATTGGATCGTTTCGGATTGCCAAAGACAGATTTGAAGAATCGTTGTTCTTCCTCATCGTTCTCAAAAGCCATTCAAGAAGAAGGAAGAAAACGCCTCTGTTATTCAGATCTGGTTTAGTATTGTTCAAACCCCTTTTCAATCTATTGTAGGAGTTGTTATCTCCGAGTTGTAGGAGTTGTTATCTCCGAGTTGTAGGAGAGGTTGTTCTCCGAGTTGTAGGAGAAGTTTTCTCCGAGTTGTAAGAGAGGTTCTCTCTGAGTTTGTAGGAGTTTGACTCCGAGAATGTAGGATCGTTCTTGATCCGAGATTTAGTGAGTAGTCAAGTCTAGCTGTGGTGCTAGATTGGCGAGGCCGGCAGTGGAGTACCCAAGTACGGGGAACCACTATAAATTCCTGGTGTTATCTGTGGCTGTGATTAATTTTGTGTGCTGTGCTTTACGTTTATTTTTAATTCCGCAAAAGACGTAGAGATCACCTATTCACCCCCCTCTAGGTGATTTAGGTAGGCAACTAGATACTTCAATTGGTATCATAGGGTCGCTGTTCGTTGCTAGGTTAACACCTTGAACAGGATCCATCCTTCTAGTTGCTAGCAAGCCATGGATAGAGTCAAGGAATCCTCTCTGAAATTGCCCATCTGCACTAAGGCCAACTTTCCTATGTGGAAGGAAAGAGTCCGTTTTTATATGGAAGCTGCAGATCCCAGAATCTTCCAAGTCGTGGAAGAAGGTCCCCATGTGCCAATGACCGCTTCGTCAACAAATCCTACTGTTCAGATACCTAAGAAAATGATGGATTTGACTAAGGATGAGATAGCTCTTGTTGCTCTTGACAAGAAGGCTAAAAACATAATTGCAAGTGCAGTGGACGATTCCATGTTACAAAACTTAATTCACTGCAAATCAGCCAAAGAGATGTGGACATCCTTAATTGTTCTAATGGAAGGTACTGACGAGGTAAGAGAAGATAGAAGGTCTCTACTTAATCAAGAGTACGAGGCGTTTAAGCAGAATAAGAAGGAGTGCATTGCTGATGCGTACGAAAGATTCTTCAAGATAGTCAATGGTTTGAGGAACTACGACAGGGAGTTCACAAACGGTGAACTAAATGACAAATTCTTGCGTTCCCTAACGAAAGACTGGGATAGCAAAATTGTTGCCATAAGAGAGTTTGGAAAACTGCCAAGTCTAGAACCTCAAAATCTGTTCGGGAAGCTGTTGTCTCATGAATTACAAATGAACATCCGAAAGTCTGAAGAGGATGTAAATCGAGCTTCAAGCAAAGAAAGAACCTTAGCTTTGAAGGCAGAGAATTCAAAGAAGAGCAAAGCAGTAATACCGATCAGAGAAAAGGAATCTGATATTGAAGAAGAATCGGAAGCCAGCTCCTCCTGTTCCGAACTGTCTGATGGGGAGTTCTCTTTAATCTCCCGTCAGTTTAAGAAACTGCTGAACAAGCGGAGGCACATGAACAACAAGCCGTCTTCCTCGGATCATAAATATTCTCGTCGTGATGGCGAATATCACAGGAAGGGCTCAAGCAATAATGACAGGTATAAACCCAAACAGAACAAACACATTTCTTCTGCCATTATTTGCTACTGTTGTAATAAGCCAGGGCACATAATTGCTGAGTGTCCCTATAAGAAGAAAGAAGGTGGAAGAAAAGAAGACAAGAAATCCACTCATGGAAAGAAGAAATCAGATAGAAGCTTCGTCGCTAAGAAAGCCAAAACTCTGAGCGACAGTGACTCCGATGAGTCGAGCGATGAAGAAGAAGCTTACTTCGGTCTGATGGCTATGTCTGATGATGAAGAAGCACCCCCGTACACCGGAAAGGTAAATGATCACACTATCCTATCTGATTCTGATTATGCTTCGGCTGAACAAAAGGATAACCTCTCAGACGATGAATCTGAGCTCATGTCTCAATATACCAAAATGCTCCAAAGCTTTGACAAGTGCCGAAAGGTTGTCAAAACTCAGGGTAAGGAGATCATGGCTCTCAAGGAGGTGGAATCTAACTTGAGAAAAGAAGTTGAAGAACTTTCTTCTCTCAAAGAGGAAGTCCAAGCCTTGAAAGACAAGATCAAAAGCTCGGAAGAGACTCTTGCCTTGAGAGATAATTCGATAAAAGTCTTGGAGGAACAGCTTGCGGCTGAGAAGAAGTTGGTTGAAGCATTCTCTCAACCTAAAACTGTTCTGCCAATTATTGGTACTTTTACCACTAAGGCAAAAGGAAGCGGTATAGGACATGAAGCTAGTACTAGCAATTCTTCAAAAAATACAATTGCTAAGAAGAATAGTCTGGTTGCTAAGAAAGCTACTACCAAAGAAAAAGGGAAAGCTCTTCAAGAGCCTGTAGCATTCAAGAGAGTCATATTCCCTACGAATGCTTATGATTTGGAGAGTTCCTATGGTCATTTCACACGACCAATTTCTTTTTCATCTGTGAATGATCATAAGGAATGGGCTCCTCCCTGAAACTTTGGTGATAGTGCTTTTCAAGCACCCTATCAAGAGATTAATCGGAAAGGGTACGGTCCATTTGTTCATGGTCCGAGTGCTAAGAAAGCACCAAAAGTGAATGCTGTTGCACCAAAGCCGAAGAGGACAGTACCACCTTGTGTGTGTTGCCCCCATGAGGCATCCTCATCTAAAAGGGCTGCTCCTGCAAGAGCTAACGTTCAAAAAGTTAAGCAGGAAAGTGTAAAGAGAAGGTACAACAGATTCGACTGTTGGTGCTGCGGTAAAATTGGTCATTTTGCCGTTGATTGTTGGTTTAATACAACGTATACTAGGAGACCACAAGTGAACGTTGCAAGGCAGACCACTCGCAATGTTAACATTTATCGTGGTGCTCAACTGACACGGGACCAAGGACCCAAATCTGTTTGGGCTCCTAAGGCGAAATGATTTATTTTTTGCAGGTATGTCCAAAGGCCAATAAAAATCCAATCTGGTACTTGGACAGTGGATGCTCTCGGCATATGACCGGGACAAGAAGCCTTTTGCAAAACTACATTCCAGTTGCGAACGGTCCAAAAGTTATTTTTGGCGGTTCAGACAGAGGAATAACTAAAGGCTATGGTATGATTTCTAATGGAAATGTATCTTTTTCCGATGTAGCTTATGTGGAAGGATTACGACATAATCTGATAAGCATAAGTCAACTTTGTGATAAAGGATACATTGTTGATTTTCATAAAGATAAGTGTTTGATAAAGTCGGCTGAAAATCATGAAACGATTTTATCAGGCATTCGCTGTAGAAACATATTTTGTTTAAATTTTCTTTGCATATCATCTTCTACACCAGTATGTCTTTTGGCAAAAGATAGTGCATCTCTTGTTGACAAATGGCACAAGAGATTAGCACATATAAATCTCAAAACTATTAATAAATTGTTTTCTCAAAACTTAGTGCGAGATGCACCAGATGTTAAGTGCATTAAAGATAGACCTTGTCATGCATGTGTAAAAGGCAAGCAAACAAGAGCTACCTTTAAGAGCATCATTGGCAAAGATTCAACCAGGTGTTTATACCTACTTCATATGGATTTGTTTGGTCCTTTGCAAATTAGAAGTTTAGGAGGAAAATCTTACACATTGGTTATTGTAGATGATTTCTCTCGTTTTGCCTGGGTATTCTTTCTGAAACATAAGTCAGATACCTTTGACACTTTCACTAGTTTTGTCAGGCAAGTCCAGAATGAATTTAACTGTTCGGTGGTCAAAATCAGAAGTGACCATGGTACAGAATTTGAATCTGGAGCCATGACAGAATTCTGTGAAAGCCTCGGTATCTTTCATGAGTTTTCCTCTCCTCGAACTCCACAACAAAATGGAGTAGCTGAGAGAAAGAATAGAACACTTATTGAGGCTTGCAGAACCATGTTGAGTGACTCTTCACTACCTGAATATTTCTGGGCTGAAGCTGTCAATACTGCATGCCATGTGCAAAACAGAGCACTCATAAACAAAAACCATGAAAAGACTCCTTATGAACTTCTAAAAGGCAAGAAACCGACCATTTCTTATTTTCGAATCTTTGGTAGTAAATGCTTTGTGCTAAACAATGGAAAGCATTACAAAACTAAGTTTAGTGAAAAGAGCTTTGAAGGTATTTTTGTAGGTTATAGTAGTCATAGTAGGGCATATAGAGTTTTTAATAAGAAAACCCTGGTGGTAGAAGAATCTATTAATGTTGTATTTGATGAGACGAGCATGCTACAAAGCAGCTCCTCTAGCATTTCTTCTGTAGACACAGGTTCAAAGCTGCAGGACTTAAGCTTGGATCAGCCAGTTGAAGAAAATTCTCAACACTTCATCAAGATTCCCCCAATAACAATCTATGAAGAAGATCATCCTGATGAAGAGCCACTCCAAGTGGAGGAAGACACTCCAACAGTAGAAGAAACTCCTATTGGTCCAATTCATGCAAGGAACCTCGGGCTACGACACATGAGGGATCATCCAGTTGATCAAATCATAGGAGATCCTCATGAAGGAATAAGAACAAGACGAGGTACCATTAACGAAAATATGCATTTAAGTTTTCTTTCGCAGGTCGAACCAAAGAAATTCCAAGAGGCAAATGAAGATCCATCCTGGATAATCGCTATGGAAGAAGAATTAAATCAGTTCAAACGATGTAAAGTATGGACACTTGTTCCAAAACCAAAAGACAAAAATGTCATAGGAACAAAGTGGGTGTATAGAAACAAGCTGGATGAAGAAGGAACAATCATAAAGAACAAAGCCAGACTTGTAGCTAAAGGGTACAGACAAGAGGAAGGCATCGACTTCGATCAGACGTACGCTCCAGTAGCAAGGCTCGAAGCGATCAGACTCTTCCTTGCTTATGCTGCTTTCAAGGGTTTCACCGTATATCAAATGGATGTCAAATCTGCGTTCCTAAACGGAGACATTAAAGAGGAAGTATACGTTGAACAACCCCCAGGTTTTGTTAATCCTGATCATCCCAATCATGTTTATTTATTACAGAAAGCTTTATATGGTTTGAAACAAGCTCCTCGAGCTTGGTATGAGACGCTGTCTAACTTTCTTCTTGAGAACAAGTTCACAAGAGGAAAGATAGATAAGACATTATTTCTTAGGGAAGTAAAAGGCAAGATTTTGCTAGTGCAAATCTATGTCGATGACATCATATTTGGTTCTACGGATGATAACCTCTGCAAAAAGTTTTCTAAACTTATGCAAGGGAAATTTGAAATGAGCAGTATGGGTGAGATGAAATATTTCTTAGGACTTCAAGTGAAACAGTCTGAAGATGGAATCTTCATTTCTCAGACAAAGTTCACTAAGGAGTTGATTAAGAAATTTGGAATGGAGAGTGCAACCTCTATGAGGACTCCAATGAGCTCAGCTACGTCTCTGGACAAGGATGAGAAAGGGAAACCTTTTGATGAAACCAAGTACAGAAGCATAATTGGCTCATTGCTCTACCTTACTGCCAGTAGACCTGATATAATGTTCTCTACATGTGTATGTGCTAGATATCAGGTGAACTCTAAGGAATCCCACTATACTGCTGCAAAGCGAATTTTGAGATATCTTAAAGGCACACCAAATCTTGGCTTATGGTACCCAAGAAGTAATGATAGTGAACTAATTGGTTTTTCAGATGCAGACTTTGCAGGTAGCATAGACGACAGGAAAAGCACTTCTGGGACGTGTCAATTCCTCGGAAGGAGACTTATTTCCTGGAGTAGCAAGAAGCAGAATTGTGTTGCAATTTCAACCGCCGAGTCGGAATACATTTCTGCTGGCAGTTGTTGCGCACAACTTCTCTGGATAAGAAATCAACTTCAAGACTACAACATGAAGCTCAAAGACATTCCTATGTTTTGCGACTCTTCCAGTGCAATTGCTATCGCAAATAATCCAGTCTCTCACAGTCGGACAAAGCACATCGAGCTACGATATCACTTTATCCGGGAGCATGTGGAGAAGGGTGACATAAATCTGAGTTATGTCCCCACGGATAAGCAAGTTGCAGACATCTTCACGAAGCCACTGGATGAGACTAAGTTCTCTTTCTTCAAGACGGAACTTGGAATGCTCAACATGGAGTAATGGTCAAGTCAATCAAACCTTGGCGACAGGAAGTTTTCTGTTGACAAGTCATGTCTCGAGACAAGAAGCAGATCTCGAGACACGGTGTATCTCTCGAGACATCAATGAAGAAAATAACTCCTGAGTTCTCGAGACATAACCGATGTCTCGTGATATAGGTTATTTTTTTTTTGGAATCCAACCGTCAGGTACGCGCTATTTCCCTTTTATAATTTTCGAATTTCCGTAAAATCAAAAATATATATATATACGAAATCAGAAAACTTGATGTTCACGCGAGTCATCTCCCGAGACCTCCTCGACCTTTCGTCTCCCTCTCGAGCGATGATCGTCTGCGACCGGTCTCAGTGCTGCGGTGGTTCTCGGTGATTCTTCGTTCAACATTCTCCTCCCTCCATCTTGCTGCAATGGCTCCCTCTCCTCATTCGAAAATCGGAGTCGGCAATGAGGTAATTCGGTTAGGTCTTGCAAGTTTATCCGATGAGTTCCATACTCTGTTTTGTATACTTGATGCCGCCGGTCTCACCTTCGTTCTCGAGCATCCTTGCCGGATTTTGTTTGAAGAGGTTGAAGAATTCTTCATCAATGTGAAGCCAATCAAGGAAGGAAGTATGTTGATCTCCTTCGTTAAGGGTATAAAAATCAAAGTCTCTCCAGAGACTCTCGCTAAGTATTTGCAGTTGTCTGAAGTGGAAGCTGAAGAAGAGCTAGTTGACACTGATTGGTTGACTACAACAAGGTTCTGTGGTCTAGATTCAGATTTTTCTACAGTTAAGAGGAATAAGTTGAATGCTGTAGGGAAGCTCCTGCTGGACATTATCTCAAAGGCACTTTTCTGCAAGACAGGATCTCAAGGACATGTGTCTAAAGAGATGTTTCTGTTGATGATTGGCATTGTTACTGGAAAGAAGAGAGATTGGGCCTCAATCTTATTCTCAAATATCAAAGCTTGCATAAACACTCCTAACTTTGCCCGGATTATCTCACTGTTTCTAAATCAGTTTAACCCTGCTATTTTCAACATGTCCAAAGGTACAGTTATCCATCACCTTAAGAAGATCGATGTCAGCTCCTTGCAGAGATGGGACATTCGGATCAAGAAGCCGGAAATGGCTGGTGCTCCTTCTGGGGGGGAGACTCTTAGATCTGCAGTTGCAAGAGAAGCAGAAACTCCAGCTCCTTCTTCTGAAGATCAAGCACCCTTCGTACCATCATTGCCACTTTCATCTCGGACTCGCTCTAAAGCTTCAAGTCGTGCCAAGCTGCCAATCCGTTCAAAGGCCAAAGGTAAATCCTCATCAGCTCCAACAGAATCCCTTCCAGTATCTGAAGAGCACAGTCCCAGTGGCCAACAGGCAGGATCTGGTGCTGATTTTGTTTTTAACATAGATGATGATGATGTCATGTCAGTTCATGAATTGTCACCTCCCCTAGTACATGTTGAGGGGGAGTCAGAGTATGTTACAACCAAGAATGCTCCAGATGAGCTAGGTTGTGCAGAAGATTCTCTTCTAGGAAAGATTGAAGCACTGCTCAATAAGCAGAGTGCACAGTTTGAAAATTCTTTGACAACTGTTCACAGGAAGATTGCCTCAGTTGAAAGTGAACTAGGCAGAGAGTTAGCTAAGATAAAATCCAATTATGAAAATCTCTCTGATTTGATGAGCCTAGGGAGCAAGCAAATTGATCATGCAACTGAAGGTGTAGGCACAGTGTTGACTCAGACTGTTATACTGACAAAGCTTCAAGAATCAGTGTCTGACAAGGCTGAAGCCAATACGTTCAGAATTGTTGATGAAGTCGGAAAGTTCAAAGATGATACTCTCCAAACCCTCTCTGTAGAAGTCAGAAAGGGGGAGGAAAATATAGTAGCTAAAATGACAGATTTGATTGAAAGCTCCGTTTCTGCTCGTCAAAGCTCATGGAATTCTCAGTTTGAGCAGTTCTCTTCTAGGATGATGAAGCAAGTTGCTGATATTAATGCTTATTCATTCAAAACAGCAATGTGGCTTCATAATCAGATTTTTCCTGAGTTGGCAATTGATCCAGATATTCCTGTTCCTCAGTTTTCTCCCAGGCCAGAAGAACTACTTGGGAAGGCTCCTATTGTTGAAGAACAATCAGATAGGGTTGGGACCAAAGGAAAAAGAAAATTTGGTGAAGGTTCTTCTGTCAGTCGATCAGTTCCTAGTTCTAGCTCTACAGGTCAGTGCAAAGCTAAGGCTGAGAAAAGTTATCCAGAAATCTGGAGCCCCGTCTCAAAAGACATTATTCTTGAAACCTATAAGTTAGTTCATGAAGGTAAAATGAACAGATCTGAATGCTACAGCTCTCAAGAATGGGAAAAACATGAGACAGCTCAAAGGAAGCGAAGGATTCATTTCAGAGCGTTTGGTTATAATAATGCTGATGCTCCAGAACCTCCTCCATTTTACCATCCCAAGCCTCATGCCTTTTTCTCCAGACAAGAAGAAAAGAGGAAAAGGAGGTCTTGAAGGATGATGATGATGATGCTGACAAGACATATTTTGTTTTCATTATGATTTAGTGAACATCAAGTCTTCTGAACAATTCAATTTAGATATATATATATATATATTTGATGTTTTGATGTTCTTTACTTTTTCACTTCTATATCTTTGTGTAGTATAGCATATTTATTCTTTAACTGCTGTAATTCAACTTAGTGTACAGGGTTCTGACTTCTACAAATAGGGGGAGATTGTTGGAAATTGCATTCACAATTACCTTGATTTGTGAGAAGTCACCCTTAAACTAAGATTGAATTGCTTTTGTATTTGATATGCTTTTCTAGTATTGTCTTGCAGATTATCATGGCTAAGTGTAAGCCAATGTCAGGTCACAATGGGTCTGCAAACACAGTTTCATAAAATGTAATCCCTCATTATATGAAACATGGTGATGACTCATGTGTGATCTCACTATTGGGGTACACTTCTTTTTCAAGACTATTGAAGACTTTGGAGTGCGGCTGCTGCATGTGTTCAAGAGAAGAAAAGAAATTTTTGTGGAAAAAAATTTTCCTAAGGATATGTCTCGAGAGATCAGACATGTCTCGAGAGATCGTGGTTGTCTCGAGAGATCTTAAGTCTGAATTCTTTGCAATGTCTCGAGAGATCATCGAGTTCTCGAGACATCCCTTTCCTGCTCTCTCCGTTTCATGTCTCGAGAGATCCCTTATGTCTCGAGAGATCCCTCATGTCTCGAGACATCTGTCCGTAAATTTCTAATTTCGTTTTCTCTGTTCTGACGGATCGTGGTCGCCCCTCTTCGTTTCTAACGGCTATTTTGATGCTTTTAAGATCGTGTTAACCCTTAATCGCTCCTCTCCATATATAGAGTTGCTCTTGGGTTATTTAAAAAGAAGTTTTTGAGAATCGTTCTAACCCTAATCTCTCTCCCGATCAAAAAGAACGTGAAAAACGCCGCTCGCCGTCGTCTACGATTGGAGATCGATCTACTCTTTGGAGTTGCCGATTTCTTTCAAGAAGGGTTCGATTGATCCATACTCAGGTTCTACAATCTTTATTGGATCGTTTCGGATTGCCAAAGACAGATTTGAAGAATCGTTGTTCTTCCTCATCGTTCTCAAAAGCCATTCAAGAAGAAGGAAGAAAACGCCTCTGTTATTCAGATCTGGTTTAGTATTGTTCAAACCCCTTTTCAATCTATTGTAGGAGTTGTTATCTCCGAGTTGTAGGAGTTGTTATCTCCGAGTTGTAGGAGTTGTTATCTCCGAGTTGTAGGAGAGGTTGTTCTCCGAGTTGTAGGAGAAGTTTTCTCCGAGTTGTAAGAGAGGTTCTCTCTGAGTTTGTAGGAGTTTGACTCCGAGACTGTAGGATCGTTCTTGATCCGAGATTTAGTGAGTAGTCAAGTCTAGCTGTGGTGCTAGATTGGCGAGGCCGGCAGTGGAGTACCCAAGTACGGGGAACCACTATAAATTCCTGGTGTTATCTGTGGCTGTGATTAATTTTGTGTGTTGTGCTTTACGTTTATTTTTAATTCCGCAAAAGACGTAGAGATCACCTATTCACCCCCCTCTAGGTGATTTAGGTAGGCAACTAGATACTTCAGATCCCCTTGCCCGAAATTTTATGGCCAAGGACTAATCCTTCGTTGACCATAAAATGGCATTTCTCCCAATTAAGCGCTAAATTCATTTCCTCACATCGCTGCAACACGCGCTCGAGATTTTTTAAACAGTTTTTAAATGAGTTTCCGTACACGGAGAAGTCATCCAAAAACACTTCCATCACCTCCTCTACTAACTTGTCAAATATTGCCAGCATACATCTCTGGAATGTAGCTGGCGCATTACAAAGACCGAATGGCATCCTTCGATAAGCGAAGGTGCCAAAGGGACAAGTGAAAATGGTTTTCTCTTGGTCGTCGGGCAAAATCGGGATTTGGAAATATCCGGACAAACCATCGAGAAAACAGTAGTAGGAGTGACCCTAAAGGCGCTCTAAAATTTGGTCGATAAATGGTAGAGGGAAGTGATCCTTACGGGTGGCATCATTTAGTTTCCGATAGTCGATGCACATTCGCCAACCCGTAACAGTACGGGTTGGGATTAATTCATTATTTTCGTTCGCAACTACCGTGACGCCACCTTTCTTTGGCACGACTTGTACTGGCTAACCCAAGTACTATCCGATATCGGGTAGATGATTCCCGCGTCTAGAAGTTTTATAACTTTGGCCTTAATGACTTCTTTCATGTTCGGGTTTAGTCGTCGTTGAGGCTGGGCTGAGTTGCGGGAATTTTCTTCGAGAAAGATTTTATGAGTGCAGAAAGAAGGGTTTATACCCTTAATATCTGATAATTGCCATGCAATTGCGTGGCGGTGCTTTCTTAAGACTATAGTCAACTCAGAAATTTCTGAGTTGCTATCATCGGATGAAACGATGACGGGTAGCTTAGACTCTTTTTCTAAAAATAAATATTTAAGGTGAGGGGGAGTTGTTTTAACTCTAATACGGGTGGTTCTTCATAAGAAGTCTTAATTTTTAATTTTTCTAAAAGTAATGGTTCGGGTGGTATGGGGTGAGAAACTTCTTCTTCAACATAAAAGAGCTCTACGGGCTCGGAATCACTACTTGCCGATGAAACTAACTCGAGGGATGAATCGAACTCACAACACTCTTCCAAGTAAAAACACGAATCGTCGTTTTCTAATGTGTTCCGCATCGAGGAATTTATGCCGAAAGTAACTTCATCGTCTCCAACCCGTAGGAGGAGCTTTCTGTTACTTACGTCTATAATAGCGCGGTAGGTTGCAAGGAAGGGGCGGCCGAGTATGAGGGGTACTTCGGCATCCTCTTCGATGTCAAGAATGACAAAATCCACTGGGAAGATGAATTTGTCAACCTTGACGAGCACGTCCTCCACTATTCCTATCGGATATTTTAAAGAACGATCTGCTAATTGAATACTCATTCGAGTGGGCCTTGGATTTCCTAGACCTAGCTTTTTGAACAAAGAAAACGGCAGAAGGTTGATGCTTGCTCCAAGATCCGCTAAGGCGTGTTTTACTAACGAATTGCCAAATAGACATGGGATGGAAAACCGTCCCGGGTCATTTGCTTTTTTTGGCAATTTGTTGAGTACAACCGCGGAGCATTCTGCGTTTAAAGAAATATGCAAAATATCTTCTAACTTTTTCTTATTGGAGAGCAACTCCTTAAGATATTTCGCATATTTAGGCATTTGAGAGATAGCCTCGCAGAAAGGTACATTAATATGGATTTGTTTTAAAACATCTAAAAAAATTTTATAATTTTTTTCTGCGCACTCATTTTTAAATTTAGATGGATACGGAATATTAGAAGTAGGAGCGCGCGGATTTAAAATAGAAGCGTGCGGAGTTGAAAGAGAAGCGTGCGGAGCTAACGTAGCGGGCAAATTCGAAGATAAATTAAGAGTAGGAGGAGAGGGAGTTACCTTGGGTTCGTCCTATTTTTGAACCACCTCCTTCCCGCTTCGGAGTGTAATCGCGTGCGCGCTCTACTTTGGATTTTGCTCTGTATTTCCCGGTAGTGCTCCTTGTTGACGCTCAGAAATCATCTTTGCGAGCTGGCCCACTTGATTCTCTAAATTTTTGATCGATCTGGTAAGGTTCTGGATGTTCGTTTCATTTGTAGAAATATATTTTGCAAAAACCTCTTCAAGCGGAGAGAGTTTTTGTTGTTGCGGTGGAAAACCGGGTGGATTAAAATTTTGAGAAATCAAATTTGGAGGCGGAGTTAAGTTAAGAAGTTGATTGGGGGGAGGTTGATTTAAATTCATAGGACGCTGAGCATTTCCATGGTTGCTCCACGAGAAATTCGGATGATTCCTATAACATGCATTGTATGTGTTGTTATACGGAGCGGTGTTGGGGTTATAGGAAGGCCGAGGCGGATTTCCCATGTAGTCAACCTGTTCTTCAATTAAAATGTTATTAGCCCAAGGAGGAGTGGCAGAGGAAGCAGACATCTCCGCCACTTGCTTTGTTAAGCGCTCAACTTGTAAAGCCAAATTTGCGTTAGCGTCTATTTCAAAAATTCTGGTCGGCTTATTAGGCCGCGCTCGGGGCATGTTCCATTGGTACGCATTCGTGGCCATCTCTTTGAAAAGCTATTGAGCGGCGACCGGGGTTTTGTTATTTAATGTCCCCCGGGCGGCTGCATCAATCATTTGCCTCGTTTGGAGATTTAAGCCATTATAAAATATTTGCACTTGTTGCCAAGTGGCAAGTACGTGGTGAGGGCATCGACGTAAAAGCTCCTTGAAGCGCTCTCATGTGTCATAGAGAGTCTCCGAGTCGATTTGCATGAACGACGCAATATCAGTGCGCAATTTAGCGGTCTTTGAAGGCGGGAAATATTTATTGAGAAATTTTTCAGCCATTTCGGCCCATGTAGTGATGGATCCCCTAGGTAGGGAGCTCAGCCATTGCTTGGCCTTAGACCGCAAAGAAAAAGGAAAAAGACGTAATCGAATGGCGTCATCGGTGACGCCATTGATCTTAAAAGTGTCGCAAATTTCAAGAAAGTAAGAAATATGCGAATTAGGATCCTCATCCGGTTGACCATCGAAGGTCACCGATTGTTGCACCATTTGTATGATGCTGGACTTGATCTCAAAATTATTGTTCACCACCGTGGGGCGAACAATACTCGACTGTGTGCCTTCCAAATTCTTCCGCGCATAATAGGACATGGTCCGTTGCGCGTCCTCATTAGGATTTAGCTCGTTAAGATTAGGAGGATTAAGATTATGATCCATATTCGCTGCATTAGTGTCCCCGATCGACTCTTCGGATTCTACTTGATTTTCCTGATCACGAGAACGGCGGTGCCTCAAAAAGGTTCGCTCGATCTCCGGATCAAAAGGAATAATCGAAGTGCTATCGCGGGTCATACACTAAAAAGAGAAGAAAGGAAGAGGAAAAACTTTAAAAAAAAATTCTTTTTGAAATTTAGAAAAAGCAAAATAAAATAAAACGAAGCATGATAAAATTAATAGCTATCCTCTTTTCAAAATATCTACGCAAAGTCCCCGGCAACGGCGCCAAGAACTTGATATAGAAATTGTGTGTTTTGAAATTAAATGAAGGGTTGAAGATTTTCTCCAAAACTATATCCGATTAAGGCAAGTGTACCTTATCGTCTATAGTATAGGATATTTAGGAATATCAAGGTCGTATTCCACGGGGCGCATTGATTACTTCTACTTCGAGGAAAGTCGCCATTATCTTATCGACGAAAATTTGAAGTTTGTTTTGCTTAACTAAAAAAGGACAAAAAGTAAGCTAAATGAAGAGATTAAACATTGCATGAGAGAGAAGAAAAAGTTACCATTGCATGAAAGAGAAATTGCTAAAGAGAAAGAGAACATGAAAGAGAGAAAACTTAATTTTATTGAAAATCAAAACGATTACAAGCTTAAGAAGAGATTACAAAGCTAGGAAAGTAAAGTTACAAACTTTAATTAACTAGTGCAAGTAAGAAATAAAAACTAGTGCATTACATGAAAAAGAGAACATGAAAGCTTAAGGAAAAACATGAACATGAAAAGCTCACTAACAGCTCTAGCAGCACCTCCCCCACTCCAAACTTCTGAACCCTGGACTCAAGGAGAGCCTCTGAATTAATAGCAGAAATTTTCGAGTTACACGCCCTCGGTCACGGGCGTGACCTAGGGCGTGTAAACATTGCTGACAGTGGATCTGGCAGTGGAGTGGAATTTGCGTGATGGCGGCAGAAAATCGGACATTACACGCCCGTGTAACTTTGGTCACGGGCGTGTACCTGAGCGGCTTCATTAAATGCAGCATGGGCTGGCTTGCGGCTCGGCGGCGTGCAGGGATCACGCGGGAAAGTCACGGGCGTGACATTTTGGGTCACGGGCGTGTACCTGGTCGGCTTCAATTAATGCAGCGTGGGCTTGAATTCGGCACAGCAGGGGGCAGGGATCACGCGGGAAGTCACGGGCGTGACACTTTGGTCACGGGCGTGACTTGGGTCAACTCTTCGACAGCATCTCCACGTCTCGACGGCGGCCCGCTAGGAAGATTCTATGTTTACACGCCCTTTGTCACGGGCGTGACTTGGGGTCACGGGCGTGACCTGGGGCGTGACTTGCGGTGGATTCGTCGAACTCAGCTCGACCTTCGTCGAACGCAGATCTTTAGGTTACACGCCCTTGGTCACGGGCGTGACTGAGGGCATGTACTTGTCAATTTTTCCAATTTGTCCCAAAATTCTGCAAATATTAAAATTAAGCTAAGTTGGAGACAAAATTATAAAATAACTAATTATGACATAAAATTGACATAAAAAGAAGAATACATATTAAATATTTACAAAAAATTCTATTAAAAAGATTTAAAAATACTACTTATCAAGAATGCATATCAACTAGATAGAGCTACCGTCGGTGTTAGCGATACCGCTAAGCACTAGCTCCTTTAGTATTTGTCGACTGCAGACATGGCCTAGTGGATGTCAACTAGATAACTTATGTAGACTAGAAGACGTATAGACCAAACCAGTCAAATGACTACCATCGCGCGTTACTACTAACATGCCACACTACCCTAATGTACATGTCAGCAATCTGTGTGCTCTGCGCGGGAACATGATGACAACCATATAAGGAAAAAGCCGTTACCTCCCGCAGTAGCACCTACCGCTGGCGGTAGGTTATGGATATAGAAGGAAAACTTGCAAGATGTTTTGAACGCAAGACTGACATGAGCAAGGAGGCAAACATGGAAAGTACCTAGCGTGGCGTGGTAGTTTAGCGCGACGCGATAGGTGTTGCCTAAAATAAATAATGCTAAAAATGAAGATGCCTTATTTTCCTCGATCAGTGTTGAAAGTCCTCTGATACAAATTGAAAGTGAGGTTAGATCTTAGATTTACTCTAGAGGGGGGTGAATTGAGTATTAAAAGTTTTTAACTTGTTTTTATAGTGGAATTAAAATATTGATATATATACGTGTATAACAAAGTGAGTGTAAAAACAAAACAAGAAATCACAGCACAGCACAGTACAGAAAATAAACAAAAACACAGAAGACACAAGGATCTATAGTAGTTCCCCAATCAACCTGGGTACATTTACTCTTCTACCACCCTTGGTAGGAATCCACTAGGTTTTTGATCAGGTGCCCTATCACCAATGGGTTTTTGATCAGGTGTCTAAACACCAACCACAGGTTTTTTATCAGGTGCCCTGCCACCAACCACAGGTTTTTGATCAGGTGCCCTTCCACCAAAGAGTTAACTTTTGAAGGGAGTTAGAACCCTGTACAAGATGGGATAAAGAGGGTTTATGAAGTTATTCTCTGTCAACAAGCTGAGAGAAGACTAGTGGATTGTTGTTGTGAAGCTCCCCCTGTCTGATAGAAATTCTTGACAGATAATGGATGGAGCTTCCTCTTGAATGTAAATGATCTTCCTTGATAGCTGATGAATCTGAGAGACAAAGTTTCTCAGATTGTTGTTGCTTTTTGAAGATTAGAAACTTGCAGCTGAAAACTGAGAGAATGATTTGTGTTGTTGTTCTCGGAGAATGAGAGATGTTGTTATTGAGAATGAAGATGTGAAAAGCTTTTTCTTTCTGTATTTCTCTCGACTGTTACTTCTCTATTCTTTTTCTTTCTTGCTGCTATAATACTGTAAATCTTTTTCTTTCTTTTTCCTTAGAGAAAATCTGACTGATTTGAAATTCAAATCTTTTAATTAAGGAATAAAATATTCTGAAAAGATATTCTTGGAACTACAATCTGATTCAGCAAATAAACTTTAATCCTTTTCCTTTTCCAAAATATGTCAACGGCTACTTTCTCGAGAGAAGAGAATGGAAAGGAAATAATAAAACGAAAGATAAAAAGTTGTCTTATCTGATAAGAATAGATCTGTTGCTGATTAGTCAATCTGAGTTCAGAGAATAATATAACTGATCCTTCTGAAATTTTATGCTGAGGAGAAAATTCATCGATCTGAGAACTGAGTTCATCGAACTGAATGTTGAGTTTGTCGAACTGAATATGGAGTTCGTCGAACTTAATTAATTCGTCGAACACAATCTGGAGTTCGTCGATCTCAAGCTAAAGTTCGTCGAACTGAGAGATAATCTGTTGAATCTGACTGGAAGAACTGAGTTCATCGATCTGAGAAGCACTTTCGTCGAACTGAACATCTTGTTACTTATTCTTCAACCACAGAGCTGAGTTCGTTGATCTCAAATTGGAGTTCGTCGAACTGAAGAAATAAACTGTTGGACTGGCTGTAGAACTGAATGCATTGAGCTGGAGAGCAAGTTCGTCGAATTGAAGTATGAGGTTCATCGAACGTAGAGAGAAGTTCGTCAAACGCAGAATGAAGTTCATCGAACACAAAAGCTTGCCAAGTTCATCAAATTGGAGCATGACGTTCGTTGAACGCAGGATAAAGTTCGTCGAACGCAGGATAGAGTTCGTCGAACGCAGAGACAGAGTTTTCCTAAGTTCTAGCTAACTCAGACAGCCTAAAACCTTGACCCTTAGACTATACATTGGGGTCAACTTAGTCCTAATCAATAGATAGTGATCCTAGCCCAAATCAGTAATAGGGTTGTTCTAACAATCTCCCCCTATTTGGGTTAGGACAATATTTGACAAAATTAAAACAAACATAGAGCATATATATCTGACAGAAATTAAATCATTTCAGCAGATAAGAAATATAGTATTCTAGGTTTAGAAAACTTTACACTTTCAAAAACTTGCTTTCTGAATTCTGACATTGTAGAAAACTAAGAGAAAACTTTGCTTTCTGCTTTTGCTTTGTAGATCTGAGCTGAATCTATCATATCTGAATCTTCTTTATCAAAAAAAACTATATCTGCTATATCAAACACCATAACTGAATCTGGATCTGCATGATCTGGAACTTCTTCATCAAGAACTGAAAACTGCTTCTATCAAAACCAAATCTGAAACAGTATCAATCATCACTGAATCATCATTCACTGCATCAAAAAGGAGCTTCTTCATAAAGCATCTCCCCCTGAAACTGGAGCTTCTTCATAAAGTATCTCCCCCTGCCTAGTTTCAGGAAGACCTGAAGCTTGGCCCCTAGAAGAAGGGACATAGGATGAGGAGGCTAGGAAGGATGCAAGTTTAGAAGAAAGATTGCCATTGTTCCTGCAAAAGAAAAAGAGAGATCAAGTGCAAAGGAACTAGAAGGAGAAGCAATTTCTGTAGGTACAAAGATAAAATGAAATAAAAGTTTGATTATATAAAGAGATCAGAAGTCGAAAAGACTTAGCCTTCGTCAGACTGCGTTCGACGAAAAATTAATTTTCATCGATCTCAGTTCGACGATCGAGCTTGTCTTCATCGATCCGTGGATCTAATAGGTATTGTCGATCTCCAACGGCTATTAGATGTCCCCTGACACAGCATGGACAAGATTAGGATACCCTATCTTGCTTTTATTTTAGCTTGCGCCAAAAGCAAAACCCGCCAGTCCTTTTGAATCTGTCTCAGCGGTTGGGCTGAGACAGCTTCCACTCTCAGCGGATTCTTCTATCCCGTCCCAGCGGATCCAGAAAACTTCTCGGCGGCCCTAGGCCTTGTCTCAGCGGTTCAGCTGAGACTGAGAGCTTGTCTCAGCGGTTTTGATAGCAAACCTACTGAACTTACTTCACACATTGGTATGACCTAACCCTAGTGGTCATGATATAAAATGGAGTTTATCAAATACAACTTGTACTTAGCATTGAGTGTGAAGCTTCTTCAAATCATGGGAACATTGAGGGATAAATAAAAGATATAATATTTTTTAATTGATTGAATCTCCATCTATCATTCCTAGCTAATTTATAAAGAAAATATGCTTCTTTTCATCCAAGAGTTTGGTGAAAATATCAGCTCTTTGTAAGTCAGTAGGAATAAATTATAGGCAAATTTTATTTTTATCCATATTATCTCTGATAAAGTGGTGCTTAATTTCTATGTGTTTAGTCCTACTATGGAGTACTGGATTTTGTGATATAGATATTGCACTAGTATTGTCATAAAATATAATTGACTTATTTAGATTGATACCATAGTCTAGAAGTTGATTTTGTATCCATAGTATCTGTGAGCAGCAATTGCCAGCAGCAATATATTCTGCTTTAGTTGTTGATGTAGACACATATGTTTGTTTCTTACAAAACCAAGACACTAGCCTATCACTAAGAAATTGCCAAGTTCCTGATGTGCTTTTCCTATCTACTCTGCATCCAGCATAATCAGAATCTGAGAATCCAGTTAATTCAAATTCTAATGCAGTTGGATACTAGAGTCCTAGATTTGGACAACCCTTTATATATCTCAAAATTCTTTTTAGTAAAATTATGTGAGATTCTTTGGGGTTAACTTGGAACCTAGCACAAATACATGTAACAAACATTATGTATGGTCTACTAGCTGTTAAGTAAAGTAATGAGACAACAATTGCTCTATATACTTTCTGATCAACAGGTTTCCTGATTCATCATTGTCAACA
Organism: Dactylorhiza incarnata; assembly: GCA_033032865.1. Lineage (NCBI taxonomy): Eukaryota > Viridiplantae > Streptophyta > Magnoliopsida > Asparagales > Orchidaceae > Dactylorhiza > Dactylorhiza incarnata. The sequence goes on from JAWHQI010000080.1 coordinate 6,107,040, forward strand.
ACAGCATTGGAGGGCATGGGTGTTTTCATAGTAGAAGCATCAGACATACCAAATCTTTTCACTAATTCCTTAGCATACTTGGATTGTGATATGAATATGCCATTTGGAGTTTGCTCCACTTGAAGACCAAGAAAGTAAGATAACTCGCCCATACTACTCATTTCAAATTTAGATTGCATTAGGTCAGAAAACCTTTTGCATATATTTGAATCAGTAGAGCCAAAAATAATATCATCTACATATATTTGAACTAGTAGAGTTTGATTTTTATGTATCCTGAAAAATAAGGTTTTATCAACAATGCCTCTACAGAACTTGTTCTCTAAAAGAAAATTAGCTAAGGTCTCATACCATGCTCTGCGAGATTGCTTGAGACCATAGAGAGCTTTATTAAGCTCAAATACATAAGAAGTGTGAGTTGGAGAGATAAAACCTGGTGGTTGTTCCATATAGACTTCTTCTTTGATATCTCCATTCAGAAAAGCACTCTTCACATCCATTTGATATACTTTGAAGCAAATGCAAGAAATATCCTTATAGCTTCAAGTCTAGCAACAGGAGCAAAGGTTTGATCATAATCAATTCCTTCTTCCTGAGAGTATCCTTGGGCTACTAATCTTGCTTTATTTCTGATTATTATGCCTTGATCATCTAGCTTGTTCCTGAAGACCCATTTAGTGTCAATGACTGGATGGCCCTTTGGTCTTGGAACCAAATCCCAAACCTTGTTCCTTTCAAATTGGTTGAGTTCCTCTTGCATTGCAAGAATCCAGTTTGGATCTTGTTCTGCGTATTTTATGGATTGAGGTTCAACTTGTGATAGAAAACAAGTATGCATCTGATTTTGGTGTAGTTGATGCCTTGTTTGAACACCTGCTGAAATATATCCAATGACTTGGGATATTGGATGATCTCTAACTGTGATGTGATCAAAAGTTGGAGTGGGTTCAACAATAGTTTCCTCTTGAGGGATTTGTTCAGCTGTCACTTGATTTGAATTATCAGCAAGATGTGGATTATCCTCTTCTTCACTGTCTTCAATAATTTCATTTGATGGAAGTGGAGAATCTTTACTCTGTAGATCTAATCCATTGAGCTCTTCACATAGAGTTGGTACCTGCAAAGTATCTTTGGTAGAGGTGGTGTTCCTCTCCTCATTTAACATATTAGTTTCATCAAAAGATACATGCATGGACTCTTCTATCTTAAGAGTTGATTTGTTATAAACTTGTACAACCCCAATATTCACCAGACAAAAGGAAGGGGGGTTTCGAGAGGTCAACATTGTGAAAGTAATAAGGGGGACAAGCTAGATAAGTTCTCGCAAGAGTCGGGCAGGCGACACAATCCCTCGTCGACTGTTCGCTGGTAGGTTGGCGAGACAGGTATTCGTCGTGCATACGCGAGAAGAGATGGCGAGCCAACCACCAGCGGCCATTTACAGCGGTCCTCTGGGTTTGACGGAAGGCGTTCGACGAAATCAAGCGCGCTCGACGAAGTGTGTCCCGCGTTCGACGAACTCACCTCTCAGTTCGACGAACGATGAGTTCAGCCAGATACGTTTATCTCAGCGGTTGGGCCAGGAGGACCTATTGTCTTGGCGGCTCAGTCCCATCCCAAGGGATCCGTTAGGATAAGCAGTCATCTCGGAGGGACCAGGGTGAGCTCGTAGGATGGTGCGCGAGACCAGATCTCGGTGGATATCGCCAGAATGGTCCCAAGCGAGGTCTTAATGACGCGCTCGCCAGGAGGGATGTCGCGGGAGAGATCCGCGAGAAGGCCAAGAAGAGCTCTCGCGAGTAATGTTCTCGCAGACCCCTTGCCCGTAGGCTGATAGGGAAGGAGTACCTTTTTACCCCCAGTGGTCTGCCATTAGCCTCTTCAAACAGCGGAGTTTGGCTGTTAGCAGACCAATTTTGGGGTGCGTATAATAAAATCAAGAGGCGGAATCCTGCTATTTGCAGGCCAGTTCAGAAAGTCTATAAATAAGACCCAAAGGGCACCTTTGGAGGGGATTCTCTTTTTCTTGAGCTTCTCTCTCCTCAGGCTTTCCTTGGTTGGCATTTTCAGAGCTCTCCAAGGTGCCCGGGCTTCAGCATTGGCTTTGGAGGGGAAGCGCTCTAAAGATCTTCCGGGTGTGTGGTGGGTCCTCCTTGCTAAGTCAAAGGGTCTGTGTCTAGTTCCGAGGCTTCAGTCTGTCCCTTCGAAGGATTAGTAAGTTCCAGCTGCCCCCCAACTTATTGGGGGCCCCGGACTCCACAGAGACCATTTACTGGTTTCAACATTTTTGGTGCGGTGAGCGTGGAGTGCAGCTGGTTCAAGAAAATCTCAAGGAGGAAACATGACAGGAGAGGGTGAGAAGGATGCGAGACCTGGAGGGTCGCCACCCCCAGGAGCGCCAGCAACGGTGGAAATGCTGGCAGACCTTAGGCGAGATCTTCTTGGATCCTTTTAGAGCATTCTCGTCATGGCACTTGGTGGTCTCGCGACCCCAGCGACCCAGGTGGCTCCTCCGCCTGGGGTTGGCGAGAATGCCCCAGCCCCGCGAGCCGGAAGGGAGGCGGCAACCCAGGGTGCGGGGCGAGACCTCTCCGAGCGAGAACTCTTCCCCTGCCCGGAGAGAGCGGGCGAGGTCCCGGCAAGGGTCGTCCAAGCAGAGGGGGTCCCGGCCAGCGGGGCCCCGGTGAGTGGTTCTTTGGCGAGCCTGAGGTCGGCAGGAGCAGGGTCGCCAGGGGAGTTGGCAGGAAGAGTGGAGCAGGTCCATAGGGTGAGTGGGGGAAGCCCTTTTTGCGAGTTGGTGCTCTCGGCACCACTCCCTGAAGGGTTCAGGGAGCCGGCCATGACGATGTATACCGGCAAGGATGACCCCGTTCAGCACTTGCAATGGTTTGAGGATATGGTCTCGATCAGACCTATGTCGGACGCCTTCAAGTGCTGACTCTTTGCTACCACCTTGAAGGAGAAGGTGAGGGACTGGTTCCACCAGCTGCCCTCAGGGTCGATTTATGCCTTCGAGGACTTGCGTCGGGGTTTTCTCTTGCGCTTCTCCACCTCGAAGAAAAGGAATAAGGATCCCGAGTCACTCGTTACCATCAAGCAGAAGTCCGGAGAGTCGTTAGCTCAGTATCTGGAGCGGTTCAGGGAGGAGGTTCTCCTCGTCTAGGAGGTGCCAGGGTACACCCTCCAGCTTGCCTTCACTTTGGGGCTGCGTGAGGGTTTCTTCAAGATGGATCTCAAGAGGACGGTTCCTCTGTCTTATGAGGAGTTGATGGAGAGAGTTGCAGAGGAAGTAGATGGGGAGGCAGCAAATCCCGAGTTCACGAAGAGGTTAGCACGACTGAGCGAGCCAGAAGGCAGACAGATAGAGCCGAGAAGGAGAGAAGAAGCGAGGGCCCCAGAGTTGGGGTAGAGGCAGCAATGTGGGGGATGCAGGGTCAAGGAAATGGGTTCCCCCACGGAGGTGGTAACTTCCAAGGAGGGCAGGGAAGGCTGCATCAGTTGGGGTGGAGGCAAGGTCCTAGACCACCTCCTCCCCCACCTCAGCAAGCAATGGAGATAGGAGGGGGAGAAGAGGAAGAGGAAGAGGGTCAGGAGCTGGAGGAGTCGGGCCCCTAAGAAGGAACAGAGGAGTAGGAGGTGAGGAGAGGGGGGTGGCGCTGCCGTACTATGACTTCCACCAAGAGGAAGGTCACGCAACAGTCACCTGCCCAGAGTTCTTAGAAGCATGGAATGCAAGGGTCCCAGCACCGCAGCCGCAGCAGCGACTGGTGAGGATAGAGGAGATCCCACCCCAGGAGGATGAAGATGAAAGATGCGAGGACCGGGCCGATTTGGGGTCCCGAGGGGGGATTGGGGTGATCCATGGGGGGTAGGGATTGAGGCAACCCGGAAGGCAAGCCTCCATACTATCTATCATCGCAGTGTGGCTTCGACATACCTGGCCCCGCCCCCTGCAGAGAAGATTTCCTTCACCCAGAAGGAAATGCCGGGTTATGAAGACCCGTTCTGCGATGCGCTGGTCATTCAGATGGCGATCGAGAACTTCACCATTTCCCGAATCCTTGTGGACAATGGGAGCTCAGTTAACATCATCTTTAAGAAGGCGTTTGATAGGATGGAGGTGGAGGCGCGAAGGGTGTTGGCCTCGGACGGTCCGTTGTTCGGATTCTCCGGGGAGAGGAAGGAGGTAGAAGGAGGAGTAGGACTCCATGTGATCTTGGGAGGGCAGTCCAGGAACTGTCGCTTCGTGATAGTGGATGCCCCTAGCAGCTACAGTGCCATCTTCGGATGGACTCTTATCAGCGCGTTCTGATGCGTCCCATCCACCTTCTACCAATGCCTCAAGTTCAGCACAGGTGGAATCCAGATCCGGGTCCGGGGAGACCCCAAGGTGGCGAGGCAGTGCTATGTGACTGCCGTCAACACCATCTCTTGGATAGAAGAAGCGGAGGAGTGGGGTAAGGTGATGGAAGAGGTGGCCGAGGCCGAGGAGGAGGGGAAGTTGGAAAAGGAATGATGGATGAAAGAGTAGTTCATGCCCAGGAAGGGGTCGTTGAGGGGCCCAGGGCAGAGGAGGGGAAAGAGGGAGAGAAAGAAGAAGAGGCCCCGGGAGGAGGGGCGGAGGAATTGATGGTGGTAAAATAGGAAGAGGTGGGGGAAGGAGCCAAAGCGCTCGCTTGTGGCGGAGAGGAGGACAGTGCCTGAGGAGAGCAATCCAGGTTGGAGGCGGTGGAGGAAGTTGTGGAGGTGGAAGTCACCACCAAGGCCGGAACAATTGAGAAGATCAAGATCAGTGGGGAGCTCAGCCCCGAGGACCGGAGGAAGATCTCGGCTTGCGTCCAAGACAATGTGGATGTCTTCGCATGGAGTGCTGCGGAGATGCCGGGGATCGATGCGGATGTGGCATGCCATCGCCTCAACCTCGATCCTGGCACTCTCGCCCCATTCGCCAAAAGAAGAGGTCCATCGCGGACAAGCTAGAGGCTCCCATCCGAGAGGAGGTGAACAAGCTTATCAAGGCCGGTTTTGTATCGGAGATCCAGTATCCAGGCTGGGTCTCCAATTTGGTGGTGGTAAAGAAAGGTGATGGTAAGAGACGAATGTGCGTTGATTTCTCTTTTCTTAATAAATCTTGCCCCAAGGATTGCTACCCCCTGCCTAGAATCGATGCGCTGGCTGACTCGGCCGTTGGTTTCTCTGTGATGTCTTTTTTAGATGCTTTTTCAGGTTATCATCAAATTCACATGCACCCTCCGGACATCAAGGATGTATCCTTTATCACCGGGGATGGGTGTTATTGTTATATAATGATGTCGTTCAGTTTAAAGAACGCAGGGGCAACATACCAACAAATGATGGATAGAGTGTTTCGCGAACAGAAAGGCAGGAACCTGGAGGTCTACGTGGATGACCTGATGATCAAAAGTCGGGACCTTGAGTCTCACCTCAGGGACCTCGAGGAAACCGTTGGGACTTTGAGAAAGTTTAAAATGAAGCTTAACCCCTTAAAGTGTGTCTTCGGGGCAAGCCGAGGGAAATTCTTAGGTCATTTACTCACCCCCCTCGGGGTGGAGCCTAATCCAGACAAAGTAAGGGCGATTCTCGAGTTGGGACCTCCAAGGAATGCGAAGGAGGTTCAACGTCTGACGGGGAAGCTAGTCGGGTTAAGTAGGTTCCTTTCCAAGGCAGGAGAAAAATGTTCTTCTTTTTTCAGGGTGCTGAGGGGTAACCAGAAATTCGAGTGGACCCCCGAGTGTGAGAAAGCTTTTCAAGCACTAAAGGAACAACTGACCCAGGCCCCGCTACTGCAAGGGCCGAGGCAAGGGGAGTACCAATACCTGTACTTAGGGGTAGGGTCAGAAGCGGTCAGCTCGTGTTGGTCCGGGAAGAAGGGAAGAAACAACTCCACATCTACTATGTTAGCAGGGTATTGAGGAAGGCCGTGCTCAGATATCCTATCCTGGAAAAGTTAGCATTTGCATTGGTGGTGTCGGCTAGGAAGCTTCGGCCCTACTTCCAAGCACATTCAATAAGAGTAGTGACCGACCATCCCCTTCGCGGCATCATGGAGGGGGTGGAGCATTCCGGAAGATTGGCTAAGTGGTCAGCGGAGCTGAGTGAATTCAATATCTCCTACGTGCCCAGGGTATCCATAAAGGCGCAGGCGGTGGCGGATTTCATGGCTGACTATGTGACCGAGTTGGAAGAGTCTGAATTGCCCCACCCAGTGGCCTGGAAAATGTTGGTTGATGGCGCTTCAGGGAAACACTCCTTCGGGGAGGGGTGGTATTGGTAAGTCCGCAGGGCACCAGGATAGAGCAGGTCGGAGATCAACATTCACTTCCCCCTCACCAACAACCAGGCTGAGTATGAGGCCGTGATAGCAGGCCTCCGCCTAGCTCGGGAGTTGGGAGTGCAGGACTTGGAGGTCTCAACGGACTCCATGGTGGTGGCTTGCCACGTCAAGGGGGAGTTCGAGGTCAAGGAGCCAACTCTCCAGCGATACCTAGAGAAGGCCAAGGAGGTCGTCGGAAAATTTCGCACTTTTTCCATCAAGCACGTCCCAAGAGAGGAGAACACCCGGGCAGACCTCCTGGCCAAGTTCGTCCCCCGGGCAGGGGGGACAGTATCGGAACTCTTCCAGCCTTCTATCGAGGGGGGGAGCTGATGGAGGTGGATCGGCGGGTGTCATGTATGGACCCCTTCATCACCTATTTGACGACAGGGAAGTTCCCTCAGGAGGGGGTAGACAAGCGGCGGCTCAGGTATAAATTGGCATATTACTCCTTGCATGTAGGGTCGCTATATCGCAAGACTCTCTCGGGGCTCCTAGCCTGTTGTGTCTCGGAGGAGGAAGCCCTGAGGGTTCTGGAAGAGATTCATTCGGTGGAGTGCGGCAGTCACTCAAGGGGCAGGACCCTGGAGGGAAGAGTACTAAGGCAAGGCTACTTATGGCCCACCCTCAGCAAAGACGTGGCGGAGTTCTCTAAGAGGTTCTCCAAGTGCCAGATCTACGCCCCCTCCAGCTCCTTCCAGCTCAGAGGCTCCGGACCATCACGGCCCCCTAGCCCTTTGCGATATGGGGGTTGGACCTGGTGGGACCTTTCCCCCAGGCGAGCGGCCAAAGGAAGTTCTACTGGTGATGATAGAATATTTCTCTAAATGGATCGAGGTGAAGGCGCTCACTAAGGTAACATCCCAGGTAGTGAGAAATTTTGTTTGGGGAGGAATCATTTGCAGTCATGGGCTCCCTCTATCCATAGTCACGAACAATGGGCCGCAGTTTGCCAGCGAGGAGGTTGTTAACTTCTGCACCCAGCTAGGCATCGATCTTCGGTTCGCGTCAGTCCATCACCCTAGGAGTAATGGGCAGGTGGAAGCGGTGAATAAGATCGTCGTCAACCTACTCAAGAAGAAAGTGGAGAATCTCAGGGGGAATTGGGTGGAACAGCTACCTTCGGTCCTCTGGTCCATGAGGACTACTCCAAACACGGCCACAAGGGAGACTCCCTTCAAGCTGTCTCATGGGTCCGAGGCCGTCCTTCCGATAGAGTTCAAGGTAAGAACCCCCAGGGTGGTTGCCGCGGGCGAAGGGGATGAAGAGTGGCTAATGGAAAACGACGCGGAACAAAGGTTGTCCCTAGACCTGGTAGAAGAGCTCCGAGACCTCGCTACTGTTCGGCAGGAGGAAATCAAATAGCGAATGGCTCGGTACTTTGACAAGCACATCCGAGTAAAGCACTTCCAGAAAGGAGACCTGGTCTTGAAGAAGGTCGATGCGGCCGGAAGAGGGGTCGCGGTGGGTAAGATTAATCCCAATTGGGAGGGGTCATACATTGTAGGCAAAGTACTCAAGTCGGGAGGGTACCACCTCCGGGATGTGGAAGGGGTACACCTCGACCGAGTCAGGAGTGGGGATGACTTAAAGCGATTTTATCCTTAAGAAGTTTTATCATTTTGCCTATTGAATGTCTTATTTTCTGCATACTACTCATAGCTACTCAAGTAGGTTGGCAAGTTCTTTATGCTGGATTGCCCCGGATGATTCCGCTACCGGGCTCTCACTAGTCGGTGGGTTAGGTTGATCTCGCGGAGAGGCTGACAAGGTTGGCAAGTTCTTTATGTTGGATTGACCTATATGATTCCGCTGCCGGACTTTCACTAGCCGGTGGGTCAGGTTGTTCTCGCGGAGAGGCTGACAAGTTCTTTAGGCTGGATTGCCCCGGATGATTCCACTGCCGGGCTCTCACTAGCCAGTGGGTCAGGTTGATCTCGCGGAGAGGCTGGCAAAGTTGGCAAGTTCTTTAGGCTGGATTGCCCCGGATGATTCCACTGTCGGGCTCTCACTAGCCGGTGGGTCAGGTTGATCTCGCGAAGAGGCTGGCAAGGTTGGCAAGTTCTTTATGCTGGATTGCCCCAGATGATTCCGCTGCCGGGCTCTCACTAGCCGGTGGGTCAGGTTGATCTCGCGGAGAGGCTGGCAAAGTTGGCAAGTTCTTTATGCTGGATTGCCCCAGATGATTCTGTTGTTGGGCTCTCACTAGCCGGTGGGTCAGGTTGATCTCGTGGAGAGGCTGGCAAGGTTGGCAAGTTCTTTATGCTGGATTGCCCCGGATGATTCTACGGTCGGGCTTTCACTAGCCGGTGGGTCAGGTTGATCTCGCGGAGAGGCTGGCAAGGTTGGCAAGTTCTTTATGCTGGATTGCCCCGGATGATTTCGTTGTCGGGCTCTCACTAGCCGGTGGGTCAGGTTGATCTTGCGGAGAGGCTGGCAAGGTTGGCAAGTTCTGTATGTTGGATTGCCCTGGATGATTCTGCTGTCGGGCTCTCACTAGCCGGTGGGTCAGGTTGATCTCGCGGAGAGACTGGCAAGGAGGCAATGTTCATCATGATGGCAGGGGGGCAGGTCTCTGGCTGGCAAATCTTTAGTACTGACCATGGCCTTCTCGCTCGACAAAAGGAAAACATCTCGCATGACAAGAGGGGGAGAACCCAACCTGTGTACTCTCGACGGATTAGTACTCGGCAAGCGAATACTCGCTGGAATCAAACAGGGCGAGGGTCCTGCAAGGGGTGTCGCTCGCAAAGGCTAAAGAGGGTTAAGAAATGGGATCACCCCTCATGAGTTCGGGATGAAAGGGTGGCCCGAAGAACCTGCAGTCCAAGGGTAAATAATGAAAAGTGAAGGCAGTCGAAAATAGGTTCTATACCGAAGCTATCCGATTATGTAGTGCGCGAGAATGAATACCGCGAGAACACTAAAGAATATGCGAGAACGAGATGTAAGTATAGAAAATACAATAAGGCAAAAGGAATGAACACTGTACAATGACAAAAATCTGCATTTACATTTCGCAGTTTAATTACAAGGTGCGGCGATCACGCCAGCCAAAAAATGTAAAGAAAACAAAATTAAAACGAAACTACAAAGCTTCAGAGGTCGCTCGCAGACTCCCCCTCAATGTCGTTGTTGGATCGTGTTACACCCTTAGAGGGGGGGTGAATAAGGGTGTGTTTCAAATCTAAATTTTTTCCTTAAGAATTTTGTAAACAAGTTTTACTTTTCTAAAAATTACTTCTAACCAATTTCCAAACAATGTGATTTTTAAAATAATTCAAAAACAAATTTCTAAGTTAAAGATTATGCCACCAAATATGCAATTAAAGAAAAAGACATAATTATATTAATCATGAAATTTGCATACAATAAAAATGATCTTAACAATGCTTAAGATCGAGGCACAATTATGATAATAAAAAATTCAATAATTTTGGTTTACCAATCCTTCTCCCAAGGATCGGAAGGCTATCACTTGTCTCTCCCAAGACCAAGCCCAAGCCTATCCTCTAGATCTTCCCAAGATCTAGACGTAGCATACAAGGCCACGATTTCCTACCAAGCCACGCAAGGACTTGGACGCTCCGCACAAGGAAGCGATTTTCCCCTAAGCCACGCAAGGACTTAGACGCTGCACGCAAGACGACGATTTCTCCAACGATTACAAAATGAAAAGTGAATGTGAATGAAATACAAAATGAAAAGAACAACTCCCTAGAAATTCAGATCTTTGAAAGGATGGTTGAAGCCTCGAGATGATCGTTGATGTAGAAGCGCGCCCGATCTCGTCTTCAATCTCAATCCTTCTTTGCACAAATGGGAGTTGAAGAGGTTCTGGAGCTCTCTGGTTCGTATGCACTCAGGAAGGGACTTTGAATTCTCAATACTTGAAATGCACGAACACAAGGAGTCAATTTATAGAAATTCGATGTCGCCTGGGCGACATCGACTGTCGGAATTTCCGACAGTGCTAAACTGCCGTCGTAGTGCTATCGTGCGTGCAGTTGCTGTAACCTCCGAGCTGTCTCCTGGGCGACATCGATGTCGGATTTCCGACAGCGCAAAACTGCCGCACGTAGTGTTGTCATGGGGGCAGTTGCTCTAACCTCCGAGCTGTCGCCTGGGCAACATCGTTGTCGGATTTCAGACAGCTCAAAACTGCCTTTCGTCGTGCTGCCGCGGGGAAAGTAGTTGTAACTTCTCTGCTGTCTCCTGGGCGACATCAGTTGTCGGAAAATTCCGACAGTGAAATTTTCCTACACTCAAATTTAGCTCCAGCAGAAATGTGAACATCTCATACATGTTACCTGCACACCATTAATAATAAATAGAATCAAATACAAACGGGACTTTGTTATTATCAAACCGGAGGAGTGCAAAGTGCATGCTCCAACAATCTCCCCCTTTTGATAATAATAAATCTGTATAAAAAAGAAATCATGTCTATTTAGGTTGTTGATTTTTAACATATGGTGTGTGCACAAAAATAACATGATATATTCCTCTTAAAATAAATAATCTCCCCCTATATGAATGCTTCTTCTAAATGAATACTCCCCCTAAATGAATGCTCCCCCTAAATGTTAAAGTAAGTTGAAATGATGTATTGTTTAGGTGGAATATTTAGGTGTAATAGTTGTTTGATTTCTTGAATATACTTAACTCTCCCCCTTTTGGTATTAGCAAAAGATAATATGAGATAAATGAGTAGTTCATAAGGGAAGAGATAGGATGTAGAAAATAAGAGTAAGCGGAAGCACTTGCTGGGAAAATGATTGAAGGTCTCGAAGTAATAGGAATATGCCATAGTATTTCTTTTTAAAATGTATAAGTTTTGTGATGATTTTTTTTTTAAAATTTTATATGTTTTTAAGTAGTGATATAATCATTGTGAAATGTCTAGGATTCCCAATTCTAGCCTAAGCATAGAAAAATGGGAATCCGGTAACGGTTTAGTGAATATATCCGCTAGTTGTGAATCTGTTCCTATGAAATTGATTTTTACATTACCCTTCTTAATATGATCCCTTATAAAATGATGTCGGACATCTATATGCTTAGATCTAGAATGTAATACGGGATTGTTAGTTAAGTCTATAGCACTTTTATTATCACACTTTAATTCTACACTACTTTGTTGTATGCCAAAATCTTCTAACGTTTGTGACATCCAAAGAGCTTGGGCACAACAACTACCTAGTGCAATATATTCGGCCTCGGTAGTAGAGAGGGCAACAGAATTTTGTTTCCTACTCGACCATGAAATAAGTGAAGGGCCGATAAAATGACAAGTGCCACTAGTGCTTTTCCTATCTAAAGAACATCCCGCATAATCTGAATCCGAAAAACCATGCAAAATAAAGGAATCATTATGAGGATACCATAATCCTAATTTAGATGTTCCTATAAGATATCTAAAGATGCGTTTCACCGCTTTTAAATGTGACTCTTTAGGATTAGCTTGAAATCTAGCACATAAACAAACGGCAAACATAATGTCAGGTCTAGATGCGGTTAAATACAATAAAGATCCTATCATACTTCTATAAAGGGTTTGCTCAATTGAAACACCACTTTCATCTTTTCCTAATTTTAGTGAAGTACTCATAGGAGTGTTTGCATGCTTTAGATTTTCAAATCCAAATCTTTTTAACATATCATGAATATATTTGGTTTCACATATAAAAATACCATCATATTTTTGTGTAATTTGAAAACCTAGAAAATATGAAAGTTCTCCAACCATGCTCATTTCAAATTCATTTTTCATAATTTGAACTATTTCATTACACAACTCTTCATTAGTGGCTCCAAAAATAATATCATCAACATAAATTTGCAAAATAACTAAATCATGATCAAATTGCTTAATGAAGAGTGTAGAATCCGCACTTCCTATTTTATAATCGTGCTTTAATAAATATTGAGTTAATCGATCATACCAAGCACGAGGCGCTTGTTTTAATCCATAAAGCGCTTTATCTAATTTATAAACATAATTTGGATATTTCTCATTTACAAAGCCAGGGGGTTGTTCTACATAAACCTCTTCTTTTATATACCCGTTTAAAAATGCGGTTTTGACATCCATTTGATATAATTTAAATCTTTTAAAATAAGCAAATGCAAGAAATATCCTAACCGCTTCTAATCTTGCTACGGGTGCAAAAGTTTCATCAAAATCTGCCCCTTCAATTTGTGCATAACCTTTTGCAACTAATCTGGCTTTATTTCTAATAATTCTAGATTCACTATCCAATTTATTTTTGAAAATCCACTTAACTCCAACTACAGGACGATTTTTGGGTCGTTCTACAAGATTCCAAACCTTATTACGTTCAAATTGATTAAGTTCCTCATTCATAGATAAAAACCAAAATTCATCATTTAAAGCGGTGGAAACATCTTTTTGTTCTATTTCAGAGACAAAGCAAAGGTTTAAAAATAAAACATGTAGCGATGAACGAGTACTAACCCCTTTTTGCGGATTTCCAATGATAAGCTCCTTTGGATGATCCTTTGAAAACCTCAATTCACTTGGAGGCACATATTCTTCTCTTTCTTCTACTTCTCTATCTCCTTCTTCTCTTTCTCCTTCTCTTTCTTCTTCTTTTCCTTCTTCATTTTCTCCAAGTTCTTCATCATCATTCTCCACCGAAGGAAGGGGTTCATCTTCTTTTCCTGTAATTTTCTTTTCTACACATGAAGCAAACTCATCAAACCTAACATGAATAGATTCTTCAACTATTTTTGTTCTTTTATTAAAAATCCTATAAGCTTTACTAGTTGAAGAATAGCCAATAAAAATACCTTCATCACATTTTTCATCAAATTTTCCTAAGGAATCTTTAGAATTCAAAATAAAACATTTACAACCAAAAACTTTGAAATAAGAAACATTTGGTTGTTTATTAAAAATTAATTCATAAGGAGATAATTTTAAAATAGGGCGAAGCATTACTCTATTAATTACATAACATGTCGTACTAACCGCTTCAGCCCAAAAAGATTTTGGTAATTTAAATTCAAATAGCATCGTACGGGCTAACTCTTGAAGAGTTCTATTTTTCCTCTCCACTACACCATTTTGCTGTGGTGTGCGTGGAGCGGAAAATTCATGTTTAATTCCTAACTCCATACAAAAAGAAATAAACTTTTCATTTTCAAATTCTCCTCCATGATTCGATCGTATGCGTTTAATTTTTAACTCAAATTCATTTTGAATACGCAAACATAATTTTGAAAATTCTGAAAATGCATCAGATTTGGAGGTTAGAAATAAAGTCCAACAAAAACGAGAATAATCATCAATCAATACAAATGTGTATTTTCTACCTCCTAAGCTAGAAATTCCAATTGGCCCAAATAAATCCATATGTATCAATTGAAGTGGCGTAGTGGTAGAAATAATGTTTTTACTTTTGAAAGATGATTTTGAAAATTTTCCTTTTTGGCAAGGCTCACATAATGAAGAGGATAAATTTCCATTTAACAATGGTAAACCTTTAATTAATTTATCTTTTGAAAGTTTTGTAATTAACTTGGCACTAGTATGTCCAATTCGCCTATGCCATAAATCTAAGTCTTCATTTTTTGATAAAAAACATTTTAAGGTAGAATTTGAAAAATCAAGAAATTTAATCTTATATACATTATGACATCTAGGTGCGGTAAAAACAATTTCATTTGTTTTGGAATTAATAATTTTGCACAAATTTGTAGAAGATTCAAATAAAACATTTAAACCCTTATCACATAATTGACTAATAGAAATCAAATTATGCTTTAATCCTTCTACAAATAAAACATTTGAAATTGAAAAATTTTCGTTACCCACAACTCCGATGCCGATGATTTTTCCTTTTCCATTGTCTCCGAAAGTAACAACTCCTCCTTTCTTCATCTCCAGGCTAAGGAACTTCTCTTTATTGCCCGTCATGTGCTTTGAACAACCCGAGTCCAAGTACCACATGTCTTCTTTGTCCTTAGCCTGCCAACACACCTAGAAAGACGAGGTGAGTAAAGATCTGGTTACCCAAGTGGTTCCACCCATAGTATAGGTAGAAGCCTTAGGCACCCAGATTTATTTAATTTTACTTTTTCCTTCCTTCCAGCAAGAGTCCGTAGTGTGACCAAATCTATTGCATTTGGCACATGTAATGTATTTAGAAGAGTTTAACTTTTCTGGACTTTTACTGGATGAGGATGCAGTATTTGACAATTCATTAACTTTAGAATTTTTTAAAGTAGATTTTCTGGACTTTTCACTGTCGCCGGCGACAGTGACTGTCGCCGGGCGATAGCTTCCTGATGTTTATCCGAGTCCAAACCTTCCAGATCCATGGCATTGGTATCCTAAGATCATATCCAGTGATCTTTGGCCCAGTCCAAATTTTTTTATGGCTAGTGTTAAGTCATGAATCTGGTTTCTCATTTTTGTATTTTCGGATACTAGATTTACACATCTACGTTCAAAAGATTTCTTTCCCTCATGGACTTTGGAAATTGAAGATTTCAGATCTCTCTCTAAAATCTCATTCTTTTTAGTAAGAATTTTTATTGTAGAATGAGATTTGGAAAGAGATTCTTCAAGTTCTTTAATTCTTCCCAAAAAGTGATCACACTTTTGGCAAGAAATATCTCTTTTTCCAATAGTCTTAATTCCTTTAACAATTTTTTGTTTTCTTTAAGTAAAATTTCATTTTCAAATTTAAGAAGATCATTATCTTGTAAACTTTTTTCAAAAAATTTGCAAGTCTTTAAAAATTCAAAAAATAATTCATCATAGGTTGGAGGAGTTACCTCAGTGTCGCTTTGGACACTGCATTCGTCATCAGATATGACGCTCTTTCCCATTAAGCACATGTTGGCCTCCTCTTCTTTACTTGAGTCTGAACTGCTTGCATCCTCAGAAGTAGTATCATCCCATGTTTCCGCCTTCAACACCTTCTTCGACCCTTTGTGTTTCTTTTCTTTAAGTTCTTTCAAGTACTTTGGACACTTGCTTCGAATGTGTCCTAACTTCTTGCAGTGATAGCACTCCGGTGGCGGTCTCTCTTCCTCCTCATCGCCTTCCTTTCCTTTTTTCTTCCTAAACGTCTCCTTCTTAAAATATTTCTTAAATGAATTCCTCCTCTCTGGATTTTTCATAAATTTTCTAAACTTTCTAACAAATAAACTTTCTTCATTTTCTTCATCCTCCTCAGAATCACTACTTTCCTCCTTCTTGCTAATCCCTTCTTCTTTGGCTCCATATACTCTTGTTGTTGAATTTTCAATTCAACTTCATGAGTTTTCAAGTTCCCAATGAAGCTCTCCAATTGTAAGGTCTTAAGATCATGTGACTCGGAAATTGCAGTCACTTTAGGATTGAACTTCGGGGGAAGTGATCTTAAGATTTTCCTTACTAAGTCTCCATTTGAGAACACCTTTCCCAGCACCTTTGAGTCATTCATGATTTTTGTGAATTGTGTGTACATCGTATCAATCTCTTCATCTACCTCCATTTTGAACCTTTCAAATTCAGACTCCAGTTGAAATAGCTTTGAATCCTTTACCTGCGAAGTACCTTCATGAGTGATTTCTAACAGATTCCAAATTTCAAATGCAGTGTTACAAGCACAAACTCTATTAAATTTAGTGCGATCTAGTGCGCAAAATAAAGCATTCATGGCTTTTGCATTGTTCTTACATTTTAATTTATCATTGTCATCCCACTTGTCTTTGGGCTTATCCATAGTTACCTCTCCTACAACAAATGTTGGAGAAGTGTAACTAGATTCTACCATATTCCAGACTTCTATATCTAGCACAATTAGAAAACAACGCATACGTGTTTTCCAATAATTATAGTCTGTGCCCGTGAATAAAGGTGGTCTACTTATCCCTTGCCCCTCAACGAACGCATGATCGTTGTGCGCCATTACTCCCAGTGGTAAAACCGTTTTGGAGTAGCCTACCTCTGATACCACTTGTTGGATCGTGTGACGCCCTTAGAGGGGGGGTGAATAAGGGTGTGTTTCAAATCTAAATTTTTTCCTTAAGAATTTTTTAAACAAGTTTTACTTTTCTAAAAATTACTTCTAAACAATTTCCAAACAATGTGATTTTTAAAATAATTCAAAAACAAATTTCTAAGTTAAAGATTATGCCACCAAATATGCAATTAAAGAAAAAGACATAATTATATTAATCATGAAATTTGCATACAATAAAAATGATCTTAATAATGCTTAAGATCAAGGCACAATTATGATAATAAAAAATTCAATAATTTTGGTTTACCAATCCTTCTCCCAAGCATCGGAAGGCTATCACTTGTCTCTCCCAAGACCAAGCCGAAGCCTATCCTCTAGATCTTCCCAAGATCTAGACATAGCACACAAGGCCACGATTTCCTACCAAGCCACACAAGGACTTGGATGCTCCGCACAAGGAAGCGATTTTCCCCTAAGCCACGCAAGGACTTAGACGCCGCACGCAAGATGACGATTTCTCCAACGATTATAAAATGAAAAGTGAATGTGAATGAAATACAAAATGAAAAGAACAACTCCCTAGAAATTCAGATCTCTGAAAGGATGGTTGAAGCCTCGAGATGACCGTTGATGTAGAAGCGCGCCCGATCTCATCTTCAATCTCAATCCTTCTTTGCACAAATGGGAGTTGAAGAGGTTCTGGAGCTCTCTGGTTCGTATGCACTCAGGAAGGGACTTGGAATTCTCAATACTTGAAATGCACGAACACAAGGAGTCAATTTATAGAAATTCGTTGTCACCTGGGCGACATCGACTGTCGGAATTTCCGACAGCGCTAAACTGCCGTCGTAGTGCTGTCGTGCGTGCAGTTGCTGTAACCTCCGAGCTGTCGCGTGGGCGACATCGATGTTGGATTTCCGACAGCGCAAAACTGTCGCACGTAGTGCTGTCGTGGGGGCAGTTGCTCTAACCTCCGAGCTGTCGCCTGGGCGACATCGTTGTCAGATTTCCGACAGCTCAAAACTGCCTTTCGTCGTGCTGCCGCGGGGAAAGTAGTTGTAACTTCTCTGCTGTCGCCTGGGCGACATCAGCTGTCGGAAAATTCCGACAGTGAAATTTTCCTACACTCAAATTTAGCTCCAGCAGAAATGTGAATATCTCATACCTGTTACCTGCACACCATTAATAAAAAATAGAATCAAATACAAACGAGACTTTGTTATTATCAAACCGGAGGAGTGCGAAGCGCATGCTCCAACAGTCGCTACTCTTTACCGGCGAAAGCGGGATGAAGAGCTCGGGGACAATGTCCTCAAGGGTCAAGTCGGCCGCATCGGCAGACAACAGGCCAGCCCCCTTCATCGCTTGGAAAATGTAGCACGCCAACTGGGTAGACTCCTCGCAGATCTCCTCATTTAGAGCTCGCCTCCCTTCCTTCAGGCGGCGAGGAGAGGGGGGACGCACGTGCGGGCCATCTCGCGATTGTGGGCCTTTAGGCCGGCGATCTCGCCCTCCAAACTAAGGATGTGGGCTTCCAACCTCCCGGCAGTCTCGGCATCCTACATAAAGAGAAGAAAAGAGAAGTTTTAGAGAGGAAAAGAATGGAAGGGAGAGAAGTGGCGAGGTCTAGAGGACTCACCACACCGCCTTCGGCGGCGAGCAACTTCTCCTTTAGTTGTATATTCTCGGCAGAGAGCCCCTAGTAGGCTTTTGCAAGCTCCACGTTTTGTCGCTCCAGCTGCAGTCATCGCCTTCCCGTCATATGGGCAAGCTCCAAGGATCGCAGCTGGGATCTCACGCTCTCATAGGCGAGAGTCCTCGCGGTCTCATCCTTGTAGGCCCCAGCATCCTCGCATCCATAGAGGGCGGAGGAAAAGTCAAAGGCATGACCGCTGACGGTCATTTTCTCCACCCATGAAGGGAGGATGGTGGAGATGTCGACTTTGTTAGTCTCCGGCCTCCAGCACACCAGGAGCTCGCCGGATTCATCCTTGCGTTTCTGGCCGAGGCCAAAGTTCCAGTGGTTAACTGGAATGGGCGGGTTGGAGGTCTGGGCGGCCTCCTCGCTCTGCTCATCAACCTCCCTCTCCTCAGAGAGGTTGGTGAGGTCGATCTCGTCAAGGGCAACCTCGGCATGCTCCTTTCCCTTCGCAGAGGGGAGCGAGCCCCAGCTCTTCTTGGCCTTCTTCTTTGGCGGGGACTTTGGGGGTAGGCCCTGGCTGCTAGAGGCCCCCGATCTCTTGCGAGAAGACGGCGGAGCCGGGGTGATGGTCTCGCGGCAAGCCTCCGCTCCCATGGTCGCGAGAGCGAGGGTGGAGGAAGGTTTCCTGCTGCTCGAGTAAGGGGGGTTGTTGGGTAGATCTCGCTCCCCTAGAATGGTGAAAGTTAAGACATGGCAAAAAGTTGAAAGGATGCGAGTTAGCGAGCAGGATTATTACCTTCCCCAGGAAGAACTGGAAGCAGCAAGTCGAGGTTCCGGCAAAGATGGACCACCTCGAAGTTCTTCTTGCAGAAGAACTGGTATAAAGCAGCATCGTGGCCGCCGAGAGTCGGCGGCCGGTAAGTGGTCTCGCCGTGCTGAACCGGCGAGAAGGGGATATTGCCGAAGTTCCCCTTCACAAAGAGGAACTTTTGGGCCCAGTAGTGGGACTTATTCACGGTCTCGGCAACCTTGGGACCCAAGCCCACAAAGTAGGCGGTGCCATCTTTGTAGGCTCGGAAGGAGAACAGCTTCCAGAAAACCGGCAAGATGAACTCAATGCGCTCCTCGCGCATATACCAGGCGAAGGCTATGATGACCGCCATGGCGTTGGGGGTGAGCTGGCCTGGGACGATGCCATAGTGCTTGAACACCTGGCGAGCAATATAAAGCAAGGTCAATACACTGCCAGCGAGATTAACTCGGAAGAAGGAAGAAATAAGCGAGATTAATCGGTACCTGGCGGATTTCAGGCCACAGGGGCAAGCGCAGGCCAACCGTAAAATGGGTCGTGGGGATGGCCAGCTCGTCGGCGAGGAGGGTGTTGATAACGTCGTCCTCGCGAGGGCGACGAGCCGTGAACCCTGGGGGGACAAAGTCGGCGACCGCAGTAAAGTACTCCTCCTCGGTCAGATTGCAGTTGAAGAAAGCATGGTCGGAGAAAGCCCAGGCACACTTTCGCCGACCCTCGGCCTCGGCAGCGTCAGCGACCATCTTGAAAGCATGCGAGAGAAAAAGAAGCAAGAGAGAGAAGCGGCGAGATCTCTCAAGCAAAGGAAGAAGGGAGGGTTGATGATGAACGTGGTAGGTGGATCTCAATTATGAGACCCTATTTATAGCAAAATAAAAAGGTGGGAAGAAGTTCAAGCGTCGTTGGGTGCGTTTAGCAAAACATCACAACATGATCGTGTGCGAAAACACAAATGGTTTTCAAAAATAATATTCGGGCGAGAACAACCTGTGAGGTCAGCATGAGCAAATATTTCGCGAGAACAGTACGAGTAAACAGAGTAGCGTAGAGAGAACCCGTAAATAATTGTCAATAGCTACTGTTCAGCGAGAATTCATAAACATAAAATGAAAAGGGTCGCGGGGCTGTTCAATTTAAGAGTAAAGATTCACAAACATAATGGATTCGCAGATGAGGTGGGAGGGGTTCACGAGACTAATGGGGCAACCATTTCCATCTGCCGCCACCTCATGATCCAGATCGCGACGGTACCCTGGAGTTATAATAATCCTGGGCCGCCCGGCCTCCTTATCCATTAAGTAGGCATAATCCCTCATCCTCGCGATATGCACCTCCGGCGATGTGACAGTCTTGTCGTGGTCACGAGGTAATGCGGCTTGGAGTCTCGCGCACTCATCCATCAGGGCAGCATGCCTCTCCTCGGCAGCCTCTCTGTCTCGTCTCGCTTGAACGTTGAGGTCCAGCAGCATCCGACCTTGCTTCTGAAATAACTCGGCAGTTCGCTGCTTCATCGCCTCAGGATCTCACGGATCACCCAAGAAGTCCTCCATCTGCTCTGGGAAGGGGGACATCTCTTCGTCCCCGAAATCTGAGTTTGTGTGCGGAGTCTCAGAGTTCTCTGCGAAAGAGAATAGGTAGTTTTAGCAGTTGGAGAAAATCCCCATATATCGCGAGGGTCCAGAAACCCTCACCCAGAGGAGGGCGAAAAGGCCCAAGGCGAGAAGATCCAGGCCGACCCTCAAAAACATTGCCGAAGAGGGGGAAGTGAGATTTGCCTAAACCAAGAGGGTATGTCGCGCTGTTGATTGGGGGAATCTTTGGCGGTCTTGAGCCACCAGAGTCCTCGCTCGCCAGGAGATTGAACCCCCGGCATTTTTAAGGCCGTGTCAGGGAGGACCGATGACAGAGGTCGCGAGTCTTGACAAGGCGGGGTCTTCTGGGGCGAGACTGCGAAGAACAAGAAACCATGAGCCATTAGTCAACAAAACGAGTGCGAGTAAGCGAGAATAGCGGCATACCTGCAACATTTTTGCCAGCGGGGTCTGTGCTCGCTGGCGGAACATTATGAGACCCAGTTTCGGGCTCGCCACTGCCCTTGTTGGTGGCGTGATCCTGCGATCAAGCGAGATTCAGAGAAGTTAATGTATTGGCTTAGCTAGAGTTATAGCTCATACCTTCTCGGGGGAGCGGTTGTCTGGGGAAGATTCCAGTAGTACTGACACATCCCCGGTTCGGCGAACCATTTTCGCCTTCTTAGTTGTCGGCACCGGAGCGGGAGGCAGACGATTCGCCCATGCGGGAATTTTGGCCATGGAAGACTGCCCGCCAGCCTTGGAGGCCTGTAGGCGAGTCTCCAGCTCCTTGGAGAGCGGCATCTTTCGACAGCTACAGTAAGGGAAAAGAGAGAAAAGAAGAGGGAAATGATGGTGCGTGTCACGGTGGCTCGAGGTGATATCTATAGCTCTCATGTGGGTCCTACCAAAGATTCCTAATAGATCATCAAGAAGCTGGCGAACACCATGGGTTGGAAGTTTCTTCGCGAGCCTAGATATCCTCACGAAGAGCGGGGATTGTGTACAACCCCGATATTCGCCAGACAAAAGGAGGGGGTTTCGAGAGGTCAACATTGTGAAAGTAATAAGGGGGACAAACTAGATAAGTTCTCCTAAGAGTCAGGTGGGCGAGATGATCCCTCGCCGACTGTTCGCTGGTAGGTTGGCGAAACGGGTATTCGCCGTGCATACGCGAGAAGAGCTGGCAAGTCAACCACCCGCGAGCCGTTTACAGCAGTCCTCTGGGTTCGACGGAGGGCGTTCGACGAAATCAAGCATGCTCGACGAAGTGTGTCCCGCGTTCGACGAACTCACCTCTCAATTCAACGAATGATGAGTTCAGCCAGATAAGTTTATCTCAACGGTTGGGCCAGGGGGCCTATTGTCTCGGCGGCTCAGTCCCATCCCAGCGGATCCGTTAGGATAAGCAGTCATCTCGAAGGGACCAGGGTGAGCTCGCTGGACGGTGCACAAGACCAGATCTCGGTGGATATCGCCAGAAGGGTCCCAAGCGAGGTCTTAACGACGCGCTCGCCAGGAGGGATGTCGCGGGAGAGATCCGCCAGAAGGCCAAGAAGAGCTCTCGCGAGTAATGTTCTCGCAGACCCCTTGCCCGTAGGCTGATAGGGAAGGAGTAGCTTTTTACCCCCGGTGGTCTGCCATTAGCCTCTTCAAACAGCGGAGTTTGGTTGTTAGCAGACCAATTTTGGGGTGCGTATAATAAAATCAAGAGGCGGAATCCTGCTATTTGCAGGCCAGTTCAGAAAGTCTATAAATAAGACCCAAAGGGCACCTTTGGAGGGGATTCTCTTTTTCTTGAGCTTCTCTCTCCTCAGGCTTTCCTTGGTTGGCATTTTTAGAGCTCTCCAAGGTGCCCAGGCTTCAGCATTGGCTTGGGAGGGGAAGCGCTCTAAAGATCGTCTGAGTGTGTGGTGGGTCCTCCTTGCTGAGTCAAAGGGTTTGTGTCTAGTTCCGAGGCTTCAGTCTATCCCTTCGAAGGATTAGTAAGTTCCAGCTGCCCCCCCCCCCCCCCCCCCCCACTTGTTGGGGGCCCCGGACTCCACAGAGACCATTTACTGGTTTCAACAAAACTCTATATGTTTTACTATAAAGAGAGTATCCAAGGAATATACCTTCAGCAACTTTTGCTTCAAATTTTCTTAGATATTTCTTATCATTGTTATGCATATAGCATTTACAGCCAAAAATCTTAAAATAGTTAACCTTAGGCTTTTATTCTTAAGTAATTCATAGGGTGTTTTACCCTTAAGTTTATGTATCAAACTCCTTTTCAACACATAATTTGCTATGTTCACTGCCTCTGCCCAAAAAGAGAGTGGCAAGTGAGCATCAGCAAGCAATGTAGTTGCTAATTCAATTAGTATTCTATTTTTCCTTTCAGCTACCCCATTTTGTTGAGGAGTTCTAGGAGCAGAGAAACATTGTCTGATCCCTTCTTTACCATAAAATTCTCTCATCGGAAGAGATTCAAACTCAGTGCCATGATCACTTCTGATCAATGCAACTAGAGTAGAGTACTCAATCTTGATGGACCTGAGAAAGTCTGTCAGAACACTGAAGGTGTCAGACTTGTTCCTAAGAAAGAACACCCAAGTGAATCTTGAGAAGTCATCTACAATAACTAAGGAGTAATGCTTCCCTCCTAGACTCTGTATTGCAGTGGGTCCAGAGAGATCCAAATGCAGTGAGTACAGAATCCTAGGTGAATCACTCTTGGATAAAGATTTAAAACTACTCTTGGTTTGCTTTCCTAGTTGACAAGCCCTGCAGAGTCCTTCCTTCTTGTATGAACCAGAAGGCAGTCCTCTTACTAGACTGTCCTTGGAGAGCTTAGATATAGTTCTAAGGTTAATATGTCCTAGCCTTTTATGTCATAATTCATTTGTTTTACTTATAGAATTAAATAAACAAATATCTGAATTGGCAGAGTCAAAATTGACTAAATAAATATTTCCATGTCTAATACCAGATAACACATTAATCATTTTATTATTGGTAATAAGACATAAGGAATGGTTAAAAGTTACCTGATAACCTTCATCACATATCTGGCTTATGCTAATGAGGTTATGCTTGAGACCCTTGACATATGCTACCTCTTTGAAGGTAACTGCTCCAACTTTGATTTGTCCATAGCCTTTGGTTTGTCCACAGTTAGAGTCTCCAAAAATCACTTTGGGTCCAAGCTTTGCCTTGTAGTTGCTTAGGTTGGCCATGTTTCATGTCATATGCTTTGAGCAACCACTATCCAAATACCACTGTTCTTTTATGTTTGGATAGCCTTGTACCTACAAAACAGAAAACAAACTAGTTGTTCTTGACCCAGACTACCTTAGGTCATTTTGTCTCACCACAAAATTCAGAAATGTAAGAAATCTCAGGCTGATCCTTATAGCCTTGTGGATGATATCTCCTTGGAGGAATGATCCACTCAGTGAAAAAAAATTTAGTTTGTTGAGAATAAGAATTCTTTTTATATTCAGTATATTTTCTGTTCGACGAATTCAGGTGAGTTCGTCGATCGTCGTTCGACGAATTGGAGTAATTTCATCGAGCGTCGTTCGAATAATAACTATACTAAAAGTCTGTGTTCAGCTTTCGTCGATCGTCGTTCGATGAAATAAAGTGGTTTCGTCGTGCGCCGTTCAATGGATAGTTATACTGAAAGTTTGTCTTCAGAGTTCGTCGATCTCCGTTCGACGAAATGAAGTAATTTCGTCGATCTCCGTTCAATGAATTCTATTGAATTCCTTTATTCTTAACATCCTTACTTGAGATATTTTTATATACTTCTACTGCCTCTTTGCTCTTGGTAGAGATGAACTTTATTGGTGTAGATAAAGTATTCTTCTTAAGAAGATGTGGCTCACTTGATGATGCACCCAAGCCCAGTTTGCCATTAAATCTGGCATTCACTGTGCTTGTGATGTCCATCAGTTTGATACTTCTCCCATTTAGGGATTCTTCAAATTTCTTATCCTCAGATAACTTGTTCTCAATGAAAACAATATGTTCTTTGGAGGCAGCCAATTCTTTCTTAAGATTTGTATTATCTTCAGCCAGTTGATTCATTTCAACCAACTTATTTTTGTGAGAGATTATATCCTTCTTAGATTTAATTAAATCTAAACAAAGAGTTTTGAATTCATTTTTAAAATCATTTGAATTAAAGTCAAAGGTAGAGATTACCTGATCAGCATTAGTTTCAGATTCGGATTCATCTGAATTGTTTGCTGAGGCATTGATAGCCATCATGCAGAAATTTCTTTCATCTTCATTATCTTCATCATCACTAGAGCTGGATGATGATGCATGTTCTGACTCACTGCTTGAGTCATAAATAGCCATCAAGCATTGATCTTTGTCATTTGCATTCTCTTCATCATCAGAAGAGCTGGATGAAGACTATGAGTCTGTCTCACTCTATGTTTTAGCTATAAAGCCTCTTCCCTTATGTTTGTGTTTGTGGGAGGATGGCTTGCTAGAGTGCCTCTTTTCTTCTTTCTCTTTTCATTTATCCTTCTTTTGGTTCTCTGGACACTCAGGTAGAATGTGTCCAGGTTTCCTGCAACCATAGCAAATAATTTCTTTAGAATTAGATTTGTCAAACCTTGGTTTTTCTTTTGATCTGGAATCCTTCTTTCTGAAGTCTTTTCTAGCCATTTTGTAGAATCTCTTGGCTAGTAGGCTCATAAACTCAATTTCTCCTGGAGCTTTATCTTCCTCTTTTGTATCTTGGAAAGCAATACTTCTTTCCTTCTTGGATGTTGGAGATGAGGTAGATTGTTCAGCTTCTCTAGACTTGATAAGCTGCTCATAGGATTTTAGCTTGCCTAACAAGGTCTCAGTAGAGATCTCATTAAGGCTTTTGGCTTCCTTGATTGGCCAGATCCTTGAGTCCCATGTGCTGGGGAAGCACATTAGGATCTTATCATTGACTTCAGTGATTGAGATCACTCTGTCCAAAGTTTTCAGCTCATTGATTATGAGACTGAGTCTATTGTACATATCAGCAACAGTTTCAGTTTCTCCCTTTTTTGAAATTCTCATATTGAGAGATAAGGTGAGATCTTCTGTCTTTTCTTTCATCTGCAGATCCTTCAACCATGTTGTTGAGGGAAATCCAAATATCTCTGGCTGAGGTGCATTCCACAACCTTTTGAAAAATGTCATCAGACATTGTCTGTGCCAAGATATTCATTGCTTTGGCATCTGCACTTCTTTGTTTCTTCTGGGCATCTGTCCACTCAGGAGGTGGAACAACATTATTGTTTGTTGATGCTTCAGCACTTGTTGTTGCTGTAGGAGTAGGAGGTCCTGTCAAAATAACATTGAAAATATCCCCATCAATAGAATTCATATATAATCTGATCCTTGCCTTCCATAATGCAAACTTATTTAGATTGCGCATAGGAGGTCTTGTGCTTGAGTATTCTTTGTTCTGGGTCATGAGTTGTTAGAAAAATAAAACTCTAGAAAAACTTAAGATCTAATTGATCTTTTGATTCAGGTGTTAGCTTGTAAACAATCAACCAACCTCTGATACCAATTGAAAGTCCTCTGATACAAATTGAAAGTGAGGTTAGATCTTAGATTTACTCTAGAGGGGGGTGAATAGAGTATTAAAAGTTTTTAACTTATTTTTATAGTGGAATTAAAATACTGATATATATATATGTGTGTGTATAACAAAGTGAGTGCAAAAACAAAATAAGAAGTCACAGCACAACACAGTACAGAAAATAAACACAAACACAGAAGACACAAAGATCTATAGTAGTCCCCCAATCAACCTGGGTACATCTACTCTCCTACCACCCATAGTAGGAATCCACTAGGTTTTTGATCAGGTGCCCTATCACCAATGGGTTTTTGATCAGGTGCCCAAACACCAACCACAGGTTTTTGATCAGGTGCCCTGCCACCAACCATAGGTTTTTGATCAGGTGCCCTGCCACCAAAGGATTAACTTTTGAAGGGAGTTAGAACCTTGTACAAGATGGGATAAAGAGGGTTTATGAAGTTCTTCTCTGTCAACAAACTGAGAGAAGACTAGTGGATTATTGTTGTGAAGCTCCCCCTGTCTGATAGAAATTCTTGACAGATAATGGATGGAGCTTCCTCTTGAATGTAAATGATCTTCCTTGATAGCTGATGAATCCGAGAGACAAAGTTTCTCAGATTGTTGTTGCTCTTTGAAGATTAGAAACTTGCAGCTGAAAACTGAGAGAATGATTTGTGTTGTTGTTCTCAGAGAATGAGAGATGCTGCTATTGAGAATGAAGATCTGAAAAGCTTTTTCTTTCTGTATTTCTCTCGACTATTACTTCTCTATTCTTTTTCTTTCTTGCTGCTATAATACTGTAAATCTGTTTCTTTCTTTTTCCTTAGAGAAAATCTGACTGATTTGAAATTCAAATCTTTTAATTAAGGAATAAAATATTCTGAAAAGATATTCTTGGAACTGCAATCTGATTCAGCAAATAAACTTTAATCCTTTTTCCTTTTCCATGAAAGTGTCCTTTTCCAAAATGTGTCAACGGCTACTTTCTCGAGAGAAGAGAATGAAAAGGAAATAATAAAAGGAAAGATAAAAACATGTCTTATCTGATAAGAATAGATCCGTTGCTGATTAGTCGATCTGAGTTCAGATAATAATATAACTTATCCTTCTGAAATTTTAAGCTGGGGAGAAAATTCGTCGATCTGAGAATTGAGTTAGTCGAACTGAATGTTGAGTTCGTCGAACTGAATCTGGAGTTCATCGAACTTAATTAATTTGTCGAACATAATCTGGAGTTCGTCAATATCAAGCTGAAGTTCGTTGAACTGAGAGATAATCTGCTGAATCTGGCTGGAAGAACTGATTTCGTCGATCTGAGAAGCTCTTTCGTCGAACTAAACATCTTGTTACTTATTCTTCGACCACAAAGATGAGTTCGTCGATCTCAAACTGGAGTTCATCGAACTGAAGAAATAAACTGTTGGACTGGCTGGAGAACTGAATGCGTCGAGCTGGAGAGCAAGCTCGTTGAACTGAAGTATGATGTTCGTCGAACGCAGAGAGAAGTTCGTCGAACGCAGAATGAAGTTCGTCGAACACAGAAGCTTGCCAAGTTCGTCGAACTGGAGCATGACGTTCGTCGAACGCAGGATGGAGTTCGTCGAACGCGGGATGGAGTTTGTCGAACGCAGAGACTTAGAGTTTTCCTAAGTTCTAGCTAACTCAGACAACCTAAAACCTTGACCCTTAGACTATACATTGGGGTCAACTTAGTCCTAATCAACAGATAGTGATCCTAGCCCAAATCAGTAATAGGGTTGTTCCAAAAAATGTGCCTCTGGTTGCCTTATAGGGTACCGCGCGGCGGTAGCGCTACTGCTAGTGGTAGCTTACTTAAAAGCCATATACAATCATTTTTCCTCCTCTATGGACATACAAACGAGAATAAGGTTTCCATGCCAATTCTGGAGCAAGGAGTCACCGTCCATAGAGAAAGAGAACTTTTACCCTATCATGTAATGAAGAAGATATCCGTTAGAGCGCGAACGAGAATGTGAATCTAAAGATGATTAAGCGCACAAGAAACGACAATCAAAAGCGTCGACCGCTCGCCTCCGGAGACAATATTTGAGGGAGCAAGCTTTTATTTCTAGATCTATTATTTCATATTTATATTCTCTTGCCTTCTATTTTATTGTTTCATGTAACACGAAAAAATCATCCGGGGTGGACGTTGGATTCCGGGGAGAATTCCGTGAGAAATTATTTGGGGAGGATGTCTAGACCGGGGAGGTCTAGCGAGGGCTCGAAGATTTTTGGGGGAGAAAGGAGAGAGCCAACCGGTCCTTAGGGGGAGGTTCGGTATAGAAAACCAAAGATTTTTATATTCATCGCCTTCGATCTCCTGCGTCATGTAGATCAACATTTTGTAATTGTAATATTCATTTTAATCTTCTAATGAAATCATGTTTGCTTGTTTTAATGATTGTTTGCGATCTCTATCTAAGTCTGAAAGTTGATTCTTGTCTGAAATCACAATCACATGAACACTGAAATGATCACCTGTGAGAATCAAACGAAGTTTACTCACAAGACTACGGTCTCTAGGAGATACCGACGACAGTAACCCTACCACCCTGTGATAGCTTCTAGAGAACGCATTTCTCCGGATTAAAATTTTGAAAACTCGTATTATTGTTGCGAACCTTATTCACCCCCACTCTAAGGTTGACCACAAATCCAACTAGTAGCGATCAACGGTTAGGATCACAATGGACAGGATATCACCTCTTCCTAACAACCTCGACAATGATTAGCAATCATTGTTGAGCATAATAATGGTTGAGATTTAACTCTCCCATGCAAATCTGAAGGTGTTGGGTGATTCTCACTAAAATGATGCTTCCTCTTGACATTAAGGCTTGCCATCAGCGGTCTGGTGGTTGGATTGCCACCACTTGTCATCTAAGGGATTGCAGTGGACGACGCGTCAACCAGTGGTGGTCTGGCGGCTGACCGCCACTAGACCTCGCCAAAAATCGCCTTGATAGAGCGTTACTCTGTATCGCCGCCTGAATCTTTGATTCCATGAGGCAGTTCTACCTCAAGGGCCATCGGGGAGGACCGGAGTCCGGCCCTCCCGTCTAGCTCCACCCAGTGAGCTTTTAGAAGCATGGGTAGTAGCTAATCCATAGGGAGGTCCAAAGCTTCGTGTGGTGTTTGGGGAGGCCAAGAATGCCGCTGACGATGGTCAGGGATGTCCAGAATAATATTAATATGATCTAGCAGAGGGGTAAAATTTAGTAACATGCATGAGGGACCTGAAATGGTCTAAAAAGGGTTGGAGGTTGTGGGAGACAGGACTGTTGGAATCTTCTTATATGGCCTCTCCACTCCCGTTTGGAGGTAGACTCATTTCGTTTTGGCTCGGGGGAAGGTAAAGATTGGGGTTAGGTATTCAATTCAACATTTTATAAAGGCATTGACCTCTTAATCTTCCCTCTCTCACGACCATGGGGTTTCTCCCTTGAGTTAATATCCATTAAGGTTGGGCAATGTCTATTAAACTCAACAACATTGATGGGTAATTAACCCCATTAAAAACCAGAGCAACTAGCGACCTTCCCTAATTAATATGTGGTCGATCAAAGAGTTTCTTAGTGTGGTTTGACCATTATTGACCATCTATAGTCAATGGGGCGAGGTGGAAACTGCATAGGCAAAGGGGAGGTAACATGGAGTCAACCTCAAGGCTTGGTAAGCCATGGCTTGGTCAAACCAAGATTGTAAAGGATATTCAAGTGGATTTGACTTGGGGTTAACCTCATGATGAGGTGGAAGTCCACATGACAGTGGGTTAGGTAAAGACATGACATGATGATGCAGGACAAGTTAAATCAAAATAGTGGAGAAGTTGACGTCGACAATCAACCTTTAATCTAAATCTATATTTCTATTGTATTATGTATTTTATTTTGAGCATACTTATGAGCTCACTTACATTTTAAGCCTTATATATTTTTGGACTATTACTTATGTAGTTTTGGGTTTTATGCATTGTAGGATATATTATAGATCTTGAGCAAGCCAAGCCCAATACCATCCAAACCCAACATAACTTAGCCCATATATGAAACCATCCATTTTCACATATAAACCATTTTATTTCTTCATATCATGAATGGCCACCATAAACCACCCCCTTTTCACACATAAACCACTTTATTTTCTTCATGTCATTAATATCCACCACAAACCACCCCATTTTCACATGTAAGCCACCTCAGTTTCTTCCTTATTCAAACATGTGACTAAAGACCCTCCTGATGAATGGCCACCATAAACTTCTCCCTTTACACACATAAACCACTTTATTTTCTTCATGCCTTTAATAGCCACCACAAACCACCCACTTTTCACATGTAAGCCACCTCATTTTCTTCCTCATTCAAACATGTGACTAAAGACCACCATAATGATGGTCCAACCTCCAACCAAATTTATGGACTCCAAAGTCATCCCCTCCTCATCTTTCATGCCTCTCAAGATCTATAAATAGACAAGAATGCTCATGTTGTAATCATCCATTGAATGAATGAAAATTGTAAGTGTTAGCTTTTGCTACATTGTTCCCCTTGTGCTCTTTCCCCTCTGAGTGAAGGACTACTGAGAGTGAGAGTGTGCGGCCCTTGAAGAAGGACTTTCAAGGAAGGAGTAGGAAACGACCCGGCGAAGGACTGCCCGATCGGTACTAGCTCGAGTTATCCCATCAACCAAGAAAATACAAAATTAATTCAACTACGGTATTACTATTTCGAAGCATTATTATTTTATTCTACATGCTCGTTAAGACTAGACACTATCGGTTAGCAACTCCTCGCATGACACGTAATTGTTGGCGATTTCACTTCTGGTTTGCTAGTTGTCTTTAAGCTAGTTTTCACCTAGCTCAAGTTTTTAACGTAAATGAATGTTAAATCTCGAAAATAACTCATATTCCATCTTAAATCATCTCATAATCATCTTAGCCTACATCAAATTGGTATCAGAGCCAGGTTTTCCCTAACTCTAGTCTAGGTAACATCCTAAAACATGAATTTTTGTTACCTCATGTATTGTCAACTCTAAGAATAAAAAAAAAGTAAATCAAAGTATTTTGTGCTAAAATTTTGATGGGAACCTCTTTTGACCTTTATAAATCTCTCACAAAACTTTAAGCTCATTTGAGTTATTAAGAAAAAAAATCTAATCATTTGCATAATTAATCTTTTTATTTCTGCATTCATGCATGCATTATTAGCTTAATAGTTTTAGCTAAAATTCTACTAAAATAATGTCCAAAATATTTGAAACACTCCAGATCATAACTTTAGTATATTTACTAAGAACTCCCAAAAATTTAGCAAGAAATTCCAAGAATAGATATAAATCTCGTTCGCTTCTTTTAGAGCACACATTGCTGAATTCTGAATTTCAGCTTGCTGCCTCCTTTATTAAAAAATTCATAACTCCTAGAATACTTATCCAAATATTATGAAATAAAGTTTCATTTCTCGGCTTTGAAGTCCTCTATAACTTTCTAGAAGAAATTATTCTCTAATTTAGAACCCATAGTGGTCTAGGAGACAAGGTTTTTAGCATTATCAAAGTTAAATATTTTAACCATATAAATTTTTTGTCAATGTCTACTCGCAGTGGTACACAATATGCTCTAAATACATCTACAACCATAGAAGACATGTTACAAAGCATAATAGATAGGTTGGGAAGAATGGAAACTTCCAACCAAATCTTGGTGGATCGAGTAGAGACGCTTGAAAATAACATTGGGCAAACTCCCACTAGGACACCCAAACGCCCGATAGATCATGATAAATCTGAACAAGGACCTAACATTCAAAATCCGGAACTCATAGGAAATCATTTTTCTGATTTTGAGTTAGATGATCAACTTGATCAAGAACCAAGAAGAGCTATGAGACGTCCTTACCATCAAGATGGCCAGAGGTTTGAACCCACACACATTATTCCAAGGAACCTAGAGAGAAATAATGATGACTACATTATTCGAAGAGCTAAAATTGAAGCACCAACCTTTGATGGAAACTTAGATCCTAGAGTCTTCTCTGATTGGCTCACCGATATTGAACAATATTTTGATTGGATTAATATCCGACCAAACTCTCAAGTCAGATTTGCTAGATTAATGTTGAAGGGACCTGCTCGAACTTATTGGACCGCAGTAGAGAGGAAGGAAGAGCGTAGAAATAGGGAGGTAGGTAGTTGGATGGAGATGAAAGCGCTTTTATTTGAGAAATACCTTCCTGAGTCATATTATGATCAACTTTTCTCAGAATTACATGACCTTAAGCAAGGAACCCTAACTGTAGCTGAATATTCAGCCCGTTTTGATGATTTAATGCTTAGATGTGACCTATTAGAAACTCCTAAGGCCTCCATTGCTCGATTTAAGGCTGGATTACGCCCTGATGTTAAGGTTGAAATGACGATTCGAGATGTGAACGCTCTAGAGGAAGCTTCTCACATGGCCATTCAAATTGAGTCTTACCTCAAGACCCAACAACAACATAAACAACACGCCTTCACTCAACGTAACCAAACACCTAGAGTAGCACCCCTCATGCCCATATCAACAATTTCTACATCACTCCCTAATCCTAAGGGAAAATCCATCATTGGGACATCTGGATCTAAGGCCACTAATGTTAATGCTGGTCCCAAAGCCACAAATATCACATGCTTTAGTTGTAAACAAATAAGGCATTATGCATCTCAGTGCCCACGAAATCTTCATATAGGATTTGAACCACTCCAATCATCACAAACTTAGAAGATAGTGAAGTGAAACCATTAGAAGAAGAAGGAGAATTTGATGAAGCACTTGATTCCAATCATTTAGCGGTTGTACAATGTATGCTTACAACGCCACAGACTGATGAAGGTTGGAAGCGCACAGCTATATTTACTACTATCACTAAAATAGGAGAGAAGACATGCAAAATTATTATTGATAGTGGTAGTTTTATGAATGTTGTCTCAACTATGGCTCTTATTAGACTAAAGCTTACTATTGAACCTCACCCCAGACCATACAAAGTTGCTTGGATAGATGCTACATCCATATCTGTCTCTCAACGTTGTTTGGTGCCATTACAGTTAGGTCGATATAGCGATAAGATATGGTGTGATGTCCTCCCCATGGATGTTGCGCATATACTCTTAGGACGACCATGGTTGTACGATTTGGATGTGACTCATCATGGTCGTTCAAATACATATACATTTGCTTTTGGAGGTAAGCGTGTAATTCTAAAACCTGCTAATAAAGAAGATGCACCAAAGCAACCGATGACTTCATCGGTCCCTATTGAACGTAAGTCACTTCATATCAAAAGTAGACATGACTTTAAACATGAAATCGACCACCCTCTCATGTTTGCTTGGATTTTTCTAAATTCACCTAGTACGGTGATTAGTTACACATTAACACCCGAGGTAAATGACCTCCTATAGGATTTCAAGGATGTTTGTCCAGAAGAGTTGCCAGCTGATCTACCACCATTAAGAAATATTCAACATGCAATTGACCTCATTCCTGGATCTACACTCCCAAACCTACCCCATTATCAGATAAGTCCTACTGAGCATGCTGAGCTTAAACGTCAAGTCGATGACCTCTTGAGTCGAGGCTTCATTAGAGAAAGTATGTCCCCTTGTGCAGTTCCTGCCCTTCTTACCCCAAAGAAGGATGGAACATGGCGCATGTGCATTGACAGCCGTATGATAAATAAAATTACAATTAAATATAGATTTCCCATACCAAGACTTGATGATATGTTAGATATGATGTCAGGAGCAACCACCTTCTCGAAGATTGATCTTCGAAGCGGATACCAGCAGATTCGCATGTGAGAAGGTGATGAGTGGAAGACAGCCTTAAAAACGAAAGAAGGATTATTTGAGTGGTTAGTCATGCCATTCGGGTTAACTAATGCCCCAAGAACATTTATGCGATTCATGACCCATATTCTTCAACCTCATATTGGAAAATTTCTTGTCGTACATTTTGATGATATCTTAATTTTTAGCAAATCGAGGGATGATCACATTTCCCATCTTCAACAAGTATTTGAGATTCTACGACGAGAACAGCTTTATGTGCACCTAAAAAATGTTCATTTATGACCTCATCGACTATATTCTTAGGATTTGTTGTGTCAAGTGAAGGAGTCTCTGCAGACCCTAAAAAGATACGAGTCATTCAAGCGTGACCAGTACCATCATCTATTCATAAAGTTTGTAGTTTTCATGGATTAGCGACATTCTATCGTAGATTTATTCAAGGGTTTAGCACTATAATGGCACCTATCACTCAATGTATCCAAAAGGGTGAGTTTAGATGGACTACATCAGCCTCCAAGGCCCTCTTAGAGATTAAGAATTGCTTATCAAAGACCCCTTGTTTTGAGACTCCCGGATTTTAATAAGGTTTTTGAAATATCATGTGATGCTTCAGGAGTTGGCATCGGCGGCGTCCTAAAGCAAGAAGGTCATCCTATCGCATTCTTTAGCGAAAAACTAAATGTGGCTCGACAAAAGTATTCAACATATGATAAAGAATTTTATGATATTATCCAATCACTTCGACATTGGAGACATTATCTTCTCTTTAAAGAATTTGTGTTATATTTTGACCATGAGGCACTAAAATATATAAACTCACAAAAGAAGCTTAGCTCCCGACAAGCTAAGTGGATTCAATTTTTACAAGAGTACACATTTGTCCTTAAGCATACATCGGAGTGGTTGATGCGCTAAGTCGAGTATGTACTACTATAAGGATCATGAGCACTACAGTCACTGGGTTTGATAAGATGAAGAATGATTATACTAATTGCAAGGATTTTGTCATATTTATGCATCTTTTGATGCCGAGTCTCAGAGCCCTCACAATGAGAACCAAATAAGAGATGGCTACCTATTTCGAGGAACACATCTTTGTATTCCTGATTCCTCACTTTGTGATTTTCTTATTGAGTAAATGCATGCCGGAGGAGGTGCTGGTCATTTTGGCCGAGACAAGACCATTGCTATCGTCGAAGATAGATTCTTTTGGCCTAGCCTTAAGCGCGATGTTGCCCGTATTGTTGGGCGATGTCGCATTTGTCAATTGGCAAAACGTGGGCGACCCATGGTTGGTTCATATACCCCCTTACCCATACCCTACATACCTTGGGAGGATATTAGTATGGACTTTGTGTTAGGGTTGCCCCGCACAACACATCGCCATGAGTCCATATTCGTTGTCGTTGATAGGTTCTCTAAAATGTCTCATTTCATTCCATGTCATAAAACATCTGATGCCTCCCATATTGTCTCACTTTTCATGAAGGAAGTAGTCTGTATACATGGATTACCAAAAACTATTGTTTCTGATAGGGATGTGCGCTTTGTTAGCTACTTTTGAAAAACTCTATGGAAGAAATTAGGAACTAAGCTAGCTTTTTCTACTGCATACCACCCCCAAACTGACGGTCAAACATAAGTTGTCAATCGTAGTCTTGGAGAACTTCTTAAAAGCTTAGTTGCTGAACATTCTGGTACTTGGTATTTAGTTCTACATATCGCTGAGTTTGCTTATAATAGTTCTGTTAATAGATCCACGGTATGTCACCTTTTCAAATTATTACAGGATATGAACCAAGAAAGCCAGTTGATCTCATTGATTTACCTGCCACTTATAGGACATCGACATTTGCATCATCATTTGTCGAGCACATACATGAGTTACATAAAGAGATTCGACAAAAACTTACATTAAAATATGAAAGCTATAAGAAATCAACTGATCGACATAGGCACCCCGTTGAATTTGCAGTCGGGGACATGGTGCTTGTGAAGGTAAGACCAGAAAGAATGCCCTCAGGCACTCTTAAGAAGCTAACGAATAAAAGAGCTGGTTCGTACAAGATCATTAAGAAAATTAATAATAATGCTTTTGAATTAGATATGCCTGCAGATGTTGGTTATTCATCAGTATTCAATGTTGCTGATCTAACAAAGTATTAAGGCTGGATACTCCTATTAGTACTAACATGCAGGAACTAGCTGGTAGTCAATTTCCAACCCCTTCCTCAAGATGTTTGAGGTCTCATCCGCCAGCGCAAATACTCAATGAGCAGGTGATTTGTTCAGTTGATGGTGTTACCCAGTGTTTTCTTGTTCGTTGGAAAGGTCTATCCCAAATTGATGATTCCTGGATTACTATAAAAGAACTACAGCAGTTGGAACCAGAACTCCTACAGGCTTACCTAGAATCACATTCGACAGAGTCGAATTCTTTAAAACCTGGGGGAGCTAATGCAGGACAAGTTAAATCAAGATAGTGGAGAAGTTGACGTCGACAATCAACCTTTAAACTAAATCTATATTTCTATTGTATTATGTATTTTATTTTGAGCATACTTATGAGCTCACTTGCATTTTAAGCCTTATGTATTTTTGGACTATTACTTACGTAGTTTTGGTCCTTATGCATTGTAGGATATATTGTTAAAATTTTTGATTTGAATCATTTAAGAGTAAGCAGGAGTTGCATCAACTGAGGTATAGCCAAGCAACCACAATGCCACACAGCAACACAAGAAACTTTATTGAATCACAAACTTTATTTGCAGTGCGAGGTATACATGTCGAGACATGATTCATAAGAATCACGGAGGCGAGAAGAATAAAACACACCAAAACAGATCTGGCGGCTAGACAAGCTGAGACCGCACAGACCGCTCGACTCCAGAGGTCGCCCGGCTTGACCTGAGACCACGCGAACAGAAAACAGACAGACCGCCTGCACTGCAAGACCACCACCTCACACCGCACGAACTGGAGCTTTATTGGAACAAAGAACTGAAACTGTCGTCAGACCGCAACTCAGATCGCCTAACCGCTGAAAGTCTCCTGACTGCTGAGCTCGCTGCGAACAGTACAAGAACGAACATAAACCAGTTCGCAGACTGACCGCTGCCGAACTGTTTATTCAAGCCGCTGGGAATCACCAAGGAAGGAGACCGCAACCTGCTGACCGCAAACATGCGAACACAACAAACAGTCAACTCGCTTCCGAGACCGCCCGACCTCAAAGTGAGACCGCACGAATTAACCCAGGCTCAGTTCTTACAGTTCTTGTTATGAATAAAGGGCCCTGCACCCCTATTTATAGGCGGGTAGACGTATGTCATCACCGCACAGGAGAGGTACAATTGATGAATAGTAAAAATATGCATTTTTCTATATAATTTTTAGTATAATTTTAATTAGATTTCTAAATAATATATGTAAATTAATGAATAAAATGTTTGTTTTTGTTATTTTTTTTTTAACTTAGTTTTATTTTCATTTTGTAAAGTTTCTGTAATTTTGTTAAGTCACGCCCTAGGTCACGCCCGTGTCCAAGGGCGTGTTCACTAATCCCTAACATTTTCTTCTCTGTTCTTTTTCCACCTCAAACATCAAGTCACGCCCTCGGTCACGCCTGTGACCGAGGCCGTGTACCATGGTCACGCCCGTGTTGGATATCCATCCCAGATTCCAGCCACTTGAAGCATTTCATCCAAAAAATCAAAGTCACGGCCGTGACATTTCAGACACGCCTGTGACCCTCAACTCCTTCCAGAAGAACAAAGGACACGCCGCCCATCACGCCCAACAGCCGACAGCACAATGCCGACATCGAACACGCCCATGTTCCCTGGAACATGCCCGTGTACTTCCAAGTCGCCGGTCAAGCCTTCCAGATACCTGCCTGGATCCAGCTGTTCTAGCTATTCGCACCCCAAGCCATGTCACGCCCTCAGACACGCCCGTGTCCGAGGGCGTGTAATCCAAAAAAAATTTCTATAAATAGCCAGATTCAGCTGAGTGCAAGGGTTCAAAATTTTGGGAGCTTCTCTTAAGGTTTTGTTCCATTTTACTGATTTTTGGTGTTTTGTAATTTTTGTAATTTTGCACTTTCTCTCTCTAGTTTTGTAACCCCTTTTTTGATGGAAATAAATTAAGCTTGTTTTGTAATTATTGTCTCTCTTTGTTTTAGTGTGTGTGTGTGTTCTCTTTTTGTTCTTTTTCTTTTTAGTTTTAGTTTTATGTAATTTTGTAATTTTTGTTAAGTTGTCATTTTAATTTGGGTGTGTGTGTGTATGAGTGTAATTTTCTTGTTTTTAGTTTTGTTGTAATTTTTAGATGATTTCATATTAGTGTGTGTGAGTGTAGGAGGTTAATTAGTTTTTTGTTTTGTTTTGTTTTCATTTGTTCTTTTTACTTTCTTTTTGCTTTTTTGTAAGTGTGTGTGTGTGTATGAGAGTAGATTTTCTTTTCTTTTTAACTTAGTTTCATTATTGTTGTGTGTGTGAGTGTATGAGTTTAGATTTGTTTTATTTTAATTAGATTTCATTAACGTAGAGTGGGTGTGTGTATGAGTATAAAGTTTGCGCCTTTTTTGTAATCGAATAGTTTCCATTTCCGTCACGCATTTATTTCCCGCCTATCCGTTTGGATAGGACTTGCTCACGCATTTATTTCCCGCCTATCCGTTTGGATAGGACTTGCTCACGCATTTATTTCCCCTCTACCCATTTGGGTAGGGATCGCATTTCTTCAATTTCTGCAATTTACAGCTTTCATTTTAATCCCGTAGAGTGCGTGAGTTTTCAATTAGTGCGTCTTTTATTTTTTTATATATTTGCTTTTTGCTTAATTCCGCTACCCGCTCAATCGCTTATTATCGCCGTAGTTATCATTATCATTTTATAAAACCCAAAAAAATTCTAAGCAAAACTACTTTTTAAATCAACGTTTTCGTTCTTTTTCTTTTCATCGCTTTTCTTGGTTTTTGCTAAACGCACACCAAGCCCGCGATAGTTATCATTTTCGTCACTAGCTTTTCTATAAAATCATAAAAATCAATTTCAAACTCTTCTCGATAAAATAATAGCGCATTCCTAAGAAGTAGAAATAATCGATACGACCTTGGAAAAATACGACCTTGATATTTCAAAAGAAATATCCTATACTACTATCGATAAGGTCCACTTGCCTTTATTGATTTTAGTCCGGATAATTACATAAACCCAAAAGCTTTCTCTCTAAAGCACTTTTTAAAACTCTCTTTTAAAAGAAACACTAAAAAATTTGTTGCAACACCTCTTTGGTTGTTGCAACTAGCTCAAGGTAAAAGAAGTTTTAAAACGCTCTTAAAGAATTATTGCAACTACTCAAAAAATTGTTGCAACAATATTTTCAAAAAGCTTTCAATTTTAATTTCAACACAAAGCCCTTTTTCAATCTTTTCATTTAGCCTTCAGAGGACGCGGCCGAGGAGTAATCCTCGATATTTCGAAAGAGAAAGAGTCCGTTACTTCTATCCTTCGATAGGATAACGGGTAATTCCTCAAAGTAGAATTACTCGCGGGACTCTTCGAAAACGTCCGCCCAAGGTTGAATCGAAAAGAAAGAAAGAGCTTTCTTCTCTTTCTTCTCTCTTTCAAAGAGAGAGAGAAAAAAAAACGTATCAAGTTTTTGGCGCCGTTGCCGGGGACTTGTGTCGTTATTTTGAAATAGGAAATGCTATTAATTTTATCTTATATTTCATCTCTTTTTCTATCTAAAAAACCAAAAACTAAAAAAATATACTATCTAAGTAAAGAAAAATAAAAAAAAAATTATATACATATATTTTTCAATTTTCCTTTTTTACATATATTTACGAATATAGCTACATATATTTTAATATAAAAGCCCCACAAAAATCAAACCACAAAAAATATATATTTATATATTTTACTTAAGTAAAAAAAAAACCCAAAAAAATATATTATTCTCTTTTACTTATTTTCCTTTCTTTTTCATCTTTGTAAAAATATTTCTAAAACAAAAACATCAAAAATAAAAAAAAATCTATAAAAAGAAAAACAAGAAAACTCTTTCTTCCAAAAAAAAAATTAATTAAAGAATAGTGTATGACCCGAGGAGAATCTTCGGATAATCCAATTTTACCTTTTGATCCCGAAATCGAGCGCACGCTTCTCGAGCGCCGCCGATCTCGTAATCAAAATCTACAAATAGCTCCCGAAGAATCCGTCGGCGATATACATATAGGCGTGATGGGCGATCCTAATCTAAATGCGGCCCCACCGAGGACCATGGCCTATTATGCTAGGCCAAATTTAGAGGATACAGGATCGAGCGTCACCCGCCCCGCGGTAGCTAATAATAATTTCGAAATCAAATCCAGTATAATTCAAATGGTACAACAGTCGATTCAGTTCGACGGTTTGCCAGATGAGGACCCAAACCAACACCTTAATAATTTTTTAGAAATTTGCGACACCTTCAAGATTAATGGCGTCAGCGATGACGTCATTCGCTTGCGCTTATTTCCCTTTTCCCTGCGGACAAAGGCGAAATCGTGGTTGACTTCTCTTCCGAGAGGGTCCATAACCACGTGGGCCGAATTGACGGAGAATTTTCTAACTAAATATTTTCCTCCGTCAAAAACCGCTAAATTACGCACCGATATCGCATCCTTCATTCAATTCGATTCCGAGTCTCTCTACGAGACTTGGGAACGTTTTAAAGAATATTTGCGTAGGTGTCCTCATCACGCGCTACCAACTTGGCTTCAGGTACAAACGTTCTATAACGGCTTAAATTTCTCAACGAGACAGATGATCGACGCAGCCGTCGGGGGAACGTTAAACAACAAAACCCCGGAGGCCGCTCAAGCTCTGATCGAAGAAATGGCCATGAACGCGTACCAATGGAATGTGCCAAGGTCGCGTCCTCCTAAACCGGCTGGTATTTTCGAAGTGGATGCCACTACTCATTTAGCCTCGCAGGTAGAGCGGCTAAGTAAGCAAGTGGCGGA
The DNA here is from genome assembly GCA_033032865.1 of Dactylorhiza incarnata. Classification (NCBI taxonomy): domain Eukaryota; kingdom Viridiplantae; phylum Streptophyta; class Magnoliopsida; order Asparagales; family Orchidaceae; genus Dactylorhiza; species Dactylorhiza incarnata. The sequence goes on from JAWHQI010000080.1 coordinate 6,147,819, forward strand.
GATGACTGCTTCCTCCTCCACTCCCGCTTGGGCTAATAATCCTAATAATAATAATAATAATAATTTTAATAATCCAAATAATAATAATAATAATTTTAATAATCTTAATAATAATAATCTTAATAATAATATTAATAATAACAATAATTTAAGCGAGGAATCGGTGGATTACGTGGCCAATCAAGTGTGGGCGCCCTTCAACCCATATAGTAATAACTATAACCCGGGTTGGAGGAGCCACCCGAACTTCTCCTGGAGTAACCCTAATAATGCGCAACGCCCTCCACCTGCGATCCCGCAAGGATTTTCGCATGGATATCCCCAAGGATTTCAGCAGGGTTTTGCGCCTCCTCCTCCAAAACCTTCTCCGCTCGAGGAGATTTTTGCAAAATACATGGCTTCCAACGACGCAAATATCCGGAATATAACCGGATCGCTAAAAAATTTAGAAATGCAGGTTGGCCAGCTTGCAAAAATGGTCTCCGAGCGGCCACTTGGAGCACTACCTGGGAACTCGGAGCAGAACCCGCGTGAAAATGCCCACGCCATTACCTTACGCAGCAGCAAGGAGGTCGACTCCCCATTGCGGGTTGAGCATCAGGTAACTGTTTCGCCTCCGACCCCTGCACCCTCGTCTTTTATTTTATTAGATACGGAAAAATCATTAGCGCCGGGCGTCTCGAGCCTGCAAATTCCGTACCCCGCAAAACTTAATAAAGAGAAGGAGGATGAACATTACAAAAAGTTTTTACAAATATTTAAACAAATTCAAATTAACGTCCCCTTCTGCGAGGCACTCTCTCAGATGCCGAAATACGCGAAATACCTTAAGGAGCTCCTTTCTAATAAAAAGAAGCTCGAGGGTATTTCGCGTGTCTCCTTAAATGCGGAATGCTCGGCGGTCCTACTTAATAAATTGCCGCCAAAACTAAACGACCCGGGAAGGTTTTCCATCCCGTGCCTATTCGGCAATTTATTAATAAAGTACGCCCTAGCGGACCTGGGAGCGAGCATCAATTTGATGCCCTTCTCCCTTTTAAAAAACTCGATTTGGGAGTTCCCACCCCAACGAAAATGAGCGTCCAACTGGCGGATCGCTCGATAAAATATCCTATCGGGGTAGTGGAGGACGTTCTGGTCAAGGTTGACAAGTTTATCTTTCCGGTAGACTTCGTCATCCTCGACATCGAGGAGGACGCCGAGGTGCCAATTATCCTCGGTCGCCCTTTCCTCGCGACCTCCCGCGCATTAATTGATGTGAGTAACGGTCGCCTCCTCCTTCGGGTAGGGGACGACAAAGTTACCCTTCTTATTAATCCCTCGATGCGAAACTCTTTATCGAACGATGATTCCTGCTTTCACTTAGAATCCGCGTTCGAGGATGAGTGTTCTTCGCTTTATGAATTACTCGCTTTAAATTTAGACGAACCGGATTTGGCGGACCTCGCCCCTTTGGACGAGCTACCACCAGATTCGCCTTTCGAATCTTTTAATTCTAAAAGTTTAAAAATAACAACTTCTTACGAAGAACCCCCGGTCTTGGAGCTTAAGCCACTCCCCGACCATTTAAAATACGCTTTTCTCGCCGCGGACTTAAAACTCCCGGTTATAATTTCGTCTTCTTTATCTGATTCGGAAACCTCCGAATTAGTTAAATTTTTGTCCACGCATCGCCATGCAATTGCATGGCAGATTTCCGATATTAGGGGGATAAATCCCTCTTTTTGCACGCACAAAATCTTCTTAGAAGATAATTCCCGCAAAACCATCCAGCCTCAGCGACGATTAAACCCAAATATGCGGGAGGTCGTTAAGGCTGAAGTAATAAAATTAATGGATGCTGGGATTATTTACCCTATATCCGACAGCACGTGGGTTAGTCCCATTCATGTCGTGCCTAAAAAGGGCGGTATAACGGTAGTGGCAAATGAACATAACAAATTAATTCCAACTCGTACTGTTACGGGTTGGAGGGTGTGCATCGATTACCGAAAATTAAATGATGCCACCCGCAAAGACCACTTTCCGTTACCGTTTATCGATCAAATTTTGGAGCGACTATCGGGTCATCCTTATTATTGTTTTCTCGATGGTCTATCGGGATTTTTACAAATTCCTATCTCCCCCGAAGACCAGGAGAAAACAACCTTTACGTGCCCCTTCGGTACCTTCGCATACCGAAGGATGCCATTCGGCCTCTGCAACTCGCCAGCTACATTTCAACGATGTATGATGGCGATCTTTGGAGAGCTCGTAGAGGATATTATGGAAGTCTTTATGGATGACTTCTCGGTTTTTGGAAGCTCCTTCCAAAACTGCCTCCAAAATTTAGATCGAGTCCTCCAACGATGCGAAGACACGAACCTGGTTTTAAACTGGGAAAAGTGTAATTTTATGGTTCGAGAAGGCTTAGTTCTCGGGCACATAATTTCTGAAAGAGGGATGGAGGTCGACAAGGCCAAGGTCAAAATAATTGAAAAACTCCCCGCGCCCTCCAATATAAAATCAATCCGTAGTTTTCTTGGCCACGCGGGTTTCTATAGGCGGTTTATTCAAAACTTTTCCAAAATAACAAAACCGCTAACCCACCTCCTGGAGAAGGAATCTCCATTTATTTTTGATAACGCGTGCGTAGAGGCATTCAATGCAATAAAAAATAAACTTATTCATTCTCCCATTCTGGTGGCGCCCGATTGGACCCTTCCGTTTGAGATTATGTGCGACGCGAGTGATATAGCGGTAGGGGCCGTATTAGGCCAACGCGTTAATAAATATTTTCATCCTATCTACTACGCGTCCCGCACGCTCACGGCCGCACAGGCTAATTACACGACAACGGAAAAGGAACTCCTTGCCGTCGTCTTCGCCATAGATAAGTTTAGGCCCTACGTCACGCTTTCTAAAATTATAATATTTACCGACCACTCCGCCCTAAAATATTTATTAGAAAAAATGGACGCTAAGCCCCACCTTCTTCGATGGATCCTCCTATTACAAGAATTTGATTTAGAGATCCGCGATAAGAAGGGGGCCGAAAATTTTGCGGTCGACCACCTTTCTCGTTTAGAACACCCAATCGCAGAAGCGCTCTTCGAACCGGAAATCGATGATCGATTTCCCGAGGAGCGTCTTTTAGCTTTAAATAATTTAAAAACTTCTCCCTCGCCTTGGTTCGCAGACTACGCCAACTATTTAGTTGCGCGGGTGCTCCCGAAAGACTTTTCAAAACAGCAAAAGAAGAAATTCTTTTCTGATTTGAAAAATTACTTTTGGGAGGACCCTTTCTTATTTCGCGTCTGCGCGGACCAAGTCGTGCGGAGATGCGTTTCGAGCGAGGAGGGTGCGCAAATTTTGCGGCACTGCCACGAAGGGCCGGCCGGGGGGCATTATCAAGCCAACCAGACCGCGCAGAAGGCGCTGGAGGCGGGCTTTTATTGGCCCGCTCTCTTCAAAGATGCTCACACTTTTGTGAGCGCATGCGATAGCTGTCAACGGTCGGGTAACATCTCTCGTCGAGACGAGATGCCCCAAAATTTTTATTTAGAATGCGAGATTTTCGATTTATGGGGGATAGATTTCGTAGGCCCCCTACCTCCTTCATATAATAATCGCTACATTTTAGTGGCGATCGACTACGTATCTAGGTGGGCGGAAGCGCAAGCTCTCCCCACCAACGATGCGAGAGTCGTCGTCAAATTTCTTAAAAAATTATTTTCTCGCTTCGGTACGCCCCGTGCGATAATTAGTGATAGGGGTACGCACTTTTGCAACGCCCAGTTTGCAAAAATATTAACCAAATATGGCGTCACGCACAAGCTCGCCACCGCCTATCACCCCCAAACGAGCGGCCAAGTGGAGGTAGTAAATCGGGAAATCAAACGCATATTAGAAAAACCCGTTTCAACTAATAGGAAGGATTGGGCACTTAAATTAGACGACGCGCTGTGGGCATATCGTACGGCGTACAAGACCGCAATCGGTTGTACGCCTTATCGATTAGTCTACGGCAAGGCGTGCCATTTGCCCGTAGAATTAGAGCACCGCGCTTTTTGGGCGTTAAAACTCTTAAATCTCGAGCATAATTTAACCGCCGAAAATCGGAAATTCCAATTAAACGAACTCGATGAATGGCGTGCGAACGCTTACGAGAGTAATAAATTTTATAAGGAACGCTCAAAATTTTACCACGATCGGAAAATAAAATATCCAAAATCATTTGCGCCGGGCGATCTCGTCCTCCTATATAACTCGCGTCTTCGTCTTTTTCCGGGGAAACTAAAATCCCGTTGGTCCGGCCCCTTTCAAGTGAAAGAGGTTTGGCCATACGGGACCGTCCTTATCACCCACCCGGAAAAAAGGCGACTTAAAAGTTAATGGTCACCGACTAAAACTCTACCACGCGGGGGATCAACTGGGAGGGAAGTTAAATTCCATACCCCTCCCCCACCTCTAAAAAGATCGTACCCCGCCAACGCGTCAAGCTACGAGACGGTAAACAAAGCGCTCGTGGGAGGCACCCCCATATTTATCCAATTACGCCCCTTTTTTTATAAAACAAAAAAAATGATGAAATAAATTTTCATTAAAAAAAAAAACTTAAACAAAAATAATAATAATAAATAATAATAATAAATAATAAATAAAAAAACAAAATGAAAAAAATAATAATAATAATATTAATAATTATGCATATTTTAAATTATCATTCTTTTTCAAAAAAGAAACATAAAACAAAATAAAATAATGCAAAAACTTTAAAACAAAAATCAAAAAGAATTTTGGGAATTTTAAGATAAGACAATAGGAAGTTTCTCAAAGTAGGATTACTCGACAGACCCGAGAGGGGATTTTTGTCGATATTTCGAAACGAGAAAACCCCGTTGCTTTTACCTTTTTATTTCTCTTCTTTCTTCCTTGGTTTTTATCTTAAAGCCTTTTCTTTATTTTACCTTATTTTATCTTTCTTAAAATTTAGATATATTTTAAAACATGCATATTTTAAAATTAAAACCAAAACAAAAAAAATACATATAATATAAATAATAACATAAAAAGACGATAAAAATTTATTTTTATCATACCAAAAAATATATGTTTATTTACTTCTTGTATTCATGTTTTGTACATTTCGAAAAACTAAAACAACCCAAAAAAAAAAAAAATTTGTATATATTCGTGGAGTTTTTTTTTTTGTAACTATCCTTGTATATATTTTTTTCTATTTTGTAATTAAAATCTTCATCCTTTTTTTGTAAATATTCACGTTCCTCACACTTACCTTCAACATTGAGGACAATGTTGGTTTTAAGTATGGGGGGCGTGTTTTCCCTCTTTTTGTAATTATTTTTGCCCCTCCCATATTAGAAAAAATCCAAAAAAAATCTTTAATTTACTTAGAAAAAAATTTAAAAACACACAAAAACAAAAACAAAATTTATATAAATGTTTTATGTTTATGTCTTTTATTTGTATATAAAAATCCTTATTTATAATAATAAATCAAAATCCAAAAAAAATGATGAAAAATGTACTTAAAAATTTGTTATAACAAAATTCATTTCGTCATAACACCAAAAATGTTTTTCCTTCTCTCTTTTCTTTTCTTTTCCTTTTTTTTCTATTAATGTACATATTTTTAACAAAATTAAAAAATCAAAAAAATATAAGATGAAAAAAATTTCTTAGAAAAAAAAATCAAAAATATTTTGTATGTATTTTTACTTTTCTTAATTTTTGCCTTCCTTTTTTTTAGTATTTATATATGCATTTTGTTATAAAGAAAATCAAAAATAAAAAAATATATCATATCTTAAAAAACTTCAAAAAAAAATGATGAAAAACTTATCAAAAATCCAAAAATAAAATAAAACCCCTACTTAGCTTTTTGTTATTTCCAAGGCTAGGTTAGTTTTATCTTTAAGCGTTTTTCATTATTTATGATTTGCTAAATCAATTTTATTTATTTCATAGTTTGAAAAATTTAAATCGAGGAATTTTTAGTAGTAAAGAAAATCTTGCGATCTTAATTTAATTTGAGAACAGAATTTTTAGCACTACCTCGGGTTTACCCTAAATAGATTCCTTTTTGTATTATATTGGCAAACCATCTTTAGATTCAATTATTCTAACTCTAAACTTGTGAAACTTTAGGAATGTTTTTAATCTACTAAACTTGCTCTCAAAAATCTTTTTTTATTAATCTAGAATTTCTCTTGAAACCCCCCTTATAAACACCCCTTAGCTTGGCATAAAAATAATAAAAGTAGGAGTTTTAAAAAGAAATCCTGTGTCAATGGGAATAAAGAGATTCCGTAAACACAGGCACCCAATATTGTTAAAAGAAATCCAGTGTCAATGGGAATAAAAAATTTAATAATTCCGTAAACACGGGCATTGGGTTAAGTTTAGAAATGATTTCAATTCTCCCGCGTAAACCAACGCTGGGAATCAAAGCAAAGGCCACCAAAAAGGTGGGGTGAGAGGATAAAATCCGTCACCCCTAAATCCAAGCACTCTTCTTTTTGCCAAGGCTACCTTTTTTCCCCTACCCCTTAGCCAATAAAATTGTACCTAGATTTTAATTTAAAAAAGTTTGAGAGAGCATAATTAGTAGGCTTTATTTATTCTTAAAAACTTTCTTAAAAAAGGTTAAAGTTTTATATAATTCCATTCTAATTAAAAGGTACCAAAGACTGCAATAATCGACGCTATTTAGCTAACTCTAGAAGTCTCGCTAAAAATTTTTCGCTCTTTTTAAATTACTTTCATAGTTTTGGACTTACCTCTTTAAATACCCTAAATTTATTTCGATCTTACTTTTGATTTAATAAAAACTTTAGTAAATTAGAAATATTATTAAACGTCTTATAGGTATCCCTTACTTTTGCTCTGGAATAGCAAAAGCTTAAGTATGGGGGTGTTTGATGAATAGTAAAAATACACATTTTTCTATATAATTTTTAGCATAATTTTAATTAGATTTCTAAATAATATATGTAAATTAATGAATAAAATGTTTGTTTTTGTTATTTTTGTTTTTAACTTAGTTTTATTTTCATTTTGCAAAGTTTCTGTAATTTTGTTAAGTCACGCCCTAGGTCACGCCCGTGTCCAAGGGCGTGTTCACTAATCCCTAACATTTTCTTCTCTGTTCTTTTTCCACCTCAAACATCAAGTCACGCCCTCGGTCACGCCCGTGACCGAGGCCGTGTACCATGGTCACGCCCGTGTTGGATATCCATCCCAGATTCCAGCCACTTGAAGCATTTCATCCAAAAAATCAAAGTCACGGCCGTGACATTTCAGACACGCCCGTGACCCTCAACTCCTTCCAGAAGAACAAAGGACACGCCGCCCGTCACGCCCAACAGCCGACAGCACAATGCCGACATCGAACACGCCCGTGTTCCCTGGAACACGCCCGTGTACTTCCAAGTCGCCGGTCAAGCCTTCCAGATACCTGCCTGGATCCAGCTGTTCTGGCTATTCGCACCCCAAGCCATGTCACGCCCTCAGACACGCCCGTGTCCGACGGCGTGTAATCCAAAAAAATTTTCTATAAATAGCCAGATTCAGCTGAGTGCAAGGGTTCAAAATTTTGGGAGCTTCTCTTAAGGTTTTGTTCCATTTTACTGATTTTTGGTGTTTTGTAATTTTTGTAATTTTGCACTTTCTCTCTCTAGTTTTGTAACCCCTTTTTTTATGGAAATAAATTAAGCTTGTTTTGTAATTATTGTCTCTCTTTGTTTTAGTGTGTGTGTGTTCTTTTTTTGTTCTTTTTCTTTTTAGTTTTAGTTTTATGTAATTTTGTAATTTTTGTTAAGTTGTCATTTTAATTTGGGTGTGTGTGTGTATGAGTGTAATTTTCTTATTTTTAGTTTTGTTGTAATTTTTAGATGATTTCATATTAGTGTGTGTGAGTGTAGGAGGTTAATTAGTTTTTTGTTTTGTTTTGTTTTCATTTGTTCTTTTTACTTTCTTTTTGCTTTTTTGTAAGTGTGTGTGTGTGTGTATGAAAGTAGATTTTCTTTTCTTTTTAACTTAGTTTCATTATTGTTGTGTGTGTGAGTGTATGAGTTTAGATTTGTTTTATTTTAATTAGATTTCATTAACGTAGAGTGGGTGTGTGTATGAGTATAAAGTTTGCGCCTTTTTTGTAATCGAATAGTTTCCATTTCCGTCACGCATTTATTTCCCGCCTATCCGTTTGGATAGGACTTGCTCACGCATTTATTTCCCGCCTATCCGTTTGGATAGGACTTGCTCACGCATTTATTTCCCCTCTACCCATTTGGGTAGGGATCGCATTTCTTCAATTTCTGCAATTTACAGCTTTCATTTTAATCCCGTAGAGTGCGTGAGTTTTCAATTAGTGCGTCTTTTATTTTTTTATATATTTGCTTTTTGCTTAATTCCGCTACCCGCTCAATCGCTTATTATCGCCGTAGTTATCATTATCATTTTATAAAACCCAAAAAAATTCTAAGCAAAACTACTTTTTAAATCAACGTTTTCGTTCTTTTTCTTTTCATCGCTTTTCTTGGTTTTTGCTAAACGCACACCAAGCCCGCGATAGTTATCATTTTCGTCACTAGCTTTTCTATAAAATCATAAAAATCAATTTCAAACTCTTCTCGATAAAATAATAGCGCGTTCCTAAGAAGTAGAAATAATCGATACGACCTTGGAAAAATACGACCTTGATATTTCAAAAGAAATATCCTATACAACTATCGATAAGGTCCACTTGCCTTTATTGATTTTAGTCCGGATAATTACATAAACCCAAAAGCTTTCTCTCTAAAGCACTTTTTAAAACTCTCTTTTAAAAGAAACACTAAAAAATTTGTTGCAACACCTCTTTGGTTGTTGCAACTAGCTCAAGGTAAAAGAAGTTTTAAAACGCTCTTAAAGAATTGTTGCAACTACTCAAAAAATTGTTGCAACAATATTTTCAAAAAGCTTTCAATTTTAATTTCAACACAAAGCCCTTTTTCAATCTTTTCATTTAGCCTTCAGAGGACGCGGTCGAGGAGTAATCCTCGATATTTCGAAAGAGAAAGAGTCAGTTACTTCTATCCTTCGATAGGATAACGGGTAATTCCTCAAAGTAGAATTACTCGCGGGACTCTTCGAAAACGTCCGCCCAAGGTTGAATCGAAAAGAAAGAAAGAGCTTTCTTCTCTTTCTTCTCTTTCTTCTCTCTTTCAAAGAGAGAGAAAAAAAAACGTATCAACAATCACTACCCGTCAGATCGCCAGCGGTCTCACAAGACATACCGCGCGATCACACTACTTGGACGACCATCCGACCAAGACTGCAGATCAGCAGACAGATCGCGCACAGATCACGCGAACACGAGACCGCGCACAAGCCACGCGGGCACAAAGGTACTCCTCCCTTAGACCACCAGGAGCAAACCAGGAACCATCTGGCCGACTTCAGACAAGTCGCCAGATCGCCAAAATAGACCGTCCGGACAGGCGATTACATAAGAACAAACCGCCCGGTCTTCCAACAAAGAAGACAGGCCAACCAGCAGACCAACTCGGGAACAGACCGCAGCAATCAAGAACAGATCGGCAGAACCAGCAGTTTGCCAGAACAGATCTGCAGAGCCAGACCGGCAGAATACAAGCACAGATCGCGCGGTCTCGGCGGTCACCCAAAATCAGACCGCCCGGTCACCTCCACTTCACTTCAAAATTTCAACACTCCCCCTTGAAGTGGGAAGTGGAGACTAGCCCGAGTAAACTCCGCAACCGTGTAAACGGTCCCTTCGCCAGCGGCTTTGTGAAGATGTCTGCGACATTGTCCGCGCTCCGAACATGCTCGACCATAAGAGATCCTCCCAACACCTTTTCACGAATGAAATGGTACTCAATCTCAATATGCTTGGTCCTCGCGTGACAGACTGGATTATTAACCAGCTTGAGAGCACTCTCATTGTCACCGTGTAGCATAGTGGGACCTCGAACCTCCTCATGAACGTCCTCTACCAACCTCCTAAGCCACATGGCTTCCTGAGCTGCCAAGGCCGAGGCCTTGTATTCCGCTTCTGTGGTAGATACGGACACCGAGTCCTGCTTTTTGCTACACCAAGAGATAGTTGTGGGGCCCGTCATAAAGACATAACCAGACGTTGATCTCCGATCATCCACGTCTCCCACGTAGTCAACATCCATGTATCCATGCAACTCCAAGCTTGACCCTCTCCTAAATAGGAGACCCAAAGCAGAGGTCGACTTCACATATTTCAGAATCCCTTTTGCCGCCAGAAGATGAGGCTTCTGTGGCTCTGCCATGTACCGACTCACTTTGCCAACTGCATAAGCAATATCAGGCCTCGTGATGGTCAAGTAAATCAAGCTCCCAACTAGAGCTCGGAACACCAACGGATCAGATAGAACTCTTCCCTCATCCTTCCGAAGTTTATGATGCTGTTCTAGAGGTATAGAGCTGCTTTTCCCTTCTTCCATGCCAAATCGTTGAACGATCCGCTCCGCATATCCTTCCTGAGAAACGAGCACTCCGCTCTCCCTCCTCTGGACCTCGAGTCCAAGGAAATGGTGAAGCTCCCCCAGATCCTTCATCTCGAACCTGATAGCAAGCTCAGCTATCAGCCTTGCTACCGCCTCCTTCGAGTTCCCGGTGACAATCATGTCATCCACATACAGCAGAACAATAACCCGAAGCGCCCCCTCCTTCTTGATGAACAAGCTAGAATCAGAGTCTGAAGCAAAGAACCCGCAGAATAGAAGATACTCCGTGATCTTTCCATACCACGCTCGAGGCGCTTGCTTCAACCCATATAAGGCCTTCTTCAGTTTGCAGACGTAGTCCGGATGATCCTCCGAGATGAACCCCGGCGGTTGGATCATGAAGATATCCTTGTCAATCTCTCCGTATAAGAAAGCATTCTTCACATCGAGCTGCCAAATCTCCCATCCACAAGATGCCGCCAAGGCAATAATAAATTGAAACGAAGTCATCTTTGCCACTGGACTAAACGTCTCATCATAATCTTCACCATACTGCTGTGAGAACCCGCAAGCTACAAGGCGAGCCTTGTATCGCTTGATCGTGCCGTCAGCTTTCTTCTTGAGCTTATAAACTCATTTGCATGTCACAGGGGTAATGCCCTTGGGCCTGGGCACTAGAGACCAAGTCTCATTCTTCTTGAGAGCATCCATCTCTTCTTGCATAGCAATATCCCACTGCTTCACGCCTTTGGCTTTCTCAAATCTTGACGGCTCCGTTTCATCCAAGGGACCAGCGAAGAAACATGAGACGAAGCTCACCATGTTTCCTCCTGTGTATCGATCTGGTGGTTTGATAGTCCTCTTCGACCTCCTAAGAGGTTGCACCTGACTAACTACCTCCTCAGCTGCTTCTTCTGTGCAAGCTCCTCTTCCAGACGAACTTGGAGCATCGCTCCCCCTGCTTACAGAACCTGAAGCCTCCATCTCAGAGCTTGACACAACTAGAGCTCCTGGTGAAACAGGCAACTCCACTTGAAGATTTCCTGCAGCCTTCCCTGCCTCATCAACCCTGCTCTTTGGTAGTTCAACTCCTGAACTCCCCTTGTAGGAAGTCACTTCATCGAACACCACATCCCGAGATACCACTGATCTTCGTGTCTCAGGATCCATGCATCTCCATCCTTTCTTCCACTCATCATACCCAACAAAGACTAGCTTCCTTGCTTTCGCATCTAGCTTTGTCCGAAGAGCATCAGGAATACGCACGTAGCAGGTTGACCCGAACACCCGAAGGTGTGCAACACTCAGTTTCTCCTTGAACATCAGTTCGTGAGGGGTCTTCATGTTGATAGGACTTAGAGGCATTCTGTTGATGACGTAAGCTGCACAAGACATTCCCTCCGCCCAAAAGGACTTTGGGATACTCTTGGCATGAAGCCAGCATTTGCAGGTTTTCGTCAGATGACGGATCTTCCTCTCCGCAATGCCATTTTGCTGTGGAGTATGGGCACAAGTGAGCTCTCTCCGAACGTCGTGTTTCCTGCAAAAACTTGAGAACTCACCAGAGGTGAACTCCCCACCATTGTCAGTTCTCAATTTTTTCACCCGCAGGACTAACCGACCTTCCACCAGCTCCTTGAACTCCACGAACTTCGCAAAGGCTTCTGACTTCTCTTTCAGAAAATACACCCAGACATATCTGGTGTAATCGTCAATCAACACCAACATATATCTGTTGCCTCCAAGGCTTGGGGTGGCAGTCGGTCCCATCAAATCACCGTGAATGCACTCCAACGGCGCTTTGCATCTTGTTTGTGATTTATCAAATGGAAGTCGATGAGACTTGCCAAACTGACATCACGCACAAACATGACCGTTTGCATAAGAGGACAAGCTAGGCAAGCCCTTGACAAGGCCCCTTACCACCATAGCCTTCAATTTTCCCATGCCAACATGCCCCAACCTTTCATGCCAGATAGCCGCGCTATCGTTGGTCTTCATCTTATCAACATAGGTACTTGTCGATAACACGAACAAGTCCTTTACCCATTTTCCAACATGGATAACATCTCCTTTTATCTCTGGTTGAGTTTTAAGAAACTTCACTTCTGTTGTGCCAAACAGAACGTGATAACCGACATCGACCGCATTGGTCACAGAGAAGAGATTCTTCTTCATACCAGGCACGTGATAAACACTCCTCAAAGTGAGTGGACCCTTATCACTGCTCAGGGGAACACCTTCTTGTTCGACAGCATGAACAGAATTATCAGCCGTAATGATAGCATCGTTACCTGAGTAAGGCGCCAAAGAAGAGAACTTTGATTCATCCCCGGTGAGATGATGTCCACACCCTGAATCAACAATCCAATCCTCTTTGAAGTTGATGGCAAGGCCTTAACGGGCATCGCCGTCATATTAGCCGCAAAGGCTCCTCCCCATCCAGCTTCATCAGACTTTGGCTTCTCCTTCTCCGCTACATGTCCCGACTGAAGATTAACCCGGCAATCCTTCTTGAAGTGGCCGGTCTTATTACACCTGAAGCACCTTGGTCCCTCTCCCTTCTTCTTCCCATCAGACTTAGAAGCATAACCTCTATCCTGCTGACCTGAAGTAGAGGGTCCATCCTGACCTGGCTTCTTCTTCTCCCACTTCTTCTTCTTCTTCCCAGAGAACAACACATCACTATCTCCCCCAGAGATAGAAGTCCCCGCCATCTGTCTTGCCAAACTTTCCTGCGACGCAAGTAAGTTCTCAAGCTCCAACAGAGATGGTTGATTTGCCCAACCTTGAACTGAAGTCACAAAGGCAAGATACTCCTTCCGCAACCCGCGGATGATATGCCTCTTCAGTTTTTCCTCCGAGATGGGCTCATCAGGGTCCAATGCAGAAATCTCTGCTGTAAGGTTCTTCATCTTGAGAAAGAAGGTAGAAATAGAAAGATCGCCTTGAGAGGCCTTCGCCAACTCTTTTTCAAGAAATTGTAGTCGAGCTACATTCTTCTTATAAAACAACCCATCCAAAGACGTCCAAATCTCAGCAGTAGATTTACATCCAATGATGTGGTCAAACAGCTCCGGTGAGATAACCCTCTTGAGAGTGAACTCTGTCTTAGCATTAGTCCTCCTCCAAAGTCTCACCTCTGCCATATTATCTCCTGCTAGAAACACCTCTTATGTGTCTTCTCCTCCAACTATCTCCCATAGATCCTCGCCAAGTAAATAGCTATCCATACACGACCTCCATTTCTTATAGTTAGTCGATGTTAGGAGTTCAATACCAAGCCCTCTTGCGTATCCACCTTCCATGGCAATCTATGTGGTCTCTTCTTCACAAAGACGATGGCAACTCAAGTTGAACACTGCTTATCCACTCCAACAACCTATCTCTGATACTATGTTAAAATTTTTTATTTGAATCATTTAGGAGTAAGCAGGAGTTGCATCAACTGATTTATAGCCAAACAACCACAATGCCACACAGCAACACAAGAAACTTTATTGAATCACAAACTTTATTTACAGTGCGAGGTATACATGGCGAGACATGATTCATAAGAATCACGGAGGCGAGAAGAACAAAACACACCAAAATAGATCTGGCGGCTAGACAAGCTGAGACCGCACAGACCGCTCGACTCCAGAGGTCGCCCGGCTTGACCTGAGACCGTGCGAACAGAAAACAGACAGACCGCCTGCACTGCAAGAGCACCACCTCAGACCGCGCGAACTGGAGCTTTATTGGAACAAAGACCTGAAGCTGTCGCCAAACCGCAACTCAGATCGCCTAAACGCTGAAGGTCGCCTGACCACTGAGCTCGCTGCGAACAACACAAGAACGAACATAAACCAGTTCGCAGACTGGCCACTGCCGAACTGTTTATTCAAGCCGCTGGGAATCACCAAGGAAGGAGACCGAAACCTGCTGACCGCAAACCTGCGAACACAACAAACAGTCAACTCGCTTCCGAGACCGCCCGACCTCAAAGTGAGACCGCACGAATTAACCCAGGCTCAGTTCTTGCAGTTCTCGTTATGAATGACGGGCCCTACACCCCTATTTATAGGCGGGTAGACGGATGTCATCACCACACAGGAGAGGTACAATCACCACCCGTCAGATCGCCAGCGGTCTTACAAGACAGACCGCGCGATCACACTACTTGGACGACCATCCGACCAAGACCGCAGATCAGCAGACAGATCGCGCACAGGTCGCGCGAACACGAGACCGCGCACAAGTCGCGCGGGCACAAAGGTACTCCTCCCTTAGACCACCAGGAGCAAACCAGGAACCATCTTGCCGACTTCAGACAAGTCGCCAGATCGCCAAAACAGACCGCCCGGACAGGCGATTACATAAGAACAAACCGCTCGGTCTTCCAACAAAGAAGACAGGCCAACCAGCAGACTAACTCGGGAATAGACCGCAACAATCAAGAACAGACCGGCAGAACCAGCAGTTTGCCAGAACAGACCGGCAGAGCCAGATCGGCAGAATACAAGCACAGACCGCGCGGTCTCGGCGGTCACCCAAAATCAGACCGTCCGGTCACCTCCACTTCACTTCAAAATTTCAACATATATTATAGATCTTGAGCAAGCCAAGCTCAATATCATCCAAATCCAACATAACTTAGCTCGTATATGAAACCTGTTGGATCTGTAGGCGGCCTTAGAGGGGTGTGAATAAGGGTTTTAAAATTTTTGAGATTATTTAGAGAAATTAATTCTCTGTTGCTACTGCCAACGGTAATGTTACCGCTCGGCATTAGTGACAGAGAAAATACGTTTAGGTTAAACTAATGAAATCAGAGAACACGAATCAGAGATGAAGAAACAAACATATTTTCATTAATATTAAACTGAAATAGTTATAATTACAAAACTTTTCCCAATGACGCTTGGAAAGAGGCGACCAATGAAAACTCTTTTATTGTTTTCTATACCGACTCGTATCCCCACGAACCGGTTGGCTTTAGCCGATCTGTCCCCAGATACGACCTCAAGCCGCTCTAGCCAATCTATCACCAGAAAGGCCTCGAGCACCCCCTAGATCTACTCCCTAGACCCAGTCGCCAACACGAGGCGAATTCCTCCCTAAGTCCTACCTAGACCTAGTCGCCGTGTGGCGAATTCACGAACCGATTACAATGATAAAATAAAAGGCAAATACAAAACAAAAACTAAAAACTCCCTCAAAAAGAAGAACTTGATGTCGATGTAGATGCGATCGGATCGGTCTTCAAGTTCTTTGTGTTCACAAACATTGACGGAGTTCTTCGGGCTGCTTGGGGAAGGCTCTCACGAGTGCTCTGAATATATGGCTCCAATTCCTTCTGTATCAGCAAGACACAACGGAGGAAGTGCGCGTCTTTAAATAGAATCAGCCACTACCACTTGCGGTAGTACTACCGCCCCACGGTAGCCACATTAGGCAATGATCAAGCACACAGATCGTGGTAGTTTAGGCAACTTTTGCACGCCAAACTTTGAGCTCCGACTAGCGCGTCGCGGTAACGCTAACGCTCCGCGATAGCGAGATAACCTTCCTTCAGCCAATATCTCCTTCCATATTTGCTCCTCAATCACATGCAGACGGGAGGATTCCAAAAGCTGCCGTCGGGCGGTAGAGATGTCGCGCCGCGGTAGAGCATGCTAAATATGCATCCCGCCAAACATTCCTTTTTCTCCATTGTTTCCTTCCCGTCAATTATTTCCATTTATGCTAGCGCCAGCGGTAGTGCTAACGCTCTGCGGTAGAGCACATCTCTTTTCGTCGAACGTATCTTCGTCGAACGGCCTCTCATTTCGTCGAATGCTGTTTTTCATTTCGTCGAACCACTAGCGCTAGCGGTAGTGTTACCGCGTCAACAGAGAATCATCCTGATGTTGCTTCGATGTCTTTCTTTTTCACACTCCTTTGGGGATTGAATGTTGAAGATCCTGCACACTATAAACATAATGCAAGTATGATCAAATATAATAGGATTTGTTATTGTCAAACCAAGAGATGCGGAAAACATGTTCCAACAAACTCCCCCTTTTGATAATAACAAATCCCTTTAGAAAGAAATAGTTCAAAAGATAGGAATTGTGTTTATTAAAAAGGATAAGCATGAAATTTAAGACATGTGCATATGCTCCCCCTAAATGAATGCTCCCCCTAAGTGAATGCTCCCCCTACAACAAAACATCCTATGAACTTGACTTCCTCAAACATGTGAATTTCTTTCAAATTTATTCTCCCCCTTTTGGTATTATCAATATAGGGTGGAGAGAAAGTCAAACGTTAATGTGTGCAATAAATGTGTAGAGAGGGAATGAACATGATAAAGAGTTAAACGCTTAGGAAAAATACAATATATATGAGTGAAAAAGGAATGTGAAGAAATTGTCATAAGGAAACCATTTGTTGGAAAAAAAACGTATTCATGATCGAGCGTACAAGTACTAAAGAGGTGGAAAGCATGAAGAAATATATTATTGAAGTGAACATCTATATAAGAATGGTGAAGCATAGTAGATGATTAAGAGTTTTAGATATAACAAAAATAGATGTTGTAGCAATTTAAGTACACAAAATGATTTCAGTTGCAACATAACCATACACTTGTTTTGAGAGGTAAGCAATAAAGAGTACACATGGCGTAGCGGAAAAAAAACATGTAAGCATAATACAACATATCAAGTCAAGATAGAAGAATACAATTTCTTAAATTGAGAAATCAAGCACACTTATACATTGTATTGATCATGCAAAGCTATCTAGTGCATTTACTTAAGAATTTAGAGAATAAATGTAGATATGCAATAGACTCCAATTCTCATCAGTAGAATGCTTACAGGTGATAATGATGTGTACAAAATAGTGTTTTTGATAAAAGTATACATATGAGTTAATCAAAAAACACATGACATGTATAATGGAATATACACAATATTATTGAAAATGCATTTTTAGAGTTACTTCTACCCACAAAGCTATATAAGTTTTTCAATGCGCATAGAAAAGTAGTACAACTACCAAGGTGCTCTGCACACACAATGCTTATTAAGACTTATCAGGGTGCAAAGTAGTGCTTGGGGAATCACAATTATTATTTTGAATTTTAGTTATTTGTGATCCAGTGTACAAGAAAAAGTAGTGAAAAAAGTGTTTGCAACAAGGCACTTTACAATTCTCTCCAAGGTGCTCAACCTCACAATGCTCATTAAGACTTATCAGGAGGGCGAGTAGTGCTTGATGGAGTTATCTTTGTCAATTATTCATTTGAATTTTTGCTTAACGACAAAGGTCTCCGAATTCACTTGTATGTGCAAACAAAATTTTTGGAAAAGACACACTTCTTCAAAAATAGGTGCATGAAAAAGATTCTCAATTGTGGTGTAGGTAAAACTAAGCATACATAACAATAATATTAGGTTGTTACACTACACAATCATGTAAGAGTAAATTAAATTCATATATAGTTTATCAAAAATGTGAGTGAATAAATCATTATCAAATATAAACCATTTACTCATACATAGAGGCATGCTATGCAATACTACACATGATATCTATAATCAATTTCAAAGCACACATAAGATAATGATCAAGGCATGATACAAAACAATGTTATTAAGATACTTGAAATAGAGAATGAAACATTGTATTCTAAACTTGGCAAGATAACCCATATCATCCTTGAAACATTGAAAAATACATCAGTTTTTATAAATTTTAAGTTTTTCAAAAGCAAAAAATAAAACAAATATAAAGCATGTTTTTTTGTTTTTTTTTTTTTTTCAATTTTGTAGTTGGTTTTGATATATAGAAACACAAAGCATGTTTTTGGTTGGATTTTGATTTGTTTTACAGTTTTTTTTTATTTTTAGAATTTTAACAGAAAATGACAGGAACTAAAAAAAAATAAAGGAAATTGGAAATTCAGAAATACCTACTACCACCAGCGGTGCCCAGCTATCGTCGGGCGGTAGTGACAGAACTCAAATTTTAGGGAAAACGTGAAATTTTTCAGAATTTTTCTTTTGAATATATTTGTGCAGATTAGTGACAATGAAGTTTAGCAAAGAAATCAGACATATGCATACACAAAAATGCGGATTTTGCAAGTTTAAGTTAGTATGTCCAAAACCCCAAATTCTAGCCTAAGGTGTCACAATACACTTTAAAAATACTTGTATTTTTCACATGCATGAGAGTTCAGAAATAGATAATATGAAAAACATAAGATAACATGTTTGAGCACAAATATGCATGAGTTAAATGACCATAAATAAGTGAAATAATATTCATGCAATGTATACAACATAAGTATGTCTAAGATCAAGATACCCTAACAACATGTCTACACTCTAGCCCCGTACTAAGTGACGGATGGGCATGAGGAGTTGCATGCATGTCGTAGGTTGGGGTGTTAATCTCACATGCATACAAAAGACAACGCTCAACCTAGCACTCTTTCCCCCAGTGCCTCGAAAGGCCCCATTGGAACCTTTCCCGGTTAAGGACAAGACATAACTTAGTGGTTAGGTTTCTAATGCACACAATCCTACGCCCTTGCTATAGTGAGACACATATTGTGGTTGAATGATCATGGGGATACTAAGCATTTAATCTTATTGAATTAATTTTTAAACTATGGCTTTTATGCGAGATTAATTTCTTATTAGATTTGATTTTAAAGCAACATAGTCATTATGAATTTTAACTTTCAATTGTTTTTCCTTAAGATTGATTTATTATGGCATCATTAGATAACTAGCATGAAAGATAGTATTGATTAGTTGATAATGCTAGAAAGAAGAGTTTGATCACAAATTTATGGCATAAGATTAATTGCGTTAATGTTGCATGTATTCAAACCTAGTCATTCAAATTTTGGATATAGAATGAAGTGATGATTCTAGTTAATTTATTATTTTAGATATAAAGATGATTCTATGATCTTCATATAAATGAGATACATGCAAAACATAATTGATTCATATAATGGTCATGATCACAAACTATTTGATGGAATCAATAGGATCTTTTGTAGATTTTTAATATTTGAGTTAAAAAGATCTATTGAATTGGCAAGATTATTATACATGATCATGAATTTTAACACATAGGAATTATATACTAATAATTAATTGTTCATGATGATATAAATGAGATATTATTAAAGAACATTCATATTCATCCTTTTTGAATGATTAGAGAGAAATATCATAAGGTGAAAACTTAAGATAAATATAAAGAGAAGAATATTTTTGGTTATTTAGAAAGGTTTTGTGAATTTTCTCTTTGATTTTTGAAATCTTAAATAAATCACGTATATATATAGTTTTATGAAAGCATAGTGATGATAAAGGTAATACAATAATTTTTCAGAAAATAATATTTTAGATAAATCAGAATTTAGGAAAATTATGCTACCGCCAGCGTTAGAACCTAACGTCAGGCGCTAAAGTTGAGATTCTTTATTTAAACACAAATGATTTTTGCAATTTTTCAATTCCGATTTGACATGATTACGATTAAACATACTAGGGGTAATCAAAATGACGCAAATATATTAAATACCTAAGCAAGACTTGCGCATTTTATAAATTTAGCCTAATACACCTAAAATACCTTTTAAATCCATTTCGACAATTATTTCATTAGTCTCTAATAATACATGACAAATTTAGGATTTAATTTATATATGACTTTCATAGGAAATGGATCTAGAAGAATAAACATAAAAAGGATAAGTAGATCACTTGAAAAATGATATGACTTTTTATTCAACTTTATTCAATTTGATTTATTTATGAATTTTGGTTTAATATGTGAAAGTCATATCACAAGTTATATAAAGTGATCATATCATGATGGTTCAACAAAAAGGAAAATAAACAAAAAAGTAGGTTAGACATATCATGAAGTAGAATAATGATATTTCATTTTTAGTTGATTCCTACTTCATGCAAATGATTGGATACTAATGAATGGGAGATTTAGGTATCCACAGAGGACCGGGTGTGACGGTTCCTTTGGGTACCCAAATACATCGTGTTTGTTTTTGGGGAGATAGTGATGAATGGGCCCTTTTGAGTGGAGTTAGTGTTTCATCTTTAACTTTGGGCCTCCATTCAAACCTTGGTTTAATATTGTTTTTATTTGTCAAATTTCCATGATGATTTTGTAAAACATTGTTTATAGGAAATTTGTGAACATTTAATTTTATGTTGGGAGAAACATGATTTTGTAAATAATGGTGATTTTGACTTTGATTTACAAATACTTTGTGTTTCTTACTCCCATTATTTGTCTTAGTTAAAATATTCATATTCATATTCAACATGCTTTTAGATATTTCTTGATATTGTGAATTTTTATTTATAAATTTCATAAGCAAGTTGATTTTTGTTTTTAATTCATCATTCTTGATCTTTAGATTATGCCTAGCTTTATTATACGCTATTGTGCTATTTTTAAGAGTGGAAACAATTGAATCAATATGATTTTGATAGTTATTTCTATATTCTTCAAATGTTTCATCCATCTCTTTAATTTCAATTTTATAGTCTTTACACTTAGCACAATCATTTTTCAAGGATGAATTTTCTAAACGTAATCTTTCATTTTGTTCTTTTATAAAAAGAAGTTCCTTTTCAAGTTCCTTGCATTTTTCTTTTAAATCATCAAATTCTATACAAGGTGTAATGTTTTCAACTAAGGAGCCATGGGTAGACCTAGATAACTCAAGATTTGACTCTTCATTAATTTTTGCCTTTAAGTCTTTATTTTCTAAGCGCAGTTTGCAATTAACATTTTTTTTATTTCTTATTTTTTTGCTTTGTAATTTGTAGAAATTGTAATGTAGAAATAGAAGTACAAAAAATGGAATTTGATTTCCTTACATTGCTTTCGGGAGAGACACGATTTGAACATATAGTTTCTTTGACATCTTTTTGGCACTCCTCTTCCGAAGATAGTATTTCTTCTTCTCTTCCATTTGATGTGTGCTCCATTGATCCATCACGAGAGGAGCTTTCTTGAACATATGTACAAGCTTGTATGTTCTCCAATTCTTGCATCCGTTCCATACCTGTAAGAGGAAAGTCATACATCTCTTCAAAAAATTTCCATACTTTGTATGCACTGGAAAAATAATAAATCAATTTAAAAATTTCTTGAGATAAGGCACAAAAAATGCTATTTAAAGCTTTTGCATTTAGGTGACATTCCTTTTTATTTGTTTCATTTGCTGGTCTTACGGTTGCTATATTCCATGCTTCGATATCTAAATTTTTAATAAAAGTTTCCATTAATAATTTCCACCCATTATAATTTCTTCCTTCGAATAAAGGTGGTGCAAGAGATTTTTCTTTTTCATGCAAATTTACCCCACTAGTAGAAGCGAGATCATGATCAAGAGACGCCATTATTCCCGTTTGTTAAGCCGATTTGGAATAACCTAGATCTGATACCACTTGTTGGATCTGTAGGCGCCCTTAGAGGGGAGGGGGTGAATAAGGGTTTTAAAATTTTCAAGATTATTTAGAGAAATTAATTCTCTGTTGCTACCGCCAGCGGTAGTGTTACCGCTCAACGTTAGTGACAGAGAAAATACGTTTAGGTTAAACCAATGAAAATCAGAGAGCATGAATCAGAGATGAAGAAACAAAATATTTTCATTAATATTAAACTGAAATAGTTATGATTACAAAACTTTTCCCAATGACGCTTGGAAAGAGGCGACCAATGAAAACTCTTTTTTTGTTTTCTATACTGACTCGTATCCCCACAAACCGGTTGGCTTTAGTCGATCTCTCCCCAGATACGGCCTTAAGCCGCTCTAGCCAATCTCTCACTAGAAAGGCCTCGAGAACCCCCTAGATCTATTCCCTAGACCTAGTCGCCAATACGAGGCGAATTCCTCCCTAAGCCCTACCTAGACCTAGTCGCCGTGTGGCGAATTCACGAACCGATTACAATGATAAAATAAAAGACAAATACAAAACAAAAACTAAAAACTCCCTCAAAAAGAAGAACTTGATGTCGATGTAGATGCGATCAGATCGGTCTTCAAGTTCTTTGCGTTCACGAACGTTGACGGAGTTCTTCGAGCTGCTTAGGGAAGGCTCTCACGAGTGCTCTGAATATATGGCTCCAATTCCTTCTGTATCAGCAAGCAACAACGGAGGAAGCGCGCGTCTTTAAATAGAATCAGCCACTACCGCCCCGCGGTAGCCACATTAGGCAATGATCAAGCACACGGATCGTGGCAGTTTAGGCAACTTTTGCGCGCCAAACATTGAGCTCCGACTAGCGTGCCGCAGTAACGCTAACGCTCCGCGATAGTGAGATAACCTTCCTTCAGCCAATATCTCCTTCCATATTTGCTCCTCAATCACATGCAGACGGGAGGATTCCAAAAGCTAACGCCGTGCGGTAGAGATGTCGTGTCGCGGTAGAGCATGCTAAATATGCATCCCGCCAAACATTCCTTTTTCTCCATTGTTTCCTTCCCGTCAATTGTTTCCATTTATGCTAGCGCCAGCGGTAGTGCTAACGCTCTGCGGTAGAGCACATCTCTTTTCGTCGAACGTATCTTCGTCGAACGGCCTCTCATTTCGTCGAACACTGTTTTTCATTTCGTCAAACCACTAGCGCTAGCGGTAGCCGCGCCACGGTATCAACAAAGAATCATCCTGATGTCGCTTCGACGTCTTTCTTTTTCACACTCCTTTGGGGATTGAATGTTGAATATCCTGCACACTATAAACACAATGCAAGTATGATCAAATACAATTGGATTTGTTATTGTCAAACCAAAAGATGCGGAAAGCATGTTCCAACAAAACCATCCATTTTCACATCTAAACCATTTTTTCTTCATATCATGAATGTCCACCATAAATCACCCCCTTTTCACACATAAACCACTTTATTTTCTTCATGTCATTAATAGCCACCACAAACCACCCCCTTTTCACATGTAAGTCACCTCATTTTCTTCTGTATTCAAACATGTGACTAAAGACCCTCATGATGAATGGCCACCATAAACTTCTCCCTTTACACACATAAACCACTTTATTTTCTTCATGCCTTTAATAGCCACCACAAACCACCCCCTTTTCACATGTAAGCCACCTCATTTTCTTCCTCATTCAAACATGTGACTAAAGACCACCATAATGATGGTACAACCTCCAACCAAATTTATGGACTCCAAAGTCATCCCCTCCTCATCTTTCATGGCTCTCAAGATCTATAAATAGACAAGAATGCTGATGTTGTAATCATCCTTTGAATGAATGAAAGTTGTAAGTGTTAGCTTTTGCTAAATTGTTCCCCTTGTGATCTTTCCCCTTTGAGTGAAGGATAACTGAGAGTGAGAGTGTGCGGCCCTTGAAGAAGGACTTTCAAGGAAGTAGTAGGCAACGACCCGACGAAGGACTACCCGATCGGTACTAGCTCGAGTTATCCCATCAACCAAGAAAATACAAAATTAGTTCAACTACGATATTACTATTTCAAAGCATTATTATTTTATTCTACATGCTTTTTAAGACTAGACACTATCGGTTAGCAACTCCTCGCATGACACGTAATTGTTGACGATTTCACTTCTGGTTTGCTAGTTGTCTTTAAGCTAGTTTTCGCCTAGCTCAAGTTTTTAACGTAAATGAACGTCGAATCTCGAAAACAACTCATATTCCATCTTAAATCATATCATAATCATCTTAGCCTACATCACATGATCAACTCATGGGGAGGTCCAATGGGTCAAGAAGGTTCTCAATTTCTTCCTAGAGTATGGGTTTGACTAAGTCAACTCTAAAGGGGTGACCAATCTCAGTCACTTTGGTGATGTGGGGGTCATGAGGGGTTCACAATATCAATCTTAGGTCATGGTGAAAGTTGGATAATTCACTTGGCCCATGGTGTGCATTTGGGCCCAATCTGAGTTATGGTTGACCAAGTCAACCCTATGGTTGACTAGGGTTTCCAACACAATATGGTGGAGCCCACTAGATCAATATGAGTACACCATGAGTCCATAAGGGATTTTTGGGTCTTAATAGGGCAAAAGGGGCTCATGAGGGTCAAAGTGAGCCTTAATAAGGTCTAAGGGGTAAGGTGGGTCTTATCTAGCTTGATTATGGATCAGAGAGCATCTATGAGTTCCTTAGCTTCTTTAGAGCTTGATGGGGGGTCCCACTAGGGTTTGCGGCAGATTCTAGGTCTTGAGGTGCTTTAATAGGCCTAGTAGACCTATCTCTGACTTGGTGATGTAAAGTGGTTTTCTCTGGGCGTGATTTGACTTAATCAGGGCTTCAAGTGGTGTGACCTAAGCCTTATGGATCTAGGTCGAGCTTAAGATTATACTAGTGCTCACAACACTCTTAGGGCCCCACCCTCACTCTCTAAGGTTCTCAGGGTATCACTAGGGCCTAGTTGCTCTCCTAGTTAAGACATCAAACATCCATGGTCCCAAAAAATTCTGGGATGTTACAAGCGCTTCCTTTGATCTGGGAATCACCGCCTCCTTGGAGTTCCCCTCTCTACTATCCTCGCCAAAGATATCAGAGAAGTCGCCTTGTGGAGGAGTAAGGACAATCAACCATTCAAAAAATGTGTTATCTGAAATACTAGAAGAAGTCGCTGGTAACATGGTGTTCTCACAGACCAAAGACGTTCTCACTAAGAGACAGATCCGGTAATGTCAATCACAGGGTAAGTCTCGGGCATAAGGGTACCCGCATGACTCGAATCCCCGACTATTGGAGAGATCAACTTCTTCCCATACTGTCTTGTGAAAATGAAGGTCGGCCAAAGTAGACAACTTGCTTCCCGTCATTCCTTTGAGTACTCACACTGCAATGCTTGAGAATTGCGCCATCGCCAACAATGATTTTTCATCAAAAAATTGAGCAATATATATAGGCGCAGTCAAATTTTATAGCAGACAAGGTCTCGTAGACATTTTTTTGAAATCTTCTTTTCAAGATTAAAAAAATGCGGGGATTCTGTCTACCCAAATTCTGCCATACTCGATGACGATATCCTGGATGACACAGCTCTTCTCAGACAAAAGCAATGGTCTCGTCGAAATAGACAAGATTGTGCGGACGTACTCGTCGACCAATAAACAATGCTCGCTAACCAACAGACATTACTCGACCTCTTTCGAGTACTCGTCACAACATTCATTTTATGTACTTTGAAATTTCCATCACACCCTGTAAGCGTACAATCCATATTTTTGGTTGTTGCTCACGGGCAGAGCCTCCCCATCCTATAAATAGGCCATCAATAGTAACATTAGGGGGATTTGAAACACAAGCCAAGAAACCATAATACTCACATGCTCAAGAAAGGAACCTATGAATTACCTTTGGAGAATGCATTTGTAACTTGTAATCACACTGTAATCAACTTTAATCAATTAATACTATCATGCAAAACTAAGGTTGGAGCTGTGCGAAATCTGTCCTGGTCGCTCGCGACAACCATTATCTTCTCGCTTAGATCTCGACAATCTAGAGTACTCGCGACATGACACCCCACATCTCACCCAGTATTCGCAGCCAAAGTACATAGTTGAGACGCTTTTCAACCCAACAAAACATATAACCTATTTGTACGCGCAGTTCTTTGAAAATCACTTTTTTAAAACCTGCGTTTTAGGGTTACTTCGGAAAGCTAGGGAGGTGTCGCAATTGCGCTCTGCGAATCTCTTTTCTGAAACCCGCGACTCTCTTCCCCGATTGGCGATTCCTTCGGCTCGCTCTCTCCTATCGAAATGTCCCTCCTCCAGGCCTCTTCCCGTCGACGGATCGACAGTCTTGGCGACCTTCCATGCTCCAGTTTTTATCGCTGTCAGCTACAGATCGTGGGTGTGCTTCTTCTTCCATTTGCTTGTCGCGCTTCTTCTTCCATTTGGCGGCCTTTTGCTACAGATCAGAGGTGTGCTTCTTCTTCCATTCCTGCTCGCCTTGCTTCTTCTTCCATTTCGCCTTGCTATTTCCTGATTTCCTGCTACAGATCGAGGGATATTTTTACTGCTATTTCTAGATTTTCTGCCACGATTTTTTTCTACTCTCTCGTTCATAATTGGTAGGAAGTAGAGGATTTTTTATACACTTATAAATGTCTGTAAGGATCGATGATTTCTAGTAGATCTTTTCAATTTCCTGCCATTTCCAGTGCTTTTTTATAGCTACAGATCTATAGTTTTTTCTTCCATGAAATATTATTGGTGTCCATGATTTCTAGATGGTTTTTTCCACGATTTCTAGTAGATCTTCCACGAGCTGCAGATCTTAGCAAATTTCCGGTCAACTGGTTCCATTCCTGTGTTTCTTATATGCAGAAAATTCATGGCTCTAGTGATCAGTTGCCCAATTTATCAATTTCATACATTTTTGTTTGCAAATTTCCGGTCAACTGGTTCCATTCCGCTGTGTTTTGGATTTGTGTGTGTATTTTATTTTGGATTTATGTGTGTTTGTATGTTTTTGGATGAGTGTGTGTGTGTGTTGTGTGTGGATGTGGATGTGGATGTGTGTGTGTTTTTGGATGTGGATGTGTGTTGTGTGTGGATGTGGATGTGTGTTGTGTTTTGGATTTGTGAGTGTTGAGTGTGTGTGTTTGTATGTTTTTGGATGAGTGTGCGTGTGTGTGTGTGTTTTGTTTCGTGTGGATGTGTGTGTGTGTGTGTTTATTTTTGATGTGTTGTGTGGATTTGTATATGTGTGTGTGTGTGTGTGTGTGTTTTTATTTGTGGGTGTGTGGATGTGTGTGTGTGTGTGTGTGTGTGTGATTGTTGTTTGGAGTGTGTAGTGGTGGAAGTTTTTTAATGAGTGTGCAAATGTGTATGTTTGGAGTGTTTGTTAGTATGTTATTTAATTGTTTTGTTTAGGTTTATAGTAAAATGGGGAAATCAAGGGACGGAGGAATTGCAGCGAGTTGGGAGTCAAATGAAGTCATGATTTTATGTGATATTTGCATTAAAGAAATCGGGCTTGGTAATCAACCTACCACCCACTTCAGCAAAGACGGTTGGAAAATTTTGATCTTGGCTTTCAAACAAGTCACCGGAAAAAGCTATGATCGAATGCAAATGAAAAATAAATGGGATCATCTTAATAAAGACTGGAAGTTGTGGAGAGAACTAAAACATGGAGAGACGAGTTTGGGTTGGGATCAGGAAAAGAGAACTATTGCTGCATCTGAAGAGTGGTGAGAGGAAAAGTTAAAGGTCATCTCAAATTCCTGGTTACTATTTTCTTTATATTTGAATTACATTTCTCGTAGTTATAAAATTATTTATTTTTTGTACATGTTGTCCCTGCTGCCAAATGTTTTAGATATGGTAGTATTTCGCCTGATTTAGAGGAAAAATTAAATATTATGTTCAGTCAGGTTGTCGCAACTGGTGAAAATTCATGGGCACCATCAATTGGCAGTGTTCCACTGATATGGAACATATAGTTGAAGAAGAAGATAATTTAGTAGATGACTTGGAGATTCAACGATGTGGACTTGAAGATATAGATGAAAATGCATCAACCAACATTGGAAATGCTTCTACATCTTCGAGCAAAAAAAAGAAGGATTGGAAAGAAAAAAGGGGTGTCTATATCTTATATGACTGAGTTGCGTGATTGTGCATTTGCAGTGAGTTGCGTGATTATGGACTTGCTGGGTGGGAAGGATCCGCTCATGATAGTCGTATCTTCGCACGCGCATTGTCAGACGATAGACTACATTTTCCATATCCTCCTCAAGATAAATTTATCAATAAATGATCGTATATGCTTTATTAATTCGCTATCACTTTATTATGTTTAACATATCAACTTATTACAGGTAAATATTATTTAGTGGATGCTGGATATCCATTAAAAACGGGCTATTTAAAATCATATCCAAAAATAAGATATCATTTGGCAGATTTTGCACGTGAAACTCGTCCCATCCATGACAGACATGAGCATTTTAATAAGACACATTCATCTCTTCGAAGTGTGAGAGAGATGACATTTGGAGTTTGGAGGAAAAAGTAGCAAATTCTTAAAAAAATGCCTTAGTACAATTTCAAGGAACAACGTTCAATTGTGCTAGCGACCATGACATTGCATAACTTCATTCGTAGACATCCATCTCGATGGGACCCGGAATTTAATGCATGTGATGCTGATGACTCATTCATACCCCCAGAGGGTGTTGACGCAGGAGTTGAGGGTGAAATTGAGACATATATGTTTGATGCTGGGACTGCAGATCAAATGTCTGCAGTGCGAGATAGTATTGCCGAAGAAGTGTGCAATGCTCGCAGGTATTGATTTGTTAATATCACATTTCAACTTTGAAAAAGAAAAAAGATTGAAATTTTTGATAGGGGCTCATAACAGAGGCTCGTATTTATAAGATAAAAGGGCAGAAAATGTTTCCAAAGACGACAAATAATTCCAAATGCGGAGTTTATTTCCAAAAATGTTCTCCCACCGATTCGGCGGGAAAGATAGGCGCGCGAAGCCGCGACGAGCGCAAAGGCGGCGCCACCTCCCCTCGCGGGAGCGATCCCCGCAATCGCGCCCCGCAAAGGGCGCAAACCGAGCCGCTCCCCAAGCGGGGTACGGCCGGGCCGCGCCCCCTTGGGGTGCGGCCAAGCCGCTCCCCACGTGGGGTGCGGCCATGGACGCGCCCCTTTGGGGTTGCGGCCAAGCCGCACCCCACGTGGGGTGCGGCCAAGCCGCGCCCCCTTTGGGGTGCGGCCAAGCCGCACCTCGCGAGGGGGGTGCGGCCGGGCCGCACCCCCTCGGGGTCCGGCCGCGCCACACCCCGCACAGGGTCCGGCCGCACCGCACCCCTTCGGGCTACGGTCATGTCGCCCTTCTCACCCCGTGCGGAGTATGGCCGCCCCCCCCCCCTCTCTTTCTTTCTCGATAGGGGGGCTTGCGAGGAGCCCTTCTAGGCGTACTCTTCGTCTGTGGCATTGGGTCATGTTTTCTCCTTATGGCGCAACCTCCCGTTCCGCCATTCGCTCAGAGCGCTTCGCAACACGACCGGGACGCCTCCGCGATGCGTTGCACGCTCGGAACCCTTTAGCGCTCGCACGCGCTCAGAACGCTTCCGAACACGTTCGGAGGCGTTCTCACTTTTTGTCTTTCTGACTTTCTCACTTTTTGTCTTTCCAGCGTGCTCACTTTTTGTCTTTCCAGTTTCTCAGATTTCAGGAACAACCTGTCGCCTTTTTCGCCTCCAACAGAACTGCCCGAACTGCCCGAACTACCCGAACTGCCTGAAGGGTAAGGTGGTCATTTACGAAAAATGGCGATCCGTGTGCCCCGAACCGGAAAATATGATTCGTCCGCCGAGCATTAATGGAAACTGCAAACGGCGAAATTACCGGACTGCCCTCAGCCAAAGCTATAAAAGGAGCCCCAAGGCTTCGTTTGAAAGGACCTTGACTTCTGGACCCGGGAGAGCTCCTTGCAGACTTTTGCGGAATTCTCCTTCGGCGCTTGAAGATCTCCTTCGTGGACTTGAAGATTTTCTTCGTCACGAAAGGCGACTCAGCATCTCACTTTCCGTTCCGGAAAGGCGACTCAGCTTCTCACTTTTCATTCCCGAAAGGCGACTCAGCTTCTCACTTTTCGTTCCGGAAAGGCGATTCAGCTTCTCACTTTCGTTCCGGAAAGGCGACTCAGCATCTCACTTTCATTCCCGAAAGGCGACGCAGCTTCTCACTTTGGTTCTCTAGAATTCTCAGAAGGGAAAAAGACTTAGTTTTTCCGAGAGGTGGCATGTCACCCTCGGAGCTCTCTCTCTTGTTGTAACGAGTAGCGGCCTGTCGCACTCGAGTTCCAACCATCAAGTTGTAACCACCAGAAGATAGTGAAGTTTGGTCGGCACAGCCCCGACCGCGTGGTTTTTTACCCTTTCCGGGTTTTCCATGTTAAAAAGTCCCAGTGTACTCAGCAAATCTCGAATTGACTGTTTGCGCGCTTAGTTCGCTCACGAGCTAAGGTGGTTCAATTGGACTGGTCTACCAAGAGCCCTAAGCGTTCCGCAACAGTTTGGCGCCGTCTGTGGGAAATAGATTCCCAATTACCAAACAAAAGATCCCCGAACGCAGTGCCCGCTTCACCTGAGTTCACGGAACCAGCAAGGGTGGACACCTCCCCTGAACTGTCAGACACATGCAGTTCCTCAATTCCTGAAGGCCCGATGAAAAGAGCGCCTATCGCCGCACCAATCCAGCCCCAGTGGGATGGACCGACTAGCAAGCCGGCCCCTCTCACGGCGGGGCAGGATTCGAACGATAACACGCACCCGCAAGGGCGATCCCCCCTGTCAGAGTCAATTCTGGCACACCCAGTCCCGTCATGGCTGAAGCTCCCGCACATCAAGGAGTTCCACGGAGCAGAAGACCCGTACGCGCACGTTAATCACTTCTTGATGACGGTGCGGACGTTCGGACTTCCCGACCAAATCAGCTGCAAAATCTTCACCAAGACACTGCGTGGGAACGCCCTCCGCTGGTATCAATCCCTGCCAAATGGAGCGATTCACAACTTCACCGAGTTTTCTCAGCTGTTCGTTGAATGGCACGAAGCGCGCACACCGAGGATCCAAGAGCAAGGGCAGGAAAAGCCCGGCGCGGACGAACCACCCCGCCTAAGGGAGGCGGAGCGGAGCAGGCAGCAACAGAAGATCCGTGCAAGTTTCCACCAGGAGCGCCCCTACGCATGGATGGACTTCACCCTAGACACAAGCATAGGCAGTCCACCCTGTGAGCTAAGGAGAGCGTTGGTGACTCACCGCATCTCCTTCAACATCTTATTCCTGACCGCCGTAGTACGACTCAAACTCCTAAGCGGGAACCTCAAGCTCTGGGCCAGCGACTCAGAGTTCCCAGACGAAACTACAGTACCCACCGTAGGAACCATCACCCTCCCCGTCCAAGTGGGGACGCACGCAGAACCAGTTTAATACGACGTTCAGTTCGTCGTCGCCGAGGCAGACTCCCCCTACGACGCAATTTTTTGGAGCCTCTTACTAGACGCCCTGGACCACGATGTTTCCATGTCCGGGCGCATGGCCAATAAAGGGAGTATCCTCAGGAATGCGATTCACGGTTTCGACGCGCCCAGCTCCAAGCTCCCTTGGATCAACAACGACCCATCGCCGAAACCAAAGTTTGAGAAGCAAGGCGCGCGGAAGGACCGCGCAACCCCCACGTTGGCTGAAAAAGCCAAATTTCAGGCGTCAGCAAGTCCGCTGCAGTTCGATACATGCCGCAAGAGAAAGGGACAGCAGCAGCAGTTCGAGAAGGCTGAACTGCTCACTCAGAACCGAGCAGGCCATTCCCAAGGGCTAGCAAATCAAGGCTCTCAGAGCTTCACCCCGATGAATACCCCCCGCGAGCACATATTGTCTATAATCAGCAATAGCAAGATCATCAATTGGCCCAAACGGCTCTCCCTGCACAGGGGAGATCGAGCCCAGTTTTGCCACTTTCACAAAGGCCGAGGGCACCGAATGGAGCACTGCGCAAGGCTGAAAGAAGAAATCGAACGCCTCGTCCAGATAGGGCACCTAGAGGCTTTCCGCGAAGAGGCACAGAAGGATGCCACCAAAGATCGGTCACCGGGCCACCGCCGCCCACCAAGCTGAACGACCGAAGAGGCTCGAGCAAGCATAGCGCAAAGGGATCTCAAAGATTACCTTCTCTATAGACAAAACTTGTATCAGAAACTCACCAACTCAGGAATCGCAAGACTGCACTTGCGCATGTATCAGCATTCATTTTCTAATTGAATTCTACCTGTTCTAAACTATTCTACTGCAGGAACCGCTTTGGGGCCCTGCCCCAGGGACTTTGCACCGCCGTCGATTGAAGGTTTGCCCTTCTCCTCCGCCGTCAAGTCCCGGTGTCGTGGGGGGCCTGCCCCCCCCTACGATCACCCCCGGTTTGAATACACCCGCTATTCACCGGCCATGCCGCGAGCACAGACTCGTGCACCAAAGCCGCGAGCACATACTCGTGCACCAAAGCCACGAGCACAGACTCGTGCACCAAAGCCGCGAGCGCAGACTCGTGCAAAAAGCTGCAAGCACAGACTTGCGCAAGCTAATTTTTTATATATATAATTTGAAAGTCGCGGGCTCAGTCCCGCGCAAAACCCATCTTGAAAACAATCAAACCATGCAGGTGCCAACAACCAGATTAACAGGATCGCGCAAAGAAATAAACACGATAAACTTAATAAGGGAATACAACCACTTCGGCTAAATGCTGCACGCAAGTCAAATGATAATGCGAAAAATAGAAAGACAGAATACAATCGAACCAGCCCAGTGCGACGCCCAAGCAAACGATAGTGCGGAAAGCGGGAAAACGAAAGATAGTCAACATCAGTCTTCGACCGAGTCCGAGCATTCATCCTCTGAAAGATCCCGGGCTCCGAGACCAGCGGTGTCACATCCAAACTTCCTCCCCATCATGCGAAGAGTCTTCTGAATACCGCGCTGGAAGGCGACTTCGCGCTCATCCTCTATCAGAGGCTCAACCTCCTTCGTCATGATCTCGGCACGACATCTGAAACCGCTCCTCAACGAAGGCAAGGGAGTCTTTATACTCGGTCACTCCAGCCGCCTTGGCCTCCTCAAGGCTGCGCTCTATCGATGACAACCGGTCCGCCTCGCTCCTCAGAAAGCCCAGCTCCCCCTCCATGCGGAACATCTCCCCCTGAGCCTCCGACAGCTGACGAAGCGCGTCCTGGGCAAGCGCCTTGTCCCCTCCATACTCCTCCCGCAACTTCTCGACCTCAGATCGGGAAGAAGAAATATCGGCCTCCAGCTGCTTGATACGGGATAAATCGCGATCCCTCTTCCTCTGCAGAACAGACATATCGCACCTCGCCATGCGCAGCTCCTCCTGAAGAGAGATATAACTATCTTTGAGGCCCACGTAGTAATCATTCCACGTAAGAGCAACATTAGTCAGAACATTCGCCAGCAAACACAAAGGAAGCAGACAAGGAGCATAAGCAATGATAGCAAAGACGAGCCAACACCCGGAAAGAAAAACCCCACTTACTGCAGAAGTCATCACCTGAAGAGAAGAAGAAACTCGCCTCGGCGGTGGGAATGGGGGAGGTGGCGGCAAATCTCCCTGTGTAACCCGATCGGCAGTAGGAGATGCCAGAATCTCGACCTCCGGATCGGGCAAAATCGGCTCCCCCCGGCGGCGGCTCTGGCCAGCCTCATGATCATGGCTCCTAGACCTTGGCGGAGCGGAGCCCGAGACAGAATCTCCGTTCTTAAAAACAACCTTCCTCTTTTTTCCGCGCTCTATGGGAACGGCGGTCTCTCGCTCGGCATCCCAGGAAAGCCCCACCGAGAGCAGACGACTCTCCTCCACGCAGTTAAAAACGCTGAACAAAGCCTTCGACAGCCCTTCCCGGCCAGTAAAACCGGGAATAGGAAGGAACTCGTCTTCCCGTCCGGTCAGCCGGCGGCAACGTCCAGGGAGCGCTCTCCAAAGCTCCGGAAGCTCCCAACGATTCCGGACGTACCCATAGAGGGTGTTCCCATGGCGATAGTCTGTTTTCTCGCCAAAACGAAACCAGCTCTTGTTGCTCCGAACCTCAATCCGACCACCCGAGTTAGTGGAGACCTCACACTAGTCCTTGAAGAGCTCGAGAGAAAAGCGCGCGCTATGCTCCCGAAAGAACACCACCAGCACCATAATGTTTGACATCCCGGCAGGAGTAAACTGAGTAATCGGGACGCCACAGAACCGGAATATCTCAATAGCCTCCTCAGATGGAGGAATGCGAAACCCAGACTTCAGGCAGCTCTCAAAAAGCGTCACGAAGCCCGTGGGCGGATTCTGAACACGCTCTTCCACCCCCGAGATTTTCACCTCGACATTCGAAGGCAACCCGAATCTTTTGCGCCACATCTCAATTCGTGCACCATCAAGTGAAGAACGCAGGCGCATCGGCCTTGACTGGCCACCTTTCCTCGAAGCCTGAAAGGGAAATAAGCACACATGTGCACAGGCGTTAGAAATAATATCAAAAGTCCAAAGTGGCGTGAATCAAATACAAGCCACACTTCCAACCGAAAATGCGCGAGGACACACGCCATTTTCCGCAAGCAACGGCGCACGGGCGCCGGACGCATACGGGCGCCGGACGCCCCGCGTTCACCGCGGTCCTCGCCCAAAGCGCGCGCGGGCACCGGATGCCCGCACCACCGGTCCCGCCCGCGCGCAAGCGCGCAAGGGCGCCGGGCGCCCGGCCGTGCGCCGATGACGCCCGCACGCAGGACGCGCAAGCACGAGCCCGCGCGCGAGCACGCAGGCGCGCGGACGGCGCCCCCGCGCGCACCGGCCGTGCGCAGGGCGCGCGGTAGCTGGACCACGCGCGGGGGCGCGCGGGCGACCACCGCACGCGGAGGCGTGCAGTCGCCGGCCGCCCGCGCCCTCCGCCGCCCTTGGCCGCGCGTGGCGACCCGCGCGCACCGGCCGCTCGCTCCTCCGCCGATTCCGACCGTATGCGAGGGCGCGCGGGTGCTGCCCGCACGCGTGGATGCCCGGACGCCGGCTGCACGCTCTCCCGTCCGCCTCCAATCGTTTTCCCTCCACTTTGTGTTTTCAAAAATAAATGGCTTACCCCAGTCATCGTTCGGCGCGCCACATGGAGATTACGACCAGGTCCGCTACCAACTGTTCAAAAACCTTCGCACTCCCTAGCAAGGCATGGATTACGAAGGTTTGGGGGGCTTTTGATAGGGGCTCATAACAGAGGCTCGTATTTATAAAATAAATGGGCAAAAAATGTTTCCAAAGACGACAAATAATTCCAAATGCGGAGTTTATTTTCCAAAAATGTTCCCCCACCGATTCGGCGGGAAAGATAGGCGCGCGAAGCCGCGACGAGCACAAATGCGGCGCCACCTCCCCTCGCGGGAGCGATCCCCGCAACCATGCTCCGCAAAGGGCGCAAATCGAGCCGCTCCCCAAGCGGGGTGCGGCCGGGCCGAAGGGTAAGGTGGTCATTTACGAAAATTGGCGATCCGTGTGCCCCGAACCGGAAAATATGATTCGTCCGCCGAGCATTTATGGAAACTGCAAACGGCAAAATTACCGGACTGCCCTCGGCCAATGCTATAAAAGGAGCCCCAAGGCTTCGTTTGAAAGGACCATGACTTCTGGACCCGGGAGAGCTCCTTGCAGACTTTTGCGGAATTCTCCTTCGGCGCTTGAAGATCTCCTTCGTGGACTTGAAGATTTTCTTCGTCACGAAAGGCGACTCAGCATCTCACTTTCCGTTCCGGAAAGGCGACTCAGCTTCTCACTTTTCGTTCCGGAAAGGCGACTCAGCTTCTCACTTTTCGTTCCGGAAAGGCGACTCAGCTTCTCACTTTTCGTTCCGGAAAGGCGACTCAGCTTCTCACTTTCGTTCCGGAAAGACGACTCAGCATCTCACTTTCGTTCCGGAAAGGCGACGCAGCTTCTCACTTTGGTTCTCCAGAATTCTTAGAAGGGAAAAAGACTTAGTTTTTCCGAGAGGTGGCCTGTCACCCTCGGAGCTCTCTCTCTCTTGTTGTAACGAGTAGCGGCCTGTCGCGCTCGAGTTCCAACCATCAAGTTGTAACCACCAGAAGATAGTGAAGTTTGGTCGGCACAGCCCCGGCCGCGTGGTTTTTTACCCTTTCCGGGTTTTCCACGTTAAAAAGTCCCAGTGTACTCAGCAAATCTCGAATTGACTGTTTGCGCGCTTAGTTCGCTCACGAGTTAAGGTGGTTCAATTGGACCGGTCTACCAAGAGCCCTAAGCGTTCCGCAACAATTTTTATTAATATCAAATATGTTTCTTACGCAGGTGAAGAAAGATTGAAGAAAAGGAAGAAGACGAGGAAGCATATTTCTGTTTATTGAGCAATGCTCTTGTATTTTTATTAATGAACAGTTTGAAAACTTGTACTATTTTGGTTAAAAAGTTAGAAAACAATTTGTATTTGTTGTGCTATGTTTACATATTTGTTGCGGGTCGCACACGGCTCTTCCGCAGTCCGGTCTAGATCGACCGCCTCAGCTCGAGAGTCGAGCCGGTGCGCGCAAACAGTCAAAGTGGACGGCAATGGACAAGGAGACTTTTTACCGTGGAAAACCCCAAGGCGGGATGAAAAACCACGTCGTCGGAGCTGCGCCGACTAAACTTCACTATTTTGCTGGGGATTACAACCTTTAGTGAGACAGAGGGCGACAGGCCGCACCTCTTTACAATCTTGGGTGAGAGAGATGTTCGGAGGGTGACAGGCCACCCCTCGCGATGCTGAGTAACTTAGGAAAATTCTCTAAGTCCCGGGTACTTCAGTTTCTGGGATGGACTCCTCCGAGATCATGGCTTTACCGGCGCTCTGAGTTTTGCCTTGTACAGGAGTCTCGAGGCACACTGGGAGAGTGCGAGCCTTGGGGAAGAGTGCACACGTTGAGAGTGTGCGCTAGCTGGAGCAGAGCGTGGGCGGTGCTCACTTCGGCGGAACGAGCGGCGCTCACTTCCGCGGAACGGAGTAGGCACGTAGGAGGATTCCCCGGTGGCAGAGTTCCTGCAGAGAGAGAAAGAGAGAAATAGAGATTTCCCAGAGAGAGAGAGTCTGGATCCAAATGAAGACCCCTAGGGTCCTATTTATAGGATTCCAGGGTAGTTATGGTGGTTACGGGGTGCGGATAGTGCCTTTTATTTAAATAAGTAATTAAATAAATAAGGAATTAGGGAGATCGGACGGCCCACACGCGACCCTTCCATGATCGGGCGGTTTGGTAACCGCCGGGTGGTTACCTCGCCGGAGCGGCGGCGCCGGCCACCGCCGGACTCCCAAAAATGGGCGGCGGTGGCGGCGGTGGCGGCGGCCTTCTCCCTTGCGGGGAAGAAGGGCCGCTGCCGCTCCCCTCCCTCGAAGAGGGAGGGGCGGCCGGCCGAGCCGACCCCCTCCAAGGAGGGGGGGGGGGGGGGGCGGCCTCCTCCCTCGAAGAGGGAGGGGCGGCCGGCCGGGCCGACCCCCTCCAAAGAGGGGGCGGCCGGCCTCCTCCCTCGAAGAGGGAGGGGCGGCCGGCCGGGCCGACCCCTTCCAAGGAGGGGGCGGCCGGCCGGGCCGACCCCTTCCAAGGAGGGGGCGGCCGGCCTCCTCCCTCGAAGGGGGAGGGGCGGCCGGCGGCCTCCTCCCTCGAAGAGGGAGGGGCGGCCGGCCGGGCCGACCCCCTCCAACGAGGGGGCGGCCGGCCTCCTCCCTCGAGGAGGGAGGGGCGGCCGGCCGGGCCGACCCCCTCCAAGGAGGGGGCGGCCGGCCTCCTCCCTCGAAGAGGGAGGGGCGGCCGGCCGGGCCGACCCCCTCCAAGGGGGGGGGGGCGGCCGGACTCCTCCCTCTAAGAGGGAGGGGCGGCCGGCGGCCTCCTCCCTCGAAGAGGGAGGGGCGGCCGGCCGGGCCGACCCCCTCCAAAGAGGGGGCGGACGGCCTCCTCCCTCGAAGAGGGAGGGGCGGCCGGCCGGGCCGACCCCCTCCAAGGAGGGGGCGGCCGGCCTCCTCCCTCGAAGAGGGAGGGGCGGCCGGCCGGGCCGACCCCCTCCAAGGAGGGGGCGGCCGGCCCCCGCAAAGGGGGGCGGCGGCCGGCCCCCGCAAGGGGGGCGTCGGCCGGCTGCCGGCCTCCTCTCGAGAGAGAGGAGGCGGCGGTTAGCCCCGGTTGGGCTCGGCGGTTGGCTCTTCAGGAGCGGTTACACGTAGTGGGCGGTTACGTCGAGTGGCGGTTACGCCGTAGTGGGCGGTTACGCCGTGTGGCGGTAACGCCGTAGTGGGCGGTTACGCTGCGTGGCGGTTACGCCGTAGTGGGCGGTTACGCCGTTTGACCGGACATGATGGAGAGAGTGGGGTTAGTGGGGGTTTGGAAAACCGCCCACTAACCACCTCAAACCGGGTTATAAATATGAGCACGCATCAATTGCCCCCCAAGAGCTTTGACCGGGAGAACGCTCGGCTTAAGGAGGAGAAGGTCTTTCCTCTACGGACGTTTGCTTCCATCATGGCGGGATGCGAGGAGATTGCTCGCGAGGTAAGTGAATCATTCGTAAGGATAGGTCGCGGGAGAAAGGGCGGAGTACCCGAACGAGCGTGGTGAGCGGAGCGCCGCCGGGATGCAAGTGAGTGCGCCCCGGGACGCCGCTCCTAACCGCGCGCATGAGTGCGCGCGCCCCGGGGAAGTGTGCGCGGGGGCGCGCGCCCCGGGGGAGTGCTCACGGGAGCGCGCGTCCCGGGCAAGCGTGCGCGGGCGCGCGCACGCCCCGGGCTGACGTGTGCGCGCACGGGGCGACCGGGTGTGTGCGCGCTCGGGAGTGCGCGCGCTCGGGTGCGCGCCCGTGCTAGCACGCGCGCGGGTGCGCGCCCGTGCTAGCGCGCGCGTGCCCGGGTGCGCGCGCACGGGGCGGTCGGGCGCGCGCGGATGCGCGCCCGAGCTAGTGCGCGCGCGCGGATGCGCGCCCGAGCTAGCGCGCGCGCGCGGATGCGCGCCCGAGCTAGCGCGCGCGCGCTCGGGTGCGCGCCCGAGCTAGCGCGCGCGCGCTCGGGTGCGCGCCCGAGCTAGCGCGCGCGCGCTCGGGTGCGCGCCCGAGCTAGCGCGCGCGCGCTCGGGTGCGCGCGCACGGGGCGGTCGGGCGCGCGCGGGTGCGCGCCCGTGCTAGCGCGCGTGTGCATGGGTGCGCGCGCACGGGTGGTTGAGCTCGTGCGCGGGCGCGCGCGTGCTAGTGTGTGCGTGGACGTGTGCGAGTGTGCGCGTGGGCAAGCACTCGTGGGTGAGTGCACCCACGGTCCATGTGTGTGGGTTTGCATGCTCCGGGCGATCCGCGCGGGCGCGTGTGCGGGGGCTAATGTTGGACAATTCTGATCTTTATTTTTCTGCTTTGTTCTTGCAGGGATCCAAGCGTGGAGGTTTTGGGCGCCCAATGAGAAGTCGTTCTTTTCTGAATATCGAGGGTATTGCTGTCTGGAGGAAGCGGTACAATATACCCGACGATTTAGAGATCAGGGTGCCGGGGGTCCAAGAGCGGGCCCAAAATCCTCCATCTGGATGGATGACCATATGCGATTCTTCTCTCCGATCTGGATTTCGCCTGCCTCCTTGCGAGGAGGTGGTGGAGATCCTGAGGTTCTTTGCGTGTCCGGTCTCTCAGTACACGCCATTGGGCATGATGCGGATGATGGGTTTGGCCGCCTTCTTTCGAGAGCACGGATCCCGGATTTCGTTGGACTTGTTCCGCGAGTTGTGCTTCGTGGAATCAGATGGCGGCGGGCGCATCGAGGTTCACAGCAATAAGAGATGGCTTAGATTTGAAAGTCGTGTCGATCGTCGGCACGGGAACACTTTATATGGATATGTTCGCAATTCCTGGTCTCTTCCAGAGGAATGGAGATCGCTTCCCGGTCGTAGTCGCAGAATCTCTGGACGAGAGCATGAGTTTGTCCCGGTGCTTGGCTTTATGGATGCGGGTTCGCTATCGAAGGCCCTTTTCCATCTGTCGAAGGGCGTGGAGGAGAAACGTTTGCTCCTATGTGGGATATCTTCCGACGCAGGACGCTCTGTTGCGGCTCCTTTGGGTTGTGGGACGAAGAGGCGCCTTGTCTTTCGCAATGTTGATCGCGCTCCGGCCCCTCGTTCCCCGGACAGAGGGGGAGAGCAAGCAGAGGATGTGGCGGTTGGCGAGTCTCAGGCCACGGGTGCGCCTGATGTTTCAGATGTGCAGGTACTCGAGTCTCCTGCCCCCCCGAGTTCCTGATGAGGCCCCTCGCCGGCGCCCGATAAAGGGAGTACGAGTATCGTCTTCGTTGGAGGCGATGAAAGCTGCGGTTAGCATGATTTCGATCCTCTTTTTTCTCCTCTTTTAATGTCATCCGTGTTCTAAGCATTTTCTTGTCTTTTGCAGATTGGTGTCCAGACGAGTATTGCCCATACCTGGAATGACCATTACGTTGGCCTGAAGGATAGCCGTGAGCAGCTTCAAAAGGAGCTCCGGGAGTCCCAAGAGTCCCTGTTGACTTCTAGGGGTGGATGAGAGCGCGATGTGTCGCGATTCCGTCAGGTTGAGGCAGGTCTGCGTGCCGAACTTAGGCAGTTACAGGGGGAGCTTCGTGCTGAGAAGGAGCAGGCCGATGAGTCTGCCCGCCTTCGGGCGGCGGCCCTTGAAGACGTTGCTCGCTTGGAGACGGAGATAGGGCGCCTTTCGTCACAGGAGCGGATTGTTGAGTTAAAGGCTGCGGGAGTTGCAGAGTACCGGGACTCGCTTGACTACGAGCAGGATCGCGTGACTTATGCCGACGAGATCCGTGAGGAGATCTGGAGCTCAGAGGTGGAGCCACAGCTGGAGGATGAGCGTGAGATCGCCTTCCGTCGAGGAGCGGCGAAGGCTTTCCGTCTGATTGCTAGAGTCCGTGGTGCGGACGTTGAGGGCCTTGGGGTAGGCGACCTGTCTGAAGATGATGTCGATGCCTCGGAGGGCGAGGTCAGCGTCTGACGCGTAGCCATTTGTATCTTTGTACTTATGCCCAGTTGTGTGTTGTTCGCGCATTTTTATGTTTGTCGCGATATCTGTCCCCGTTTGTTGACTGGGTTTGTATATCATCTTACTTTGTTTTTGTGATGACATGTTTAAAAGGACACCTGAGAAGGTGCAATTGTGGATCAGCTCCGTGGTGACTTTATTTGTCTTGATTGGCGTAGTAGCAGTCTTTCGACCGAATTTGTTTAAGGAAGGACCGATGGTCCTGCCTCTTGTCTTAGACGAGGACCAAGGGTCCGGTCATCTGTTAGGGTGGATGTAGGTACGATCCTTTGACCGACCTTTCCTCCAAGGAAGGACCGAGGGTCCTGTCGCTTGATTTGGATGAGGACCAAGGGTCCGGTCGTCTGTTGTGATAGGTGTAGGTACGATCCTTTGACCGACCTTGCCTCCAAGGAAGGACCCAGGGTCCTATCGCTCGATCTGGACGAGGACCAAGGGTCCGGTCGTCTATTGAGATCGGTGTAGGTTCGATCCTTTGACCGACCTTGCCTCCAAGGAAGGACCGAGGGTCCTGTCGCTTGTCTTAGACGAGGACCAAGGGTCCGGTCGTCTGTTGTGATAGGTGTAGGTACGATCCTTTGACCGACCTCGCGTGATTTAGACGAGGAACGAGGGTCTTGCCACTTGATCTGGACGGGGACCGATGGTCCGGTCGTCCGTTAAGGTGGATGTAGGTACGATCCTTTGACCGACCTTTCCTCCAAGGAAGGACCGAGGGTCCTGTCGCTTGATTTGGATGAGGACCAAGGGTCCAGCCGTCTGTTGTGATAGGTGTAAGCACGATCCTTTGACCGACCTTGCCTCCAAGGAAGGACCGAGGGTCCCGTCGTTTGATTTGGACGAGGACCATCGGTCCGGTCGTCCGTTAAGGTGGATGTAGGTACGATCCTTTGACCGACCTTTCCTCCAAGGAAGGACCGAGGGTCCTGTCGCTTGATTTGGACGAGGACCAAGGGTCCGGTCGTCTATTGAGATAGGTGTAAGTTCGATCCTTTGACCGACCTTGCCTCCAAGGAAGGACCGAGGGTCCTGTCGCTTGTCTTAGACGAGGACCGAGGGGGTCCGGTCGTCCGTCTTCTACAGGTGTAGGTGCGATCCTTTGACCGACCTTGCCACCAAGGAAGGGTCGAGGGTCCTGTCGCTTGTCTTAGACGAGAACCGAGGGGGTCCGGTCGTCCGTCTTCTACAGGTGTAGGTGCGATCCTTTGACCGACCTTGCCACCAAGGAAGGGCCGAGGGTCCTATCGCTTGTCTTAGACGAGGACCGAGGGGGTCCGGTCATCCGTCTTCTACAGGTGTAGGTGCGATCCTTTGACCGACCTTGCCACCAAGGAAGAGTCGAGGGTCCTGTCGCTTGTCTTAGACGAGGACCGAGGGGGTCCGGTCGTCCGTCTTCTACAGGTGTAGGTGCGATCCTTTGACTGACCTTACCACCAAGGAAGAACCGGGGGTCCTGTCGCTTGCTCGCCATTTGTTGTGTTAGTATAGAGCTCCCGAGGGTTTGCCCTTGGAGATAATGCGGTTTTGCGTATGCTCGATTGCGCGTGATTTGTAAGCAAATTGGCTCTGAGAATAGCCAGGCATTTACTAAGCAAGGAGAACGAGCAAGCATATGTTCACATACAACGGAATGACAGTTCACACGCAAGTGGCTACTTGCGACCTTTAAGTTTTGTGGCTGTTCATAATACAAGCATTAGTTCATAAAATAAAAGGTGAAGTCGAGGAGGTCGTTTATCTAGTGCTTGAAGTGCCGGCGCGCGAGGTCGCTCGGACGTTGGGCTGCACTTGCTGTAGGTAGCATGCTCGTGCTGTTTCTTGGTCTCCGCGAACGACTCCTACCCCGGCGGGGGTGATAAATTTCATGGCGAGGTGCGGGATGGATGGGATTTCCCCAAATGCTACCTGGAGAGGACGACCGAAGATCGCGTTGTACGGTGATTCTGTTGTAACTGCCACAAACTGAACGTTGTGAGTTGCCTGTTTCGGGAACTCTCCCAAGGTTACTGGGAGGGAGATGGTCCCCTCAACGGGAACCGGGTTTCCGCTGAACCCGTGAATGGGCCCTGGAGCTTGCTGAAGCCTTTCCCTCGGGATCTTCATTCCCTGGAGAGCGGTCATGAAGATGACGTTCACTGAACTACCGTTGTCGATCAGTATTCTTTTGACGTGGAAGCTGGGATCTCCTATCTCTGCGCTTATGATCAGGGGGTCTTGGTGCGGCGTGAGCAACCCCTCGAGGTCCTTGTCCCCGAAGGAGATTGTCCCCGAGGTTTGAGCGCTTCGGTCTTTGCCCCAATCCTCATGCTCGGCGATGGAGTTGACCGTGTCGTAAGGTGATCCATAGATGGTCTCTACGATCCCTACTACTTCTCTGTTCCCTGGGCCCCCTTGGGGGGCTGGCGGCTGGTTCCGGGTACGGTCCTGTATGAACCTTCCGAGGA
The DNA here is from genome assembly GCA_033032865.1 of Dactylorhiza incarnata. Classification (NCBI taxonomy): domain Eukaryota; kingdom Viridiplantae; phylum Streptophyta; class Magnoliopsida; order Asparagales; family Orchidaceae; genus Dactylorhiza; species Dactylorhiza incarnata. Next base: position 6,191,366 of record JAWHQI010000080.1, read on the forward strand.
TGCCTTGACGGATGAGGCGTTCGATTTCATCCTTGAGCTTTACGCACTCCTCCGTGGTGTGCCCTGGTGCTCTGTGGAACTCGCAGTACTTCGAGGGATCTCCCTTGTTCGGCTGGATTTCCCGTGGCCTTCGCAACGCCGGGTTGTCCTGAATCGCATAAAGTACGTTAGTACGAGAAGTGTTGAGTGGCGCATACTCCCGGTACGCCTTGGGTCCTTTGTTGCCGCGCCGATCTTGTCGTCGGGAGCTGTTCCTATGTTCCTCCGGCTGCCGCGGGTTCGGTTCTTCCTTCTTTCTCTTTAGTCATCCCTCGAACTGCTGGCGATGTGCCTCTATCGCTTCGTCAGCTGTGATTTGAGCCTCTATCCGATGGATGAGATCGGGATAGCTTGGGACGGTTTCCCGCATGAGGGTGGAGTAGAAACCGTTGGGTCGGAGTCCGCCAAGGAAAACCCCTCGCAAGAGCTCTGGGTCTACCCCGGGGATTTGCCGAGCCTCAGTGGTGAATCGGCGGAAGAAGGCCTTGAGCGTTTCTCCTTCGTTCTGACGTATTCCGGAGAGGTGGGAGGGATCCCGGATGACTCTTCTGTTTGCTACAAACTGTTCGACGAACACTTGGGTCAGCTTGTCGAAGTTGTTGATCACCCCTTCTTTAAGCGAGTGGAACCACGTCCGGGCCTGCCCCTTGAGTGTCGCTGGGAAGACTTGGCACATGAGTTGGTCGCTAGCGTTGTAGATGCGCATTATCGTTGCGAAGTGGTTGATGTGCTCGAGGGGGTCGTTGGTCCCGTCGAAGGTTTCTACGCTGGGCAGCTTGAACCCATGAGGGACCGGGTAAGCTAGAATCTGGGGAGTTAGCGGGGATCCACGCCCTAGTGCCCCCCGAGCACAGGCGGGGGTCCGCCCCAGATGTCTACATTCTTCTGCCACCACCTCACGGATTTCCTCCCGTGTGATTCTCCTCATTTCCTGGTCGGGGGCTGTAGCCGCCGAATGATGGTGGTGGAGCGGATGGGTGGAACTAGAAGTGTCGGACTGCCCATCTCTTCCAGCGTGATGTACGTCGGCGGTGCACCCACCGCGGGGTTGGCTCTCCGCCGGAGGTGGTACATCATTCGGTTGTGGAGGCGGATTGGGAGCGTGCGGTGCTGCGGCGTTCCTGAGGAGCAGGAGCATCTCGGTTTGGAATTCTTCTAGTCGGTTCATCCGTTCCTCCATGGCTGCTATGGGTGTGGCGACCATTTCTCCAGCGGGAGCAATGTTGACGTCTGAGAGAGTGGGTGCAGACCCTGGCTGCCCTTCGCGAGCAGGCTCTTCGGTTGCACGTGCAGTCTTTCTCGTCATTTCCGTCGGTTGAGTATCGCGGTGCTGGGATACTGTCTTCTGAGTTCTAGAGCTTTTGGGAACGAGTTCCCACAGACGACACCAAACTGTTGCGGGTCGCACACGGCTCTTCCGCAGTCCGGTCTAGATCGTCCGCCTCAGCTCGAGAGTCGAGCCGGTGCGCGCAAACAGTCAAAGTGGACGGCAATGGACAAAGAGACTTTTTACCGTGGAAAACCCCAAGGCGGGATGAAAAACCACGTCGTCGGAGCTGCGCCGACTAAACTTCACTATTTTGCTGGGGATTACATCCTTTAGTGAGACAGAGGGCGACAGGCCGCACCTCTTTACAATCTTGGGTGAGAGAGATGTTCGGAGGGTGACAGGCCACCCCTCGCGATGCTGAGTAACTTAGGAAAATTCTCTAAGTCCCGGGTACTTCAGTTTCTGGGATGGACTCCTCCGAGATCATGGCTTTACCGGCGCTCTGAGTTTTGCCTTGTACAGGAGTCTCGAGGCGCACTGGGAGAGTGCGAGCCTTGGGGAAGAGTGCACACGTTGAGAGTGTGCGCTAGCTGGAGCAGAGCGTGGGCGGTGCTCACTTCGGCGGAACGAGCGACGCTCACTTCCGCGGAACGGAGTAGGCACGTAGGAGGATTCCCCGGTGGCAGAGTTCCTGCAGAGAGAGAAAGAGAGAAATAGAGATTTCCCAGAGAGAGAGAGTCTGGATCCAAATGAAGACCCCTGGGGTCCTATTTATAGGATTCCAGGGTAGTTATGGTGGTTACGGGGTGCGGATAGTGCCTTTTATTTAAATAAGTAATTAAATAAATAGGGAATTAGGGAGATCGGACGGCCCACACGCGACCCTTCCATGATCGAGCAGTTTGGTAGCCGCCGGGTGGTTACCTCGCCGGAGCGGCGGCGCCGGCCACCGCCGGACTCCCAAAAATGGGCGGCGGTGGCGGCGGCCTTCTCCTTTGCGGGGAAGAAGGGCCGACCGCCGCTCCCCTCCCTCGAAGAGGGAGGCGCGGCCGGCCGAGCCGACCCCCTCCAAGGAGGGGGGGGGGGCCTCCTCCCTCGAAGAGGGAGGGGCGGCCGGCGGGGCCGACCCCCTCCAAAGAGGGGGCGGCCGGCCTCCTCCCTCGAAGAGGGAGGGGCGGCCGGCGGGGCCGACCCCCTCCAAAGAGGGGGCGGCCGGCCTCCTCCCTCGAAGAGGGAGGGGCAGCCGACCGGGCCGACCCCCTCCAAGGAGGGGGCGGCCGGCCTCCTCCCTCGAAGGGGGAGGGGCGGCCGGCGGCCTCCTCCCTCGAAGAGGGAGGGGCGGCCGGCCGGGCCGACCCCCTCCAAAGAGGGGGCGGCCGGCCTCCTCCCTCGAGGAGGGAGGGGCGGCCGGCCGGGCCGACCCCCTCCAAGGAGGGGGCGGCCGGCCTCCTCCCTCGAAGAGGGAGGGGCGGCCGGCCGGGCCGACCCCCTCCAAGGAGGGGCCGGCCGGCCGGGCCGACCCCCTCCAAGGAGGGGGCGGCCGGCCCCCGCAAAGGGGGGCGGCGGCCGGCCCCCGCAAGGGGGGCGGCGGCCGGCTGTCGGCCTCCTCTCGAGAGAGAGGAGGCGGCGGTTTGCCCCGGTTGGGCTCGGCGGTTGGCTCTTCAGGAGCGGTTACACGTAGTGGGCGGTTACGCCGAGTGGCGGTTACGCCGAGTGGCGGTTACGCCGTAGTGGGCGGTTACGCCGCGTGGCGGTTACCCCGTAGTGGGCGGTTATGCCGTTTGACCAGACATGATGGAGAGAGTGGGGTTAGTGGGGGTTTGGAAAACCGCCCACTAACCACCTCAAACCGAGTTATAAATATGAGCACGCATCAATATTTAAGTAATTTAATTTAAATTTTTTAATTTTGGAAGTAAAAAAACAGCTCTCAACAGCTGTTCTTCCAAACATCTCAATTGAAAAAGTTCTGTTCAATCAGCAGTTTTTCCCAAACTCCCCAAACAGTCTGCAGCTTCTCAAAACAGCTTCTAAAAGAGCTCTGTTAAATCTGCAGTTTTTCAATCCGCAGCAGCTGTCCCGAACAGATCCATATGTTTCACGAGAGCGACGTTTTGTCCAAACTCACCGGAGCAAAAACGTTGGGCCAAATAAATCAAAGTTGTAACTATAAATTCGCCTTGACTCGTTTATTTCCCGTACGTCAAAGTTGCACGCAGCCCTTAAACCCTTTCACTGACCCTCACTCGCGTCGCCAATGCCGCTTGTGGACCTCTTTCCTCGAAACCCTAACGCCGGCGCCTCCTAAGCTCCACATTACCGCACGTGAATCCATCTCTCAACCGGGCGGCCTGATTTCTCTACCATCGTCTCCTACCTCCCTCACCCCTGTTGACCGAATAGTTTCTGCGTGGCGCCGACGCCATCCGCTAGACAGGCGGCGCAGAAGCTCTCCTCAGTTCCTCTACTTTACGTGCCTTGAATATCGTCTGCGCAGGTATGTTATTTCCGCACTTTCTTCTACAGATGCCGTGGATCTCAAAGGCTTAAAATTTGCTTTATATGATCTTCTTTATTTGTTGTTGATGTGGTTCAGATCTTCAGAAACGAGTCTCTAACCATGGTGTCAGTAGTTAGTTATGTAAATGGTTGTCTACTAGTTTTGTTTCAATTTTTCCAGGTAAATCCACGATGTTTGTGCAGGCATTTGATAGCCTTTGAATTCTTATTTGATAGCAACAAATCTGGCATGGTTTTGTTTGATTTTAGTTAAGGTAATGCAAACAGAATACACATATTTATTTATAAAAAGTAAATGAAACTTGAGTTCTATGCGGTTATATATGCAATCGAATTGGACAATTAATCGAACCCTTAAGTATTCATGTATCATCCATCATGTATTTGATTCATCATGCACTATATGTTAGCTCGACAATTTATTAAAAGCTGTTTTTTTCCTTCTTAACCTGTAGTTGCATCATATTGTCAGTCCATCTAGGAATGGCTGAAGGAAAACTGCGGCAGTTTCTTGCTTAAAATTGCATGCACAATGAATTCATGTATATGCTATTTTGAACAACATAAACTGCATCAGTTTAAGGTAGTTATTAGTATGGTGCTGCACAACTGTAGTGAATGAGTTGCAGTTTTGTACGTTCTTTCAAAATTAATCTTTTTTCTATCTGATATCATATGGATTAAAATGGCGATGTAATTTTTATTTATGTATTTTTTATTGGCTCATTATTATTATGTTTTCATTGTGTTTTGTTTTATGTCATTGAATTGTCTGTCATGAGTCAATGATATTATTTATGCATCACAAGTTAATGCAGTTACCTATGTGTTATATGCTCAAAGTCAATGCGATGTCAGAGTTAAGTATGTAATGGCGAGCTTTGATCAAACTACTTAAATCTCCCTTACTTCGACCTTGCCATATTGTTGATCAATGCTGATTTTCATCTTATAATTTGGCCGACACATTATCCTCAATGATTTGCCATCTTCCAGTTTGTTCCCATGGTCCCACACCAATCCAATTACTTGCCACCTCATCATCATAGGCCCCACCTTCAGCTTCTCTCTTACCCCCACTAACAGTTTAGCACCCTCTTGAAACCTGACACAGTAACTGCCTATTGAAATTTGACCACACTAACTCTTCACTAGAGTAAAATTATGGTGCTACATGAGAGATTTGCGAACAAAATATATTGCAATAATTAAATATATCCCTCGGTAAAAATTATGTATACATTCAGCCTCCTCATTACAATCTACTATTAAGCTATAGTAGAATAAATCTGGCAGGTGTATTCAATTCTCCCTAGGCTATCCTTGCCTAGTCATCCTACATTCCTACTAAGGATAAATTTTTACCCTTAGGTTATTCGGACCTATTCGCCCCCCACAAGGACAATTTACCACCCTAAATATCACATCTAGTCATCATTCTTGGACGAGTTGCAAACACACGGTGAAGAATTAAGTGAAGAGGTGAAATCCTATGATTAGAATAGGCTACAAGAACTCCCCTAAATTTGGATTCTCCTCTTGAGAGAGCATTGAAGGATCGTTTGTAGCCTTGAAAGCATGGGCTTCAAGTTCCCTTTTCCTTCTTCTACTCCTTTGTTTGTTGAAATTAGGTTGAGTGTTGTAGAAGCTCTTTCTCAATTTCTCTCCTCCACAAATGGGGCTTCGGCTTGAAACTTAACGAGATGAGGAAGTGGAGGAAAAAGAGGGTTCTAAGTTCACCATGATATATTCCCCTTTTCTTCTCCGTTGAATAACTTCAAACTTATCTAGAATATACTCAAGGTGGATGTCTCTCGGGAGAGTTTAATAAGGTTTTGTTTAGGTAGTGAATTTTTAAAACTATTTTACTCAACTGAGTAGTAAACGCACATCGATAACAAATCACAGTAGAGTAAACTTAAGATGCTACACGAGAGAATTGAAAACCAAAGTATATTGCAATAATTATATAGATCCCTCTATAACAATTCCGCATCCATTCGGCCTTGTTATTACAATTCCGCATCCATTCGGCCTTGTTATTACAATTCCGTATCCATTCGGCCTTGTTATTACAATTCCGTATCCATTCGGCCTTGTTATTACAATTTACTCTAAAATTTTTGTAGACCATGCTGGCTTATCTAATTCTCCCTAGGATATCTAGCTTAGTTATCCTAACAAGGATGAATTTTCACTCCTAGGTTATTCTAACTCAGTCTCTCCGCACATGAATAATTTACAGCCCTAGATATCACACATCTAGCTGGCCTTCTTGGCCAGTTACAGAACACACAATAAAGAGTAAAGAGATTAAAGTACATGGTTAGAGCAACCAATGGGAACTCACATAAATTCAGATAGTTTAATGAATGAGAAAATTGACTTGTAAGTTTTACCTTACTGTGAAACTTTATTGTGTTTTCCTTTTTTCCTTTTTGTAATGTACCTCCTCGAGTGATAATGTGCAGCTCTTGGTAATGGACCGACAAGGAAGGAGATGATTTTAAGGCTGTGCTGGGTTGTCTGCTAACTCCGACTCAGTTATCTTGGCTATTACATTACAAGTATCTACGAAGCCTTCTCTTAGTCTGCTGATTTACAGTTCTTCGTTTCTCTATCACCCACTCACACCTACACAAACACTCTTTCATGATCCCTCTCTCACTTTGTGTTATGCCCTTCATCATGCACTTTCCTTTGACTGACTGTATTGTTTAGATGACTCAGATGACTATCTTATATGTGTATTCAATTACTTGCCCATGTGTATGATGTATGCTAATTGTAGATGAATGTATAACTTTGTTTTGGACAAAATGTAGGTGTTCTTTGGTTTACTGTATTCAGTTAATGGCTAGACAACCAAGCCCTGAAATAGATGATGAGCTTTTTAATGAGGTTTATGGGAAAGAATATACTGGTCCGATGAGATCAGCTTCGAATAATGCAGAGGAGAAAACTAATGCTAACAAGAGGACCTTAGCGAATGATCAGTCAGATGAGGAAATCGAGGCTCGGGATCCAAATGCTGTTCCTACTGATTTTACTAGCAGGGAAGCTAAGGTGTGGGAGGCGAAAGCGAAGGCTATTGAAAGAAATTGGAAGAAAAGAAAAGAAGAAGAAATGATTTGTAAACTGTGTGGAGAATCTGGTCATTTTACTCAGGTATTTAGCAAATTAATTGTTTCCAGTTGATGCATCACTCCATTGAGTTTTCCAATAAAAGATTATGCTTTATACTTGTTTCTTAAGGATCACCTGCAGTCTTATATGGAGCTTTTGACAGAAGTACTTTATTATATTGATTATTGGTGGATTCTGCATCTCATACAGCTTGCATGTTCGACATGTTTTCAGCCTTAACACTGTTTTAATGTTTGTCCACTTCTTCATTGTGCTAATGTAGCCTCACCTTTTTTCAAGATTTGAGTTATTCAGATGTTATGATTGCTGTTTATATGTGTTAGTGGAACCTTGGGAGTCTGTGGTTGACATGCCTGATTCCTTACCCCCAGACCAGCTCAACATATGAAATTTTATTTTTACAGTCCACTTTGACCTATTTTTCTTAAAGGACTCTCTTTTATCATATCAGTTTCAATAGTGCTATCTCTAAATTATTGTAACAGCCCCTTCTGTCAGTATTGCTGTTAATTACATGGTTGGATGTTTTATTACATCGATGCACTGTGTGAATCAGCAGTTTGCTATATCAAGCTTATCCTTATTGCTGTCATAGATTATTATTCTAACGTGTCCATTCTCCTGTTGTAAAACTTCTATTCTGCGTTTGCTTACAGGGCTGCCCTTCTACACTTGGAGCAAATCGTAAGTCTGCAGAGATTTTTGAAAGAGTGCCTGCAAGAGACAAGAATGTAAGAGCTCTTTTCTCTGACAAGGTGATTAGTCATATTGAGAAGGATGTTGGCTGTAAGATAAGAATGGATGAGAAATTTCTATTTGTAAGTGGGAAAGACAGATTAATACTATCTAAAGGTGTAGATGCTGTGCACAAAATAATTCAGGACAATAAAGACAAAAGCAACAGTCCTAATAGATCAGACGTTAGACTGGAAAGGGCAAGATCTAGATCGCCTGATAGAAACCATGTAGGAGGTTCCCATTTAAAACGCTCAGAATCCCAAAAGTCCCGTTCAAGTACAGGAAATTCCATTCACTTGCATAGCAAGGGTTATGAAGATAATGTACGTGACGATCTTCAGAGGTTGTCCAGAGGTTCTTCACAAGGTAGGGCCTCGTACTGTTTAACTCAACAGGGCGTGTAACCTTTTGTAATTGACTCTGTCCATAGTGAATGAAAATTTTAATTATGTTTGTTTGCAGGAATAAGGTAAGTTTAACCTATCAGTTAAAGAAATGATTTCTTGCATGGTTTTGGAAACTCGGATCACCTGCGATAAAATGTATTGAAATATTTCAGATTTATATGGATGATTCACTATTTCAGAATTTTATGTAGTCTTTTGATTTATATATGATAGTCTATTTAAATCATCTGTGTAAGTTAGACATCTGGAATTAAAATGACATTTTGCTTACCTTATTCTTCATTTCACGAAGCTTATGCCAATGATGGAGTCAAAAGTCATCCCGCCCATTCGAAATCTCCAACGCGTCCTACTACTTATGGTGACAATCCCTTTAGTTCGTATGATGGACAAAACCGTAACATTGGGTTGCACAAGCGTAGTGGTTGGGATGTGGGGAAGTCTGGAATGGATTCACTCTTTGAGCATAAGCCTGATATCTCGAATCGTCCACAAACCTTGGAAGAACTAGAAATGGAATTTAAGAGGGAGATGGATGACTTGGGAAGTGTTCGTGACCAGGAAGAGAATGAAGAAATTCTCAAACACAGAGAGGTATTTTGCAGAACTTTCCTCACTTTTTGACCTTTAAATTATTGCAACAGTCTTTATCAGTATGCCTGCTAGTTCCACGTGCTTATTTCCTTTGTCTTTCACAATGATCATGAAAACCTCATATAAAAGGAATTTTGATACTTTAGTGTAATCATCTATTTATTAATTAAAAAAATTAAAATATAACAATCTTTTGATTCTATTTTGAAAAAAATACTTTATTTACCATTTAAAATAAATAATATGGACACACACACACACACACACACACACACACACTTGCATCTGGGGTATGATATCCCGCATCTACAAGATATATTGAGAAAATAAGTAGTGGCCATGTACATGGTGATGGGGAATCAGAACCATTCATTTTATGCGGATCAACGATCGTAGCAGTTTTTGTTCTTGTCATTTTTTATTTCGAGTTGTAATTTTATGTATTTTTGAGTCGGGACGTTCGGCCAATTATAGCCGTCCGCTGCCCTCTAGGAATCTATAAATAGATGGTGAGGGCTCTCATTTTAGGCATTGAAGATTGGAGCATAGAAGCCTAATCTTTGGTCATTTCGGTGCCGAAGCCGAGCCGGGGTGCGAAGCCTTGGTCCCCCCCCTCCATCCTTGGCGTGAAGCCTTGGTTTCCCCTTCCCCCACCTCCTTTGGCCGGCTACAGCAACACCTCCTCCTCCACCTACAGCAGCCGGCCAACAGCCCCCCTCCCCACATACAACCGCCGGCCAACCAACCTCTCCACCACCTATAACAGCCGGCCAACAGCCCCTCCTCCACAAACAGTAGCCCTCCATCTCCCTCCTCCCTCACCTTGCCGTGGAGCCTCCTTCACCAACAGCCCCTCCTCCTCCACAAGCAGCAACCCTCTATCTCCCTCCTCCCTCCCCTTGCCGTGGAGCCTCCTTCATCAACCCACCACCCTCCTCCACCTTCTAGCAGCAGCCCTCATATCTCCCCTCCAATTCTCCTCCAAAAACAGCCCCCAACATCCCATAGAACATCTCCGGCGATCACCGGAGTTCGTCTCCGGCCATCTCCGGTGGACCTCCCACACCTCCTCTACATATTTCCTACATTTAACATTTTCCGGCGATCGCCGGAAAACCTCTCCGACGACCTCCACCACCATTGGCAACCACCTCCACCACCATCGGAAAGCACCTTCAGCCACCACCAGCCACCACCCTCCACCACTACCATAACCACCATAACTACCTCTAACCACCCACTAACTCCACCTCCTAAATTAAAGGAGTTATTTCCTACCTTCAAGCCATAACTTCCTCCCACCATTCCCACTTACAGCAGCCATCCCCCTCTCCTCAAACCTCCCTCAACTCCCACGTGAAACTAAAGCCCACTAAATTCCCAACCCAATCTATGTTACTCTCTCATTAATTTCCCTTTCTTTCCCCTACCTGCAAAGGCTGTTTTACCTTCTGCCTCCCACTCAGCAGCCCAAAACCTCTCTGGAATTGCTGTCCCGGTGCTGTCCAGCCATCCTGCTGCCACCCACAACCCCTGCCGCAACCCCCACTCACCCTCACACAGCCACCCCGCCCTCCAGAATCGCTGTCCAGTTCTCCGGAACAGCAAATTTCAGTTGTCTGTTGCTGAAAGCCACCTCCATGCACCTATCCAATTGCTGTCCCTGTTCTTGGGCAGTCCCAAACCATTTCTGAATGCTGAAAATCAGCCCAACAGCCTTCTAATAGCACCTCCAGCTCTCCCCTCTACATTGTTTGCAAAGTTCAAGGTTTGTTTGCTGATTTCTTTACCGTTGGATCATGTGTTTGTTCTCTACTTGAGAGATAGTGGTTTATAAGTTTGCTTTCAATTGTTTTAGTCTTTGTAATCTCCCATCTAAATAGTATTTGATTTTGTGGCACTCTTGCACTTATACGACTTCACGTGTTTCCATATTTGAGAACTTTAACTCTTTGTGGCTAATCAAATTATTATTGCTTAATAAATATTCATTGTTGCAAGTAAACCGTCGGATCTCATGTGTGGTTGCATATAGGAGTACACACAATTATTTCACCATTACATAGGACTGTCCTGCGTCACATGGTCCTCCCATGCATAGTGCAAGATGGAAGCAATAGACGACCATCACTAGCGACGACCAAGGACTATTGCAACCACACGCTATGCATAAAAAACTCAATGCACGACCGCTAGTGTATATATATACATATACATATACACAGATATATATGTATGCATGTACATAATATGTATTTATGTACATAATATGTATGCATGTACATTATATCTAATGCATGTATACATGGATATAAATGCATGTCTACATGGATAACTATGCATGTCTAATGGATATCTATGCATGTATACATGGATATCTATGCATATATACATAATGCTAGCAACGATGCACGAGCTCTCCTTATGTGCAATGTGTTATGACGACAGTACCCGAGCAAGCATTATTGCCACCACACACTACCTACATAGGATCTTATGCATGACCATCAGTGTTGTGGATATCGTCCGACATGATTGAGATATCGGCTGACATAGTGTTTCATTGACAAAATGACATGTTTTTGATATTTTTTTGCAAAATATCCTTTTGGAATATATCGGCCGATATATCTGCTATCAGACGATATATCCTCCTATATGTTGGCCGATATATCTCGATGGTATATCGATTGACTTTTTAAATATATTTTATTTACCTTCTATATTTCAATAAACAACAAAATGAAATAATTTCGTTATCTGAGTTGTCTTGTGCTCTAGCTCTCGACAATCTTCCTGTTTTTTGACTCTCTCTGCGCCTATTCATCATTGACTTCAATTTTGCTTGGTCTTTGGATTTTGGATTGAAGGTATCTTATCTTCCATCATCATCGTTTACTTCCTGCTTCCTTACACTTTTTTTCTCTGCGTTGTATCATTATTACTTGTGTAACGTAAATTATTTATACTAGTTTGGTAGATTAAAAGTTCAATACATGTTAAATTCTTAATGTATTAATATATATAAATGAAACAAATGATTATAATTATGTATACTTATATATTTAAATAATTAAATATTGAAACCCGATATATGAATATTTTCAATATATTAAAACTGACGTAAAAAACCTTAACTGATGTGCCCCCGACATCTGACGTCTGCAACCTTGATGACCACTTCTAGATTTTTATTTTTATGCTATCCGTGTTTTGTTGGATCAGAAAGATTAAAATCGAAGACTTGAGATTATTTTAATGATCCTAATTCAAGATCTTGGTCGATGGCTAAGAATTTTTGATAGTTCTATGTTTTTCTTAATAATATTGTATAACCTTTTGTGCACAATGTATGATAGTAAAAGTACCCGAAATAGTCGTCTGTGACACTTGTGTCGTCACATAATTCAAGGGTGATGATACTTTCAGTAGATGCACAAGCTCTCTCCATCCAATTCTATTTCAAAAAAAAATGCATTAACCATTTGAGATGAGTAAATAAATTTAGATAAGCATTGGACATGTTGCCCGTGTACAATATTTGTTGATAATAACACTTGTCCACGGTGACAGGCGATTGCGACACGCCGACACTTTAGTCATCACACAATTTAGGGGTGGTGACATTCTAGATGACGCATGCTAATCCCATTTGAAAACAATTTTTTATTTTTTTTATTTTTATTTTAGTTTATTTTTTAAATTAGTAACTAATAAAATAATCGAATGACTGTGATGAGTTGTTGGTGTCACCACTAAATATGAGGATTTCCTTTATATATGTGTATATAATAGAAATTTTGATGTTTTCTTATAATGTTAAAATTATAAATCTCAACAAAAATTTAAAAATAATACCAGTCGATCATATTTTGAAAAAAAAAGCTTTAACCATTTGAAATAAATAAATATATCTATACTATGTGTGTAAGGTAACTTAGAAATTTTGGTGTAATGCTCTAATTAATAATTGCAATTTTTTGGGAAAAAGTAACCACATCCTATTTCGAAAACATGACCTAGTAACCAACAAACTAATATATAATTTGAGTTAAAATAAAATATAAACTGAACTAAAAAATGATAAAATAAAATAAAATAAATTAAGATATTATATAAGGAGATATAAAATAGACAATATCATAAAAAATAAATTAGAGAAAATAATTGATGAGTGAAAACCATTCAACAACAATTATACTATCACCGACAAATAATGTGCATGACTGGTGTATTAATACCGCTGATGAAATATTTGCATGGGGATCCCATTCTCATTCTACTTGTATTAATATTTTCCATTGTTGCTATTTCTGTTTGTATTCATTGCTCTTGTTGCATGCTTAATTTTTTGTATTTCTGTCTTGATTTTGTAGTCATTCGATACATTCATGTATTTTTGTCTTGATTTTGTAGTCATTCGATACATTCCTGTATTTTTGTCCTGATATTGTAGTCATTTGATACAAGTAATTAAGACTCTGTGAAGCCCAATTTACTAAGGTCTTCAAAGTTCTTAAGAATGTATTTACATTTATCTTATATGCATTATCTCAATCATTTCCTTCCATGTAGCTAATAGATGTCTTAAGGATTGAGGAGATGAGGATAATTTTTCCAGAGCACGTTATCTTCACCAAAATCGACCTTGTCCTCAAGGCCGAGTCCCGAATGTGCCGCTAATGAGCTCAGGAGCATCCAAGTCTGCAAAGGTGGGGTCGTTATCTTCGACATCGATTAACAACATAGTTTTTTACTATGACATTTGTGTTTTGGTGAGTACGATTGAAAGTCATGATGATAGAGCTCGAGGTACTCTTGATGTGATGAGCGTTGGGGTGGTAGAGTTAGTGTCGATGGGACTGCTAGATGTGGTGGTTAGAGGAGCATTGGTGGCGTAACTGTTGGTGGAGGGTCCTGTAGAGGGTGTGGTAGGGTTTTTTGTGAAGGTCTAGCCGGTTTTGTGGTAGTCGTAGTTTGGAGGTAGGGCAACCTGTGTGGGTGTACAATGAAACTGAGAAGAAGGAATGACATGGAGTTTCTTGCCGAGGCAACATGCTTTCTCCGTGGCTCGGGAGAGGGTGAGAGGTTGTGCATTAGATGGTGCGCATTGATGTAGGGTTATAGATTGGTAAGAAAGTAACCCAGACAATAATTATGTGCGGGGCCCAAGGCGTGAGTGGCAACTTCAATGAAGTTAGTGATGTAAGTCTCGACAGAGTCAGTTTGACGAAGTATGCTAGGCACTCTTAAGCATAACCCTCTTTGTGAGTGTTGTATTGGTGTGAAAGTTTCTCTAATCTGGGCCATGAGAGACCTATAATGTTTTGGCGCATTGATAAGTGTATTTTATCTAGTTATTTTGACATATCTTTTACTCCACTTTATTCCCGATTGCACTTAATTTACTCTATAATCTTGTGATATTACAATTATTCATCAATGCCTGATGCATGGGCACCATGGGAGCAAAAATTGTAAATTCCTAGGCACTAGGGAGCGGTTTGGTCTAAATTCATCATTTCTGCCTAAGGTGCATGCACTTTGATGTGCACGATCAAATCTACTTTTGACCCTGAAATTTGAGTTCTGCCCCTTGCCTGTGTGCTCCTTCGCGCACGACTGTGCGTCTGCGCATGAGCGGGTTCGTGTCTCCAGTTCTTTGTGGCAGGGGTGATATGCAGATAGTATCACGACCGTGCGCCTTATCCTGACACCCCATCATCTTACCTTTTCAGCAGGGTAGAATTTCCCGCCAAAATTTCATAGACTGCACACTACCGCGTGCGACCAATTTCTGCTGCATATATAACACTGATTTTAGTTCTTTTGGCCAGATATTTTCTAATAGTTCTAAAATCCAAAGGGGGAGTCTTCCAACCGTTCTTCCAAATTCCAGAGCTTCAAGCTAGGGTTTCTAAGCGTTCCAAGGGTGCTAGATGGAAAAAAGGTCAACGTGGAGGCAATATCACATAGAGAGAAGATCGAGTAATTAGGGAGGTTGGCGACAGCTCCCCCTCAACCCTGGATGAGGCTAAGAATTAAAGAGAAGCCAGAGTGATGACCCGTGGTTCTTTCTCTCATACCGGAGGAGTAGCCTCTCTTCTTCCTCCGTATTTTTCTCCTTCGATCATGACCTTGGATGCTCAAGGATTCTCCTTCTATTTCTTGGTTTTAAGTATTTTTACATTTTCATGTATGGTGGAACCATGCTTTGTCATGCCTTTTACTATTAACGTTAATGCTTATGTTCTACCCTGATGAATGAATGGTTGGAAGGATTTTCTCTTTTCTTTGGTTTTAGTTCATGTTTGTGGTAATTAGGAAAGCCAATGTTTCGATCGCTTGGATAGCAATATGATATTGTAGTTTTGGGAACCTTCGCTCTGTGTTCTCCGCGGATACGAGAACTCACTCACTCTATTACTTCGGCTGATACAATATTGTTGCACTTCATTCGGGATTTGTACGCGCTAGTTCTGCAGTTAAGTTTTTGGTGCTGTTGCTAGGGAACACAATTGGTTCTTTCGATCCTGAGATTGAACGCACTCTTAGACAGTTGAGGAGAGAAGCGCTTGCCATGGAGGGCCAACATAATGACAACAATGCGCAGTTCAATCAATAAGTTCAGCAACCGTTGGCTAAGGACAATGATGGATTACTTTCTCCCTATTGGTAGGTAGCGCCTTGCCCATCTTGCGGCTGACAATACATACAAAATTTTTTGAGATCAAGCCGACCATAATCCAAATGATACAAAGCACGGTATAGTTCTCTGGTTCTTTTCTTGAGGACCCATACCTGCACATTCCAATTTCCTTGAAGTATGTAATACCTTTCGTTATAATGGAATTTCTAACGAAGCCATCATGTTGAGGCTTTTTTCCTTTTTCATTGCGAGATAGGGCAAAGTTGTGACTGCATTCCTTGTCGGCTGTTTCAATCACTTCATGGGATCTTGTTTCATAGTTATTGGGGAAATACTTCCCGCCAAAGAAGACGGTCCGGTTAAGGAATGAGATTACCACCTTCTGTCAGTTGGAGCAGGAATCATTGGCTGCAGCTTGGGATATGTTTAATGATCTGTTATTGGAAGTGCCCGCACCATGATATCCAAACATGGTTGCTAGTACAAACTTTTACATTGCCATGGATCTAGATATCGGGCTACAAATGATGCCGCTGCAGGAGGTTCGCTGATGAGAAAGACCCCAGGGGAGGTCCTTGAGTTGCTTGATGAAATTGCCTCAAATAACCAACAATGGGGTGCAAGTAGAAACTCAACCAAAAGGTGGCGGGAATGCTTGAATCGATAGCTTCACGACACTCAGTGCTCAATTGAACTTGGTGAACAAGAAGCTTGATAGTCTCAACATCTTGGAGATCACAAATTTGAACGCATCTTGGATGTTCCTTTCTCTTCTTTTATTACTAATTAAACCGTTCAATATGTAGGGAACCAACCGTGCAACAATCCTACTCCAACACTTACAATCTGGGATGTAGGAATCACCTAGATTTTTCTTTTGAGTAAAGGGCAAGGCCTAGGAGGGTAGACATGAGGAAACACTCATAACTATGAAGGTCCACCGCAGCGGGAGAAGAAGAGTAACTTAGAGTTGATGATGGAAAAGTTCATGGCGCGGACTGAATCCACGTTGAAGAACCAGGAGGCGTCAATCAAGAATCTATAGAGCCAGATCGACCAGCTTGTAAGCCTTGTTGCGGGGAGGCAGCAAGGCACAATCCTAAGCAACACGGAGCGAACCCCAAGGAGCAAGTACGTGTCGCCTCGGAACCCACACCTTATTACCCAGGGAGTATAGTAGTATAATGCTTAATTAACAACTCACCCTCTAATGGTATTTGTGATACAAGTGTATCCCTGAACCTAATTTCTATGACCGATGCTAAAAGATTTAAGTTGGGAGAACCTGAAAATTTGGGTGTTTCAATTGTACTGGTGATTGGTGCTACTGCTAGCACGGAGGGAGGCATTCAAAACGTGGATATCAAATTAGGAGATAATGTATTTACAATGAAAATTCAAGTTGTGGGTCTCAAGGGAAACAATTCCTTACCGATCTTAGGTGATGCCTTCTTGAGTTCCATTGGCGCCACTCTTCACCCCTTTGATGACATCATTGTCATTCCTGGAACTAGTTAGAATATCTCCCCTCTTATCCTGCAATGTCCTGAACTTTTATCCCCTTGCACTATGCAATTGCATAGTACTTCTGATAGTTTATTAAGGCATTGTTTGAGGCTACTTATGCTGATGAGAAAGTTGCTGTGATAAACCAGTGGAGTTAATAGAGCTGTCAAGATAACACTGATGAAAAAGTTGCAAACTGTTTGGAGAATCTGCGTTTTTAGTGTTGTTTAGAAAGCTGCACAGACTGTTTAGCTGTTTGGAAAAATAGCCTTTTGGAAGCTGCTTATAGTAAAACATATTAATAAGTGACAGATTGCTCATCTATTATATAAATATAATAAAAGCAACTTACTAAAATTAGTTGATATTTCAAACAAACATCTTAATTCTTACACCTCAATCGTTTGAGTGCATATCAGAATCGAAAGATACATAAAACAATCACCATAGTCTGCAACCTTCTTAAACTATTAAAAAACATGAGAAAATTTATTGTATTCTTCTTTTTAATTTAACATGTCCATAACAAATGAAACTATTTTCTAAACTTATGAAACCTTGCTTTGATTTGCAGATGCTGCTCACTAAACTAGTTGATACTTCAAGCAATCATCTTAATTCTTGCATCATCAAAAGGAAAATATACACAACATTTCTTGCCATTTGGAATCAAATACCACCGCGCAGAGCAAATCAATGAAAGAAAGAGAGTTCAATAAATGTAAGCATTTTCAAAATATTTCAAGTAACCCCCCACAAAATCAGGAACCAAATACTGCCAAACCCCCAAAATAGTGTCTAACATTAAGCATAAAAATGGATTAATATCAACCTATGATAGGCTTGTACAAAAATGCAATTTGAAAATGCAAGAAAATCTTATTGATACTTCAAACATCAAACTAGCAGCAAGGAAAAACAAGTCAAACAAAGGAATACCACTTACATCCCTGGAGGAACACACTCCATATGGAGTTAGGTTGAAAAGGCATTCCAGCGATTACAATTTCCGCTTCTTTCAGTCCAGAACAAATCCTTCTCGCCAGAGTTGTCCAAGACACTATGTTTCTCTCCAGGTTGCCTGTCTAGAATAGTGGGTGTGTCGACGCCATCGGCGAGGGCCATTGTCAGTGGTGATGGATGCCGACTGGGTCGGCGAAAGACGGCAACAAGACGGGATCGCAAGAAGGGAACGTGGGATCATCCTTGCCTCTCTCACAGGGATCGGGCAATTCCGTGATTAAAAAAAACAAAAATCAATTTTGGAAAGCTGAATGTGAGCCTACTGAGAGCTTTCTGAAAGGACATGAAAATATGGTCTTGGGAAAAGCTCTATTCCCACAACTGCTCATACAAACAGTTTCAAAAGAGTTTTCGGTGGGAATGAAACTTTCTCATCAGTAAAAGCTGTCCCAAAAAAGCCTAAGTGTGCAAGATTAAGGAGAATACACGTACGAGAAGCTGAAAATTGATGGTGTGAAAGAAGTGCCAAGGTGGCGGTCACCTAGTGTAGAAAGAAAGAAGAAAAATGAAGAAATATTGTGAAGAGTGGCCCAAGCGGCTGAGGTCTTGATGGAGGGGGCACGTGGCGGGAAGACTAAATACCTTTCCACTCATGCCGCTAGCTCGGTCCCTAGACCTTCATTAGTTATCTCTGATTTTTACTACAAATCACCATATAATTGATTTTTTTAAAGCATGTATAATTAGTATTTTTTTTGGGATTTCCTGTGTGAACTGTGCTTATTTTATTTAATGCAATTTGGATTATATATATATATTTGTTCAATTGCTATAATACATGTATACTCAAGGACGTTATACTTGTTTTTCGTTTATATTTTGTTATGCGTGTGTTTGTTCTTTTTGGTGTTTTCATATCATTCCATATTTTGTGAGCTACGTCATGGTTGGAACCTGGAAGACCATCAATTAGGACAAAGTTATGGATGCTAATTTGGAATCGGGTAATGTCGTTTCCGTTCTCCCCTTTTCTGATTATTTTCACAATGCTCTATTTAAGTTTGGGGGGAAGTGTTTAATGGGTTGCTCTCGATTCAGAATTTCTTTTTTGTGCATCCTTCACCTACTAGAACACGAGAAATGCTTATTTTTATGTACCCAAAATATTTTATGGCTAGTTTGGATTTGTAAGTATTCCTTACCTCATTATTTGTGATAAATGGTTTAACTAGTATTTCTATGTCCATAGTCTAGTGGTAATTTTTCTATTCTTGTTCTTGTATGATGAGAACTTAGGTAAGTATTTTGAATCCTCATTGCATGGTTTTACCTTTTATTGTGTAACAATTCTATTTCTTTCATCATCCTTCTATTTGAGTTTGATGGTTAGAAAGGTGTAGTGGTGTGCTTAATGCTTTTAGAGATGGATTCTTGCTTGCTTATGAATATGTTGTTTAACTTAGTCGCTAGAACATGCCCTTATGCGATTATTGAAGCATTTGCATAGGTTGTTATTGTGCTTGAGACCTGATTTATGCCTTGTTTTGGAAAGTTTGAGCCTTTGTACTATACCGTTCAAATTTACTACTTTGAGCTTTATTACATGTTTTTCTTTAAAAGACCTACCACTTTAATTTCACCAAAGGCAAAAGGCCTACCTAATTATCACACTTAATTGTTGAGTTTCAGTTGTTATGCATTCTGATGGTTGGAGTTCATTTTGTGTAATGAAGGGGAGAAATTTTTGTATGAGATGAGAGAATAAGACTCATCGTCTCAATTCTATGGTTTAAGATGAAAAGTTTTTATGTAAATTGCTCTTTTTAGTAGACTAAACATTTCTTGTTTAAGTGTGAATAGCCTACCTAATTATCACACTTAATTGTTGAGTTTCAGTTGTTATGCATTCTGATGGTTGGAGTTCATTTTGTGTAATGAAGGGGAGAAATTTTTGTATGAGATGAGAGAATAAGACTCATCATCTCAATTCTATGGTTTAAGATGAAAAGTTTTTATGTAAATTGCTCTTTTTAGTAGACTAAACATTTCTTGTTTAAGTGTGAATAGCCTTCATGTTTACCCTTAATTATCACACCGTAAATCTAAGCCTAACATTTCGTCCTACGAGAAGGAAGTTCTATTGATCTTAAGCACAATATCATTATCTGTATAGTGGAGAGAGTGTAGAAGGGCAAGCCTATGGTCATTAACAATGATGGATTTCATTGCAGTCTTCCTTGAAGTAATTCATTCAGAATCTTATCTATCAACTATTTAGCTTTCTTAATACATCTTTCCTCGGATTGTTTTTTCTTTTTAGTTTGAATTTGTAGAAATGTACATTTTTTTATACATGCAAAGGATCTTTATGGCCTTGTTGATCTAAATTCCTTATATAAGTCTTTCATTACTTTATTACACTATGAATTGATTTCTTACCCCTTCTATTATGCTATGTTTTCAAGTTGAGCTTTCTTATCCTGTGTGCTGAGTTTGGTTTGTTTGGGGACAAACAAACATTTAAGCTTTGGGGTATTCGATAAGTGTTCTTTATATATTTATTTTGACATATCTTTTGCTCCACTTTACTCCATATTGCCCATAATTTATGTTAGAATCCTCTGATATTGCAAATATTCATCAATGTGTGATACATGGGCACCTTTGAAGCAAAAGACATAAATTCCTAGGCACGGGAGCGTTTTGGACTAAATTCATCATTTTTGCATAATCATGCACTTTGATGTGCATGGTCGTGCACCCCATATTTCCACTCTGCTGATTGTCCCTAATTTATGCTATAATCCTCTAATATTACAAATATTCATCAATGTCTGATCAAGGGGCACCTTTAAAGCAAAAGTCATAAATTTCTATGCACCCGAGAGTGTTTTGGGCTAAATTCATCATTTCTACATAAGGTGTACAACCATGCACTTTGGATGTGCACGGTTGTGCACCCCATATTTCCACTCTGCTCCCCTTTTATTTCTGTAAGTCATTTTCTAAGAATACGCATGATCGTGCGCCGTATGCGAATGACCCTGCACTTTTTCCAGTCGACATATGTCGATTTCCCGTGCGTCAACTAGCCAGGTGCACGATTTTGCACTGATTAGCCAGGCGCACGGGAAGGTTCATGCCTTCAGTTCTTGGTGGCAGGGGTTAAGTGCGGATAGAGGCACATCCACGGGTCTCAGGGTACATGACCGTTTGCTTTATCCTGATATCCTGTCGTCATACCTTTTCAGCATGGCAGATTTTCCCACCAAGATTTCATAGACCGCACCCGACCAATTTCTGCTACTTATGTAACCCTGATTTTATTTCTTTTGTCCGAATCTTTTCTAATCGTTCTAAAATCCGATGGGGAGTCTCCCAGCCGTTCTTCCAAATTCCGGAGCTTCATGCTACGGTTTTCACGGGTTTCAACCACACATGAGCACATAGAGAGAAGATAGATAATTTGGAAAATTGGTGACATCTCCTCAACCCCAGACGAGGCCAAGGATTGATGAGAAGCTGGAGTGACGACCCGCAGTTCTTTCCTCATACCCGAAGAGTAGCCTTTCTTCTATCTTCGTATTTTCACTCCTTCAATCAAGACCTTGGATGCTTAGGATTCTCTTTCCATTTCATGGTTGTTTTTATGTTTTCATGTGTTGTGGATCCATGCTTTATCATGCCCTTTACTATTAATATTAATGCTTATGTTCTACTCCGTTGAATGGATGGTTGGAAGGATGTTTTGTTTTTGTTTTAATTGATACTTGTGGTAATTAGGAAAACCAATCTCTCAATCTCTTAGATAGCATTTGACATTGTAGTTTTGAGAATCTTTGCTCTGTGTTCCCTGTGAATATGATAAACTCACTTACTCTATTACTTTGACCAGTACATTGTCGATGCACTTCCTTCGGGATTTGCACGCGTGCTAGCATTGCGGTCATGTGCCCAACACACCCAATGAAGAGCAGGTCCTTCAATGTAAATTGTCACTAACGGGATCTTGTGATTATCATGGGTGGACTAGAGATCGAAAAATTCTTCTATCGGAACAACCTAGGCGAGAGGGTCGATATCATTGGAGACTGATATCTCAATACGAAGGAGGTGGGCCTGGGGAATGTCCAAGGTGGGATGTAGGAATTCCATGCAATTGATGGTGGTGTTCTACGCAGGTGGATTGGGATCAATCGAGTAGGCTAGTGGAGATCCTCAAGCCAACATCCACCTGATCCAAGTGGTTGGAATTGGTGGATGCTGAATCGAAGGTGTTCTCATCTAGGCGGATAGTCATGGAATAGGTCGTTGATATGAAGTGAAGGAACCACAAGAGGGGGTGGATTGTAGATCAATTTTTTTTTCTCTCTGGGCAATCTAGATGAGAGGGTAGATATCATTGGACACTGGTATCTTGATACGATGGAGGTGGGCCTGGTGAATGCCCAAGGTGGGATGTAGGAATCCCATGCAATTGATGGTAGTGTTGTAACTTGTACGCAGGTGGATTGGGATCAATGGAGCAGGCTAGTGGCGTGATAATGTGGTCAAGAGCTTGTGGATGATGATTGTGAGATCCTCGAGCCAACATCCACCTGATCTAAGTGGTTGGAATCGGTGGATGTTGTATTGAAGGCGTCCTCATCTAGGCAGATATTCATGGAACGGTTCGTTGATGTGAAGTGAAGGAACCAAAAGAGGGGATGGGCCAATGGAGTTGGCCAGCTATTGAAGAGGCACGGGAACAGATTGGATAAGCGTTGGAGGTTGTAGAAGGGGCGTTGTAGGAGATGTGCTGAGATCTGCGTTAGAAAAGGTGGTAGGAATCGATTGGATAAGCGTTGGAGGTTGTAGAAGGGGCGTTGTAGGAGATGTGCTGGGATCTGCGGTAGAAAAGGTGGTGGAGCAGCTAGAAGTAGCACTGGAGTGTCGACGGGATCGTATAGTTGAAATCGACAGAGCCTGCCTTTTGGAGAAGAGCCGACCTGATTTCTCTTTTGGCGATCAGCTCTTTACGCGTGAAGGGTGGACAACATGGGGACGGAAACATCCCGGCGCTGCCATACAACGACAATCCGCAAGTGCCTACGCGGCACTGCGGTGGCAGCACTGCGGGTTGCGATAGTAGAGGTCATGTTGCTTAACTGCATGCATATATGAGCGGAATCAGGAAGGGTTTAGAGTAGACAACAGGAACAAAACTAGTGAATTCTTCATGCTGTTAGGGTTTAGGACACTAACCAAAGGGATCAGTGGGCGGTGCTCGTCAGGTTAGACCAATTGATCATAGTTTAATCAATATAACATTACATGGAAACACTAGGATATAAATTTTGAGGTATGCTCACACCCACTCTTGAGGGCTGGTTCCCTGAAGAGTTCTTCTCCGAAGAGAAACCTCCGAAGACTTCCAAAACATCCTTTTAACACTCCACTGCACTCGCTTGTGTAGGCGAGAGTGTTCACATGTCTAATATTACCTAACTGCCACTAAGATTATGGACGAAAAAAGAAAGTGCAATAATAAAAGCACTATGCTTGAGTCCTCTTCTACCGCGAGGAGGGTCGTCCATTAAGTCAGTAATGTTGTTTTGATAAACATTAGAAAATGCATTGGAAAATTAATTCATGTAAGCAATTTCTAATGAGGATGATATTGTACTTCAACATGGGATATAATCTTTCTAGTTAAGATGTCACTTTTTAGAAGTTCATTGTTAGACAAATGGTGGTTTCAAAATTTAATTAGAAAATTCTTTGTTGAGTTCTTCCTTTAGACTAGCGTCAGGATTTTCATTTTTAACTGTTGTTTCAAATCTACATTTCATGGGTGTTTCTATGTAGTGATATTTGTAATGTACATTTCTTATTCAAGCTCATAATAGTCATTATTTTTTACAGTGATAATCAACTTTTGTCATCCCTTTTTTGGAAGTAATTACTTATTGTGATTTAATATATACAGTGTATAAGAGATCTAAGTGAGAGTTATATGAAGAAGTTGGCAACCATTAGGGGCATTCAGGCAAGGCAGTGGGAAGATTTTCTCCAATTCAGTCTGCAAAGGCAGCAGCAGTTCAGTTTGCAGAGCGCATATAACCAAACTACACATCCTGATTATGATCAACACAGGAATCCTTCATATGGTGGACCAAGCGTATCCATGGATTCTAGGAACAGATATGCGTACCCCGGTGAGAACTATCAAGCTTCTAGGCCTCATGATGCCTATGGTGAGTTCCAACGTCCGAGGCATGATGATTTTGGGGCTACACATTGGCGCTGTTGACCTTGATCAATATGGCGGTGAGTCAATCTATCCCCATCGTAGCTTCCCTAATTTGACACTAATCGCTTAAATTTTATAATCAATGTCACGCCGAAGGCCTATTACAACGCTAAAGCACCGATGAATGGTAAGTATGTTGGATTGCTATAGGGCTTTTTATATCCTAAATGAATTTATTTTACTTGGAAATTGAGATAACCTGGGAGAAAGCTAAGAGAATGAACCTCAACGATGTTTTCCCTATATTTCTACCGCCGGTAACCTAAAGAACTTCAAAAAATTTTCAGGGTGCAGGTACATGCTTCAGGTTAATTGTAGAGCCTGTTTCCTGGTTAAATGTGCACCTTCTTATTTCATCCAGATCCACTGGGAACAAGGTGTTAGATAATTTGAACTGTCTATGAAATTGCCTGTTCTTTAAATATCACTTGGATATGCTATTGGGGAACTTTCAATGCTGTTGTCCCACTTCCAACTATTAACTATGAATGTTTGTGCCTCTCATGTTTCTGCTCTTGTAATATGTTTCTACATTCTCTCTTCCATATTTCTGCTTTTTATCATGTTTCTACATATTTAAATCTTGAATCCACTTCTCTCCACTGAACCTGGAACATTGGATGAAGCAAATGTTGGCAGGGATAATGATAGAAAATTCTGGCAGAAAAATCACCCTAAGAAAGGTGACAAACATCAGGAAGGTTGCGTAACTTGTGTTCGAGGTTTGTAGTAGATGTGTAACTTTCTTATGGGTTGCCTTAACTTCGTGAAACACGAAAATTTAGCTTTACCTATTTTGCCTCTTATTTTTGGTTCACCTTTTGCAGGCTTATTAGTACTATATCGATTTCGTTTAGCTGTATTATTATTGAACCTTGTATTCCTTAATGCAATTGTTAGCTGTTATGTAAGGATAGATAAACAATCACTGAGCACATTTGAATCTGCCTTTCCAAACCTGATTCATTTTGCGAGCTCGAAGACTGAGCTTCCGAACTTGCTGATGGGAAAATTGTGTTATGGCCTAGTCTTGTTGAGGCACATCAGACCATTGATTTATTCCAATATTGAATAAGTTAAATATATGTTAGTCTAAAAATGATATGTGGTTGACTCTAATCCATGAGATTAAGCTCGAGTTGGTTATGAATTTGATTAGTAGTGTCCTGTTCAATTTTTGAGTTACTCTTTATATCCAGCATGTAAGATCCCCCTCCCGGAACACACGACACGGCCGAGGGGAGTCTTATGCCCAGGACAACCGCCTTGTGGGAGCGCCAACACACGAGTTAGCCTCCCCCACAAGACGCCTATCCTGCCGGCCAAATCAACTGAACAGCGCCAACCCATCAATAATATTAAAAGCAAGAAGCCATATAAATATATTCACATAAGTGTCCAAATAAGTACAAAAGACAAGAAGCTCCGAGAGCTCCTGCAAAAGTATCAAAGTATCAAGCTAAATGCCCCAAGCGCTACATCTCAAATTGTGCTCACATCTGTCACTGACGGTAGTGAGGGTATCGTGGCCTCCGGCCCTGTCGTCCTGACCTGGCTATTCTCCTCCAGCGCCATGCGCTGCTGCTCCAGGATGCGCTCCTAAAAAGAGGGACGTAGCAACCGTTAATCATAAAGACTAAGTGGCTTCACATCCGCTCCCTCGACGGCTCCAAGGCACCGGGCGGTAGGAAAGGAAGAAAAGCTGCAATATAGCAATAATATACAAAGCAGGTGACATGAATGATTGTTCATATATGTCGGTTGTATAAGTACCCAAGTACTTGTAATAATTCTAACTAACAGGTACATAAATAGCAGTGATTATATAAGCAAGTACCAGTAACAAGAAAGCATGAGTAGAGTATCACAGAACCGAATTGAACTTAACTTATACAGCAAATCTTGCACACTATCTTTTTTTTAATAATATTTTAGAAGCCAGCTAAATTTATTTGCCTGGAGTTATTCTATCACTTGTTCTCATTATATCATTTTTTTGTCATTTACAAACGCCTATATCATCTAAATGTTATCAGTAATCACTTCTTATATGCGCGCAAAGTGTCTTTTTTTTTCTTGCATTTATCACAGCAAAAAAATTTCAGGCCAATGCTCCGGTTTTAACATCTCCCTGTTAGTACGGTTTAAAAGGCAATTGTTATTAGCAC
This sequence comes from Dactylorhiza incarnata, assembly GCA_033032865.1. Taxonomy (NCBI): domain Eukaryota; kingdom Viridiplantae; phylum Streptophyta; class Magnoliopsida; order Asparagales; family Orchidaceae; genus Dactylorhiza; species Dactylorhiza incarnata. The sequence continues at coordinate 6,217,659 of JAWHQI010000080.1, forward strand.
TATTGATTTGGCTATCCGCACTCACTCACTTTTAGGTCTTTTTTAGAGCATCTCAAAAAACCTAACCGACTCACAGCTCTTAGCAGCCTGTCTATCTCCCTCCTGTGCCTCTCTGCTTGCGAATCTTGAAACTTCCACCTGCCTACCACTCGCCCCACCGGACCACCGAAATTGGCCGGATTTTTCGCCGGCGGACCACCATCGAAGGAAGCCCGCAGTCCTTAGGTTTGACTCCTGTGCCTTTCCCTGTTCGCGATTCTTGAAATTTTAGGGTGATTTCTCTTTGTTACTCTGCTAGGATAGGGGTGAAATAGGCGTTTTCTTTCATTAATGCTAAATGCGGGCTGTTTCTTTGCTATTCCTTCATTTCTCTGCTATTCCTTTGTTCCTCTTCATTTTTCTGTTGAATGACATCTGTTTTTGTTTTGTTTTGCTCATTGCTGAAGCAGACAATGATTTCCCCGTAATCAATAAGTTGGGATTATCGGTATAATTTTAGTATCAGTTCTATGCGATAATCTATATAATTTCAGTTGGGATAATCTATGTGATTAGTAAAGTAGAGGTTATCTATGCAATCGGCAAGCAAAAAATGATTTTGCTGTAATTAATAAGCTGTAATCAATGATTTTGTCCAAGTATATAATTATATTTTGACTGTGTTTTGTGACATTTATTTAATCAATAAGTGGTGCCATCAATGTAAGTGGTGTTATTAATTTTTTTTTTCATTTCTAAAAAAAATTGTTTGCTGGTAATAATTATGTTTGAGGATAGTTGTTTTCAAAAGTAGTTATTTGTGAATATTAAGTAGTTGCTGATAGCTAAAAGTGCGGTGCTAATAACAACTGCCGTTTAAATTGGAGTTGTAGGTTTATTTGTTTGAAAAAAAATTGTACTTTATTTTCAATGACTAGAAGGCCCTTAATTATTAGAGTTTTGTAATTAATGGAATAAACATACTTGCCTACTAATAAAATAAACATAATCTTCAAATGTTTTTCCAAATCATAGGAAAAATAGATTAATAAAACATAAATTTTAAATGCCTTTCAGACTCATCGTAAAAATAGAATAATAAAATATAATATTCTCTGGAGGCCTGAGCTCTGAGGTTTCAATAGATTAACAAATAAAACAATGTTCAATTGTTTTGAATATTTCCAACTTTTCATCAGATACTCTCTATGCATTATTAATTGCTTAGCCTGATGTTTAAAAAACATAAAAATTGTAATGTTATTTTGTAGTGTATAGAATTATAAAATATTATTTTACCTCAGTCTGTCTATTGCTATGCTCAAATGTTTTAGGGCGCCCGCATTTTTAGCGGCATCATAGACATTAAATTCAAGGTCTAACATGAGACGAATGTTTGTGAATAAAGTTATGCAATGTCAAAGTAGCTGACATAATGGAATATTGCTTTTGAAGCGTGTGTTGTGGCATGTTTTGTAGGATGCATCATTTGTTTTCAAACACTAAGGCTTCGTTTGTTTGGGTGGGAGGAGACGCCCGGCGGGAGGAGAAGCGGCGGGAGGAACTGCAGGGGCGAGGCTACAATTCGAAAAGGAGGTTTTGGCCCCCGTTTTTCATAGCGCGCGGGAGGAAACGCCGGAAACGGAACGGCGTTCCATTTGTTTACCCGCCTTCCTCCTGCGTTTGCCCTAAACGGGGATTGCAAAAGCCTAACCAAATGAAGCCTAAATGTAAGTTAGATAACACTTTCAAATAAGTGAATGTCTTATTCAAATGTTCGTGCATAGAGCTTCAAATACCATGTCTTCAAAAGATTTCTAGCATACACTAAATATTATTTAAAGATTTTATAGTTTTAAACATGTTAACTTTCGATATAATAATTAATGATGAAAATAGACCCACGTACTTTACTTTGAGATAAGGCAACTACCTATTGCATATAATATATGACAAGTTAATATTGAGGTTGTATATCATACTTTATCTCGTTCTATTATTATATTGATTTATAAAGAGATAAATATTAATTAAGATAATTTTGATGTATTGATTTGTTACTTGTAAAATTAGAAAATCAATGAAGATCACATATATGTATTTTGTTTAGTAAAATATTGATATTTTCATGCTGTAATAAAAATAATTTTTTTTTAATCAATCAATCTACAGATCTTTCTTCTTGTTACTTTGAATTTTTTAGACAACGAGGGTTTCACGCGACTCTAATTTTCTTTGGCAGGACAATCAGAGAACTTATTTTCGGTTAACTTACATGTGTTTTGCACTGATAAAAATTCATAAAATCATCTTATTGTTCTGTAAATCTGAACACTTATTGACACTAAGATGAGATTTATGACACATTTTTTCTCTGTTACATGATATTCTCTTTATCGACATACGATCTACATCACATAACAGTTTAAGAAGTCTTATGGAAATATGACATCAAATATGAAAAGTGATATTTTGGACCTACTGCTTCATTATTTTAGGAACACAAATAAATTGTAGGAAAATGATGAACACAAAAAGACTTTACATATGAAAGATTAAGATAAGTTGTATGCCAATCAAACATCATAACAATACATGATTACATAAGAAAAACACATACAATACATGTGAAGTTTAGAAGTAGAGGGGAAAATTGAAATATAGAAGAGGCTTACTAAAGAAGCCTCCTTTCTTCATGATGTCTTCCTCCTCTTCTCTTCCCTCCACTTCTTTTGCTTACAAGATCAAAAACTCCAAATCAAGTGTATACTTTTGGGACGAAATGCTTTCTTGTAAGCACAAGTCCACCGATAATTTATTTACTCTACACGGCTAGGGGACATATGACCGTGCTGCTCGGTCGTGTCGCCCAAAAGATGCCTTGATTCATTTCAAATTGTCTCCTAACTATTTGCACACAATCATATGACACGCTTTGGTCGATTAGGCAGTGTATCTCTTTATTTTGGCCTAACAAAATACTTCAAAAGTATTCCAATTCACCCCAAATCTCTCGTGTCTGCTCCTATATAACTCAAACACACATTAGTAGAGAGATAATCATAGTAAACACTTATTTTATCCAATTTTTATCTCATTTCAATTGAAGTAAAGAATACATTGCATAAAATTAAGCTTCATTAATACACCTATACTTAGTTTTTGTTATTCCAGAGCAAAATAAGCTATGTATAAGAGTTTACCAAATTTAAAAGAGCCCAGTAAAGTATCTTATGACTATCCTCTCTTTGTGCATGATGGTGCTAGCTTGACACACACTACAATATAACATAAGTTTTACTTATATATCACTGCTTTGTATCATATGAAAGTAAAGAATATTTTAATAATCATCTCATTCTATCATTAACTTTTATGTAGTGAGTTCACCATGTCTTGGATAAGATTTTATAAGCTTACTTCATATAAAACTTATGTAAAGGTATAAAATTAGGATCCGGATCCCCTGGAGTTCCCCTAGGAACTCCAGGGGGTGGAGTTCGCGATTCGAGCCCGATTCGTGTTGAATCGTAAAAAGTGGTTAATATTTTTCGGGGTCAGTTTTTTCGGGGTCCAAATCGGGGGCCTAAACGACTTCATATCAAAAAATATCCAACATGAAAGTTATTCGTCTCGGGAAGATCTACAACTTTCGTGTTAACCACTTTTTTCGATTCAACACGAATCGGGCTCGAATCGCGAACTCCACCCCCTGGAGTTCCCCTAAGAACTCCAGGGGATCCGGATCCATAAAATTATGATGAATAATAACACTTAAGAAGTCATATTCTCTCTATTTTTTAAGATATAATGGATAGAAATGAAGATCAAGTAGGTCTTTTATTAGGTTGTAATGAAGTTTATGTGATTAGATAAAGATATGTCAAAGATATCAAACTCAAATCACAAACTAAACTTAGTTCGAGCATGTTCTTTTAAGTAAATGGTCACATCTATACTCTAAATGGCAACACCCACACATTATCTTCATATGCATTCATATGGGGTGTTTTCTTTTCAAAAAAAAAATCTTTCTTTTCAATGCTTTTATTTTGTAAGTAGAAAAATATGTAAAGATATAATACTTTCCTTTTTTTCTTTATCTTGTTTCCTCTCTTTTTTTAAGCTTCATCATTCCTACATAGAAGTGACATATTTTTCTCCAAAGATAATTTCACCATTCTTTACTTTGATATGAATAGAGCATATACTCTATTTAGTTGTGATTAATAGAATTGAATAATTTGACCTTGGTGAAATTTAAATTTGGTTATCCAATAGAAAAAAGGTTCATAAGGCTAAAAAAGAAGGTACCGATGATATTGATAGGATATATGGTTTTGACTCAAATTATATTACAAAGGTGATCTATATCATTTCTTTACTACTAATCATATTCTTTAACATACGTTTCAAGTATATAAATAAATAAGTTCTAATACTCGTGACAAATCTAATATGAAGAGTTAACATAATCATCTCTAGCTTTCTATGATTGAATTACTACACTTTCATTAATTCAAGTCTAAGAGGTGATCAAATTTAGCCAATTTCATAGAAAACACATGTTTATTTTATTCATAAAAACATAATTAGTAGCGTGTGTGTTACAAACATAACATATCAAATATGGAGAGTGTACTTTATATTATGACAAAAACATTTCAAATCTAACAAATTTATATCTTTCATTAATGTTACTCAAGGACAACAAATATTTAACTCTCATAATAAGAGTAAATTGTTATTCTATAGGAATGACTAAGATCACACCTACATGGGGGGGGGGGGGGGGGGGGGGTGAATAATGTGATGGGTGATTTATGAGATCTTTATATAAATTAAAACCACCAAGCAATCAATCACAGTAAAACACACCGAAGACACAAAGATTTATAGTGGTTCCTTAAGAATTGGGTACATCCACTTTCCCCACACATTTCAATCAGTGTGCTTGACAAGGCAAAACTTCTCAAAAACTCAAAACTCATATAGAGTTTCTACCTCAGTCTTTTACAACACAAGATCTACACTTAGATCTATAAATAGATCCTACCTCAGATCACAAAGATCTCACACTAAGATCTTTCTCTCATATTCACACAGGAATTCTACACTCAGATCATTAAGATCTTACACAACTGTTTATAAGATTACAAATTTTACAATAATAGACTCAAAAAGAATTAAGGCTTGGATCTCGAGTCTTCAATAGAAAGCCCAGCAGTAGGCTTCTTCTTCCTTGATAGATGGAGATATATATTTTGTTGAGTAGATATGTATCAAATGAATGAACATCAGTGATCCTTTCTTATTTTGTAGATTGTTGAAAGTTTCTTCAGAATAAGAGTTAATAACACTTTTGAGAATTGAGAAGGATCTTGCTCTTGATGGCAGAATAATTGACTTGAGAATTCTTGCTGTCAAATTTTATATTCTACTGATCATTTTTATGACAGGAGGAGTCCATCTCCTTTTATAATCGTGCATTTCTTAAAAGGAAATGGAGGAGATCAGGGGATGTGATTATTATCCCTGAATTTGAATTTTTAAATTTGATCAGGAAAGGGAATATACAAATTTGTCTTAATTTGGAATATTCCTTGTATAGTAATAATGATCAGAAAAAAGAATGCATAATTGTGACTTATTTTGGAATGATCCTCCAATAGTATTAATTGAGAAATCCATTCCATAATCATTTCTCCAACGAATTTAATCCATTAAAGACTTCCATAGGAGTACCATTGAATTGCGCTTTGATTTGCATGAAAAGATTGGAGAAATAATAATGACACGTGCTTTGCAAGTACTTAGCGTAAATCTGAATATATGTTAGTCTGTCCAGTCAACATGGGCATCGTCCCGTCAATCGACATTAATCCAGTCGATTCCCTGTCCAATCGATTTGCAGAATAGATGGTCTGTCTAGTCGATTTTTCCTTGTAAGAAAGCAGACAAGCTTAGTATTGATAGTCTGTCTAGTCGATCTATTCTGTCGACATATCTTCCGGTCGATATTTTATGTTCAATCGACAGGCCATCCCGTCGATTTTTTACTTAACTATATCTTGACTTCTCTGCTTCTCGATTTCAGTAATCCTCCTTAATTTTTCCAAGTAGTATCTTCAAGATAGATGTCGGTATGTAATAAGTTATATATTTGAGATCATATAACATGAGTGAGTGCAAGGTCTAAGTGACCCTTAGCAATATTTATATATATTAATCTTCCATAGATTATAAGTATCTGTCTCAAGCATAATCAAGGATTCATCAAACACATTAAGTTTATTATTATGTTAATGTTCTTCAAATCATGAATCTTGGGGACCAAATTCCCAACAATCTCCCCATATTTGAAGAAGTCAGAACCTCGCATAATAATAACCTTTATAAATAGAAGAGAAAGCAAATAGATATAAAGTGAGTAATCTAATAGATATTAAATGCTAGAGTTCACATGCTTAATATAGAGTTATAACAATAATCACAAGATCCACACTTGTTCTCCCAGATTTAATCACCATCACCAGCAACTTTCCTTTTCTGTCTGGAGAAGTAGTTCCTTGGCTTTGGTATGTACCTAGGAGGAGATGGATCCTGAGACTTGTTTTTCCAATGTATCCTTCTTTTGGTCTCCCGATCTTGGTGCTTCTTAAGCTCAGCTGAATTGTAGAATCTTTCCATATGAAGTCCTTTGCTGCCAAAATCTCTCTAGGTGGAGAGGATGATTTCCTTGTAGATAGAGCTCCAGTCTTCATACCCTGACAATTGTTTGATTTCCTCTCTCCTCCTTTTCCTAGCCTGCCAGGCTTTTTCAGTGTTGATTGTTTTTCTTTTCTAAGATGGGCCAGCTTCCTTTCTTAGAGGAGGACTGTTATAATAATGTTCAGGGGAACATAACTTTCATCATCATCATCATATTGAGGCTCATAATTTAATCCTGGTAGGTTAATGGCAGCTCTTGCTTCATTTGCCACCTAGATTGCTTGGTCTGCTCTAGATCTTCTAAGGTTTTCTTCCCTTTTTCTGACTTCTTCAGATAGGTGGGAGCATATTTCAGTTGTGCAGTCAGATAATTTTATGTGGAGATAGTTTACTCCATCTGAGATGTATGATAAAGATTTTATAGTTTTAAAATAATCCAAACTAATATCCCGAAATAGGCAAGTGTACATATCAAAATATAGTATAGAAAATTTGTCATATTTTACTGGAGCCTGTCGAGTAATCTTACTCACACAAAATTCCTATTAATTTATCAGCTAAAAATTTATTTGGTTTTTGAAAAAGTAAAGATCGCAATTTTAAAAATTACAAGAGAGAAAAAAAATTCAAGATTTAAAAAGTCATAGCACTTGATTAGGTGTTATTGGGAATCCAATTAATAAAAAGGTACGATCTAATTCTTAAAAATTTCAATTCGATTGGAGGATTGAAAAATACGATAGAAGCTCGCTAAAGTCGACTATCGCCTAATTTTAATAATATTCCAAATATAATCTCTTAAAATTTGAAATAAATTAAAATCGTATAAAGAGTAATCCCAAAACAGAAAGACTCGATATTTTTAATTCTCAAAGAAAATATCTCAATCTTTTTATTTCTGAGCGATCTATGGTATCCACGAGCCTCTCGGCCACTAAGACGCCAATCATATAAGGAAATTTATATATTAGCAATATAAACTCGCCGCCAAATATTAATCGGAAATAAATCGAAATGAAAAATCAAAAAATTAGAGACGATAGATTATGATTTAATCTTCATCCCAATACTAACCAATCAAACACTAAGAAAAGAGATTTGTTACCCATAGTAGAAAAAGAAACAACGATAGAAAGAGAAAACTGCATTTTCATTAACATAGAGGGTACAAAATAAAGCATAATTATGATATTTGAGCATGAAGAAACATACACATACAAATTTCTAAAATAAAGCTCTCAAACATGTAGCACTCATACAAGAATTGGAAACTCGCTAACTCTTCTAAACTTGATGCCTTCTTTTCACTTCTTCCCCTCCTCAATGCCTTGGATTATTGCTCCTTTTATAGCCAACATGAAAGAATCTAGAAGAAAAATAAAATGAAAGGGCACAAGGGGGGGGGGGGCATGCATGGAAGGGGAGAATTAATTTGGGGATATGAAGGGGTGGAGAGAGGAGGCGGGCCCGCATGTTTTGATGAAAAAAAGAAATAATGAGGGGGAGGTGAAGAGTGGTGGGCCACTTGGATTAAATGAAGAATAACGATGGGAGAGAGAGGGGCGGTGATACGCCCAAAATGGATATATATATATATATATATAAATATATATATTAACGCAAGAATATGTGCCGGATCAAGTAATAAAGTGTGAGTGAAGAGCGTTCCCTCGGAGAATTGGTTAACCTAAAGCATGCAATTACTAGCTACTCCGTTCTCTAAATTCAAACAAGTCGAGTGCAATGAGTTTTCAAAATAATAAAGTTTATAACGAGGATTTGAATTAACTAGAATATTTGCGTGGATTTTTAGAAATACTTTCTTTTTATCAGTTGGAGAAGAGGTAGTCTTGTATTTTAGATTTCTTGTGTATGTTGAAATGGTGCATGAAAACGTTACTAGACAAGAATGTTTGATTAAATTATCTTGCAGTGATTTTTATTGAAGAATTCCTCATCTCTCGAATCTCGAAAGTCTTAATATTCTATATTCACCTAGTCATCTCTAACTTAGGAAGAATGAGAATATTTCGTAGAATAGAAATCAGACCTGCTAGCAAAAGGAGGGAATCTCTTCCTCTCTTCTTTACTATGATGAACTTGTGAGCGATTGTCTCCTCTCTCGAATCTTGAAATGCACCGCAATGGTAGAAACTCTTAGTTAACAATTTTTACTACTAATCTCTCGATTCTCGTAGTAAAATAAAAGACAAAAGCACAAACCAAAAGTTTTAATAATTAATTCAAAAGTTTTACCAAAGAGAATTCATCAAACAAACTCAACATAAGAAAGATTACACCATCAAAACACACGCAATACTCTCTTCATACAAGACTTAGAGAGTTTAGTTCATAACTAAGGAAGAACGCATCAAGATTAAAGAGATCTTACAAGACATGGCTTCCGAAATTCAGTTCTTGCCTTTCCTCCGGTTCTTCTCCTCTAGTTCTCCTTTTTCGAAAATAATTGAAGATGAATAATGTTTTTTCTCTCTCCCCCTACACTTAAGTAGTCATACGCCCACTTTATTGTCCACATATGGACGAATAGATGCATCCTTTGGCTGTCGTAACTGTTGGACATGTGTGTCACATCCCTTTGTTTGAGAATAACAAATCCCATATTGTATTTGATATTGCTTGTAGTGTGTTTATAGTGTGCAGGAACTATAGGTGCAATACTCCACAGGTAGAAGGCAGCATGTAATCAAACTTTTGAAAGGAGCAGCGCTACCGCCGGTGCTAACGCTACCGCCAGGCGCTAGCCGTCCGACGAAATTGAAGCTGCGTTCGACGAAATTTCGTTCGACGAATTTGGCTCCGTTCGACGAAATGTCCGTTCGACGAACTTGAAGCTCTGACCGACAAAAGTTCGTTCTGCCACGCCACCGACAGTTTTCGCTACCGCCAGCGCTAGCGCTACCGCCTGGCGCTATCTCAAGTTCGTGCACAGAGCCACGCCGCCGACGGTTTCGCAACCGCTCCACACGAACGCTACCGCAGGCGCTAGCTCCAAGTTCTATAAAATGTTGGGCTCTCTCTCGTTTTGGTTAGAGATCCCAGAGAGGTTATTTGTGCCACAATTCCAGTGCTGTTATGCTGCCGAAGATGGATCTCCCACAAAAAGCTTAAGGAGAATTCTGGAGGAGGACTACGTCACGCTACATCCGAAGGACGATCGCTTCTACCTCGCTTATGCTACAGCGATCCTTCATCCTCGACTCCAGAGATCTCATATAGGGAGTTTTATTATTGTTTTTCATTATTTCCATTCCATATTTTTTTGTAACCGTTTAGAGAATTCGCCTTGTGTTGACGACTAGGTCTGGGTAGGACTTAGGGGGAAATTCGCCTTGTGTTGGCGACTAGGTCTAAGTGATTAGATCTAGGGGGTGCTCGTGACCATATCTGGGGAAGGATTGGCTAGAGCGGCTTGAGGCCATATCCGGGGAAGGATAGGCTAAATCCAACCGGTTCGTGGGGATACGAGTCGGTATAGAAAAGGAAAAGATATTTTCATTTGTACGCCTCCGATTTCTAGCGATATAGAAATCAAATTTATGTAAACACCATTTTTATATAAATACAATCATGTCTCTATTTGTGTTTACTTGATTTCTCACTTTTGGCATTATCTCTAAAATATTGGTTACAAAGCTTTCAATTCAAATCACTTTGTCTAAATTGTTTATCTTAATCTATTTCATCATATAACAATTTAGCACTTGTTTCTAAATCCTAAACTTGCAAATTATAATATTTTCTTTCTTTAGCTAAATTGTTATTTAGTGTTCTAATATTACTTCAAACAATTTAGTAATTTCCATAAAATTATAAAAAGATTTTTATTCCCTTATTCACCCCCCTCTAAGGGCGCCGTAAGATCCAATAAGTAGTATCAGAGGGCAAGTTATTCCAAATCGGCTTAACAACCGGGAATAATGTCGTCTCATGATCTCGCTTCTACTAGTGGGGGGAACTTTCTTATAAATGAAAAATCTTTAACACCACCTTTATTTGAAGGCAAAAATTATAATGGGTGGAAATTTCTTATGGAAAGATTTCTTAAATCTTTGGATAGTAAAGTATGGAATATTACAATTAAAATGCCCCAAGTATTTTAAATAAAAATGAAATGTTTTTAAATGCCAAATCTATGAATAGTCTATATTTTGCATTAGATCAAAATATTTTCAAACTTATTTATACACTTCCTACTGCTTATGAAGTTTGGAAATTTCTTGAGAATACTTATAGTCTTCCTGCCACAGATGATGAACAAGAGGAATTCCTTATGGATCCAAGAGAAGAAATCGATGAGGACTTATGCTTGGAGGAAGAAAAATACAACGTCACAATGTTGGACTCATTTGTTGGCAACACATCAAGCAAAAGAGAAGACGGAAACTATAGCAAGGTAAGAAAATCTAAATCTTCTCTTTTTGTAACAAATTCCATTTCTACTTCTCGTATGCTTAAAATTGCTAAACGTAAAATTTTTAAGTGATAATTTGCTAATTCCAAATTACGTTTAGAAAATGAATCTTTAAAAGCAAACGATAACGTAGAGTCAAATATTGATGTGTTAAATTCTCTTTCATGCTCTTTAGTTAAAATTCATATTCCTTGTCTTAATTGCAATTTATTAAAAGAAAAATTCAAGGAAATTGAAAAAGGGCTCTTAATTTCTAAAAGGCATAATGAAAAATTGTTAATTGAAAATGATGTTTTATCTTGTAAGTTAATACAATTAAAATCTTTTGTTGAAAAATTTCAAATGTCATGTAATGAATTTAATCATAAGATTTTGAATAACAAGGATAAATTAACTTACAAAATCATTTCTAAAAAGGACCATTTTCACACATTAAATCAAAAGGAGTTTAGTTTCAAAAAGAATTATGATCCTCATAAAATTCTTAAGAGTCACTATTATAAGTCTCAATATATTTTCAATCATGACTCAAATTTAAAAACTCCTTTTCATGAACATCAAACTATAAATTATTATCCTTCATATTATAAGAGTATGTCTATAAGAAAGAGTAGAAATGAAAATCATCAAAAGAAGAATCAATCATTTAAAACATATTGTAACCCACTCTTTCAACAATCATTTCTAATGAAAGACAATCACTCTTATAAAATTTCAAAGAATCCATATAATAAAAATCATTATGATTATCAACATCAATCTATTTTGAAAAATAATTTGAATAAACATAAATCACAAATGAATTATTTTTCAAACAAATATAATCATATAAAGATGTCATATAATCATAATATGAATTTAAAATATAAACCACCAAGGTATGAATGAATACCCTTAAAGAAAAATGATACATCAACTTTAATAGAAAAGGCCCATTTACCCTTGTCTCCTAAAATGTCGTCATGGCATGTTTGGGTGCCCAAAGGAACCATTACACATGGTCAACTTTGGATACCTAAATCTCTTATTCATTAGTATCCTATCATTTGCATGAAGTAGAAACAAATAAAAATGAAATATCACTACTCTACTTCATGATATGCTTATTGTCTCTTTTCTTTTGTTTATTTTATATTTTTTTAAAACAAACATGCTATGATCACTTTATATATCATGAAATATGACTTTCATATATTAAGCCTAATGTTTATCAAATCAAATTTGAATTAAAATTGAACATTAAGTCATATATTTTTCAAAGTGATCTATCTCTCATCTTAAATTGTTTAAATATATCCTTTTAAATCCTTTACCCTTAATTGTCTTGAATTAACATTATCATTTGAATATTGAAATTATTTTTTCAAGACTAATGAAATTATTTTTAAAAAAAATGGATTTAAATGGTTTATTAAAGGGCTTAAGCTAAAAATTAAAATGTGCAATAATTTGATTATTTTCTATGTTATTTGCTGCATTTGATAGCCCTTATTATGAAAAATATTATCAAATAAAATCAAAAACACAAATTCATCTAAACGCATGCTTAATATTTCAAAAAGCGAGTTTTTGATCAAAACTTTAATTACCCATATCTTTTGATCCGCTCGTCCGATTTTCGCGTTTAATATCTTTTCGGAAAGAGCACAGAAATCTCCATCTATCGGCAAACAAAACTTGCCCATTTAAGTTTGTTTGGTGCTGTCAATTTGCCCAATTTCAACTCCATTTTTAAATGCTATCTTAGTTCGCTTGATTCGGAAATTTCTGTGTTTATGGATTTTTCATCACATGATATCCTATGTATAATTGTTTCATATATTAATTTAGATATTATGTGTGATGTGTGTCACCATTGTTTGCATGTAATTTAGACCTTAGAATCATCTTATATCATTAAGATCAAATCAAAAGTTTAATCATTTCATTATAGGTCTAAAGAAAATTAATTTGTAAACTTCTCATATTACATGCAACATTATCTCCATTAATTCTATGTAATAACATTGCATTCAAACGTATCATTCTATGCAAAATTCTCTATAATCATAAATCATAATTCATGTTTTATCAAGACATATCTCAAAACAATTATGTTTATCTCCTAGAAATTATGAATCTTATGATAAAAATATGTATAATGTTTCCTTTACATTATTTGATGTATTGATTTGCTTTTCTAGTGATTGCATGTATCTCTCATATTTGTAGACTCTAGAATCAACTTTGTAATGAAAGTATAAATCAAACTTAATCATCACTCTATTCTAGATCTATACTTTGAAATTCTATTTTGGAATACATGTAATATTAATATTAATCTTATGACATGACATTAAACCCAGAATTCATCATACTAGTTTTATCACTTATTAAATATTAGTAATTGTGCTAGTTATCACATATCGTCATCTCATAATAGTAGAAAAGCTATGCGGATTTATATAACTCATCACATTAAACAAAACCCATAGTTTTTATATCAACCCTTAGATTTAAAAGCATAGGTTGTCCAAACGATTATTTCACCTATGACTTCATATCTCACAATAGCGGGGGCGTAGGGTTGTATGCATTAGAGACCAAACCTCTAAGTCATGTCTTGTCCTTAACCGGGGAGGGTTCCAGTGGGGCCTTGCGAGGCACTGGGGGGAAAGAGTGCTAGGTTGAGTGTTCTCTAGTGTGTGCATATGGGACTAACACCCCAACCTACGGCATGTGTGCAGCTCCTCATGCCCATCCGTCACTTAGTACGGGGCTAGGGTGTAGACATTTAGTCGGGGTAGTCTTTAATCTTAGGACATACTTATATTACTCTTTGCATGATCATTTTATTTACTTATCACTTTAATCATGCATATTTTGGGTTGTTTAATAAAAAAATGTCCTCTTGTGTTTGCATAATCTATCTTTTTGAGCTTAAATGTTTTTGTAAAACACATGAATTTGAAAAAGCCAAAGTTTCATGTAAATTTGATCCACCTAGAGATCTCCAAAAATTCTGAAATTACAGCATGGAACTACTAAGGACACTTAATCAATATCAAAAATAAAAAATTTAAAATTCCTAAAAAATCATGTACTGTTTGCCGTGCTATCACTAGCGCCGGCGCTAGCGTGAGTGTCTGAATTTTCTGCTTTTTAAAATTTCTAAAAATCAACAAAAATATGTTAGTTTATTTGTGCAAATTCATTTTTGTATTTCTGTCTATTTTATTTTTGTTTTATTTGAATTATGAAAAATCAACTATAAAAGTTGAAAATTCAAAAATACAAAAATATGTTTTATGGTTTTCTGTTTTATTCATATTATGAAAAATCAACTACAAAAATTCAAAATTCAAAAATACAAAAATATATTTTTTGATATTTGTGTTTTATTCATATTATGAAAAATCAACTACAAAAATTCAAAATTTAAAAATGACAAAAATATGTTTTTGTGATTTTCTATTTTTTTTAATTGATTTAAAAATGATAAAAAAAAACTGTACGATCTTTATTGCCAATATCAAGCATGTATGAATTCTATTATTTAGAATTATTTAGAATGTTAAAACATATTATTTCAAATTACTATGAACATTGTTTTGTTTATCATGCTTTGATATATCTATTTAAAGTGCATCAATTATATTAAAAAATGTGTAGAACCAAGCTTATCATGCCTCTAAGTATGAGTAAATGTTTTATGATTGATAATGATACATTTCACTCACTTATTTTGGTAATCAACATGTGTGTCTAAATCTAAAAATGCTTGCTTGTGTATTGTATTTGTACAATGAATTAAAACTTGCATAAGTTTATTGCCTACACTACATTTGAATTGCACTTATGAAATTTAGAAAAGTGGTTAAATTTAAAAACTGGGTTTGCAAAACAAGTGTATTCGGAGAATGTTGTCTCACAAATATGAACAAAAATTTATATATATGTAGACAAATATAACTCCACCAAGCACTACTTGAACCTCCTGATAAGTCTTCATAAGCATTGTGAGGTTGAGCACCTTGGAAAGAATAGTAAAGTGTCTTGTGCAAACCTTAGTTATTACACCACTTTGTTAAAAAAATTATGTGCATTAAAAGTGTGTGAAAGTAATTTACTTGTGTTTTATTGTGCACTTTACTTTACATATGTCTTGTATTTTGATGATTTAAATCCATTGTTAACATTGCTCAAAATACACTTATGTGCACATCATTATCTTTCATAACACTTCTTCTCATGAGTATTGGATTCTAATGCTTTATCTATACTACTCTTTATATAAAAATGCACTAGATAACCTAGCATGATCTCCACAATGTTTTGGTATTTCTTGAATTTAAAATTAAGTAACATTGTAGTATAATCTCTATTTGATATGTTCATGCTTGGTATCTTTATAAAAAACTTTGAGATTTCAAAAGGTTTAAACATCTTTCAATTTTGAACTAAAACTCATATTTTTACGTATGCTTTTCATGCTCACAAAAAGATGTTTATTATAATCTTCCGCTTGCTTACAACTCTTATCTTTTTATTTGAAATCTCTTATATATGCTATGCTTAAACTCTTTATCATTATTTATATTTCAAAAAGCTCGATCATGATATATAAATGCCTCCTTACTACCCTCACCCAACCTTCTTTTGATAATACCAAAAGGGGGAGATTAATTGAAGAAATCTATATATGAGAAATATAGATAAATAAGGGGAGACTAATTCATGAAATCTATCATTTAGGGGGAGTACCACATAAATTGCATTTATGTAGGGGGAGCATTAAGATAGGGGGAGTATGCACATTATCATGCTTATTATATACTATAGTTGCACTATCATCTTGCTTATCATTTACTATAAACACTATTGTTGATTTCTTGCTAAGTGAATTTGTTATTATCAAAAGGGGGAGATTGTTGGACATGTGTGTCACATCCCTTTGTTTGAGAATAACAAATCCCATATTGTATTTGATGTTGCTTGTAGTGTGTTTATAGTGTGCAGGAACTATAGGTGCAATACTCCACAGGTAGAAGGCAGCATGGAATCAAACTTTTGAAAGGAGCAGCGCTACCACCGGCGCTAACGCTACTGCCAGGCGCTAGCCGTCCGACGAAATTGAAGTTGCGTTCGACGAAATTCCGTTCGACGAATTTGGCTCCGTTCGACGAAATGTCCGTTCGACGAACTTGAAGCTCTGACCGACGAAAGTTCGTTCTGCCACGCCACCGACAGTTTTCGCTACCGCCAGCGCTAGCGCTACCGCCTGGCGCTATCTCAAGTTCGTGCATAGAGCCACATCGCCGATGGTTTCGCAACCGCTCCACACGAACGCTACCGCAGGCGCTAGCCACTACCGCAGGCGCTAGCTCCAAGTTCTATAAAATGCTGGGCTCTCTCTCGTTTTGGTTAGAGATCCCAGAGAGGTTGCTTGTGCCACAATTCCAGTGCTGTTATGCTGCCGAAGATGGATCTCCCACAAAAAACTTAAGGAGAATTCTGGAGGAGGACTACGTCATGCTACATCCGAAGGACGATCGCTTCTACCTCACTTATGCTACAACGATCCTTCATCCTCGACTTCAGAGATCTCATATAGGGAGTTTTATTATTGTTTTTCATTATTTCCATTCCATATTTTTTTGTAACCGTTTAGAGAATTCGCCTTGTGTTGGCGACTAGGTCTGGGTAGGACTTAGGGGGAAATTCGCCTTGTGTTGGCGACTAGGTCTAGGTGATTAGATCTAGGGGGTGCTCGAGGCCATATCCGGGGAAGGATTGGCTAGAGCGGCTTGAGGCCATATCCGGGGAAGGATAGGCTAAAGCCAACCGGTTCGTGGGGATACGAGTCGGTATAGAAAAGGAAAAGATATTTTCATTTGTACGCCTCCGATTTCTAGCGATATAGAAATCAAATTTATGTAAGCACCATTTTTATATAAATACAATCATGTCTCTATTTGTGTTTACTTGATTTCTCACTTTTGGCATTCTCTAAAATATTGGTTACAAAGCTTTCAATTCAAATCACTTTGTCTAAATTGTTTATCTTAATCTATTTCATCATATAACAATTTAGCACTTGTTTCTAAATCCTAAACTTGCAAATTATAATATTTTCTTTCTTTAGCTAAATTGTTATTTAGTGTTCTAATATTACTTCAAACAATTTAATAATTTCCATAAAATTATAAAAAGATTTTTATTCCCTTATTCACCCCCCCTCTAAGGGCGCCGTAAGATCCAACAGTAACTGCCCAAAACTGATTAATTTTGAATCTGATTTTTCAGTTTCCGCCGATATGTTATAACATTTTTTTCTGAACTACAATAATATGTTATAACATATTTTCTGCTTCCTTTAGACTACTTTAAACAACGCCCAATATGTTGTAACAACTTCTTCTGAACTGCAACAATATGTTGTAACATATTTTCTGCACTCCAAATATGCATAACTCTTGACCGTTCAAGCTAGGTACATTGGGATTTCTGTGCAAAAACATGTGAAAATGATGATAATTTCCCAAAATTTCACCAAGTAATAAATCACTTATGTTTAATATATTTTTAACAAATATTTAACAAATATATTTAACAAAGGGTACAAAATATGAGTGAAAATAACTTCTTTGTGAGAAGTTATCACACCCCCACACTTAGCTCTTTGCTAGTCCCGAGCAAAGTTATATCATTAAAAACTAATTGAATGAGTGAATATCTATCAACACATAAATTTGAGTCTCCTTACCCTTAAACATATTTAATCAAGAATTCTCAAGTAATTCACATTAATAATTGGTAAACATGTCAATCATTAAAATTTCAAACATGCACAAATCCATTAGTTTGATAAGCGTTAAAGTTCAATTATGATTTCCTAGTGTTGTGTGTGTTATTCCTTAAAATTATTCACTCCCAAACAATTTAACTCATTAAACTTCCTCATAATTGGAAAAGATAAGAATAATCTGAGTCTTTGATTTGGCTTCCACAAGAGTTTAGTAGTTCAATTTGAATAGAAATCATAAGGACTTGCAGTAGGAATCACTTTGTCTTGGTAAGGAACTTAAGGATGGATTTTGATAGTGGAAGAAATTTCCCTAGTTAAAATTCTTAATAACTCTCCATACTTTGAGTTTATTAATCATCATACATTTTGTATGTTCATAGTTGGGATCATTCCAAGAAGGTGTACGCATACTTAGGCCACATATCACTATGTCATTATACCATTTTTTCTTTTTATTTATGAACATAGTTGGGATCTTTCCAAGTAAGTGCACACATACTTAGGCCACATATCACTATGACACATTTTGCTTGCTTTTTTTTATTAAACACTCAAAGTTGGAAAATTTACTAAGAAATAACTAGTAAAATTTATAGGGAAATTGTGTATAGTCAATGTGTATCAAAATTGCAAGGCTCAAGCACAAAGCTTTAGGGATAATCAAAACAATTGTAGGCTTTATGGTGCAAAATTATCAAAAGGTGTCCTTAATCATTTTTGTCAATTAACTGCATACACTCCATGTCTAAGCTTACAATATTGACTCAGTTCTTGCTCACCCCTCCGCAATATATTTGGAAGTTAATAAAGTTATTTTGTAGAGAGTAAATCATTGTTTAATGAATATTGTGCATAGAGGAAATACATAAAAGAACTCTAACATATCTTACTAACTTCTAATGCTGAAATCTGAATTTTTAGGAATGATAAGTCTACAATTAAAAATGAATTGCATAACTTGAAATAAGAGTAAGGTTCCACAAATTATTATGCAATAAATTATCCATCACCCAATCGGTGGAGGTTACTCTAATACCCCCACACTTAAACGTTTGATAGTCTCTAGCAAGGTTTGTTGGGAATATTGCCCTCAATGTTCTCTTGATTTGAAAAGGCATCACTTCCAATACAAAGTACATATTATATTTGATAAAGCTTTGTTTTTGTAAGTTAAATAGGCTTATGTGACTCAAGAGAAAGGGTTAATCAAGACCTAAGGTTAGGAGAAATCTTCTCCTAAGTTGATGAAGATTTGTCTCAGCTGAACCGCTGAGACGAGGAGCCGTCTCAGCGGATCCGCTGAGAAGAAGTTGTCTCAACTGATAAGTTCATCAAACGCTGAGATTCAGCGTGTTCGTCGAACGCAGACAGCAGTTCATCGAATGCAGAGAGCCGTTCGTCGAACGCAGAACTCAGTTCGTCGACCGCTGAGACGAGACCAGAGAAGGAGCAGCTGAGAAGGCACAAAGGGCGTGTTCGTCGAACGCAGAGAGCTGTTCGTCGAACGCAGAACACAGTTCGTCGACCGTTGAGACGAGATAGAAGAAACATCTGATAATTGGTATGTTCGTCGAACGCAGAACACAATTCGTCGAACGCTGAGACGAGATAGAAGAATCAGCTGAGATCTGGCGTGTTTGTAAAACTCAGAAGGCAGTTCATCGAACGCAGACAGAAAGGAAGAAATAGCTGAGAGTTGGCATGTTCGTCGAACTCAGAAGGAAGATCGTCGAACGCAGAGACAAGGCAGATCGTCGAATGCAGAGACAAGGCAGATCGTCGAACGCAGAGACAAGGCAGATCGTCGAACGCAGAGACAAGGCAGATCGTCGAACGGAGAGACAAGCCAGATCGTCGAACGCAGAGACAAGGCAGATCGTCTGCGCCGTTCGTCGAACGTAGAGTTTGGCAAGTTCGTCGAACGCAGAGTTTGGCAAGATAGTCGAACCCAGAATGAAGCGTGTTCGTCGAACTCAGGACTTAGTGAGTTAGTCGAACGCAGGATACATCGGGTTCGTCGAACGCAGAGTGTAGCGCATTCGTCGAACGCAGACTTTCTCTACAGATAGGCAGGGCGGCGGGTCCTGCGGCTAGGGCAAGTTGCAGAAAAGCTAAAGGGGACCACCAAAGTCTCCCATACCTCTTTGGAGATCAACTTAGAGCCGTTGAAGATAAAAGAAGTATAAAAGAAAGAGTTAGGGCATTTTCTAAACTCCGGTTACTTGCTGAATCTATTTTTCTCCATTGACGGCTGCTACTGCTCTCGTTTTTCTTTCTGCTCACTGAAAGAGAAGAAGAAATAGATAGAAGAAGATAGCTCCTCCACCAGAAAGGGCAAGGTGTTCTTCCATCCTTCTATTGAAGAGGAAGATTAGGTTTTAGCTGTTATCTATATCTTCAACTACAGGAAAGCACAAACCATGCAGGATCTACAGGAGAGTATTTCTGCTGTAGAAATTTTCTAAAATATCTTTTTCTGTAAGGCTTTTTGCCTGAGTTTGTAGGGCATTTGCCTGAGTGTGTAGGGCTTGTTGGCCTGAGCTTGTAGGGCGGGTTTGCCTGAGATTGTAGGGCTGTTTAGCTTAAGGAGTAAGGCTTGTTGCCTGAGGTAGGACTAGGAGGTGGTCTGAGCTGTAGGAGGTGGATTCCTCTGAGTTTGTAGGGCAGCAGTGCCTGAGGTAGGATCTGGTGATAGCTCTGAGTTGTAGGGACTTTTGTCCTGAGGTAGGATCATCTTTGATCTGAGAAGTTCTGAGGAACTTGTGTTGTAAGCTCTTGGAGCCGAGTTTGGAGGAGTTGGCCCTGTCTAACACACTGTTAGAAGGGTGAAGGGGGAAAGAGGACTACTCAAGACACCCTGTCTTGAGGAACCTCTATAAACACGTGTGTTTTTCTGTGTTGCTTGATTCTCTGATTAGAATAGTTTTAACATGCCATAATTATCAAGTAAAACTCAAAAGACCTATTCACCCCCCCTCTAAGTGAATTAGTTAGCATACCTATATTCTTTCAAGTGGTATCAGAGGTAGAAGGACTTAACAGTCTGACCAGTTCCTAAATAGGTATTGCCGATTCAAAATCAAATGGCCTCCAGTGGAATGAAGAAGGAGTTGGGGTCAATGAAGTTGCCCATATGCTCCAAAGAAAACTTTGGCATATGGAAGCAAAGGGTGAGGTTGTTCATGGAAGCCTCAGACCCAAGGATCTATGTAACAGTCAAAAAGGGTCCTTATACCTTTGAGAAGGCCTTCACTATTGACCCTACTAGAAAAGTACTCAAGGTATTTTCTGAGCTGACCAATGATGAAATTGCACTATACACTATGGACAAAAGGGCCCAGAACATAATTGTTAATGCAATTGATGACACTACATTTTAGGACTTGGTACACTGCACAACTACCAAGGAAATGTGGGACACATTGGTTGTATATATGGAAGGAACAACTGAAGTGAGGGATGATAGAAAGTCACTCCTCAATCAGGAATATGAAGCCTTCAGACAGCAAAGCCAGGAGAACATCTCCATGTGCTATGAAAGGTTCTTTAGGATAGTAAATGAACTAAGAACCTATGAGAGGGTGTTCACTGATTATGAGCTGAATGACAAGCTCCTTAGATCTCTAACTAGGGATTGGGACACAAAAATCTGTGTAATCAGGGAAGGGGCAAGGCTTGGAGAAACCCCTACCTATACACTATTTGGGAAACTGCTCTCATATGAGATGCAACTGACTGCAAGAAAGGAGGAGGATACTTCCTCCAAGGCTCACAGAAAGGAGAGAACTATTGCTCTCAAAGATGATAGCTCAAAGAAGAGCAAGAGCAGGTTGCAGTCACCTCCAAGAAGGAAGGCTGAATATGAGAAGTCTGAGAGCTGCTCTCCAGACTGCTCTTCTTCTTCTGATGAGGAGTTTGCTGCCTTCTCTAGGCAGTTCAAGAAGATGATGAGGAGGAATCAACGGAAGAGCAAGCCCTCCTCCTCATCACACTCCAAGAAGGACTACTTTTGATCTAAAAGGCAGCACCCCAAATGGGACAGGTATGATTCCAAAACTAGTAAACATGCTTCAGCTAACATTGTTTGCTATTACTGCAGCAAGCCTGGGCAGGTCATTGCTGACTGCCCAGTCAAAAGGAAAGAAAGAGGTGAAAAGAAGCCTCATCACAAGAAGGAGAGGAAGGGAGAAAAATCCCTTCTAGCCAAGAAAAGCAAGAGCTGGAGTGAATCTGAATCTTCATCTTCAGATGAAGAAGAGAAAGCCTACATAGGGCTGTTTGCTGCTCAGGAGGATGAAGACTATCCTGCTGCTAGGATAGAAATCAGTGCCCCTCTATCACACTCAGACAGTGATACAGAGGAGGATGAAGAGGATAATGTTCAGCTAGGCCTCATGGCCATCGCTGATGAAGAGGACAGTCAGAATAATTCAGAACATGAACATGCATTAATTCTTTCTATATCCTCTTCTGAGTATGAGACTGGTCCAAATTCTGTTGCACCTTCATCAATTGATGAAAGTGACACTGAATCTAAAGTAGATGTCAATCAATTGATTGACAAATATGATGTAACACCTCCCCTGTAATGACTATATAATATAGGTCCGGCCGGGACCCCACAGCATATAACCGCCATAGTTTCAGTATTAAAAGATGATATAACTACCCAACTCAAAACTCAGATAACACAACGGAAACAAAGCTAAGAAACACAGAGATTGTCCACAACTACATAGGAGTAAAACCGGCCTTAAGGCCTTACAAAACCAGTGTCCAAATCATCAAACATTCACCACAATCATGAAATCCCCAAAAGGGAAAAACTAGCTCTCCTAAGCTACCTCGGCATGCAAGCCGGAAACAAGAAAAGACAAGTACAGGAATGTAGGAAAGCAAAATAAACACTTCATGAGGCTTTAGGCCTTTTTGTCCTGCGAGCTGGTTCCGGCCTGCGATCCTTGTTGGAACATGGTCTTCCGCATCTCCTAGGTTTGAGAATAACAAATCCTATGTGTATTTGATCTTGTGTGTTCAAGTGTGCAGGTTAGCATAGTCCACATGACTCAAGGAGTACTCATGATGTCTGCCCCCAAAATTGAGGCCACAATTCGAAGAGGCTCACTAGCGCCGACGGTAGCGATAGCGCCCGGCGCTAGCGTTGATCTGCACAATTCCGGCATCGTTTTTAGAAGGAGCTAGCTCCCGGCGTTAGCTACTAGCACTGGAGGTAGCATGGCGCACAAGAGGCATGGAGCAATATGTTGCCGCAGATTGAAGATCCTGCCGCGCAAAACGTTTCCTAATCCGGGCTAGTGCCGGCGGTAGCGCTAGCGCCGACGGTAGTGCTTGGGCTATAAAAGGACCCCCTCTCCTCTTGTTTTCGGACACCAATTGCATACACCTCAGAGAGAGTACTAGAATTCCAGAGGCCTATCTTGGCCGAAATTTGAGGTCCCAGCGAAGCTCTGCCAACTTCTGAAGGAGGATTCCATCACGCCGAATCTAAACGAAGTCCGCTTCGACAAACGCTGATTATACAACGGATCTTCGCCTCCATATTCAGAAGTTCATCTTAAGGGAAGTTTTTGTTATTTTATTTCTCTTTTATCATTGTAAACGGTAGTGAAATCGCCTCGTGTTGGCGACTAGGTCTGGGGTAGACTTAGGGCTGAAATTCGCCTTGTGTTGGCGACTAAATCTAGGCTAGTTCTAGGGGGTGCTCGAGGCCACATCCGGGGAAGGATTGGCTAGAGCAGCTTGAGTCCAAATCCGGGGAGGATAAGGCTAGGGCCACCGGTTCGTGGGGAAGCGAGTCGGGATAGAAAACAAAAAGAGCTTTTTTATTATTCGCCTCTGATCTCTAGCGTCATCGAGATCAAGTTTTGTAAAACTTATTTATCATTAATAAAGCTTGTCTCC
Organism: Dactylorhiza incarnata; assembly: GCA_033032865.1. Lineage (NCBI taxonomy): Eukaryota > Viridiplantae > Streptophyta > Magnoliopsida > Asparagales > Orchidaceae > Dactylorhiza > Dactylorhiza incarnata. The sequence continues at coordinate 6,241,493 of JAWHQI010000080.1, forward strand.
TTTTTGTTTTACTTCACTTATTTCATGTCTTTAATCTTGCAATAATTCAAAGTCTTTAAATATAATCTAAAGTTTTTGAAAACCCTTATTCACCCCCCCTCTAAGGGCGCCAACCGATCCAACAAGTGGTATCAGAGCAGTTTTGTTCCAATCGGCTTAACAACCGGGAACAATGGCGTCTCATGATCTCGCTTTTCCTGTGGGTCAAGGGGTTAGTCGACCACCTCTCTTTACTGGGTCTGATTTTAACTACTAGAAAAATCGAATGATGTGTTTTCTTATGACTATGGATGTAGAAGTATGGAACATGGTAGAAGTTCGGTACTCTCCTCCTACAACTGTAGTGGGAGAGGCGACATTAGCAAAACCTAAGGATAAATGGGACGATAACGATAAACTAAGGTGTAAAAATAATGCTAAAGCAATGAACGCTTTATATTGCGCTTTAAATAGGACTGAGTTTAATAGAATTTCTGCATGCACAACTGCTTATGATATTTGGAATCAATTGGAAGTTACTCATGAAGGTACATCGCAGGTGAAAGATGCAAAGCTATTCCAACTGGAATCTGAATATGAAAAATTCAGGATGGATACCGAAGAGGACATTAACTCGATGTACACCCGCTTCACCAAGATCGTCAGCGCTTCAAAGGCACTTGGAAAGACCTACTCAGACGGGGACTTGGTGAGGAAAATTCTTCGTTCCTTACCTCCAAGGTTCAATCCAAAGGTGACAGCCATCTCGGAGTCGCACAACTTAAGAACGCTCCAGATCGAGAATCTCATTGGGAATCTCAAAACCCATGAGGTAGAACTATAAATTCAACATGACGAATACAACAAGGAGCCGAAGAAAAAGGCATTGGCGCTGACATCAAAGAAGGAGTGCATCGAAGAGGACGATGATGATGAAGAAGGACTCCTGGTGAAGAATTTCAAGAAGTTCATCAGAAATCTAGAGAGAAGAAACACATTCCGAAAATTCTTCCAAAAGGATACTCGACGAAAGGGATCCTCCTCTTCATCAAAGAAAGAAAAAGGAAGCGATGACGAAGAAGAAAGGCCGCCTCCAGAATGCTATCACTGCAGAAAAACCGGGCACATTCGGAGCCAGTGCCCAAAATACCAAAAGGAACGGAAAGAACAAAAGAAAGCAAAAGAAAAGAAGAAAGTGCTGAAGGCCGCTACTTGGGATGACTCTTCCTCTGAAGAGTCAAACGGATCTGAGTCAAATAGCGAGGAGGAAGCAAACTTGTGCTTAATGGCCAAAAGCGACGATGACGACACCAGTGCTCTTAGCGACACTGAGGTATCTCCTCCTACCTTTGAAGAACTTTATGATAAATTTGTTTTATTAAATCATGAAAATGAATCTATTATAAAAGAAAATCGTAAGCTCCCAAAAAATTAGTCTCTCTTGAAAAAAGAAAAGTTTCATGTCAAGAATGTGAGCACTCTTTATTTATGATAAAAGAACTTGAAGTTTCTCTCTCTAATGCCCTTTCACAAAACAAAATCATTGCAAAAGAAAAAGGGGACTTAGAGAGAAAATTGAAAACTTCTATATTGCAAATTGAAAAGAACAAAAAAGGATTTGAAAACAAATGTGTTATGATTGTTCAAGAAAATACATCTCTTAAAAAACAAAATCAAAATCTCAATTTAGCCATAACCAAATTCGGGATTGGTCAAAAATCCCTGAATATGCTTCTGGGTAATTAATGCTTTGGGTCTGGAAAAATCGGACTCGGATATAAAAGTGAACACTACCGCCCGACACTAGCTACTAACGCCGGCGGTAGGTCTAAATTTAAAAATTCTTCTAGTTTTTCTTATGTACAAACATCATCCAGCAAGGGCAACATAGAATCTCAGAAAAGGGTCTCAACCCCCTTTATTTCGTGTGCTAATTGTCTTAAATTTTGGACACACGTCTGGCTCTTGCAGGAATATAATAAATCAACGATCATTAAAACAAATCTGGGTACCTAAGAAATCCACTTACTCTATGGGTGGTACCTCTTGGGTATCTGGGTCTTTACTCTCATCCTCTTTCTAGATTTGCAGGAAGGCTAAGGAAACAGAAGACGTGTGGTATTTGGACTCAGGCTGCTCCAAACACATGACGAGCAATAAAGCAAAATTCCTTAGCCTAGAAAAGAAGAAAGGAGGAATAGTAACGTTTGGCGATAACGGTAAAGGAAGAATCATGGGAGTTGGTACAGTGGGTAACACATCTTTTCTTATATCGAATGTGCTTTATGTGGAAGGATTAAAACATAACCTAATATCTATAAGTCAACTGTGTGATAAAGGTTTAGACATACTTTTTGAATCTTCCACTACCCTTTGCAAGATTGTTAATCCTAAAACAAAAGATGTGTTATTAACTGCACCTAGAATTCATAATGTTTACATAGTTTCATTTCATGATCTTTCTAAATCTTCTATAAAATGTTTTATAACGAAAAATGATGAATTAGAATTATGGCATAGAGGCTTAGGCCACGCTAGTACAAAGCTCATCTTAAAAATAGCAAAAAGAGAATTGATTAGAGGATTGCCTAAGTTAAATGGAAATTTATCTTCATTATGCTCTCCATGCCAAAAAGGCAAATTTACTAAGTCATCTTTTAAAAGTAAAAATGAAATTTCTACATCAAAACCTCTGCAATTAATTCATATGAATCTTTTTGGTCCCGTTAACACTGCGAGTCTTGGTGGTAGATTATACATTTATGTTCTCATAGATGACTATTCTAGATATTGTTGGACTTTATTTCTCTCCTCCAAATCTGATGCATTTTGCGAATTTTCAAAATTATGTACTCGCATTCAAAATGAATTAGATTTAAAAATAAAATGCATTCGCTCAGATCATGGAGGTGAATTTGAAAATGAAAATTTTAAATCTTTTTGTGACATGTTAGGTATTAAGCATGAGTTCTCTGCTCCACGCACACCTCAACAAAATGGGGTTGTAGAACGGAAAAATAGGACAATACAAGAACTTGCACGCACAATGCTATCTGAATATAAATTACCTAAGTATTTTTGGGCAGAAGCTGTAAGCACTGCATGCTATGTAATGAATAGAGTTATGCTTCGCCCATCATTAACTCTCACACCATATGAACTCTACTATCAAAAGAAACCTAACGTATCGTATTTTAAAGTATTTGGATGTAAATGCTTCATTCTTAATACAAAAGACTCTTTAGGAAAATTTGACGAAAAATGAGATGAAGGAATATTTCTTGGTTATTCTTCAACTAGTAAAGCATATAGAATATTTAATAAAAGATCAAGCAAGGTTGAAGAGTCAATTAATGTCAGATTTGATGAGTTTGTTTCATGTGCAGAAAAGCTCCCTACAGGTACCGATGATGAACCTTTGCCATCCTTGGAGCACGACGAAGAAGAACCGTCCAAAGAAGAGGAGGAGAAGTCAAAAGAAGATGAATATGTACCTCCAAGCATTCTAAACTTCTCCAAAAATCATCCAAAGGAGCTGGTCATTGGGGAACCTTCTACTGGGGTAAGAACTCATTCCTCTCTTCATGAAACATTTTCAAATATTTGCTTTGTGTCTGAAATTGAACCTAAAAACATTTCCACCGCTTTAAATGACGAATTTTGGTTTTTGGCAATGAATGAAGAGTTAGGACAATTTGAAAGAAATAAAGTTTGGAATTTAGTAGAAAGACCATCTAATCATCCAATTATTGGCGTAAAATGGATTTTTAAAAATAAGCTAGATGGTGAATCTAGGATTGTAAGAAATAAAGCACGCTTAGTTGCTCAAGGCTATTCACAAATCGAGGGGGTAGATTTTGAAGAAACTTTTGCACCAGTAGCTCGCTTAGAATCTATACGAATATTTTTGGCATTTGCGAGTTTTAAAAGAATAAAATTATTTCAAATGGATGTTAAAAGTGCTTTTTTAAACGGGTTCATTAAAGAAGAAGTTTATGTAGAACAACCCCCCGACTTCATAAATGAAAGATTTCCAAATAATGTTTACAAATTAGAAAAAGCGCTTTATGGTTTAAAACAAGCGCCCCGTGCCTGGTATGATCGTCTTACATCATTTTTGTTAGAGCACGGTTATGTTATGGGAAGTGCAGACAACACACTCTTTATTAAGCATAAAAATAACGAATTAATTATTCTACAAATATATGTTGATGACATCATTTTTGGAGCCACTAATGAAGAGTTGTGTAATGAAGTAGTCTTAATAATGAAAAATGAATTTGAAATGAGTCTTGTAGGAGAACTATCATATTTTCTTGGTTTTCAAATTTCACAAAGAACCGATGGTTATTTTCTGTGTCATTCAAAATATGTTCACGATATGCTTAAACGATTTGGATTTGAAAATCTTAAACAAGCTTCTACTCCTATGAGTGCTTCTTTAAAACTTGGAAAAGATGAATCTGGAATTTCTATTGATCAAACGCTATATAGAGGAATGATAGGTTCTCTTCTTTATTTAAGTGCATCTAGACCAGATATAATGTTTGCCGTATGTTTATGTGCTCGCTTTCAAGCCGATCCAAAAGAATCTCATTTAAAAGCGGTAAAATATATTTTTCGTTATCTAATAGGGTCATCTAAACTAGGATTATGGTACCCACATAATGACGCTTTCACACTCCACGGATATTCCGATTCGGACTACGCCGGGTGCTCACTAGATAGAAAAAGTACTAGCTGTACATGTCACTTTTTAGGACCCTCTTTAGTTGCTTGGTCTAGTAGAAAACAATCTTCGGTTGCACTCTCCACCACGGAGGCTGGATATATTACACTTGGTAGTTGTTGTACACAAGCGTTATGGATGAGCCAAACACTAGAGGACTTTGGATTTCATCTCAAAAACATAGATCTTAAATGTGACAACAAAAGTGCAATAGACCTCACATATAATCCCGTACACCATTCTAGATCCAAACACATCGACGTTCGTCATCATTTCATTAGGGATCACATTAAGAAAGAGAATGTAAAAGTAAGCTTCATTGGGACGGACTCTCAACTTGCTGACATATTTACTAAACCCCTTCCCGATGTAAGATTTCGATTATTACGACTTGAATTAGGTGTCCTAGATCTTTCAAGTTAAAACATGCTTACTAATGCAATTTTCTTCATTTTTAACCATCAAAAACATTTCCAAAAATTCTGCAAATTCAGCATGAAACTACTAATGGGACACCTAATCAAGTTCAAGTATCAAAATTTTCAAAACCCTACAAAATCACTTACTGTTTCCCGCGCTAGCGCTAGCGTCGACGCTAGCGTCGACTTTCGAATTTCTGTGTTTTTAAAATTTCTAAAAATTCCTACAAATATTTTGATCTATATGTACTATTTAGTTTTTGCACATCTGTTTTTCTTTCCTTTTAAAAAATCAAATACAAAAATAGAAAACCAAATTACAAAAAAACAATGTTTTTCATTTTGTTTTTGTGTGTCATTTTTTCTGCAAAAATCAAATACAAAACTATAAAAACAAAACAAATTACAAAAAAATATGTTTTTCCTTTGTTTGCTTTTGTTGTTTCCCTTGTTTAAAGTTCATCTTTTTACAAAAATATAAAAATTACAAAAGCAAAAATTACAAAAAATATGTTTTTATTTGCTTGCAAAACTCAAAAACAAAAATATGAAACACTAAAACTATCAAAAAAAACTGTATGGACTTTCTTGTAAATTCAAGCATGATTTAATCTACTATTTAGAAATTCTACAATGTTACAATTTTTTCTCTTCAAACTACTTTGGACATTGTCCTTCTTCATTCTTTGATATATCTATTCAAATGTGCAACAATTATAGTTTAAAAGTTATGTAAGATCAAGCTTAGCATGCCTCTAAGTATGAGAAATGCTTTATGTTTGATAATGATATTTATTCACTCACCTTTTTTGGCATTGTCTACATATGCACTTAATCTAAGAATGCTTGTGTATGTTTTGTATTAGTACAAATAAATTAAAATTGCACAAGTATCTTACCTACACTCCTTTTGCACTCTTAAAAATTAAGAAAAGTGGTTATATTTTTTCTCATAAAATCTATTGATTTACAAAACAAGTGTATTTGGAGAACTTTGTACAAAACAAAATTATAAAATAAATGACAAAGATAACTCCACCAAGCACTACTTGAACCTCCTGATAAGTCTTAATGAGCATTGTGAGGTTGAGCACCTTGGAAAGAATAATAAAGTGTCTTGTGCAAATCAACTATTTCTTTCAAAAATAAGAAAAACCACTTTCTCTTAAGTACACCGGATCACAAGTCTCAAAATTCAAAATAAAATATGTGATCCCCCAAGCACTACTTTGCACCCTGATAAGTCTTGATAAGCATTGTGTGTGCAAAGCACCTTGGTAGTTGTACATTTTTTGTGCATTAAAGTGTGTGGAAGTAATCTTATTTGTGTTTTATTGTGCTTCTTACTTTACATATTACTTGTATTTTTGATTAAAACATTTGTTTACTCTCCTCAAATTTACACTTATGCATGTGCACATCATTATCTTCCATAACACTTCTTCTCATGAGTATTGGATCCTAATGCTAATTCTATATTACTTTTTATTTATGAAATGCACTAGATAACCTAGCATGTGTTCTACAATGTTTTTTGTATGTTTTTGAAATTAAGAATTAAAGTAACATTGTGGTCATCTCTTTTTGATAAACATTACTTCATGCTTGGTTATTCTAAAATTTAAAATTGCAAAATGATTTCCAAAAACATCATTTTTTTTGTGATCTTTACCTCATATTTTTTGGATTATCATTACTATTTGCTATAAGTCTTCTGCATCTTAACCATATAAGTGTTTTTTTTACCTTGCGCTTTCATGCTTACTTCATATCTTGTATTATTTGCATCATCACTTATTCTTAAAAATTCCTATCTTTCATTAAGTGATAGATTTCCTTGGAACACTTTTTATTGGTTACTTCAAACATAAAAATCTTTTATGCTAAAAACTCTGAAATTTTGTAATAACTCTGATCTATTTCAATGAAAAACAATTCTAAACCTCCTTATAATTTACCTAAAAAGCTCGATCATGCCTTCTCTTTTATTTACACATTTGTTAGTGCTTTGTATCCCTACCCACTTTTGCTAATAACAAAGGGGGAGAACTAACATGATAAATATAACCCGCTATCAAAAACCCAACATGACAAATTAAGATGATAGCTTACATATTAGGGGAGCATTCACTTAGGGGGAGCATGTATTTAGGGGGAGCAAGTCTAACATGCTAGAATCAATTATTATCCTAAGTCATCACTCTCACACACACACAAGTATAGTTTCATCATGCTTATCTATTAATGCTTTGATTTATCATTAATGGATTTGTTATTATCAAAAGGGGGGGTTTGTTGGAACATGGTCTTCAGCATCTCCTAGGTTTGAGAATAACAAATCCTATGTGTATTTGATCTTGTGTGTTCAAGTGTGCAGGTTAGCATAGTCCACATGACTCAAGGAGTACTCATGATGTCTGCCCCCAAAATTGAGGCCACAATTCGAAGAGGCTCACTAGCGCCGGCGGTAGCGATAGCGCCCGGCGCTAGCGTTGATCTGCGCAATTCCGGCATCGTTATTAGAAGGAGCTAGCGCCCGGCGTTAGCTACTAGCGCTGGCAGTAGCATGGCGCACAAGTGGCATAGAGCAATATGTTACCGCGGATTGAAGATCCTGCCGCGCAAAACATTTCCTAATCCGGGCTAGCGCCGGCAGTAACGCTAGCACCGGCGGTAACGCTTGGGCTATAAAAGGACCCCCTCTCCTCTTATTTTCGGACACCAATTGCATACACCTCAGAGAGAGAGTACTAGAATTCCAGAGGCCTATCTTGGCCGAAATTTGAGGTCCCGGCGAAGCTCTGCCAACTTCTAAAGGAGGATTCCATCACGCCGAAGCTAAACAAAGTCCGCTTCGACAAACGCTGATTATACAGCGGATCTTCGCCTCCATATTCAGAAGTTCATCTTAAGGGAAGTTTTTGTTATTTTATTTCTCTTTTATCATTGTAAACGGTAGTGAAATCGCCTCGTGTTGGCGACTAGGTCTGGGGTAGACTTAGGGCTGAAATTCGCCTCGTGTTGGCGACTAGATCTAGGCTAGTTCTAGGGGGTGCTCGAGGCCACATCCGGGGAAGGATTGGCTAGAGCGGCTTGAGGCCAAATCTGGGGAGGATAAGGCTAGGGCCACCGGTTCGTGGGGAAGCGAGTCAGGATAGAAAACAAAAAGAGCTTTTTTATTATTCGCCTCCGATCTCTAGCGTCATCGAGATCAAGTTTTGTAAAACTTATTTATCATTAATAAAGCTTGTCTCCTTTTTGTTTTACTTCACTTATTTCATGTCTTTAATCTTGCAATAATTCAAAGTTTTTAAATATAATCTAAAGTTTTTGAAAACCCTTATTCACCCCCCCTCTAAGGGCGCCGACCGATCCAACAATCCTTGGCCTGCATCCAAATCACAAAGAGTGGTAAACGAGGGTCAGCTATGGCTGACCACAAACGGTGTAACAACACCCCTCCTCCCGGCCGTCCTAGCGGACCCCGGGGAACTACATCACCCTGCAAGTCAGCACTTCGTATGCACATGTATATAAAGAAAAGAAACATAAACAACAGGCATGAGTGTCACAACCATCATTCACGTTTCTATGTTGAGCAAGTAATAAAAGGGGCCTACAAATGCAATATGAATGCAACCCGGGTTTCACCCAAGGCACCCTACAACGTATGAATCTAACACATCATCATACATCAATAAAACAACCACGGGGTACTCGACATTTCCCCCAAAGGGCATCGTAGCCCAAGGCCAAGAACTCACGCTGTGACCCACGGCGCCTGGCCCACCATGCCATCGGGCTTGTCAAACAGCTCACATGTTCTTGCCGCCAACATTGCGCACAACACAACCATAGGGTACTCAACACTTCCCCCAAAGGGCATCATAGCCCAAGGCCAAAAGCTCACGTTGTGACCCACCGCGCCTGGCCCACCATGCCATCGTGCTTGTCAGACAGCTCACTTGCTCTTGCCGCCAACACCAAAAGGACTTGTCTTGCCGGGACACTCTCCACACATGAATTCCGGCATTCACGGGATAGCCAGCCGACCACAAAGACCAAATCACACCTTCGCACATCACTGGGCATCACACGCCTCATTACACGCACATTATTCTCTCCGCCCAAAACCCAACATTCGTTAATATACGAACCTACAAGGGCATCACGACGACGAATTCGCCGTATTCAGATTTCTAGCAAAACCCCTAAAATGCGCGTCAATCAACATCACCGAATCGGACCAACGGTCGCGAATCCGGCTTCAACCACAATGCCTAATCCACTAACGGAGCGGATTTCTAGTGCAAATCATGTCGGGGACGGACTCAATCAACCTGAAGGTTCCTCTTGAACAAGGGCGACCCGGATCCCTCTCACTCGACGGATCCGGTGCCAAAATGAAGCAAAATAGAGAGAAAAAGGGATGTCATGCACACATCCTAAAGACCGGGAGGAGAAATGTCATTACCTTTTGAGATTTCCTCCTAGCCATGGGAAACTTGAAAAAGAATGGAGGAGAAGAAGCGCCTCGACGTCCCCTACGCGCTGCCGGTCTCGGATCGGCGAACGGAGCTCCGAAGCTCCAACAATGGCGGGATCTAAGCTCTCTTCCTCCTCCAAGCCCCTTCTCTCTCTCAACCCTCAAAACCCACGATGGAAAGAAAATGAAGAGGGAAAACCCTCTCAGCCCTACTTAGGGTTCTCCCACGAGCCCCTCACAGCCGTCCGATCATGATCTAAACCAAACATACGCCCAGATTTCGCTGTTTACGAATCCGTTTCTGTCAGTTTGCGAACGCACGGTCGAACGCACGACCGTGCGTAAAACACACGAACAAACTCGGAACACCATTTTACCAGCCGTAGAGCACGCACGGACGGATCGATCGTGCGTCAAGAAAAATGCACGATCGTGCATTAAGAAAAATCTGCCATTATGGCTGTTTTCAGCGAAGAAGACCTAACGCGCGGCGTTAATTCTCAGATCAGCAAAACTGGGGTGTTACAACTCCACCCCCCTTAAAAGAATTTCGTCCTCGAAATTTCAAAACTGAAACAGAAAACTGCGATGCATACCTGATGCAAAAAGTTCCGGGAAGTCCTCCCGCATCTCTTGCTCACGCTCCCAAGAGAATTCATCTCGCCCGCAATTGTCCCATCGCACTTTTACAAGCCTGACTTCCTTGTTACGCAACTGCCAGACTTCCGAGTCCTCTACGCAGATCGGACGAACCTTCGTCCTCAGATCCTCCATCACAGGCACTGCCGCCGCTTCAACCACGACGCTTGGATCTACCAAAGCTTTCCTCAGTACAGATACATGCAAAACATCATGTAATCCACTCAGCTCAGCGGACAGAGCCAAACGATAGGCTGCTTCGCCTATACGCTCCGTAACCTCGAACGGACCCAAATATCTCGGACTCAACTTCTTGAGTCATCGCACACGCGAAATGCCCTTGAACGGCTTGATCTTCAAGTAGACCATGTCGCCCACTGCAAACTCCACATTTCTATGGCGTGCATTAAAATACTTCGCTTGCCTATCCTGAGCAACCTTCTTGCGCTCCTGAATCGTCCGCACGATCTCGCAAGCATCCGCCACCACTTGCTTTCCCAAAAGCTTAGTGTCTCCCGCCTCTGCCCAAGACATCGGCGTTCGACACCTCCTTCCATACAATGCTTCGTATGGCGACATCTTGATACTTGCCTGGAAGCTATTATTATAAGCGAACTCCACCATGAAAATGTGGTCTTCCCAACTCCTACCAAAGTCAAGAGCACACATCCTCAACATATCCTCCAATGTACGGTTCATTCGCTCCATCTGACCATCGGTCTGCGGATGGAACGTGTCACTAAACTTGAGTTTGGTGCCTAAACTTTTCTGCACTAACCTCCAGTCCTTCGACGTGAACCGCCCATCGCGATCACTAACAATGCTCTTAGGAATCCCGTGCAACCGCACAATATTTTGAACATAAAGCCCCATGAGCTTCTCCGCGCCATCGCCCTTCTGATTCAGAATGAAGTGAGCCACCTTGGTCAGGCGATCCACTATCACCCAAATCGCTTCGTTACCCTGCTGCGATCGAGGCAAACCATGCAAAAAATCCATGGAGATATCGTCGAATTTCCATTTGGGGATAGGAAGAGGCTTCAAGAACCCGTCGGGCCTTTGGAACTCAGCCTTCACTAAAGCACAAGTCTGACACCGGCTTACATACTCAGCTACGTCTCACTTCATCCCAGGCCACCAAAAGGATTTCTTCATATCCGAGTACATCTTTGTACTACCTGGATGAATGGAGTACTTCGTAAAGTGAGCCTCAAACATCAACTCCTCGCGGAGCTTGCCAAAATGCGGAACACAAACCCTTCCGTCTCTTTTCAATATCCCACAGACCATCTCCAAAGCAGTGTCTTCGCTTTGCTGAGCTTCCAACACCAACTGTTGGCACTCTTCGTCCGCACTAGTCGCCTCTCGGATTCGATCTGTTATATCACACTGCATTTCGATCCAGTTCAATCGAGCCACGCTAGACTCACCTCTAGTCACACAAGCAATGTCAAGAGACTCCAAGTCTTGCACCAAACGCTCGTCATGCGCCTCAATCCAATTACCTTTCCCGGAGTACTTCCTACTCAAGGCATCCGCCACCACGTTGGCTTTACCTGGCGTATACTAAATCTCAACGTCGTAGTCCCCAAGGAACACGACCCACCTACGTTGCCGCATATTCAGATCCTTTTGGTCTAGGAGATAACTCAGGATTTTGTGATCCGTGAAGATCTCCACCTTTGCACCATATACGTAGTGCCGCCACAAGTTTAACGCAAAGATTATTGCCGCCAACTCCAGATCATGGATGGGGTAATTCCTCTCATGAGTCTTTAACTGCCTTGACCCATAAGCTATCACAGTGCTGTGCTGCACCAGCACGCAACCCAAACCGCAACCTGATGCGTCACTGAAAATCTGAAATCCTTCCGTTCCACTAGGAAGACTAAGGATTAGAGCAGACATCAACCTTTCCTTCAAATTCTCAGATGCACGGGCACACTCCGGCGTCCATTGACGCGCTATTTCCACACCGCTAATTAGCGGGCACAAAATGCGGTACGACGGCAGTGCATCGGTCGTTGTCAAGTAATAAAAGTAGGGAGTAGCTCCCCGAATATCGTTCTCAAAGGACCGCAAGTTGGGTAATACGATTTGCTCGTTAGGAGATTAATTATGGGGGTTTCTAAGTTTAGCAAAACAAGGGGGGTTGGTTGGTTTTATAGAGCGGGAAATGAGAAAACTAAACACTATGCGGGTCGCAATCACCACGTCGCTTGGTGAATGGATTTAGTGCAGGCCGCGATGCCGTGCTTCGCTTAGCGGATGGCCAGTGAGCATATGGATGAGGTGAGTGCAAATGCGAGAGTTGAGGGTCGAAGGCACCTCTTCGCTATCGCTTCCAGCTTTTGCTAGAGCGAGTACTAGACCGTGTGGGTGTAAGTGGAGCGGGGGCGGAGCGCATCACAACACAGCATCAAGTAAAGAACACATTCATAAATAAACTCCCATTCATAGACAAATAGATGTTCACTTAGTTCATTACAACCATAAAGAGTACAAATCACAAAAAGAGAAGGGGTAGAAGTAACCACGAGATGAGAAGTCTCGCCGCGGATCTTGGTCGGAATGGGGGGTCGTCACGCCTCCTCCGAGCTCAGTCCTTGGTTGCTTCCGGGGTTTAGAGGCTGTCACTACCTCCAACCGTTGCCCGTCTTCTTCTCAGAGCTGGGTCACTTCTCCTTCGCCCGATGGAGATGTCTTCCTCATGGAATGCTGGCCGTAGATGGCGGAGAATGCTTCCGGAACCCTAGATGGACCTTAGGATCAATGGATGAAGCTTTCCCAAAGGGAGGAATGGAAGGGGGGACCTTGAAGAGGTGGAACGGCGGACTCGCGCGCAGAAATCGCGCGCAGAAATCGCGCCCCAAAACAGTGCCCGATCCCTAATTTCGCAGAACAGCGGCTTAAATAGGGAGCAGAATAAGTACTGCGCACGGTTAGTTGCGCACGACCAATGGTCGTGCGCGAAGGAATGCCTGTGATCGTGCGCAGTCAACATGTAGCAAAGAAAAAGATAGAAAACAACGCACGCTCAGGGGCGCACGACCAGTGGTCGTGCGCGAAGAAAGGCCGGTGCTCGTGCGCCGATGCTCAATCAGGGACGGGAATTAACGCACGATCATTGGTCGTGCGCCTGATCGTGCGCGAAGGAATGCGCACGATCAGAGGCTTTTTAGGCCAAAAATTGCCCCGCACCATCCCGAACGTGCACACGATCCCAGGACCTGCAGGAAAAACACAAATAACCCCGATCCGTGTACACCACCGGATCCATAACACAGGCATACAGTAATATATAGGAAAAACATGCCACAAAGGGGGAAGGATTGCACATAAGGCGCGGATACGCCATGCTATCAATATAAGCAGATATGAACATCAATTGAAGTGCAATGACACTAAAACAAACCCAAATGAGGCCGGAAATCACTGTATAAACCAGACTCATCACACCCCCAGACTTACCTGTTTGCGCGTCCCGAGCAAACAAATCCGGCGGAGCGAGAAAAAGCATAGCTGGGTTAGAAATTGCAAGGACAGAGTAATATGCGAAGTCTCATACGCATGTGCATAGAAATCTAGTAAAAAGAATTTTTAGTTATGCAAAATAGTTTACATAATTCTAACAACGTAACTATCTATTATTTCTACTCAAAAGTTGAATCATAGGGAATCACTCGGTCATGCATAGGAAGAAAGTAGAAAGGCTGCTGAGGCGAACATTACTCAACACCGGAGTTCGGAACAACCTCCACTGAAATCCATCAGTGTCGATGACCATACGCTCACCCGTTCGCACTCTCTCCACGGCATTCGTACGATTCGATGCGCAAATCAGTAGGACTTAAGGTTATGATTTAGGCTTAGGCTACGGTGCGGTAAACAATGGTAAATGCGGGGGCTTAACACACATAACCCAAATAAGCTTGCAAACGAAACACTATCCCAACAATAATAAAATTGTGTACACCATGTATTCCCAAATGTATCTCTTTATACATTTTTTTTCTCTTTTTCGTTTCATTTCATTTTTTTTCATTTTTTCAAATTTCACAATTTTGCACAATTAGATACAAAACAGCTATATTTTCAATAACACATTTCCACCACAATCACAGATATACACCGCATCAACACCCAAATTTTTTATGCACAGATTGCTTGAGCTCAGAATTTGGTGTGCGATTAGGATAGTCATTTTGGCTTTGGTGGATTGAAGGTGGAGCTGAATCAACGAGATCAGGTAGGCACAAGGGGCTAGCAAGGATAAGATGTTAGGACCGGAATACAAAGCTCAAACTGGACAACATGATGGCCTACGTCACGCTCACGCACTGAATTAACTCATACCCATGCTTCGAGAGTCGCTTGGGGCAAGTTCTTAGCCACCGAGAAAGATGATTCTTCCTCCCGACTCGAGCAATATGAGCCTAGCACCCCTCTACACACATCCCTACACTACCGAATGATTCGCACCTGATTCAACACTTTTGAGTAGAATAAACTAGAATTACGCTATCAGAATAAAATGTAAAACTAAAAGCATAAAGAAAAGTTTAATCTACACAGATTTCTATGCGAGACATGAATAAATGACTAGAGCACTCCATGAGTCAACAAAGTACTTCGTCTCGCAATCCAAACCCAGCACCGTGATTTCCCATTCACACAACCGAGACGAGTTAGACTCGTCGCGCGCCTACAGTTAAGTGCGCTCACGTGGGTGTCGTGGTGTGCCGTGAGATGAGCAATGCTACAATATAACACATTGTAAATCCTAGTATGCTGTGCACTGTGCATGTGCACGAGGTAACGCTAACTCTCACTCCCCCAGACTTACACTAAGCAAAAAGCATGTTTGATAGCGGCATAAGCTTAAGAAGGCTAGGATGAGAGATTACCCCATGCTCAGAAATGAGCATACCAGAAGATATGGCGTTTTGTTCAGAAGGCGGTGATCCCGCCGTGCTCTAAGAAATGCGGACCTGCGATTAAAGAGATCCCAAGCACACAAAAATATAGCAAAAAAAGGATAACAAGAAAGAACGGGACCAAATGGTCCCAAATGGGTTGTCTCCCAAGAGCCCTTTTGTTTAACGTCCTTGAAGGTGGACCAAATACCTGTATTAGAGTTAGATAGCAAAAGTCTTAACGACTGAATAAAAAGACACCTAGATGAGTGTCACACACAAACGAAGATAACAATTGGGGTTTTATGTCTCCCAACTAGACTTATTCAGCTGCTAGCATATGCTAGCTGATCGGTCTATGGAAAATGAAGTGAACAGGAAGCTGTTCCATTGTCCGTTTCGGTAATGGGTGACCATAAAGCGACAGGGTCGTCCCCCCACTTCCTGAATAAAGATACCTGCACTGATTGTCAGGTAGGGGTAGGTAATAAGATGAAGGAATCTCAGTATCTGTTTCCACATGCAGATGATCCAAGGCATCTCCGGTTCGCATAGCAGGCTTGATTACATCCAGGATCAGATCCAATGTATAGTCCTGCAGTGAATCAGACACGGGAATGGGGTGAAGAAACAAATTAGACGAATAACATAAAAGACTTTCTTCTTCAGGAGAGATCCCGGAATCACTCCTGATGGGTTGAGGTGGCGAGGAATTGTCGGCATCGCCAAATACGCTGCAGGATCTAGCAGAATCGTCAGCGGCCACTTCCACGACTTGGACCTCCTCAAATGATGCTGAAGTCTCCACCTCCGCACCTTGAAGTACATCCTCCTCTCTCGGAGTGGGCACAACGCTGCAACTCACTACCTCTTCCTGCAAGACATTCTCATCGATACTGTCAAAAACAATTGTAGTAGCACACACAAGACTAGAAGAATTAGTGTTTGAAGAGAAATTAAGCACCGCATCCTTAGAAAGAATTGAATCAACATGCGGTGATAAATGAACGGGAGAGACATGCGCAACCATGTCGGGGCATAGATCACC
The DNA here is from genome assembly GCA_033032865.1 of Dactylorhiza incarnata. Lineage (NCBI taxonomy): Eukaryota > Viridiplantae > Streptophyta > Magnoliopsida > Asparagales > Orchidaceae > Dactylorhiza > Dactylorhiza incarnata. Next base: position 6,257,709 of record JAWHQI010000080.1, read on the forward strand.
AATAACTTTGATCTGCATATCCGCATCAACCCCTTCAAAACTTGAAGGTGATATGGATACGAAACCAGAGGAGGGGAGGGTGCTGCCAGAGATAGGAATTGGGACGATCCGGATGTCCGGCTCGTCGTCCTCGTCCAGTTCACGCAGATACTCAGCACAATCCCTTAAAGCATGATCCGTGCTTCGACAAAACAAGCACTATTTTGCATTCGTCTTTGGTCCAAGTGGGGCCGGAGACGAATTCAAAAACGGTACATGCGGAGCGGCAGAGTAGCCATAAGCCTTAGGCACAGTGTATGTGGTATCGTATGATGACAATGCCTAATACCATGGGCCTTGGGGACTAGAGCTACTCTCTCCCGATGGGCATCTATCACTAGCATGGGATGTATCCCCACACCCACGGCAGCGGATATTAAATCCAGCCCACATTGCATGAAGGTCACCAGATTCAACAGAAAAACACCCTTGTGCGCAACACTACGCTTGACAATGACTGAATAAAACAACCCATCGTTTAGACACGAGAAAGGATGAAGGAACAAATTAGGAAACTAAAAGTCCTCACAATTAATTTTCCTAACAACAATTTCATATAATGCTTGCAATCCCTAGCAACGGCGCCAAAAACTTGATGCGCTATTTCCACACCGCTAATTAGCAGACACGGAATGCGGTACGACGGCAGTGCACCGGTCGTTGTCAAGTAATAAAAGTAGGGAGTAGCTCCCCGAATATCGTTCTCAAAGGACCGCAAGTTGGGTAATACGATTTGCTCGTTAGGAGATTAATTATGGGGGTTTCTAAGTTTAGCAAAACAAGGGGGGTTGGTTGGTTTTATAGAACGGGAAATGAGAAAACTAAACACTATGCGGGTCGCAATCACGGCGTCGCTTGGTGAATGGATTTAGTGCAGGCCGCGATGCCGTGCTTCGCTTAGCGGATGGCCGGTGAGCATATGGATGAGGTGAGTGCAAATGCGAGAGTTGAGGGTCGAAGGCACCTCTTCGCTATCGCTTCCAGCTTTTGCTAGAGCGAGTACTAGACCGTGTGGGTGTAAGTGGAGCGGGGGCGGAGCGCATCACAACACAGCATCAAGTAAAGAACACATTCATAAATAAACTCCCATTCATAGACAAACAGATGTTCACTTAGTTCATTACAACCATAAAGAGTACAAATCACAAAAAGAGAAGGGGTAGAAGTAACCACGAGATGAGAAGTCTCGCCGCGGATCTTGGTCGGAATGGGGGGTCGTCACGCCTCCTCCGAGCTCAGTCCTTGGTTGCTTCCAGGGTTTAGAGGCTGTCACTACCTCCAACCGTTGCCCGTCTTCTTCTCAGAGCTGGGTCACTTCTCCTTCGCCCGATGGAGATGTCTTCCTCATGGAATGCTGGCCGTAGATGGCAGAGAATGCTTCCGGAACCCTAGATGGACCTTAGGATCAATGGATGAAGCTTTCCCAAAGGGAGGAATGGAAGGGGGGGACCTTGGAGAGGTGGAACGGCGGACTCGCGCGCAGAAATCGCGCCCCAAAACAGTGCCCGATCCCTAATTTCGCGGAACAGCGGCTTAAATAGGGAGCAGAATAAGTACTGCGCACGGTCAGTGGCGCACGACCAATGGTCGTGCGCGAAGGAATGCCTGTGATCGTGCACAGTCAACCTGTAGCAAAGAAAAAGATAGAAAACAACGCACGGTCAGGGGCACACGACCAGTGGTCATGCGCGAAGAAAGGCCTGTGCTCGTGCGCCGACGCTCAATCAGGGACGGGAATTAACGCACGACCATTGGTCGTGCGCCTGATCGTGCGCGAAGGAATGCGCACGATCATAGGCTTTTTAGGCCAAAAATTGCCCCACACCATCCCGAACGTGCACACGATCCCAGGACCTGCAGGAAAAACACAAATAACCCCGATCCGTGCGCACCACCGGATCCATAACACAGGCATACAGTAATATATAGGAAAAACATGCCACAAAGGGGGAAGGATTGCACAAAAGGCGCGGATACGCCATGCTATCAATATAAGAAGATATGAACAGCAATTGAAGTGCATTGACACTAAAACAAACCCAAATGGGGCCGGAAATCACTGTATAAACCAGACTCATCATCCATACAAACTTTTGGTCCTTGCGAGTAAGAGTGGTGAGGGGCAATGCCACCCGCGAGAAGTTCTCCACGAACCTTCTGTAATAACCGGCTAGTCCAAGGAAACTCCGGACTTCCGCCACGATTCTCAAAATAGGCCAATCTCTAATGGCTTCAATCTTCGCCGGATCTACCGCCACCCCATCTCCACTGATCATGTGACCCAAAAATGCCACCTTCTCAATCCAAAACTCGCACTTCGAGAACTTAGCATAAAGTTGGTTCTCCCTTAGAGTCTGCAATACTAGCCTCAAGTGAGACTCAAGCTCCGCTTCCGATTTCGAATATACCAAGATATCATCTATGAACACCACCACAAACGAATCCAAAAATGGTCGAAAAACCCTGTTCATCAAATCAATGAACACAGATGGCGCATTCGTTAGTCCGAACGGCATCACCGAAAACTCATAGTGGCCATACCGAGTCCCAAACGCTGTCTTAGCAATGTCCTCTTCTCGAATCTTCAACTGGTAGTACCCCGACTTCAAGTCCAACTTGGAGTACACCACCGACCCCACTAACTGGTCAAACAAATCATCGATTCAGGGAATCAGATATTTATTCTTGGCGGTCAACTTATTTAGCTCACGGTAGTCAATACACAACCGCATACTTCCGTCCTTTTTCTTTACGAACAATACTGGCGCTCTCCATGGCGAAGAGCTGGGCCTAATGTACTCTTGATCTAACAATTCCTGCAACTAAACCTTAAGCTCGGCCAGTTCCTTCGGTGCCATCCTAAACGGAGGACGCGACACCGGCCTCGCACCCGGTACCAATTCTATCGAAAAATCGATTTCACGCTGAGGAGGTGCTCCCGGAAGCTCCTCGGGGAATACATCCTCAAACTCTTCCACCACTGGAACATCTCCAATATCCAACCTTGTGGAGTGAGTCTCCAACAAAGCTATAAACGCCTCGCCTCCTTGGTTTACCGCACGCCTCACTTGTATGGCGGAAATCAGTGAGACAGCCACTCCGCTTAGGCCTTCAAACTTGACCTCTGCTTTACTCTCGCCTCTCAGGGTTACCACCTTCAACTGGCAGTCGATACTAGCTCGCTGCTCTGCAAGCCAGTCCATCCCTAAGATAACGTCGAATTCTACCAGTGGCAGAATCGCTGCTACCAACTCGAAATTGCGATCGCAAATTTGCAACACAATGCGTCCTTTCCTCACGGTGGTCATGAAAGACCCATTCGGCATGCGCATGCTCAGCTCCACCTCTGCCTCGATGGACTCAGCGCCAATCCTCCGGATAAAGCTTTCCGTGAGAAAAGAGTGTGATGCTCCTGTGTCGAACAACACTCGAGAGGGGTAGCCCGAAACTAGCACAAAACCTAACCACATGCATAACAAACATAAAAGGCCGCAAACTACATTACCGTAACAAACAAAAACTTTTACTTTGCGTACCTGTCACCACATCGGGTTGACGAATCGCTTCCTGCTGCCCAAGATTATACGCTCTAGGCTGCACCGGAGGGAACTGCGAAGCACTAGACTCTGCCTCCTTCCCTTTCTCCACAATGCTAGGGCCGGAACGCACCGATTGTTCCTGCCTCGGCTATGGCTCAGCTCCGCCCTCGGTACAAAACTGACTTATGTGACCCACCTTGCCACACTTGAAACAAGTAAACGGACCTTTGGAGCGAATGTCTCCCGAAGGTGCGCCACTTCTCTCCCCAGGCCCACTAGGACGGGGCATCTTCTTCCATCGGTTGCCCTCGGACTTCCACTGAGGCTGAGACTGAGAAGGCTTTCCTTCTCCCTGCTTTGCTGCAAAACCCTTTCGCCGCTGGGTTCGCTCCAGGTCGCTTTCTAATGTGCGAGCGGCTTTGACCAACTCATTAAATCCTGCGTTCTTTAAGGCTATCAACGGCTGCCTTAAATTCTCTCTTAGGCCTTGATAGAAGAGATTGTCCCTCTCTTCATCGTCTGCCATAGTCGTTCCTGCATAACGACCCAACCGAGTGAACTTCTGCAGATACTCGTCCGCTGTCTTCTCCCGCTGCACCAAATGCAAGAACTGCCGCTGCAGTGCTAACCTCGTCGACGACGGAATATAATGCTTGAGGAACGCATTCCCAAACTCCTCCATGGATGGTACACGCCCAAAGAAATGGTGACCACTGTGATTCACCCACCACAGCTTCGCATCGCCCTCTAACATGAAGCTCGCGAAGTGGGACTGCCTCTCCGCTGGGGTCTCTGCTGCCTTCAAAAGTTCCTGGATCCTCGAAAGCCAATCTTCGGCATCCGTTGGAGTGCAAACTCCCTTGAATGTCGGAGGATGGAAACTCAAGAAGTACTTCATAAATCGACCGCCCATCCCATAATCTCTCTCCGCTAAAGGCTCTGCTTGCCTCACTCCAACCTCCGATGTATCTGGTGGAGCAGCCGGAGTAACAGGAGTCATAACCTGCACCACCGGCATCAGAACCCGTGGCATCGCCGCAGCTTGAGCCGCTACCATTGCTTCCGCTAGCATGTGATAGAAATCAGCCGGGGACATGCCCATATTCATGAGGCCCGGAGCAGTAGCACTGCTTCCCGAAGGCTCCTCTTGCCTTCTCGATGTCCCCGCATCGTCGCCAACATCCAAGCATAAGCAAGGAAATAAACTCATCAAGTTCTATTCGCAAGACTCGAATGCAGGGATACTCATGATCCCGCACAACACTCCTATGTGGACAACCTCTTTACGCGATCCGAATACACTAGACCTTGCAAGAATACTAACCTAGCTCTGATACCAAATTGTAACACCTCCCCTGTAATGACTATATAATATAGGTCCGTCCGGGACCCCACATCATATAACCGCCACAGTTTTAGTATTAAAAGATGATATAACTACCAAACTCAAAACTCAGATAACACAGCGAAAACAAAACTAAGAAACACAGAGATTATCCACAACTACATAAGAGTAAAACCGGCCTTAAGGCCTTACAAAACTAGTGTCCAAATCATCAAACGTTCACCACAATCATGAAATCCCCAAAAGGGAAAAATAAGCTCTCCTAATCTACCTCGGAATGCAAGCCGGAAACAAGAAAAGACAAGTACAGGAATGTAGGAAAGCAAAATAAACACTTCATGAGGCTTTAGGCCTTTTTGGCCCGCGATCTGGTTCTGGCCTGCGATCCTTGGCCTGCATCCAAATCACAAAGAGCGATAAACGAGGGTCAGCTATGGCTGACCACAAACGGTGTAACAACACCCCTCCTCCCGGCCGTCCTAGCGGACCCCGGGGAATTATATCACCCTGCAAGTCAGCACTTCGTATGCACATGTATATAAAGAAAAGCAACATAAACAACAGGCATGAGTGTCACAACCATCATTCACGTTTCTATGTTGAGCAAGTAATAAAAGGGGCCTACAAATGCAATATGAATGCAACCCGAGTTTCACCCAAGGCACCCTACAACGTATGAATCTAACACATCATCATACATCAATAACACAACCACGGGGTACTCGGCATTTCCCCCAAAGGGCATCGTAGCCTAAGGCCAAGAACTTACGTTGTGACCCACCGCGCCTGGCACACCATGCCATCGGGCTTGTCAAATAGCTCACATGTTCTTGCCGCCAACATTGCGCACAGCACAACCCGGGGTACTCAACACTTCCCCCAAAGGGCATCGTAGCCCAAGGCCAAGAGCTCACGCTGTGACCCACCGCGCCTGGCCCACCATGCCACCGGGCTTGTCGGACAGCTCACTTGCTCTTGCCGCCAACACCGAAGGGACTTGTCTTGCCGGGACACTCTCCACACATGAATTCCGGCATTCACGGGATAGCCAGCCGACCACAAAGACCAAATCACACCTTCGCACATCACTGGGCATCATACGCATCATTACACGCACATTATTCTCCCTGCCCAAAACCCAACATTCGTTAATATACGAACCTACAAGGGCATCACGATGACGAATTCGCCGTATTCGGATTTCTAGCAAATCCCCTAAAATGCGCGTCAATCAACATCACCGAATCGGACCAACGGTCGCGAATCCGACTTCAACCACAATGCCTAATCCGCTAACGGAGCGGATTTCTAGTGCAAATCATGTCGGGGACGAACTCAATCAACCCGAAGGTTACTCTTGAACCAAGGCGACCCGGATCCCTCTCACTCGACGGATCCGATGCCAAAATGCAGCAAAATAGAGAGAAAAAGGGATGCCATGCACGCATCCTAAAGACCGGGAGGAGAAATGTCATTACCTTTTGAGATTTCCTCCTAGCCATGGGAAACATGAAAAAGAATGGAGGAGAAGAAGCGCCTCGACGTCCCCTACGCGCTGCCGGTATCGGATCGGCGAACAGAGCTCCGAAGCTCCAACAATGGCGGGATCTAAGCTCTCTTCCTCCTCCAATCCCCTTCTCTCTCTCAACCATCAAAACCCACGATGGAAAGAAAATGAAGAGGGAAAACCCTCTCAGCCCTACTTAGGGTTCTCCCACGAGCCCCTCACAGCCGTCCGATCAAGATCTAAACCAAACGGACGCCCAGATTTCACTGTTTACGAATCTGTTTCCGTCAGTTTGCGAACGCATGGTCAAACGCACGACCGTGCATAAAACGCATGAACAAACTCGGAACACCATTTCCCATCCGTAGAGCACGCACGCACGGACGGATCGATCGTGCATCAAGAAAAACGCACGATCGTGCGTTTAGGAAAATCTGCCATTATGGCAGTTTTCAGCGAAGAAGACCTAACGCGCGGCGTTAACTCTCAGATCAGCAAAACTAGGGTGTTACATATGATGCCTTGGTTCTTGCTCTGAAAGAGAGCAAGAAGCTTGCCAAGAGGCAAGCCCAGGAAATTGCCTCCCTTAAGATGACTGAAGATGACTACACTGGACCTACCTCCCTGGTGGCCCAGATGAGTAGACAAATAAGTCATTTAAAGGGTATGACAATTGCTCAATTGAGCACTATTTCCCTGAAGAACAAGGTCATCAAGGACCTTGAGGAGAAGCTGGTGAAAGAGAAGAGCCTGGTGGCTTAATTCTCCAACCCAAATCTGTGCTTCCCATCATTGACACCTTCTCCTCTCAAACCAATAGGAGAGGACTTGGATTCAATAAGATGGAAGTAGGAGAAGGGAGTGGAGGAAAGAGCAAGGAGAAGGCTAAGCCTCAAACCACCTTTCAAAAGGTGCTACTTCCTTCCAATAGGTATGACCATGAAAGCATTTATGGTCACTGGAAGAATGGGAGTTCCTATAGGAAGGAAAATACTCCTTCCCATAGTGAAAGAAATGGCATGGGATTGAGTGCGAAAGCTCCCCATGAGGAAATACAAATGGCCCAATCTAGACCATTTGTGTTTGGTGCTTCAGCACCTTCAGTCAAGAACAAGGAAGCAATCACTTCCAAATCAGCTTCAGCAAAAAGCAAGACTGTTGTCAAATCTGTTGACAAGGCCTGCTGCTCAGTGTCTGATTCCATCAGATCCTGTATGGCTGCCAAGCCAAAGCAAGCTGAGGCCATCAGGACAAAGAGCAGCAAGACTGTCCACAGATTATCCTTCAGTCAGATTATTGCTGAAAGAAACAGGAAGAATGCTGCAGTCTCTTCTGCTGAACATGTGCACAGTGCTGTACCAATTCAGAAAAATGTTCAAAAAAGGAGATACAATATTCATGATTGTTGGTGCTGTGGCAAGATGGGACACTTTGCCATAGATTGTTGGTACAATCCCAATGTACCTAATGCAAAGAAGAGCTTTCCTGCTAGGAGTGTAGCTAGTGTGAGATTATCTCATCAAACTAACAGGCACCTAGGCCCCAAAGCTTTTTGGGCTCCTAAGGATAACTAAATCTTTCTTTGCAGGGTAGTTCAAGTACCAGTCTCAACCAAATATGGTACTTGGACAGTGGGTGCTCAAGGCACATGACATGAACTATGCGTCTTCTACAGGATTACAAGCCTGTGAAGAATGGACCCAAAGTTATATTTGGGGGAGCTGAAAAAGGACTCACCAAAGGCTATGGTATGATCTCCAATGACATAGTTACAATCATAAGGGTAGCTTATGTTGAAGGGTTGCAACACAACCTAGTAAGCATAAGTCAACTATGTGACTTAGGCTATGTCATTGAATTCCACAATGACAAGTGCTTGATCAAAAAGTCAAATGACTTAGAGACTATTCTCTCAGGCACTAGAAGTGGAAATGTTTATTGCTTAGATTTCATTTGTAGTAATTCTCTTACTTCTGTTTGTCTTGTAGCTAATGAGAATGAGTCTCTTTGTGTTCAATGGCACAAGAGACTTGCTCATATTAACTACAAAACAATGCATAAACTTTTCTCTAAGAATCTTGTTAGGAATAATCCAAATTTAAAATGTATTAAAGATGGTCCCTGTCATGCATGCCAAATGGGTAAGCAAACTAGGGCCACCTTTAAAAGTATTGGCTCCGAAGACACTGAAAGATGTTTTTATCTCTTGCATATGGACTTGTTTGGTCCTTTGCCAATTCAGAGCCTAGGTGAGAAGTTGTATACTTTGGTGATTGTTGATGATCACTCAAAATATACATGGGTTTCTTCCTTAAGAAGAAATCTGATACTTTAATTGTCTTTATCAATCATGTCAAGGCAATTCAGAATGATCTACAATGTGCTGTGGTCAGGACTAGGACTGACCATGGCACAGAATTTCAATCTGATGCAATGACAAGATTTTGTCAAGAATTTGGTATCACCCAAGAGTTCTCCTCCCCAAGGACTCCACAACAAAATGGTGTGGCTGAGAGGAGGAATTGGACCTTGATAGAAGCTGGGAGAACACTGCTTAGTGACTCCTCACTCCCAGAATATTTCTGGGCTGAGGCAGTTAATAATGCTTGTCATGCTCTCAATAGAGCTTCTATCAATATGGCTCATGGGATAACCCCCTATGAAATTCTGAAAGGCAAACAACCTACAATTTCATATTTTAGAATCTTTGGCTCCAAATGCTATATTCTAAATAATGGAAAATCCCAATTAACAAAGTTTGCAGAGAAATGCAATGTAGGTGTTCTTGTTGGCTATAACTCACATAGTAGAGCTTATAGAGTATACAACAAGAAAACTCATGTTGTAGAGGAGTCTATGCATGTTGTTTTTGATGAGACCAGCCTAATATATAAAGACTGATCTAGATCTTCTATTTTGACAGGAAATGAACAGGAATTGGAAAGGATGTCTATACAAGACACTCCCAGCTGCAGCAAAACTATTTCTGATGCTGCCATCCCTGAAGAGGAAGAAGTCAACCTTGATGAAGAAACTGCTGAACATGCAGAAACAGCACAGCAAGCTGAGAACAGAATGACTGCAGCTACTAGACATCTAAGGGATCATCCCATAGAGCAGATAATAGGGAATGTTCAACAAGGTATGACAACTAGGAGCAGGGCTCACAATGAGGCCTTGTTCCTCAGTCTTTTGTCACAGGTAGAGCCTAAAAAGTTTGAAGAGGCCAACTTGGATCCATTATGGATTCAGACTATGCAGGAAGAGCTTTTGCAATTCAAAAGATGCAAAGTATGGAAGTTGGTGCCAAGACCAGAAGGACACAACATCATTGGCACCAAATGGATATTCAGAAATAAGTTGGATGAGAATGGGACAATCATCAAAAACAAAGCAAGGCTGGTTACAAAAGGGTATATGCAAGAGGAAGGAATAGACTTTGACCAAACCTTTGCGCCAGTTGCAAGGTTGGAGGCCATAAGACTATTCCTTGCATATGCTGCTCACAAGGGCTTCAAAGTCTACCAGATGGATGTCAAATCAGCATTCCTGAATGGAAATCTGAAAGAGGAAGTATATGTAGAGCAGCCATCAGGTTTTGTTCATCCTACTCTTAAATCTCATGTCTATTTTCTTAGAAAGGCCCTTTATGGTCTCAAGCAAGCTCCAAGAGCTTGGTGTGAGACTTTGTCCAGCTTTCTCCTCAAGAACAAGTTCATGAGGGGAAAGATTGATAGCACATTGTTTCTTAGGGAAACATGGGGCAAGTGTCTCTTAGTCCAAATTTATGTTGATGACATAATTTTTGGGTCTACTGATGACAACCTCTGCAAGAGATTTGCTAATCTAATGCAGGGGGAGTTTGAGATGAGCAGTATGGGTGAGCTGAAATATTTCTTTGGGATCCAAGTGAAACAGTCTGATGATGGAATTTTCATCTCCCAGACCAAGTACACTAAGGAGCTCATCAAGGAATTTGGGATGGAGTCAGCCTCCACCATGAGAACACCCATGAGATCTAATGTATCATTAGACAAGGATGAAAAGGGGAAGGCCTTTGATGAATCCATGTACAGATGTATCATTGGATCATTGTTGTATTTGACTGCTAGTAGACCAGACATTATGTATTCTACATGTGTTTGTGCTAGGTATCAGGCCTGTCCTAAGGAATCTCACTACACCTCTGTGAAGAGAATCTTGAGATACCTCAAGGGAAGCCTAAATCTTGGCCTTTGGTACCCTAGGAATAATGATTTTGAACTGATAGGCTATTCAGATGCAGATTTTGCAGGATGCAAAGAGGACAGGAAAAGCACAAGTGGCACCTGTCAATTCTTAGGGAGAAGGCTGGTCTCATGGAGCAGCAAAAAGCAAACCAGTGTGGCAATGTCCACAGCTGAGTCAGAGTACATTGCAGCATGTAGCTGTTGTGCTCAAATTCTATGGATCCAACATCAGTTGGAAGATTACAACATCAAGGTAAGACAATCTCCCCTGCTGTGTGACTCATCCAGTGCAATTTCTATTGCTAAAAATCCTGTCTCCCATAGCAGGACCAAGCACATAGAAATTAGGTATCATTTTATTAGAGAGTATGTAGAGTGTGAAGATATCAAACTTGAATATGTCCCTATAGACAATCAAGTAGCTGATATCTTCACTAAGCCACTGGATGAGGCCAAGTTTAATTCTCTTAAAATTGACTTAGTCATGTTGAATTTAGAATGAGTTCATTTCTGGATATATGTTCTCTGTGTTAAACTGCTTATGCTTTTATCTGTTCAATTTATCATAAAATGTAATGCTATGATAGATTAATATCTGAATTGATCTTCCTTCAATAGGCATAATCCACTGATAGGGTAGATAATCTCCCTAAGTTGTTAAATGTAGAATAGTTTAAAATGATCAGCTGGATCAGAAACATCTGGATTAGCTGAAATTCTAGTTTTCTTTTAATCAGTAGGAAAATGTCTGGGTCAATACAGGTGCTCCAATCTAGGGGGAGCAAGCTCCTGCTCAAATTGAGAGGGAGTTGGCTATAAGTTGAGGGGGAGATAGCTAATGCTCAGTAGGAAAAGGGTAGAGGTTGAAGAATCCTATTCCCTAATGGGAAAGAGGTTGAAGAATCCAGAAAGGGGGAGATGGCCAATGCTAAGACCAAATTTGGTCTTGCTAGATGCAAATAGGAGATGGAATGCTAGTTGCTAAGACCAAAGTAGTGTTAGCCCTCTAAGTTAGTTATCATGATATGCTATTCAATCTGAGTTAGAAAGAGGGAGATGACCTCTAAGCTAGTCAAAGCTTTATATAATCTGTCATGAAGTTGTTAGCTTAAACAATGTTGTTATCTAGAAGCTATGTTATCATGATTATCTTATAGATCATTTACATAATATGTCATTCAAGTGGTATCATGATATGTTTTTGGTGGCCATGTACCTTAGCATTGGGGATGTTCTGCCTTCTTCAAACAGGGGGAGATTGTTGGGAATATTGCCCTCAATGTTCCCTTGATTTGAAGAGGCATCACTTCCAATACTAAGTACATATTGTATTTGATAAAGCATTGTTTTTGTAAGTTAAACATGCTTAGGTGACTCAAGAGAAAGGGTTAATCAAGACCTAAGGTTAGGAGAAATCTTCTCCTAAGTTGATGAAAAAGTTTCTCAGCTGAACCGCTGAGACGAGGAGCCGTCTCAGCGGATTCACTGAAAAGAAGTTGTCTCAGCTGATAAGTTTGTCAAACGCTGAGATTCTGCGTGTTCGTCGAACGCAGACTGCAGTTCATCGAATGCAGAGAGCCATTCGTCGAACGCAGAACTCAGTTCTTCGACCGCTGAGACTGCAAATCATCGAATGCAGAGACAAGGCAGATCGTCGAACGCAGAGACAAGGCAGATCGTCGAACGCAGAGACAAGGTAGATCGTCGAACACAGAGACAAGGCAGATCATCGAACGCAGAGACAAGGCAGATCGTCGAAGGCAGAGTGCCGTTCGTCGAACACAGAGTTTGGCAAGTTCGTCAAACGCAGAGTTTGGCAAGATAGTCAAACCCAGAATGAAGCGGGTTCGTCGAACTCAGGACTTAGTGAGTTAGTCTAACGCAGGATACAGCGGGTTCGTCGAACGCAGAGTGTAGCACGTTCGTCGAACGCATACTTTCTCTACAGATAGGCAGGGCGGCGGGTCCTGTGGCTAGGGCAAGTTGTAAAAAAGCTACAGGGGACCACCAAAGTCTCCCATACCTCTTGGGAGATCAACTTAGAGCCGTTGAGGATAAAATAAGTATAAAAGAAAGAGTTAGGGCATTTTCTAAACACCGGTTACTTGCTGAATCTATTTTTCTCCATTGACGGCGGCTGCTGCTCTCATTTTTCTTCCTGCTCACTGAAAGAGAAGAAGAAACAGAGAGAAGAAGATAGCTCCTCCACCAGAAGGGGCAAGGTGATCTTCCATCCTTCTATTGAAGAGGAAGACCAGGTTGTAGCTGTTATCTACATCTTCAGCTACAGGAAAGCACAAACCGTGCAGGATCTACAGGAGAGTATTTCTGCTGTAGAAATTTTCTAAAATATCTTTTTCTGTAAGGCTTTTTGCCTCAGTTTGTAGGGCATTTGCCTGAGTGTGTAGGGCTTATTGGCCTGAGCTTGTAGGGCTGGTTTGCCTGAGATTGTATGGCTGTTTAGCCTGAGGAGTAAGGCTTGTTGCCTGAGGTAGGACCAGGAGGTGGTCTGAGCTGTAGGAGGTGGATTCCTCTGATTTTGTAGGGCAGCAGTGCCTGAGGTAGGAGCTGGTGATAGCTCTGAGTTGTAGGGACTTTTGTCCTGAGGTAGGATCATCTTTGATCTGAGAAGTTCTGAGGAACTTGTGTTGTAAGCTCTTAGAGCCGAGTTTGGAGGAGTTAGCCCTGTCTAACACACTAATAGAAGGGTGAAGGGGAAAGAGGACTACTCAAGACACCCTGTCTTAAGGAACCTCTATAAACACTTGTGTGTTTTTCTGTGTTGCTTGATTCTCTGATTAGAATAGTTTTAACAGGCCATAATTATCAAGTAAAACTCAAAAGACCTATTCACCCCCTCTAGGTGAATTAGTAGCATACCTATATTCTTTCAAGGTTATTTAAATAAAAATGCATACTAAAAAAAACACAATGTGTTTGAAGTAAAATTGGATCAGTAGAATTTAAATCAATTGAAACAAAACACTCCCATAAAATCATCATCTTTCCTTCTTGTCCTTGTCATCCATTTGATCTTAAGGTAAATACATGTGTAAATTTTCGGCGGATGCAGCTAGTTGAGATTAACCTGCATATGCAAATACACCAACCCAAAAAGAAAACTAGCCTGCAGGTTTGGATTGTTGACACTATCCATGAACAAAAGGAAACTAATTCTTCATATGTTGTTATGGATTATCGCACTTATGCATACACAAATAGAAACTAAAACCAAGATCCTCAACACAATTGAATATCAAGGACTATCAACACAATCAATTTAATCCAAGTAGTAACACAACATGTAAGGAATGATCATCACAACAAATAAATCCAAGAATAGCAGCATTATAAATAAGTAATAACCATGTCATGCATTAAATCCAAATACAACAACAAGTAGCCATCATAAATAAATCCAGTGATCTAGCATAATATCCATAGAACAAAAGCATATTAAAATTAACAGAAATTGTTTGACTAATACTTGAGGAACAATTAAAAATAGTAGGAATTAATCACCACGTAGGATGCAGGAATGTGTCTTCACTCTTCCTCATCACTTCCACTGTGGTCGTCTTCAGCACTCTCGATGTCGTCTTCTGGGTTGGCAATTGCAGTAGGGTCGAGTCTCATCCCGTCGTCTGTCAGCAAGTAGCCCTTAAAATCAAACTGAGACTGTAATACGTATGTTGGCTCTTCAACTGCAATCATAGCTTTGCGAATCAGTTTAACTTGATTTTGATACAGGTGCTCAAGTCTAGATTCAAAATATAAATGCTGACATCTCTGGTATGCCTTCATATATTCAATATTGTCAAACTGAATGGTTGGTTCGGTATCATTCGCCTCTGGCAAGTCAATCCAAATAGGAGTGGATGTAGATGTTGAGGAATGAGATTTGTTGCTCTTATGTTGTTGGGCTGAACTTGAGGTGACTTTGACCTTTTCAGTTATATGGTGGGCTACGGGAGTGCAAGCGTCAACATCTCGTTGATTCACTCCAGCATTACGACATAGTTCCATTATTAAAGTGGGGAACCACAACTGTCTCCCTCCATCACCTTTCACTTTCTGGCGGATTTGTTCGGAAATTAAACGCCCCGCATTCAACTTAGCTCCTTTGAGAATAAAAAAAATATACAATGCTCTATCCATGGAGATATGGTTTGCATGTTTAGTTGGTAGAAGACTGTTGGAGTTTCTGAGATGATCTCAAAGCAATCAACAGTTAGTCTTGCTGCCAACGCAATATGAGCCTATAGGGTCGCACATAAAAGCGTTTCGAGAAATTGGAGAAAGGATTGTGTTGGCCTTACTCATATTGGATATGAGTGGAGGACCAATCCTATGACTGCTTGGAATTAAGTTGAGAATGTCTCAACGGGAAATCGTTTAAAGGGTTTAAACGAACGGATTTTACACTAGATAATTCCGCTAAAGGCATTAACCGAATTCGACTAAAGGGTTTAGACGAATTCCGCTAATGGCAAATTCGACTAAAGGGTTTCGCCGAATTTATATAGCCGAATTTATATATAGTCGAATTCGTCAAAATGGTTTCGCCGAATTCGGTTATAGTGAATAGCCGAATTTATATATAGTCGAATTCGTCGAAATGGTTTCGCCGAATTCGGTTATAGTGAATAGCCGAATTTATTTATAGTCGAATTCGTCGAAATGGTTTCGCCGAATTCGGTTATAGTGATTAGTCGAATTCGGTTAATTTGATTAGTCGAATTCGGCGAATGTAAATCTGGACAGATTTTCTATTTTTCCCTCTGGTCTGCGGATAGCCGATTTTATGCCTTGCTTATAAAAGGAACGTGATTAGGGCTTCGATGGTTATGGTTTTTCAGATCGAGCCCTTTTGCGAGAGAACAGACGACGGAAGTGTTCCGGCTGTTCTCGTTCCGTCCGCCGATCGTCGTTCCGCCGCCGCTAGTCGCCGCCGTCGGTCGCCGCCTCCTCTGGATCGGACCTAGCAGTCCGTGAGGATGTTGGGAGCATCCTTCTCCGACCTAGTTCTTGTACGACAAGAAGCAAGGGATCTCCTTTGCTCGTGTGGACTTCTGTAGAGGGATTGATCTATTTCGATCCTTGAAGAACTCAAAGGCAGATTTCGAATTTCTCTTGGAGCACCTTGGTTGAGTATTGACTCAATTCCGCGAAGGTATATTGTATTTCGATTTGCACATTCTCTTGAATCATGAAAAACCGCAAGATCCGTTGATCTCTTTTTGGGTTGTTCTTGTTCATTTTCGCTGCGCATATTCGATATGTCATCCCTTATGAAGGGGTATAGAAAACCCAACAGTGGTATCAGAGGCCAGGTTGCGGTCAAGTGCGTGTAAATTGGGACATTTAGAAGCGTTCTAAAAGCCCTAATTTCTTCTTGGAATATCACATTTGATGTGATTTTGTGAGGTTTCTGGTGGTGGGATTTCAAAAATTTGGTCGGGGCTCTGCCCCGCACCCCGCAAGGGCTCTGCCCCTTGACCGCCAGGGGCGCTGCCCCTTGGACCCCGTTAGGGGCTCTGCCCCTAAGACCCCGCCAGGGGCGCGGCCCCTTGGAACCCCGCCAGGAACACATGTGATTGCGTTGCGATTTTCATGTTTCAGAGGTTCTTTCCCCTCTGCAGTAACCGTCCCTCAAAATGGTTTGTGAAACCAAATGTTTAGATTATTGAATCTGACATGAGAGACGAGCTTGTGTACTGCACAAGTGTAGTTGCTTTGCTTATGTTCAATGCATGTAAATATGAAGATCTAGAAGTGTTCTAAGTATTCAGATTTAACCCCATTTTATCAAACTGTTGATAATCCTTTTATGTGCACATAGGGGATGCATTTGTTTTGTGTATGTGCATGGTGATTAAATGTTAATCACGATGAAACGTTCATCTATTTAAAAAATAAAATCCCTTATTCAATATTAAGTATTCAGATGCCAAAGGGCGTGTTCACAAAGGGCGTGTTCGTCGAACGCAGAGAGCCGTTCGTCGAACGCAGAACACATTTCGTCGACCGCTAAGACGAGATAGAAGAAACAGCTGATAATTGGTATGTTCGTCGAACGCAGAACACAGTTCATTGAACGCTGAGACGAGATAAAAGAATCAGCTGAGATCTGGCGTGTTCGTCGAACTCAGAAGGCAGTTCGTCGAACGCAGACAGAAAGGAAGAAACAGCTGAGAGTTGGCATGTTCGTCGAACACCGAAGGCAGATCGTCGAATGCAGAGAGAAGGCAGATCGTCGAACGCAGAGACAAGGCAGATCGTCGAACGCAGAGACATGGCAGATCGTCGAACACAGAAACAAGGCAGATCGTCGAACGCAGAGACAAGGCAGATCGTCGAACGCAGAGTGCCGTTCGTCGAACACAGAGTTTGGCAAGTTCGTCAAACGCAGAGTTTGGCAAGATAGTCAAACCCAGAATGAAGCGGGTTTGTCAAACTCAGGACTTAGTGAGTTAGTCTAACGTAGGATACAACGGGTTCGTCGAATGCAGAGTGTAGCGCGTTCGTAGAACGCATACTTTCTCTACAGATAGACAGGGCGGCGGGTCCTGTTGCTAGGGCAAGTTGCAGAAAAGCTACAGGGGACCACCAAAGTCTCCCATACCTCTTGGGAGATCAACTTAGAGCCGTTGAAGATAAAAGAAGTATAAAAGAAAGAGTTAGGGCATTTTCTAAACACCGGTTACTTGCTGAATCTATTTTTCTCCATTGACGGCGGCTGCTGCTCTCATTTTTCTTCCTGCTCACTGAAAGAGAAGAAGAAACAGAGAGAAGAAGATAGCTCCTCCACCAGAAGGGGCAAGGTGATCTTCCATCCTTCTATTGAAGAGGAAGACCAGGTTGTAGCTGTTATCTACATCTTCAGCTACAGGAAAGCACAAACCGTGCAGGATCTACAGGAGAGTATTTCTGCTGTAGAAATTTTCTAAAATATCTTTTTCTGTAAGGCTTTTTGCCTCAGTTTGCAGGGCATTTGCCTGTGTGTGTAGGGCTTATTGGCCTGAGCTTGTAGGGCTGGTTTGCCTGAGATTGTATGGCTGTTTAGCCTGAGGAGTAAGGCTTGTTGCCTGAGGTAGGACCAGGAGGTGGTCTGAGCTGTAGGAGGTGGATTCCTCTGATTTTGTAGGGCAGCAGTGCCTGAGGTAGGAGCTGGTGATAGCTCTGAGTTGTAGGGACTTTTGTCCTGAGGTAGGATCATCTTTGATCTGAGAAGTTCTGAGGAACATGTGTTGTAAGCTCTTAGAGCCGAGTTTGGAGGAGTTCGCCCTGTCTAACACACTGTTAGAAGGGTGAAGGCGAAAGAGGACTACTCAAGACACCCTGTCTTAAGGAACCTCTATAAACACTTGTGTGTTTTTCTGTGTTGCTTGATTCTCTGATTAGAATAGTTTTAACAGGCCATAATTATCAAGTAAAACTCAAAAGACCTATTCACCCCCTCTAGGTGAATTAGTAGCATACCTATATTCTTTCAAGGTTATTTAAATAAAAATGCATACTAAAAAAACACAATGTGTTTGAAGAAAAATTGGATCAGTAAAATTTAAATCAATTGAAACAAAACACTCCCCTAAAATCATCATCTTTCCTTCTTGTCCTTGTCATCCATTTGATCTTAAGGTAAATACATGTGTAAATTTTCGGCCGATGCAGCTAGTTGAGATTAACCTGCATATGCAAATACACCAACCCAAAATGAAAACTAGCCTGCAGGTTTGGATTGTTGACACTATCCATGAACAAAAGGAAACTAATTCTTCATATGTTGTTATGGATTATCGCACTTATGCATACACAATAGCAACTAAAACCAAGATCCTCAACACAATTGAATATCAAGGACTATCAACACAATCAATTTAATCCAAGTAGTAACACAACATGTAAGGAATGATCATCACAACAAATAAATCCAAGAATAGCAGCATTATAAATAAGTAATAACCATGTCATGTATTAAATCCAAATACAGCAGCAAGTAGCCATCATAAATAAATCCAGTGATCTAGCATAATATCCATAGAACAAAAGCATATTAAAATTAACAGAAATTGTTTGACTAATACTTGAGGAACAATTAAAAATAGTAGGAATTAATCACCACGTAGGATGCAGGAATATGTCTTCACTCTTCCTCATCACTTCCACTGTGGTCGTCTTCAGCACTCTCGATGTCGTCTTCTGGGTTGGCAATTGCAGTAGGGTCGAGTCTCATCCCGTCGTCTGTCAACAAGTAGCCCTTAAAATCAAACTGAGACTGTAATACGTATGTTGGCTCTTCAACTGCAATCATAGCTTTGCGAATCAGTTTAACTTGATTTTGATACAGGTGCTCAAGTCTAGATTCAAAATATAAATGCTGACATCTCTGGTAAGCCTTCAAATATTCAATATTGTCAAACTGAATGGTTGGTTCGGTATCATCCGCCTCTGGCAAGTCAATCCAAATAGGAGTGGATGTAGATGTTGAGGAATGAGATTTGTTGCTCTTATGTTGTTGGGCTGAACTTGAGGTGACTTTGACCTTTTCAGTTATATGGTGGGCTACGGGAGTGCAAGCGTCAACATTTCGTTGATTCACTCCAGCATTACGACATAGTTCCGTTATTAAAGTGGGGAACCACAACTGTCTCCCTCCATCACCTTTCACTTTCTGGCGGATTTGTTCGGAAATTAAACGCCCCGCATTCAACTTAGCTCCTTTGAGAATAAAAAAAATATACAATGCTCTATCCATGGAGATATGGTTTGCATGTTTAGTTGGTAGAAGACTGTTGGAGTTTCTGAGATGATCTCAAAGAAATCAACAGTTAGTCTTGCTGCCAACGCAATATGAGCATATAGGGTCGCACATAAAAGCGTTTCGAGAAATTGGAGAAAGGATTGTGTTGGCCTTACTCATATTGGATATGAGTGGAGGACCATTCCTGTGACTGCTTGGAATTAAGTTGAGAATGTCTCAACGGGAAATCGTTTAAAGGGTTTAAACGAACGGATTTTACACTAGATAATTCGGCTAAAGGCATTAACCGAATTCGACTAAAGGGTTTAGACGAAATCGGCTAATGGCAAATTCGACTAAAGGGTTTCGCCGAATTTATATAGCCGAATTTATATATAGTCGAATTCGTCGAAATGGTTTCGCCGAATTCGGTTATAGTGAATAGCCGAATTTATATATAGTCGAATTCGTCGAAATGGTTTCACCGAATTCGGTTATAGTGAATAGCCGAATTTATATATAGTCGAATTCGTCGAAATGGTTTCGCCGAATTCGTTTATAGTGATTAGTCGAATTCGGTTAATTTGATTAGTCGAATTCGGCGAATGTAAATCTGGACAGATTTTCTGTTTTTCCCTCTGGTCTGCGGATAGCCGATTTTATGCCTTGCTTATAAAAGGAACATGATTAGGGCTTCGATGGTTACGGTTTTTCAGATCGAGCCCTTTTGCGAGAGAACAGAAGACAGAAGTGTTCCGGCTGTTCTCGTTCCGTTCGCCGATCGTCGTTCCGCCACCGCTAGTCGCCGCCGCCGGTCGCCGCCTCCTCTGGATCGGACCTAGCAGTCCGTGAGGACGTTGGGAGCATCCTTCTCCGACCTAGTTCTTGTACGACAAGAAGCTAGTGTTCTCCTTTGCTCGTGTGGACTTCTGTAGAGGGATTGATCTATTTTGATCCTTGAAGAACTCAAAGACAGATTTCGAATTTCTCTTGGAGCACCTTGGTTGAGTATTGACTCAATTCCGCGAAGGTATATTGTGTTTCGATTTGCATATTCGCTTGAATCATGAAAAACTGCAAGATCCGTTGATCTCTTTTTGGGTTGTTCTTGTTCATTTTCGCTGCGCATATTCGATATGTCATCCCTTATGAAGGGGTATAGAAAACCCAACAGTGGTATCATAGGCCAGGTTGCGGTCAAGTGCGTGTAAATTGGGACATTTAGAAGCGTTCTAAAAGCCCTAATTTCTTCTTGGAATATCACATTTGATGTGATTTTGTGAGGTTTCTGGTGGTGGGATTTCAAAAATTTGGTCGGGGCTCTGCCCCGCACCCCGCAAGGGCTCTGCCCCTTGACCGCCAGGGGCGCTGCCCCTTGGACCCCGTTAGGGGCTCTTCCCCTAAGACCCCGCCAGGGGCGCGGCCCCTTGGAACCCCGCCAGGAACGCATGTGATTGCGTTGCGATTTTCATGTTTCAGAGGTTGTTTCTCCTCTGCAGTAACCGTCCCTCAAAATGGTTTGTGAAACCAAATGTTTAGATTATTGAATCTGACATGAGAGATGAGCTTGTCTACTGCACAAGTGGAGTTGCTTTGCTTATGTTTAATGCATGTAAATATGAAGATCTAGAAGTGTTCTAAGTATTCAGATTTAACCCCCTTTTATCAAACTGTTGATAATCCTTTTATGTGCACATAGTGGATGCATTTGTTTTGTGTATGTGCATGGTGATTAAATGTTAATCACGATGAAACGTTCATCTATTGAAAAAAATAAAATCCCTTATTAAATATTAAGTATTCGGATGCCTTCTGATGGATGACACTCTTCCTGCCTCGATCGATGAAGTGTGGGCTTGCCAAAGCAAGGTGCATTAATCTATCTTGGTAAGGGTGCGAGCGGATAATTGTGATATCCCACTGTCGACATCGGGTCAAACTTAACTAGGTGACCTCAAAGGTTGAGTGCCTAGAGGCATAGGGTTGGCATGCTCCATATGATGGATGCGAATAAAGAGTTATTCACCAACCATTCAAGAGTTGCATAGTGATGCAATTGACAAACATTGTCTACCTAAATAACTGCATTATGAGAGGAATGCCAAAGCGGACTCGTGGTGTTGGTGAAATTCGGATAATGTCCACTAAGAGAGTAGCTCGCATAAACTCTCTAAATCGATATCAAGGGTTGTCGATTTGATTAAAATAGTGGGAGCTCTTTAATAAAAGTCCTTATTAAAATATATATAAAATGTATTTTGAAATATATTACTAAAATTTCACTTTGCAAAATTCCTTGTAGAATATCCATGGCAAGTGGATCTCACTCCGCCTTGTCCCTGAGAGCGATCCTTGAGAAGGATAAGCTAAATGGGACAAATTTCCTTGACTGGTATAGAAACCTGAGAATTGTTCTCAGGCAAGAGCGCAAGCTCTATGTCTTCGAAGAAGATCCCCCTGAAGAGCCAGCCTCTAATGCACCACGTGTAGATAAAGATACTTATAAGAAGTATGGAGATGACTCCTTGGATGTTGAATGCCTTATGCTCGCGACTATGAACTCTGAGCTTCAGAAGCAACATGAGAACATGAGTTGTTATGAGATGGTTGAGCACCTGAAGAAAATGTTTCAAGGGCAAGCTCGCCAAGAGCGATTCGATGTATCCATGGCGTTATTTCAGTGTAAGATGGGAGCTCGAGACCCAGTAGGAACTCACGTACTTAAGATGATTGGGTATATAGAGAGCCTTGAAAGACTGGGGTTTCCTTTGAGCCAAGAGTTGGCCACTGATCTGATCCTGCAATCGTTGCCGGACAGTTACGAGCAGTTTGTCTTAAATTACAATATGAATGAAATTGACAAGACACTGCCCGAGCTCCTAGGCATGTTAAGAACTGCCGAGATCAACATGAAGAAGACCAAGCCTGCTAGCCCCATACTGATGGTGCATAAAGGCAAGGGCAAGGTCAAGGGAACCAAGAAGGCTAAGGTAGGACCTAAGTCACATCTTGATCCCAAGTCTTCAGCACTGAAAAGTAAAGGTTTGGCTAAGGAAGGGAAGTGCCACCATTGTGGTAAGGCAGGGTGATGAGTCCCAAATATATACACATTTATGGACTCATCTGGGCCGATTTTCTAGTCTTTGAACTTCACTTTAGACATGTTTTCATTCCTGTTTAATACTCCATGCTAAGTGCACTTCTAGGCCCGTTTTGGTGTTATTTCTTGTTCATCTTCGTTACTAGTTTTCATGCAGTGTTAAGTGCCACCTTCAGTGGCTAGACTGGTGTTGTATGCTGGAACAGGAGTCGTGCATGTGTTCCCGGTACAATTCTGTACAGGAACACTGCGCACGATCACTGGCTCTATCGCGCACGACCACTGGTCATGCGCCATTGATCGTGCGCACTTAACGCCCGTTTTATGAGTTCTGTTTGGCTTATCGCACGACCATTTACGATAGTGCGCACGACCACTGGTCGTGCGCCACTGATCGTGCGAACATTGTATTTTATAATTTTCTTCCCTTGCAGGCTCCGTCCAGGCAGGCGCACGATCACAGGAAGATACTGCGCACGACCACTAGTCGTGCGCCAACGATCGTGCGCACAGTTTATTCCAGCGTCTATAAAATGCCCTGCTCGCGATTTAGGTCAGCATCCTCGCCGTTTTTCCGCCCAGCTCCGCCGTTTTCGCTCCTTCCGCAGGTTTTTCGCCCCATCCATCGCCGCCCACCATATGGAGGTGCTCCGGGCTTGTTCTTCACGCCAACCTTGAGCCGGAGCTTCCTCTCGGCCTCCTCCTTCATCCTAGCGCTCCAAGGGAAGACCTAGCCGCCATCACCATCAAGAAAGAGGAAGTTTGCAACCTCTACCAGATCGTGACACGAAGAAGACAAGCTCATTGGAGAGTAGTGACAGCTTTCTCTACCCCGGACGTAGTTACGGAACGAGCTTGGACGCGGATTGACAACCCGGCGATTCCAACCGTGAATCTACAACGAGACTTTGGATTCGGTCGATTTCTTGCCTTATTCTTCTCTTATTGATGTGTATGTAGTTAGATCTGTGTATTAAGATGAAGTTGCACTTAAACTAATTTGTATTTCTATATATTTCATGTTTATGTGAAATGTTTGTTGTTTGAGTTGCTTGAGGTGCGCCCCATTCCATCTTCCATCCCACCGTCACGTTCGTGTGCCGCACTAGCAATTGCTAGTGGTGTGCTTGTCGAAGAGGTGCCGACGACCCTCATTCCGTTAGCCTACTCGCCCATCCGCCTACCGAAGCGTGGCATAGATGCCCGTGTATTCCATCCCGCCTAACGAAGCAGCGCGCTCAAGGTCTGCATAGTTCGATCCGTTAGCCTACTCGTCCATCCGCCCTTGCGACGCAGCGCGTTCAAGGCCTGCCTAGTCTCCATTCCTCCAAGCGAAGCATTGTATAGCGGCATTGCATAGGAGTAGTTGTAATATTTTATTTTATTATTCGCAAACCAAATCCCCCATTTCCGCATCCATCCGCTCGAAAGGACTTCAATCTCAAGTCCTTCCTCAATAATAAACTCCACCTTACTGTGTTCCTTTGAGATCGATACTTGGGGATTCATTCCCATTTTATATTACTTGAACGATCGGTACACTGCCGTTTCGTGCCGCAGTCTTACTACCGCCTTTAGCGTGTGCTAAGATTTGCGCCACCAAGTTTTTGGCGCCGTTGCCGGGGAACACAGTCGTGTGAGTTTTCTAGAGAGGGAAAACCTGAGAGAGAAGCCCTTCCTTTTGTAATTGCATTTTTTTGTTTTATTTCTTCTTATTCCATTTTCCTGTTTTAATTAGGTTGCTTTAGTAATTTTTTTTAGGTGTGGTATTTTGCACAATAGCATTTTTTATTTTGAATCGTATTATCTTCACACTATGTGGGCACATCTTAATTTCCGTTGCCGTTGGTGTGGAGCTACCTCCCACTCTAGTGATGAATGCCCTATGGAGAATAGTAGGCATAATTCTTATAGCCCAGCATATGGAGCACCGACTTCGTCTGGTACTCCATATGGTGCGCGTATGTCTTATGGCTACTCTGCTGAGCCTTTACCGTCGTACTTCTTTTCGGCTCCAGCTCCCGCTGTGCCAAAGAAGCCCGCAAGGCAGTGCCGGTTTTGTCAGAGCACTGATCATGTCCTGAAGGACTGTGCCGAGTATCTTCGCCAATTGGATGAGGATGACGAGCCGGATATCCGGATCGTCCCAACTCCTAACTCTGGCGGCACACCTTCAACATCCGGTTATGTGTCTTTGTCACCTTCACATCTTGAAGGGAATGGCATGGATACGGTCACCGGATGTGCGGCCGATCTATGCACCGACATTGCTGAGCCTATTCTCCATGTGCATCCACCACCTCTAGTGGATTCGATTCTTTGTGAGGAATCGGTGCTCGACTTTTATCCGAGCACTACTCCTCCCCCTATTGTGCATACTATACTCGTCTCCGACGACATTGTTGAGGATGTGTCGCAGGATGAGGCTGGCGATCTATGTGTTGTGCCTATTCCTATGAAGGAGGACAACCTTCTAGGTGAAGAGGAGTTTTCCTCAACACCGGTGGAGGAAGTCCAAATCTTGGGCATGACCACTGTCGATCCC
Organism: Dactylorhiza incarnata; assembly: GCA_033032865.1. NCBI lineage: Eukaryota > Viridiplantae > Streptophyta > Magnoliopsida > Asparagales > Orchidaceae > Dactylorhiza > Dactylorhiza incarnata. The sequence continues at coordinate 6,282,756 of JAWHQI010000080.1, forward strand.
GCTGAACCTTGCGGCATTGATGACAATGCCAACATTCTTTTACCTTCCCAATCTGATGGGAGTGAGACCGGGATCACTCCCCCGATTGATGTTTATTTATGTTCTTCGTCTTCTTTATTTCTTGATCCCCTTCCTTCACCCGAGCCTGTGCAGGTTGAATCTTCACAGGTACTTCAGGAGGACTTGGAGCTTTTTGCTCAAGTCAATGATGAGAGCATCCTCTCATGTGAGGAGGTTTATTCCCCCTCCGTAGAGGAAGCTCCACTCATTGCTTTCGCCTCCTGCTGCCTCCCTGCGGACGATACCTTGCTGGGCAAGGATAGTTTTGGTGAGTTGAGTGAGGATATTTCCTCCTCCACTTACATTCTCTACCCTCTACCTGTGAGGAGCAGGTATCTATATTTAGGTAGAGGGGTGACTGCTCTGTCTCCGTATCGGTACCCGCTACCGATGCGCATATTAGAACAGTTACCTGTGCACTTTTCTTTTCATAGGCCTATAAGCTAGAACTGTGCAAAACCTAAATAAGTCGTGCTGGGAGGACAATAACCCCAGTAGTTATCTTACTTTTCCTACATTTTTATTTCTTCTAATCATGTTTAGTTAGCTGTAGTTTATTTTAGTTTGTCTTTTTCTTTTGTTTTTGCGGAGCTGACCCCTGCAGGTATCCTTCTTCTGGATGGCGGATGCTGTAGCTTCATTTTAGCTTACACGCCAATCTTCTGGTATGCTCATTTCTGAGCATTGGGTACTCTCTTCCCCTAGTTCTTTTCTGAATATCATATATATATTGTGTGTATTATCTAGTTTAAGTCTGGGGGAGAGTAGTTCTGTGTGCCCACGCACGTGCACTATTGCATTTGCATACCAGGAGTATTTTAATTTCAATTATTTAGTTATGTTCAATTGCATTGCACACCACTACACCCACTCGAGCGTGCACTTAGCTGTTGGCACGTCTTGAGCCGAACTCATTTCTTTTCGTGTGATTTGGAAAATCACTGTGCTGGCTTAGGATTATGAGGCGGAGTAAAATGTTGACTCTGGTAGTGCTCCTAGTCGAGTGCTCATGTCTCGTTTAGAAAATCGTGTAGATTCAATTTCTTTTTATGCGTTTAGTTTATATTTTTTTTCTATTAGCGTAAATATTGTTTACTCTACTCAATTGGTGAATCCGGTGTGAATCAAACGGTAGCATAGGAATGTGTGTAGATGCTCGTTAGCCTCGTATTGCCCGAGTCGGGAGAAAGGATTATCTTTCTCGGTGACTAAGAACTTGCCCCAAGTGATTCTTGAAGCATGGGTATACGGTTAGTCAATTGCGTGAATGTGATATAGGCCATCATTTTGGCCCAGTTGAGCCTTTGTGCCCACTCCTATCGCTTTATCCTCGTCAGCCCAGTTGTGCCTACCCTTTCTTTGATTCAGCCCCACTGTTGTCTCACCAAGGCCTAAATGCCAATCCTAGTCGCACACCCAAATCTGAGCTTTAGCTGTTTATTATTTTCATGAGTTGGGTTGTTGATTTGGTGATATGTTTGTGAAGATGTGGATGTGTTTTATTGTTTAGCTGCTGAAAATGATAAGAAAAGAAAAGAAGTGAAAAGAAAAGAAAAAGATATGAGCTTTAATGAAAAATCTGTGTAAAAATATATGTTTGGGAGTAGGCGGTGCACACACCCATGTTGTTAAGTCTAAGTCTGGGGGTATGGTGCATCCGCGTGTTTTGCGGCTACTTGGATAGTGTTATGCATTTGCTCATTTGGGTTTTTGTGTTCTAAACCTTCATGTTTATATTTGTTTACCTCACCTAAACCCAAGCCTCATCTAAAACCTTAAGTCCTATTGATTCACGCATTTGAGTCAAACCAGTGCCGTGGAGAGAGTGCGAACGGGCAAGCTTATGGTCACCGACATTGATGGATTTCAATGGAGTTGTCCCGAGCCCCGATCTTTGGCAATGCGCGCCTCAGCGTTCAGTTTACTTTCTTCCTATGTACGACCTTATGATTCACCGCGATTCACTTTTTGAGTAAATGTAATATATAAATACGCCCCTAGAAAAGTATAAACTAATATGTACAATTAGGAATTTTATCTATTGTATTTCTATGCGTGTGAGCATGCGACTTCGCATGATACTCCGCTTGTTAATTTTTTTGTCAGCTATGTTTTTCCTGTCCGCGAGAGATGGTTTGCTCGGGACGCGCAAACAGTTAAGTCTGGGGTGTGATGAGTCCCAAATATATACACATTTATGGACTCATCTGGGCCGATTTTCTAGTCTTTGCACTTCACTTTAGACATGTTTTCATTCCTGTTTAATACTCCATGCTAAGTGCACTTCTAGGCCCGTTTTGGTGTTATTTCTTGTTCATCTTCGTTACTAGTTTTCAAGCAGTGTTAAGTGCCACCTTCAGTGGCTAAACTGGTGTTGTATGCTGGAACAGGAGTCGTGCAGGTGTTCCCGGTACAATTCTGTATAGGAACACTGCGCACGATCACTGGCTCTATCGCGCACGACCACTGGTCGTGCGCCATTGATCGTGCGCACTTAACGCCCGTTTTATGAGTTCTGTTTGGCTTATCGCACGACCATTTACGATAGTGCGCACGACCACTGGTCGTGCGCCACTGATCGTGCGAACATTGTATTTTATAATTTTCTTCCCTTGCAGGCTCCGTCCAGGCAGGCGCACGATCACAGGATGATAGTGCGCACGACCACTGGTCGTGCGCCAATGATCATGCGCACTGTTTATTCCAGCGTCTATAAAATGCCCTGCTCGCGATTTAGGTCAGCATCCTCGCCGTTTTTCCGCCCAGCTCTGCCGTTTTCGCTCCTTCCGCAGGTTTTTCTCCCCATCCATCGCCGCCCACCATATGGAGGTGCTCCGGGCTTGTTCTTCACGCCAACCTTGAGCCGGAGCTTCCTCTCGGCCTCCTCCTTCATCCTAGCGCTCCAAGGGAAGACCTAGCCGCCATCACCATCAAGAAAGAGGAAGTTTGCAACCTCTACCGGATCGTGACACGAAGAAGATGGGCTCATTGGAGAGTAGTGACAACTTTCTCTACCCCGGACGTAGTTGCGGACCGAGCTTGGACGCGGATTGACAACCCGGCGATTCCAACCGTGAATCTACAACGAGACTTCGGATTCGGTCGATTTCTTGCCTTATTCTTCTCTTATTGATGTGTATGTAGTTAGATCTATGTATTAAGATGAAGTTGCACTTAAACTAATTTGTATTTCTATATATTTCATGTTTATGTGAAATGTTTGTTGTTTGAGTTGCTTGAGGTGCGCCCCGTTCCATCCTCCATCCCGCCGTCACGTTCGTGTGCCGCACTAGCAATTGCTAGTGGCATGCTTGTCGAAGAGGTGCCGACGACCCTCATTCCGTTAGCGTACTCGCCCATCCGCCTACCGAAGCGTGGCATAGCGGCCCGTGTATTCCATCCCGCCTAACGAAGCAGCGCGCTCAAGGACTGCATAGTTCGATCCGTTAGCCTACTCGTCCATCCGCCCTTGCGACGCAGCGCGTTCAAGGCCTACCTAGTCTCCATTCCGCCAAGCGAAGCATTGCATAGCGGCATTGCATAGGAGTAGTTGTAATATTTTATTTTATTATTCGCAAACCAAATCCCCCATTTCCGCATCCATCCGCTCGAAAGGACTTCAATCTCAAGTCCTTCCTTAATAATAAACTCCACCTTACTGTGTTCCTTTGAGATCGATACTTGGGGATTCATTCCCATTTTATATTACTTGAACGATCGGTACACTGCCGTTTCGTGCCGCAGTCTTACTACCGCCTTTAGCGGTGTGCTAAGATTTGCGCCACCACAGGGCCCTGGAGGAGGATCTGTCCTCAGTATCTAGAAGATCTGCAGAAGAAGAAGGGAAGTATGACTTCCACTTCAGGTATTTTCGTTATAGAAATAAACCTTTCTGCTCCATCCTGGGTATTGGATACCGGATGTGGTTCTCACATTTGTATAAATGTGCAGGAACTGAGAAGGAGAAGAATGCTGGGTAAAGGGGAGGTAGACCTGCGCGTTGGGAATGGAGCAAGAGTTGCTGCCGTCGCCATTGGTGTTTACTGTCTTTCTTTGCCCACATGGCTTGTAATAGAACTTGATAATTGTTATTATGTTCCGACCATAACTAGAAACATTATTTCTATTTCATGTTTGGACATGATTGATTTTTCTTTCGTAATTAAGAACAATTGTTGTTCTATTTATAAGAATGATGTTTGTTATGGCGTTGCCCAAATGTTTAATGGTTTATATGTTTTGAACTTAGATCATCCGATCTATAACATAGAAAATGCTAAAAGACTAAAAACAAATGACTTGAATCCTACGTACCTTTGGCATTGTCGTTTAGGCCATATAAACGAGAAACGCATATCCAAGCTCCATAAAGATAGACTACTGGACTCATTTGATTATGAATCATTTCAGAGATGTGAGTCATGTTTATTAGGCAAGATGACGAAAGATCCTTTCACTAGTTGTAATGAGAGGTCTGGTGATCTCTTGGGGATAATACATAGTGATGTATGTGGACCCATGAGTTCTATGGCTAGAGGTGGGTTCTACTACTTCGTTACATTTACTGATGATTTCAGTAGATACGGATACGTGTTTCTTATGAAGAACAAATCTGAGACCTTTGAAAAGTTCAAAGTGTTTAAGAATGAAGTGGAAAACCAACTGGGAAAAAGGATAAAAGCACTCCAATCTGATCGAGGTGGCGAATATCTGAGTCATGAGTTTCGTGATCATCTGAAAGAGTGTGGTATTGTATCACAGCTCACTCCACCTGGAACACCTCAACATAATGGTGTTTCTGAGAGGAGGAATCGTACCTTGTTAGACATGGTGCGATCGATGATGAGTCATGCAGATTTGCCCGTTTCCTTTTGGGATTTTGCTTTAGAGACTGCTGCTTTCACACTAAATCGAGTTCCAACGAAAACGGTTCTAAAGACACCATATGAGATATGGACTGGGAAGCGTCCTAGTATGTCGTTCATCAAGATTTAGGGCTGTGAGGCATACGTGCGACGTCAAATGCCTGACAAGCTGGAACCCAAATCAAATAAATGTTATCTCGTGGGGTATCCTAGGGAAACCAAAGGATACTACTTCTACTTACCGTCTGAGGGCAAAGTGTTTGTCGCAAGGATTGGTGTCTTTTTGGAGAAAGAGTTCTTATCCAGAAAGACTGCAAAGGTAGAACTTGAAGAAGTTCAAGAGCCACAAACAATGAACGAACCAGAATTGGAACCTGAGCGAGGACTACAAGAAGTTGTAGCTGGAGAGCCTGCTCAAGAAACACAAGTCCTACGTAGATCTGGTAGACCAAGATTTGAGCCTGAGAGATATGGATTTCTCGTGTCTCAAATAGGTAGTGTGTTGCTTATGGATCATGATGATGAGCCTGCAACCTACCAAGAGGCTATGAATGGACCCAACTCCGAGAAGTGGCTTGAGGCCATGAAATCTGAAATGGAATCCATGTACGCAAACCAAGTTTGGACCTTGGTGGAACCACCTGAAGGGGTACGACCCATAGGGTGCAAATGGGTCTTCAAGAAGAAGACCGACATGGATGGGAATGTACAGACATTCAAAGGCTGGCTGGTGGCTAATGGTTTCAGGCAAATTCATGGTGTTTACTATGATGAGACCTTTTCCCCTGTGGCCATGGTCAAGTCCATCAGAATTCTACTTGCTATTGCTGCGTATTATGACTACAAGATCTGGCAAATGGATGTCAAAACGGCTTTCCTTAATGGAAACGTCCTTAAGGAAGTGTATATGACAGAACCCGAGGGTTTTGTATCTCCAGATGAATCCATTAAAATATGCAAGTTGAATCGATCAATTTATGGATTGAAACAAGCTTCTCGAAGTTGGAATCTACATTTTGATGAGAAAATCAAAGAGTTTGGTTTCATCAAGAACGAAGATGAGCCTTGTGTTTACAAGAAGATTAGTGGGAGCATTGTTGTCTTCCTGATATTGTATGTAGATGACATACTGTTGATCGGGAATGACATTCAGACCCTGCAAGTTGTTAAGAACAACCTAGGGAAGTGCTTTTCTATGAAAGACTTGGGTGAATCGACTTACATACTTGGTATTAAGATCTATAGAGATAGATCGAAGAAGTTGCTGGGTTTGACCCAGAGTACAAACATTGACAAGGTGTTGAAACAGTTCAACATGCTTGAATCCAAGAAAGGATTCTTACCCATGTCACATGGTGTGAGTCTCTCTAAGGACCAGTGTCCTAAATCTTTGGAAGATAAGGACCGCATGAAGTTGATTCCATATGCTTCGACAATTGGATCAATCATGTATGCAATGTTATGTACTCGACCCAATGTCTCATATGCTTTAAGCATGACTAGCAGGTATCAGTCTGATCCGGGTGAAGGTCACTGGATCGCAGTCAAGAATATCCTAAAGTACTTAAGAAGGACTAAGGATACATTCTTGGTGTTTGGTGGAGAGGAAGAGCTCGTTGTAAAGGGTTACACAGATGCAAGCTTCCAGACTGACAGAGATGACTCAAAGTCACAGTCAGGTTTTGTGTTTTGCCTTAATGGAGGAGCTGTAAGCTGGAAGAGTTCCAAGCAAGAGACAGTTGCTGATTCTACAACTGAGGCTGAGTATATCGCTACAGCGAATGCGGAAACAACGGTGCAATTGCACAAGCTAAGGAACCTAGATCTCATCAGCGCTCCAAGCACATACTTCGGCGGTTCCATCTTATTCAAGAGATTGTCGATCGAGGAGATGTGAGCATATGCAGAGTACCGACTGAAGAAAATATAGAGGATCCACTGACAAAGCCTCTTGCGCAAAAGAAGCATGATGGTCATGTTAGATCAATGGGTATTAGATACCTGAATGATTATCTTTAGTGGGAGCCTTGTGGATTGCATATTTGTTGGCTGTTTGTTCATTGGATGAATTGTAAAATGTACTATGTATTTCATTTTATATTTATGGCAAGTTCTTTTATTATGTCATTTATATCTGTCTGATAAGATTAATTAGCATAATAAATGCCCTTAGAGTGTTTGCTTCCATAGGAATTCAAGTACGTGACTTGAATGAGAGGGTCTATGTTTAAATGAAGCTTTATTCTTAAATGGTCCCTGGTCGAGGTATCATCCTAGAAATTTAGGGCGAGGATGAGACCATAAGACCAGCATGTGCGTTGACTGATGACCGGATCTCACAGGTCATGATATTGTGATATCAAGTCATCACATGGGTACTTGTTAAGAACAAGTTGTACTGGACAGACCCCCCGTGAGACTACTATGTGGATTGTTATATGAACGTGTCACAAGTAGGTCTCAAGTGACAATGGTGTTTGTGGTCCTTTGACCTGAAGTCATAGCATTCATCAGGTAAGGAAGAGCATACTTTGATGCCATCTAAAGTGTTCTCTTGAGAAAGGTTGACAATAAGGGTGGTTGTTGGGTATGTTACGAATCATTTGGATGTTTGTGTGTGAGCAGAAATGGGATTTGTCCTCCTGTATGACAGGAGTTACATCCATGGGCCCCTTGATGGAATGAGACTGAGAAATGCATCACCATGCTTGGTTGAGTCAATATATGATATTGAGCTGACCAATTTTTAGACAGTCTATTCTGGATCAAGAAACTAGGATTGAACGATTATGAGGGTGACACGGTCCATGCCTCTAGTTCTATCCGGATGTAAAGGACAAAAGGACATGACAACACTGATACATTGGTCATGACAGGCTTGTTGAGTTATGAACTCTTATTGCTTGGGTAGCAATGATGTATTGCTAGATGCCGCTCATTGTTTGTGAGACTTTTGTTGATACTTTGTGATCAAGTGGGAGACTATTGGAGTTTCTGAGATGATCTCAAAGCAATCAACAGTTAGTCTTGCTGCCAACGCAATATGAGCCTATAAGGTCGCACATAGAAGCGTTTGGAGAAATTGGAGAAAGGATTGTGTTGGCCTTACTCATATTGGATATGAGTGGAGGACCAATCCTGTGATTGCTTGGAATTAAGTTGAGAATGTCTCAACGGGAAATCGTTTAAAGGGTTTAAACAAACGGATTTTACACTAGATAATTCGGCTAAAGGCATTAACCGAATTCGACTAAAGGGTTTAGACGAATTCGGCTAATGGCAAATTCGACTAAAGGGTTTCGCCGAATTTACATAGCCGAATTTATATATAGTCGAATTCATCGAAATGGTTTCGCCGAATTCGGTTATAGTGAATAGCCGAATCTATATATAGTCGAATTCATCGAAATGGTTTCGCCGAATTCGGTTATAGTGATTAGTCGAATTCGGTTAATTTGATTAGTCGAATTCGGCGAATGTAAATCTGGACAGATTTTCTGTTTTTCCCTCTGGTCTGCGGATAGCTGATTTTATGCCTTGCTTATAAAAGGAACGTGATTAGGGCTTCGATGGTTACGGTTTTTCAGATCGAGCCCTTTTGCGAGAGAACAGACGACGGAAGTGTTCCGTCTGTTCTCGTTCCGTCCGCCGATCGTCGTTCCGCCGCCGCTAGTCACCGCCGCTGGTCGCCGCCTCCTCTGGATCGGACCTAGCAGTCCATGAGGACGTTGAGAGTATCCTTCTTCGACCTAGTTCTTGTACGACAAGAAGCTAGGGTTCTCCTTTGCTCGTGTGGATTTCTGTAGAGGGATTGATCTATTTCGATCCTTGAAGAACTCAAAGGCAAATTTCGAATTTCTCTTGGAGCACCTTGGTTGAGTATTGACTCAATTCCGCGAAGGTATATTGTATTTCGATTTGCATATTCTCTTGAATCATGAAAAACCGCAAGATCCGTTGATCTCTTTTTGGGTTGTTCTTGTTCATTTCCGCTGCGCATATTCGATATGTCATCCCTTATGAAGGGGTATAGAAAACCCAACAAAGACTTGCATTGATAAACAACATGCAAGTTTTTGTTTCCCTAGTGAAGCTTGTGGAGTTAAAGACCATCTTGCGGGGGTTTGCCCATTCAATATTTGTGGTATGACAAAGAGCGGAAGCGACATCTTCCGGTGTAATAGTACGTTTTATGAAATCGTACTCATCTCTCTCTGGATTATCAAGATAAAAATATTCGTTAATGGCTTGAGCAGAAAAATTAATTTCCCTTCCTCTCACTATGACCTTGTGCTCATTACAAAACTTGCCATTCACATAGAATTCATATACCCATGACATCACTGCTTCAGTTCGGGGATGGAAGAAGGAATCCCAACCCTGTTTTTGGATTTGATCTACATAGCTTGTACTCCATCCCTTCAGTTCCATTTCAAAACCACGCTCAAAGATGATCGGTTTTGATCTTACATACTCGTAATGCTCTTTTGCCTCGTCGTTAACAAACCGTCTAAGGAGAACATACTAAATGAGTAAAACCCCAAATGGCAAGGCCTAGAGTTGGGGCGAGATAGGAAGTACTTACAGAGATCGCCGGTCACTCCCTCCTAGTTGCTAAGTGGTCGTCGCTTCAGTAGGCTCGCCCTCTTCCAAGTGATTCGTCGGTCTCTACCTTCTCCAAGCAATTCGCCGGTCGCTTATGCCCTAGGCGATTCGTGTGAAATACGCGGGTTTGGGAGATGGAATACAAGCAGCGGTTCACATGTAGGCAACGGTTTAAACAGGAAGTGGTTCAATCGAACGGGTTCATGGAAGTGGCGCTGACTGGTTTTAAGGGTTCCTTTAGTTAAATTAAACAAGTAGTGTTTTAAACAGGAAGCGGTTCAGTTGAACCGGGGCGGGCTGGATTAATTGGACCGGCCTTCGTTAACTCTTCTACACATAAGCAAAGGAAAACAAAACATCAAAGAATATGTTGTAACACAAATTTTTGAACTAAAATTTTTTGTTATGACATAATTTTCAGAACTAATTAATCAAAAACAAATTTACTTAGACTTAATGTGATATATTGATCTGCTAAAAGATGGGTTGCCTCCCACTCAGCGCCTAATTTCTTGTCCCGGCAGGACTATTCAAGCTTTAAGTTGTCATTTCAGTTGGATGAACGAAACCAATCGTTCATTATCGCCGCTCCGGTATATTTTCAAGTGCTCGCCATTAACTTTAAATTCAGAATTATCTTTTTCATATAATATGGTGATTGCGCCGTACAAATGTACTTCTTTAACTCGGAATGGCCCCGACCAACGAGTTTTTAGTTTTCCGGGAAATAATTTGAGCCGTGAATTAAATAATAGTACTAATTGCCCGGGTTCAAATTGTTTTATGTTTAACCGTTGGTCGTGCCATTTTTAGTCCGTTCCTTATAAATCCAAGAATTCTCATACGCATTCATCCTTAATTCCTCTAACTCATTCAGTTGGAGAAGTCTCTTCTCTCCTGCGCTTTGAAAATCATAATTTATTTTCTTAATTGCCCAATACGCTCGATGTTCTAGTTCCATGGGTAAATGACAGGCTTTTCCATATACTAGCCTATAAAGGGTTAATCCAATAGGTGTTTTATATGCTGTCCTATAAGCCCATAATGCATCATTAAGCTTCGGAGACCAATCTTTACAATTAATGCTAATTTTCTTTGCAAGAATTTTCTTTATCTTGCGATTAGAAACCTCTGCTAAACCATTTGTTTGAGGATGATATGCTAATGCCACTTTATATGTGACGCCATATTTCTTTAATAAAGTAGCAAATAGGTTGTTACAAAAGTGACTCCCACCATCACTAATGATAGCTCGTGTTGTGCCAAATCGATTAAAAATATAATTCTGCAAGAAGTTTACAACCACTTTAGCATCATTCTTAGTGGTGGCTATGACTTCAACCCATTTAGACACATAGTCACGACGAGAAGAATAAACAAATGTCCATTCGAGTTAACAAACGGTCCCATAAAGTTTAAGCCCAAAACATCAAAGAGTTCAACTTCTAAAATTACGTTCATTGGCATGGACTCATTTTTCTTAATATTCTCATTTCTTTGACATCGATCACATTGGCTAACAAATTCTTTGGAGTCTCGGAACAAAGTAGGCCAATAATCCCGCCTCAAAAACTTTCATCGCCGTTCTATCCCCCTTGAAATGACCTCCGTAAGGGGAGTTGTGACATTTAGCCAAAATAGATTTCATTTCTTCATCCGGTATGCATCATCGCACAACAACATCTGCTCTGATTTTAAATAAAAAGGGCTCATCCCACTTGATGTAAAAATCTCTTCTTTTGTTGATATGATAAATCCGGTGAATAAATATTACTAACTAAATAATTTACATAATCAGCATACCATGGTAAAGAGTTGTAAGAAACAACCAAGATACATTCATCAGGGAATCTTTCATCAATCTCAGTTGGAAATAAGGAATTTGAGGACTCAATCCTAGAGAGATGATCGACAACCGGATTATCAACACCTTTTCGATCTTTAATTTCTAAATCAAATTCTTATAACAATAAAACCCAACGAATTAGCCTCGTTTTAGCATCTCTCTTTTCCATTAGATAACAGATAGATGCATGATCGGTGAATACTATGATTTTTGTGCATAAAAGATAAGATCTAAATTTTTCAAATGCAAAAACTGTTGGATTGTGGAGCCTGGCTGCGTTGGGAGTACTGGACACTCACCACAATTTTGTCAGGGGCATTTATGTAATTTTTGCTTGTAACTATGTATGTTTAAAAGGGCCTTGTTTTCGGCCTAGGGTTACGGTTGGTTGCAAAACAACTGAAGGCGGAGCGGCGGAAGAAGAGAGGTGTAATTTCTTCTTTAATCCTTTCATAGTGATTTTCTGGGCGCGAGTGGTCGTGGTTTTTTCCCGGATTTGGGGTTTTTCCATGTTAAAAGTCTGTGTGTTTTTGTCTGCGTTTTTCTGTGATTCTTGTGGTTTCTATTGGCATCGTTGTTCCCTAACAAAAACCACGGCAAGAAGTTCTTTTTCAGTTGTGGTATAATTAATTTGTGCCTCAATTAGAGTTTTGATAGCATATGCAATGGTATGAAAGACCTTTTCCCGTATTTGCCCTAAAACTACCCCGACGGCGTAGTCACTAGCATCGCACATGAGGACAAAAGTCTCTCCCCAATCAGGAGCTACTATAATAGGTGCCGTAGTCAACCGGGTTTTCAATTCATTGAATGCATCTAAACAATTATTGTCAAAATGAAACCTTGCATCTTTCTCTAACAAACCACTCAAGGGTTTGACGATCTTCGCAAAATATTTGATGAATCTCCTATAAAATCCAGCATGCCCCAAGAAACTTTGCAATGCTTTTACATTTTTAGGAGGAGGTAATTTCTCAATCACCTCTATCTTTGCCTTGTCTACTTCTAGCCCATTCTTAGATACATGATGCCCAAGTACTATACCTTCTCACACCATGAAATGACATTTTTCCCAATTTAAAACGAGGTTAGTTTCAACACAACGTAAAAGCACTCTTTCTAAACACTTCAAACATTCATCAAATGATTTCCCAAAGATGGAAAAATCATCCATGAATATTTCTATGTCATGATCCATAATATCTGAAAATATAGCAATCATACAACGTTGGAAAGTGGTCGGTGCATTGCACAAGCCAAATGGCATTCGTCTAAAGGCAAATGTCCCGTAAGGACACGTGAATGTGGTCTTTTCTTGGTCTTCCGGATCTACCGTAATCTGATTATATCCGGAATACCCATCTAGAAAACAAAATAAATCATTTCCGGATAATTTATCTAAGACTTGATCTATAAACGACAACGAAAAATGATATTTTCTAGTGGCTTTTTTAATTTACTGTAGACCATACATATACGCCATCCCGTGATCATTCTAGTTGAAATTAATTAATTCATTCTTTTCATTTCATATTACGGTCATTCCCCCTTTCTTAGGAACACATTGGACCGGAGAGACCCACGAACTATCTGAGATGGGGTAAATTATTCCTGCATCAAGCCATTTGATAATTTCTTTTTTAACAACCTCTTTCATAGGCGGACTAAGACGTCGTTGAGGCTCTATAGACCCTTTGAAAGATTCTTCTAGAAGAATCTTATGCATGCATACTGAAGGGCTTATTCCCTTCATGTCCGCGATGGTCCATCCTATAGCGGGTTTATATTGCTTTAAGAGAGTTAATAATTTTTGTTGTTCCGGTAATAATTTGGAATTGACTATGACCGGCAACGTATCATTCTCTCCTAAATATACATATGATAGATGTTCAGGAAGCAGTTTTAACTCAAGAATGGGAGGATTGATAATAGAAGGTTTATCCACACAAGACCTCTCTTGCATGTCTAGTGGTTCCGGGTTACGGATGAATGCCGATTGATGTGTAAATGCTTCCAAACACTCTTGAATTTCTTCTTCATCATCAGATTTTTCATCATCGGTTGACCTATCCGTTACCGCTTCATCTTCCAACTCTTGACTCTTGCTAAGTCCATAATCATAAAGGGTCATGCATTTTACCTCTTCAATATCATCCCCTTCTCTATGAGGAAATTTCATTGCTTTAAGCACATTGAATGTGACTTGCTCATCGTTAACTCTCATGGTTAACTCCCCCTTATGAACATCAATCAAAGTTTTTCCGGTGGCTAAGAAAGGTCTACCCATAATAATTGGCACCTTATTATCTTCTTCCATATCCAAGACTACGAAATCAGCGGGAAAAATGAATGTTTTTTACCTTAACTAAAACATCCTCTACAATCCCTTTAGGAAAAGTAAGAGATTTGTCGGCCAACTGCAATGTTAGTGATGTTTTAGAAATTTCACCTAAACCCAATTTCTTGTAAATAGAAAGAGGCATCAAATTAATACTTGCCCTAAGATCGCACAAAGCCTTACCTTCAAAGTGGTGTCCAATAGAACATGGAATCGTGAAACTTCCGGGATCTTTTAACTTTGGTGGGAGTTTCTTTTGGAGGATTGCACTACACTCATGGTAAGCGCTACCATTTCATTTATGCCAAATCTTCTTTTCTTATTTAAAATATCCTTCATAAATTTAACGTAGCTTGGCATCTGTTCTAAGGCCTCAGCGAAAGGGATATTAATTTGCAGTTTTTTAAATATTTCAAGAAATTTTTGGAATTGATGGTCTAATTTACTTTTCCTTAGCCTCTAGGGAAATGTTGGTGGTGGGTAGGTAATTACTTTTTCGTTCTTTGTAGAAAACTCTATATTATTCTCATTCTTACCTTCTTCTACTTCTTCTAATTCCTTCTCAACACTTTTACTAAGTTCTTGATTTAATTCTTTAACAGGCTTATTAAGATTGTTATTCTTCATGCTATCTTGAAAATTATTATTTGCGAGTTGATTGTCGTTATGACTACTTACTAACTCTCTTCCACTCCGCAATGTAACAACTTTACAATGTTGGTTATCATTTTTAGGATTGTGTATGGTATCCGTTGGTAATGTGCCTTGTGGTCTAATGTTTAAAGTGTTTGCAATTTGTCCCAATTGTGTTTCAATTACGCGCATCGAACCTTCTAAACTAGAAAACCGGGCTTCATTCTTTTGCATAAACTCTAAGATGACTTCGTCGGATAACTTCTTAAAAGGCCCCGCATGATTAGAATTATAATTTTGATGAGGAAGATTAGAGTTTGTGTTAAACATATGTGGAGGCGTTGCACCAGTATTGTTTTTCCAGGATAAATTAGGATGGTGTCTCCATTCTCAATTATAATTATTTCCGTAAGCATTTTGACTTTGTTTAAACTGTCCCCCAACATAATTAACCTCTTCGTTATTATTTACTAATTGCTCAATTGTTAGAGTGGGGCAAGAGGTGATTGTAGGAGTGACTATGCTATTGACTTGTGCGTTCATTTGATTTTGGTGTAAAATCAAAGCATCTAACCTCTTATTAATGGTATTAAATTGAGATGTCATTTGGGCTGCAAATGACGTCAATTGGTCTAATTGAGACCATTGTAAAAGGTCCACACTTGTTGATGAATGACTAAGCCATGGTGGGGACACTTTCGCAATAGTTCTTTAAAGCGTTCCCAATCATCATAAAGGGTTTCTCCATTACCTTGCATAAAAGTCGAAATATCTCGCTTCAACTTAGCCGTTTTAGATGGGGGAAAGTACTTGGCTAAAATTTTTTCTATCAAAAGGGCCCAAGTGGTAATGGATCCATTGGGTAAAGAGTTCAGCCAATCCTTTTCCCTTCCTTCTAAAGAGAAAGGAAACAAACGTAACTTAATTGCTTCTTTAGAGGCACCATTAATCTTAAACGTATCACAGATTTTCATGAACGTCCTTAGATGAGAGTTGGGGTCTTCGTGATTAAGGCCACCAAATTTATTATGTTGAACAAGTTGCATAACCGTAGAGTCGATTTTAAAGTTATTAGCCTCGATAGCGGGTCTAGCGATATTAAATTGTAACCCTCCCTGTAAAGGCATATTATAGTCGCGACATGCTCTCCTATTTTCGACGGGGTGCCCATTATGTTCTACCTGTCCTCCTAAATCCTGACCTTCCTGATGATTCTCATTCGGATTCATAGCTGAAGAATGGATTTGTTCTAAACGAGCAGTTTTATGATTTTTTTCTACACGTCCTTTCAATCTCTAAATTCAACGGTAATAGTTCAGTAGGTCGAAATCTGGACATGCACTAGCAGAATAACAAGTAGAAGTAAAAACATATTAAAAGAAAACAGAATTAAAAGTTTGACCTCTAAATACTATGGATTACTAATATTGCAAGAAAACAGAACAATAGATTAATAGCAACTCCCCGACAATGGCGCCAAAAACTTGATACACCCAAAATGGATATATATATATATATATATATATATATATATATATTAACGCAAGAATACGTGCCAGATCAAGTAAGTGCGAGTGAAGATCGTTCCCTCGGAGAATTGGTTAACCTAAAGCTTGCAATTACTAGCTACTCCATTCTCTAAATTCAAACAAGTCGAGTGCCGTGAGTTTTCAAAATTAATAAAGTTTATAACGAGGATTTGAATTAACTAGAATATTTGCGAGGATTTTTAGAAATACTTTCTTTTTATCAGTTGGAGAAGAAGTAGTCTTGTATTTTAGATTTCTTGTGTATGTTGAAATGGTGCATGAAAACTTTACTAGACAAGATTGTTTGATTAAATTAACTTGCAGTGATTTTTATTGAAGAATTCCTCATCTCTCGAATCTCGGAAGTCTTAATATTCTATATTCACCTAGTCATCTCTAACTTAGGAAGAATGAGAATATTTCGTAGAATATAAATTGGATCTGCTAGCAAAAGGAGGGAATCTCTTCCTCTCTTCTTTACTACGACGAACTTGTGAGCGATTGTACTTCTCCTCTCTCAAATCTTGAAATACACCACAATGGTAGAAACTCTTAGTTAACAATTTCTAATACTCATCTCTCGATTCTCGTAGTAAAATAAAAGACAAAAGCACAAACCAAAAGTTTTGATAATTAATTCAAAAGTTTTACCAAAGAGAATTCATCAAACAAACTCAACATAAGAAAGATTACACCATCAAAACACACGCAATACTCTCTTCATACAAGAATTAGAGAGTTTAGTTCATAACTAAGGAAGAACGCCGTAAGATTAAAGAGATCTTACAAGACATGGCTTCCGAAATTCAGTTCTTGCCTTTCCTCCGGTTCTTCTCCTCTTGTTCTCCTTTTTCGAAAATAATTAAAGATGAATAATGCTTTTTCTCTCTCCCCATACACTTAAGTAGTCATACGCCCACTTCAGTGTCCACATATGGACGGATAGATGCATCCTTTGGCTGTCGTAACTGCCCAAAACTGATTAATTTCTAATATGATTTTTCAGTTTCCGCCGATATGTTATAACATGTTTTTTCTGAACTACAATAATATGTTATAACATATTTTCTGCATCCTTTAAACTGCTTTAAATAGCGCCCAATATGTTGTAACAACTTCTTCTGAACTGCAATAATATGTTGTAACATATTTTCTGCACTTCAAATATGCATAACTCTTGACCGTTCAAGCTAGGTACATTGGGATTTCTGTGCAAAAACATGTGAAAATGACGATAATTCCCCAAACTTTCACCAAGTAATAAATCACTTATGTTTAATATATTTTTAACAAATATTTAACAAATATATTTAATAAAGGGTACAAAATATGAGTGAAAATAACTTCTTTGTGAGAAGTTATCAGGCGACCATACAATGAATGAAATGGAGAAAAAAAGGGAGACAAAGGTGTTGGAACTTGGTCTTCCGCATCTCCTAGGTTTGAGAATAACAAATCCTATGTGTATTTGATCATATGTGTTTAAGTGTGCAGGAAACCAAGCCATATGACTCAAGGATAACATAAGAAGGTTGCCCCCAAGTTTGAAGCTAGAATCCCAACATGTCCACTAGCACCGGCAGTAGCACCTATCACATGCGCTAGCTCTGATTAGGCAAGTTCAGGCGGCAAGTATAGAAGGCGATAACGCCAGGCGGTAGCAGATAGCGTCAGCGATAGCACAGAGCACAAGAGGAATTTTGGAAAGGTTTCCTTGGAATGAAGATACGCACGCAGAGAATGTTTCCTAATCTGGGATAGCGCCGACGGTAGCGCTATCGCTAGCTTCAAGGCTATAAAAAGGACCCCTCTTCTCTCATTTTGTATACACATCCTAGAGAGAGGTCCAGTGCCATAATTCCAGAGCCTTATTCTGTCGAGAGTTGATCTCCCACCCAAAGTTCCGTGAGTTTCTGAAGGAGGATTTCTACATGCCGCATCCGACCGACAATCACTTCAACTATGCTTATTCTACAACGGTCTTTAGTCTCCAACTTCAGAAGTTCTTCAAGAGGGAGTTTTTAATATTGTTGTTATTTTCATTCTTGTAATCGCTTAGTAAATTCGCCTCGTATTGACGACTAGGTCTGGGTAAGACTTAGGGAGAAATTCGCCTCGTGTTGACGACTAGGTCTAGGGTGTAATTCTAGGGGGGTGGTTGAGGCCGTATCTGAGGGAGGATTGGCTAGAGCGGCTTGAAGCCGTATCCGAGAAGGATAGGCTAAAGCCACCGGTTTGTGGGGATACGAGTTGGGATAGAAAACAAAAAAGTCTTTTTACTATTCACCTTCGATTTCTAGCATTATAAGAAGTCAAATTTTGTAATCCTACATTTCATATCAATAAAACCATGTTTCTATTTTATTTCACTTAATTTGTCTTTGTTTTGCACTATTTTGATCTCCTAATATTTCAAGTATTTCAAAATATATTAACAGTTTTTAAAAACCCTTATTCACCCCCTCTAAGGGCAGCTACCGATCCAACAAGTGGTATCAAATCAGTTTTATTCCAAAATGATCTAACAACCGAGAATAATGGCATCTCATGATCTCGCTTTTCCTGAGGGTCAAGGTGTTGGTAGACCATCTCTTTTTACTGGGTCAAATTTCAACTACTGGAAATCTAGGATGATGTGTTTTCTTATGACCATGGATATAAAAGTATGGAACATGGTGGAAGTTCGGTACTCTCCTCCTACAATTGCAGTAGGAGAGGCTACGTTAGAAAATCCTAAGAATAAATGGGACAATATCGATAAACTTTAATGCAAAAGCAATGAACGCTTTATATTGTGCTTTAAATTGAACTGAATTTAATCAAATTTCTGCATGTGTAACTGCTTATGATATTTGGAACCAATTAGAAGTTACTCATGAAGGTATATCGCAGGTGAAAGATGCAAAGCTATTCCAACTGGAATCAAAATATGAAAAATTCAGGATGAATGCTGAAGAAGACATCAACTCGATGTATACACGCTTCACCAAGATCGTCAACGCTTCAAAAGCTCTTGGAAAGATCTACTCCGATGGCGACTTGGTTAGAAAGATTCTTCGCTCTCTACCTCCGAGGTTCAATCCAAAGGTGACGGCCATCTCAGAGTCACACAACCCAAAAATGCTCCAGATCGAGAATCTCATTGGGAATCTCAAAACCCATGAGGTAGAACTCCAGATTCAACACGAAGAATACAACAAGGAGCCAAAGAAAAAGGTGATGGCACTAAAATTGAAGAAGGAGAGCAATGAAGATGATGATGAAGATGAATAAGGTCTCCTGGTCAAGAACTTCAAGATATTCATTAGAAATCCTGAAAGAAGGAACACCTCCAGAAAATTCTTCCAGAAGGATGCTCGACGAAAAAGGGTCTTCCTCTTCATAAAAAAAAAGGAAAGTGAAGAAGAAGAAGAACGGCCGCCACCAGAGTGCTTTCACTGCAGGAAGATCGGGCATATTCGGAGCCAGTGCCCAAAGTATCTAAAGAAGCAAAAAGAAAAACGATACAAAGGGAAGGAGAAAAAGAAGGTGCTGAAAGCTGCAACATGGGATGATTCTTCATCTGAAGAATCAAGCAGATTTGAGTCAAGCAGCGAGGAGGAAGCAAACTTATGCTTGATGGAAAAAGACAACGATGATGACACCAATGTTCTTAGTGACACTGAGGTAACTCCTCCCACCTTTGAAGAACTTTATGATGAATTTGTTTTAACCTGTAAAGCTTATGATAAAAGTATAGAAGATAATATTGAAAATCATAATCTTACTAAAAATTAATCTCCTTTGAAAAAGAAAGGTTCCATGCCAAGAGTGTGAGCACTCCTTATGTAAGGCAAAAGAACTTGAAGTTTCGCTTTCTAAGGCCCTCTCAAAAATCAAAACTCTTACAAGAGAAAATGAGGACTTAAAGAGAAAACTAAAAACCTCTCTCTTATAAATTGAAAATAACAAAAAGGGATTTGAAGATAAATGTGTTATGCTTGTAAAAGAAAATTCATCATTACAAAACAAACTCATGACCTCAATATGGCCATCAAAAACTTTGGAATTGGTCAAAAATCCCTGGACATGATTTTGGGGAACCAATGCTATGGTTCTAGAAAATTTGGGCTCGGACATCAAAGTGACAGCTACCGCCCGACGCTAGCCACTAACACCGGCGACAGCCCATCATATAAAACATCATCTGTTTTTTCTAAAAATCAAACATCATCCAGTAATAACAATGTAGAATTTCAGAAAAGGGTCTCAACTCCCTTTATTTTGTGTGCAAACTGTCATAGATTTGGACACACGTCTAGCTCTTGCAGAAAAATAAAACAGGGATATTTAAAGCAAATCTGGGTACCTAAGACCTCCACTTATTCTATAGGTGGTACCTCTTGGGTATCCGGATCTTTACTTTTATCCTCTTTCTAGATTTGCAGGAAGGCAAAGGAAACAGAGGACGTATGGTACTTGAACTCAGGCTACTCCAAGCACATGACAGGAAACAAAGCAAAGTTCCTTTGCCTAGAAAAGAAGAAGGGAGGGATCATAACCTTTGGTGACAACGGTAAAGGAAGGATCATGGGAGTCGGTATAATGGGTAAGGAATCACTTACTATCTCTAATGTTCTTTATGTAAAAGGATTAAAACATAACTTAATATCTATTAGTCAACCATGTTATAAAGGATTAGATATTTTATTTGAGTCATCCACAAATCTTTGCATAATATTTAATCCTAACACAAAAGATAGTTTACTAACTGCACCTATAACTCACAACGTATATGTAGTTTTCTTTCATGATCTTTCCAAATCATCTATAAAATATTTTATAACTAAAAATGATGAGTTAGAACTATGGCATAGACGTTTAGGTCACGCCAGTACAAAGCTCATTTTAAAACTAGCCAAAAAGGAATTGATTAGAGGTTTGCCTAGATTAAATGGAAATTTATCTTCACTATGTCCTCCATGTCAAAAAGGAAAATTTACTAAATCTTCTTTCAAAAGCAAAAACGAAATTTCTACTACAAGACCTTTGCAATTAATTCATATGGATCTTTTTGGCCCCGTTAGCGCCGCAAGTCTTGGTGGTAGAATATATACTTTTGTTCTAATAGATAATTTCTCTAGATATTGTTGGACTTTATTTCTCTCTTCCAAATCTGATGTGTTTTGCGAATTTTCAAAACTATGTACTCGTATTCAAAATGGACTAGATTTATAAATAAAATACATTCGCTCAGATCATGGAGGAGAATTTGAAAATGAAAATTTTAAATCTTTTTGCAAAATATTATGTATTAAGCATGAATTCTCTGCTCCTCACACACCTCAACAAAACGGTGTTGTAGAAAGAAAGAATAGGACAATTTAAGAACTAACATGCACTATGTTATCTGAATACAAATTACCTAAGTCATTTTGGGCCGAAGCTGTAAGCACATCATGTTATGTAATGAATAGGGTCATGCTTCGTCCATCTTTAAATCTCACACCTATGAACTATACTATCAAAAGAAACCTAACATATCATATTTTAAAGTATTTGGATGTAAATGCTTTATTCTCAATACAAAAGATGCCTTCAGAAAGTTTGATGAAAAATGTAATGAAGGAATATTTCTTGGATACTCTTCAACTAGTAAAGCCTATAAAATATTTAACAAAAGAACGAGTAAGGTTGAAGAGTCTATTGATGTAAAATTTGATGAATTTATTTCTTATGTAGAACAACTTCCTACAGGTGCAAATGATGAACCTTTGCCATCTTTGGAGACGACGAAGATGAACCTTCCAAAGAGGAGGAGGAGGCCAAGGAAGATGAATATGTGCCTCCAAGCATCTTAAACTTCTCAAACAATCATCCAAAGGAGCTTGTTATTGGGGAACCATCTATTGGGGTAAGAACTCGATCTTCTCTTCATGAAACGTTTTCAAATATTTGTTTTGTCTCCGAAATTGAACCTAAAAACGTTTCAACCGCTTTAAATGATGAATTTTAGTTTTTGGCTATGAATGAAGAGTTAGATCAATTTGAAAGAATAAAGTTTGGAATCTAGTAGAATGTCCATCTAATCATCCCGTTGTTGGCGTAGAATGGATTTTTAAAAATATATTAGATGGTGAATCTAGAATTACAAGAAATAAAGCTTGCTTAGTCGCTTAAGGTTTTTCTCAAATCGAGGGGATAGATTTTGAAGAAACTTTTGCACCCGTTGCTCGCTTAGAATCTATACAGATATTTTTGGAATTTGTGAGTTTTAAGAGAATAAAATTATTTCAAATGGATGTTAAAAGTGCTTTTCTAAACGAGTTTATATAAGAGGAAGTTTATGTAGAACAATCCCCAGTTTTATAAATGAAAAATTTCCAAATCATGTTTATAAATTAAAAAAAGCGCTCTGTGGTTTAAAATAAGCGCCTCGTGCATGGTATGAAAGACTCACATCATTTTTATTAAGGCACGATTATGTCATGGGAAGTGCCGACAACACACACTTCATTAAGCTTAATAATAACGCTTTAATTATTTTACAAATATATGTTGATGATATCATTTTTGGAGCTACTAATGAAGAGTTGTGTAATGAAGTAGTCTTAGTAATGAAAAATGAATTTGGATTGAGCCTTGTAGGAGAACTCTCTTATTTTCTAGGTTTTCAAATTTTGACAACGAAATGATGGTATTTTTATCTTCCATACAAAATATGTCCATGATATGCTTAAACAATTTGGATTTGAATATCTTAAACAAGCTTCGACTCCTATGAGTGCTTCTTTAAAACTAGGAAAAGTTGAATCTAGAATTTCTGTCAATCAAACTTTATATAGAGGTATGATTGAATCTCTTCTTTACTTAAGCGCTTCTAGACTTGATATAATGTTTGTCATATGTTTATGTGCTCGCTTTCAAGCAAATCCAAAAGAAACTCATTTAAAAGCGGTAAAACATATTTTTAGATATCTATTAGGGCCATCTAGATTAGGATTATGGTACCCGCACAATGATTCATTTATAATACACGACTATTTAGATTCAGATTACACCAGATGCTCACTTGATCGAAAAAGCACTATTGGTACTTGTCACTTTTAGGACTCTCTTTAGTTGCATGGTCTAGTAGGAAATAATCTTCGATTGCACTCTCCACCACGGAGGTCGAATACATCGCTCTTGGGAGTTGTTGTGCACAAGATTTATGGATGAGCCAAACTCTAGAGGATTTTGGTTTTCATCTCAAAAACATTGATCTCAAATGTGACAACAAAAGTGCCATAGATCCTACAAATAACCCCGTATATCACTCTAGATCCAAACACATAGATGTTCGCTATCACTTCATTAGGGATCATATTAAGAAAGAGAATGTAAAAGTAAGTTTCATTGGTACGGACTCCCAACTTACTGACATATTCACTAAACCTCTTCCCGATGCAAGATTTCAATTACTACGACTAGAATTAGGTGTCCTAGATCTTTCGGATTATGTCACAAATGAAATCATTTTATGCAATTTTTACCTATCTAAACATCTTCAAATCTTCTGAAATTTCTGCATGAAACTAATCTTTGGACACTTAATCAATATCAAAAATTAGATTTTTCAAAATCCTAAAAATTAAGTGTACTATTTGCCACGCTAGTGCTAGCTCACCTGTCTCATTTTCTGTATTTTTAAATTTTTGAAAAATCCCTACAAATATGCTCTTTTATTTGTACTACTTATTTTTGCATTTCTGCCTTTAATAAATTTTTGAAAAATTAAAATACAAAAGCCAAATTACAAAATCTATTTATTTTCTCTTCCTTTATTTATTTGTTTAATTTCTATTTCAACATGCAAAAATCAAATACAAAAATATAAAACATCAAAAATTATTTTGAACTTAACTTTTCTATTTACATGTATCTTGCGAAAGGGAGATTTTAGATGTCACCCCATCACATCTCCTAGTACCGGTGCGAATCCCTCACATGGTAGACCTCGGGAAGTCCAAGATCAATTTTAAGAGTTCAAACATTAAATCAAAATTATTTTTCAAAATAAAAAAAAACTGTATGGACTTTATTTTGAAAATCAAGCATGGTTTAATCTATCATTTAGACCTTCTACAATGTTTGCAATTCATCTTTTCAACCTACTTTGAACATTGTTTTTATCATGCTTTGATATATGTAATCACATGTGCATCAATTGTAATAAAAAGTTGTGTAGAACCAAGCTTAGCATGCCTCTAAGTATGAGTAAATGTTTTATGGTTGATAATGATATTTATTCACTCACTTATTTTGGCAAAGTCTACATGTGCTTTTAATCTAAGAATGCTTGCATGTGTATTGTAATTGTACAATGAATTAAAATTGCACAAGTATCTTAGCTACACTACATTTATTTGCACTCTTAATAATTGAGAAAAATAGTTGTGCTTTCAAAATTACATTGATTTGCAAAACAAGTGTATTCGAAGAACTTTGTACAAAACAAAAAATCATAAAACAAATTGACAAAGATAGCTCTACCAAGCACTACTTGAACCTCCTGATAAGCATTAATAAGCATTGTGAGGTTGAGTACCTTGGAAAGAATAGTAAAGTGTCTTGTGCAAATCTTACTTTCTTTACACCACTTATTCTTAAGTACACTGGATCACAAAAAGAATCAATATTGAAAAATAAAGGTGTGTGATCCCCCAAACACTACTTTGCACCCTGATAAGTCTTAATGAGTATTATGTGTGCAAAGCACCTTGGTAGTTGTACATTTTCTTTTGTGCATTGAAGTGTGTAGAAGTAAAATTATTTGTGTTTTATTATGCACTTTACTCTACATATGTCTTATATTTTTGATTAATCATTTGTTTACTCTCTTCAAAATACACTTATGTGAACATCATTATCTTCCATAACACTTCTTATCATGTGTATTGGATCCTAATGCAAATTCTATACTGCTCTTTATATATAAAATGCACTAGATAACCTAGCATACTCTCTACAATGTTTGGTATGTCTTGAATTTGTGAATTGAAATAACATTGTAGTAGTTTCTTTTTGATATCCTTCTTTTATGTTTGGTTACTTTATTGTCAAACTTAAAGATTTTAAATGAATAATGATTTACAAAAATATATTGCTTTTTGGAACTTAAACTCATATTTTCTTCTTATGAATCATCATGATTACAAAAAAATATTTCTTGTATTTCTATAAGTCTTCCACATCACTACCATATATTTTTACCTTGCGCTTTCATGCTTATTTAAAGTCTTCTTTTTTGTGTGCATCGTCACTTGAGTCTTAAAATTCCTTTCCTTCAACAAGTGATAGGCTTGCTTGGTAAAATTTATATTTGTTATTCTAAACATGAATATTATTTTTATGCTAAAAACTCGGATTTATTTTTATGAAAATTCTTATGCTAAAAACTCCTTATCATTTCATTTCCTTATAAAGCTCGATCATGCCTTATCTTTTTTTTATCAAAAAACCTCTTTCTACGTCTCTTGCTACCTTACCCACTTTTGATAATAACAAAAGGGGGAGAACTAACATAAAAAATAATAAACGCTATCAATTGGAAAACTAACATGATTAAATATTAAGAAGATAACTTACATATAAGGGGAGCATTCACATAGGGGGAGCATGCATTTAGGGGGAGCAATTCTAAATATCAAAATCGATAATTATCCTAAGTCATCACTCACACACACACACAAGTACGTTTCATCATGCTTATATATTAATGCTCTGATTTAACATTAATGGATTTGTTATTATCAAAAGGGGAGTTTGTTGGAACATGGTCTTCCACATCTCCTAGGTTTGAGAATAACAAATCTTATATATATTTGATCTTGTGTGTTTAAGTGTGCAGGAAACCAGGCCATATGACTCAAGGATAACATAAGAAGGTTACCCCCAAGTTGGAAGCTAGAATTCCAACATGTCCACTAGCGTCGGCGGTAGCACATAACGCGGGCGCCAGCTCTAATTAGGCAAGTTTAGGCGGCCAGTATAGAAGGCGATAACGCAAGGCGGTAGCGGATAGAGCCAGGCGGTAGCGGATAGCGCTATGCGGTAGCGCGAAGCACAAGAGGAATTTTGGAAAGGTTTTCTTGGAATGAAGATACATACATGGAGAATGATTCCTAATCCAGGATAGCGCCGACGGTAGCGCTAGCGCAGGCACTAGCTCCAAGGCTATAAAATGGACCCCTCTTCTCTCGTTTTGTATACACATCCTAGAGAGAGGTCCAGTGCCAAAATTCCAGAGCTTTATTCTGCTGAGAGTTGATCTCCCTCCCAAAGTCTGTGAGTTTCTGAAGGAGGATTTCTACACGCCACATCCGACCGACGATCGCTTCAACCATGCTTATTCTACAATAGTTTTCATCTCCAACTTCAGAAGTTCTTCAAGAGGGAGTTTTTAATATTGTTGTTATTTTTATTCTTGTAATCGCTTAGTAAATTCACCTCGTGTTTGCGACTAGGTCTGGGTAGGACTTAGGGAGAAATTCACCTCGTGTTGGCGACTAAGTCTTGGGTGTAGATCTAGGGGTTGCTCGAGTCTGTATTTGAGGGAGGATTGGCTAGAGCGTCTTGCGGCTGTATCCGGGAAGGATAGACTAAAGCCACCAGTTCGTGGGGATACGAGTTGGGATAGAAAACAAAAAAAGTGTTTTTACTATTCGCCTTCGATTTCTAGCGTTATAAGAATTCAAATTTTGTAATCCTACATTTCATATTAATAAAATCATGTCTGCATTTTATTTCACTTAATTTGTCTTTGTTTTGCACTATTTTGATCTCCTAATATTTCAAGTATTTTAAAATTCATTAAAAGTTTTTAAAAACCCTTATTCACCCCCCTCTAAGGGCGCCTACCGATCCAACAAAAGGGTGGTCGGCCACACTTTTTAAATGAAGAATTGAAGAGGAGAATAGAGAGGGGGTGGCCACATGTGATTGATAAAATAAATAAGGGTGGCCGACCATGCATGGATTTAAATATGCAATATTATTTCATGCAAATGAGTAATAATTGGAAGCATGGTGAGGAGGCAATATGTATCGAAATAATAAAAAATTCCATGCGTGAGAAAGGTGGCAAAATTACTAAATAGCATTAAAGTGAGATAAATTCATGCAAAGGTGGCACGAATAAAAGTGATAATTTCATGCAAAAGGTGGTCATGCATGGATATTCTTCACGTACTAGGTTGACAACGGGCTTTTTTGTCGATGAGACGTGCCAAACTTCCCTCCAAGCCTATCATAAAATAAAACAAAATAATATTAGTGCGAATAATTATAAAATAATATTAATAAGATAATTATAATATAATTAAGAGGAAAATTATAAAATTTATATTAAAAATATAATAATAATGATAAGCATATTTAAGTCAAAATATGCGTCATCAAATTCTCATAAAACTTAGCATTTTGCTTGTCCCCAAGCAAAAACATATGAGCTAGCAAAATAATAAGAACTAACTAATCAACTTGGCTATGCCGTACACGAGTATGATGCGAAATTGGAAAGTAGGGGAATTATGAAAAATAAACTTAAAGTTCTTACTTAACCATGACATGAATTTTTATAAATTTCACTAACATAAAGATAAATCATCCCAAGTCTTAGCAAGATTAAAAACCAAGTAATGAGATGAATGAAAAGGTCAATGAGTTGCTACTGAAATCTAAGAGACATTTTATAACCACCTAAATCTAAATCAAATGTCCAAACTCCTACCTAAAGGCTTACCCAATGTACTTTTTCGCTATCTTGCTAAAAATAAACTTAGGAGCATGAATCAAAAGGACTTCATTAAGCATAACTTTTTATACTTGAGTTTAAGATGCGGATATCAAAAGATAAACGTGAAGGGTTAATCACACTTAATACATAAGTAAGAGCTTTGCAAAAACATGAATGCTATCAAGATAAACCCGCAAGACACCCCAAATAATTTTGAAATAAAAATTAGGGGTAAGAAATATACTCTTCAATTTCATTTCAATTTTTTCATAATTTTTTTGCGACAGTGATAATACTATAAAACTCCACCATTTTCAAAAAAAGGAAGTACACACTAACAACATATAAAACTCAAAATTTTAAGTGTGCAACATAAGTAGTCTAGATAGCTTTGGTGAACAATAAGTGGGGCAACATAAAGAGTGGGGAAAAGCTCAAAGTGGCTAGCAACGGTTAAGATCTTATGGTTCGGAATGGAAAAGCTCAAACGAATCAAGAGATGACCTAAATCATTTTCATGCTCCTAAGTCTATCTAAAACAAAACTTTGAAAGATTTAAAAGGTGCAAGTACTAGGTAGAAAATAAAAAAAACTTGACTTATCATGAAAGTGAAAATAATAATCATAAGTCAGCATTACAAAGATTTTTTGAAAAGAAGAAAACAATGGATGATAGAATTTATATAAGTGAAAAAGATAAAAAGAAAATCATGAAAAAGTGTAAAATTTTCAATAGATTTTTCATAAATAGCATGTTACATCTAATTAGAAACACCACACGAGTCAACATATTACTCGTGAAATATAGCCAAAGTGAAAATTAGAAAAATCTATCTAACTAAACAAGTACACAAATGATTAAAAACAAGAAAACACCAAGTCGTGGGTTACCGAAGACTAAGCAAAATTTCAATTCAATTTTTTTTTAAAAGTTTTTTTTTCATTTTTTTGGAATATTTTTGTATAAAAGAAAGAGAAAGCAAATACTATCTATTTGTTTTGAAAAATTTCAAATAAAAACAATGTGAACCAAATGCAATTCCCACCAAACATGAGAGAAACATCATCCTCGATGTTAAAAAAAGGGAGAAAGAAGAAATTATAAATAAAGAAAAATAAAAGAAGCACTTCCCTGAATTGGCGAGTTCGAAGACTGATGCCGCTCCCCCATGCTTGTGCATTTGACCATCTTTAGTATCAACTTGAATCATCATGAAAACAACAACGTTAAAGTAGGAGATCAAGGAGTTCGATCCGCAGAAGCCGTTCGGGAGAAAAGTAAAAAGAAAATAAATTTTTTAAGGAGTACCGAATCGATCAAGGAGTTCGATTAAGGAGTACCGAATCGAGAAAATAAATTTTTTAAAAAGTCAATAACTCGGGAATCATTTGTTGGAAGGGCTTGGGCTTTCACCCATCATGATACATAATCTACCGCTACTAAAATATATTTATTACCACAACTTGAAAGAAGGGGACTTACAAAATCTATGCCCCAAAGATCAAACACTTCGCACTCTAGAAAATAGTTTTGCCTTATTTCATTTTTATTCGAGATATTACCGGTCTGTTGACAACTGTCACACCAACTCACCAAAGATCGAGCATCTTTGAATAGGCTAGGCCAATAGAATCTTGCACTAAGAACTTTGTGAGCGGTTCGATTTGCTTGATAATGACCACTGGTTGGTCCTTCATGTAAATATTTCAAAATATTTTGACCTTCTTCAAATGAGACACCATCTTATTACTTGGTCTGCTCAAATTCTAAAGAGAAAAGAGTCTTCTAAAAAACAATTCTTCAAATCAGAAAAGAATTTCTTCTTTTGCTGAAAAGAGAATTCTTTTGGAAGGATGCGGGCCACGAGATAATTGGCAAAATTTGCAAACTAAGGAGTAGAAGAAGTACAAATTTTTAAAAGTTTTTCATTCGGAAAAGAGTCGTTAAAAGAGGTTTTATTTAAATCTTTAATAAAGGGATTTTCAAGCCTAGATAAGTGGGCCGCTACAAGATTCTCGGCTCCTCTCTTATCCCAAATTTCTAAGTTGAATTCTTGAAGAAGTAGAATCCAACGGAATAAGCGCGGCTTGGCATCCAGTTTAGAAAGTAAATATTTAAGGGCAATGTGATCAGTTAAAACTATAATTTTTGAAAGAGTTATATAGGGGCGAAACTTACCAAACACGAAAATAACAGCCAAAAGCTCTTTCTCCGTTGTGGTGTAATTTTCTTGTGCCGAAGCGAGAGTCTTACTCACATAATAAATAGGATGAATTTTTTTATAAATCCGTTGGCCTAGAACCACTCCTACCGCAAAACTACTCGTATTACACATTATTTCGAAAGGAAGATCCCAAACTGGAGCGATCATGATCCGAGCGTTAATGAGTTTTTAATTAATTAAATTAAAAGCATTTAAACAAGCGCCGTCGAACAAAAATGGAGCATCTTTTTCGAAGAGATGAGTGAGAGGTTTAGTGATTTAAGAAAAATCTTTTATGAAACGACGATAAAACTCAGCATGTCTTAAGAAACTTCTAATTATTTTACATTTGTCGGCGGAGGTAATTGCTCAATTACTTCTATCTTTGCCCTGTCTACCTCGATACCCTTAGAAGAAATCTTATGACCCAAAACTGCACCTCCTCGTACCATGAAAAGACACTTT
Source organism: Dactylorhiza incarnata (assembly GCA_033032865.1). NCBI lineage: Eukaryota > Viridiplantae > Streptophyta > Magnoliopsida > Asparagales > Orchidaceae > Dactylorhiza > Dactylorhiza incarnata. The sequence continues at coordinate 6,313,059 of JAWHQI010000080.1, forward strand.
TCTAATTAAGAACAAAGATTAGATTCCTCGTATCTTTTTAAAACTTTTTCTAAATTATATAAACATAAATCAAAAGAATCACCAAAGACCGAGAAATCATCCATGAATAATTCCATAATATCTTCTACGTGCTTGACAAAGATAACCAACATATATCTTTGGAATGTAGCCGACGCATTACATAAGCCAAATGACATTCTCCGGTAGGCGAAGGTGTCAAAGGGACAAGTAAACGTTGTTTTTTATTGGTCCTCTGGTGCAATAGGAATTTGGAAGTATCCGAAGAGGCCATCGGGAAAATAATAGAAGCTATGTCCTGATAAACGCTCTAAAATCTGAACGATAAAGGGTAAGGGGAAGTGATCTTTATGAGGGGCATCGTTTAATTTGCAATAGTCGATGCACATTCGCCACCCTGTTATCGTTCTTGTTGGAATTAAATCATTTTCTCATTTACTACTACCCTTATACCACCTTTCTTAGGAGCTACTTGAACCGAGCTCACCCACTTACTATCCGAAATCAGATAGATAATCCCTGCATCTAATAATTTAAGTACTTCGCCCTTAACTACATCTTTCATATTTGGGTTCAATCGGCGCTGAGGTTGAATAACGTTGCGAGAGTTATCTTCTAAGAGGATTTTATGTGTGCAAAAAGATGGGATAATGCCTTGAATGTCAGAAATTTGCCAAGTTATAGCTCGATGGTGCTTTTGTAAAACCGTTAATAATTTATCATTTTCCGATTCACTTAAAAAGGCCGAGACTATAACCGGTAATTTAGATTTTTTTCAAGTAAAATATACTTAAGATGTTCGGGTAATTGCTTAAGTTCTAAAGTGGGTGGTTTCTCGTATGAAGATTTTAAAACTTTTTCATTTTCAAAGGTGATTTCTTCGTAGGATTTAAATTTAATTTGATAATTTTCAGAAATATTGTCTACAGTCATAACCGTGTCGGGTGGAAAATCATGAGGGAGTTCAGAAAAAGAAGAAAAAACATTTTCAAGAAAATTTGGAAAAGAAAGAGAAGACTCGTCATTCGCTAGACACATCTAAAAAGAAACATGAATCATCATTTGCTAACATGTTTTTCATGGATGGAGTGATGGAAAAGAAAACTCCATCATCTCCTACTCGAAGAAAAAGCTTTTCATTACTTACGTCAATTACCACACGAGAGATGGCAAGAAAAGGACGACCAGGATTAATGGAACCTCGACATCCTCTTCGACATCCAAAATGACAAAATCTACCTGGAAGATAAACTTGTCAACCTTTACGAGCAAATCCTCAGCTATTCCTAATGGATACTTAATAAACCTATCCGCAAGTTGAATACTCATCCTAGTCGGGCTTAGAGTGCCCAAACCGAGCTTCTTAAAGAGAGAAAAAACATCAAGTTGATGCTTGCTCCTAGATCGGCTAATGCGTGTTTCATAAATAAGTCACCAAAAATGCACGGAATTGAAAAGCTACCCGAATCATTTAATTTTTTTGGTAAATTATTTGTTAAAACTGCGGAGCACTCAACGTTTAACGTCACGTGAGATAAATTTTCTAATTTCTTTTTATTCGTTAGAAGATCCTTTAAATATTTTGCGTATTTGAGCATTTGAGAAATTACTTCGTGGAAAGGTAGATTAATATGTATTTGTTTGAACATTTCCAAAAAACAATGATATTGCTCATCTAACTTTTCTTTATTTAATTGAGATGGGTAAGGCGGAGCGGAAGAATTTTATAAAACGGGAGGCAAAATGGTAACATCATTTGAAAGAGGTGGTTTATTTAAAACAGAGGTGATAGTCGCCTCAGGCATTTCGCTAACGGATGGACCGGATGAATCTTTCCCACTCTGAAGAGTTATAGCTTTAACTAGCTCTCTCAGATTGGGTTCGGTATTAGCGGGAAGGGTCCCAGGTGTTCAATCGGATATGAATTTGGTGAGCTGTCCGAATTGATTTTTAAGATTTTTATCCGTTCTTGTTAAGTTATGAATCATCACCTCATTCACATTAATATATTTTGAAAACATTTCCTCCATGGTGGGAGGTTTTTGAAAATGTTGCGCAGGAGGAGGTGGTGATGGTGTAAAATTGGATGGTGGTCGCATCACATTTGCGGGGTTACTCCAAAAAATTTTGGATGATTACGCCATCCAGGATTATAATTGTTCGAAAAATTTAACGAAGCAGAAGCAAAAGCAAAAAATTTATTAAAAATAGGCCCAGGTGCATTTCCTAAATAATCGACCTGCTCGGTGGTAGCATTTGCAGTTTGCCATACTTGAGGGGGGGGGGGGGGGGGGGGCAGAGGGAGCAGTCATCTCTATCATCTTCTTACTCAGCATCTGTACTTGCAATGCCAACTGGGAGACCGTGTATACCATGTACATACATGCAGGTTTGTTAGGGCAGGACCTTGGCACGTTCCACTAATAAGTTTCAACGCCATGCCCTCGAAAAGCTCAAAAACGGCTTCCTGAGTTTTATTATTCAAAGTACCACCGGAAGCGGCATCTATCATTTGCTTAGTGTTTTGATTTAACCCATTATAAAATGTCTGCACTTGCAACCATACATGCAGAGCATGATGAGGGCACTGTCTTAATATTTCTTTAAATCATTCTCACGTATCGTAAAGCATTTCAGAATCGATTTGAGCAAAAGAAGAAATATCATTTCTTAATTTTGCAGTTTTGGCGGGCAAAAAATATTTAGATAATAACTTTTCCATTAATTGAGCCCAGGTGGTGATGGATCCCCTAGGAAGAGAACTCAACCACTGCTTAGCTTTTGTTCTTCAAGAAAATGGAAGAAGTCTTAGCTTCATAGCATCTTCCGTAACACCATTGATCTTAAATGTGTCACAGATTTTGAGAAAGCTCGCAAGATGCAAGTTCGGTTCTTCATCTTGTAATTCGTCAAACTGCACATATTGTTGCACCATTTGAATGATGCTAGGCTTAAGTTCAATGTTATTGTTTGCCACAGTAGGGCAAACAATACTCGATTCTATTCCCACCAGGTTGGGATAAGCATAATAGGACATTGTCCGTTGCCGGGCATCATCTAGATTGGGCTCACCCATGTTTACTATGTTAGTGTCTCCGATCGACTCTTTGAAATCTATATGTAAATCCTGATCACGAGTTTGAAGGCGTTGCCAAAAATTGCGCTCGATCTCTGGATCAAAATGAATATCAAGATTTCTCGAAGAGCTACCATGGGTCATGCACTAGAGAGAGATAAGAGAAGAAAAGAAAAGAGAAGTAAGAAATAAAGATAAAATAAAACAAAATGAGGACTCGCTTTTTTTTGAAAATATATTCTTTTTTTGGATTTACTCTCGAACTTCTCGAGGACTATCTGGTAAAGCGTTCACAGCGGTACTAGGCAAAATGGTGGTATTTAAGCCAACCTTGCCCTTTTTGAGAGAGTTAGGTAAAAGTAGAAGAAGAAACGATGTTGGTAATTAAAGAAAGAAATTTTTTTTTGGGTAAGATGATAAATATAATAGTTTTGCGCTTTCAAAATATCAGACAAAAAGAGTCCCCAACAACAACCCCAAAAATTTGATAGAGATTTTATAGTTTTAGAATAATCCGAACTAATATCCCAAAATAGGCATATGTACCTATCAAAATATACTACAGAAAATGTGTCGTATTTGCCCGGAGCCTGTCGAGTAATTTTACCCACGCAAAATTCCTATTAATTTATTGACTGAAAATTTGTTTGGTTTTTGAAAAAGTAAAGATCGCACTTTTAAAAATTACTAGAGAGAAAAAAATTCAAGATTTAAAAAGCCTTAACACTTGATTAGGTGTTCTTGGGAATCCAATTAATAAAAATATATACGATCTAATTCTTAAAAATTCTATTTCAATTGGAGGATTGAAAAATACGATAGAAGCTTGCTAAAGTCGATTATCGCCTAATTTTAATGATATTCTAAATATAATCTCTTAAAATTTGAAATATATTAAAATCACATAAAGATTAATCCCAAAACCAAAAGACTCGATATTTTCAATTCTCAAAGAAAATATCTCAATCTTTTTTTATTTCTGAGCGATCTATGGTATCCACGAGCCTCTCGACCACTAAGATGCCAATCAGATAACGGAATTTACATACTAGCAGTATAAACTCGCCACCAAAAATTAATCAGAAATAAATCAAAATGAAAATCGAAAAATTAGAGACGATAGATTATGATTTAATCTTCATCCCAATACTAACCAATCAAGCATTACGAAAAGAGATTAGTTACACATAGTAGAAAAAGAAGCAACAATAGAAAAAGAAAAATGCAGTTTCATTAATATAGAAAAAGGATGGGTAAAAATAAAAGCACAACTAAATTAAAGCTCTCAAGCATGTAGCACTCATATAAGAATTGGAAACTCTCTGACTCTCTTGAACTTGATGCCTTCCTTTCACTTCTTCCCCTCCCCAATGCCTTGGATTGGTGCTCCTTTTATAGCCAACATGGAAGGATCTAGATGAAAATGAAAGGTGATGGACAAAATCGTTATTCTCCAATCTATACTCGATTAAGGTAAGTGTACCTATCGAAATATAGCATAGGATATAAGGATATCAAGGTCGTATTAGATTCAGGGCTGTCGAGTACTTTTACTTCGGGAAAACAAAACTATTATTTTATCGAATAATATTTTATGAGTGATAATTTATAATTAAAATTAAAATAAAGAAATAAAGAAAAAAAAAGAAACAAATCTTGATCAAAGCTCACTCGGAATGAAAATCAAGAGAAATAAATTCTACTTCTAATCCAATCCTTGACCGTGGAGATTCCCAGATTATGAACACACCTCTCTCGAGGACTACGCTCAACTAAGTTTAGGAAATATCAACCGAATTCTCATTCTATAATTGATAACCTAAAACTCGCTTTACGAGGTGAATCCCGCTATTGGCTTTTACTCCAATCTGGAAAGGTAACGTCGTCCTCTCTCGAGGATTGCATTCTACTCTTTTTTATCCTTGAGCGATCGATTCATACACACGAGCCTCTCGGCTAACTAGTATATGAAAACAGATACGAAAGTCCACATATCGACATATGAACCCGATATAAATCTTGAATAAATCGAAGGAAGGAAATAAAGATAATAGCGAGAAAGATATTTTCATCTGAAGATTGCAAATTTCAAGATCTAAAAATTAATCTAATTGACATGAAAATAAGGAGATGAAATGAAAGAGAAAGGCATTTTATTATTAAAACTGGATTACATAAGAAGTGGGTACAAGAAATTGAAAGCATTGCATGAATTGAAATCTAAAACTACTTTGCATAAAATGAAAATACATGAAATTGAAAGTGCATATAATTAAAATCTAAACTAATACAGGAATTGAAAAAGCAATTCTGCCCCAAAAGGGGGTAGAAGGAGAGAAGTTTCGACCCAAGGAGGGTGGGAAAAAGGATGATCAGAGATCTGGAAAAGCTGCCTTTTTATAGGCAAAAGTTGGGGTTACACGCCCTTAGTCACGCCCGTAACCAAGGGCGTGTAATGGGCGTGATCGAAGCTGGAGTGGGAGAGGCGCCTTCTGGAGTTACTGCATGCATTACATACTTGTCACGCCCTTGGTCACGCCCGTGACCAAGGGCGTGTAATCTTTAAACAGCGCTGGCGCGGGAATCCTTGGTGGGAAGAAGCGGGAAGTGGCGCGGGATGAGTCACGCACATGTTCTGGAAGTCACGCCCCCTGGTCACGCCCGTGACCTGGGGCGTGTAACTTTAATTGACGTGGCAGGCGTGCTGGCAGCTGATGGTGGGGTTCCGGCCGTGACTTAGATGTCACGCCCTTGGTCACGCCCGTGACCTGGGGCGTGTATTTGAACATTCGTCGAACTCTAGCCTGTTCGTCGATCTCCTGAATTTTCATCGAACGCAGCAGCCAGGGTCACGCCCTTGGTCACGCCCGTGACCTGGGGCGTGTACTTGGCGAATTCTTCACGGAACGAGCCCGAAGTGGTGGAGGCAGGTCTGGAACACATCTTTGTCTGTCACGCCCTTGGTCACGCCCGTGACCTTGGGCGTGTACTTGATAATTTTGCCCAAAATGCCCAGAAATCCTGAAAAACATAAAACAAACTTAAGTTAGTGAACAATTATAAATAAAAATGATTATTTAGTTAAAATAGACATATTATTTATAAATTTATATTATTATTGGCCTAAATGCTATAATAAAATTTGGCAAAAATACTACTTATCAAATACCCCCATACTTAAGCTTTTGCTATTCCAGAGCAAAAGTATGATAGATATTCATAAGACATTAATAAAATTTCTAATTAAACTAAAATTTTCTTTAATCAAAAGAAAGCTTAAAAATAAGATTTAGGGATTTAAGAGATAAGTCCTAAATTATGAAAATAAGATAAAAAGAGAGAAATGTTTAGCCAAGAATTCTCAAATTATTTAACTAGCAGACAAAATTAAGTAATTTGCGAATCAAAATTAGATTAGAATTATAAAAACTCCAATTTTAAAGAGGCTTACGGAAAAATTCAAACTACTACTTATGCTTTCCCAATATTTTAATTTGAGTCTAAAATCAATTATATTGGCTAAAGGGGTTTGGGTAAACATGAAGCTAGCTTTGATTGGGGGTGATGAATTTTATCCTCTCACCCCATCTTTTTTTTCTACTTGTACATGTTTAGGAAAATGATGAATTTTATCCTCTCATTTTCCATGACATATAATCTTTTCATAATAAACTTCATAAAAGGGAGGTGCATATGTTTAGGAAATAATGAATTTTATCCTCTTATTTCCATGACATATGATCTTTTAATAACTCTCTTTTTTTTTGGAAGGGCTAAAATAAATTTTAGATTAAATTGTAATATTTTGAGAGCAACTATAGTAAATTGAAATTTCTTAAGGATCTAAAAGCATGAGGTAAAAATAATTAAAATCTAAAGTTATTAAGCACAACTACTACAAAATTGAGACTAATTAAAATAAAAGAGAAAAAGTGCTAAATAAATTACTCTAATCAAATTAAGATCATAATAAATTCTTTAAAACTAAATCAACTAAAAATTAAATTTTTACTTACCATGATAAGATAGAAGATTAGCTAATTAAAAATAGTTAAAAATGCTTATAAATAAACTCTAAAATGTTTGATTTTAGAAATAACAAAAACCAAAGTAAAGGGCTACTTGATTATTATTAAAAAAAAATTTAAGTTTTGAAATTTTTTTAATTTTTTTTGAATCTTTTTTTTTAAATTTTAAGGATTAGGAAATACAAATACACCCCCATACTTAAAATTCAACATTGTCCCCAATGTTGAAAACTAAGTATGAAAAAGAAAAGAAAAAAAAGGGAATATAATATTTTTTTGATATGTTTTAATTAGTCTTGGACTTCCCAAGGTCTACCCGGTGAAGGGCTCGCAAGGTACTAGAGGCTGTGATGGGAATTCAAGCCCAAAGCGTCCTTTCCAAGAATTTAATTATAGCATAATTTTTTTTTTCATTTTTACTTTTTTTTAAATAAAAGGAAGAAAAAGAAAAATAAAATAAAATTAATAGCGTTTCCCCTTTTCAAAATATCGACAAAAAAGTCCCCGGCAACGACGCCAACAACTTGATGGACAAAATCGTTATTCTCCAATCTACACTCGATTAAGGCAAATGTACCTATCGAAATATAGCATAGGATATAAGGAATATCAAGGTCGTATTAGACTCGGGGCTGTCAAGTACTCTTACTTCGGGAAAACAAAACTATTATTTTATCGAATAATATTTTACGAGTGATAATTTATAATTAAAATTAAAATAAAGAAATAAAGGAAAAAAGAAACAAATCTTGATCAAAGCTCACTCGGAATGAAAATCAAGAGAAATAAATTCTACCTCTAATCCAATCCTTGACCGTGGAGATTCCCGGATTATGAACGCACCTCCCTCGAGGACTACGCTCAACTAAGTTTAAGAAATATCAACTGAATTCTCATTCTATAATTGATAACCTAAAACTCGCTTTACGAGGTGAATCCTGCTTGGCTCTTACTCCAATCCGGAAGGCTAACGTCGTCCTCTCTAGAGGATTGCATTCTACTCTTTTTTATCCTTGAGCGATCGATTCGTACACACGAGCCTCTCGGCTAACTAGCATATGAAAACAGATACGAAAGTCCACAAATTGACATATGAACCCGATATAAATCTCGAATAAATCGAAGGAAGGAAAGAAAGATAATAGCGAGAAAGATATTTTCATCCGAAGATTGCAAATTTCAAGATCTAAAAATTAATCTAATTGACATGAAAATAAAGAGATGAAAAGAAAGAGATGAAAAGAAAGAGAAAGGCATTTTATTATTAAAACTGGATTACATAAGAAGTGGGTACAAAAAATTGAAAGCATTGCATGAATTGAAATCTAAAACTACTTTGCATAAAATGAAAATACATGAAATTGAAAGTGCATATAATTAAAATCTAAACTAATACAGGAATTGAAAAAACAATTTTGCCCCAAAAGGGGGTAGAAGGAGAGAAGTTTCGACCCAAGGAGGGTGGAAAAAAGGATGATCAGAGATCTGGAAATGCTGCCTTTTTATAGGCAAAAGTTGGGGTTACACGCCCTTGGTCACGCCCATGACCAAGGGCGTTTAATGGGCGTGATCGAAGCTAGAGCGGGAGAGGCGCCTTCTGGAGTTACTGCAGGCGTTACATGCGTCTCACGCCCTTGGTCACGCCTGTGACCAAGGGCGTGTAATCCTTAAACAGTGCTGGCGCGGGAATCCTTGGCGGGAAGAAGCGGGAAGTGGCGCAGGATGAGTCACGCCCGTGTTCTGGAAGTCACGCCCCCTGGTCACGCCCGTGACCTGGGGCGTGTAACTTTAATTGATGTGGCAGGCGTGCTGGCAACTGATGGTGGGGTTCCGGCTGTGACTTAGATGTCACGCCCTTGGTCACGCCCTTGGTCACGCCCGTGACCTGGGGCGTGTATTTGAACATTCGTCGAACTCTCGCCTGTTCGTCGATCTCCTGAATTTTCGTCGAACGCAGCAGCCAGGGTCATGCCCTTGGTCACGCCCGTGACTTGGGGCATGTACTTGGTGAATTCTTCACGGAACCAGCCCGAAGTGGTGGAGGCAGGTCTGGAACACATCTTTGTCTGTCACGCCCTTGGTCACGCCCGTGACCTTGGGCGTGTACTTGAAAATTTTGCTCAAAATGCCCAGAAATCCTGAAAAACATAAAACAAACTTAAGTTAATGAACAATTATAAATAGAAATGATTATTTAGTTAAAATAGACATATTATTTATAAATTTATATTATTATTGGCCTAAATGCTATAATAAATTTTGGCAAAAACACTACTCATCAAAAGGGCACAAGGGGGGGGGGCAGTCATGCATGGAAGGGAGAATTAATTCGGGGATATGAAGGTGTGGAGACTAGAGAGAGAGGAGGTGGACATGCATATTTTGATGAAAAAACAGAAATAATGAGGGGGAGGTGAAGAATGGTGGGCCACTTGGATTAAATGGAGAATAAAGATGGGAGAGAGAGAGGGGCGGCCATGCAATGAATGAAATGGAGAAAAAAGGGAGACAAAGTGTAAGACCCCATTTTTTTTAAACACCGGGCCTTAGGCCCAGAACCGCCGCTTTGCAGTGACACCTTCACTCGGGAAGGTCACCACTACAAAACACCGATCCTGCCGGCCAAATCGATCACAAGGAAAAGTGCATTAAAGAAGACAAGTCCACAGAATCAACATGAAATATAAAACCATAAAGGTAAATGTCCACAGATAATAACTGAATAAAAGATTGTTACAATAATAAAGGGCACATGCCCTGTACATCATGTCCTCACTACAAGATCACTCGCGGAAGCTAACTACTAATCACTCACTGATCCTAAACCTGGTGCTCCTAAAATTCTTATAAAATTGACTAAGGCCTATTTACACCCTATGAACTTATCCACCAAGTTTCATAACCATCAAGGGACTTTTGACCACATGGCCTTCACAAGGTTCTAAATGCACACCTAGGAATAAAACTAGTGTTCTAGGGCTTAATCACCTCTACACCACCCCAAACCACTCATGGGGATACTTTAGGTGATCCTAAACCAGTGGACAAGGTTCCATCTCATGGTGAGGAGATTTGACCACAATACCCCAAGATAAACATCATGCCCTAATTTTGACCTAATTAGACCCAACTTAGGTTAACCAATTTCCAAACTAAATCAGTCCCAATTGGGCTGAAATTTTTACCAGGGTCATGTGATGACCCTAACAAGTACCCACCAAAATTTGGAGGGCATTGAAGGTCATTTGACCCAATAATTAATTATTATATGATTTATGAAATTATTACAAAAAACCTTAGAAAAATGTTTTCCTAAAATTCCCTTATTTGGATATGATGTGTGTGTAGGTATAAGTAGACTATGTTTCAAATCTCAGGTCCATATCATTTCTCAATCAAAAGTTATTCAAGAAATGGTGGCTGTCCTACACTAGGGACCAGCCCCACCAAAATGGACCTATAGGGAGCTACAGAACTCCTTTTGGGGTGAAATTAATTTTAAAATAAAGTAGACTGCAAGGGCTACAACTTTGGTGTTAACCACTTTTTCTGTAGATGGGTCTAAGTATTTTCTATAATTAAATCTAGGTACAACAATACTTGTGACAGAAAATACAAATATCAATTAAACTAATTACCAGATCTGTGCACAGATCTTAAAGCAAAATCATGGGGTAGCTGGTCATCTTCCTCCTCCAGCCAAGGGTGGAGATTTACCCAACCTGTAGCCTATCTACCTTGGTTTTCCCAGCCACCCACGCCCCTCCCCGGCCGGCCAATGCCACCACCACCTTCCTTGAGGTGGTGGCCGGCGATAGGAGGTGTTGGCCGGCCGGTGGTGGCCAGAACCGGAGGTTTTTGCAAGAAGAAAATCTCCAATAAAAGGAGATTTCGGCCATAAAGATGGAGGACCAATTGGCCCCAATCCTTGCCGATTTATGAAGTAGATCTACCCACTAGAGAAGAGGAGAAGAACCGGACCTTCTTGGAGCCTTGAAGACTTGTCGTTTGGCCCACCACCATGGACAACCTTGGAGCTTGGAAGCCATGCTGATCTGAGCCTCCACTGCACGATTCCTTCTGAAAAGTTGGGGGTTTCACTCCTCTCAATCTTTTGAAGGTGATAGAGAGATTAATCGAGGGAGAGGGAGGGTTATACCTTGAATTCCATTAATGGCCATCAAAGGGGAATTTCGGCCATGGTAAAAACCTCCCAAATCAGCCCACATGTAGGCTGGAAAACCCCCTAAACTTCTTGTAACAGCCAGAGGAGATGAATCCCCATCAATTGGAGATCAATTGTCCTCCCTTGGCCATGAATGCCATTACTCCTCTCTTTCTCTCTCCACCATTTTTGGGGAAAATGAGATTTTCTCTCTCCTGGCCAAATTTCTTGAAATTGAATGGAAATTTCAGTAATTCCCAACCCCATTAGGTGGTGGACCACCTAAATTGAGTCTAGCCCAAGTGGATTGGGCTTGATTAGGTCAAAATAGGTCAATTTGACCAAATTTAGGGTGGAGTTGACTTTGGTCAATTTGACCATTTGGGTTGGCCTCAATGGGTGGTTAGTGACCCATTGGCCTACCCTAAGGGTTAGGAAGGTATAGGTAGGGTCAATTTGGCAAAGTGGAGGTCAATTGACCCATAGTAGGGCAATTTGACCAAAATAGGGCAAGAGTTGACTTAGGTCAAATTGGCCAAATTGGTGGCCCCATGATGGAGCTTTTTGGTCCATTGGGTCCCTAATATCCTTATAAGGGTAAATGCAAGGTCAATTTTGCATGGTGGAGGTCAATTGACCCTAATTAGGCTACTTTGACCAATTTGTGGTTAGGGTTGACTTTGGTCAATTTGGCCTCTTTGGTTGACCCCAATGGGTCACTGGTGCTTCAAGGAGACCCCTAATGGGTTAGGGATGCTATGGTGGGGTCAAGGTTCAAGGTGGGGCCCTAAAGTCCAACCCTAGGCTTGGTATCTGAAGATTGCTATTTGCAGACCACTTGGGTTTTCTCCTTCTCACCTAAATTCACATGGTCTTGGGCTCTTCCTATGGTTTTGTCATTACCTAGTCATGATAAAACCAACTTAGGGCTCTAGCTGTTTGGGGGGATGTTACACAAAGGGTGGCCGACCACACATTTAAAATGAAGAAATGAAGAGGAGAAGAGAGAGGGGGTGGACACATGTGATTGATAAAATAAATAAGGGTGGCCAACAATGCATGGATTCAAATATGCAATATTATTTCATTTAAATGAGTAATAATTGGATGCATGGTGAGGTGACAATATGTATCTAAATGATCAAAAATTCAATGCATGAGAAAGGTGGCAGAAATATTAAATAGCATTAAAGTGAGATAAATTCATGCAAAGGTGGTGGGAATAAAAGTGATAATTTCATGCAAAAGGTGGCCATGCATGGATATTCTTCACGTACAAGGTTGACAACGGGCTTTTTTGTCGAGACGTGCCGAAAGTCCCCCAAGCCTGTCATAAAATAAAACAAAAATAATAATAGTGCAAATAATTATAAAATAATAATAATATAATTAAGAGGAAAATTATAGAATTTATATTAAAAATATAATAATAATGATAAGCATATTTAAGTCAAAATATGCATCATCAATGTGATTCTTTGTTTCTAGGAGATGAGCATCCAATAACTGATTCTTTTCAACAATTGTCTCTTGAAGAATTCCTCTGCTTTCTAGGATGTGATTGTCAGAAGCCTGAAAGGCAATTTGTAGGTTCTTAGAAGTGGTGTATTGATTTCTAATCCCATCATCCATTTTTCTATTGGCCTCGTGTAACTGTTTTGTTGTGTAGTCCACTGCACTGACTGCTTTGTCAAAGAATTTAAAAAACTGAATGTTCATGTGATTCACATCTTTCTACAAGTCTGAGTATTTCTTCTGCATTTCTGTTCTCAAGGATTGAACAGATTTATCAACATATGCTTCAATATGTTTTCTTTGGTTTTCAAGTAGGAGGTGGATTTGATTGATGAGAGAGGTGGAAGAGGATTCATGAATGTTGCTAGATGGGATGGGTGGTGCTTGTACAGATGGGGGAGGTAGGCCTGCAAGTAGTTCAATTTAGTTTTAGGTAAAATCGAAAGCAAACTAAATTGTCTCGGTTTTTACACACCCAAAATCGAAACCGAACCAAAATGGATCAGTTCGGTTTGGTTTGGTTCAGTTTTTTAACATCAGTTCGGTTTTTCGGTAAACCTAAAATATATTATCTCCCAAAATGTTGATATTGACCATTCTCATGATTCAAAAAGAATTTTTAATGTTTGCTCAAGAGCTTTTCTAATAGTAAATCTAGAAAGCAATTCATTAATATTGAAGGGAAATTAATAAAAAACACAATACCATTTAGATTAACTAGTGCAATTAAAACAATAAGTTCAAGTATTTGTTTAAAATAAAATCAATAAGTACAACATATATAATTTACTTGTTCACGCTCAGATAGTTGTTACAAACTTATGATAAGATAAGATAAGAGATATTACATAGTCTCATTGTTTCAGGTTCAACTTCAAACTTAATGCTCACAACTTCATGTTTTAATCTAACAAGACAAACTCAAAGTTCAAACTCATAATCAGTTCGATTTTTTCAGTTTACCGAACCTATAAACCGAACCGAATAGGCTTAGTTTTCAGCCCCCCTAAACCGAAACCGAACTGAAGCAATCAGTTTGGTCCAAATTTGGTTTGGTTCGAGTTGGTTTGGTTTGGTAGTTTCGGTTTTTTGTGCACACCCTTAGGGGGAGGGCTTGGGTCATATGTGCCAAAATCCACATCTTCATATAGAAAATCAGGAGTGTTTGCCTTTGATTGCCTAGATGGTGATGGCTCTCTTGCTACTGATTTGCCTTTGTAGAGAACTATTTCCAACCTTGGTAGGACATATTCCATGTCATCCACTCAAGGAGGTACTTGTTCAGGAATTGTTGAAGGGAGTTCTTGGGTAGAGTCCTTCAGCCGGGACTCCCCTACACAGTCATCATCATCTTGTGATTCAATTATTTTGGTCTCTTCAATGGAGTCAGCTTTATCAATTGATATGGTCTTTTCATGATTAGTTATCCCTACTTCCTTAGGGTAGATTTCCTCTATTTCAGCTATGATTGTATCTATCAAGGGTTATGCTTCTGATGGCATGTCAACCTTCTTTTCCAAATCAGCAAGAGGAGAGGGGATGGTCATAGTGTGTTCACTAGAGTCACCTATGACTTCTGTGACATCTTGTGCTGAGGTGGCTATCAATAGGTCTGTGGTAGAGAACATTGGAGCTGCAGACTCCCCCTTAGGAGAATGGGGAATTGAGAGAGACACCAGGACTTTCTTTTTCTTTGTAGAGGCTGCTTCTTTGCTTCTGGTGGGGGTGGGGAACATGTTGATCCCATCTTTTGATTATGTTAAGATCAATCTTCTTTAGATAGTGAATGGGCATTCCCAAGCTGGGATCCATGTCCGAGGGCAGGCTGATAGAGAGATATAAAGATAGTATTCTGCTAAAGTTTTGGCTATGCAAACTTTGCACTATTTTCTCAAAAAGGACTTTGCTCCAATTTGTTTTCTTTACTAGAATAATCCTTGTCTTCAGAGAAAACATGTCCTTGGAAATTCTATCAAAGGAGCCAGGCTTGCAGATAAGGGCTTTGCCTACTATATCAGTTAGCAATTTTCCTTGTGGGTTCATTCTCATATGTGTAGGGACCCCTTGGTCTCGTCTACATATTCACAAAACTCTAAAGCTGATTCTCTGTCCTCCTCTGTGACTTCCTCTTCAATTTCATTTTCTTCCAATAGTGGAAGGTGAAGATGTCGACCCAGACTACTTATAGAAATTCTTATTGCCCTGCTTCCCACACTGCTCTTTATTCTTATTCCACTAGAACTTATCTTGGCATTTTGATAAAATTCAAGCACTTATCTATTAAAGATGAGGGAAGGTTCTGAGAGAAGAAATTCCAAACCAGAGGCTGCAATGAGCTTAATAACATTCTGGATGTTCTCACTTGCTGAATCAATGCTGTTCCGTACCATTTCGCTGCTGATATTTATTGAGCTTTTGTTGGAGGGATCAGATTTTGGCGCCATTGTGGAAGACGAAGAGTACATTATCGATGAGAGGGGGAGATAGTGTGGGGTATGCGACTTGTGAATAAAGTATATATATATTCTTAATCCCTTATTAAACCCTAGATTTAATATAAATAAGGCGTCTCAAGAGGCGCGTACCTAATTTGACAATATTGTCTAATTTAAAGAGACGATATACATGGACTTTTAATTAGATGCTAGAAAAGCAGTCCTTTTTAAAAAGTTTGATTTCAATAGAGACCCTGTCAGGTCGATTGGACCTTGTTTCCATCGATTGTCTCTTAAATAAATCTTGTTCATGCATACTTGAGTAAAACATTTGACCAACATATGTGAGTGCCAGATGTTTGGCCTTCACATGATATTAAAGATTAATCTAAGTTTAACATTTCAAGTTCAATTTTGAATTAAGTAAATTTCATTTCATCAAGAGGATTTGTGAATATGTCTGCCATTTGTTTATCAGTTGGAACAAATTCTAGGCAAATGTCTTCTTTTTCAACATGTTCCCTGATGAAATAGTACCTGATTCAATATGTTTTGTTCTGCTGTGGGAGACTGGATTCTTTTCTATAGATATAACACTTGAATAATAAAAGTACAGAGGTGTCTTCTTTATGTGAACATCATAGTCCTTCAATTGATGTTGTATCCATAGTAATTGGGACACCAGCTTCCAGCAGAGATATATTCTGATTATGTAGTAAAAAGAACAACACTAGTTTGCTTTTTACCAATTTATGAGATTAATCTTCTTGCTAGAAATTGACATGTCCCAGAAGTGATTTTTCTATCTTCCTTGCAACCTACAAAATCTGCATCTAAAAATCTTGTTAGCTCAAGATCACAGCTTCTAGGGTACCATAAACCAAGATTGGGTGTACCCTTTAGGTATCTTAGAATCCTTTTAGCAGAGGTGTAATGAGATTCCTTGGGGTTCACTTGATATCTGGCACAGACACATGTAGAAAATGTAATATCTGCAGTGTGGTAGAGTAGGGAGCCAATGATGCATCTGCACATGGTTTCATCAAAATGTTTCCCTTTCTCATCCCTGTCTAAAGATACATTTGTTCCCATTGGAGTCCCCATTGAGGTTTAACTCTCCATGCCAAATTTCTTAATGAGCTCTTTGGTAAACTTTGTCTGAGAAATGAAGATTCCTTTCTCAGATTGCTTAACATGGAGACCCAAAAAGTACTTTAGCTCTCCCATACTATTCATTTCAAACTTCCCTTGCATAAGGTTAGCAAACCTTTTACAGAGGTTGTCTTCTGTAAAGCCAAAGATTATATCATCAACATAGATTTGAACCAGCAAAATCTTGCCTTTGATTTCCCTACGAAACAGTGTTCTATATATCTTTCCTCTTGAAAATTTACTTTTAAGGAGGAAGGTAGACAAAGTCCCATACCAAGCTCTAGGTGCTTTCTTTATACCATAAAGTGATTTCTTACGAAAATAAACATGATAAGGGTAAGTTAAGTTGATAAAACCAGAAGATTGTTCTACATAAACCTCTTCCTTCAAATCACAAAAGAGAAAGGCAGATTTCACATCCATCTGGTAGACTTTAAATCCTTTGTGGACTGCATAAGCAAGGAAGAGCCTGATTGCTTCTAGCCTTGCCACTGGTGCAAAGGTTTGATCATAATCAATTCCTTCTTCGTGTCTGTATCCTTTAGCAACCAATCTGGCTTTGTTCTTGATAATGACCCCTTGCTCATCCAGTTTGTTTCTGAATACCCACTTGGTTCCAATTATGTTGTGTCCTTGTGGTTTTAGAACCAGTTTTCAGACTTTGCATCTTTTGAATTGATTTAATTCTTCTTACATAGCTAAGATCCAGAATACATCTTTGTTGGTATCTTCAAACTTCTTGGGTTCTTCTTGTGAGAGGAAGCTTAAGAATAATGCTTTATTCATTGAGCTGCTTCTAGTTTGTACTCATTGGTTGATATTGCCAATAATCTGGTCAGGTGGGTGGTCTCTTTGAAACTTGATTGCAGTGGTCAGGCTTCTATTTTCTACTGGAATTTCTTTAACTGGGGGTTCTATTTCTTGTACCTTAGTTGGTTGATTGTCTTCATCTGCAGTATCATTATCTTGATTTTCTACTCCCCTACATCTATTCCCACTGAATGTGAGAAGGGGGTTCCTTTTCTTCTTCTGAGATTGATATTTTCAATTCCTTAAGCTTGGAGCTAGAGCCTGTGACAGAAATTCTAGAAGGATCTTCAAGTATCATGTTGGATTCATCAAATACTATATTAATGGATTCTTCAATAGTTTTGGAATGAATTAGATATATCTTATAAGCTCTGCTACGATGACTATATCCAACAAAGATGCCTTCAAAGCATTTCTCAGCAAACTTTGTCAAGTGATGCTTCAGGACATAGCACTTACTTCTAAAAATCTTGAAGTATGCCACGGTTGGCTTCCTACCTTTCAAGAGTTCACAGGGAGTCTTATTGTGATTTTTATTGATTAGTGCTCTATTTTGCATATGACAAGCTGTATTGACTGCCTCAACACATAAATATTCTGGTAGTGAGGAGTCACTCAACATTGATCTACTTGCCTCAATGAGTGTTCTATTCTTTCTCTCAGCAACTCCATTTTATTGTAGAGTTCTTGGAGAGGAAAACTCCAGTTAGATATCTAGACTCTCACAAAACTCTGTCATTCCTCCAAATTGAAATTCTGTTCCATGATCACTTCTGGTTTTGACCATTAAACAGTTATGTTCATTCTGAATTTGTTTGACAAATATAGTAAGGACTTCTAGGGTATCTGACTTTTGTTTAAGAAAGAACACCCATGTAAATATAGAGTAATCATCCACAATTACAAATGTGTAGGAGTTGCCCCATATACTGTGAATTGACATTGGGCCAAACAAGTTCATGTGCAACATGTATAAACATCTAGTGGAATCCTTCAAACCAATTGACTTGAAGGAGGCCTTTGTTTGCTTCCCCATTTGGCAAGCATGACAAGGACCTTCTTGTGCACAATTCCACTTTGGACCATCTCTAACCAAGTTTTTTAATAAGAGATTATTAATGGATTTATAATTTATATGGGCTAGTCTCTTGTGCCATTGAATACAGAGAGATGCCCCACTAGTTGCCATTAAACATATAGGAAAATATAAGCTAGAACACAGAAAGTTGAGACAATATAAATTTTCACTCCTAGTGCCAGTAAGAATGACTTCAAAATTTCCAGTATTCTTAATGAGGCACTTATCCTTGTGGAAGGAAACTACATAGTCAAGATCACAAAGTTGACTTATGCTTATAAGATTATGTTACAATCCTTCCACATAAGCTACCCTTGAGATGGTAACTATGTCATTAGTAATTTTACCAAAACCTTTAGATTTGCCTCTGTCAGATCTCCCAAATATAACTTTAGGACCATATTCTATAGGAGTGAATTTTTTTAACAGGCTTCTTATTCCTGTCATGTGCCTGGAACATCCACTGTCCAAATACTAGATGAGAGTTTGATTGGTCTTTGGATATACCTGCAAAAATAAACTATTTCTTCTTAAGTACCCAATACAGGTTGGGTCCTCGATTTCTGCTTTAACATCCCCCAAACCACTAGACCCCTAAGTTGAATTTTTGTCATGACTATGTCAAGACAAAAGTGGAATCTAGCCAAAAGAATCCTAGAAACCTAAGAGAGTAGGTGAATTGCACATTGGTGTGAATTAAGCAACTTTAGGTCACCTAACCTAGGATTGACCAAAGGAGCTTCAATGTGTCAATATAAGCTCACCTTGACCCTCATGACCTTTCAAGGAGGTCAATCGGTCACTGTTGAAATTGTTGTAGTGGAAGTTTGGAGGGTTTTTTTGGACCTGGGCGGTCTGGGAGGAGGTCGGGCAGTCTGACGTGACCGCACGACCTGGCGGTCTGCATCTGTGGTCTGGCTGATCTAAGCCAAGCTGCGGTCTCCTGGCTTGATCGCTGGTATGGGTTCAAGGCGGCTGGAGATGGAGGTCGCACGGCCTGTCTCTGACCGCGTGGCGTGCTGTCCTCTTCAAGGCTGTGGCAGTCTGGTGTGACCGCACAGTTTGATCCAGGTTCTCTCCTGAATGCAGTCTGGTAGCTGACCAGGCTTTCTGGGGGTATTCGCGGACTAAGGGTCTTAGTCGCGCGGTCTCAGTTCGTGGTCTCAGGAGGAGACTGGTATGCGAGCTGGTTGCTGTTCGCGGTCTCAGGAGGAGATCGACATACGGACAGGAGTTTGCGGTCTGATGGCGAACTGACTATGTTTGCGGTCTCGTGCGAACACAGGTGGTGGATAGCTTCGGGCAGTCTGGCGAGCTCCTTGTGGATTCGCGGTCTGCTGTGAGAGTGGCGGTCTCTCATGGCGACATTGAAGCTGGCGGGTTCACCAAAATGAAGCAGAAGTAATGTTGCTGATCGCGCAGTATGACCGGTCAGGTCGCGCGGTCTGGGGGTGGTGATCCTATCTCTTAGGGTGGTGACTGGATTAGGTCCCGCGCCTATAAATAGGAGGCCACTGTAGCAGCAAATGATACACCAAGCGTAAGCTAAACTTTCTTCTTTCCTGCGGTCTGAGTTTATGTGACCGGGTGGTCTCCTGATTGAACTTCTCTTGTGCAGCTTCTGCGGATAGTGCGGACAGCTGCGATCACCTCTTCCTCTGAAAGTGTTCGGGCGGTCTGCGGCTTGGAGTTGTGGTGTTGGAGTTCGGGAGAATCAGGAGGTCTGAAGAAGTGGGCGGTTTGATCAGCGAGCTGGTGGTGTTCTGTGATCGTCAAGTTGCTGCGGTCTGGCAGTTTTTTGAGATCGCAGGGAGGTCGCCCGGTCTGAGCGGTCTCAAGTTATCTTCAACTTTGTATCTTTCCTTTAGTGTTTGTGTTGGCGAAATCATGTCTCGTCAAGCATGCCTTGCCTTGTAATTTTGAAGATTGTTATCAATAATGATCAGTTGTTTGCCTTCACTTGCTTCTGGTTGTTTGGTTTTTATCTCTAAGTTGACTAGCTCCTGCTCGCTCCAGAAAGATTTGGAAAAAGTTCACATGGCATCAGAGGGAGGTTGGAGTGGTTGAGCAGTGAGTAACTTAGAGTAGCCATCGCCTTTGTGAAGAAGGAACCAGTGGAAGAACAATGGAAGGTGGATTTGCAAAGGGTCTTGGGATTGAGGTGCTTACATCGACTAACTTCAAGAAGTGGAAGTCGTGTATGCAAAGCTATCTTGTAGGTGAGGACCTCTGGGAAGTTGTTGGAGGAGATCAGACGCAGGAAGTCGTCCCGGAAGGGGATAATGGGGCTGAGGTGAGAACTTGGAGGAGGACGAATGCGAAGGCAGAGTTCACTCTGAAGAGGGCAATCTCACCTGACCTATTTGATCACATCTTGGGGTTTGGATCAGCTGCGGAGATCTGGAGAGCCCTGGATGGGCTGTTTAACAAGAAGAATGTAGCGAGGCTGCAGTTCTTGGAAAATGAGCTGGCAAGGTCGGCTCAGGGCGATCTTTCTATCTCCACTTTCTTTCTGAAGTTGAAGAACTTGTGCGCTGAAATCTCAGCATTGGACCCTGATGAGCCTATCTCTGAGGCGAAGCTGAAGAGGCACATCATCCGCGGCCTGCGGAAGGAATATGTTGCCTTTGTGACGTCGGTGCAGGGATGGGCAAATCAGCTGTCTCTGTTGGAGCTGGAGAACTTGCTTGCATCGCAAGAAAGTTTGGCAAGGCAGATGGCGGGGGTGTCAGTGGCTGGGGGAGATGGCGAAGTGCTCTTCTCGGGAAAGAAGAAGAAGTGGGATAAGAAGAAGAAGACCGCTGGAGGAGGCTATGAGACTTCAACTTCTGGACAGCAGGAAAGGGGGTATGCTCCCAAGGCTGACGGGAAGAAGAAGGGTGAAGGTCCGAAGTGCTTCAAGTGTGGCAAGTATGGCCACATCAGGAAGGATTGCAAGGTGGTCACCCAAGCTGGGCATGCTGCGGAGAAGGAGGAAGCTGAGGCCATGCACATTCAAGGAGGTTGGGGAGGAGCCTTCTCGGCTTCTGTTGGAGCTTCTGCTCCTATCAACTATCTGGAGGACTGGATCGTGGACTCGGGGTGTGGTCATCACCTCACCGGAGACGAGACCAAGCTTTCTTCTACACAGCCCTATACAGGTAACAATGCAATCATTACTGCTGATAATACTGTACTTCCAGTGGAGAAGGTGGGGGCTGTTTCCTTGGGCAGTGATAGAGGGCCACTTACCTTGAAGAGTGTCTATCATGTGCCCGGTATGAGGAAAAATCTCTTCTCCGTGACCAACGCTGTAGACGCTGGGTATCACATTCTGTTCGGCCCAACAGAAGTGAAGTTTCTACGCAACTTTGAGGCTGTAAAGGCCGAGGTTGTCCATGTCGGGAGACGGGCAAAGGACTTGTTCATTTTATCGACAAGTTCCTACGTTGACAAGATGAAGACGAATGATGGTGCCGTTATATGGAATGAGAGGTTGGGGCACGTAGGGATGGACAAGCTGAAAGCAATGTCGGTGAGAGGTCTGGTCAAGGGCCTGCCAAGTCTATCCTCCTACGGAGAAGGTCATGTTTGCGAGGGATGTCAGTTCGGCAAGTCTCATAGGCTACCGTTTGACAAGTCGCAGACGAGGAGTAGTGTGCCGTTGGAGTGCATCCACGGTGACTTGATGGGACCTACTTCTACCCCAAGCCTCGGAGGGAGCAGATATATGCTGGTGTTGATCGATGATCACACCAGATATGTCTGGGTATATTTCCTGAAGGAGAAGGCGGAGGCATTTGCCAAATTTGTAGAGTTCAAGGAGCTTGTGGAGGGGCCGGCTTGGCCTGCGGGTGAAGAAGCTGAGAACTGACAACGGAGGGGAGTTCACCTCTGGTGAGTTTTCTAGTTTTTGCAGGAAGGCAGGTATCCGTAGGGAGATCACTTGTGCACATACTCCACAACAGAACGGAGTTGCAGAGCGGAAGATCCGTCATCTGACGGAGACCTGCAAGTGTTGGCTGCATGCCAAGAGTATCCCAAAGTCCTTCTGGGCGGAGGGAACGTTTTGTGCTGCCTACGTCATCAACCAGATGCCTTTGAGTCCCATCAACATGTTGACTCCGCATGAGATGATGTTCAAAGAGAAGCCAAGTGTGGCACACCTTAGGGTGTTTGGTTCCACCTGCTACGTGCATGTTCCAGATGCTCTTCGGACGAAGTTAGATGCGAAAGCAAGGAAGCTAGTCTTCGTGGGATACGATGATCGGAAGAAAGGATGGAAGTGCATGGACCCGGTGACGCAGAGATTTGTGGTATCTCGCGATGTCGTGTTCGATGAGGTGACATCTTACAAGGGGTCCTCTGATATGGAGCTACCAGAGAGCAGGGTGGAGGTGCCAGAAAAAGCTGAGGAGGATCTTCAGGTGGAGCTACCTATGTCACCAGGTGGACCATCTCCTTCTAGTTCTGAGACGGAGGCTTCTGGTTCAGGGAGCAGGGGGAGCAATGCTCCTAGCACGTCTGGAAGAGGAGCTAGGGAAGAAGCAGCTGGAGATAATGCGGTTCAGGGGAAGGAGCTGAGGAGGTCGAAGCGAGCGATCGTTGCCCCTGATCGCTATACAGGAGGAAACGCAGTGAGCTTCGTCTCATGTTTCTTCGCTGGTCCCTTGGATGAGAGGGAGCCGTCGAGCTTTGAAAAGGCCAGAGGCGTGAAGGAGTGGGACATTGCTATGCAAGAAGAGATGGCAGCTCTCGAGAAGAATGAGACCTGGTCTCTTGTGCCCAAGCCCGAGGGCATCACTCCTGTGACATGCAAGTGGGTCAACAAGCTCAAGAAGAAAGCTGGCGGTAGTATCGAGCGATACAAGGCTCGCCTTGTGGCTCGGGGGTTCTTGCAGCAGTACGGTGAAGACTACGAGGAGACTTTCAGTCCGGTGGCAAAAATGACTTCAGTTCGGTTCATCATTGCCTTGGCGGCGTTTAGTGGATGGGAGATTTGGCAGCTCGACGTCAAGAACGCCTTCTTGTACGGCGAGATTGACAAGGAAATCTTCATGGTCCAGCCACCTAGCTTTGCGTCTGAAGATTTTCCGAAGCATGTCTGCAAGCTGAAGAAGGCCCTGTATGGGTTGAAGCAAGCGCCGAGGGCGTGGTATGGGAAGATCACAGAATATCTCCTATTCTGTGGGTTTTGTGCTTCAGACTCAGACTCAAGCTTGTTCGTCAAGAAGAGCGGGGAGCTTCAAGTCATCGTGCTGCTATACGTCGACGATATGATCGTGACGGGGAACTCGAAGGAGGAAGTAGCACAGCTACGGGCCGAGTTGTCTATCAGGTTCGAGATGAAGGACTTAGGTGAGCTTCACCATTTCCTTGGACTCGAGGTGCAGAGGAAGGAAGATGGAGTGCTGGTGACTCAAGCCGGATATGCGGAGCAGATCGTGGAGTGGTTCAGCATGAAGGAAGGGAAGTGCACTTCCACACCTCTGGAGAAGGCTATGAAGCTTCGGAAAGATGAGGGGAGGATTATGCAAGATCCGTTGGTGTTCCGAGCTCTGGTTGGGAGCTTGATTTATCTGACGATCACGAGGCCGGATATTGCATATGCAGTTGGCAGAGTGAGTCGGTATATGGCGGAGCCACGGGTACCTCATCTGCTAGCAGCCAAGAATATTCTGAAGTATGTCAAGGAGACCTCGGACATGGGTCTCCTATATAGGAGAGATGCGGGCTTCAAGGTGCACGGGTACATGGATGCTTACTACGGGGGATATTCGGATGATCGGAAGTCAATGTCTGGATTCGTCTTTATGGCGGGCCCTACAGCTATATCATGGTGCAACAAGAAGCAGGATTCCGTGTCGGTCTCCACCACGGAAGCGGAATACAAGGCTTCGGCCTT
Organism: Dactylorhiza incarnata; assembly: GCA_033032865.1. NCBI lineage: Eukaryota > Viridiplantae > Streptophyta > Magnoliopsida > Asparagales > Orchidaceae > Dactylorhiza > Dactylorhiza incarnata. The sequence continues at coordinate 6,337,220 of JAWHQI010000080.1, forward strand.
GGCAGCTCAGGAAGCCATCTGGCTTAGGAGGTTGGTGGGATACGTCCACAAGGAGGTTCGGGAGCCGACTCTGCTACGTGGTGACATTGAGAGTGCTCTCAAACTGGTAACCAATCCAGTTTGTCACGCGAGGACTAAGCATATCGAGATCGAGCATCACTTAATACGGGAGAAGGTGCTGGAGGGATCTCTTTCGGTCGGGCATGTGCGGAGTGCGGGCAATGTCGCGGACATCTTCACAAAGGTGCTGGCAAAGGGGCCGTTCACACGGCTAAGGAGCATACTGGGGCTCGTTTCAACTTCCCACTTCAAGGGGGAGTGTTGAAATTGTTGAAGTGGAAGTTTGGAGGGTTTTTTTTTGGACCTGGGTGGTCTGGGAGGAGGTCGGGCGGTCTGACGTGACCGCACGACCTGACGGTCTGCATCTGCGGTCTGGCTGATCTAAGCCAAGCTGCGGTCTCCTGGCTTGATCGTTGGTGTGGGTTCAAGGCGGCTGGAGATGGAGGTCGCGCGGCCTGTCTCTGACCGCGTGGCGTGCTGTCCTCTTCAAGGCTGTGGCGGTCTGGTGTGACCGCACAGTTTGATCCAGGTTCTCTCCTGAATGCGGTCTGGTAGCTGACCGGGCTTTCTGGGGGTATTCGCGGACTAAGGGTCTTAGTCGCACGGTCTCAGTTCGTGGTCTCAGGAGGAGACTGGTATGCGAGCTGGTTGCTGTTCACGGTCTCAGGAGGAGATCGGCATACAGACAGGAGTTCGCGGTCTGATGGCGAACTGACTGTGTTCGCGGTCTCGTGCGAACACAGGTGGTGGATAGCTTCGGGCGGTCTGGCGAGCTCCTTGTGGAGTCGCAGTCTGCTGTGAGAGTGGCGGTCTCTCATGGCAACATTGAAGCTGGCGGGTTCACCAAAATGAAGCAGAAGTAATGTTGCTGATCGCGCAGTATGACCGGTCAGGTCACGCAGTTTGGGGGTGGTGATCCTATCTCTTAGGGTGGTGACTGGATTAGGTCCCGCGCCTATAAATAGGAGGCCACTGTAGCAGCAAATGATACACCAAGCGTAAGCTAAACTTTCTTCTTTCCTGCGGTCTGAGTTTATGTGATCGGGCGGTCTCCTGATTGAACTTCTCTTGTGCAGCTTCTGCGGATAGTGCAGACAGCTGCGATCACCTCCTCCTCTGAAAGTGTTCGGGCGGTCTACGGCTTGGAGTTGTGGTGCTGGAGTTCGGGAGAATCAGGAGGTCTGAAGAAGTGGGCGGTTTGATCAGCGAGCTGGTGGTGTTCTGTGATCGTCAAGTTGCTGCGGTCTGGCAGTTTTTTGAGATCGCAGGGAGGTCGCGCGGTCTGAGCGGTCTCAAGTTATCTTCAACTTTGTATCTTTCCTTTAGTGTTTGTGTTGGCGAAATCATGTCTCGTCAAGCATGCCTTGCCTTGTAATTTTGAAGATTGTTATCAATAAAGATCAGTTGTTTGCCTCCACTTGCTTCTGGTTGTTTGGTTTTTATCTCTAAGTTGACTAGCTCCTGCTCGCTCCATAAAGATTTGGAAAAAGTTCGCAGTCACTATGGACCATTTAGGGTCAACCAAATTGGTCAATTTGACTAAAGTCAATCATAGCCCCAACTAGGTCAAACCTTCATAATTGAAGTTAATTGTACTTTATATGGCCAAATTGAACATACCACTATAAGCCAAACCCTCCAAGAGGTCCAATTGACCAAGATCCCCATCATTTGGTCAAACAATAAACCCAATTTGACCAAAGTCAAACCTAACCCAATCTCGGTCAAAATTACACCTTATGGCTCAATTAGCCCAATTAGGGCCACACCATTGCCCAATACACCTCACTTGATGATTAGGGACCTAAGAGCAACAATATGGGTCAGCCACATTGGTCAATTTGACCTAGGGTCAACCCAAGTGCATTTAGCCCAAATTGACCCCTTTAAGTCAAGTAAGCCCAAACCACAAATTTAATGGGCTAAGGCCCTCAAACCAGGCCCATCCTGCAACCCAATGACATATTACCTTGCATGACCTCATATTTGAGGAGGAAGGGACATGCAAAAGAGCAAAATTGACTTTTCCCCAATTGGAGAAGAGACAAAGGAGGGGAGGCATGGATTCAGTGCCAATTGGCACTCAATTCCCCTCCCAAGACATAACTCTAATCTCCCTCAGAGATTCCAGGGATTTTCCTAGCAGAATGTAGGCTAGGTGTCTGCAATTGAGGGAAATGGGGGGGGGGGGGGGGGGGGGGGGCGAAAGAGGCCATTAATGACACTCTTGGATTTAACCACCCCAACCCCATTCACTCCCTTCATCACCTTCAGAATTACCAGAGCAGTAGAAGCCCCCTGTTCCCTAATTGATTCGAGCCCTGGTTGTGAAGATCACCATAGCCCCTTCGAGCTTGAGCTCAATAATTGTACCCAAGAGGATCACCCATTCCCAAGCCCTGGTTCAGGCAAGTACCCTTCCCCCTCCCTCTGTGAGTAGATCCCTCTCACAATCAAGTCGATTCGAGCTCAATTGAGCTCGATTAAGCCCGTGAAATGGGATGAAATTTCCATGCTAAAAGTCCCCCCCTCCGGCTGGCAAATCACTGCCAATCGATGGCCACCACCTAGGCATAGGTGGTGGCGGCTACATCCATCTGGGAAATGTCGTGGGTGGTTAGGAAATGTGGCTGGAAGTTGGCCCAGGACGGAGGCTGCTGGACTGTTGGCTCATTGGGGAAGATGATCCCCCAACTGTCTGATTCCAAGGATTCGCTATCCTCAGCTCTGTTAAGATTATTATTATCATTTATTCATGTGAATATTTTCATCATGCAAACATTACCTAGTATTAGAAATATTACTTTATAACTCAAAGAGTATTTTGTGAATATCTCTCAAACCATTAAGTGAATATGGATAAAATTTTAACCATAGGCATATCATGCCTATTTACACCATCTATCCAAAAATGGTAATTTTTGGAAAGCATCTTCCCATAGTTATTACAATAATGGGATAAATCATGTATTTGTAGTATATATGGCTAGATAACACCAAGTGACCCCTAATTTTGATAGATAGGAGTGAAGGTCACCATAAGCCTATGATAAAAATTTGGAACCAATTGGCTTTGTGCATGTGAAGGAATTCCACATGCATGCAAAGGGGAAATTTTGGTGTGCATATAACACTATAATGTAGGTCTAGATTTACATATTTAAATCAACTCAACCTGACCCAAATCATCGGTGGCATGTTAATTAGACCATCAATTATTACTAGTAAAAATTTCGAGGCCATTTGGACTCATGCATGTGAGGGAAATCCACATGCAAGACCTAGGTACCATGGAAAGTTCAAAAAGGTGTATACACAAAAATGTTTTGAGAATTGATGGGTATTCCCTTGGTCAATTCTTATGAAAATCAAAACATGCACTTGTTATTATGATATATTACATCTCAGGGAAAATCATGAACTTTGGAGTTGATTTCCCTAGAAAATTAGGGTTTATGTGATTTTGTCACATTGAGCTTAAATGAGTATTTTAGGGTCAAAACTTTCTAAAATGTTAGAAAACTCTGGAATTCACTTAGAAGAATGAGATTACACTCTATGGATTTTTTCTAGATTTTTTAGAAATATTGTAGTCCATTATTTATTAATTATTCAAATTACTCCAATCTACTTTATCCCATCTTTATGTTAGTTAATTTATTTAGGGTTGCATGAAATTGGGAAATTAGACTTACAAGGCTATTTGTATTCTCTAGAAATTTTTATCAAATTTATTGTTGAGTATTTATGATACTTCCTTCACAATGTGGAATTTTAATGTTTTCATTTATTAATTGATTATGTTGATTTAATGAAACTAGAAAATTATGGAATTGAGTAGTTAGACTTGTGGGATCATTAGTGACCTATGGAAATTTTATTAGATTTAATTATAGAGTAATTTCTATACTTCCTTCACAAAGTGAAATTTTAGTGTTTGCATTGATTAATTGATAACATTGAACTATGGAACTAGAAATTTACAAAACTTGGTGAGTGAGCTTATGTGATCATGATAATGCTCTAAGAATTTTGTTTTATTTATTTTCTGGTGATTTACAGTAGCTCTTTCATAGTGTGGAATTAGGTGACAATTATGGTTTATTCATTATTGATGAATTATAGTTACTAGAAAAATGCCAAATTTTGCTGGAATCCATTTTAGGTTGATTTGAACACCTGGAAATTTATTCACAGCATTATGATGAATAATTTTAGTAGATCCTTCGCAAATTGTAATTAGCACCCTAAGACATTTAATTAATTTTCTGGCATTACATTAGAGAGAAAAATTACGAAATTCTGCTAAACTTAATCTTTGACCATAACCAGTTTCTCAAATTTTTATTTGATTTATTGGACTATGATAAATGGTGCATCATGTTCAAAAATTAGTAATTCCCAGATTTATAAGATACTATTTAATAGACCCATATATGATTTTATTATATGAAAAAATTGGAAATCTGAATTTTAACATCTTTACAACTTCTGAAACTAGATTGGACACATATTAGTTAGAGGATCATGTAGACTCCCTTTAAGCCATGTTTTCACACTTGAGGACAATTTGGTCTGCGAATAGTAAAACTGAATTATTGGATTTAGACCCCATTTGATCATCACACAGAGAATTATTATCTCCCTGATCATTGTGTAGGCATTGATTGATTAAAGGATTAATCATTAGTAACATATACTAGAAGTAAGGGTTGGGATGTGTTTAGTAAAACTATCAATTCAGGATTTGACAATGATATGATAGGAGATGTGAGGAATGGACCACCATCAAGTATAAATTGTGATTGAAATCTAAAGTTTGAACCATTAGGTAGGGATTTAGTGATGACATGAAAGAATAGTCAGTTTCTATGAAAGGTGGGGTTTGATGATCAATTGAACATCGACACTCGTCTGTCCGGTCTATTGTAAATCACCTTAGGATTTCAGAGCAATTAGAGAGAATGGGAAGCATGGGTAGCCACCAACAAAAATTAAATATCTTGAGAAAGGGAGGTTTGTGATGTCACCCCATCATACCTCCTAGTACCGTTGCGAGCCCTTCACCTGGTAGCCCTCAGGAAGTCCAAGGTTCACCCCAAATTTCTAAGTCCAACTAAATGATAGGCAAGAGTAGATAAGTAGGAGAACTTGGTAAGATAATCCTCAACCCCAATATGGGACAGATTGTTACAAGGAATTGTTTGTCCTGCGAGCGGCAGGCTTGGTGTTATCTAAGGGGGACTGGATAGTCTGACGAGTTGGAGGCTCTGAGAAATACAAATTAAGATATGGCTACTTACTAAATAGTACGTGAATACCCTGTGTGATCTTAGGGGCGTACATGAGGTCTAGTCCGGGAGGTGTTGATAAAAGCCTAGAAGTGGACATGCCTGATCCACTGCCCCTGTTTGCTTCAACTGGGTACCTGAGTTGGCATACTTGAACGGAGGGAACTTAAAAGGTCTGTACATTTAGAGTCGAGTGGGTGAGTTGCATCATTGCATTGCACAACATAACATATCATCAATTCATAAACAAGAGCTCATCGGATAAATTAGTATGGGCTCTTTTATACGATGAGTTTACCTTAGTGCCAGATCCCCTAACTTATAAGTTTGTATGAGCATTGTTATAAGATAGGGTTACTTTCATAGCTGCTTCTTTATATACACTGCTTTAAATACATATACTGCTGCGAATGATATTGTTTGCTCATTGTTATCTGTTACTATTATTAGAGCTTTTCTTGTCTATTGCACTCTTATATATAGAATGTATAGTAGAACTGCTAGAATAGATTCTTTTTTGTCTATACTTGTGCTAGATAGTGTCACTGCCACCTGCTTATTTTTATTACCCCTTGTTACCTTTCTCTTCATCCTCCCCACCTGGTGCCTAGGAGTCGCGGGTGGAGGGGATGAGGAAATCACTTAGTATTATAGATGAACGGTCGAATGTGGCATAACAAATAAGAGCACCAGGAGGAGCAGACCCACAATCAGAGGGAGGAACTTAATACAGTGGCCAGACCCGGAGTTGGACTCTCAGCAGCTGCAGGGAGAGCTTCAGTGAGATACCATCTTTCGAAAATAGTCTTCCATGCTTTCCCTAATCAGTGTATATGTTGTTTAAGTACGAGGGATTATAGTGAGGAATAGATGTACTGGGCTTAAGCCCCTTTTCATTTTTAGCACTCTTATTCAATACCTCTTATTTGTGTATCTCATTTGGACATATTTCTCTATTTATAATATGATTGTTGTGGGCTTGTTTTTATCTTATATTGTGGTATATGGTTTTGCCTAGATGAATGAATAGCCAATAGGATTGCCGCCTTGTGGTGGCAACCCTCTTGTGTGTAGGTGTCACCGCAAGGTGGCAGTTCTGGGCGTTAAGACCTGAAAACGTAAGCAAAATAGGGGGGGGGGGTCTTACAAACTGGTATCAACTCAGCAACTTTGATCTAAAGTAAAGAAAGTCCACAACCCTAGGCAACCCCGCTCGAGCTTAGTTTGAGGGCAAACTAGCAACAGAAGCAATGGTGTGCCCATAGGGGAAATCACATTTAATTGTCCATTAAAAATGAGATGTTTAGGCCAACCCTTCTAATAAGACCCCTATTCTTATGTAGCCTCCGCTGAACATCACCACACGGGCAATGATTCCTCCTGTTCAGGATGCCATTCCTCCCCTGTCGGCTCCCACCCCCTTTCAGCAATCAGAGTTAGATCAAACCTTGACCTCTATCTTGTATGTCTTCCACAATAGTAGGCCCCGGTTCAGGCCCCCAACCCCGGGGCAAACTATTTGAGTGCCTTCCGGGGCCTCTCCCCACCATCTTATGTCGTGACCGAGTCGGTGGTGTAGAATAAAGAATGGCTAGACACCTAGGAGATGCTAGCTAGGATACGCTGCCCCATCAATATGGCAGTATCACTGGCTGTCTCTGCCTTAGAGTCATATGCCAAACGGTGGTGGAAGTTAGCCCTGGACACTACCTTTGCCGGCCTCGAGTATGTCGACATCACATGGGAGGAATTCAATGAGGCATTACTGGAACACTTTGTACCACAGATGACTAGAGACGAAATGGAAGAACGGTTCCTGTACCTAAAGCAGGGAAGTCATTCGATGTTAGAATATCAGTGAGAGTTCATGCATGTATCTCGCTTCACCACATCCCACCAGCTAGAAAACTCCGACTATGCCAAAAGGTTCTACAAGGGCCACCAAGACATGGTGGAGGGGAACCTCCCCCACAGTTGTGCTACCACTGCCACCAGTCAGACCACATCTATATTAACTATCCTCAGAGAGCTCCACCAGCACTTCCAGCACCACCTGCTCAGCACCCTAGGGGCTGAGGCTGAGGACGGAGCCGAGCACAGAGCAGATCGTAGACAAGATAGAGATCAGATGTACTCTTTGGATCTTTCTCAAACCCAAAACCCGGAGAGGGTTATAACATGTATGCTAGTAGTTTAAAATTCTTTTCAATTCTTAAATTGTAGATTTGATATTGAACTGTTAGAAGTAGAAAAACTTAGCCACCTAAAATTATACAATAATTCAGGAATAGTAACTATATGCGGCAAGCCTATCCATACCTTGTTCGACACAAGGGCATTACATAACTTCGTCTCGGAAGACTTTGTCAAAGACTTGGACCAGGTCTGACACTCTATGGGAGTCACCAGGAGGGTGCATCTTCCCAATAAGACAGAGATAGAATCAACCGCAAAAGGCCTTCTAAAGGTGACCATCGAAGGCCTAACACTCGAGGCTCCAACAACAATCTTGAAGATGCTGGACTTCGATCTTGTCTTGGGAATGATATGGCTCACTTGGAACCATGCTCATGTTGCTTTCCCGGCGAGGAAGATCATGCTAAGATATGATAACACCTACGTGGCCTTCCAAGGTACTATTCTGATCTCCCGTTATTTACTTTCTTCTATTCAGATCGTCAAGGCCCATCTACAGGGGGATGAAGTTTATTTAATATGCTTCGAGATGATGGAAACAGAGAATTCTCTAACTGATATTTTCGTAGTTTGTAATTTTCTTGACGTGTTTCCAGAAAAGCTACCAGGGTTACCACCGCATTGGGAGAAAGATTTTTAAATTCAGTTAGTACCGAAAGCGAGACCAGTATCTAGAGCTTCATATCGGATGGCTCCAAAGGAACTGACAGAGTTCCAAAGTCAACTATAAGAATTATTGGAAGCAGGATTCTTCAGGCCAAGCTCGTCATCGTGGGGAGCCCTGATGTTGTTCGTGAAGAATAAGGATGGGTCCCTCGGGATATATATTGATTATAGGGAACTAAACAGGCTGATGGTGTGAAACACGTACCCCTTGCCAAGGATAAATGAGCTATTCGATCAAATCAAAGGAGCACACTAGTTCTCAAAGCTATACTTTAGATCAGGATACTACCAATTATGAATCCAGGAGGAAGATATTCCAAAGACAGCATTCAGCTGTCATTACGGTCTTTATGAATTCACAGTAATGACATTCTGGCTCACGATTGCTCACTCTGCATTCATGAGTTTAATGAACCGCGTATTCGAGACCTAACTTGATATATTCCTAATAGTATTCATAGATGATATACTTATCTATTCGAGGATGGAATAAGAACATATCCAGCATCTAGCACTCTTACTAGAGAGGCTTCGAGAGCATAAGCTGTATGCCAAATTTAGCAAGTGTTGGTTCTGGCTCAAGGAAGTAGCCTTCCTGGGACACATCATCAGTGGGGCAGGATTAGTGGTAGATCCGACAAAGATCCAGGCAGTGCGAGACCGGCTCCAACTGAAGATGTCTTCTCACGTAAGGAGTTTCCTAGGACTTGTCAGTTACTATTGAAAGTTTGTTGAGGGATTCTCCCGGATTTCCCTTCCCCTTAGAACGCTGACAAAGAAGGATGCGCCGTTCGTATGGACACTGCGGTGTGAGGCAGCCTGTAAGGATTTAAAAGATAGACTCACCTCAGCCCCAATCCTTGCACTTCCATCTGAGAAGGAAGTATTTCAAGTATACACTGATGCATCATATCAGGGAATGGGTTCGGTGTTAATGCAACACTGACACGTGATCGCTTACGCTTCACGATAGTTGAATAAGCATGAGCAAAACTATCTGGTGCATGACTTATAGATGGGAGCGATATTTTTTGTGCTAAAAATCTGGAGACACTATTTGTATGGGGTTCACTGTGATGTTTTTTCAGATCACAAGAACCTCAAGTATATGGACACGCAAAAGACATAAATCTCCGACAGAGAAGATGGGTGGAATTTCTATGCGATTACCAATACACGATGCACTACCACCCTAAAAAGGCGAACATTGTAGTGGATGCACTCAGTAGAAGGGCTAGTATGTCCAATGCAGAACCACAGTTGATGGCCATGGAGCTAGTGCAGATGCTAGAAAACATGCATATCACACTGGTATCCAGGGATAACCCTGAGGTATACAAGGAGTATCTATCCTCGATGAGCATTGTCTATGATATCCGAGATCGAATTAAGGTTATCCAGAAGCGTGATGCAGAATTAGAATACATTTTTAAGGCATTTGATTCAGGGACCACTGGGGATTATTCGTTGAAAGATGATCTCGTACACTTCCAGGAAGATATCCTAACATAAGCATATTTTAGTAAGTATTCAGTGCATCCCGGGATCACTTAAATGACTGCGGACCTGAGGAGAATGATGTATTGGCTAGGAATGAAGAAGGAAATCTTCCACTTTGTGACTCATTTTGAGGTATGCCAACATGTGAAGGATGAATGCAAGATCACGGGAGTGTTATTGCAGCCATTATTGGTGCCAGAGTGGAAATTTGAGGACATCTCCATGGACTTTGTACATGACTTACCTCGCTCCTGCTCTGGGCACGACTCCATCTGGGTTATTGTGGATAGATTGGCAAAAGTTGTCCAATTCATTCCTGTTAGAAAGGGTGCCCCCGTCGGTGTTCTGGTGTGACTATTCATGGAGCAGTTCATTAGATACTATAGAGTACCAGGATCGATCATGTCAGATTGAGATGGCTAGTTTACATCAAGGGAATGGAAGGTGGTTCAGGCATATCTGGGGTCACAACTGACATTCATCACCACTTTTCATCCACAAACTGACAGTCGGACGGAACGCACTATCCGGACGATGGAAGATCTGTTGAGATTATGCATTCTAGATAATGGAGAGCCGTGGGAGAGTCTGTTACCCCTCATTGAATTCTCCTACAATAGTAGCCATCAGTCTAGCATCGACATGGCTCCCTATGAAGCCCTTTACGACATGAAGTGTAGGACTCCACTTTCATGGATACTGGATGAGGATCCGAAGGTGCTGGGTCAGAATATATAGAAGACACAGATGCCCAAATACGACTGATACGGGATCAGATGTTGGAAGTACAAAGCAGACAAGTTAAATATTACGATGCGTGATATCGCAAGGTAGAATTCCAGGCGGGAGACAGGGTGTTTCTGAAAATACATCCGACACACAGAGTCTCACAGGTGCGGAGACTAAAGAAGCTCATTCCGAGATACATTGGGACCTATAGGATCCTGGAGAGGATCGACTCCTTGGCTTATAGACTGGAGATGCTGTAGGAATTGGCAGGATTCCACGATGTTTTCACGCCTCCTCGCTTAAGAGAGCACTCCTTTGGACAAAACAACAGATCGCTACTGTGGCAAGCCTGATAGCATCCGATCGTACAGTCCATTTGGAGCCAATATGGATCGATGACACAACCATCCGAGTCTTGCGATGGAAGAAAGATTCTCTGGTAAAGGTCCTTTGGTCGAATCATGGGCAAGCGGAGCACACTTGGGAGCCTCTTGACCTGATGCAGCAGCAATACCCAGGACTCTTTGTGTCAGGTAAAAGTATAATTAGCTTACAAACAATACGATGATCTACATTAAGTAAGAACCCCATGAGCCCAATCTTAATTTCGGGGACAAAAATTTTTCTTTATGTATTGGGATTTGTAACATCCCACAAACAACTAGACCCCTAAGTTGAATTTTTGTCATGACTATGTCATGAAAAAATGGGAGACCAGCCAAAAGAATCCAAGAAACCTAAAAGAGTAGGTGAATTACGCATTGGTGTGCATTTAACAACTATAGGTCGCCTAGCTTACGATTGACCAATAGAGCTTTAGTGTGTCAATATAACCTCACCTTGACCCTCATGACCTTTCAAGGAGGCCAATAGGTCACTATGGACCATTTAGGGTCAACCAAATTAGTCAATTTGAACAAAGTCAACCCTAGCCCAAACTAGGTCAAACCTTCCTAATTGAAGTCAATTGGACTTCATATGGAGAAATTGAACCTACCAGTACAAGGCAAACCCTCCAAGAGGTCTAATTGACCAAGAGCCCCATCATTTGGTTAACCAATTGACACAATTTGACCAAAGTCAAATCTAGCCCGATATTGGTCAAAATTACACCTTATAGCTCAATTAGCCCAATTGGGGTGACACCATGGCCCAATGCACCTCACATGATGACTAGGGACATAAGACCATCAATGTGGGTCAACCACTTTGGTCAATTTGGCATAGGGTCAACCCAAGTGCACTTAGCCCAAATTGACCCCTTTAGGTCAACTAAGCCCAAACCCCAAATTCAATGGGCTAAGCCGCTCAAACTATGCCCACCCTGCAACCCAATGACATATGACCTTGTATGCCCTCAGATTTGAGGAGGAAGGGACATGCAAAAGGGCAAAATTGACTTTTCCCCAATTGGAGAAGAGACAAAGGAGAGGAGGCATGGATTGAGTGCCAATTGGCACTCAATTCTCCTCACAAGGCATATGTCTGATCTCCCTCAAAGATTCCAAGGCTTTTCCCAGTAGAATGCAGACCAGATGGCTGTAATTGAGCAAAATTGGGTGAGGGGTGGCCAAAAAAGACCATTAATGGCACTCTTGGATTTAGCCACCCCTAGCCCATTCACTCCCTCCATCACCTTCAGAATTCCCAGAGGAGTAGAAGCCCCCTATTCCCCAGTTGGTTCGAGCCCTGGTTGGGAAGATCACCATAGCCCCTTCAAGCTCGAGCTCAATAATTGCACCCAAGAGGATCACCCGTTCACAATCCCCGGTTCAGGCAAGGATCCTTCCCCCTCCCTCTATGAGTAGATACCTCTAATAATTGAGTCGATTCGAGCTCAATTGAGCTTGAATCGAGCTTGATCAAGCTCATGAAAGGGACTAAAATTTCCATGCTAAAACTCCCCCCTCTGGCCATGCACCTCTGACCGGCAAATTGACGCCAATCGACGGTCACCCCCTCAGCACAGGTGGTGACAGTGGTAGCCGGCCAGGAAACACCGTGGGTGGCTAGGAAATGGGGTTGGAAGTTGGCCCAGGACGGAGGCCGCCGGACCGTTGTCTGATCAGGGAAGATGATCCCCCAGCCGTCTGATTTCAGAGATTGGCTATCCGCAGCTCTGTTAAGATTATTATTATTATGATTTATTCATTTTCTATTACATTTTTTCCCGTGCTTTGCCTAATTTTTAAGGCCTCTTAAGGGAACAATCAGAAGAAGTGTCCTATAAAGAAGTTGTAGATCTGTCTCAATTAAAATTGAAAATTTGTTTCATAAGCTTTGGAGCACTGTAGCTCCCCGGGCATCCATTTTTGTAAGGCATGTACATATGGATCCCTAGAACTTTAGAAATTAATTTAGGGAGATATATAACCCCAAATGAATTCAAATATGGGTCATGCATGAGTCATGCCCTAAGACACCCCCTGCTTAAAATTGGCAATTTTTGGAAACTATTTTTCTAAGGTTTTATTTAACATTGCATTTTTCATATGTGGCCTAGATCTAAGGTTATATAACCCAAATCCACTCTAATTTTCTCTGGATGGTAGATTAGGTCAAGAATAGTGCATATTAACAATTTGAGGCCATTTGGACTCATGCATGTGAATATTTTCATCATGCAAACATAACCTAGTTTAAGAAATATTACTTTATAACTCAGAGAGTATTTTGTGAATATCTCTCAAACCATTAGGTGAATAGGACTGAAGTTGTAACCATAGGCTTATCTTGCCTATTTACACATCTTTCCAAAAATGGTAATTTTTTGAAAGTATCTTCCTCTAATTATTACAATAATTTGATAAATCATGTATTTGTAGTATACATGGCTAGACAACACCAAGTGACCCCAAATTTTGATAGATGGTAGTGAAGGTCACTATAAGCCTCAGGTAAAAATTTGGAACCAATTGGCTTTGTGCATGTGAAGGAATTCCACATGCATGCAAAGAGGAAATTTGGTGTGCATATAACACTATAATGTAGGTCCATATTTACATGGTTAAAATAACTCAACCTAACCCAAATCTTGGGTGACATGTTAATTAGACCACAAATAGTCACTAGTACAAATTCGAGGCCATTTGGACTCATGCATGTGAGGGAAATTCACATGCAAGACCTAGGTACCATGGAAAGTTCAAAAAGGTGTAAACACAATAATGTTTTGAGAATTGATGGATATTTCCTTGGTCTATTCTTATGAAATTCAAAACATGCACTTGATATTATGTGATATTACATCTCACGGAAAATCATGAACTTTTGAGTTGATTTCCCTAGCAAATTAGGGTTTATGTGATTTTGTCACATTGAGCTTAAATGAGTATTTTAGGGTCAAAACTTTCTAAAATGTTAAAAAACTCTGGGATTAACTTAGAAGAGTAAGATTACACTATGTAGATTTATGCTAGAATTTTTAGAAATATTATAGTCCATTATTTATTAATTATTCAAACCCCAATATACTTTATCTTGGACCATAACTAGTTTATTATGTAAGTTAATGTTCTTAAGGTTGCATGAAATTGGGTAATTAGTCTTATGAGGCCATTTTTATTCTATGGAAATTTTTATCAAATTTATTGTTGAGTATTTATGATACTTCCTTCACAAAGTGGAATTATAATATTTTCATTGATTAATTGATAATGTTGATTTATTGAAACTAGAAAATTTTGAAATTGAGTAGTTAGACTTGTGGGATAATTAGTGACCTCTAGAAATTTTATTAGATTTAATTACGAAGTAATTACCAAACTTCCTTCACAAAGTGAAATTTTAGTGTTTGCATTGATTAATTGATAATGTTGAACTATGGAACTAGACAATTACAGAACTTGGTGAGTGAGCTTATGTGATCATGATAATGCTCTGATATTTTTTTATATTTATTTCCTAAAGATTTATAGTTGCTCTTTCATTTTGTGGAATTAGGTGACAATTATGGTTTATTCATTATTGATGAATTATTGTTACTAGAAAAATGCCACATTTTGCTGGAATTCATTTTAGGTCTATTTGAACACCTTGAAATTTATTCACAACATTATGATGAAAAATTTTAGTAGATCCTTCGCAAATTGTAATTAGCTCCCTCGGATATTTAACTGATTTTTTGGAATTACATTAGGGAGAAAAATTATGAAATTCTGTTGAACTTAATCTTGGACATAACTAGTTTCTAGAATTTTTATTAGATTTATTGGACTATGATAAATGGTGCATCATGTTCAAAAATTAGTAATTCCCAGATTTATAAGAAACTATTTAATAGACCCATATATGATTTTATTATATGAAAAAGTTGGAAATCTGAATTTTGACATATTTACAACTTCTGAAACTAGATTGGACACATATTAGTTCGAGGATCATGTTGTCTCCCTTTTAAGTCATGTTATCGCATTTGAGGACAATTTGGTCTGCGAATAGTAAAACTGAATTATTGGATTTAGACCCCATTTGATCATCACACAGAGAATTATCATCTCCCTGATCATTGTGTATGCATTGATTGATTAAAAGATTAATCATTAGTAACATAAACTAGAAGTAAGGGTTGGGATGCATTTAGTAAAACTATCAATTCGGGATTTGACAACGATTTGATAGGAGATGTGAGGAATGACCCACCAACAAGTATAAATTGTGATTGATATATGATTTTTGAACCATTAGGTAGGGATTGAGTGCTGACATGAAAGAATAGTCGGTTACTAGGAAAGGTGGGGTTTGATGTTTAATTGAACAACGACACTCATCTGTCTGGTCTGTTGTAAATCACCTTAGGATTTCAAAGCAATTAGAGAGAATGGGAAGTATGGCTAGCCACCAAAAAAATTAAATATCTTGAGAAAGGGAGGTTTGGATGTCACCCCATCATACCTCCTAGTACTATTGCGAGCGCTTCATCGAGTAGCCCTCGGGAAGTCCAAGGTTCACCATGAATTTCTAAGTCCAACTAAATGATAGACAAAAGTAGATAAGTAGGAGAACATGGTAAGATAATCCTCATCCCAAATATGGGACGTAGTGGTACAAAGACTTGTTGGTCCTGCGAGCGGTAGACTCGGTGTTATCTAAGGAGGACTGGATAGTCCGACGAGCTGGAGGCTCGGAGAAATACAAATTTAGAGGTGGTTACTTACTAAACAGTACACGAATACCCGATGTGTTCTTAGGGGCGTACATGAGGTCTAGGATGGGAGGTGTTGATAGAAGCCTAGAAAAGGACATGCCTAATCCACTGCCCCTGTTTCCCTCAACTGGGTACCTGAGTTGGCTTACTCGAACAAAGGGAACTTAAAAGGTCTGTACGTTCAAAGTCGAGTGGGTGAGTTGCATCATTGCATTGCACATCATAACATATCATCAATTCATAAACAAGACCTCATCGTATAAATTAGTATGGGCTCTTTTATACGATGAGTTTACCTTAATGCCAGATCCCATAACTTATAAGTTTGTATGAGCACTCTTATAAGATAGAGTTACTTTCATAGCTGCTTCTTTTATATACACTGCTTTACTTACTTGTACCACTGTGGATGATATTGTTTGCTCGTTGTTATTTGTTGCTACTATTAGAGCTTTTCTTATCTATTGCACTCTTATATATAGACTTTATAGTAGAACTGCTAAAATAGACACTATTCTGTCTATACTTGTGCTAGATTGGGTCACTGCCACCTGCTTATTTTTATTACCCCTTGTTACATTTCTCTTCATCCTCCTCGCCCAGTTCCTAGGAGTCACGGGTGGAGGGGACAAGAAAACTGCTTAGTCTTATAGACTAACGGCCGGATATGGCATAAAAAATAGGAGCACTAGGAGGAGCAAACCCATAACCAGAGGTAGGAACTTAATACAGTGGTCAGGCCCTGAGTTGGACTCTCGACAGCTACAGGGAGAGGTCCGATGAGATACCATCTTCTGAATGCAGTCTTCCATGCTTTCTTTAATCAGTGTATAGGTTGTTTAAGTATGAGGGATTATAATGAGTAATAGATGTACTAGGGCTTAAGCCCTTTTTCATTTTTAGCACTCTTATTAGTACCTCTTATTTATGTATCTCATTTGGACATATTTCTCTGTTTATAATGTGATTGTTGTGGACTTGTTTTTATCTTATACTTTGGTGTATGGTTGTCCTGGATGAATGAATAGCCGGTAGGATCGGCGTCTTGTGGTGGAGACCCTCTCGTGTGTAGGTGTCACTGCAAGGCGGCGGTTCTAGGCGGTTAGAGCCAGAAATGTAAGCAAAAACAAAAAGGGTCTTACATCTGTTAGTCCTGAAAAGCACACTATATCTACATGCTCCAGGATGTGCAGAATGGGACTTAACAAGATTGTTTGCTATCTTGGCATTAGTTGCCCTTGGAACTGTTGGATTGAACCAATAATCAATTACAAAGTGACCAATCTTGCCACAACACCAATATTCAAACATGTTATATTTCCTTTTCTTGCTTTCAAAAAGAACATGGTTCCTTTGTCTGCGAGCAGGAGGATATTCAAAGGAGACTGAATTGCACTGCTTGTGATTGTGGTATTGATTATTCCCACCCATAGCTTTTCCTTTGATGTTAGTCTTCTTTAAAGATGTCTTCCCCATACTAGATACATGTGATCCATGTTTTGTCATGATTATCTCTTCATGAGGCTCTGGGCACATCCTTGGTCCCAGTTGTGGAGAACTCATTCTTGAGGTGTCCATAAATAGATTCCAGATCATACTTGTTGGATGGTGATATTACCTTCCTAAAGTTGATCTTTTTATCCATAGGCTTTCCTGTTTTACCTTTCTTAAGGTATCCTAAGCCTCTTCTATGAATGGAGCATAAACCATCAATCAAGGGAAGAACAGTCTTAGGTTTGGAGAAACTAGCTACAAGCTTTCTTTCAATATGAAGTTTATCTTCCAAATCTTTGATTTTCTTTTCCCTCGATATCAGGGAACTAGACTGATTTCTAATTTTCTTTAGAGATTCAACCTCTCTAGTCAGGACTTTGCACAACTCCTTACTATCTAACAAAGCCTTTAGAGATTTCCCAAACTTGCTTATTAGTTCAAGATTGGAGTTTGCATTGTAATCCTTTTTGCGTTGGCAGAATTCTGCATTTCCAAAGTCAGCCTTTCAACTTTCTCAAAAAAGATCAGAATTTCTTGCTTTAAGAAATGAGATCTCTTCAGCTTGCTCTTTGTAGAGCTTTATGCTTCTCTTAAGAGCTTCAAGAAATTCTCCATATTGATCTAATAGGACACTTTCATATTCATTTTTTGAGGAAAGATTTGCCTCAGAGTCAGTATCTGAAATTGATAGAGAGGCTTCGATGGGTTCCTATGCAGAGAGAGAATTCTCCTACCCTTCTCCTTCACTTATGACCATGGCTACCATATATTCTTCTTCTTCTGATGAGGAGGAGCTGATCTCATCATCACTCAGGGTTTTGCACTTCTTAGCCAAGAATCTCTTTTCCCTGTTCTTTTCCCTGAAGGCCTTTTTCTCTTTAGGTTTTCTAATGTCTCTTCTTTTGGAGGGACATTCGGCTATCATGTGTCCAGATTTCCTGCATCCATAGCAATTAGTTTTAGAAGACAAATGTGTTATGTTTAGAATCATACCTGTCCCATTTTACCTTATGGGGATTGTAGTTTCTCCTTTAGCTTGAGGAGAAAGTATGTTTTCCCTTATCTTTCCTCCTTCTTCTAAAAATTTTCATGAAGTTTTTGGAGAATAATATGAGCTCCCCATCAGACAGTCCTGTGCTGGTGGAGCTTGTCTCAGATTCTTAAGCTTCAGATTCTTTGTTTTTTTGGAATTATCAGCTTTGAGAGATACTGATCTTTCCTTGGTGTTTGGCATGTTGCCATCTTCTTCAGCGTTCCTGGTGTTTAGCTATAGCTCATAAGAGAGGAGTTTCCCAAATAGATTTTGGGGTTCCATGTTGCTCAAATTTCCTACCTACCTTATGACACAAATTTTAGTGTCCCATTCTTTGTTAGAGAACACCCTTCCATAGGTTCTCAGGCCATTCACAATTCTAAAGAATTTTTCATAATATTCAGAGATGGAATCCTTCTTATCTTGTCTGAATGCCTCATATTCCTGGTTTAGGAGGGATTTTTTGTCACCCCTAAATTCAACACTTCCTTCAATGTAGACTACAAGAGAGTCCCACATTTCTTTTGCAGTTTTACAGTGGATAAGATTCTGGAATGTAGAATCATCAGTAACACTTACCAGAATATTTTTGGCCCTCTTTTCCATGGTAGCAAGTACTATTTCATCCTTATTCATGTCAGCATACTTCTTTGGAATAGGAGCTTCAGTGCTGGAAGATGGAGTGCTCATTGGGATGACGGGACCATCTTCAAGGGCCATGTAGATCCTTGGATCAAATGCCTACATATAGAGTTTTACCCTTTCCTTCCATATGACAAAGTCTCCTTTCTGCATATGGGCAACTTCATAGAACTGAGTTCTTTGTAGTTTTCTCTAGCCATGGTGTGAGTATAGGTCAATCCTTAGCAGATCTTGTTCCTTAGCTGTAAGGCTATTTAGAACTCAACCTGCCTTTGATACCAATTGTTATGCTATAGGAATTACTAAGATCGCACCTAGAAGGTGGTAAATAGTGTGATGGGTGATTTATGAGATTTTTTATAAATTAAAACAACAGAGCAATCAATCACAACAAAGCACATAGAAGACACAAATATTTATAGTGGTTCCCCAAGAATTGGGTACATCCACTTTCCCCACACCTTTCAAGCAGTGTGCTTGTCAAGGCAAAACTCCTCCAAAACATAGAACTCACACAGAGTTCCTACCTCAGTATTTTAAAACACAAGACGAACACTTAGATCTACAAATAAATCCTACCTCAGATCACAAAGATCTTACACTCAGATCACTAAGATCTTACTCTCAAATTCACATAGGAATCCTGCACTCAGATCACAAAGATCTTACACAATTATTTATAAGATTACAGTTTTTGCAGTAATAGACTAAGAAAGAATTAAGGCTTGGATCTTGAGTCTTCAATAGAAAGCCTAGCAGTAGGCTTCTTCTTCCTTGATATATGAAGATATATATATTTTGTTGAGTAGATCTGTATCAAAGGAATGAGCAACAGTGATCCTTTCTTTCTTTGTAGATTGTTGAAAGCTTGTTCAGAATTAAAGTCAATAACACTTTTGATAATTGAGAAGGATCTTGCTCTTGATGGCAGAATATTTGACTTGAGAATTCTTGTTATCGAATTTTATATTCTACTGATCATTTTTTATGATAGGAGTCCATCTCTTTTTATAATGGTGCATTTATTAAAAGGAAATGTAGGAGATCAGGGGATATGATTATTATCACTGAATTTGAATTTTCAAATTTGATCAGAAAAGAGAATATACAAATTTGTCTTAATTTTGAATATTCCTTGTATACTAATAATGATGAGAAAAAGGAATTCACAATTTTAACTTATTTTGGAATGATCCTCCAATAGTATTAATTGAGAAATCCATTCCATAATCATTTCTCCAATGAATTTAATCAATTAAAGACATATATAAGAGTACCATTGAATTGCGCTTTGATTTGCATGAAAATATTGGAGAAATAATAATAACACATGCATTGCAAGTACTTAAAGTAAATCCAAATAAGTGTTAGTCTGCCCATTCGACATGGAGATCGTCCAGTCGATCAACATTAATCTAGTCGATTCCCTGTCTAGCTGATTTGCAGAATAGATGGTCGGTCTAGTTGATTTTTCCTTATAAGAAAGTAGACAAGCTCAGCATAGATAGTCTGTCTAGTCGATCTATTCTGTCGACGTATCTTCTCGTCGATATTTTAAGTTCAATCGATAGACTGTCCCATCGATTTTTACTTAACTATATTCTAACTTCTCTACTTCTTGATTTTAGTAATCCTCCTTGATTTTTCCAATTAGTATCTTCAAGATAGATGCCATTATGGAATAAGTTATATATTTGAGATCATATAACATAAGTGAGTGCTAGGTCTAAGTGACCATTAGACATATTTATATATATTAATCTTCCATAGATTATGTGTTGGGTATTGTGCCATCAATGCTTCTAGATTTGAAGAAGGAACACAAATATAGATAAGCAAATTGTCTTTGATAGGTGTTTTTAGTTCATGATGTGGCAGGTATGTCAATACTATATGTTTGGTATCAAGACTATATTTTCAGTATCAAAACTATATAAAAGTGAAAAATTCACTAAGTCAAATATCGTCTTGAGCCCTTAATAGACATATCATTGAGACCTGGAAAATATCATCGAGACATTCTCAACGATATTGTCTTGAAGAAGCTTTATCTCTGAGAAAGCAAAGTCAAGCCATGTAGACAACATCTCGACGATATCGTCTTGAAGAAGCCTTATCGATTTGAAGATTAAGGTTACGTCATGTAGAAAGAATCATCTAGACGATATCGTCTAGAAGAAGTCATATCGTGTAGAAGATTATGTTAAGTCTTGAAGAAAGGATCATGTAGACGACATCTACTTGAAGATTTATATCGTCTAGAAGATCAAGATGATATCAGCTTGAAAAATATATATATCGTTTAGTTTGATCAAGGCGATATCAGCTTGAAGGAATTTTATCATCTTGACAGATGCTCTCGTCTTGACAGATGCAGAATTGCATTTAATGCTCAAATTTTCTTGAAAATTGGTATTCAGGGAATGACACACCGCCTATCTTACGCACCAATCAAGGAGTAATTAATGATATATCTTCTACAAAATATAGCCATTTACACAACATTTAAGAAGAATATTACATATTTCCAAATATTGCAAGTTCCAAAAAGGGGAGAGCATTTATGGTAATTTATTCTGCCGGTTCAGTCTATATTCTTTAATGGCCTAATTAATTAAAGAATGAATTATTGAGGGGCCTTTATGCATGAGTGTGGAGGATTATAAATAGATTTTATTTTCAAAATCTATACACTTCTGATCATTCTCACTCTCACACTCAATTAGAAAAAAGAAAAGTGTTGAACAAGGAAGTCTTCATTTTTGTTGTGATGTGAAGACTACAAGAAAGAATCTTCTTCTTCCTGTACAAGAAGCTCAATCTGATATATTCAGAAGAAGATTCAAGAAGGATTTGGTGATTCAAGAATCACTGAGCCTACATCTGTAAGAAGAAGAAGAAGACCAAACTGTGAAAAGCTTTATCTTTGAAGCATTCTCTTCTTCAACATCAAAACAACCTTCTTATTTTGTAGGGTTATTTGTGAGCCTGAGTTTGGTAGGATCTTGGTATAGATCTGAGTAGTTGGTAGGACTTGTAAAGTTTGAGTTATTACTGTATGGTTTGTGTAATATGAGTGTAAGCTTTTCTATGTGAGGGCTGAGGTAGGATCCTTTGTTATCTGAGTTGTAAGATCCGCTATATAGTGAAAGAGATCTGAGTTTTGGA
Organism: Dactylorhiza incarnata; assembly: GCA_033032865.1. Taxonomy (NCBI): domain Eukaryota; kingdom Viridiplantae; phylum Streptophyta; class Magnoliopsida; order Asparagales; family Orchidaceae; genus Dactylorhiza; species Dactylorhiza incarnata. The sequence goes on from JAWHQI010000080.1 coordinate 6,359,145, forward strand.
GAAGTTGCTTAGTCTAGCACATTGCTAGATAGGTGGGAGGGACGGTGGACTACCTCTTGACACATTGTCTTGAAGAGAACCACTATAAATCTCTGTGTGTTTTCTGGTGTGCTTGTGTGTTGTGTTAAATATTATTAAAGGACTAAATAATCTTGAAAACACCCAATCACCCCCCTTCCAGGTCTAGTTTAATCAAACCCATATCTTTCAATTGGTACTAGAGAGAGGTTGAGTTCAAAGTCCTAATAGCTTAGAACAAGATCCCTAAAATAGTTTGAGTTATTAGCAAACTATGGCTGGTGAACACCATGAGGAGATGAGTTCAATGAAGCTGCCTATCTGCACCAAAGAGAGTTTTGCCATCTGTAAGCAAAGGATCAAGTTGTACATGGAAGCTTCTGATCCTTGAATCTATATGGTTGTAGAAGAGGGGCCTTATGTTCCCATGGAAATTCCTGCGGACCCAATAGTTGTCCCTGTCCTTAAGACTTTATCTCAGTTCACTAAGGATGAAGAAGCCTAGGTCACCATGGAAAAAAGGGCTAAGAACATCATTGTCAATGCAATTCATGACTCTACATTTCAGAACCTAATTCATTGCAAAACAACAAAAGAAATGTGGGAATCTTTAGTTATCTACATGGAAGGAACTGCAGAGGTTAGGAATGACAGAAAATCCCTTCTAAATTAGGAGTATGAGTCCTTTAGGAAAGAAAAGAAGGACAACATAGCTGCCTGCTATGAAAAATTCTTCAGGATTGTTAATGGGCTTAGAACTTACGAAAGGGAGTTCACTAATTATGAACTCAATGACAAGCTCTTAAGATCCCTGAACAAATAATGGGACATGGAGCTTTGTGCCATCAGAGAAGTTGGCAATTTTGGAAACATGGAGCATCAACAGTTGTTTGACAAACTTCTATCCTATGATCTGCAGTTGAATAATGGAATGTCTGAAGAAGAGACTTCCCAAGTTTCCAGAAGAGAAAGGGCAGTAGCCTTTAAAGCTGAAACTTCAAGAAAGTGCAAGGTTGTGGAACCTGCTTGCATCTCAGAAGATAAGATCATCAGAAATTCCAGTTCTGATCTTTTTGATGGAGAACTCTCCTTGTTCGCAAGGCAGTTCAAAAGGCTGCTAAGAAATAGAACAAGAGGGAATAAAGGATAGGAAGTTTCTCCCTCTAGATCAAGGAAAGAAGATTAATCTGGAAATTGACACAAATCAAAAAGGTATGATTCTAAACATAACAAACATATTTCCTGTACAACCCCGATATTCGCCAGGCAGGGAAATCGAGCGAGACAGAAGTGGCGAGATCTGGGCCTCGCCGAGATCGAGCCTCAGCCAATGAGACCTCGGCAGACCACCCAAAATGGGCCAATGCAGTCCTCGCGGGAACCTCGTCAGCGGACCCTCGTCCTCGCGAGAGCTCTTTCAGCAGGGTTCTCGCAAAACGACCCTCCGAAGGAGAAGCCGTAGGCAGTGTTCGCGAGAGCTCTTTCCGCGGGCAGGATCTGCGAGAAGGCCGGCGAGAACTCCAACAGTGGGGCTCTCGCGACACCTTATCTATATGTCATTAGGATCAACTTACCATTTTACCCTCGGTGGTCTGCTCTTAGCCTCTCAAAACAGCGGAACTTGGCTGTTAGCAGACCTACCCGGGGTGCAGATAGTCAAATCTAAAGGCGGAATTCTGTTATCTGCAGACCATAAAACCAAAACCTATAAATAGACCTTAATGGGCACCTTGGAGAGAGGTTCATCATCTTTGAGCTTTTCTCTCCCTAGGTCGCTTTGGTTTGGGCTCTCTAGCTCTCCAAGGTGCCCGAGTCTTAGCTTTGGCTTGGGAGGGGAAGCGCTCAACGATCTTCCGGGTTAGTGGAGGGACCTCCTCGCTGAGACTAGGGTCTTTTTTCTTTGCTCAAATCGTCGACCTTATCTCTCCCTCGGGACCGGTAAGGGCTAGCTGCCCCTCATTTCGGTGAGGGCCCCGAGCTCCACAAGAGACCGAGAAATCAGTTTCAACATTTTGGTGCGGTGAGCGTGGAGCGCGGCTGGTCCAAGAAAGTCCCAGAGAAGAGTTATGGCTGGAGATGAAGAGCAGGGCGAGGATTTCGGCGAGACCCCTCAGGAAGCGATGGCTAGGATGTTCGCGGATTTCAGGAAGGAGGTGCTCGACACCTTGGGGTTCACGGTCACGGCTCTGCGAAGTGAGTTTGCGACCCCGGCACCTCAGACGACCACTCCCCCAACAACAGTCGGCGAGAGGGCACCAGGAGGAAGGGCTGGAAAAGAAGTCGCAGTTGAACCAGGACATGACAGGGAAGGGCGAGTGCTGTTCGCCAGTCCGGCGAGCCCGGTGTTAGCGAGCTCCGCGCCGGCGAGTTCGGTGCCGACAAGCTCTGCCCCAGCGAGCGCGGCGCAGGCGAGCGCGCGCCAGGAAGATGCGGCGACAGTCGGGGTGGTTCAGGCGAGCGTCGCCCTCGCGAGTGCGATTCCAAGCTTGGCGAGCGAGCTAGGTCCGCGAGCCGAGCGAGAGAAGACGACAGGAGGGGGAAGTCCCTTCTGCGAATTAGTGTTGTCTGCACCCGTTCCAGCGGGATTCGGGGAATGGGATAGAGTGTACTACAATGGCAGAGATGACCCAGTTCAGCATCTGCAGTCTTTCGAGGACTCGGTCTCCATCAGGCCGATGTCCGATGCCTTCAAGTGTCGGCTCTTCGCCGTCACTCTCAAGGAGAAGGCCAGGGACTGGTTTCATTCACTTCCGGCAGGCTCTATCTACGCGTTCGAGGACCTACGCCGAAGTTTTTTGTTGAGATTTTCAACTTCAAAAAGGAGGAAGAAGGACGCTGATTCCCTCTTCGCGGTGAAGCAAGAGTCCAGGGAGACGTTGGCTCAGTATGCGGATCGGTTCCAGGAGGAAGTGCAGCTCACTCAGGAGGTGCCTGGGTTTGCACTTCAACTCGCCTTCACGGTCGGGTTGAAGGAAAGTTTCTTCAAGATGGCGTTGAAAAGGAAGGCCCCCGTCTCCTATGAGGAGCTGATGGAGAGGGTGGTGGAGGAAGTAGCAAGCGAAGAAGCCAACCCAGAGGTCACCAAGAGGCTAGCAAAGCTCAGTGAGCCGGAGATGAGGCAGCAAGAGGTCAGAAGAAGGGAAGAGCCCCGGGCCCCGGAGGGGGGATGGAGGCCGCAAGGCGGAGGAATGCAGGGGCAGGGAAGGGGTTATGGCCCAGGAAGGGGTAACCGTTTCGAAGGACAATGGAGACCCCCCCAGTTGGGGTGGAGGCAGGGCCCGATGCAGTTACCTCCCCCACCTGAACAGGCCATGGCAATTGGCCGGGGAAGAGGAAGGGGAAGGGGAGGAGAAGCGGAGACGGCGTCCGCTAGGAGAAGAAGGAACAGGGTAGCAGAGACCGAAGCAAGGGAAGTGGCGGTGCCATACTGCATCTTCCACGATGTAGAAGGCCACTCAATGGACACCTGTCCGGAGTTCCTGGAGGTGAAGAGGGGCAGAGCGCCCGCGCCACCACAGCAGCAACCATTAAGGATCGTGGAGGTGGAACCTCGAGAGGAAGAGGAGGAAAGATGTGAGGATAGAGCAGATCTGGGGAATAAAGGAGGGATCAGAGTGATCCACGGGGGGGGGGGGGGGGGGGGGGGGGTAGGGGTGGAGGCAACCCGCAAGGCTAGTCTCCATACCATCTACCGCCGGAGCGTAGCGTCAACATCCACCGCTCCACCCCCGGCCGAAAAAATTATTTTCACCCAGAAGGACATGCCGAGCTACGAGGACCCGTTCTGCGACGCGCTAGTCATCCAGACGGCGATCGAGAACTTCACCGTCTCCCGAATCCTAGTGGACAACGGGAGTTTGGTCAATGTCATCTTCAAGAAGGCATTCGACAAGATGGAGGTGGAACCCAGAAGGGTGTTGGCCTCAGATGGCCCTCTGTTCGGATTTTCGGGGGAGAGGAAGGAAGTAGAAGGAGGAGTAGGACTCCATGTGACCTTAGGTGGGCAGTCCCGGAACTGTCGTTTTGTCATAGTGGACGCCCCGAGCAGTTACAGCGCTATCTTCGGACGGCCCCTCATCAGCGCGTTCCGCTGCGTCCCTTCCACTTTTCATCAGTGCCTCAAGTTCAACGACGGAGGGGTCCAGGTGCGGATCAGGGGGGATCCCAAGGTGACAAGACAGTGCTACGTGACGGCTGTCAACACCATCTCCTGGATGGGAGAAGCTGAGGAGTGGGATAAGGTGATGGAGGAGGTGGCCGAAGCCGGAGGTTTGGAGGTAGCCGAAGAGAAGGAGGGAGATGAAATTCATGCCCAGGAAGGGGTAGCTGAGGTACCCCGGGCGGAGAGAAAGGGAGAAGAGGAGAAGGCCCAAGAGGGAAGGACGGAAGAGCTGATGGTGGTAGGGAAGGAAGTCAAGGAAGAGACTCAAGCTCCCGCTTGTGCCAAAGAGGAAAGGGCTTGGGGAGAGCAGTCCCGGTTGGAGGCTGTGGACGAGGTCGTGGAGCTCGAGGTCACCACTCGGCTGGGGGTGGTAGAAAAAGTCCGGGTCAGCGGAGAACTCAGCTCAGGAGATGAAGCGGAGATTCTGGCTTGCGTACAGAAGAACGTGGACGTCTTCGCTTGGAGCGCCGCGGAAATGCCCGGGATCGACGCGGATGTGGCGTGCCATCGCCTTAACCTCGACCCCGGTGCCCGCCCCATCCGTCAGAAGAGGAGGGCCGTCGCGGACAAGCTAGAAGGGCCCATCCGCGAGGAGGTGGGCAAACTCCTGCAGGCCGGATTTGTATCGGAGATCCAGTATCCAGGCTGGGTCTCCAACGTCGTTATGGTAAAGAAGGGAGGAGGTAAGTGGCGTATGTGTATCGACTTCTCACTTCTTAATAAATCATGCCCGAAAGATTGCTACCCCCTGCCCAGAATCGACGCGCTGGTTGATTCAGCCGTTGGTTTTTCTGTAATGTCTTTCTTAGATGCTTTTTCAGGTTACCATCAAATCCGCATGCATCCCCCGGACATCAAGGATGTTTCCTTCATCACGGGGGATGGATGTTATTGCTATAAGATGATGCCCTTCGGGCTCAAGAACGCAGGGGCTACGTACCAAAGGATGATGGATAGGGTCTTCCACGAGCAGAAAGGAAGAAATTTAGAAGTCTATGTCGACGACCTCATGGTTAAGAGCCGAGACCTCGAGACCCACCTCCGAGACCTCGAAGAGACATTTGGGACCCTGCGGCGGTACAAGATGAAGCTCAACCCCCTGAAATGTGTCTTCGAGGCGAGCCGAGGGAAGTTCCTGGGCCATTTGCTCACCCCCGCAGGAGTGGAACCCAACCCCGACAAAGTTAAAGCGGTGATGGAGCTGGGGTCGCCAAGAAATCCGAAAGAGGTTCAGAGCCTCACAGGGAAATTGGCGGGGCTCAGCAGATTCCTCTCCAAGGCAGGGGAAAAGTGTGCACCTTTCTTCAAAGTACTGCGGGGCAATAAGAAGTTTGAATGGACCCCGGAGTGCGAGAAGGCCTTCCAGGCTCTGAAAGAACAGCTCACCCAAACCCCTCTGCTCCAGGGACCGAGGCCAGGGGAAGACCTATCTCTATACCTAGGGGTAGGATCCGAAGCAGTAAGTTCCGTGCTGATCCGGGAAGAGGGAAAGAAGCAGCTCCCAATCTACTATGTCAGCCGGGTGCTGAAGAAGGCGGAACTCCGGTACCCGATCCTAGAAAAGTTAGCCTTCGCATTAGTGGTGTCGGCCCGGAGGCTCCGGCCTTACTTTCAAGCCCATTCAATTAAAGTAGTAACGGACCATCCGCTCCGCAAAATCATGGAAGGGGTGGAGCACTCAGGAAGGTTGGCGAAGTGGTCCGTGGAATTAAGCGAATTCAATATCACGTTCGTACCCAGGACATCCATCAGGGCTCAAGCAGTGGCATACTTCATGGCTGACTACGCGGCCGAAGTGGGGGAGCACGAGCCACCTCCCCCAGAAGCATGGAAAATGTTAGTGGACGGAGCGTCGGGAAAACACTCCTATGGAGGGGGAATAGTCCTGGTGAGTCCTCAGGGGACTCGGATTGAGCAAGCCTTAAACATCCAATTCCCAATCACCAACAACCAGGCCGAGTACGAAGCAGTGATAGCGGGCCTTCGGCTAGCCCGAGAACTAGGTGTGCAGGACGTGGAGGTCTCCACGGACTCCATGGTGGTAGCATGCCAGATCAAAGGAGAGTTTCAAGTAAAGGACCCAACCCTCCTACTATACCTAGAAAAAGTCAAAGGAGTCATCGGGCAGTTCCGCACCTTCTCCATCAGGCACGTGCCAAGGGAAGAGAACACCCAGGCGGACCTCCTAGCCAAGTTCGGTCCCCGAGCGGGGGGAACGACTTCGGAACTCTTCCGACCCTCCATCGAGGAAGGAGAATTGATGGAAGTGGATCAACAAGCCTCGTGGATGGATCCGTTCATCACCTTCCTATCCTCCGGGCAGTTCCCTGGAGAGGATGTGGACAAGAGACGCTTCAGGTATAAGTCCGCCTATTACTCTTTGCATGCAGGGGGGCTATATAGAAAGACTCTCTCGGGACTCCTGGCCCGTTGCGTCTCCGACGAGGAGGTCCCGAGAGTGCTGGAAGAAATCCACTCCGGGGAGTGCGGCAGTCACTCCGGGAGTCGGACACTGGAAGGGAGGGTGTTGAGACAAGGCTATTTCTGGTCCACTCTCAGCAAGGACGCGACAGAGTTCACAAGAAAGTGTCAGAAGTGCCAACTCTACGCTCCGCTCCAACTCCTCCCCGCTCAAAGGCTCCGTACCATCACGGCCCCCTGGCCCTTCACCATATGGGGGTTGGACCTGGTCGGCCCCTTTCCCCAAGCCAGCGGCCAGAGGAAGTTCCTGCTGGTCATGATCGACTACTTCTCCAAGTGGGTAGAGGTGAAAGCACTTGCTAAGGTAACCTCTCAGGTTGTGAGGAATTTTGTGTGGGGAGAAATAATTTGCAGGCATGGACTCCCTCTAGCTATAGTGACGGACAATGGGCCACAGTTTGCGAGTGAAGAGTTTGTCGGCTTTTGCACCCAGCTCGGCATCGACCTCAGGTTCGCTTCAGTCCACCATCCGAGGAGCAATGGGCAAGTGGAAGCGGCGAACAAGATAATCGTCAACCTGCTAAAAAAGAAAGTGGAGAACCTACGAGGAAGTTGGGTGGAACAACTACCCTCCGTTCTCTGGGCCATGCGGACTACTCCGAATACCGCCACCGGGGAGACTCCATTCAAGCTCTCACAGGTCCGAGGCCGTTCTCCCCATAGAGTTTGAGGTGAAGACCCCCCGGGTGATCGCCGCAAGCGAGGGGGATGAAGAGTGGTTAGAAGGTAACAATGCAGAGCAGAAGCTGTCCTTGGACTTGGTGGAAGAACTCCGAGACTTGGCTACCATCAGACAGGAAGAGGTCAAACGGCGGATGGCTCGATATTTTGACAAACACATCCGGATCAAGCACTTCCAGAAAGGGGACCTAGTCCTAAAGAAGGTCGATGCGGCTGGCAGAGGGGCCGCGGTGGGTAAGCTTAACCCCAACTGGGAGGGCCCATATATCGTAAGCGAGGTGCTCAAGTCGGGGGGGGGGGGGGTATCACCTCCAGGATGTGGAAGGGGTACCTCTCGACCGAGCTCGGAGTGGGGATGATTTGAAACGATTCTACCCTTGAAAGTTTTATTATGTTGTTTAAATCAATGTCTTACTTTCATTTGTTATGCTTTTAACTGCTACTGTGTCGAGGTAACAAGCATTGATGGTGGAATGCCCCAGATCGATTTCGCTCCCGGGCTCTCACTAGACGGGGGGTTCAGGTTGATCTCTGGAGAGGCTGGCAAGGTGATAAGTATTGGTGCTGGAATGCCCCAGATCGATTCCGCTCCCGGGCTCTCACTAGACGGGGGGTTCAGGTTGATCTCTGGAGAGGCTGGCAAGGTGATAAGTATTGGTGCTGGAATGCCCCAGATCGATTCCGCTCCCGGGCTCTCACTAGACGGGGGGTTCAGGTTGATCTCTGGAGAGGCTGGCAAGGTGATAAGTATTGATGCTGGAATGCCCCAGATCGATTCCGCTCCCGGGCTCTCACTAGACGGGGGGTTCAGGTTGATCTCTGGAGAGGCTGGCAAGGTGATAAGCATTGGTGCTGGAATGCCCCAGATCGATTCCTCTCCCGGGCTCTCACTAGACGGGGGGTTCAGGTTGATCTCTGGAGAGGCTGGCAAGGTGATAAGTATTGGTGCTGGAATGCCCCAGATCGATTCCGCTCCCGGACTCTCACTAGACGGGGGGTTCAGGTTGATCTCTGGAGAGGCTGGCAAGGTGATAAGTATTGATGCTGGAATGCCCCAGATCGATTCCGCTCCCGGGCTCTCACTAGACGGGGGGTTCAGGTTGATCTCTGGAGAGGCTGGCAAGGTGATAAGCATTGGTGCTGGAATGCCCCAGATCGATTCCGCTCCCGGGCTCTCACTAGACGGGGGGTTCAGGTTGATCTCTGGAGAGGCTGGCAAGGTGATAAGTATTGGTGCTGGAATGCCCCGGATCGATTCCTCTCCCGGGCTCTCACTAGACGGATGGTTCAGGACGGTCTCTGGAGAAAATGATAGGGTGATAAGTCTTATGCTGGCAAACTCCTTCTCGCTCGTCGGGCGTGCTCGCTCGGCTAAGAGAGGTCGCGTGCGACAATACGCAAGTGACAAGGATCAATCTCATACGATCCCAACTATCCAGTCCTCGGCAGAAAGGTTGCCCGCACTGAGTAAGAAGCTAGCTCTCGCCAAGAGGAAAAATACCCTACGAAACCAAAAGAAAATACGCGTAGCTAAAGGCGCAACGAGCCCAAGGCAGACGGCGAGAGACCCGAGCAGCCGGAGCGTCCCGCGCGCACCTATCCAATAACGAGCGGCGCGAGAATGACCTCCGCGAAAACGAATCACGAGATGAGCAAGGGCGAGACGGTCGAAAAATGAAAATAACAACGAGAAAAGGAGAGCACAGTGAAAACAAAATCTGCATTCTATGTTTAATAATTCAGTTACAATCTTTGGCGATCTCGCTGATCAAAAATTATAACACGTTACAACATAAAAGGGGGAAGGGCGGCGAGCTTCAGGAATCGCCCGCAGATCCTTCTTCATCATCGCTGTCCTTCACCGGCGGGAGAGGGAGGAAGAGCTCTGGAACAATATCTTCCAGAGTCATGTCAGCCGCATTATCCGCCAAAAGGCCGATCGCCTTCGCCACCGAGAAAATGTAGCGAGCCGACTCTATCGACCCCACACGAATTTCTTCGTCTCGCGCCCGCCGGTCTTCTTTTAAACGGCGAGGCGAAGGGGGAACCACGATGCGAGTGAGGTCGCTATTTAGGGCCTTCAGCCCGGCCACCTCGCTCTCCAAGTCCTTGATGCGAGCGTTGGCCCTCCCGGCAACCTCGACATCCTGCGAGCAAGTCAGGTTAGAGAGATGAAGGGGTTGGGGGAAAATACGAGGTTGGAAGTCTAGATGACTCACCACCCTTGCCTCCACGGCGAGCAGCTTTTCTTTCAGCTGCGTGCTCTCGGCGAGAACTCCCTGGTAGGCCCTCGCGAGCTCCACATTCTGAAGCTCCAGCTGTAAGCAACGCCTCCCAGTCATATGGGCGAGCTCGGCAGAACGCAGCTGGGACCTCGCGCTCTCATAAGCAAGGGTCCTCGCGGTCTCATCCTTGTAAGACCCTGCATCTTCGCAGCCATAAAGCGCGAACGAAAAGTCGAAGGCGTGACCACTGACGGTCTCCTTCTCCACCCAGGACGGGAGGATAGAAGAGATGTCCACCCTGTTTGTCTCTGGCTTCCAGGTGACAAGGGGCTCGCCAGTCTCGTCCCGACGCCTCTGGCCGAGCCCGAAGTTATAATGGTTCACCGGGATGGGGAGGACCGAGGCCCTGACCGCCTCCTGGCCATGATCTTCGTCCTTGCCCGCCGAAAGGCCGGTAAGGTCAAACTCGTCGAAGGCAGCCTCGCGAGTTTCCTTACCTTTCGACGAAGCGAGCGAGGCCGCGCTTTTCTTGCTTTTCTTTTTTGGCGGAGACTTCGGGACGGCACCATGACTGCCGGAGGCCCCCGATCTCTTGCGGGAGGAAGGCTCGGCCGGGGTGACGTCTCCTCGGCAGGCTTCCGCCCCCATGGTAGCGAGAGCCATTGTGGCATCGGTCTTCCGATTGCTCGCGTAAGGTGGATGGAGGGGGAGATCTCGCTCGCCTAAAAACAGAATCATAGGGATGAGTACGATAGGCTTGCGAATTGAGATGAATAGGTTAGAGAGAGATCTTTACCTTCTCCGGCGAGGACCGGAAGCAGCGAGTCTAGGTTGCGGCGGAGGTAAACGACCTCGAAGTTCTTCTTACAGAAGAACTGATGGAGGAGGGCGTCATGGCCGCCAAGGGCGGTGGGCCGATAGGTGGTCTCGCTATGTTGAATCAGCGAGAAGGGAATGTTGCCGAAGTTCCCCTTGACGACGACAAACTTTTGGGCCCAGAAGTGGGCCTTGTTGACGGTCTCAACCACTTTCGGGCCTGTGCCCACGAAATAAGCTGTCCCATCTTTGTAGGCGCGGAAGGAGAACAGCTTCTGGAAGACAGGAAGGCTGAACTCTATCCGCTCCTCGCGGAGGTAGCAGGCGAAGGCGATGACCACCGCCATGGCATTGGGTGTGAGCTGGCCGGGAACCACGCCATAATGCTTAAGCACCTAACAGGTAGCGAGAACAAGATCAATCCACGCAGCGAGCGAGGCTCGAGTGGCAAAATAAACAACAAACAAGAACGATTGTTACCTGGCGAACTTCTGGCCACAAAGGAAGGCGCAGACCGACCGCGAAGTGGGCGATAGGGATGGCCAACTCGTCGACCAACGGGTCATTGATCACGTCGTCCTCGCTAGGGCGGCGTGCCTCGAACGGGGGGAGAACGAAATCAGCGATCGCGCTAAAGTATTCTTCATCGGTCAGATTGCAAGAGAAGAAGCTGTGTTCGGCAAAGGCCTTTGCGACCCTCCGCCGACCCTCTGACTCCGCGTCGCCGCCCATCTGGAAGATCTGCGAGAAGGGGAAGAATGCGAGAATGAGAAAGAGCGAGAGCTCTGCAGCAGAAGGAGAAGAAGATCGAGAATAAATGCGGTGGTTGGCTCAATAAAGACCGACTATTTATAGCCAAAACAAAAAGGCGGGAAGAAGTCCAAGCGTCAGCGAGCACGAGTATCAACAAAAACATCACGTCATGTCCGCGGGCGAGGAAAAAAAAACCTGCGAGGTTAGTACGAACGACACTTTCGAGACATAAATTTGGCGAGAACAGAGGGTCCGCCCAAGCACAATATAATGTGAAAACGAAAGACTCGCTAGCACCAAGCGAGAAACAATAAAAAGCTAGTAATAATTGTCAGAAGAAATAAAGCCAACATATAAGTGGCAAAGATGCGAGTTGCGAGCCATGGCGAGATTGTCTAAAACAACAATACCCATTAATGATAATAAGAGCACAACAAAGCAGTTAGCGAGAATCGTGGGGGAGCCATTTCCACTGGCCACCACCCCGCGACCCTGACCTCGGCGGTGCCCTAGAATTATAATATTCCTCCGCCAGGCGACCCTCCCGATCCGTGAGGTAGGCGTAGTCCCTCATCCTCTCTATGTGTACCTCCGGCATCGTGGCGACCTCATCCTTATCGCGGTGTCTCGCTTGCCGGAGCCTCGCACACTCCTCCATCAGGACCGCGTGCCTATCCTCCGCGGCTTCCCTATCCCGCCTCGCTTGCATATTGAGGTCCATCAACATTCGCCCATGCTTCCTCAAGAGTTCCGCGGCTCGCTGTTTCATCATCTCGGAATCTCGCGGATCACCTAAAAATTCCTCCACCTGATCAGGAAGGGGGGACATCTCGTCGTCGCCTAGTTCAGAATCGGTGTGCGGATTCTCGGCATTATCTGCAAGATCTCACGTCAGATAATGAGCACGAGGTCACGCAGGATGTCGGCGAGGCCATAATGCTTACCGAGAGGAGGGCGAGAACCCGAAGGATGGCCCTGGAACACATTTCCATAATGGGGGTAAAGAGACTTGCCCAGGCCGGCAGGATAAGCTGTGCTATTGGTCGGGAGAATCTTCGGAGGGGCGGAGCCACCGGTCTCCTCGCTCGTCAGGAGCTGGAACCCGGGCTTGTCAGCGATCCTACCTGGAGGGGGCGGAGATGGAGGCCGTGACGACGGGCGGATCGGGGATTTCAGGGGCGAGACTGTAAGAAAAGGGTAACGGAGATCATATAGGGTTGACATAAGTATTACGGCATGCGAGATCCAGATCGTACCGGTGGTGTCTTTCCCAGCGAGGTTTGTGTCCACCTGCTGGCTTTTCCGAGACCCCTCAGCACGTTCCTCAACGATCTCGCTCGGCAAAGTATCCTGCGAGGGAAAAAGAATGAAGAGCAACTTATCGGCGTGAATTCGAATAACTCATACCTTCTCGGGGCGGCGATCGTCCGGAGAGGAGTCCAGCACCACGGAGTCGTCCCCAGAGAGGCGAACCGCTTTCGCCTTCTTGACTTTTGGCGACTGGGCGGGGGGCGGCCGGCTCATCCAGGCGGGCACCTTGGTCGTGGAAGGTAGCCCGCCGGCTCTCAACGCCCTCAGGCGAGTCTCTGCTTCTTCGGAAATCGGCATCTCCCGGCAGCTAAGACAAGAAAGGAAGGAAAAGAAGCGACGCGCACCGGTGGGGGTTCGGGACGGTATTTATAACCTGCATGGTGGGTCCCACCAAAGATTCATGACAGGTCATCTCGGGGCGGTCGAATATCCGTGGTTGGACGATTCTTCGTGAGGACAATAGTCTTCGCGAAGAGCGGGGATTGTGTACAACCCCGATATTCGCCAGGCAGGGAAATCGAGCGAGACAGAAGTGGCGAGATCTGGGCCTCGCCGAGATCGAGCCTCAGCCAATGAGACCTCGGCAGACCACCCAAAATGGGCCAACGCAGTCCTCGCGGGAACCTCGTCAGCGGACCCTCGTCCTCGCGAGAGCTCTTTCAGCAGGGTTCTCGCAAAACGACCCTCCGAAAGAGATGCCGTAGGCAGTGTTCACGAGAGCTCTTTCCGCGGGCAGGATCTGCGAGAAGGCCGGCGAGAACTCCAACAGTGGGGCTCTCGCGACACCTTATCTATATGTCATTAGGATCAACTTACCATTTTACCCTCGGTGGTCTGCTCTTAGCCTCTCAAAACAGTGGAACTTGGCTGTTAGCAGACCTACCCGGGGTGCAGATAGTCAAATCTAAAGGCGGAATTCTGTTATCTGCAGACCATAAAACCAAAACCTATAAATAGACCTTAATGGGCACCTTGGAGAGAGGTTCATCATCTTTGAGCTTTTATCTCCCTAGGTCGCTTTGGTTTGGGCTCTCTAGCTCTCCAAGGTGCCCGAGTCTTAGCTTTGGCTTGGGAGGGGAAGCGCTCAACGATCTTCCGGGTTAGTGGAGGGACCTCCTCGCTGAGACTAGGGTCTTTTTTCTTTGCTCAAATCGTCGGCCTTATCTCTCCCTCGGGACCGGTAAGGGCTAGCTGCCCCTCATTTCGGTGAGGGCCCCGAGCTCCACAAGAGACCGAGAAATCGGTTTCAACATTTCCTCTAATATTATTTGTTACTGCTGCAAGAAGTCTGGGCACATCATAGCTGAGTGTCCATTCAAGAGAAAGGAAAAGAGTGAAGAAAGGAAGCACTCAAAGAGTAGGAAGATGGAGAAGAGCTTTGTAGCTAAGAAAGTCAGAACCCTTAGTGACAGTGATACCGAGTCATTATCATCAGAATTTGATAGCCACTTAGCAACAATGGCCTTTTTAGATGAAGGAAGTTGTGATGAATCCCTTCACAACCAGGTAACTGACACAAATTCAGATGCCAGCTCCTCTTCAACAGTAAGAGAAGATGACACTGATTATATTGAAAAATTTGGTGCCCTTCTTGAAGCTCTTAAGAAAGCAAAAGCTCTCTTTAAAGCACAAGCATCAGAGATCTTCTCCTTCAGTGACAAGAAAGGCGAACTGCTTGAGAAAGTAACTGATCTAGCTCAAGATAAGACCAAATTATCAATTTCTTCTCTGAGCACTAGCACTTTAACTGAAGTTATTAAGCATAAGAACATTAGAATTAAAGAGCTAGAGGATAAGCTCTTAGAGGAAAAGGAGAATTGTGGCTAGTTATTCCAAGCAACAAACTGTTCTTCCTTTGATTGAGGGCTTTTCACAATAAAATAAGAAATACTCTCAAAGTGAAAACAGTGGGAAATCTGCTCAAGGAAAGATAGTCCTTAGAAAAATGATCATACCTACAAATTCATATGATCACAGTAGCATCTATGGATGTAAAGAGAGCAAGGAGACAGAAAGTGGTCTTAATCTCCCTTCTACTTGGCTCAACAAAAGACAAACTTTTCTTGGGAAGAGTGCTCTATCAGCACCTCAAAAGACTTTCCCTATGAAAGCCTTAAGAAATTCTCATGCTGGAGAAAGTTCTTCACCTTGTAAGAAAGGAGGGTTAATAATCAAGCAACATTATTAGCATAAGTCAACTATGTGACTTGGGATATACTGCTGCTTTCCACAAGGATGAGTGCCTGATCAAGGATTCTCAGAATTCTGAATCATTTTAACAGGCACTAGGAGTGGTAATATTTATTGCTTGGATTTTATTTGTATTAGAAAGAATGAACATGTATGTCTTGTAGCAAATGATGGAGTGTCTGCTTGTGTAAAATGGCACAAGAGACTATCCCACATTAATTATAAGTCTCTTAAGGAATTAATGACAAAAAATTTGGTAAGGAACTCTCCTAAGTTGGATTGTTTAGAGATGAGTCCTTGTCATGCATGTCAAATGGGCAAGCAAACAAGAACTTCATTCAAAAACATACATGACAAACAATCTACTAGGTGCTTATACCTCCTGCACATGGATTTATTTGGTCCTATGGCAGTGCCCAGCTTAGGAGGAAAGGATTATACACTAGTTATTGTTGATGATTACTCTAGATATGCCTGGGTGTTCTTTGTAAAACACAAGTCTGATACTCTAAGTACATTCAAAAATTTTGTCAAACAAATTCAGAATGAAATAAATAGCCCTGTGGTCAAAATCAGAAGTGATCATGGAACTGAATTTCAGTCTGGGTCAATGACTAAATTTTGTGAAGAAGAAGGTATCTTACAATTGTTTTCTTCTCCCAGAACTCCCCAACAGAATGTGGGTGGCTGAGAGGAAAAATAGAACACTTATTGAAACTAGTAGGACCATGCTAAGTGACTCCTTTCCCCCAGAATATATTTGGGCTGAGATAGTCAATACTGCATGTCATGTGCAAAATAGAGCACTCATCAATAAGAACCATAATAAGACTCCTTATGAGCTGATTAAGGGTAAGAAGCCAACACTAGCTTACTTCAGACTCTTTGGAATTAAATGTTATGCGCTGAAAAATAATAAGCATTACACTACCAAGTTCTCTACAAAGAGCTATGAAGGTGTCTTTGTAGGATATAACAAGCATATCAAAGCTTATAGAGTCTTCAATAAGAATGCTCTTACAGTTGAAGAATCTATTCATATAGTTTTTGATGAGAGCAGCATGCTGCATAATTCTCTATCTAGTTTATGTAGTGCAGGAATTGAGGCTGGGCTGGACAATTTGAAAATCAGAGAAGAAGACTGCTAACAAGGAAGAATTCTCTACAAAGAACTCCATTCCAAAAAAAGTAGAAGAAGCTACAGAAAATACAGATTCTCAAAATGATAATCCTGAAGGAGCAGCTGAGGAAATGACTGAAATAGAAGAACCTCAAAGGGAGCTGCCCATAATAGGAAGACATCTCAGACATCACCCAACAAACTAGATAATATGTGAGATTGATCATGGAGTGAGAACCATGAGAAATGCTCTGAATGAAAGCTTGCACCTGAGCTTTTTGTCACAACTAGAGCCTAAGAAATTTGAGGAAGCCAACAAAGACCAATTCTGGGTTATGGCCATGCAAGAAGAGCTCAACCAATTCAAGAGATGTAAAGTTTGGAAGCTTGTCCCAAGGCCACATGGGCATAATATTATTGGGACAAAGTGGGTTTACAGAAACAAGATGGATGAAGCTGGAGTGATTATAAAGAACAAGGCAAGGCTGGTAGCTTAAGAATATATGCAGAAGGAAGACATAGATTTTGATCATACATTTGCCCCAATTGATAGATTGGAAGCCATCAGACTCTTCCTAGCTTGTGCTACATACAAGGGATTCAAAGTATATAAGATGGATGTAAAATCAGCATTTTTAAATGGAAATTTAAAAGAAGAAGTCAATGTAGCTCAACCACCAGGTTTTATCTCTCCTACCTTTCCTGACCATATTTATTTTCTAAAGAAAGCCTTGCATAGCTTGAAGCAAGATCCAAGGGCTTGGTATGAGACACTATCTACCTTTCTCCTTGAAAATAAGTTCTCAAGGGGGAAAATAGATAAGACTCTTTTCTTGAGAGAGTTGAAGGGCTAGATCTTATTGGTTGAAATATATGTTGATGACATTATATTTGGACCAACAGATGGGAGTCTTTGCAAAAAGTTTGCAAAACTTATGCAGAGTAAATTTGAAATGAGCAGTATGGGAGAGCTTAAATATTTCTTAGGTCTCCAAGTAAAGCAATATGAGGAAGGAATTTTCATTTATCAGACCAAATTTACTTTAGATATCTTAAAGAAATTTGGTATGGAGAACTCTGAAAGTGGAGGTTAGATCTTAAGTTACTCTAGAGGGGGGGGGGGGGGGTGAATAGAGTATTAAAACTTTTCCTTAGTTTTTATAGCGGAATTAAAATAGTATTATATATAAGTGTAAGCAGTGTGAGAATTATATAAACAAAAGAATTAGTAAATGAAATCACAAAACAAACAGCACAAGCATAGAAAATAATCAAACACAGAAGACACAAGGAGCTATAGTAGTTCCCCAATAAATCTGGGTACATCTACTCTTCTACCACCTTTGGTAGGAATCCACTAGGAGGTTGTTGATAAGGTGCCCTCACACCAGGTGAGCTGTTGATAAGGTGCTCTAACCAAACTGCAGGTTTTTGAAAAGGTGCCCTGTCACCGAGATTAACTTTTGAAGGGAGTTATAACCCTGTACAAGAGAGGTAAGAAAGAGTTTATAGTGTTCTTCTCTGTCAAGATGCTGAGAGAAGACTCTAGTGGATGTTGTTGTAAAGCTCCCCCTGTCAGATTGAAGTGTTTGACAGAAAATGAAGAAGCTTTCTCTTGAAAACTAAGATCTCCTGTAGCAGATTGATCTGGAAGAACAGGTTCTTCAGATTGCTTGTTGCTCTTTTAGAAGATCTGAATTTGCAGCAGATTCTGAGTGAATGCTCTTGAGGATGATGTTCTCAGAAGTTTTGTGCTTCTTGTAGAAGAAGATGAAGAAAATACTTTTCGAGATGTCTGTCTGTGTCTTCTTCTTCTTTTTTATGCTATATATATATCCTTTGTATTCTGTAATAGAATGACGTTTGAATTCTGTCGACTCAAACGATTTTGGCAGGTCCTTTTATTTTTTACTGTGAAAAGATTCCTTTTCATTAAATGTCAACGGCTATTGCTGTCTTGGAAAAAGGAAAGAGGGGAATATATTAACTGAGTTTAATATCCTTCCTTATCTGTCAGATTACGTCCAAAGGATATTAAATAGATCCGTTATATTCATCGTTTTGCTGTTAGGATAGATAGAATATAGTTGATAACAAATCTGGGCTTCAATAAATGATCTGTCGAACGCTGGCTATAATCTGTCGAGCGCTGTCCAGAAGATGTTGAACGCTGGCTGGAAAATGTCGAGCGCTGTCCAGAATATGTTGAATGCTGGATGGAAAATGTCGAGCGCTGTCCAGAATATGTTGAACGCTGGCTGGAAACTGTCGAGCGCTGTCCAGAATATGTTGAACGCTGGCTGGAAACTTTCGAGCGCTGTCAACAAAAACTGTCGAACGCTGGGAGCCATCTGTCGAGCACTGCTAGCCATTTGTCGAGCGCTGGGAACCTTAGATTTAATCTTAAGTTCTAGATAATTTATCAGTCTAAAGACTTGACCCTTAAACTATACAATGGGGTCAACTGATCCTAATCAGTACATAGTGATCCTTGCCCAAAACAGTAAAAGGGTTGTTCCAACAATCTCCCCCTATTTGGGTTAGGATACTATTTGACAAGAAAAATTAAATAGATACAGCAGAAAGTATAATCAACAGAGCAACAATGAAATGAAATATATCTGATAGATTAAAATAGATCATCAGATAAGATAAAAATAAATGCTCTGAGTTTAGAAACTTTACATTCATAACCAAGCAATTTATTTAAGGCTTTTTGTCCTGAGAAGATGGCTTGAATATGATTTTCCTGTTGGGGTCTTCTGATTTCTTTTTGCTGATAAACAAATCTTGAGCACCAATGATTTTCTGTTCTTTGACATGAGGGATAAATGCTTCTGGGTGCATATCAATATATTCCTCAGTATTGAATGCTTTAACTGTTTTGTATTTTTCAAGTTCTTTTCTTCTGTATTCTGACATGGTTGAGAAACTTGAGAAGTCTTTGCCTTCTGCTTTAGCCTTTTTAATCTGTGCATATGCAATTGTTTCTTTCAGTCTTGCCATCTGACAGATTTTCTCTTCTTCTGGATCTGGAAAGTAATAAATATCTTCTGAATCATTTTTGTCTTGAGTGACCTTTTGAGGTACTCTATCTCTGTGAAGAGATCCATCAGAAATGTGAAGTTTGTATTCTGAAGATATTTGAGAAGAAGAAAAGGTTTGACTTTCTTGAAAGATAGGAGCTGATTTCTTAGAGGAAGGAGCACTGGCTGATCCAGAGGCTTGAGAACCACTAAAACTACCAGGTCTCCCTGAATGTTGAGAGCTTGGCTTCTGAGAGGAAGATGATACACCTGCTGATCCTGTTGCACCAGCTGCTGGAGGAGGAGGAGGATGATTGTGCTTGACTGGTTTGTCAGGGATGTAGCCAGTCTTCTTGAATTTCTTCCTCCTATTGTTCTCATTTCTGGATTGCTTCATCCAGTGAGGAGTTTTCTCATCAAGAGGAACATTATACAAAATGTACAGAGGAATGTCATTATTTGGATTTGGGGGCTTGGGAGCAGCCTTTGACTTAGCTGTTCTTTTCTTTCTTTTCTTTGAAAGTGTATCATCAGAATCACTGTTGTCACCATCATCATCAGAGTCAGAAGATGAGATTGACTTATTGTATAGATCATCAATTCTCTTGATTGCTTCACGATCCTTTAATCTTTCTTCTTCAGCTTTGTCAAACTCTGCATCTGCTTCTCTCCAGATTTCATCAAAGCTTGGCATTGGTTCTTCATTCCATACAGGAATTGGAGGTGAAGAAGTAATTTGTGGGGCTGTTGGATCATCAAGGAATTCTACAAGATCATCTTCATATTCTGCAGAATGATCCTTTATTTGAATGTCTTGAACAGTGGATGAAGGAATAGAGGATATGTAATTTTGTATGATATCAGAATGAGTTTTCTGAGGAAGGCAAATTAGAGCATTTGATAGATCCTCTATGTATACCTTTGGTGATACCCTTGAAGTATATGTGACATCAAATTTTGATAATAAGCTATATAGATCACAGGATGGATGAATGCATATATTATTTATTTCTTCCATAACTTGTGTAACTTCTGTATCTTCTTCTGTTTCTGGAGCTTCTTCATAGGACATCTCCCCCTGCCTAGCTTCAGGACAGCCTGAAGCTAGGCCCCTAGTAGAAGGGACAGCAGTGGAGGAGGGAAGAGAAGCTATCTTAGCAGATAAAGTAGAAAGTGCCTGAAGAACTGGAGCAAGTTTTGCATCCAGGAGCTGGCTCATTTTAGGAAGGATAAGATCAAAAACTTGATCAGCAATAGAGGAGAGGTTGAGGGATGGATAATCTGGTGGATGGCTAGTGGATGGTTGTGAAGTGGATGGAGATGATATTGGAGGAATGATATTGCTGATGTTGGTGGTATGTGTGTGAATATCTAGATGGATTGGACTAGGAGAATGAATAGGTGAATGATATTCATTGTGTATTGGAGAGGGAGGTGTGGTAGGTAGTAGTTCTGAAGATAAGGGTGAAGCATCACTGATGTGGGCAGTTAAGAGTGGAATATCATTGATGGGTGATATTGCAGTTGAAGGAGGGGATGAAGAATGAGAATGTGCAAGAGATTGTTTAGCAGGTGGAGAGAGGATATGAGAGGAAGGAGGAACTGAGGAGGGATCTTCTAGAAGGGTAGAGGGAGTGACTTGATCAGTCCTTGTGTCCTTAGAAGCTTTCCTTTTTCTGGAGGCCTCAGCTCCTGTATTCTTCTTGGGAATTACTCTATCCCATTTAGCAAAGAGTGCTGAGGTCAGCCTCTTGCTGGCATTTATTGTTACTTTTGGTGACACCAGAAGCTCTGGATGCCTTTCCTGTAGAAAAATTCCTAAAATTCTTCCAAAGCATACATTGTTTGTAGAGTTTTTCTTTTTAATTAGGTCAAAAAGAATTGATCCCCAGTTGACTTTCTTCTTCTCCATTAAGGCCACCATTAACAGAAATTGGTGCCTACTGATATAGTCATGCCCAGAAGTCTTGCTCAGCAAGACTTTTCCAACAATATCTGCTAAGAACTTGTAGTCCTGAGACAGATTCTTTTTCAGAATGTGGCTAGGGTTTCCAGTCAAATGGCCCATTTTGACTAAAGCTTCATCAAATTCATTTGAGCTTATGTCTAATTCATCTTCACCATTTTCAAGACCAAAGATTTCAGAAAGGATGGTGGGAGAGAGAGAGACATGATGACCTGAGATTGTTCCCGACAAGCTTTCATCGACTGGTTTTGCAGTGAAAACCCATTCTTTTATCTCTGCAACAGCTATCTTCTGCCTGGTGCTTAGAAGCTTCCTTATTTGTTGTTCATCCAGCGTTTGAAGAATATCCTTGAAGATTTGGTCTGACTGTGCAAACGAGTCCATGTCAATGTCAAAACCTGCGTCAAACTTCATTAGGTGCAGAGAGGCCTGAGGAATCGCCATTGTTCCTGCAAAGAAAGTTGAAGATCAAGTGCAGAGGGGAACTGGAGGGAAAGACGATTTCTGTAGGCGCAAAGCTTAGAATAAGATAAAATAAGTGTTATATAGTCGAGAAAATAGGGAGGAGAATTCGAGGAGCGTTGTTTGGCAAAACCTAATTAAATCTGAAGTCGAACTGACTTTAAAATTTTGTCGGACCGCCGTTCGACAAAAAAAATATCTTTTTCGTCGACCGCCGTTCGACAAACGAGATTTTCTTCACTGACTCTGAATATGAAGGTTTTTGTCGACCATCGTTCGACGAATAAAAATTTGTCGTTCTTCGTTCGACAAAATTTTTGGATAAGATAGAAAATATAATTTTCAACAAATTGAGTCTCCATCTATCATTCCCAGTTGATTCATAAAGAAGATATGTTTCTTTTCATCCAAGGGTTTGGTGAAAATATCTGCTCTTTGTAAATCAGTGGAGATGAACTGTAGGCAAATTTTATTTTTATCCACATTATCTCTAATAAAGTGGTGCCTTATTTCTATGTGTTTAGTCCTACTATGGAGAACTGGATTTTGTGCTATAGATATTGCACTAGTATTGTCACAAAATATAATTGATTGATTTAAGTTGATACCATAGTCTAGAAGTTGATTTTGTATCCACAGTATCTGTGAGCAGCAACTGCCTGCATCAATGTATTCTGCCTCAGCTGTTGATGTGGACACAGATGTCTGCTTCTTACAAAACCAAGACACAAGCCTATCACCAAGAAACTGACAAGTTCCTGATGTGCTTTTTCTGTCTACTCTGCATCCAGCATAATCTGAGTCTGAGAATCCAGTTAATTCAAATTCAGATGCTGTTGGATACCAGAGACCTAGATTTGGACAACCCTTTATATATCTTAAAATTCTTTTTAATAAAGATAGATGAGATTCTTTAGGGTTAACTTGAAACCTAGCACAAATACAAGTAGCAAACATTATATAAGGCCTACTAGCTGTCAAATAGAGTAATGAGCCAACAATTGCTCTAAACACCTTCTGATCAACAGGTTTCCCTGATTCATCAGCATTAATGACAGTATTAGAAGCCATGGGTGTTTTCATGGGAGAGGAATCAGACATTCCAAACCTTTTTACTAATTCCTTAGCATACTTGGATTGTGAAATGAAAATTCCTGATGAGGTTTGCTTCACTTGAAGACCAAGAAAGTATGATAATTCACCCATGCTACTCATTTCAAATTTAGATTGCATAAGTTTAGAGAACTTTTTGCATAAATTAGAATTAGTAGAGCCAAAAATAATATCATCTACATATATTTGAACTAGCAGTGTTTGATTTTTATGTATTCTGAAAAATAAGGTTTTGTCTACTAAGCGTCTACAGAACTTGTTTTCCAATAGAAAATTAGCTAAGGTCTCATACCATGCCCTGGGAGCTTGTTTGAGACCATAGAGAGCTTTATTAAGCTTGAATACATAAGAAGAGTGAGTTGGAGAGATGAAACCTGGTGGTTGTTCCACATAGACATCTTCCTTGATATCTCCATTTAGGAATGCACTTTTTACATCCATTTGATATACCTTAAATTATTTGTATGCAGCAAATGCTAAAAATATTCTGATAGCTTCAAGTCTTGCCACAGGTGCAAATGTTTGATCATAGTCTATGCCTTCTTCCTGTGAATATCCTTGAGCTACTAGCCTTGCTTTATTTCTCACAAAATTTCCTTGATCATCAAGTTTGTTCCTGAAGACCCACTTGGTGCCAATGACTGGATGGCCTCTTGGTCTTGGAACCAAATCCCAAACTTTGTTTCTTTCAAACTGGTTGAGTTCCTCTTGCATTGCAAGGATCCAATTTGGATCTTATTCTGCTTCTTTTATGGTTTGAGGTTCAACTTGTGATAGAAAGCAAGTATGCATCTGATTTTGATGTAGTTGATGTCTTGTCTGAACACCTGCTGAAATATCACCAATCACTTGTGAAATTGGGTGATTTCTAACTGTGAAGTGATCAACAGTTGGAGTTAATTCTGTAGTGGTATTTATTTGGGGACTTTGTTCAGTAATTGTATCCTGTGGAGGATGTTCTGCTGTTGCTTGATTCTTGGTAGAAGAGTTCTTCTCCTTGTAAGACATATTAGTTTCATCAAAGGAAACATGCATGGATTCTTCTATCTTAAGAGTGGATTTGTTAAATACCCTATATGCTTTGCTAACTATTGAATATCCTAAGAAAATTCCTTCTTCAGATTTTGGTTCAAATTTTCTAAGATATTTCTTATCATTGTTATGAACAAAACATTTACAACCAAAAGTTCTGAAATAGTCAACTTTAGGTTTCTTCCCTTTAAGTAATTCATAAGGAGTTTTACCCTTAAGTTTGTGTATCAAACTTCTATTCAGAACATAGTTTGCTGTGCTAACAGCTTCTGCCCAAAAGGATAGTGGCAAATTAGCATCTGCAAGCAATGTTCTTGCTGATTCAATTAGGGTTCTATTTTTCCTTTCAACTACCCCATTCTGTTGAGGAGTTCTAGGAGCTGAGAAGCAATGCCTGATACCTTCCTTCTCACAGAATTCTTGCATAAGAAGAGACTCAAACTCAGTGCCATGATCACTTCTGATCAATGCAACTACAGTAGAGTATTCAATCTGTATGCTCTTAAGAAAGTCTGTAAGAACTTTAAAGTTATCTGACTTTTCTCTCAAAAAGAATACCCAAGTGAATCTAGAGAAGTCATCTACAATAACTAGAGTGTAAGACTTCCCTCCTAAACTCTTTATTGCTATAGGTCCAAAAAGATCCATATGTAGCAAAAATAAGATTCTAGGTGAATCACTTTTAGATAAGGATTTAAAACTGTTTTTGGTTTGCTTACCTAGCTGGCATGCCCTACATAAACCTTCTTTCTTATATGATCCTGATGGTAGACTTCTAACAAGATTATCTTTAGATAGTTTGGCAATTGTTCTAAGATTTACATGCCCTAATCTTTTATGCCATAGTTCACTAGGTTTGCTTAGCTCATTAAACAGGAAAATTTCTGATTTAGAGGAATTGAAATTTACTAAATATATATTACCCTGTCTAATACCTGATAAAACAATGACATTATCAGATGATTTGATAATGCATTCTGATTTATTAAAGGTTACCTGATAACCTTCATCACATAACTGACTTATGCTGATGAGGTTGTGCTTCAGACCCTTCACATAGGTGACTTCCTTGAATGTTACTGCTCCAACCTTGATTTGACCAAGGCCTTTGGTTTGACCATGGTTGGAGTCTCCAAAGATCACTTTGGGTCCAAGCTGTGCCTTGTAATTTTTCAGATTGGCCTTGTTTCCTGTCATGTGCTTTGAGCAGCCACTGTCCAAGTACCATTTTTGATTTAATCTTGGATGGTCGTGTACCTGCAAAGACAAAAACATAAACTAGTTGTTTTTGACCCAGACTACCTTGGGTCCTTTTGTATTACCACAAAATTCAGAAATAAATGACATTTCAGGCTGGTCCTTATAGCCTTGTGGATGATATCTCCTTGGAGGTATTATCCATTCAGTGAAAGGATTTTTAGTTTGTTTGGAATTAAGATTTCTAGTATTTCCTGTATAGTATCTGTTCGACAAATTTGGATAAATTGGTCGACTATTGTTCATCTGATGACTATACTGAAAATCTATTTTCAGACTTCGTCGAGCTCCGTTCGACAAATTTGAATCTTTTTGTCGATCTCCGTTCGAAGAATTCTTTTGAATTCTTTTATCCTTAACAGACTTGCTTGAAATATCTTTATCTCTTTTTGCAGCTTCTTTGCTTTTAGCAGAAATAAATTTTATAGTTGAGGAGAGGATATTTCTCTTAATCAGAGATGGCTCACTTGATGAGGCACCCAAGCCCAGTTTGCTATTATTAAGTCTAGCATTGATTGTGCTTGTGATGTCCATCAGTTTGATACTTCTCCCATTTAGGGATTCTTCAAATTTCTTGGCCTCAGAAAGTTTATTCTTAATGAGAACAATGTGTTCTTTGGAGGCAGCCAAATCTTTCTTAAGATTTGCATTTTCTTCACTCATCTTTTTCATTCCAGCTAACTTACATCTGAGTGAGATTATTTCTTTCTCAGAGTTGAGTAAGTCTGAGCAAAGGACTTTGAATTCAGCCTTGAATTCCTCTGAAGTAAAATCAACATCAGACATTACCTGATCTGCATCATTTTCTTCTTCTGATTCTGAATTTTCTTCATCAGATTTGTTGGCTGAGGCATTGATTGCCATCATGCAGAAGTTCTTTTCTTCTTCATCATCACTGGAGCCTGATGAAGATTCAGATTGTGACTCACTGTCTGAGTCATAAATTGCCAGTAGACATTGGCTGTTCTCTTTCATTTCTTCTTCATCAGAAGAACCAGATGAAGATTCTGATTTAGATTCTGTTTCACTCCAGGATGTTGCTACAAATCCTCTTCCCTTCTTTTTGTGTGAGTGGGAGGAAGATTTGCTAGAACCTTTCCTTTCTTCCTTTTCTCTTTTTCTCTCCTTTCTGTCCTTTTTGTTTTGATTCTCTGGACATTCAGGAGCAATATGTCCTGGCTTCCTGCAACCAAAACATATAATTTCATTAGAGTGATTTTTGTCATACCTTGGCTTGTCATAGCTTCTGGATGACTTCTTCTTAAAATCTTTCTTAGCCATATTATAGAATCTTTTGGCTATGAAGCTCATCAACTCCTCTTTGGTAGGAGTTGGTCCTTCTTCTTCTGCAGCCTTGAAGGCTATGCTTCTCTCCTTCTTGAGTGCTGGGGATGAAGTGGATTCTTCAGCTTCCCTACTTTTAATGAGCTGCTCATAAGATTTGAGCTTGCCCAACAAGGCTTCAGTGGTGATCTCATTTAGGCTTCTGGCTTCTTTGATTGGCCAGACTCTGGAATCCCATGTGCTGGGAAAGCACATAAGAATTTTGTCATTGATCTCTGTGAGTGAGATCACTTTGTCCAGAGACTTCAGCTCATTTATTATGAGGCTGAGCCTATTGTACATATCAGCAACATTTTCTGATTCTCCCTTCTTGAAGTTCTCATATTGAGAGATCAGGTGAGATCTTCTATCTTTCCTTTCATCTGCTGAGCCTGCCACCATGTTGTTGAGAGATTCCCAGATTTCTTTTGCTGAGGTGCACTCAACTACTTTCTGGAATATGTCATCTGACATAGTTAGGGCCAGAATGTTCATGGCCTTTGCATCTGCATTTCTCTGCTTCTTCTGAGCCTCAGTCCACTCAGGAGGTGGAACAGTAGTGTTGTCTGTTGTTGCAGTAGTACTGGTTGTTGCTATAGGTGCTGGAGGTCCTGTAAGAATAACATTGAAAATCTCCTCATCAATAGAGTTCATATAAAGCCCAATCCTTGCTTTCCATAGTGCAAACTTATTGAGATTGCACATAGGAGGTCTTGTGCTAGAATATTCCTTGTTTTGTGCCATGAGTTTTGAATGATATAAAATTCTTAAATAAAGAAGCTCTTAGACAAATTAAGATCTGGTTGATCTTTGTGATTCAGATGTTAGTCTGTAAAGAATCAACCCTCCTCTGATACCAATTGAAAGTGGAGGTTAGATCTTAAGTTACTCTAGAGGGAGGGGGGGGGGGGGGGTGAATAGAGTATTAAAACTTTTCCTTATTTTTTATAGCGGAATTAAAATAGTATTATATATAAGTGTAAGCAGTGTGAGAATTATATAAACAAAAGAATTAGTAAATGAAATCACCAAACAAACAGCACAAGCACAGAAAATAATCAAACACAGAAGACACAAGGATCTATAGTAGTTCCCCAATAAATCTGGGTACATCTACTCTTCTACCACCTTTGGTAGGAATCCACTAGGAGGTTGTTGATAAGGTGCCCTCACACCAGGTGAGCTGTTGAGAAGGTTCTCTAACCAAACTGCAGGTTTTTGAAAAGGTGCCCTGTCACCGAGATTAACTTTTGAAGGGAGTTATAACCCTGTACAAGAGAGGTAAGAAAGAGTTTATAGTGTTCTTCTCTGTCAAGATGCTGAGAGAAGACTCTAGTGGATGTTGTTGTAAAGCTCCCCCTATCAGATTGAAGTGTTTGACAGAAAATGAAGAAGCTTTCTCTTGAAAACTAAGATCTCCTGTAGCAGATTGATCTGGAAGAACAGGTTCTTCAGATTGCTTGTTTCTCTTTTAGAAGATCTGAATTTGCAGCAGATTCTGAGTGAATGCTCTTGAGGATGATGTTCTCAGAAGTTTTGTGATGCTTGTAGAAGAAGATGAAGAAAATACTTTTCGAGATGTCTGTCTGTGTCATCTTCTTCTTTTTTTGCTATATATATATCCTTTGTATTCTGTAATAGAATGACGTTTGAATTCTGTCAACTCAAACGATTTTGGCAGGTCCTTTTATTTTTGACTGTGAAAAGATTCCTTTTCATTAAATGTCAGCGGCTATTGCTGTCTTGGAAAAAGGAAAGAAGGGAATATATTAACTGAGTTTAATATCCTTCCTTATCTGTCAGAAAACGTCCAAAGGATATTAAATAGATCCGTTATATTCGTCGTTTTGCTGTTAGGATAGATAGAATATAGTTGATAACAAATCTGGGCTTCAATAAATGATCTATCGAACGCTGGCTATAATCTGTCGAGCGCTGTTCAGAAGATGTTGAACGCTGGCTGGAAAATGTCGAGCGCTGTCCAGAATATGTTGAATGCTGGCTGGAAAATGTCGAGCACTGTCCAGAATATGTTGAACGCTGGCTGGAAACTGTCGAGCGCTGTCAACAAAAACTGTCGAACGCTGGGAGCCATCTGTCGAGCACTGCTAGCCATTTGTCGAGCGCTGGGAACCTTAGATTTAATCTTAAGTTCTAGCTAATTTATCAGTCTAAAGACTTGACCCTTAAACTATACAATGGGGTCAACTGATCCTAATCAGTATATAGTGATCCTAGCCCAAAACAGTAAAAGGGTTGTTCCAACAAACTCTATCCCTATGAGAACTCCAATGTGTTCAAATGTGTCTCTAGACAAGTATGAAAAAGGGAAATCCTATAATGAGTCCATGTATCAAAGCATAATTGGCTCATTGCTCCACCTCACTGCCAGTAGGCCAGACATCATGTTTGCTACATGTGTATGTGCAAGATATCAAGTTAACCCTAAAGAATCTCATTACTCAGCAGTGAAAAGAATTTTGAGATAATCTGAATGGTACTCCAAATCTAGGGCTTTGGTATCCTAAGTCAGATGACTTTGAGTTGTGTGGCTATTCTGATGCAGACTTTGCTGGGTGCAAAGAGGACATAAAAAGCACTTTAGGAACTTGTCAGTTCTTGGGGAGAAGGTTTGTGTTCTGGAGTAGGAGAAAGTAAAACAACATTGCCATCTTCACAGCCAAATCAGAGTATATTTCAATTTGCACATAAAAATCTTGTGGCAGTATTCAACACCAATTAGAGGATTACAATTTGCAAATAAAGAGAACACCTCTCTTTTGTGATTCCTCAAGTGTCATTTCTATTGCTAAAAATCTTGTGGCACATAGTAGAATAAAACATATTGAAATTAGATATCATTTTATTAGGGAGCATGTAGAAAAGGAGGACATTTGCCTTGAGTATGTCAATATAGAAAGAAAGATAGCTGGCATTTTTACTAATCCCCTTGATGAGTCAAAGTTCAATCAATTCAAAATTGAATTGGGAATGTTAAGTTCTTAAATTGGACATTTTGAATTCCTTATGTCTTTAAGTTCTTAAAATATTGGAGGATGTGAAATATTTTGATAATGGGATGAATCTCCCACAAGGTCCACCCTAAAGTAGTCTAACAACTTTAGTTTTGAAGACAGGAAAAACAGAAAGCTTGGATAAGGAATAAGTGGAAAATCGTCTAGAGGAAAATAGCTTCCACAAAGAATATCGTCTTGATGGTCAAGATGACATTGTTGATGTCTCGACAACAAAATTAAGGTGATCTCGACGATAGATTTCACATTATCTCGAGGACAAACTCAGATAGGACGATAGAGTGACATCACATGACATGTTAGCGTCATAATTATGCTGCATTTACGGGTCTATCGACATGATTCTGGTAAATTTGAACAGGTACGCACCTATTACCCTTCCTAATGAATGCTAGTACATATTAGACAAACTGAAAGCATAGAAATTGTGCACACACAAAATCCTAGAATTCCTATTTCATCTTCTTCCTCCTCTCGATGACTTCCTGCAACAAGCAATGGCTCCAAAAATCACAGATGAGAAAGTTCTTTCTGGAGGAGAGTTGGTCAAGGATGGATTCAAAGGTGTTGCTGAAGAACTTGATATGGTGATTACTTTGTTATATGCTTGTGAACTAGAGTATGTTCTTACTGAACCTACTCGACTGTACCACACGACATTGTCTGAAATATATGAAAATGCTCAAATTAGCAAAGTAGGAAAAACAATTCTCACCACTGTATCTGGTGAGTATATAAAGATTACTGCATTGGGCCTAACCAAAGCCCTTAACCTGACTGTCTTGGATGAGAATGAAGAAGAGGAATCAGTCAACCCTGAGGATTTAATGGATGGATACAAATGGTGTGGCCTAGATGGCAAACCTTATGGCAGCATTAAAAAGAGATGAATATGCAAGGTAAACTGTTATCATATATCATTAGAAAAGTAATATGCAAGGCTGGGTCACATGATAGAATCTCCACAGAGATGTTTGAGCTGATGATCAGAGTGACTCTTGAGAAGAAGACTGACTGAGGCAAAATCTTGTTTGAAAAGATCAAAGAAAGCTTGAAGCCCCCCAACTTTGGCAGAATAATTTCTTTCTACTTAAAAATTTCCATTCCTCAACATCTAAATGAGTCTGAATTAACTCCTCTCCATTATCTAAAAAGAATAGACACGAAGACTATTAGCAGGTGGAAAAAGAAGTTCACCAAAAAGGTACCAGCTGAACTTTCCTACCCAAGAATTGTTGTCGATCAAAGCCCATCTCACCTCTCACAAATTACTCCAACCTCTCCAGCTCCTATTGAGGGGGAGCCTCTGAGAGAAGATACAACTATGACGGACAGTGCTCCAGTACATCAAAATGAGGTGACTCCAGTGTTGAATTTTTGAAGTGAAGTGGAGGAGACCGGGCGGTCTATTTTTGGGTGATCGCTGAGACTGCGCGGTTTGTGTTTGTTTTCTGCCAGTCTGTCTCTGTCGATCTGTTCTGTCGGACTGCTGGTTCTGCCGGTCTGTTTTTAGTAGCTGCGGTCTGTTCCCGAGTTGGTCTGCTGGTTGGCCTGTCTTCTTTGTTGGAAGACCGGGCAGTCTGTTCTTATGTGTGACCGCCTGTCCGGGCGGTTTGTGCTTGGCGATCTGGCGACTTTTTCTAAGTCGGCCAGATGATTCTTGTTTTCTCCTGGTGATCTAAGGGAGGAGAGATCTTGTGTTCGCGCGGCTTGTGAGCGGTCTCGTGTTCGCGCGACTTGTGCGCGATCTGCCTGTTGTTCTGCGGTCTTGGTTGGATGGTCGTCTAAGTGGTCTGATCACGCGGTCTGCCTTATGAGACCGCTGGCGATCTGACGGGTGGTGACTGTATCCCGGTTTGTGCGGTGACGACATCCGTCTACCCGCTTATAAATAGGGGTGCATGGCCCATCATTTATAACGAGAACTGTAAGAACTGAGCCTGGGTTAATTCGTGCGGTCTCACTTTGAGGTCGGGAGGTCTCGGAAGCGAGTTGACTGTTTGTTGTGTTCGCAGGTTTGCGGTCAGCAGGTTGCGGTCTCCTTCCTTGGTGATTACCAGCGGCTTGAATAAACAGTTCGGCAGCGGTCTGTCTGCAAACTGGTTTATGTTCGTTCTTATGCTGTTCGCAGCGAGCTCAGCGATCAGGCGACCTTCAGCGGCTAGGCGATCTGAGTTGCAGTCTGGCGATAGCTTCAGTTCTTCGTTCCAATAAAGCTCCAGTTCGTGCGGTCTGAGGTGCGGTCTTGCAGTGCTGGCGGTCTGTCCGGTTTCTGTTCGCGCGGTCTCAGGTCAAGCCGGACGACTTCTGGAGTCGAGCGGTCTGTGCGGTCTCAGCTTGTCTAGCCGCCAGATTTGTTTTGGTGTGTTTTGTTGTTCTCGCCTCCGTGATTCTTATGAATCATGTCTCGCCATATATACCTCGCACTGTAAATGATGTTTGTGTTTCAATAAAGTTTCTTGTGTTGCTGTGAGGCATTGTGGGTGTTTGGCTTTAACTTAGTTGATGCAACTCCTACTTACTCCTAAATGATTCAAATCAAAAATTTTAACATGGTATCATAGGGAGGTTATTGGAGTGGATAAGCAGTGATCAACTTGAGTTGCCATCATCTTTGTGAAGAAGAGACCACATAGATTGCCATGGAAGGTGGATACGCAAGAGGGCTTGGTATTGAACTCCTTGCATCGACTAACTATAAGAAATGGAGGTCGTGTATGGAGAGCTATTTACTTGGCGAAGATCTATGGGAGATAGTTGGAGGAGAAGACACACAAGAAGTGTTTCTAGCAGGAGATAATATGGCAGAGGTGAGACTTTGGAGGAGGACTAATGCTAAGGCAGTGTTCACACTCAAGAGGGCTATCTCACCGAAGCTGTTTGACCACATCATTGGATGTAAATCTGCTGCTGAGATTTGGACGTCTTTGGACGGGCTGTTTAATAAGAAGAATGTAGCTCGGCTACAGTTTCTTAAAAATGAGTTGGCGAAGGCCTCTCAAGGCGATCTTTCTATTTCTACCTTCTTTCTCAAGATGAAGAACCTCACAACAGAGATTTCTTCTTTGGACCCTGATGAGCCCATCTCGGAGGCAAAACTGAAGAGGCATATTATCTGCGGGTTGCGGAAGGAGTATCTGGCCTTTGTGACTTCAGTTCAAGGTTGGGCAAACCAACCATCTCTGTTGGAGCTGGAGAACTTACTT
The DNA here is from genome assembly GCA_033032865.1 of Dactylorhiza incarnata. Lineage (NCBI taxonomy): Eukaryota > Viridiplantae > Streptophyta > Magnoliopsida > Asparagales > Orchidaceae > Dactylorhiza > Dactylorhiza incarnata. The sequence continues at coordinate 6,391,322 of JAWHQI010000080.1, forward strand.
GCTTCGCAAGAAAGTTTGGCAAGACAGATGGCGGGGACTTCTATATCTGGGGGAGATAGTGATGTGTTGTTCTCTGGGAAGAAGAAGAAGAAGTGGGAGAAGAAGAAGCCGGGTTATGATGGACCCTCTTCTTCAGGTCAGCAGGATAGGGGTTATGCTCCTAAGTCTGATGGGAAGAAGAAGGGAGAGGGACCAAGGTGCTTCAGGTGCAATAAGACCGGCCACTTCAAGAAGGATTGCCGGGTTAATCTTCAGTCGGGACATGTAGCGGAGAAGGAGAAGCCAAAGTCTGATGTAGCTGGATGGGGAGGAGCCTTTGCGGCTAATATGACGGCAATGACCGTTAAGGCCTTGGCTGCCATCAACTTTGAAGAGGATTGAATTGTTGATTCAGGGTGTGGACACCATCTCACCGGGGATGAATCAAAGTTCTCTTCTTTGGCGCCTTACTCAGGTAACGATGCTATCATTACGGCTGATAATTCTGTTCATGCTGTCGAACAAGAAGGTGTTGTCTCCCTGAGCAGTGATAAGGGGCCACTCACTTTAAGGAGTGTTTATCACATGCCTGGTATGAGGAAGAATCTCTTCTCTGTGACCAATGCGGTCGATGTCGGTTATCACGTTCTGTTTGGCCCAACAAAAGTGAAGTTTCTTAAAACTCAACCGGAGATAAAGGGAGATGTTATCCATGTTGGAAAGCGGATGAAGGACTTGTTCGTGTTATCGACAAGTACCTATGTTGATAAAATGAAGACCAATGATAGCGCGGCTATCTGACATAAAAGGTTGGGGCATGTTGGCATGGACAAATTGAAGGCTATGGCGGTAAGGGGCTTTGTCAAGGGCTTGCCTAGCTTGTCCTCTTATGGAGACGGTCATGTTTGTGCTGGATGTCAGTTTGGTAAGTCTCATCGACTTCCATTTGATAAATCGCAAATAAGATGCAAAGTGCCGTTGGAGTGCATTCACGGTGATTTGATGGGACCGACTGCCACCCCAAGCCTTGGAGGCAACAGATATATGTTGGTGTTGATTGACGATTACACCAGATATGTCTGGGTGTATTTTCTGAAAGAGAAGTCGGAAGCCTATGCGAAGTTTGTGGAGTTCAAGGAGCTGGTGGAAGGTCGGTTAGGCCTGCGGGTGAAAAAATTGAGAACTGACAATGGTGGGGAGTTCACCTCTGGTGAGTTCTCAAGTTTTTGCAGGAAACACGGCATTCGGAGAGAGCTCACTTGTGCCCATACTCTACAACAAAATGGCGTTGCGGAGAGGAAGATCCATCATCTGACGGAAACCTGCAAATGCTGGCTTCATGCCAAGAGTATCCCAAAGTCCTTTTGGGCGGAGTGAATGTCTTGTGCAGCTTACGTCATCAACAGGATGCCTCTAAGTCCTATCAACATGAAGACCCCTCACGAACCGATGTTCAAGGAGAAACTGAGTGTTGCACACCTTCGGGTGTTCGGGTCAAACTGCTATGTGCATATTCCTGATGCTCTTCGGACAAAGCTAGATGGGAAAGCAAGGAAGCTAGTCTTTGTTGGGTATGATGAGCGGAAGAAAGGATGGAGATGCATGGATCCTGAGACACAGAGATTAGTGGTATCTCGGGATGTGGTGTTCGATGAAGTGACTTCCTACAAGGGGATTTCAGGAGTTGAACTACCGGAGAGCAAGGTTGATGAAGCAGGGAAAGCTGCGGGAAGTCTTCAAGTGGAGTTGCCTGTTTCACCAGGAGCTCCAGCTGTGTCAAGCTCTGAGATGGAGGCTTCAGGTTCTGGAAGCAGGGGGAGCGATGCTCCAAGTTCATCTGGAAGAAGAGCTTGCACAAAAGAAGTAGCTGAGGAGGTGGTTAGTCAGGTGCAACCTCTTAGGAGGTCGAAGAGGACTATCAAGCCACGAGATCGATATACAGGAGGAAAAATGGTGAGCTTCGTCTCATGTTTCTTCGCTGGTCCCTTGGATGAAAGGGAGCCGTCGAGCTTTGAGAAAGCCAAAGTCATGAAGCAGTGGGATATTGCTATGCAAGAGGAGATGGATGCTCTCAAGAAGAATGAGACTTGGTCTCTAGTGCCCAGGCCCAAGGGCATTACCCCAGTGACATACAAATGGGTTTATAAACTCAAGAAGAAAACTGACGGTACGATCGAGCGATACAAGGCTCGCCTTTTAGCTCACGGGTTCTCACAGCAGTATGGTGAAGATTATGATGAGACGTTTAGTCCAGTGGCAAAGATGACTTCGGTCCGATTTGTTATTGCTTTGGCGGCATCTTGTGGATGGGAGATTTGGCAGCTCGATGTGAAGAATGCTTTCTTATACGGAGAGATTGACAAGGATATCTTCATGATCTAGCCGCCGGGTTTCATCTCGGAGGATCATCCGGACTACGTCTGCAAACTGAAGAAGGCCTTATATGGGTTGAAGCAAGCTCCTCGGGTGTGGTATGGAAAGATCGCAGAGTATCTTCTATTCTGCGGGTTCTTTGCTTCAGACTCCGATTCTAGCTTATTTGTCAAGAAGGAGGGGGCACTTTGGGTTATTGTGCTGCTGTATGTGGATGACATGATTGTCACCGGGAACTCGAAGGAGGCGGTAGCAAGGCTGAGAGCTGAGCTTGCTATCAGGTTCGAGATGAAGGATCTGGGGAGCTTCACCGTTTCCTTGGACTCGAGGTCCAGAGGTGGGAGAGAGGAGTGCTCGTTTCTCAAGCTGGATATGCGGGGCGGATCGTTCAACGACTTGGCATGGAAGAAGGGAAGAGCAGCTCTATACCTCTAGAACAACATCATAAACTTTGGAAGGATGAGGGAAGAGTTCTATTTGATCTGTTGGTGTTCCGAGCTCTAGTTGGGAGCTTGATTTACTTGACCATCACGAGGCCTGATATTGCTTATGCAGTTGGCAAAGTGAGTCGGTATATGGCGGAGCAACGAAAGCCTCATCTTCTGGCGGCAAAAGGTATTCTGAAATATGTGAAGTCGACCTCTGATTTTGGTCTCCTATTTAGGAGAGGGTCAAGCTTGGAGTTGCATGGATACATGGATGCTGACTACGGGGGAGACGTGGATGATCGGAGATCAACATCTGGTTATGTCTTTATGACGGGCCCCACAGCTATTTCTTGGTGCAGCAAAAAGCAGGACTCGGTGTCCGTATCTACCACAGAAGTGGAGTACAAGGCTTTGGCCTTGGAAACTCAGGAAGCCGTTTGGCTCAGGAGGTTGGTGGAGGACGTTCATGAGGAGGTTCGAGGTCCCACTATGCTATGCGGGGACAATGAGAGTGCTCTCAAGCTGGTTAATAATCTAGTCTGTCACGCGAGGACCAAGCATATTGAGATTGAGCACCATTTCATTCGTGAAAAGGTGTTGGGAGGATCTCTTATGGTCGAGCATGTTCGGAGTGCGGACAATGTCGCAGACATCTTCACAAAGCCGCTGGCGAAGGGACCATTTACACGGTTGCGGAGTTTACTCGGGCTAGTCTCCACTTCCTACTTCAAGGGGAGTGTTGAATTTTTGAAGTGAAGTGGAGGAGATCGGGCGGTCTATTTTTGGGTGACCGCTGAGACCGCGCGGTCTGTGTTTGTTTTCTGCCGGTCTGTCTCTGTCGATCTATTCTGGCGGACTGCTGGTTCTGCCGGTCTGTTTTTAGTAGCTGCGGTTTGTTCCCGAGTTGGTCTGCTGGTTGGCCTGTCTTCTTTGTTGGAAGACCGGGCGGTCTGTTCTTATGTCTGACCGCCTGTCCGGGCGGTTTGTGCTTGGCGATCTGGCGACTTGTTCTAAGTTGGCCAGATGGTTCTTGTTTGCTCCTGGTGATCTAAGGGAGGAGCGATCTTGTGCCCGCGCGGCTTGTGCGCGGTCTCGTGTTCGCGCGACTTGTGTGTGATCTGCCTGCTGTTCTGCGGTCTTGGTCGGATGGTCATCCAAGTGGTCTGATCGCGCGGTCTGCCTTATGAGACTGCTGGCGATATGACAGGTGGTGACTGTATCCCGGTTTGTGCGGTGACAACATCCGTCTACCCGCCTATAAATAGGGGTGCATGGCCCGTCATTTATAACGAGAACTGTAAGAACTGAGCCTGGGTTAATTCGTGCGGTCTCACTTTGAGGTCGGGCAGTCTTGGAAGCTAGTTGACTGTTTGTTGTGCTCGCAGGTTTGCGGTCAGCAGGTTGCGGTCTCCTTCCTTGGTGATTCCCAGCGGCTTGAATAAACAGTTCGGCAGCGGTCAGTCTGCGAACTGGTTTATGTTCGTTCTTGTGCTATTCACAACGAGCTCAGCGATCAGGCGACCTTCAGCGGTTAGGCGATCTGAGTTGCGGTCTGGCGACAGCTTCAGTTCTTCGTTCCAATAAAGATCTAGTTCGTGCGGTCTGAGGTGCAGTTTTGCAGTGCTGGCGGTCTGTCCGGTTTCTGTTCGCACGGTCTCAGGTCAAGCCGGATGACTTCTGGAGTCGAGCGGTCTGTGCGGTCTCAGCTTGTCTAGCCACCAGATTTGTTTTGGTGTGTTTTGTTCTTCTCGCCTCCATTATTCTTATGAATCATTTCTCGCCATGTATACCTCGCACTGTAAATGAAGTTTGTGTTTCAAGAAAGTTTCTTGTGTTGCTGTGTGGCATTGTGGTTGTTTGGCTTTAACTCAATTGATGCAACTCCTGCTTACTCCTAAACGATTCAAATCAAAAAATTTAACATCCAGAAGATGTTCTAACTATTGCTCAAGAGGCTGTCTTAAATGTGGCAGTTGATGAATCTGAGAAAAGTTTAAGTGGTGGACATGCAGTTGTTGAAGAGATAGAAGGGTCTGACAGATCACTGAATGAATTTCTAAACGAGGACATGCATCAAAGTATAGATGAAGAATCATCTGAGTAGCCCTCTGAAATGCCTGCAATAATGGAGGGGGAGTCTACAATTCAAATCACAGTGGAGCCCTCACCTCCAAGGATCAAAGATGAGTAACATCCTCCAATCATCACAGCCCCCACAACCCCATCAACTGAATTTATGTCCCAAATGGAAGCTCTACTTGATAGGAAAAGATTACATTTTGAATCTTATGTCAATATTGTTGTCACTAATTGCAAAAATGAGCTGTCTGTCAGTATAGATGTCTTGCAAGAGGACATCCATCATCTAAATCATCAGAATACAAATGCGTATCATACTGCTGCCACTGCTGTTGCTAACATGGGAATAGAAATAGCCCATATCAATAAAGCTACTCATTTGATTGGACAACAACTTAATATAGTGCTTGATCGAATGTCCACTCTAAGAGATAATTAACAGGCCATTATACAAAACTAGGATGTGATCTTTATTGACTTTGAAGATGCAATCAATACTTTACTTCAAAGAAAATAATCTACTGCTCAGGTCTCTCAAGAGCTAGTAGAAAATGTTGGTGAAACTATTCTTCATCAGTTTCAAGTCACCCAAGATCACACCTCCTCTACACTAAATCAATCTCTCAGAACTGCTCAAAGCACAATCATGGATATAGTTGGCAATCTCAATGCTCTACTCTCTAAGCAAATTCAGAACTCCCAGGCCATTCTCTCCAAAGACATATTTTTAGAAGCCAGAAAGGGGGAGATAATGTCAAGCCATCATGCCATGTGGCTATCAAATGAAGTAAGATTCTCTATGGATCATGAGCCAATTGACTATGGGATTTCTTATCAACATCCCATTCAAGAAGGCAGTCACCCTAAAGCACTCTCAAATGAGACTATACCTGAAGTTTTTCTAGAGCAATATCAACAGACTGACAACTATCAAGGAAACTTTGTTGATGAGCCTATCAGTGGAAGTGGGCAGGTCAGGAAAAGCAAAAGACATCATGTTGATAATGAAGATCAAGAAGCTAAAAGGAAGAGAATGGAGGAAATAAAGAAGAATCCAAATTTTGAATAATGGAGCCCTTGCTTAAGGGATATCATATTAAACACACGGGCCCTATACCAATCAGGAAAGCATGACAGAGGAAAATTATACAGCTCAAAAGAATGGCACAAATATGAGATAGGTGAAGCTGGCAGAGGGGATTATTGGAACAGAGTTAAGTTGGGAAATACTTCAGTGCCTACTCATGCTCCTCTCAGATATCACCCTAAGCCTTATAACAATTTTAAAAGGCAAAAGCAAAAGTTGGCTGAAGTTGAGCAATCCAAGAAAGCTGGACCTTTTGGGAAAGGAAAAGCTGTTCAAGAGGATTGAAGAAAAATGATTCTAGAAAAACACAGGCACATTTCTATGTTTTTCATTCATGACTGATATATTTTTGTGCTTGGAACAATATTAAATCAATATATCAAATGCTCTTAATTTTGTTTGAACTTTATTGAATATATTTGTTAGTTTAGCTTATCTATAATTGTATGTTCTGGCTTCTTCAAATAAGGGGATATTGTTGGGTATTGTGCCCTCAATGTTCATAGATTTGAAGAAGGAACACAAATATAGATAAGCAAAGTTGTCTTTGATATGTATTTTTAGTTCATGATGTGATAGGTATGTTAAGACTATATGTTTCGTATTAAGACTATATATTTAGTATCAAAACTATATAGAAGTGAAAAAATCACTAAGTTAAATATCGGCTTGAGCCATTAGCAAACATATCGTTGAGACATGAAATATATCATCTAGACAGTCTCGATGATATCGTCTTGAAGAAGCTTTATTGCTGAGAAAGCAAAGTCAAGTCATGTAGGCAGCATCTCGACGATATCGTCTTGAAGAAACTTTATCGACTTGAAGATTAAGGTTAAGTCATGTAGAAAGAATCATCTAGATGATATCATCTAAAAGAAGTCATATAGTGTAGATGATTATGTTATGTCTTGAAGAAAGGATCATGTAGATGACATCGAATTGAAGATTTTATATCGTCTAGAAGATCAAGACGATATCGGCTTGAGGAATATATATCGTTTAGTTTGATCATGGCGATACAGCTTGAAGGAATTTTATCGTCTTGACAGATGCAGAGCTGCATTTAATGCTCAGATTTTCTTGGAAATTGGTATTCAGGGAATGTCACGCCTCCTATCTTGTGTACCAATCAAGGAATAATTAATGATATATCTTCTGTAGAATATAGCCATTTACATAGCATTTAAAAAGAATATTACATATTTTCAAATATTGCAAGTTCCAAAAAGGGGAGAGCATTTATGGTAGTTTATTATGCCAGTTCAGTCTACATTCTTTAATGGCTTAATTAATTAAGGAATGAATTATTGAGGGGCCTTTATGCATGAGTGCAGAGGAATATAAATATATTTTATTTTTCGAAATCTATACACTTCTGATCATTCTCACTCTCACACTCAATCAGAAAAGAGAAAAGTGCTGAACAAGGAAATCTTTAATTTTTGTCGTGCTGTGAAGACTACAAGAAAGAATCTTCTTATTCATGTACAAGAAGCTCAATCTGATATATTCAGAAGAAGATTCAAGAGGATTTGGTGATTCAAGAATCACTGTGCCTACATCTGCAAGAAGAATAAGAAGACCAAATTGTGAAAAGCTTTATCTTTGAAGCCTTCTCTTCTTCAGCAACAAAACCACCTTCTTATTTTGTAGGGTTCTTTGTGAGCCTGAGTTTGGTAGGATCTTGGTATAGATATAAGTGGTTGGTAGGACTTGTAAAGTTTGAGTTATTACTGTATGGTTTGTGTAACCTGAGTGTAAGCTTTTCTATGTGAGGGCTGAGGTAGGATCCTTTGTTATCTGAGTTGTAAGATCTGCTATATAGTGAAAGAGATTTGAGTTTTGGAGAAGTTGCTTAGTCTAGCACATTACTAGATAGGTGGGAGGGATGGTGGACTACCTCTTAACACATTATGTTGAAGGAAACCACTATAAATCTCTGTGTGTTTTCTGGTGTGCTTGTGTGTTGTGTTAAATATTATTAAAAGGACTAAATAATCTTGAAAACACCTAATCATCCCCCCTTCTAGGTGTAGTTTAATCAAACCCATATATTTCAATAGGTACCTATCTCAAGCATAATCAAAGATTCATCAAACACATTAAGTTTATTATTATGTTAACGTTCTTCTTCAAATCAGGAATCTTGGGGACCAAATTCCCAACATAAATATAGAAATATAAGATTCAACTTTGAAAGAAAATTTTATTCAATACCACATCTAGTAAAAAGTTTACTAAATTTTGATTAATTTATAGAATATTATACTACCCACACTTAAGTTATACAACGCCCTCATTGTATGGAGTAGGTTTTGAAACATAAGTGTTTAATATGAAAAGAGTTTATAAATTTATGTGTATTAAATGGTGAGCAGAATTTTTTTATTCAAGCAATATGTTAAGAAAGATATTTAAATGAAAGCAATGCATATCATGTAAGCAAATGTCCAATAAGAACTAAATAGTAGTTTGTGTTGTGGTTTGTTCTCGCTCAAAGTATTATACTAAAGGCCATCAGATTTGGAATGACCATATATAGTACCTCGAACGTAGAGCCTAGACCTAGGATGATGAGTCAGTCTCAACACACACACATATACTAAATAATTCAACAATCTCCTTATATGTCCTCCGCAAACCCGACGTTGGAATGAGTGGTTTGTGCAATGTTCATCCAAATGTGAATCATTCACAACTATGTCTCACATCTGTTAAACAAATTAGACTTAAGAAAAAATGTATGCAAGGATAAGAAAACATAAATCTCAGCATCATCACACAACAGTCTCAAGTACGATCCTAACATAGGTTCAACATAGTGGGTAAAGATCAACAAAAGAGCTAAATAGTCCAAACCAACAAGTGTAGCAAGAGCTAAAGACTGCTCTAAGTAGAGATAAAGCAAACAAAGAAACATATAAAACACTAGTTGTTATCATCCTCAGATGTACAATAGGTCATCAGGATTCTAGTCAACAAATGCTCCTCCATCTCCAACATCTCTTGTAATTTTCAATAGAGAATTCATTTAGAATGAATCCAGACATTTGAAAATGTACATGTATCTAGTTCTACTGTAAGAATGTAGTACTTCTATAATTATCTAGGAGGACACCTACTCAGAGTTATATGTTCTAGATCAAAATATTATACTAAAGGCCATCAGATTTGGAATGGCCTTATATAGTACCTCCAACGTAGAGCCTACCGAGTCGATCTCGACACGCACAGACATATACTAAATTATTCAACAATCTCCTCATATGTCCTCCGCAAACCCGATGTTGGAATGAGTGGTTTGTGCAATGTTCATCCAGACGTGAATCATTGATAGCTATGTCTCACACCTGTTAAACAAATTAGACTTAAGAAAAAAAATGTATGCAAGCATAAGAAAAAAAAATCTCAGCATCATCATACAGCAGTCTCAAGTACGATCCTAACACAGGTTCAACATACTTAGTGGCTAAAGATCAACAAAAGAGCTAAATAGTCCAAACCAACAAGTGCAGCAAAAGATAAAGACTACTCTAAGCAGAGATAAAGCAAACAAGGAAATATATAACACTAGCTATCATCATCCTCAGATGTATAATAGGTCATCAGGATTCTAGTCAGCAAATGCTCCTCCATCTCCAACATCTCTTATAATTTTCAACAGAGAATTTCATTTAGAATGAATTCAGAAATTTTAAAATGTACATATATCTAGTTCTACTGTATGAATATAATACTGCTATAATTAGCTAGGAGGACACTTACTCAGAGTATTATATGTTATACCTTAAAATCCATTATTTGTTTCCAATGAAATGATTTTATGGACTATTGGACATCACAACTATATCTGTGTTCCAATATAGAATGTCACGGTTACTTCTTCTAAAGTTAAAGGGAAATCATCAAGTTTGGAATGAAAGAATTAATAGAAGAAGAGTCAACCCGAGTCAGATTGTGTTTTTAGATTTGGAATAACACTCTCCTCCATTGTAAGAGAGACGGATCCAAGTGAAGTTATTAACATAATATTTGGAATGAAATAACTTACCAGATTCGTACTCAGCAATCAAGAGCATAAATAGAGCACAACATGCTTGCTTTGACAAAGGAAATCTAACAAAGCAAAAACATTCAACTTGGACTAGACTGATCTAAATTGTCTTTAGTCTCATTTTCCCCACTGTTTTGATTAGTCGATCTTTGGGCATTCCTTTCATCAATAGATCAACCGGGTTATCCTTCGATCACATATCGATCAAAGTGATAATTCTTTGTTCTTTCAGATAATTCAGCAAAGCATGCTGATGCGCAAATCTCACACACCGCTATAGGCGGTAGCTAGACTGCAGCACGAAACGGCAGTGTACCGATCGTTCAAGTAATATAAAATGTGGGAGTGAATCCCCAAGTATCGATCTCGAAGGAACACAGTAAGGTGGACTTAACAATTGAGGACGGACTTGAGATTGAAGTCCTTAAGTCGGATGGGTTGCGGAAATGAGGGTTTTGGTTGGAGGAAATAAAGAGAAAATACTACAACTACTCCTATGCAATTCCGCTATACAATGCTTCGCTTGGCGGGATGGAGACTAGGCAGACCTTGAGCGCGCTGCTACGCAAGGGCGAATGGATGAGTAGGCTAGCGGAATCGAACTGTGCAGGCCTTGAGCGCACTGCTTCGTTAGGCGAATGGATTACACGGGCCACTATGCCACGCTTCACTAGGCGGATGGACGAGTAGTCTTACGAAATGAGGGTCGTAAGCACCTCGTCGACAAGCACGCCACTAGCAATTGCTAGTGCGGCACACGAACGTGACGGCGGAATGGAAAATGGATGGCGGCGCACCTCATACACACATATAAACGAAAAGATACATTCACATAGACATGAAATAACTTTATAAAACAAGGTCTATAGTGCTCATCATCAAATAATAAAGGATCTAACTATTACAACACAAAATACAAAGAAAGGGAAAGTAAGGAATCGACTGAATCCGAAGTCTTGTTGAGGGTTCACGGTTGGAATCGCTGGGTTGTCAATCCGCGTCCAAGCTCGGTCCTCAACTGCGTCCGGGGTAAAGAAGGTTGTCACTACCCTCCAATGGCCCGTCTTCTTCGTGTCATGATTCAGCACACAACCTAGCTTCCTTCTCTTTCAATGATGGTGGATGAAGAGCTGGATCCTTCTCCTTGAAGCTTAAGGATGATGGAGGAGGCCTAGGGCCAAGCCCTGATGGAGTGGTGGAAGGGGTACGGAGCTGGAACACCTTTTGCGGCGGAAAAAGCGGAACAAAGTACGATCCCCGGACTAGGGCAGAGAACTGCGCTTTTATAGAAAAGAGTCAGAAAAATGGTCACGCACGGTCGAACGCACGACCGTGCGATATTAATTATAAAGACAGCGCAGGAAGACGACCTGGACCGCCCGTGCGATTTACTCACGCACGGGCAAATCCGCCCGTGCGTCAAAACGCATGGGTAAATTCAGAAAAGGGGAAAAACAAGGCCAAACAGGGAGAGCGTGTGATTCCTTCACGCACGGGCGCTGCCCGTGCGCAGATACGCATGATTAACGACAGATCATCAGTTTCCTCCTCAGCAAAGGGCGCACGACCACAACCGACCGTGCGCCAACATAACGCATGACCGTGCGATATGCACAGACATGAACTTAGGCTGAAACTGATGAAATGTCCACCTACATTAGCCACAACTAAGCTGGGAATACCCTTCCAGCACAGGAAATAAAGCACAAAAAGACTGAGGAGCACGCTGTGCTTACCCTCAAAACTAAAACAAGCAAACACACACCACTACGGGCATATAAGTGCACTTAGCAAGGAATAACAATTATGAACTACAACATGCCTAAAGTGAAGTGCAAAGATTAGAAATACGGCCCAGATGAGCCCATAAATGTATATATAGATGGGACTGATCACACCCCCAGACTTACCTGTTTGCGCGTCCCGAGCGAATAAATCCGGCGGAGTATGAAAAAGGTAGCTAGTGTAGAAAATTGCAAGGAAAAAGTAAGATGCGAAGTATCATACGCATGCACATCAAAATTCTGTAAAAGAAGATTCTAACTATATTAACTAATTTACAATAGTATGAATGCGTAAATAGAGATTTATTTGTACTCAGATGGTGAATCATGAAGAATATGTGCGATCGTGCCAGGTGTGAAAATAACCAAGCCACTCAGGAGGGTGTTGCTAAAGACCGGAATTCAGGAATAACTCCGCTGAAATCCATCAACGACGAGAACCATAAGATTGCCCGGTTACACTCTCTCCACAGCGCTAACAAACTCACAAGTTAAATCAATAGGACTTTCAGGTTATAATGGGGATTAGGTCACGGTATGATATTCAATGATAAATGAGATGGCTACGCAACCCAATTGAGTCAAAAGATAATGCTGAACCAAAACAAGACCAAGACGATGCTAGTGTGACACACCCCCAGACTTAGCTTGAAAACTTGGTGCGCACACAACCTACTCCAGCAAATACCAACTGAATTTTCTATTACGCTTAAGGGGATTTCTTTTCATTCTATTTTTTTTCTTCAGATTTTTCTTTCAACTTCATTTTTTTCTTTTTCTTTTTCTTTTATCCCAGGTTGGTTTACAAAAAGGAGTTCAGCAAATAATATAGATTTTTCTTTCACATCGCAAAGGTTCCAAACATCACATCCAAATATGAAATGTAATTTCAGTTAACTTATTACATGGTTGCGATAAAAGGATAAGATTCAGGCTTTGGTGATTGAAAGAGGAGCTGAAACAAAGGAGGGGTAGGCACAAACTTGGCTTGCAAAGGTAAGCGCATAGGTCAAGGAAAACAAGGCTCAAACTAGCCAAATAAAATGGCCTACATCATGTTTAACAAAATGAGTTGCTCTCACCCATGCTTCAAGAGTCGATTGGGGCAAGTTCTTAGCCCACGAGAAAGGTAAACCTTCCTTCCGACTCGAGCAACACATAACTAGCGCTCGCCTACACACAACACCGTGCTACCGCAAATTTCAGTCACATCCACCAAATGAGTAAAATAAATGAAAGACTACGCAAGAATACTAATTGTAAATTAAAAGCATAGAGATAATCTAATTTTATTCAAATTTCTATGGAAGCATGCAGATGCGACTAGAACACTACAAGAGTCAACATCGCACTCTAAATTGCAATTCCTAAGATAACATCCTATTTCACATTCCAACCAAAATAAGTATGAACGGAAACACACATACAAGTGAGTGCGCTCTCAAGTGGGTGAGTTGTGTGCAGACAAAATGAACAAAAATAATTTAAATAAAGACTTCTAGCATGCTAGATAAATGTGCACGTGAGTGGGTACACAAAAAAGATCTCCCCCAGACTTAAACTATGCATTAAGATATTCTACAACAAAGTTAGGGGAAGAGGGTACCCAATGCTTAGCAAGTAAGCATGTCGGAAGCCTGGAGTGAAGCTCTACGAAGAATCACAACCACGGCCTTCACAAATAGAAAATACCTACAAGTGGTTGTCTCCGCAAAAGCAAACCAAAATAACACCTAACTAACTCGTTAGAGTAGGCGATAAAATAAAAGACAAGAAAAAGTAAGATAACTACTGGGGTTATTGTCCTCCCAGCACGACTTATTCAAATTTAAAACAGTTCTAGCTAATGGGAGTATGGAAAGAGAAGTGGACAGGCAGCTGTTCTAATTCCCGTGTCAGTAGCGGGTACCGATACGGTGATAGAACCACTACTCCTCTACCTAAATAATAATACCTGCTAGACACAGGTAGAGGAGAGAGAAAGAAAGAGGTGGAGGGAGATTCCTCCACTCTACTTTCACTAAAATAAATTTCCTTGCCTAGCAAGGTTTCGTCTTCAGGGCGGCAGCAAGAGAGGAATACAGCACATGGCATATCCTCTATGGAGGGGGAATTAACCTCCTCACACAAGAAGATGTGCGCAGCACTGCATGATGCGATGTGCACCACCTCTTGCATAACCTGTGAAGGCTCAACCTGCATTGGCTCGGAAAGGGAAGGGGGATCGAGAAATAAAGGGGAAGAAGAACATAAATAAAAATCAATCGGGGGAGTGATCCCGGTCTCACCCCCATCAGGTTGGGGAAGTAAAATAATGTTTGCATTGTCATCAATGCTACAAGGTTCAGCGGGATCAACAGTGGCCATGCCCAAGAGTTCGACTTCCTCTACCTGTGCTGAGGAAAGCTCCTCTTCACCTAGAAGGTTGTCCTCCTCCATAGGAGCAGGCATAACACATAGATCGCCAGCCTTATCCTGCGACACATCCTCAACAATGTCGTCAGAGACGAATGTAGTATGCACAATAGGGGGAGGAATAGTGCTTGGAAAAAACCAAGCACCGATTCCTCACAAAGAATCGAATCTATGCATGGTGATATATGTACAGGGGAGATGGGCTCAGCCATGCCAGAGCCTAGATCAGCCACACATCTGGTGACTGTGTCCACATCATACCCTTCAAAGCTTGAAGGTGAAATGGGCACATAGCCAGATCTTGAAGGTGTGCTGCCAGAAGTAGGAGTCGGGATGATCCAGAGATCCGGCTCGTCATCCTCGTCCATTTGGCGAAGGAAAGCAGCACAATCCTTCAAGGCATGATCCATGCTCCGACAAAACAAGCACTGTCTTGCATTTTTCTTCGCCTCAAATTGAACCGGAGATGAATGCAAAAAGGGAATGTGCGGAGCGGACGAGTAGCCATAGAACTTACGCACACCATATGGAGTACCAGACGAAGTTGGTGCTCCATATACTGGGCGTTGGGTGCTAGGGTTACTATCTCCCTTTGGACATCTATCACTAGCATGAGATATATCTCCACAAAAGTGGCAACTAATATTAAACGAAGACCACATAGTGTGAAGATAAAAAGATTCAAAATAAACACGCTACTGTGCAAAATAATACACCCAACAAAAATTTACTAAGCAACCTAATAAAAACAGTAAAATAGAACAAGAAGAAATAAAGCAAAAGAATGTGATGAGTCTGGTTTATACAGTGATTTCCAGCCTCATTTGGGTTTGTTTTAGTGTCATTGCACTTCATTTGCTGTTCATATACGCTTATATTGATAGCATGGCGTTTCTGCGTCTTTTGTGCAATCCTTCCCAATTTGTGGCATATTTTTCCTATATATTACTGTATGCCTGTGTTATGGATCCGGTGGTGTGCGAGGATCGGGGTTATTTGTACTTTTCCTGCAGTCCTGGGATCGTGTGCACGTTCGGGTTGGAGCGGGGCGATTTTTGGCCTAAAAAGCCTATGATCGTGCGCATTCCTTCGCGCACGATCAGGCGCACGACCATTGGTCGTGCGTTAATTCCCGGCCCAGATCGAGATCAGTGCGAAGGTATGCGCACGATCACAGGCATTTCTTCGCGCACGACCATTGATCGTGCGCCCCTGACCGTGCGTTGTTTTCTATCTTTTTCTTTGCTACAGGTTGACTGCGCACGATCACAGGCATTCCTTCGCGCACGACCATTGGTCGTGCGCCACTGATCGTGCGCAGTACTTATTCTGCTCCCTATTTAAGCCGTTGTTCCGCGAATTTAGGTATTCCTGCACGATTTTGGGCGCGATTTCTGCGCGCGACTCCGCCGTTCCACCTCTCCAAGGTCCCTCCTTCCATTCCTCCCTTTGGGAAAGCTTCATCCATTGATCCTAAGGTCATCTAGGGTTCCGAAAGCATTCTCCGCCATCTACGGCCAGCATTCCATGAGGACGACATCTCCATCGGGCGAAGCGGAAGTGACTCAGCTCTGAGAAGAAGACGGGCAACGGTTGGAGGTAGTGACAGCCTCTAAACCCCGGAAGCAACCAAGGACTGAGCTCGGAGGAGGTGTGACGACCCCCCATTCCGACCAAGATCCACGGCGAGGCTTCTCATCTCGTGGTTACTTCTACCCCTTCTCCTTTGTTGTGATTTGTACTCTTTATGGTTGTAATGAACTAAGTGAACATCTGTTTAACTATGAATGGGAGTTTATTTATGAATGTGTTCTTTACTTGATGCTGTGTTGTGATGCGCTCCGCCCCCGCTCCACTTACACCCACATGTTCTAGCACTCGCTCTAGCAAAAGCTAGAAGCGATAGCGAAGAGGTGCCTTCGACCCTCAACTCTCGCATTTGCACTCACCTCATCCATATGCTCACTGGCCATCCGCTAAGCGAAGCACGGCATCGCGGCCTGCACTAATTCCATCCACCAAGCGACACGGTGATTGCGACCCGCATAGTTTGTTTAGTTGTCTCATTCCCGTTCTATAAAACCAACCAAACCCCCCTTGTTTTGTTAAACTTAGAAACCCCCATAATTAATCTCCTAAGGAGCAAATCGTATTACCAAACTTGCGGTCCATTGAGAACGATATTCGGGGAGCTACTCCCTACTTTTATTACTTGACAATGACCGGTGCACTGCCGTCATACCGCATTTCGTGCCCGCTAATTAGCGGTGTGGGAATAGCGCGTCAAGTTTTTGGCGTCGTTGCCGGGGATTGCAAGCGTTATATGAAATTGTTGTTAGGAAAATTAATTGTGAGGATTTTTAGTTTCCTAATTTGTTCCTTCATCCTTTCTCATGTCTAAACGATGGGTTGTTTTATTCAGTCATTGTCAAGTGTAGTGTTGCGCACAAGGGTGTTTTTCTGTTGAATCTGGTTACCTTCGTGCAATGTGGGCTGGATTTAATATCCGCTGCCGTGTGTGTGGGGATACATCCCATGCTAGTGATAGATGCCCATCGGGAGAGAGTAGCTCTAGACCCCAAGGCCCATGGTATCAGGCATTGTCATCATACGGTACCACATACACTGTGCCTAAGGCTTATGGCTACTCTGCCACTCCGCATGTACCATTTTTGAATTCGTCTCCGGCCCCACTTGGACCAAAGACGAATGCAAAACAGTGCTTGTTTTGTCGAAGCACAGATCATGCTTTAAGGGATTGTGCTGAGTATCTGCACGAACTAGACGAGGACGACGAGCCGGACATCCGGATCGTCCCAATTCCTATCTCTGGCAGCACCCTCCCCTCCTCTGGTTTCGTATCCATATCACCTTCATGTTTTGAAGGGGTCGATGCGGATATACAGATCAAAGTTATTGGTGATCTATGCCCCGACATGGTTGCGTATGTCTCTCCCGTTCGTTTATCACCGCATGTTGATTCAATTCTTTCTAAGGATGCGGTGCTTGATTTCTCTTCAAACACTAATTCTTCTAGTCTTGTGTGTGCTACTACAATTGTTTTTGACGGTATCGATGAGAATGTCTTGCAGGAAGAGGTAGTGAGTTGCAGCGTTGTGCCCACTCCGAGAGAGGAGGATGTACTTCAAGGTGCGGAGGTGGAGACTTCAGCATCATTTGAGGAGGTCCAAGTCGTGGAAGTGGCCGCTGACGATTCTGCTAGATCCTGCAGCGTTTTTGACGATGCCGTCAATTCCTCGCCACCTCAACCCATCAGGAGTGATTCCGGGATCTCTCCTGAAGAAGAAAGTCTTTTATGTTATTCGTCTAAGTTGTTTCTTCACCCCATTCCCGTGTCTGATTCACTGCAGGACTATACATTGGATCTGATCCTGGATGTAATCGAGCCTGCTATGCGGGCCGGAGATGCCTTGGATCATCTGCATGTGGAAACAGATACTGAGATTCCTTCATCTTATTACCTACCCCTACCTGACAATCAGTGCAGGTATCTTTATTCAGGAAGTGGGGGGACGACCCTGTCGCCTTATGGTTACCCATTACCGAAACGGACAATGGAACAGCTTCCTGTTCACTTCATTTTCCATAGACCGATCAGCTAGCATAGGCTAGCAGCTGAATAAGTCTAGTTGGGAGACATAAAACCCCAATAGTTATCTTCGTTAGAATTACTTTAAATTGTGGTGTTCATTTTTTTTTGTGGCGTAATGAATTTCTTTTTTTTATAGAACTTTTTATCTATTAATTGTGACTAACGGCCTTGTGTTAGGGGTGAGGAATCCTTGGATGCACTTCTGAGGCACGACGGTAAGTTTTTAATTCTGAAATTGGGCGTGCGAATTATTCCTTCGCGCACGACCACTGGTCGTGCGCCCTATTTATCGGCGCACGACCACTGGTCGTGCGCGGGCCCAGTTTCTTATAAAAAACCTTTCGGCCGGCTCCTGTGCGTGCGTCTAGGGTTCTCATCTTTTTTGGTCGCTGAGCGTGCGCCGTCTGGGAGCTCTTCTCCTCCTCCTCACTCCATCTTCTCCGGTAAGCTTCCCTCTCCTCCTCTCCTCCTTCAAGCTTGCGTGTCCATGGAGCCATCCGGGAGCCGCCCTATCACCATGGCTTATCAAAGGTCTCGCTCCGCCTCCGCCACTCCCGCTCAGATCTTGGGGAGAATGGCCAAGTTTGCAAAATCTAAGCACAAGCGCCAATTTGCCGCACTGAAGAGAAAGCCATTCCTTTCGCAGCGTTTGGTTGACTGGGAGGAACTTAGGTCAATCGGAGATGGCGGCGTTCTAATGGAAGCAATTCTCCTCCTTTACTCCTTCGACAATTGGAGGAACGTCTTCGAATGCGCCGAGTTCGGTTTCAAGGAGTTAACCTTGGAGTTCCTCTCCACATTTGCATGGGAAGTTTCCCCGGAGGGATTCCGGCCTCCACTTTGTTCCTTCCGGATGTTGGGGCAGGTGTTCACATTGTCTCTCCCCGAGCTTGCCACCCATGCTGGCTTTTACATGGAAGGCGAGGCCGCAAGGTTGGATTTCCAGAACTTGTCAACGATGTTGCCGGGTGATGCCTCCTCGCAAAGCGTCTGGCGGTCATTCATCGGCACTGATGAGGATTATGTGGCTCGCCGGGCCAAATCAACAAGGATCATATCTCCCGCTTTGCGGTACCTACATCACCTGATTAGTCATTCTATCGCCGCGCGTGGTTTAAGCCAGAATGTGGTAGGTTGGCATGATCTTTTGTACCTTTACAGCATGCAGCAGCGATATCCCCTTCATCTGGGGTTCATGCTGGCCTACTTCTTCCACCATGAGGCCACATATGGCCTCGTTGGAGCGATTGGGGGTGCGTATTACGTCACCCTAATCGCGAAAGGGCTGGGAGTGTGGGACCGGATACCCCCGATGGAGCAGGTTACTTCTCCTTCCATGATTACGCGGGCAACAATGGTGAGATTCCACCTGCTGCGTGTGGTGGGGCGCACGGGCAACCGATCATATGTGGTGACTGGTCCGAGTGATGGTGGTGTTGGTATCCATGAGGAGGAGGATAGGGACGAGCAGCCAGAGTCTTCTGCAAGGGGAAGACGCAGGGCGGCGGAGCTGCCACAACAGTCACAGGGGTTGCGGCAGCCTGAGCAGCAACCTGAGCAGCAACCTCAGCAGCCAGCAGGGAAGCACTTCGGCCATTATGCAATGCAGGGCGTCCCGTACCTAAGTGAGCGTCTCTCTGATCTGGAGGCATTGCAGTTTTGGATGCAGGACCTCATTTATCAGCAGGCTGTTCGGGGCGGGCTGGACGTGCCTCAGCCTCCTGCTCGTGTTGCACCCACTGCGCCCCGTCCCGCATCCCCGATCCTAATTTATGCCAGCAGCAGCGCCAGCAACAGCGACAAGGAGGAGTGAGCTTCCCCTCTTGTATTGAGTGCATCAGTGGCCTCCCGCGTCGTAGTTTGTTTCATCTATTGTCTGATTCAGCTTCTCATGTTTAGGTTGTTAAAACACGTTTGTGTGTGACACTCATCTGGGTGTCTTTTTATTCAGTCGTTAAGACTATTGCTATCGAACTCTAATACAGGTATTTGGTCCACCTTCAAGGACGTTAAACAAAAGGGCTCTTGGGAGACAACCCATTTGGGACCATTTGGTTCTGTTCTTTCTTGTTATCTTTTTTGCTATATTTTTGTTGTGCTTGGGATCTCTTTAATCGCAGGTCCGCATCTATTGGAGCACGGCGGGATCACCGCCTTCTGAACAAAACGCCATATCTTCTGGTATGCTCATTTCTGAGCATGAGGTAATCTCTCATCCTAGCCTTCTTAAGCTTATGCCGCTATCGAACATGCTTTTTGCTTAGTGTAAGTCTGGGGGATTTAGAGTTAGCGTTACCTCGTGCACATGCACAGTGCACAACATACTAGGATTTACACTGTGTTATATTGTAGCATTGTTCATCTCATGGCACACCACGACACCCACGTGAGCGCACTTAACTGTAGGCGCGCGACGAGTCTAACTCGTCTCGGTTGTGTGAATGGGAAATCACGGTGCTGGGTTAGGATTGTGAGACGAAGTACTTTGTTGACTCCTGTAGTGCTCCTAGTCGAGTGCTCATGTCTCGTAGGAATTCGCGTAGATTCAATTTCTTTTTATGCTTTTAGTTTATATTTTTCTACTAGCGTAAATATTGTTTACTTCACTCAAAATTTGGTGAATCCGGCGTGAATCAAACGGTAGCATAGGAATGTGTGTAGACGTTCATTAGTCTCGTGTTGCCCGAGTCGGGAGGAAGGATTATCTTTCTCGGTGGCTAGAACTCGCCCCAAGCGATTCTTGAAGCATGGGTATACGGTTAGTCAATTGCGTGAATGTGATATAGGCCATCATTTTGGCCCGGTTGAGCCTTTGCACCCTTTCCTATCGATACATCCTCGTTAGCCCAATTGTGCCTACCCGTTCTTTGATTCAGCCCCACTTTTATCACACCAAAGCCCAAAAGCCAATCCTAGTCACACACCCAAATCTGAGCTTTAGCTGTTTATTATTTTTATGAGTTGGGTTGTTGATGTGGTGATATGTTTGTGAAGTTGTGGATGCGTCTTATTGTTTATTTGCTGAAAATGATAAGAAAAGAAAAAAAATGAAAAAAAGAGAAAAGAAGTGAGAAGAAAAGAAAAAGATCTGAGTTTGAATGAAAAATTCATTCGTATAAGTATAAGTTTGGGAGTAGGCGGTGCACGCACCCATGTTGTTAAGTCCAAGTCTGGGGGTGTAGTGTACCCGCATGTTTGTGTGGTGATGAGGATAGTTTTCTGTGCTAGCTCATTTGGTTTTAGTGTCTGAGCCGTCGTTTTATCCTTGTTTACCTCACCTAAACCCAAGCCTCATCTCAAACCTAAAGTCCTATTGATTCACGCATTTGAGTCATACCAGTGCCGTGGAGAGAGTGCGAACGGGCAAGCCTATGGTCACCGACATTGATGGATTTCAATGGAGTTGTCCCGAGTCCTGATCTTTGGCAACGCTCGCCTCAGCGTTCAGTTTACTTTCTTCCTATGTATGACCTTATGATTCACCGTGATTCACTTTTTGAGTAAACGTAATATATAAATACGCTCCTCGAAAATTATAAACTAATATGTATAATTAGAAATTTTGTCTATTAAATTTCTATGCACATGCGTATGAGACTTCGCATATTACTCCGCCCTTGCAATTTTTAACCCAGCTATGTCTTTTCTCGCTCTGCCGGATTTGTTTGCTCGGGACGCGCAAACAGGTAAGTCTGGGGGTGTGATGAGTCTGGTTTAAACAGTGATTTCCGGCCTCATTTGGGTTTATTTTAGTGTCATTGCACTTCATTTGCTGTTCATATACGCTTATATTGATAGCATGGCGTTTCTGCGCCTTTTGTGCAATCCTTCCCCCTTTGTGGCATATTTTTCCTATATATTACTGTATGCCTGTGTTATGGATCCGGTGGTGTGCGCGGATCGGGGTTATTTGTACTTTTCCTGCAGGTCCTGGGATCGTGTGCACGTTCGGGTTGGTGCGGGGCGATTTTTGGCCTAAAAAGCCTCTGATAGTGCGCATTCCTTCGCGCACGATCAAGCGCACGACCATTGGTCGTGCGTTAATTCCCGGCCCAGATCGAGATCGGTGCGAAGGTATGCGCACGATCATAGGCATTTCTTCGCGCACGACCATTGGTCGTGCGCCCCTGACCGTGCGTTGTTTTTTATCTTTTTCTTTGCTACAGGTTGACTACGCACGATCACAGGCATTCCTTCGCGCACGACCATTGGTCGTGCGCCACTGATCGTGCGCAGTACTTATTCTGCTCCCTATTTAAGCCGCTGTTCCACGAATTTAGGTATTCCTGCACGATTTTGGGCGCGATTTCTGCGCGCGACTCCGCCGTTCCACCTCTCCAAGGTCCCTCCTTCCATTCCTCCCTTTGGGAAAGCTTCATCCATTGATCCTAAGGTCCATCTAGGGTTCCGGAAGCATTCTCCGCCATCTACGGCCAGCATTCCATGAGGACGACATCTCCATCGGGCGAAGCGGAAGTGACCCAGCTCTGAGAAGAAGACGGGCAACGGTTGGAGGTAGTGACAACCTCTAAACCCCGGAAGAAACCAAGGAATGAGCTAGGAGGAGGCGTGACGACCCCCCATTCCGACCAAGATCCGCGGCGAGGCTTCTCATCTCGTGGTTACTTCTACCCCTTCTCCTTTGTTGTGATTTGTACTCTTTATGGTTGTAATGAACTAAGTGAACATCTGTTTGTCTATGAATGAGAGTTTATTTATGAATGTGTTCTTTACTTGATGCTGTGTTGTGATGCGCTCCGCCCCCGCTCCACTTACACCCACATGTTTTAGCACTCGCTCTAGCAAAAGCTAGAAGCGATAGCGAAGAGGTGCCTTCGACCCTCAACTCTCGCATTTGCACTCACCTCATCCATATGCTCACCGGCCATCCGCTAAGCGAAGCACGACATCGCGGCCTGCACTAATTCCATCCACCAAGCGACGCGGTGATTGCGACCCGCATAGTTTGTTTAGTTGTCTCATTCCCGTTCTATAAAACCAACCAAACCCCCCTTGTTTTGTTAAACTTAGAAACCCCCAATAATTAATCTCCTAACGAGCAAATCGTATTACCAAACTTGCGGTCCTTTGAGAACGATATTCGGGGAGCTACTCCCTACTTTTATTACTTGACAACGACCGGTGCACTGCCGTCGTACCGCATTTCGTGTCCGCTAATTAGCGGTGTGGAAATAGCGCGTCAGAATGCAATACACAAATGGAAGGGCTTTAATCTCAGATTCTCCCTCTCCAGAAAACTCAAACGTCTGTGTTCCCCGACAACGGCTCCAAAAACTTGATGCACAAATCTCGCACACCGCTATAGGCGGTAGCTAGACTGCGGCACGAAACGGTAGTGTACCGATCGTTCAAGTAATATAAAATGTGGGAGTGAATCCCCAAGTATCGATCTCGAAGGAACACAGTAAGGTGGAGTTAACTATTGAGGACGGACTTGAGATTGAAGTCCTTAAGTCGGATGAGTTGCGGAAACGAGGGTTTTGGTTGGAGGAAATAAGGAGAAAATACTACAACTACTCCTATGGAATGCCGCTATGCAATGCTTCGCTTGACGGGATGGAGACTAGGCAGGCCTTGAGCGCGCTGCTTCGCAAGGGCGAATGGACGAGTAGGCTGGCGGAATCGAACTGTGCAGGCCTTGAGCGCACTGCTTCGTTAGGCGAATGGATTACATGGACCGCTATGCCATGCTTCACTAGGCGGATGGACGAGTAGTCTTACGGAATGAGGGTCGCAAGCACCTTGTCGACAAGCATGCCACTAGCAATTGTTAGTACGGCACACGGACGTGACGACGGAATG
This sequence comes from Dactylorhiza incarnata, assembly GCA_033032865.1. Lineage (NCBI taxonomy): Eukaryota > Viridiplantae > Streptophyta > Magnoliopsida > Asparagales > Orchidaceae > Dactylorhiza > Dactylorhiza incarnata. Next base: position 6,414,960 of record JAWHQI010000080.1, read on the forward strand.
GAAAATGGATGGTGGCGCACCTCATACACACATATAAACGAAAAGATACATTCACATAGACATGAAATAACTTTATAAAACAAGGGTTATAGTGCTCATCATCAAATAATAAAGGATCTAACTATTACAACACAAAATACAAAGAAAGAGAAAGTAAGGAATCGACCGAATTCGAAGTCTTGTTGAGGGTTCACGGTTGGAATCGCTGGGTTGTCAATCCGCATCCAAGCTCGGTCCTCGACTGCGTCCGGGGTAGAGAAGGCTGTCAATACCCTCCAATGGCCCGTCTTCTTTGTGTCACAATTCAGCACACAACCTAGCTTCCTTCTCTTTGAATGATGGTGGATGAAGAGCTGGATCCTTCTCCTTGAAGCTTAAGGATGATGGAGGAGGCCTAGGGCCAAGCCCTGATGGAGTGGTGGAAGGGGTACCGAGCTGGAATTCCTTTTGCAGCGGAAAAAGCGGAACAAAGTACGATCCCTGGACTAGGGCAGAGAACTGTGCTTTTATAGAAAAGAGTCAGAAAAATGGTCACACAAGGTCGAACGCACGACCGTGCGTAGACCGTGTGATATTAATTATAAAGACAGCGCAGGAAGACGACCTGGACCGCCCGTGCGATTTACTCATGCACGGGCAAATCCGCCTGTGCGTCAAAACGCACGGGTAAATTCAGAAAAGGGAAAAAATAAGGCCAAACAGGGAGAGCATGTGATTCCTTCACGCACGGGCGCTGCCCGTGCGCAGAGACGCACGATTAACGACAGATCATCAGTTTCCTCCTCAGCAAAGGGCGCACGACCACAACCGACCGTGCGCCAACATAACGCACGACCGTGCGATATGCACAGACATGAACTTAGGCTGAAACTGATGAAATGTCCACCTACATTAGCCACAACTAAGCTGGGAATACCCTTCCAGCACAGGAAATAAAGCACAAAAAGACTGAGGAGCACGCTGTGCTTACCCTCAACACTAAAACAAGCAAACACACACCACAACGGGCCTATAAGTGCACTTAGCAAGGAATAACAATTATGAACTAAAAATGCCTAAAGTGAAGTGCAAAGATTAGAAATACGGCCCAGATGAGCCCATAAATATATATATAAATGGGACTCATCACATGCCTCATTCGTACATGCCTCTTATAAGCATTATAGAGAGCATTTCAGCAACTTGAACTGCTGCTTGATTATCACAATACAAGCTCAACGAATTGAGTTCCTGATCCAGTCTGCCTATTCACCACCCGAAGCTAAGACAAACAGCTCGGCTTCCAAAGACAACAAAGCTATACAAGTCTGTCTTGTAGATTTCCAAGTAATAACAGCTCCACCCAAAGTGAATATAAATCTACTTGTAGACTTATGGTTACTAACTTCTGAACATAATGAGACATCAAAGTATCTATCCACAGTAGGAGGGTGACCAGTGTAGCACATATCATGATCTGTAGTGCCTCTCGGGTATCTCATCAGCCTATCTAGGAAATCACAATGCTCTTTGCCTCGACTACCGGTAAAGCGGCTCATCATGCCGACAAAAAAGGCAATGCCTGGTCTTGTACAACTTGTAGCATACATAAGACTGCCAATTATCCTTGACTATTTCACTTGATCAATGTTGGCCCTACATTAGGACTCAACTTGACATTGTGATCAAAAGGTGTCTCCACTGGCCTACAATCTTTGTATCCCTAGGTAGAAAGAAATTGCTCTATATAAGAGTAACTCGACCCTTGTCATTTATGACTTTCATACCTAACAGAGTATCAACATAACTAAGGTCCTTCATGGAAAATTATTTTGTGAGAGTTGATTTAATATCCCTCACTACATCAAGATCTGACCCCAGAATCAATATGTCATCCACATATAGACATATGATGACTATCTTATTTAACATTGAGGGGTGATAAAGGTATTTATCAGAGAGACTAGATTGAAATCCAAAGCTCTTTACCACTTAGTCAAACTTCATGTGCCACATCTTAGGCGCTTGTTTAAGCCCGTAGATTGATTTATCTAATTTGCACACTTTATCTTGTAGATCTTTATGTACATATCCTTGGGGTTGTGTCGTGTAGATCTCTTCATCAATCTCTCCATTTAAGAAGGTTGTCTTTATATCCATCTGATGAACTATAAAGTTCTCGATAGATGCTAAAGAGAGAAGAATTCTTATAGCCGATAGGTGACACACAAGTGAATAAATATCAAAATAGTTTATTCCCCCAGCTGTTTATAACCTTTAGCTACTAAGCGTGCTTTTTATCTAGCTATAGAACCATCACTATTTAATTTCTTCTTCAACACCCAATTGCATCCTAGGACTTTAGCTTCTTTCGGCAGGTCAACTAGATGTCAAGTGTTGTTTTGTAGCAGCGAGTCCATCTCATCATCAATGGCTTCTGCCCATATCAATAAATCTACAGATCTCATTGCTTCCTAATAGGAGAATGGATCATCCTCTATGTGACAGGTGACAAAATTTTCACCAAAGTTCTTAGGGATTTTATCTCTTATAAATGCTCTAACTGGAACAGGTTCAACCTCTAAAGGTTGGGGAGCAGTGCTGGAGAGGATAACATTGGGTTCTACAGTAGATTTTGAAATCATGTAAGTAGACCTTGAGACGGTTAAGTTATGATCTTTGACAAACTTATTTTCAAAGAATACAACATCTCTATACTGTATCACTGAATTAGTGGAATGATCTAGATACCTATCAGCTACACTATCTTCTGCACTACTTAGATAAACATGGGTTAATGATGTAGGTACCACCTTAGGTCTCTCAAGATCTTATGTTCTTACATAAGCAATACAACCCCAAGTCTTTAGAGTATTAAATTTGCAAAGATGATTATACCGCATCTCATAAGGTATAGAAATAACCTTAGAATGAGGCAATCTATACAGAATGTGATTTGTAGTTAGCACTGCTTATCCCCAAAAGTAATTAGACATGATAGTTGTGAGTAGCATAGAATTCAACATTTCTGTTAAAGATCTATTCTTTCACTCAGCAACACCATTAGACTGGGGTGAGTAAGGAGTTGAGGTCTCAAGGATTATACCCTCAGAGGCACAGAATTTCTTAAACTTGGTTACAGTGTATTCTCCTCCTCGATCACTTCTAAATCTCTTGATCTGTAAGTTTAACTGGTTTTTGACACGAGATTTGAAGATCTTAAAGGTCTCAAATGCTTCATCTTTCGATTTCAAAAGATACACATGATAATATCTAAAATAATCCTCTATGAATGTAATAAGATACTATGTTCCCCCTCTAGAGACATGACTTTTGAAATCACAGAGGTCAGAATATATCAATTCAAGAAGTTGTGTGCCTCTTGAAACTGACTTGAAAGATTTTCTAGTGATCTTAGTATGTGCACATACCTCACACTTGTAAAATTGAATAGATAAATCTAAAGGGATGTTATAACTTTTAGCTAGATCTCACATTTCTTGTAGTTCACATGTCCAAGCGTGTTGTGTAACATCTTTGGATCAATTAGAGTTGAACTCACTTGGTTATTGCTATCATTGTTTAAGCAAAGTCTATACATTCCATTGATCATGTACGCACAACCAAAGTAGTGAGAATTAACTGTTAACGTTATTCTACCATTGAAGGTTTGGAAAGTCATTCCAGCATTATCTAACAAAATCATTGAAATTAAATTCTTAGTTACACTAGGAACTACTCTAACATTCTTTAGAGTTAAAGATTTACTTGAAGAGAGGACCAGCTCTACTGTCCCAACATGAGTCACCTTAGTCTCTCCTCCATTATAGTTCTCCACTTTGTCTTTGACCTCCGTGACCTTAGTTAGAAGACCTCTGTCATTTGTCACAAGATAAGTAGAACTGCTATCCAGACACCACTCAGAAGATACACTGCAATGACTACTCCTAATCATAGCCACAAAGGACTTGGGATAGGAGTTATCTACGAGCATGTTAGCTACATTCTTGTTAGAACCTTAGGTTTGATTTGAGTTAGGATACACCTTTAATGTCTAAGTTTATATCATAACATATCTTACAACTTAGATTAAATCCCATTAAGAAAGAAGGCTGAAAAGACATATAATATTAATAAGCAGAAAATAAGAGAAAGAATAAAATTTACATATGTTCTCTGCGTTCGACGAACGGCTACCTGCGTTCGATGAACGGTGCTCTGCGCTCGACGAATGGTATTCATTCTGCGCACGACGAAATCATCCAGGCTCAGCGGTCAACTAATCCTTCCGTTCGACGAACTCAAGTCTGTGTTCGACGAATATTCAGCAGATGTTCAGAACAGTGAATCAAATGTTCAGGTCGACGAATCAAATGATGAGCTCGACAAACGTGAAGCTGAGCTCGACGAATTTCTCCCCGCTTTATATATTGATATTCTCAGCTCGACTAAAATATGATGTCAGATTTTATAAAGCAATATTTATTATTTCTATTTATATATTTATATATATATATTGCTGATTTAACATTACAGCTGTTGAAGCATTAAATGTTATAGCCATTGGCAGAAACAATAAATGCTGTAGCCGTTGCAGCAAGCTAAAGAAGGAAATTGTTCTGCTAGAGGATCTGTGAAGTAAAAGAGATGTTATTTATTTCCTCTCCTGTCGGTGAGAATTCAAAACAGCCAAAAAGCTCTCCAGAATAAATATACAGAGAAGTGCAGAGAAAAGTAGCAGGAAGATAGAACAGAACATATACAGAATATATTGCTGTACAGAATATACACATCACATATCATATTGTTGTACAGAGAAAAGATAAGAAGAAGAACAAGAGTGAAAGAAGAACAACAACAAAAATAGGAACAACATTATTATTCTATCTTGTTTTGTTTTTGCTAACTCTTCTCTTGCAGATCATCTACAACCTGAGACACCAATCTATATCAATTGCTCAGGGATCTAAACTGCAAGAAGAAAAGAAGAGCATTTGCAATCTAGAGAATAAGCTCCATCCAGAAGCTGTCATCTAATCTAAATCAGACAGGGGGAGCTTTCTTCAACATCATCATCAAGATCCAAACACAACATCTCATCAGGATCATCAAGAGTCTTCTCAGCAAAAAGAGAAGGACAATATATCTTTTCCCCTTCTCCTTCCCATCTTGTAAAGGGTTATAACTCCCTTCAAAAGTTAACTCCCAGTGACAGGGCACCTTAGCAAAACTTGCATCTTGGTTTTGAGCACCTGATCAAAAGCTCTATGGTGTGTGGACACCTTATCAAAATCACCTTGGTGTGAGGGCACCTGACCAACAACCTCCTAGTGGATTCCTACCAGTGGGTAGAAGAGTAGATGTATCCAGGTTGATTGGGGAACTACTATATTTCTTGTGTCATCTGGATGTGTGCTTTGCTTGTTTTTTTTATGTTTTATTTCTTGCTGTGATTACTTATATACTCTTAATGTTTGTTATTATTACCCACAACACACTCATATATTTATATATAACATTACTTTGAAGTAAAACTTAAACAAGACCTTTAATATATTAAGAACTAAAACACTCCACTTTCAATTGGTATCAGAGGAGGTTGATTTTTCACACATGCTAACACCTGAAATCACAAAGATCACTTAGTTCTTAAAAATATTTTTTTATCTAATGGCACTAGCAGAGTTTTCTTTTTCTATCCACCAATTTGCAATTTGGATAGATTCTCTTTATGGCAAGCTAGAATCAAACTATATATGAATGCCATAGATGAAGATATTTACAAATCTATTTTGACAGGACTTCCATCCTCAATTTCCTCAACAGACGAAGAAGAAAAGCTGAAAAGTGTTGATGTCATGGCCATGAACATATTGGCTAAATCAATGTCAAAAGTCATTCTTCAAAAAGTGGCTGATTGCACTTCAACAAGAAGCACCTGGAACTCCCTCTCAAGGATTGTAAATGAATCCACCTTTACTTCCTTCACTAACTATATTTTTGATGCAGAACCATCATCCAGTCTATCTGAAGAAGAAGAAGAAGAACAAAAGGCCAAAAGATTCTGCATGTTGGCTATATATGGCTCAAACTACCAAATAGAATCTGAATCTGATGCAGAATCTGATGAAGAAAAGGTAGTTGAGGTAACTTCAAATTTTATTTCTACCTCTGATCAAGTTAAATTTGTTTTCAAATCACCATGTACAGGTTTACTAAAATCTGAAAAATACAAATCTGACAAAGAAATAAAGGAATTAATAAAAACAAACAATTTGACTTCTGATAAAAGAAAAGAAAACTTAAAATTATCTGAAGAACAAATTATCTGTTTAAAAAATAAGTTAATTAAAGCTGATCACTTTAAACAATCTTTTAAAGAAAAAGGACAATTTTATGTTCAGCAAAACCAAAATAAATTTTCAAATTTGTAATTCAATGAAATAAAAAGGCCAACATATCTAGATATAAGGCAAATTTTTTTAAACTGTTTAATATTTTTACTTATGTATAATTAAACAGCAGTTTTAAGATCCCTTGGAATTTCCTATCTTAAAGACAAAATCAGATAACTTCACATTCTTCCAGATTTTCTCCAAAATTAGTTTGAGCATTCTACTCAAATAGCATAAATCAGAAATGATTAGAGCTCTGAGTGTGAGTCTCTTCTGATTAAGGGGATTCTATAGAAAGAAGCTATCAGGCATTGTCTTTTTGATTTTAAAATTCCTAGAATCTAATAACAGCTAGCAATTCATCATTAAAATCCTATTTAAATCAAAATCTAGGAATCAGAAATTGCTTAGTTTTAAAGAAGAAATTTAGAAATAATCTCTGACACTTAAGCTTCAATGTCTTTTTATGCTTAGGTATCCTAAACCAAATAGGGGGAGATTGTTAGAACCTAGTCTTAATTTGGATTAGGATCCTAACTCAAATAGGGGAGATTGTTGGAACCTTAGGTTTGATTTGAGTTAGGATCCACCTTTAATGTCTAAGTTTATATCATAACATATCTGACAACTTAGATTAAATCCCATTAAGAAAGAAGGCTGAAAAGACATATAATATTAATAAGCAGAAAATAAGAGAAAGAATAAATTTTTTACATTTGTTCTCTGCGTTCGACGAACGACTACCTGCGTTCGACGAACGGCGCTCTGCGCTCGACGAATGGTATTCATTCTGCGCTCGACGAAATCATCCAGGCTCAGCGGTCAACGAATCCTTCCGTTCGACGAACTCAAGTCTGTGTTCGACGAATATTCAGCAGATGTTCAGAACAGTGAATCAAATGTTCAGGTCGACGAATCAAATGATGAGCTTGACAAACGTGAAGCTGAGCTCGACGAATTTCTCCCAGCTTTATATATTGATATTCTCAGCTCGACTAAAATATGCTGTCAGATTTTATAAAGCAATATTTATTATTTCTATTTATATATTTATATATATATTGCTGATTTAACATTACAGCTGTTGAAGCATTAAATGTTATTGTCGTTGGCAGAAACAATAAATGATGTAGCCATTGCAGCAAGCTAAAGAAGGAAATTGTTCTGCTCGAGGATCTGTGAAGTAAAAGAGACGTTATCTATTTCCTCTCCTGTCGGCAAGAATTCAAAACAGCCAAAAAGCTCTCCAGAATAAATATACAGAGAAGAGCAGAGAAAAGTAGCCGGAAGATAGAACAGAACATATACAGAATATATTATTGTACATAATATACACATCAAATATCATATTGCTGTACAGAGAAAAGAGAAGAAGAAGAACAAGAGTGAAAGAAGAACAACAACAAAAACAGGAGCAACATTATTATTCTATCTTGTTTTGTTTTTGCTAACTCTTCTCTTGCAGATCATCTACAACCTGACACACCAATCTATATTAATTGCTCAGGGATCTAAACTGCAAGAAGAAAAGAAGAGCATTTGCAATCTAGAGAAGAAGCTTCATCCAGAAGCTGTCATCTAATCTAAATTAGATAGGGGGAGCTTTCTTCAACATCATCATCAAGATCCAAACACAACATATCATCAGGATCATCAAGAGTCTTCTCAGCAAAAAGAGAAGAACAATATATCTTTTCCCCTTCTCCTTCCCATCTTGTAAAGGGTTATAACTCCCTTCAAAAGTTAACTACCGGTGACAGGGCACCTTAGCAAAACCTGCATCTTGGTTTTGAGCACCTGATCAAAAGCTCTATGGTGTGTGGACACCTTATCAAAATCACCTTGGTGTGATGGCACCTGATCAACAACCTCCTAGTGGATTCTTACCAGTGGGTAGAAGAGTAGATGTACCCAGGTTGATTGGGGAACTACAATATTTCTTGTGTCATCTGGATGTGTGCTTTGCTTGTTTGTTTTATATTTTATTTCTTGCTGTGATTACTTATGCACTCTTACTGTTTGTTATTATTACTCACAGCACACTCATATATTTATATATAACATTACTTTGAAGTAAAACTTAAACAAGATCATTTAATGTATTAAGAACTAAAACACTCCTTTCAATTCTGAGGGGCTTCCTCCATTTTCTTCTTTGAAGTCTTACACTCTGCAGCCCAGTGACCCCACTTGACGCAGTTGTGGCACATACCCTTCTTTCTTTTAAGAGAAGGTTTTTTGGCCGACAACTATGCAGATGCTTTACCTTTAGGTGTCGATGCCTTTTGATGAGGATTGATAGATCGAGAAACAAAGTTGGTAACCTGTGAGGATTGACCAACTTGCTCTAAGCTTTTACCAGCAAGGTTTTGATCCTCAATGCGGATGAAACTTTTGAGTTCATCTAGTGTGATTCTCTCCTTCAGTCTGTGCATTTCAGTCTTGATGGTAATCCGCTCAGGAGGCAACTTTCTTGGAATCAGACTCACAAAAAGATTGTCAGACATCTCAGACTGATCATCTTCTAACTTGTGACGCATATTCTTCAGTTCTATGAGCTAAGAGGTGATTGACGAGTTCACATTGAACTTGAAGTTAAAAAACTTCTCTCAGAGGAGAGATTTCGACAGTCCCCGTTCCTTCTAGAAGTATGCGTTCAAGAAATCCCAAATCTCTTATATGTTCTTATACAAACTGTAGGTCATAGCGAGGCGAGGATTCATGGAATTCAATAGATAGTCCCTGCAGAAATCCTCATCTTTGCTCCACTAATATTCGTCCATGTTTTCACGAGTCATGGCGAATTCAGTAAGAATTGTATAGAAGATCTCTCATTCTCAGTTGGACAGGCTGTTTCCAACCGTGGAAGTCAGTGATGTCAAAATACTGCAACTTAACAATGTCGTATGTGCTTCGCTTTGACATCTTGAAAAAATAAGCTGAAACTGGAAAGAGATCACCTGATCCGAGTAGATTCGAACCAATCCATTTCAGATTCAATCCAGAGTTAAGTCTACTCCTCCAACTGGCTGAGAACAACACAAATGAATCTGTCTACCAAATGTTGATGAGACAATGCCAAAATATCATCTAGAAGACAGCCCGACACAATGATTTGTCAGCTAGAACACAGGCAAATACCGACGAGACCACTAACAGATATCAACGAGAAGACTGCAGCTGTCGGTGAGAAGATTTCCACTGTTGATGAGAACACTAGTCGACAATATCCTTGTCGATGAGAAAACCAGTCGACACACTCTGTGCCGATGAGAAGAACAACCCTTAAAAAAGTCTGGCGACGAGAGCCTGTCACCTGTCGACGAGCTAGAAGTCCAGTCGACACAAAAATTTTTGACGAGAAACTATCATCTGTCCATGAGAACTACCAAATTGTCGACTAGAATTGTCACTTGTCGGCTAGAATACTGCTAGATATCATCGAGACTTCAGTTCGATATGCAGAAAATCAACTAGATCATTTATCGACGAGACGTCCAGTCGACACGATGGAATGACAGCGAGATTTCTTTATCGACTGAAACACTAGCAGATGTCGACTAGAACCTTGCCAGATATGGATGAGAACTCCAAGAAACCTAGATCTTACCTTTGACGACGGCAGATCTTTAGAGCAATTACGGGAACACCAGCAGCAGGAGCGAGAACAGTTCTCCACCTGGCAGCGGTGGCAAGATCTTGAGAAAGATCTCCTCCAGCAGCGAGAGCGGAGATATGAGGATATTGGGCCTTCTCTAGAGGCGGAGGCGAGAATGAAGACAAAAAGATCTCCTACTCCCTTTTGATCGGCAGCGAAAACAACCAAGAATGATGAATCAAAGTTCTTCCTTCCTCGATCAAGCAACAATGACCAGATCTTGCTCTGGAGGAACGATGACTGTAGAAATCGCAAGCGCGACGGGAGCAGGAGAAGAAGCTGAAACCCTAAGCGCAGAAATGCTACTTTGAGAATGTTAGGGTTTGCTCTTGCTCAAAGTATTCTACTAAGGACCATCAGATTTAGAATGACCTTATATACTATCTCCAGCGTAGAGCCTAGCCCTAGGAAGACAGGAAACCCATTAGACAGTACCAAGTTGATCTCGACACGCATAGACATATACTAAATTATTCAACAGTTTGCTGGTGCAAGCGCACATCAAAGCAACACGTCTATAAGTAAAAATAAAAACACAGCCATCATACACATACATAATCATCTAAATGAAAATATTGAGTTGTAATCAATTATGAGGAGATTATGGGTGTCATGAGCGAGAATGCGAGGAGCCACTTAACAATAAAGGGAATGCTTCATCAAGGCGATCATAAAGATATGAATGATAATCATGTATAGTAGCATTCTACAAAGATAAGTTTCCTAAAAGCTAGGGGTGAGCATAAAAAACCGCAAATCGCAAAACCCGCCTGCTTGCACAAATCACACCAATTTTTAAACTGCACCGCGTAGTTTCAGTGCGGCGTGGTTTTGAACTTGTACAAACCGAGCGCGGATCGGTGCGGTGCGGTTTTCCAATCTTGAAAACCGCAAAAACCTCAAAAATTGCACCGACTAATTACATATTTTCAATTTTCATAAACATGTGATATATCACATACATCTGAATAAAAGTGTAACTTATAAACTTTTAATTAATAATAGTAATTAACTAATTATACTAGCGTATATAGTTGTTTTCTTGCTTTAGTAACTTTTTGACTGTAGTTTGTTTGTTTTCTATCGATTTATTGAGGAATTTGTTGCTTTGTAAGCTTTTGTTATGTGCAAATTGTAGTATAATGGTTCATCTAACTATTAATGTGTATTCACAAGCCTTCTCTTAACGTTTCAATGGATGAAGGACAAATAAAGCTACAATTATGGGGTGTTGTGCATATCTAAGACTTAAAATCATTCAGATTTATTATATTTGCATTTGATGTGTCATTTCATATGCAACTAAAACAATCATATCATGAGGATTGTAGTATGTGGAGATCTATTTTTAGCTCATAGTTGATTTTGTAGTATTTGTATTTTAAAAATATATGTATTACATATTTTTTCATGATAATAAAACTCATGTAACTATATTTTTGCCCAAATTAATTTTACATCTTATTTTACCTCACATTATCTTTTTGGTGTCTATGTATATCACATGCTGAAAACCACATCGAAACAAAAATTGCACTGAAACCGTATCCGCAACCGCACAGAAACTACAACCGCAACCGCACTGAAACCGCAACCGTACTGAAATTGCACCGCAAAAAACCGCATCAAACTGAAACCGTACAGTGTAATTTCGGTGCGCGCGATTTTGCTCGGGCCAAAACCGCGCCCTTGCGGAGCGATTGCGGTTTGGGCCAAAACCGCACAAAACCGCACCGCGCACACCCATACTAGAAGCCCATGATGAATTCACGTTTGATCAAAGTCAGTATATTGAACCCTCTGCAGCAAAACTTGAATCTCCTTTTGATTGTTCATGATGGTGGCTATGTTGGTGGATACCGTCTCTTGGAAGTCAGATATTTGCTTCCATCTATCAGCCCACTGTGCTGCATCATATTTATCACCTGCCTCGGTAGAGGACCGACCGCACTCTGGAGTACTTCGTGTGGGTATGGAAGAAGTAGAAGCTCATCCCAATATGTATTCTTCCGGAAGGATAAACTTAAAATTTGAAAATTGCAAGAAGAAAATGGTTTTGAAAAAAATTTCCATGACCTTGGTATATTTTTGTAATAATTACCACAAAATCTTGCAAGAAAATACACCAAAGATGCCGAATAATTGTTTAAAAGAGGAAGAATCGTGATAAAATGTGATGATAAAAAATTCTGGAAATCAAGGATCAAGTGAATGCTAAAAATCTATACCTTTGAGTGTATATTTGGAGAATAGACGCTGAACACCTGCAAAATTGTGCTGAGTTGGTGGAGAATTGGAATTTGGAGGATCAAAATCGGGTTTTTTCGAAGAGGGGCTGAAAGAAACTTTCCAGAATTGAAAAGGGGGAAATGCGGAAGACAAGCCGAAACATCCAGATATATTTAATGTTCGACACAACTCGAGGACATGAGCGTGTCACTTGACTGTGTAGCCTAAAATTATAAAGACCACGATGCTACATTCCTCAAGCTGTTCCTACACAAAATTTCAAGATAAACCACCTAGTGAAACGACATGTAACATGGCTGTGTACATCCTAGAGCCCTCAAATTGTGTAGAAATTTAGGTATAGGCTCCATTAAGACAAAGTCATGATAATTTATAATTTATGGATTTTAATATTTATTTCTAACCATTTGTATGACTCACTTTCTTATAGTCGTGTTCATAAAAATGCGACCCAGAAAAAGCCTGGCTAGGTCCCATCCAGGGCTAGCCAACCCCAGGCCTGGGTCAGGCTCTGGGGGCCTAACAGGGTCCCCATATAAGGTAATTACCCAGGCTGGACGGGCAAAGCCCGGTTTTTTGGCCTGGACCAGGCAAAACCCAGCCCCTCCCTTAAAGTCTCTTAGATCCATTGGATCAACGACTCTAAGAGCCGTTGTTTCAATGGCTCTAAGAGCCATTGTTTCAATGGCTCTAAGTGTCGTTGCTCAAAAAAACAATTTTTTTTAAAAAAAACCCCTCCCCAACCGCCCCCTCTCTCCTATTCTCACTCTCACTCTCTCTCTCTCATACACATACACAAACACACACACACACACACACACACACACACACACACACACACACACACTTTCTCTCACTCTCCCACTCTCTCTCCCACACACTCTCTCTCAATTTTGAGTGCCAACATTTACTTTGGCATCGTCATCCTCGATGACATCATCATCTACATCAGTTGTGCATGAAGTGGTAGAACACAAGCATACAACTCCAGTTTGGGAGCATTCATAAAAAGTAAAAGTCGGCGCTGAATACAAGATGAAGTGCAAAATATGCTTGAAGTTGCTGACATACAACGACAACTCGACACTAACAAGATACATCAAGTCTTGCATTTTGAAACAAGCTCCCGAGTCCAGTCAGACACAAATATCGGGAGCAGGGCAAATTTGGACGTACGATCAACTTCGACAACGAGAATTGCATATGAAAAACATCATCAGACGTGGATTGTCGTTCAACCACTAAGATAACGAGGAGGAGACCGAATACATACACCAAGCGCTTTAGCAAAAATATCACCAGGTCAGTAGATCCTCGTAAAATTATATTGTTGGAGATATTACTCTTATTCCTCTCCTTGATCCATCCACAGCTCAACCCCCATTTCAGCGTGGGGGATCAGTTCGGGAACCATGACATGATTTATATGATATGGTTCGTGAATATGGCCAAGAGATAAAGGAGACTAGGAAAGTCCTTGGCGGTCTAAAAAAGATGATGAAATATTTAATGCGGTGACTGAACATTTCTCCAACAACGTCAGAGGAGGCAGAGTGGAAAGGTACTCAAGACGAGCCTACATGACCATCACATCGCTCTTTAAGGAGAGAACGTGGAGAAGGAAGTGACCAGAATTAGTTCTGTGTTATGATGTTTGTTTAATCGTAGGTTTCAATGAACATTTTTGTGAACTAACCCCCGACGTTAGCAGTTACCACCGACGGTAGCTTATAGTAATCTTATTAGTGTGATTTTAATTTTGCATTTTTATTAATATGTTTATTTTAGTTTAGTGCATCTTATATTTTTAGTGTTGAATCGGCACGTTGTGAATTATGATTTTTGTGTACTTTTCATTTAGATTGGCCTTACTTCATGTACAATTAATAATTAATACATGGGTGATTTTGGTATCCAAAGGTGACAAAGTGTGATGATTCTTTTGGGGTACCCAAATTGTTGGGAATTTTTCCCTCAATGTTCTTGATTTGAAGAAGTCCTCAAGTCAAGGATAAACACACTTTGTATTTGATGTATGCGTTTTTAGGTATGAGATAGTGTAAGCCTAACATATGGGTATACTTAATGTCATCCGACATAATTTTGCCAATGTAATCTCTTATTGTGCAAAACACCATGTCGACATAAGATCTTGACTATATTAGACTTTTCACTCACTCATAAACATCAGAAAAAAAGGTCTAGCAAGTTGAATAGAGCAGATGAACTGAATTCAGGATGATCAGAAATTGTCCAAGTCATATCATCTTGGAAAGTTACAAATATCATCTGGGAGAGTTACAAATATCATCTTGTAGAGGTATTGATATCCTCTTGATGACCTTAAGCTTCAAGACGATGTCGTCTTGTAGACTCTTAGCTAAAGTATCATATCATCTTGAAGAAGATCAACAAGATGTTTGGAAGCTCTTCATTGAAGGTGGAATCTTTCTAAGACAATTATCGTTGAGGATGTAACATCCCTTAAACAACTAGACCCCTAAGATGTTTTTGTCATGACTAGGTCATGACAAAACCCTAGGAAGCACAAAAGACCATGTGAGCTTAGGCAAGAAGAAGGAAACCACAATGGTCTGCAAATAGCAATTTCTAGTTATCAAGCCTAGGGATAGACTTTAGGGACTCACCTTGACCCTTGACGCCACCATAGCACACCTAACCCTTTAAGGGTCCCCTTAGAGCATGAAGGACCCATTGGGGTCAACCAAGGTGGTCAAGTTGACCAAAGTCAACCCTAACCCTAATTTGGACAAAGTGGCCTAATGAAGGTCAATTAGCCACCACCTTGCCAAATTGACCTTTCCCCTAACCTCATAATGTTATTTGGGACCCAATGGAACAAAAAGCCGCATCATGGGGCCACCAATTTGGCCAATTTGACCTAAGTCAACTCTAACTCTGTTTTGGTCAAAGTGATCTATGGAGGGTCAATTGACCTCCACCTTGCCAAATTGACCCTACCTGGAACTTCCTAACCATTAAGAGAGGCCAATGGGTCACTAGCCACCCATTGGAGTCAACCCAAATGATCAAATTGACCAAAGTCAACTCCACCTTAAATTTAGGTCAAGATGACCTATTTTGACCTAATCAAGCCCAATTCACTTCGGCTAGACCCAATTGAGGTGGTCCACTAGCTAATGAGGTTGGGAGTTACTGAATTGACCAATTAATTTCAGGGAATTCGGCCAGGAGAGAGAAACCCCCAAATGGAAAGAGAGAGATAGGGGGTAATTAATGGGGAGGAAGAAGAAACTTTCAATCTCCCCCATTAATGGCCCCATTCATCTCCTCTTGGGGAGAGGAGTTTCTAGTCTTCTCCCCGCCAAATTAAGGCCCTATTCACCTCCTCCAAGCAAAACCGAAATTTCCCCTTAATGGCCATTAATGGCATTTCGGGATAACCTCCCCCTTTGCCCCAATTGAGCTCTTAAACACCCTCAGGGAATGCCAAGGAGGAAACCCCTCACTCCCCTGAAGAATTCGAACCCTCTAAGTGCAGAATCAACATGGCTCCAAGGCGCACTCTCCCTCCCATGGCCAACCTGAGAAACTTCAGGTCTAATGCCCAATCAAAGGTCCGATCCTCTTTTCCTCCCCTAGTGCTAGATCTCTATCAAATTGGGGCTTGATTCGAGCCAAATCGGGTTCGAATCAAGCTCCCTAAAGGTCTCATTTTCGAGCCTTTTTCCCCCGCTAGAAAACTATTGGGAAAAACCCTCTGATTTGACTTAACAAATTACCTAAAAGTAATTTTATTCCTTAGGTTGAATTACCCATTGTATAATAAGGGTAATCTGGTCATTAGATGTCTTAGGATGTCATACTCAACCTATGGTGTCAAGGCCAGATCAAGAGAAGCACAATTTGGGCAAAGTTAACATTTGCGTTGAATAGAAACCGACGCAACATCGAGTTAATGTCGCCGAAACTGTCCAAGTGGTCCAACCCTTCTGGCAAAGTAATTCAAGTCGACGTTACGTCGAATAGATATCGACGTAGAATCCATGGACCTGTCAAAGTACCTTGAGAAGTCAAGGCAGCTTCTACTTCAACTCAACGAGGAAAGAAGTATCTGTCGAAGCCATCTAAAGTCAACGCAATGTCGACTTCATCTCGACGCAGATAATGAAGTTCAGAGCCATGCGTTTAACTCGACGGTTACGTCGATAAGGTATCGACGCAACGTCGACTAGTAGAGGTCAATCAGTGCAAGGATGAATTAGAAGCTACTCCTACAAGAACTTGAAGGTGCGTCGATAAGAGAGGAAGAGAACACGACGTTACGTCGAATACAGCCTGAAAAGGAAACCTTTTCAGCTGTCATTTTGGACCCTCTCTCATGGCCCACAATATTGAAGACCGTTCTCCAACGACTTAATAATTGACTCAAATAGAAAGAAGAATTAAAAGAGGTCAGAAAAGCTTTCTTGGAAACAAGCTTACAGTTGGTCGACGGGTCGTGAATTAAAAAAAGGAAAGAAAGAGAATTTGTCCAAGGCAAAATACCTTTTCAGGACCTACCAGAAAAGAAAATCAATTCAAATTAAAGAGGGACAATAAAAGGGAGGAGAAGAAAGAGAAAGACAGAGTTTTTTGATCATAATCGGCTGAACTGTTCATTCAGGGCTTCCTCTTCCTCTTCTTCCTCTAGGAACTCTAATAGAAAGAAGAAAACAAGAACCGCTCTATCTCTCAGTAAAGGATCTTCTTCTCCTCAAACACAAACTCTTGAAGAAAGATCTACAGAAGAATATACTCTGCTCTGAGAAACAACTGTTGCTTTCTCATCAATATTATATAGCAGCAACATTATTATAAGAGCAGAGAGAAGAAGGATCAAGAGCTTACAAAAACCTAGCAATCATCACTATCACAAGCTAGGGTTAATCTGATACAGATCCTGAAGAGCACTCAAAGAACAGCACCTCAAGGATTGCTGTTACAGAATTCTGATAAACAGATTTCTGATTCTTTCTTCTCCTTCTATCTCTTCTTCCCTTACACCCCCTATACAGAGTTTTGAGAATCCCTCTTCCAAAGGATTCAGTGGTTCAAGATCTCCTTATCAAAACATCTGGTTGGTTCAAGATCTCCTTATTAAAAGATCTGTTTGGTTTATGATCTCCTTATCAAAAGATCAGTGGTTATAAGAGTCTCCTTGTCAAAAGACTCAGGCACAGGTGGTGCATTCCTACCAGGTGGTAGAAGAGAGGACTACCTACATTTTGGGGCACCTCTATAAATCTTTGTGTCTTCTGGTTGCTTATTTTCGGTGCTATCCCATATAGTTTACTATTTCTGTTACTGTTTTTCTGCTTTACATTTCAGCACTTGTTTTATTCTGTGTGAGGAATTGTTGAGCATAATATTTAGTATTTTATTGTGTTTGCACAAATAGGATAGAAGTATTTATAAATCTCTATTCACCCCCCCCCCCCCCCCCTTCTAGAGTATTCTTAGAGGCACACTGTGCTCTTTCAATTGGTATCAGAGCTAGGTTGATCATTAAAAGGTTAACACCTTGATCAAAAAGACCTCTTGCACTTATTTCTATATTTTAAATATTTTTTTATAAAGAAAATGAGTACTAAGGATTATGCTTCTACAAGACCCCCAGTGTGTAACTTGAATAAGTTCACACTCTGGAAGGCCAGAATAAGGCTTTATATGAATTCCATTGATGAAGACATCTATAATATTCTTCTCACAGGTCCTCCAGCTCCAGTCAGACAAAAGGCAGGAGAATCCTCAACAACTGAGACTGTCCCAAGAAAAGAATGGACAGAGGCTGAGAAGAAGGTCAAGGCATGTGATGCCAAGTCCATGAATATTCAGGTGTCAACAATGTCAGATGACATTTTCCAGAAGGTTGCTGATTGCCAATCAGCAAAAGATATCTGAGATTCTCTCACTAGAATGGTGGAAGGAAGCTCTGATGAAAGAAAGGACAAAAAGTCCCTTCTCATATCCCAGTATGAGAACTTTCAAAAGAAAGCTAAAGAATCTATTGCTGATATGTATGACAGATTCAACATTATCATTAATGAGCTCAGAGGCTTGGACAAGGAGATATCCTTGATTGAAATTAATGATAAAATCCTCATGTGCTTCCCTAGCTCATGGGATTCAAGGATCTGGGCAATCAGAGAATCCAGGTGCCACAGAGAAATCTCTACTGAAGCTTTGCTAGGAAAGCTTAAGTCTTATGAGATGCTCCTGAAGAACAGGGCTGAGTCAAAAGAAAGGGAGACTACTCCAGCTCCTATCCAAATGAGCCTTGCTCTGAAAGCTACTGAAGGAGAGCCCTCTACTCTTGAAGATGAGAGGTTCAGTCTCCTGGATAGGAGATTCAAAAGATGGGTAAAGACAGAAGACTCAAGGAGAAGAGAAAGGGACTCAAGGCCCAGGTATGATAAAACTCCAAAGAGGGAGATTATCTACCTCACTTGCAATAAGCCAGGGCACATTGCTCCAGAGTGCCCACAAGAACAAAGGGACAGAAGCAGCAACAAAGAGGAGAAGAGAAAGAAGAAGTCTTTCAAAGGGAAAGACAAGAAGAAAGCCAAGGGTTTCATTGCCGAAACCTAGAGTGATTCTCATGCAGAATTAAGCTCCTCATCATCTGAAAGTGATGATGAAGCAGCCTGCATGATGGAACTAAGGATGTCATCTGATGATGAAGAGGAACAGGTATCAATTTTTGATGATTTTGATATTATCTAAGATGATTTTAAATCCTGTTTTAAAGATTTCTGCATTGATCATCTCAAGGTAGAAAGAGAATTAGACATAACTAGGACAGAATTAGAAAACCTTAAGCAAGATGAAATATACCTAAGAAATCAAAATCTAACAAATGAAATTACTAATAAAGAGTCAGAATTGATTAAACTTAGAGAAGAAAACATAAAATTAAAAGAAGAGCTAGCAAAGGCAAATGCCTTTGAGGACTCACTCAATGGGAGGAGTCAGAAGATCAAAGACATCACAAAAAAGCTCTCTATGAGATTTAATTACTTAGGGTTAGGAGTAGAGCCCTCCACCAGCACAGAAGCACCTAGGAAACCTGCATGGAAAAATTTAGTATCTTTTGTTAGACCTAGTGACTATGAATCATGTAAGGACAGTGAAAATACTAAGGATCAGGAAGTTAATACACTAAATAAAACATCTAGAGATAAGAAAACAAATCTCAACAAAGGAAAGAAATCTCAAGAGAAGAATAATGTAGAAAAATTATACAATCAAAGGGTAAAAGCAAAACCTAGGATAATAAGACATTCTGCTGATCTCCTATATTTAGATACATTCTATACTCATTTCAAGTATCAAAACAATATGTTTGGGAAACCCATCCCTTATCATCCAAATGGGTATCATGAAAGACCCTTCTATTCTTTCATTGAACCTTACAATGGTAAAAGCAAAGGGGCCAAGGTAACCCGGGTTCCTTCTAATGTTTGAATTCCTTGTGCAGGGTAAGGTAGGGGACTATCTAGGAGATATAAAGAAAAGGAATGAAGAACTAAACTCAATCAAGGGAGTGATTTTTGCCTTGAATCTTCCTTATAGTTCATTATACTAATATCATAATCTATTTTCAATAAATGTAATTGCTGGGAAAACAGCAAGAATTTTCTAAGGAAATAGATCTGTTCATTCAGAGGTGCGTCGAATAGAACTTGGCGTACCATCGACTTCTACTCGACGTCAGCATCAAGAAGCACTCGGTGTGGATAATTCGAATAGATCTCGACACAACGTCAAGTTCTTATCGACGCATGCGTCATTTTATTGGTCAGTGGACAAAGTCGAGGTTGCGTCAATTGAAAATCGACGTAACATCGGCAGAACTACGTCGACTTAAGGTCTGATGAACTATCTCGAAGTTACATCGAATACGAGTCAACGTAACGTCGATATAACAATGCGCGCAGAACTGCTTCTATAAGCAATCTCAATACATCTTTGCGTGTCAAATAATAAGTTTTATCGATGGTGCGTCGACCTAAACCCTAAGTTGTGGCGATTCATCTCCTTTTAAGCAATTACAGTGTCGAGACATTTACGCTTTCGAATTTTACTCTCCTTGTTCTCTTGCTCTCTGGTTCTCCAGCTTTCTTGTGCTTTTCTCTCTCTCACTCTCTTTGTTTTCTGCAGGAACACAATCACAGATGGCTCCTCCCAAGGTCAATTCTGGATTTGATGTAGATGTGGATTCGTTCAATGCTACTGCTGAAAGCTTCAAAGCCATTCTTGGTCTATTTCCGGATGCTGGACTAACCAAACTGATATCTACTAGATGTAAGATATTTGATATAGAGCTGAATGAGTTCAAAGAAACTGTGCAGATAGGGGATGATGGATCCCCTAGTGGAAAAATCTCTGAAACAGATATGTACATATCAAAGGAAACTCTAAACCAGACTTTTGATCTAGCCACTGGAAGTGAATCAGATGAGTTATCAGGGGATGAAATCAAGGAGGCCCTTGAGATTATGAAGTTCAAGAAGGATAAGATGATCAATCTGAAGAAGATTGATCTTGGTGAAGAATATAGGTTCCTTACTGATATAGTAGGGAAGGTGCTGCTATATAAGATCTTAGCACATGATGCTGTTCCAAAGCAACAACTTCAAATTATGGGAGCTCTAGTTCTGAAGAAAAGGATAAACTGGGGGAAATGACTCCTAAGGATGATTGGGCACAAATATGCCCACAAAGAAAATGCTTATATGAGGATAATGAGTCAGGTACTGCTTCACCACTTCCCAGCAGTGTGTAAGTCAAAAGGAGTGTCCATTCCTCCTGGCAAGAGAATAAACATAGGAATATTTTCTAAGTGGACCAGGCAGATCTTAAAGCCTGGTCAAGCTCCAGCCTCATCTCCTCCCTCTCCAACTCCACTGGACACTATTCCAGAACTCCTTCAGGAAGATATTCCAGCTCAACAACAACAACAACAACAACAATCTTCTTTAACCCCAGAGCCATCTCCTAAAATTCCCCATCAGCTACCATCCACTTTTGCTCCACCTCCACCACCACAAATTCATGTCTCACCTGAAACCTACCATGCTCTCTCCCCTATCCATGTAGACTTCCCTCCATCAACTCCTCCATCTACCACACTTATCACTTCAATTGACCTTAAGCAAGTCATTTCAAAAGTAGTAGGGCTAGCTATTGGGAATTTGCCCTCAAATTCCCTTGATTTGAAGAGGGGTCACTCACAATGCTAAGTACAAGATGTATTTGTTAAAGTCATGTTTTTGCAAGATATACATGCTCAGGTAACTCAAGAGAAAGGGCTAATCATGCCCTTAGATCAGGAGAAATCATCTCCTAAGAGGTGAAGAATTGTCTCAGCTGAACTGCTGAGACGAAGGGTCAAAACCGCTGAGACGGCTGTCTGTCTCAGCGGATCCGCTGAGACGGGAAAGGAGAAGCATGTAGTTGGGAAAGATTTGGCATGTTCATCGAACGCAGAACTCAGTTCGTCGAATGCAGAACTCAGTTCGTCGAACGCAGAGACAGAACAGAAGCAAGCGCTGAGATTTGGCGTGTTCATCGAACGCAGAACTCAGTTCGTCGAACGCAGAACTCAGTTCGTTGAACGCAGAACTCAGTTTGTCGAACGCAGAGATAGAGTAGAAGTAAGCACTGAGATTTGGCGTGTTTGTCGAACGCAGAACTCAGTTCGTCGAACACAGAGAAAGAACAGAAGCAAGCGCTGAGACTTGGCGTGTTCGTCGAATGAAGAATGAAGTTCGTCGAACGCAGAGTCTGGCGAGTTCGTCGAATGTAGAGTATGGAAAGTTCGTCGAATGCAGAGTTTGGCGAGTTCGTCGAACGCAGTATGGCGAGTTCATCGAACGTAGATTGCGAGTTCTGCCCATGGCGCAGGCTGCAGAAAGGCATTGTGGGGTCCACCAGTCTCTCCCATACTTGTCTGAAGGACGACTGAGAGCCATTGAAGGTCGGGGATGTATAAAAGGGATAAGTTAGGGTTGAGCAAACAATCTTTGCTAGTTCTCCAGTACGCAAAATCGAGAACATACTGTTCCATTGACGGCAGCCAACAACTGAACTCACAGAAGGCTGCAAGGAAAAAAGAGATAGCTCATCTTGATTAAATTCAAGATAGAGCAGTAGATTCAATTCTTCATCTGAAGGGCTGATCAAGAAGAACAAGTTGGAGCTGAACATCGTCTCCCTGGTTTAAGTCTGCAACAGCAGCTGAGGAGAAGAAGAAGAACCAGGCTTGACCTTTCTTCCTTCTATTTTGTAAATATCATTATTTCTTTTGTAGGAACCTGTGGGTTCTGAGTTTGTAGGGCTTCACTGACTGAGTTATAGAGCTATGAGGACAGCTTGAGGTAGGATCTGTGAGATCTGAGGTAGGGCTGTTTAGCCTGAGTTGTAGGGCATTATTGCCAGAGCTGTAGGAGGAGGATTCCTCTGAGGTAGGACCTGGAAGGGGTCTGAGTTGTAGGAGGTGGATTCCTTTGAAGTAGGGCTGTTTAGGCCTGGGATTGTAGGACCTGCTGTGGTCTAAGTTGTAGGATCAGTGACTGATCTGAGGTAGGGCTGCTGGGCCTGAGGCAGGGTTTGAGAAAACCTGAGAGATCATGAGGGATCTGTGTTGTAAGCTCTTGGAGCTGAGATTGGAGGAGTTGGCCCTGTCTAACACACTGTTAGAAGGGTGAAGGTGGAAAGCGGACTACCCATAGACACACTGTCTTGGGGAACCACTATAAATGATTGTGTGTTTGATTAATTGCTCATACTAAACCAGAAAACAGCAAGGCTAATTAGAGGAAATATAAAGAGACCTATTCAACCCCCCTCTAGGTGATTTAGACTGCAACCCTTATAAACTTACAAGTTGTATCAGAGGGAGGTTGGTCAAGAAGGACATAACTGTCTGACCAGATCCTATTAAGGAATAGTCAAATCACAATCCAATGGCCTCCTCTGGATTGCTGAAGGAAATGAGATCCATGAAGTTGCCCATATGCAACAAAGAAAACTTTGGCATATGGAAGCAAAGGATTCGAATGTTTATGGAAGCATCTGATCCAAGGATTTTCATTACAATTGAAGAAGGACCTTTCACCTTTCACACTGCCTCCACTATAGATCCAACAAGAAGAGTGGCCAAGGTATTTAATGACTTGACCAAGGATGAACTTGAATTGTTCACCATGGACAAAAGAGCACAGAACATCATAGTGAATGTTATTGATGATTCCACATTTCAAAACTTGGTACACTGCACAACTGCCATGGAAATGTGGGACACATTAGTAGTATATATGGAAGGGACAGCTGAAGTAAGGGATGATAGAAAGTCACTCCTTAACCAAGAGTATGAAGCCTTCAGGAAGCATAGCCAGGAGAGCATCTCCATGTGCTATGAGAGGTTCTTCAGAATAATCAATGAGCTGAGAACCTATGGGAGAGTATTCACCAACTATGAGCTGAATGATAAGTCCTTAGATCTCTAACAAGGGACTGGGACACAAAAATCTGTGCAATCAGGGAAGTGGCCAAGCATGGTGAGACCCCCACTCACACACTATTTGGAAAGCTGCTCTCCTATGAGATGCAGCTGTCTGCAAGAAAGGAAGAGGATACCTCAACAAGGGCTCAGGCAAGGGAGAAATCTGTAGCTCTCAAAGCTGACAGCTCCAAGAGAAGCAAGGGCAGAATGGTGTCTCCTCCAAGGAGAAGTCTGAACCTGATGTCAGCACCTGAGATAGCTCTTCCTTTAATGAAGAGTTTGCTGCCTTTTCAAGGCAGTTCAAGAAGATGATGAAGAGGAAGCAATGGAAGAACATGCCCTCCTCATCATCACACTACAAGAAAGATAGCAGGAAATCTGAAAGACAGCACCCAAAAGGTGACAGGTATGATTCCAAACTTAGTAAACATGTTTCTAATAACCTAATCTGCTATAGCTGCAGCAAACTTGGACATGTCATAGCTGACTGTCCAGTCAAAAGAAAGGAGAATGGTGATAAGAAGCATCATAACCAAAAAGATAGGAAGGGTGAAAAATCCCTCCTAGCAAAGAAAGAAAGAAGCTGGAGTGAATCTGATTCCTCAACATCAGATTCAGAGAATGAAGATGAAGCCTACATTGGGCTGTTTGCAGTATAAGAAGATGAAGATTACCCAGCTGCCAAGGTTGGAATCAGGGCCCCTCTATCACACTCAGATTGTTATATAGAGGAGGATGAAGTAGACATTATTCAGCTAGGCCTCATGGTCATCACTGATGAGGAGGACAGTCAGAACATCTCAGAAAATGAACAGGTAATAATTCATTCCTCATCCTCTTCTGATCATGAGACTGGCCCAGAATCTGAAGGACCTTCATCAATTGATGGAAGTGATTCAGAATCTGAGGAAGATGTCAATCAATTGATTGACAAATATGGTGCTCTCTTGAAAGTCCTGAAAAGGAGCAAAAAGCTAGCCAAGAGGCAAGCCCATGAGATTGATTCCCTTAAGATGGAAAAACAAGAATGCACTGAATCTTCTACCAAGATGAATTAGATGTATAGGGAAATTAGCCATCTGAAGGGGATAAATATCTCCCAACTGAGCATCATATCCCTGAAGAACAAGGTCATCAAGGACCTTGAGCAAAAGCTTGTGAAAGAAAGAAGCCTTGTGGCTCAATTCTCCAAGCCAAAAACTGTGCTACATATTATTGGCTCCTTCTCTTCTCAATCCAATAGAAGGGACCAGGATTCAATAAAATGGAAACAGGAGAAGGGAGTGGAGAAAAGAGCAGGGGCAAGGCTAAGCCTCATTCCACCTCTCAAAGGGTATTACTTCCCTCCAACAGGTATGACCATGAAAGCATTAGTGGTCACTGGAGGAATGGAAGCATCTATAGGAAGGAAAACACTCTTTCCTATAGTGGAAGAAAGTGTTGGAGTTTCTGAGATGATCTCAAAGCAATCAACAGTTAGTCTTGCTGCCAACGCAATATGAGCCTATAGGGTCGCACATAAAAGCGTTTGGAGAAATTGGAGAAAGGATTGTGTTGGCCTTACTCGTATTGGATATGAATGGAGGACCAATCCTGTGACTGCTTGGAATCAAGTTGAGAATGTCTCAAAAAGGGAAATCGTTTAAAGTGTTTAAACGAACGGATTTTACACTAGATAATTCGGCTAAAGGCATTAACCGAATTCGACTAAAGGATTTAGACGAATTCGGCTAATGGCAAATTCGACTAAAGGGTTTAGCCGAATTTATATATAGTCGAATTCGTCGAAATGGTTTCGCCGAATTCGGTTATAGTGAATAACCGAATTTATATATAGTCGAATTCGTCGAAATGGTTTCGCCGAATTCGGTTATTGTGATTAGTCGAATTCGGTTAATGTGATTAGTCGAATTCGGCAAATGTAAATCTGGACAGATTTTCTGTTTTTTCCTCTGGTCTGCGGATAGCCGATTTTATGCCTTGCTTATAAAAGGAACGTCTTTAGGGCTTCGAATGAGATGGTTTTTCCGATTGAGCCTTTTCGCGAGAGAGAAACGACGGAAGTGTTCCGGCTATTCTCGTTCCGTACGCAGATCGACGTTCCGCCGCCGCTAGTCGCCGCCGCCAGTCGCCGCCTCCTCTGGATCAGACCTAGCAGTCCGTGAGGACGTTGGGAGCTTCCTTCTCCGACCCAGTTCTTGTACGACAAGAAGCTAGGGTTCTCATCACTTGTGTGTACTTCTGTAGAGGGATCGATCTATTTCGATCCTTGAAGAACTCAAAGCAGATTTCGAATTTCTCTTGGAGTACCTTGGTTGAGTATTGACTCAATCCCGCGAAGGTATATTGTATTTGCTTTCTTACTCTCTTGAATCATGAAAAATGCAAGATCCGTTGATCTCTTTTTGGGTTGTTCCTGTTCATTTCCGCTGCGCATATTCGATATGTCATCCCTTATGAAGGGGTACAGAAAACCCAACAGTGGTATCAGAGCTAGGTTGCGGTCAAGTGCGTGTAAATTGGGACATTTAGAAGCGTTCTGAAAGCCCTAATTTCGTCTTGGAATATCACATTTGATGTGATTTTGTGTGTTTTCCTTGGAACCCCGCCAGGAACGCATGTGATTGCGTTGCGATTTTCATGTTTCAGAGGTTGTTTCTCCTCTACAGTAACTGATGAGTCTTGATCATATACACATTTATGGACTCATCCGGGCCGTTATTTAGTCATTTCTCCGCACTTTAGCCTTGTTTTAGTTTATATTTGATAATCCATGCTAGGTGCACATCTTGGCCCACTTTGGTGTGATTTTCGTGCTTTTTGTCTTTAGTAGTATTCTTGTGCTGTTAGGTGCCACTTTCAGTGGCTAGATCTGTGGTTGTGCGGGAATAGGAGTCATGCAAGTGCTCCCGGTGCAATTCTGCACAGGAACACTGCGCACGATCACCGGTTCTATTGCGCACGACCACTGGTCGTGCGCCACTGATCGTGTGCACTTAACCCTTTTTTCACGAGTTCTGTTTGGTGTAGTGCGCACGACCATCAACGACAGTGCGCACGACCACCGGTCGTGCGCCACTGCTCGTGCACACTTACCATTTAATTTCCGAGTTCTGTTTGCTGTAGTGCGCACGACCATCGACTCCAGTGCGCACGACCACCGGTCGTGCGCGACTGGTCGTGCGAACATTTTATTTTATAATTTCGTATCTTGTAGGTTCCACCCAGGCAGTGCGCACGATCACAGGATTCTAGTGCGCACGACCACTGGTCGTGCGCCAATGACCGTGCGCGCTGTTCAATTCAGCGCCTATATAATGACCTGATCGCGAATTAGGTTGGGGGAACGCATTTGGACTCCGTTCCTTCCGCCGTTTTCGCCATTTTCAGAGGGTTTTCATCCCCTAGGCCTCCTCCATCATCCAAGGGCTTGCAAGAAGGGATCCTACACTCATTTTGATCGCTAAGGAAGAAGTTCTTCGCACTAGACGTGGTCGGATGGTAAATCGCTGGAGAAGACGGGTCCATTGGGAGGTGTGACAGCCCTCCTCTACCCCGGACGCAGTTGGGACCGAGCTAGGACGCGGATTGACAACCCGGTGCTTCCTACCGTGAATCTACAATGAGACTCCGGATTCGGCCGTATTTCTTGCCTTTTTCTTCTACTTGTGTTGTTATATTTGTTGTAATCTCTTTATTTAGATGATGAATGCTATGAACCATGTGTATTATTGCTTATTTCATGATTTTGGAATTATCTAGTTCATTTGTGTTATTGAGGTGCGCCCTATTCCATCTCCCACTCCACCACCGTGACCGGTGCCGCACTAGCAATTGCTTGTGGCGTGCTTATTGTTGACGAGGTGCTTGCGACCCTCATTCCGCTTGCCTTCTCGCCCATCCACCCTTTCGACGCAGTGCGCTCAAGGCCTGCTCAGTCTCCATCTCGCCAATCGAAGCATTGCATAGCGGCATTGCATAGGAGTAGGCGTAGTATTTTATTTTATTATTCGCAAACCAAACCAACCATCCATTGTAACACCGACCAAGGACTTCGATCTCAAGTCCTTCCTCGATATTAAATTCCACCTTACTGTGTTCCTCAAGAGACCGACACTCGGGGATTTTCCCCATTTTTATTACTTGCGCGACCGGTGCACTTGCCGAAAATATCGCATCAAGTTTTTGGCGCCGTTGCCGGGGAACACAGTCGTGTGAGTTTTTTGGAGAGGGAGAATCTGAGAGAGAAGCCCTCCCATTTGTCTATCGCATCAAGTTTTTGTCTATCGCATCTTTTATTTTATTTCTGTTCTCTTTATTCCATTTTCTTGTTTTATAGTAGGTTGCTTTAGTAAATTTTTGTTAGGTGTAGTATTTCGCACAATAGTGTTCTTCTTTTTGAATCGTTTTATCTTCACACTATGTGGGCACATCTCAATTTTCGTTGCCGTTGGTGTGGAGCTACCTCCCACTCTAGTGATGAATGCCCTACGGAGAATAGTAGGCATAATTCTTATAGCCCAACATATGGAGCACCGACTTCATCTGGTACTCCATATGGTGCGCGTAAGTCTTATGGCTACTCTGCTGAGCCTTTACCGTCGTACTTCTTTTCGGCTCCAGCTCCCGCTGTGCCAAAGAAGCCCGCAAGGCAGTGCCGGTTTTGTGAGAGCACTGATCATGTCCTGAAGGACTGTGCCGAGTATCTTCGCCAATTGGACGAAGACGACGAGCCGGATATCCGGATCGTCCCAACTCCTAACTCTGGCGGCACACCTTCAACATCCGGTTATGTATCTTTGTCACCTTCGCATCTTGAAGGGTATGGCATGGACACGGTCCCCGGATGTGCGGCTGATCTATGCAGCGACATTGCTGAGCCTATTCACCATGTGCCTCCACCACTTCTTGTGGATTCGGTTCTTTCCCCTGTTGTGCGTGCTATACTCATCTCCGATGACATTGTTGATGATGTGTCGCGGGATGAGGCTGGCGATTTATGTGTTATGCCTGCCTCTATGGAGGAGGACAACCTACTAGGTGAAGAGGAGTTTTCCTCAACACCGGTGGAGGAAGTCCAAACCTTGGGCATGGCCACTGTCGATCCCGCTGAACTTTGCGGCATTGATGACAATGCCAACATTATTTTACTTCCCCATCCTGCTGGGAGTGAGACCGGGACCACTCCCCCGATTTCTGATTATTTTTGTCCTTCTTCTCTTTTATTTCTTGATCCCCTTTCTCTATCTGAGCCTGTGCAGGTTGAGTCTTCACAGGTACCTCAGGAGGACTTGGAGCATGATGCTCAAGTCAATGATGAGTGTATCCTCATATGCGAGGAGGTTGATCCCCCCTTCGTAGAGGAAGCTCCACTCATTTCCTTCTCCTCCTGCTGCCTCCCTGGAGATGATACCTTGCTGGGCAAGGATAGTTTTGGTGAGTTGAGTGAGGATTCCTCTTCTTCTTATTTTTTATTCCCTCTACCTGTGACGAGCAGGTATTATTTATATTCGGGTAGAGGCGTGACTGTTCTGTTGCCGTATCGGTACCCGCTACCGACACGCATATTAGAACAGTTACCTGTGCACTTCTCTTTTCATAGACCCATTAGCTAGGACCTTTTTGTTTTCAAATAAGTCGTGCTGGGATGACAGTAACCCCAGTAGTTATCTTTATTTACCCTGAAATTTTATTTTGTCTGGTTTAGTTAAGTTTTTGTTAAGGCTATGAATGCCTCGCTGCGTGTGCTGACTCCTGGTTGTGCGTAAATTGCACGGTGGATGGAGTTTTTACTAAAATTTTGGCCGCTTGGAAAATTCCTAAGGCGCACGATCACTGGTCGTGCGCACTACTTATCGCGCACGACCACTGGTCGTGCGCACTACTTATCGCGCACGACCACTGGTCGTGCGATCGGCCCAGATTTTTATAAAAAGCCCGTCCGCCCGAGCCTTTCGCGCACGATCTAGGGTTTTCGTTCGCCGACGTCCGTGCGCCGTTTCTGCCTGCTTGCCGCCGATCGTGCGCCTCCTTCCCTTCCGGTGAGCCCATTCCCTATTTCTCCTCCTTCCTTTGCCCTCCTACCACCATGAGCCCCAGAGATCGTCAAAAGGTCTACCAACGCTCCGGCCGCTCTTTCGCCTCTCCTGCTCAGATCCTCGCTAGGATGGCGACTTTTTCCAAGGATTCGCATACGCGGCGATTCAATTCTCTTAAGGAGAAGCCATTCCTATCACAGCGTCTCATGGATTGGAACGAGTTGAGCTCTATCGGCGACAATGGGGAGTTGGCGGAGGCCGTCCGCCAACGCTATTATTTCGATCATTGGAGCGGGGTGTTCGAGTGCAATGACCTCGGCTACCGGGAGCTCACCTTGGAATTTCTTGCTACGTTTGAGTGGGAAGTGTTGCCCTCCGGTCAACGTCCGGGAAAGTGCTCTTTCCGAATTTTGGGCAAGGTTTTCACTCTCTCCTTATCCGAGTTGGCGGTGCACGCTGGATTTTACACCGAAGCCGAGGCCACGACGATCCCTTTTCTGGATTTGGATGTCTCTTTCCCTGATGGCGTCACCCCGCGTGCCGCGTGGTGTGCCCTCACGGGTCGTGATG
This sequence comes from Dactylorhiza incarnata, assembly GCA_033032865.1. Taxonomy (NCBI): domain Eukaryota; kingdom Viridiplantae; phylum Streptophyta; class Magnoliopsida; order Asparagales; family Orchidaceae; genus Dactylorhiza; species Dactylorhiza incarnata. The sequence continues at coordinate 6,445,380 of JAWHQI010000080.1, forward strand.
AAGAATATGTGGCCAGAAAAAGCAAATCCACATGGATCGTCGCGCCTGCTCTCCGATACCTGCAGCACGTCCTTAGCCACTCTCTCGTCGCCCGTGCCCTTAGTCAAAATGTAGTGGGGTGGCAAGATCTGATCTCCCTCTATAGTATGGAATTTCGGCAGCCTTTGCATCTTGGCTACATGCTAGCTTTCTTCTTCCACCACGAGGCCACTTACGGTCTCACAGGTGCCATTGGTGGCGCCTACTATATTACCCGCATTGCCAAAAGCCTGGGGGTTTGGAGTCATCTGCCTCCGATGGTGCAGGTGACTGCGCCCTCCTTCATCACTCGGGCCACCATGGTGAGTTTCCATCTATTACGGGTCGTGGGGAAGAAGAGTAGTAGACGCTTTGTGGTCGTGATGCCGGGAGATGCGCCTAGGGAGAGGCAAGGCGACGAGGAGCACGGAGAGCCGGCTGAGCCGCCAAATACTCACCGCGAGGTAGCCCTTCTGCAGCCGCGAAGGAATTCATTTCAGCAGGAGCGGAGAGCCAAGGAGGAGGGCAGTTCGTCAAGAGCGCCGGAGGTGCCAAGTTTCGATCGGCGCCTCTCTGATTTGGAGGCAAACCAGTACTGGCTTACGGATTTCGTCTATCAGCAAGCACTGCGGGGAGGGCTAAACATCCCCCCACCTCCGGGTCGGGTCGCGTCATCTTCCAGACGGTCGCCGTCCGTTGTGGTGTTAGATAGCGACAGCGACGACGAGTGATCTTCCTCCCTGCATGCGAGATATTCTAAGCTGTGCTTTCTGTTTAGTTTCTTTTGTTGAGTCGTTTGAACTCCTTCTCTTTTGATGTTTGTAATAATAACATTTTGTTTGTGGAATGCTCTTCTGGGCATAGTTTTATTTATTCAGCTTTTTCTGTTCCCTTATTTTGTGTGCGAGTGCTCAATATTTATTGCAGGAACAAGTTCACTCCCATGGGTGATAACTTAGAATTCTTGATTTTTTGTGCTCTCACATGTTTAGTCCAGTTTTTACTATTTTTGTTGCTCTAGTGTATAACTTTCAGGTGGCCTTTGTTTCTCTTGAGAGCGGATGCTGCGGACTATTCTTGATCATTTACGCCAATCGTCTGGTATGCTCACTTCTGAGCATTGGGTAACACTTCCTCCCCTCTTCTTGCTTCAATTTCTAGATATATCGCTTAGCTTAAGTCTGGGGGAGCGGTTGTTGTTATCCAATGTGCACATGCTGCATTGCATACTAGAAGGTTGCTTTTTATTTATCATTTTCATTATCATCGTTGCATTCTTCTCACACCACTTCTCCCACTTGAGTGCGTGCTTGTCTTTTTGTTGTTGTTCCGTTTAAACTAGTTTGGTTGGAATGTGAAATAGGTTGTTAACGCAGGAATTATTATTTGGAGTGCGATGTTGACTCATGTAGTGTTCTAGTCACTTCGCCTGCTATGGTAGAATTTGTGTAGAACTAGATTTTCTTTATGCATCTAATTTATGTTTAGTATTTCTGCGTAAATTTAGATTTAATATACTCAAGTGGTGAATTTGTATGGAATTGACGATAACCCGGTGTTGTGTGTGTGCGATTGCTAGTCGTGTGTTGCTCGAGTCGGGAGGAAGGTTTATCTTTCTCGTGGGCTAAGAACTTGCCCCTAGCGACTCTCGAAGCATGGGTGAGAGCTACTCGTTGAGTCAAGCATGATGTAGGCCACCCTTTGGCTAGTTTGAGCTTTGTTATTCCATGTCCATTTCATTCCCCTTTGCAAGCCAATTTTGTGCCTACCATTCCTTTGTACAGCCCCTCTTCATCCACCAAAGCCTGAAGCCTATCCTACTCCCGCAACCAAAACGTTTTTAACTGCGCTCATAATTCTAAACTTGTGTGGAGTGTGGAATCGTTGTGTTATGATGGGAAAATAATGTCCATCCGCTGATTTTGAACCAACCGGGGGTTACATAAAAGAAGTAAAATATGTAAAAGAAAAAAAAAGAGTATTTTGAAAAAAAAAATCCTCCCAAGCTAAAAACAGAAAATCTGTTGGTATTTGTGAAGTAGGCCGTGTGCACACCTGGTTTTCATGATAAGTCTGGGGGTGTGTCACACGAGCATTGTTCGTTGGTCTTGTATGGTGCAGCGTTCCGTTAGCTCACTTGGGTTGCGTAGCCACCGTGTTTAACTTTGAATATCATACCGTAACCTTAGCCTCGTTTTAATCTTATAAGTCCTACTGATTTGATTTGCGAGTTTGCTAGCGCCGTGGAGAGAGTGTGACCGGGCGAGCGTATGGTTCACGACGTTGATGGATTTCAGCGGAGTTATTCCTAAGCCCCGATCTTTTGCAACACCCGCCTCAGTGTCTCGTCACTTTCATACCGGGCATGATCGTCAAATTCTTCATAATTCACCAATTGAGTACATCTAAATCTTTAATTACGCTTTAATACTCTTGTAAATTATTTAGCATATCTAGAATCTCCTTCTACTAAATTCTCTACTTGCATGCGTATGTTACTTCGCACCGTACTCCTTTGTGTAATTCTCTATGTCAATTATCGTTTTCACGCTCCGCCGGATTCGTTTGCTCGGGACGCGCAAACAGTTAAGTCTGGGGGTGTGATGAGTCTTGATCATATACACATTTATGGACTCATCCGGGCCGTTATTTAGTCATTTCTCCGCACTTTAGCCTTGTTTTAGTTTATATTTGATAATCCATGCTAGGTGCACATCTTGGCCCACTTTGGTGTGATTTTCGTGCTTTTTGTCTTTAGTAGTATTCTTGTGCTGTTAGGTGCCACTTTCAGTGGCTAGATCTGTGGTTGTGCGGGAATAGGAGTCGTGCAAGTGCTCCCGGTGCAATTTTGCACAGGAACACTGCGCACGATCACCGGTTCTATTGCGCACGACCACTGGTCGTGCGCCACTGATCGTGTGCACTTAACCCTTTTTTCACGAGTTCTGTTTGGTGCAGTGCGCACGACCATCAACGACAGTGCGCACGACCACCGGTCGTGCGCCACTGCTCGTGCGCACTTACCATTTAATTTCCGAGTTCTGTTTGCTGTAGTGCGCACGACCATCGACTCCAGTGCGCACAACCACCGGTCGTGCGCGACTGGTCGTGCGAACATTTTATTTTATAATTTCGTATCTTGCAGGTTCTACCCAGGCAGTGCGCACGATCACAGGATTCTAGTGCGCACGACCACTGGTCGTGCGCCAATGACCGTGCGCGCTGTTCAATTCAGCGCCTATATAATGACCTGATCGCGAATTAGGTCGGGGGAACGCATTTGGACTCCGTTCCTTCCGCCGTTTTCGCCATTTTCAGAGGGTTTTCATCCCCTAGGCCTCCTCCATCATCCAAGGGCTTGCAAGAAGGGATCCTACACTCATTTTGATCGCTAAGGAAGAAGTTCTTCGCACTAGACGTGGCCGGATGGTAAATCGCTGGAGAAGACGGGTCCATTGGGAGGTGTGACAGCCCTCCTCTACCCCGGACGCAGTTGGGACCGAGCTAGGACGCGGATTGACAACCCGGTGCTTCCTACCGTGAATCTACAACGAGACTCCGGATTCGGTCGTATTTCTTGCCTTTTTCTTCTACTTGTGTGGTTATATTTGTTGTAATCTCTTTATTTAGATGATGAATGCTATGAACCATGTGTATTATTGCTTATTTTATGATTTTGGAATTATCTAGTTCATTTGTGTTATTGAGGTGCGCCCTATTCCATCTCCCACTCCACCACCGTGACCGGTGCCGCACTAGCAATTGCTTGTGGCGTGCTTATTGTTGACGAGGTGCTTGCGACCCTCATTCCGCTTGCCTTCTCGCCCATCCACCCTTTCGACGCAGTGCGCTCAAGGCCTGCTCAGTCTCCATCTCGCCAATCGAAGCATTGCATAGCGGCATTGCATAGGAGTAGGCGTAGTATTTTATTTTATTATTCGCAAACCAAACCAACTATCCATTGTAACACCGACCAAGGACTTCGATCTCAAGTCCTTCCTCGATATTAAATTCCACCTTACTGTGTTCCTCAAGAGACCGACACTCGGGGATTTTCCCCATTTTTATTACTTGCGCGACTGGTGCACTTGCCGAAAATATCGCATCAGTAACCGTCCCTCAAAATGGTTTGTGAAACCAAATGTTTAGATTATTGAATCTGACATGAGAGACGAGCTTGTCTACTGCACAAGTGGAGTTGCTTTGCTTATGTTCAATGCATGCAAATCTGAAGATCTAGAAGTGTTCTAAATATTCAGATTTAACCCCCTTTTATCAAACTGTTGATAATCCTTTTATGTGCACATAGGGGATGCATTTGTTTTGTGTATGTGCATGGTGATTAAATGTTAATCACGATGAAACGTTCATCTATTGATAAATAAAATCCCTTATCCAATATTAAGTATACAGATGCCTTCCGATGGATGACACTCTTCCTGCCTCGATCGATGAAGTGTGGGCTTGCCAAAGCAAGGTGCATTAATCTATCTTGGTAAGGGTACGAGCGGATAATTGTGATATCCCACTGTCGATATTGGTTCTAACTTAACTAGCTGACCTCAAAGGTTGAGTGCCTAGAGGCATAGGGTTGGCATGCTCCATATGATGGATGCGAATAAAGAGTTATTCACCAACCATACAAGAGTTGCATAGTGATGCAATTGACAAATGTTGTCTACCTAAATAACCGCATTATGAGAGGAACGCCAAAGCGGACTCGTGGTGTTGGTGAAATACGGATCTTGTCCACTAAGAGAATAGCTCGCATAAACTCTCCGAATCGATATCAAGGGTTATTGATTTGATTAAAATAGTGGGAGCTCTTTAATAAAAGTCCTTATTAAAATTATATAAAATGTATTTTGAAATGTAGTACTAAAATTTTACTTTGCAAAATTCCTTGTAGAATATCCATGGCAAGTGGATCTCAGTCCGCCTTGTCCCTGAGAGCGATCCTTGAGAAGGATAAGCTAAATGGGACAAATTTCCTTGACTGGTATAGAAACGTGAGAATTGTTCTCAGGCAAGAGCGCAAGCTCTATGTCTTGGAAGAAGATCCCCCTGAAGAGCCAGCCTCTAATGCACCACGTGCAGATAAAGATACTTATAAGAAGTATGGAGATGACTCCTTGGATGTTGAATGCCTTATGCTCGCGACTATGAATTCTGAGCTTCAGAAGCAACATGAGAACATGAGTTGTTATGAGATGGTTGAGCACCTGAAGAAAATGTTTCAAGGGCAAGCTCGCCAAGAGAGGTTCGATATATCCAGGGCGTTATTTCAGTGTAAGATGGGAGCTCGAGACCCAGTAGGAACTCACGTACTCAAGATGATTGGGTATATAGAGAGCCTTAAAAGACTGGGGTTTCCTTTGAGCCAAGAGTTGGCCACTGATCTGATCCTGCAATCGTTGCCGGACAGTTACGAGAAGTTTGTCTTAAATTACAATATGAATAAAATTGACAAGACACTGCCCGAGCTCCTAGGCATGTTAAGAACTGCCGAGATCAACATGAAGAAGACCAAGCCTGCAAGCCCCATACTGATGGTGCATAAAGGCAAGGGCAAGGTCAAGGGAACCAAGAAGACTAAGGTAGGACCTAAGTCACATCTTGATCCCAAGTCTTCAGCACTGAAAAAGAAAGGATTGGCTAAGGAAGGGAAGTGCCACCATTGTGGTAAGGCAGGGCACTGGAGGAGGAACTGTCCTCAGTATCTAGAAGATCTGCAGAAGAAGAAGGGAAGTATGACTTCCACTTCAGGTATTTTCGTTATAGAAATAAACCTTTCTGCTCCTTCATCCTGGGTATTGGATACCGGATGTGGTTCTCATATTTGTATAAATGTGCAGGAACTGAGAAGGAGAAGAATGCTGGGTAAAGGGGAGGTAGACCTGCGCGTCGGGAATGGAGCAAGAGTTGCTGCCGTCGCCATTGGTGTTTACTGTCTTTCTTTGCCCACAGGGCTTGTAATAGAACTTGATAATTATTATTATGTTCCCGCCATAACTAGAAACATTATTTCTATTTCATGTTTGGACATGATTGGTTTTTCTTTCGTAATTAAGAACAATTGTTGTTCTATTTATAAGAATGATGTTTGTTATGGCGTTGCTCAAATGTTTAATGGTTTATATGTTTTGAACTTAGACCATCCGATCTATAACATAGAAAATACTAAAAGACTAAAAACAAATGGCTTGAATCCTACGTACCTTTGGCATTGTCGTTTAGGCCATATAAACGAGAAATGCATATCCAAGCTCCATAAAAATGGACTACTGGACTCATTTGATTATGAATCATTTGAGAGATGCGAGTCATGTTTGTTGGGCAAGATGACGAAAGATCCTTTCACTAGTTGTAATGAGAGGGCAAATGATCTCTTGGGTATAATACTTAGTGATGTATGAGGACCCATGAGTTCTATGGCTAGAGGTGGGTTCTACTACTTCGTTACATTTACTGATGATTTCAGTAGATACGGATACGTGTTTCTTAAGAAGAACAAATCCGTGACCTTTGAAAAGTTCAAAGTGTTTAAAAATGAAGTGGAGAACCAACTGGGAAAAAGGATAAAAGCACTCCGATCTGATCGAGGTGGCGAATATCTGAGTCATGAGTTTCGTGATCATCTGAAAGAATGTGGTATTGTATCACAGCTCACTCCGCCCGGAACACCTGAACATAATGGTGTTTCTGAGAGTAGGAATCGTACCTTGTTAGACATGGTGCGATCGATGATGAGTCATGCAGATTTGCCCGTTTCCTTTTGGGGATTTGCTTTAGAGACTGCTGCTTTCACACTAAATCGAGTTCCAACGAAAAAGGTTCTAAAGACACCATATGAGATATGGACTAGGAAGCGTCCTAGTATGTCATTCATCAAGATTTGGGGTTGTGAGGCATACGTGCGATGTCAAATGCCTGACAAGCTGGAACCTAAATCAGATAAATGTTATCTCGTGGGATATCCTAGGGAAACCAAAGGATACTACTTCTACTTACCGTCCGAGGGCAAAGTGTTTGTCGCAACGACTGGTGTCTTTTTGGAGAAAGAGTTCTTATCCAGAAAGACTGCAAAGGTAGAACTTGAAGAAGTTCAAGAGCCACAAACAATGAATGAACCAGAATTGGAACCTGAGCGAGGACTACAAGAAGTTGTGGTTGGAGAGCCTGCTCAAGAAACACAAGTCCTACGTAGATCTACTAGACCAAGATTTGAGCCTGAGAGATATGGATTTCTCGTGTCTCAAATAGGTAGTGTGTTGCTTATGGATCATGATGATGAGCCTGCAACCTACCAAGAGGCTATGAATGGACCTGACTCCGAGAAGTGGCTTGAAGCCATGAAATCTGAAATGGACTCCATGTATGAAAACCAAGTTTGGACCTTGGTGGAACCACCTGAAGGGGTACGACCCTTTAGGTGCAAATGGGTCTTCAAGAATAAGACCGACATGGATGGGAATGTACAGACATTCAAAGGCCAGCTGGTGGCTAAAGGTTTCAGGTAAATTCATGGTGTTGACTATGATGAGACCTTTTCCCCTGTGGCCATGGTCAAGTCCATCAGAATTCTACTTGCTATTGCTGCGTATTATGACTACGAGATCTGGCAAATGGACGTCAAAACGGCTTTCCTTAATGGAAACCTCCTTGAGGAAGTGTATATGACACAACCCGAGGGTTATGTATCTCCAAGTGAAGCCACTAAAATATGCGAGTTGAATCGATCCATTTATGTATTGAAACAAGCTTCTCGAAGTTGGAATCTACGTTTTGATGAGAAAATCAAAGAGTTTGGTTTCATCAAGAACGAAGATGATCCTTGTGTTTACAAGAAGATTAGTAGGAGCATTGTTTTCTTCCTGATATTATATGTAGATGACATACTGTTGATCGGGAATGACATTCCGACCCTGCAAGTTGTTAAGAACAACCTAGGGAAGTGCTTTTCTATGAAAGACTTGGGCGAAGCGACTTACATACTTGGTATTAAGATCTATAGAGATAGATTGAAGAAGTTGTTGGGTTTGACCCAGAGTACATACATTGACAAGGTGTTGAAACGGTTCAACATGCTTGAGTCCAAGAAAGGATTCTTACCCATGTCACAGGGTGTGAGTCTCTCTAAGGACCAGTGTCCAAAATCTTTGGAAGATAAGGACCGCATGAAGTTGATTCCATATGCTTCGGCAATTGGATCAATCATGTATGCAATGTTATGTACTCAACCCGATGTCTCATACGCTTTAAGCATGACTAGAAGGTATCAGTCTGATCCGGGTGATGGTCACTGGATCGCAGTCAAGAATATCCTGAAGTACTTGTGAAGGACTAAGGATACATTCTTGGTGTTTGGTGGAGAGGAAGAGCTCATTGTAAAGGGTTACACGGATGCAAGCTTCCAGACTGACAGAGATGACTCAAAGTCACAGTCAGGTTTTGTGTTTTGACTTAATGGAGGAGCTGTAAGCTGGAAGAGTTCCAAGTAGGAGACAGTTGCCGATTCTACGACTGGGGCCGAGTATATCGCTGCAGCGAATGCGGAGAAGGAGGCTGTATGGATTAGGAAATTCATCAGCGAGCTTGATGTAGTTCCTAGCATTGTTGATCCCGTAGTTCTCTACTGTGACAACAACGGTGCAATTGCACAAGCTAAGGAACCTAGATCTCATCAGCGCTCCAAGCACATACTTCGGCGCTTCCATCTTATTCGAGAGATTGTCGATCGAGGAGATGTGAGCATATGCAGAGTACCGACTGAAGAAAATTTAGCGGATCCACTGACAAAGCCTCTTGCGCAAAAGAAGCATGATGGTCATGTTAGATCAATGGGTATTAGATACCTGAATGATTATCTTTAGTGGGAGCCTTGTGGATTGCATATTTGTTGGTTGTTTGTTCATTGGATGAATTGTAAAATGTACTATGTATTTCATTTTATATTTATGGCAAGTTCTTTTATTATGTCATTTATATCTATCTGATAAGATTAATTAGCATAATAAATGCCCTTAGTGTGTTTGCTTCCATAGGAATTCAAGTACGTGACTTGAATGTGAGAGCCTATGTTTATAAGGAGCTTCGTTCTTAAATGGTCCCTGGTCGGAGTATCATCTTAGAAGTTAAGGGCGATGATGATACATTGAGACTAGCATGTGCGTTGACTGATGACCGGTTCTCATAGGTCATGATATTGTGATATCAAGTCATCACATGGGCACTTGTTAAGAACAAGTTGTACTGGACAGACCCCCCGTGAGACTACTTTGTGGATTGTTATATGAACGTGTCACAAGTAGGTATCAAGTGACAATGGTGTTTGTGGTCCTTTGACCTGAAGTCATAGCATTCATCAGGTGAGGAAGAGCGTACTTTGATGCCATCTAAAGTCTTCTCTTGAGAAAGGTTGACGATAAGGGTGGTTTTTGGGTATGCTACGAATCATTTGGATGTTTGTGTGTGAGCAGAAATGGGATTTGTCCTCCTATATGACAGGAGTTACATCCATGGTCCCCTTGATGGAATGAGACTGAGAAATGCATGGCCATGCTTGGTTGAGTCAATATATGATATTGAGCTCACCAATTTTCAGACAGTCTATTCTGGATCAAGAAACTGGGATTGAACAATTATGAGGGTGACACGGTCCATGCCTCTAGTTCTATCCGGATGTAAAGGACGAAGGGACATGACAACACTGATACATTGGTCATGACAGGCTTATATGAGTTATGAAATCTTATTGCTTGGGTAGCAATGATGTATTGCTAGATGCCGCTCATTGTTTGTGAGACTTTTGTTGATACTTTGTGATCAAGTGGGAGACTGTTGGAGTTTCTGAGATGATCTCAAAGCAATCAACAGTTAGTCTTGCTGCCAATGCAATATGAGCCTATAGGGTCGCACATAAAAGTGTTTGGAGAAATTGGAGAAAGGATTGTGTTGGCCTTACTCGTATTGGATATGAGTGGAGGACCAATCCTGTGACTGCTTGGAATCAAAGTTGAGAATGTCTCAAAAAGGGAAATCGTTTAAAGTGTTTAAACGAACGGATTTTACACTAGATAATTCGGCTAAAGGCATTAACCGAATTCGACTAAAGGGTTTAGACGAATTCGGCTAATGGCAAATTCGACTAAAGGGTTTAGCCGAATTTATATATAGTCGAATTCGTCGAAATGGTTTCGTCGAATTCGGTTATAGTGAATAACCGAATTTATATATAGTTGAATTCGTCGAAATGGTTTCGCCGAATTCGGTTATTGTGATTAGTCGAATTCGGTTAATGTGATTAGTCAAATTCGGCGAATGTAAATCTGGAAAGATTTTCTGTTTTTTCCTCTGGTCTGCGGATAACTGATTTTATGCCTTGCTTATAAAAGGAACGTCTTTAGGGCTTCGAATGAGATGGTTTTTCAGATCGAGCCTTTTCGCGAGAGAGAAACGACGGAAGTGTTCCGGCTGTTCTCGTTCCGTCCGCCGATCGACGTTCCGCCGCCGCTAGTCGCCGCCGCTGGTCGCCGCCTCCTCTGGATCGGACCTAGCAGTCCGTGAGGACGTTGGGAGCTTCCTTCTCCGACCCAGTTCTTGTACGACAAGAAGCTAGGGTTCTCATCGCTTGTGTGGACTTCTGTAGAGGGATCGATCTATTTCGATCCTTGAAGAACTCAAAGCAGATTTCGGATTTCTCTTGGAGCACCTTGGTTGAGTATTGACTCAATCCCGCGAAGGTATATTGTATTTGCTTTCTTACTCTCTTGAATCATGAAAACCGCAAGATCCATTGATCTCTTTTTGGGTTGTTCTTGTTCATTTCCGCTGCGCATATTCGATATGTCATCCCTTATGAAGGGGTACAGAAAACCCAACAGAAAGGGCATGGGATTGAATGTTGGGAAGGATCCCCATGAGAAAATTCAAATGGCCCAGCCAGGACCATTTGTATTTGGTACTTCAGCCCCCTCATTCAAGATTAAGAATGCAAGCACTTCTAAGCTTGATTCAGCTAAGAACATGACAACTGTCAAATCTGTTGACAAGGCTTGTTGCTCAGTGTCAGATGCCATCAGATCTTGTATGGCTGTCAAGCCATTGCAAGCTGATACCATCAGGACAAAGAGCATCAAGACAACACATAGATTGACATTCAGTCAAATCATTGTTGAGAGGAACAGGAAGAATGCTGCTATCTCTCCTCCTGAACATGTGGACTGTACTGCACACCCCTCAAGAAATGTTCAGAAAAAGAGATACAACATTTATGAATGTTGGTGCTGTGGTAAAGTGGGACACTTTGCCATAGATTGTTGGCACAATCCTAATGTGCCATGTGCAAAGATGAGCCTTCCTGCAAAAGGTGCAGCTAGTGTAAGGTCATTTTATTATGCTAACAAGAACCTAGGACCCAAGTCACCTTGGGTTCCTAAGGGATATTAAAATCTATCTTGTAGGGTAGTCCATTTGGCCAATAAAAAGCAAACAAGGCTAATGGACAATAAGTGCTCCAGGCTCAACTCTGGACTATGAAAAATCTCACTGCATGCCAAGATGCACTGGTCAAAGGGGAGCTAAAAGATAGTTCAATTACCAGCCTCAATCAAATTTGGTACTTGGACAGTGGGTGCACAAGGCACATGACAGGAAGGAGGTTAACATCATGGTGCAGCAATTAACATACCAGTGTGTCCATACCCTCTGCTGGGTCTGAATTGATTGCTGCAGGAAGCTGTTGTGCACAACCATTGGGAATTCAACATCAATTAGAGGATTACAACCTCAAGGTAAGTAACTCTCCTCCTTATTGATTTGAAAGTAGGAATAACCATTGTGAATTCAACATCCAATGTTATCTCTATTAATTTTAAAGTAGGATGATCAGCTTAACCAGAACAATCTGCTTCAGCTGAGCTTCAAATTGCACGTAAACAGCTGGGAAGTGTCTGGGTTCGACGAACTCCTTCCCGGGTTCAACGAACATCGAGTTTGAGTTCGACGGACTCAGTCTTATGTTGAAGTTTTAGATAAACTTAGTCTGAGTTCGACGAACTCAGCCCTAGGTTGAAATTTTAGATGAACCTTCTCAGCTGATCCACTGAGTCAATTAGGTTATCACTCAGACCTACTATATAAATAGCCGCCCATGTTAAATGACTTTTCACATTCACTTAAGCCGTTGAGTCGACTTCACACACCCTTCATCCCAACGCTCTTCTCTTCAACAAATGGCGCCCAAGATCGTGAAGGAATTGCTTGAGGGATATGAGTTGGCGAGGGATGGCTTTCTCCATGCCTCTCCAGAGATTCTAAGTGTCATCTCTCTTATCACTGAAGCTGGTCTAGAGTTCTTGCTATCTGAACCCTCTCAGATATTCAAGTTTGAAGTGCTAGAGTTTTATGTGAATGCCAAGCAATCATCTTCTAAGAATGGCATATCTTCGAAAATTGGCGAGATGAGGGTGAAGTTGTCCCCTAAGAGGCTAGAAAAGGTACTGCAATTACCTAGTGTGGCAGAAGAGGAGGTGTCAGATACTGACAAGGAGCAAGCCCTAAGCTGGTGTGAATACAGTGATCCCCAGACCTCATCTCTGAAAAAGAAATTCTTCAATCAAAAGGGAAAGTTGTTATGTGACATAGTATGAAAAGCTCTTATATGTAAACCAGGCTCTCATGACACCATTTCTCAACCAATGTTTGAGCTGGTTATAAGAATCATCATGAAGAAAAGAACTTGCTGGGGAAATGTTCTTTATCAAAGAATGAAGCAATGTCTGCAGGCCCCTAACCTAGGAAGAATCCTATCACTTTACCTACTGAAGGCATATCCTTGCCATTTCTCCTCCATCAAAGGAGTCAATATCCACTACTTAAAGAGATTGGATATTAAGACATTGGACAGGTCAACACGAGTCCTCCCCATGAGCCAACCCTCTATGGTGGCTGAGATGAAGGAGAAGAAAAAGGCAACGAAGAGTGAAGAAGAAGGTGTTGATACCTCCAGGAAGGATGAAGATGTCCCCAGGACATGTGTGGATGATGAACCCCAAGGAAGGGCAGAATTCCCTTCTGAGCCAACTCAGATTAATATTGATCCAGCTGTTCCACAAGCTGAGGGTGAATCAATGAATTCACCTCTCCATGGTAAACTATGATCACAGTTAGTCATAACCCCTCATACTATAGATAAGACTAGGTGTCTAACTAACTCATCACTCTCTTTTCACTTTCACCTAGACAGATTTCTCCACATATAGATGCCCTAAGTGAGGGGTAGCATAGCTCACTCTATGGAGAAGAGGGTGGGTGTGCTAGTGAGGGGGAGCACAACCTAGATGCTGGAAGAGCAAATGCTCAGAGTGAAGAAGAGGTCATCAGGGTAACTGACACCATGGAAGTTCTACCCTCTTCTGAAGAGATGCCAAGACAAGAACCTGCAGTGGAGAAGGCAAACAATGGGGTTGAAGAGGTGGTGGAGAATGGGGTGGCCCAGGAAAGGCCAGCAGCTGTGCTGGACACATCTGACCTGCTAAACTCAATACAATCCATCATTGAGGGTCAGATGTTGTCCATGAAAGAGCATGTTACAGAAAAGGTTCAAGGTGCCACTGCTCAAATAAGGGATGAGTTAAATGCTACAAGAGAAGCATTGACTTAGGAGATCCAAGCTAGTGAGCAAAGAATGGAATCAAGGGTGGCTACAGTAAGGACTGAGCTGAATACCCAGATTCATGATGTCACAACAACATCTGCTCATATCCTCCAACAAATGACCAGATGGTTTGAGATGGCTAAAGGCACTATTGCTACCCAACACACTATACTGAAGCAAATTGTAGACAAACAAGGGGACTCCACAAAAGACATTACATATGTAAAACATCAACTTTATAAGAATGAAAATGTCTGGGAGAAAGCAGTTGCCAGAATGGTACAAGTGGCTAATACAACCAGCTGCCATGTCATGTCCCATATTGACAAGGCAAAGGAAAACATTCTGGGGGATGTGGACAGTACTTTCCAAACACTCTCCCAATCCATAATTGATCAACATTCTGAAATTGAGAAAAAGATATTTGAAGAAGGAAAAAAGGGGGAGGAAAAAGTTGCCAAGTTAAGTGCAAAACTGAAAGGGGCTCGCATAAGGATAAACACCAACCTAGAGAATGCCCACCAACTGCTACTCACTAACCAGGAAGCAGCCTACAAGAAAGTGGTGCAAGAGGTCAACAATGCATCAAATGCAATTCAAGAAAAACTTCTAATTGTGGTTAAGAAGGTAAATGATGATCATAGGATCACAAGTATAAAGGTGTTACAAGGAACCATGATTGCCTTAAATCTTCCTGTTCTGAACCCAAACAGACCTGAAGATTTTGATCTTCAAAGTCAAACTAAACAGATTCAAGATGAGAGGGAATCAAAGAGGATAAGGAGAGAGGGCATTCAGACTGTTGAAGAATATATGGCCCAGAAGAGGATGGAAAGAATAGATGATCCACTCTATGAGGATGATAATCTAGAATTGGATATAATTGTAGTCAACACCTGGGTCATCCATGACAATCCACTCAAGGATATTGACCATGTCTACTCATCTGCTGAATGGATCAAGCATCTAGAGAGGGAGTCTCTAAGGGAAATAATTCTCAAAGAAAATCTGGTGAGAAGGGAAACTTCTATAAGGATTCCCCCAAGATATCTTCCCAAGCCATTCCAATACTTCAAAGAGAAGGAAAAGATGAAGGCTGCTGCTGAAGCTAGGAAGTGAAAATCTAAAGAAGAAGGAGAAAGCTCTTCCCCGGGACCATCCAAGAAAACTCTATTTTTAGGAGCTCCTTAAGTTGTTGGATGTAACAATATGTCTTGAACTGAAAATATATGTCTGTTTTGAACATATGAATGGAATGACACTTTAACTCCTGAAAATTATATTATGTCATTTGTTGTTTATATATGTATGCTGCACTTGAACAAACTGTGCTTTTACTTTCAGTATCTTGTGCTAAGTACATATAGTAATGAAGAAATGTTGAGTCATCATGTAATAGACATAAATGTGATGTGTCTTTATGAGTAGTTGACATATGTATCTAATGATAATTGTTATAGATAAGAAACTGTTAATGTTAACAGAAATCTACTCTATCTGCATGTGTCATGAAATGGCATAATGATTCTTACTTAACAAATTTCAGTGATATGACATATTTTTGATTAAGTTGGCAGGTGTTTTTCCCTCTTCAAATAGAGGGAGATTGTTGGGAATTTACCCTCAAATTCCCTTGATTTGAAGAGGGGTCACTCACAATGCTAAGTACAAGATGTATTTGATAAAGCCATGTTTTTGCAAGATATACAGGCTTAGGTAACTCAAGAGAAAGGGCCAATCATGCCCTTAGATCAGGAGAAATCATCTCCTAAGAGGTGAAGAATTGTCTCAGCAGAACTGCTGAGACGAAGGGTCAAAACCGCTGAGACGGATGTCTGTCCCAGCGGATCCGCTGAGACGGGAAAGGAGCAACATGTAGTTGGGAAAGATTTGGCGTGTTCGTCGAATGCAGAACTCAGTTCGTCAAACGCAGAACTCAATTCGTCGAACGCAGAACTCAGTTCGTCAAACGCTCTTCCCAGGGGCCATCCAAGAAAACTCTATTTTTAGAAGCTCCTTAAGTTGTTGGATGTAACAATATGTCTTGAACTAAAAATATATGTCTGTTTTGAACATATGAATGGAATGACACTTTAACTCCTGAAAATTATATTATGTCATTTGTTGTTTATATATGTATGCTACACTTGAACAAACTGTGCTTTTACTTTCAGTATCCTGTGCTAAGTACATATAATAATGAAGAAATGCTGAGTCCATGTAATAGACATAAATGTGATGTGTCTTTATGAGTAGTTGACATATGTATCTAATGATAATTGGTATAGATAAGAAACTGTTAATGTCAACAGAAATCTACTGTATCTGCATGTGTCATGAAATGGCATAATGATTCTTACTTGACAAATTTCAGTGATATGACATATTTTTGATTAAGTTGCTACTTAGCATTGGTAGGTGTTTTGCCCTCTTCAAATAGGGGGAGATTGTTGGGAATTTGCCCTCAAATTCCCTTGATTTGAAGAGGGGTCACTCACAATGCTAAGTACAAGATGTATTTGATAAAGCCATGTTTTTGCAAGATATATAGGCTCAGGTAACTCAAGAGAAAGGGCCAATCATGCCCTTAGATCAGGAGAAATCATCTCCTAAGAGGTGAAGAATTGTCTCAGCAGAACCGCTGAGACAAAGGGTCAAAATCGCTGAGACGACTGTTTGTCCCAGCGGATCCGCTGAGACGGGAAAGGAGCAACATGCAGTTGGGAAAGATTTGGCGTGTTCATCGAACACAGAACTCAGTTCGTCGAACGCAGAACTCAGTTCGTCGAACACAGAGACAGAACAGAAGCAAGCGCTGAGATTTGGCGTGTTCGTCGAACGCATAACTCAGTTCATCGAACGTAGAGACGGAGCGCTGAGATTTGGCGTGTTCGTCGAATGCATAACTCAGTTCGTCGAACGCAGAGACGGAACAGAAGCAAACACTGAGATTTGGCATGTTCGTCGAATGCAGAACTCAGTTCGTCGAACACAGAACTCAGTTCGTCGAACGCAGAACTCAGTTCGTCGAACGCAGAGACAGAACAGAAGCAAGCGCTGAGACTTGGCGTGTTTGTCGAACGAAGAATGAAGTTCGTCGAACGCAGAGTCTGGCGAGTTCGTCGAACGTAGATGATGTCAAGTTTGTCGAATGCAGAGTTTGGCGAGTTCGTAGAACACAGTATGTCGAGTTCGTCGAACGCAGATTGCGAGTTCTGCCCGTGGCGCAAGCTGCAGAAAGGCATTGTGGGGTCCACCAGTCTCTCCCATACTTGTCAGAAGGATGGCTGAGAGCCATTGAAGGTCGGGGATGTATAAAAGGGATAAGTTATGGTTGAGCAAACAACATTTGCTAGTTCTCCAGTACGCAAAATCGAGAACATAACTGTTCCATTGACGGCAGCCAACAACTGAACTCAGACAAGGCTGCAAGGAGAAAAGAGATAGTTCATCTTGATTAAATTCAAGATAGAGCAGTAGATCAAGTTCCTCATCTGAAGGGCTGATCAAGAAGAACAAGTTGGAGCTGAACATTGGCTCCCTGGTTCAAGTCTACAACAGCAGCTGAGGAGAAGAAGAAGAACCAGGCTTGACCTTTCTTCCTTCTATTTTGTAAATATCATTATTTCTTTTGTAGGAACCTTTGGGTTCTGAGTTTGTAGGGCTTCACTGCCTGAGTTATAGAGATGTGAGGACATCTTGAGGTAGGATCTGTGAGATCTGAGGTAGGGCTGTTTAGCCTGAGTTGTAGGGTATTATTGCCTGAGCTGTAGGAGGAGGATTCCTCTGAGGTAGGACCTGGAAGGGGTCTGAGTTGTTGGAGGTGGATTCCTCTGAGGTAGGGTTGTTTAGGCCTGAGATTATAGGACCTGATGTGGTCTGAGTTGTAGGATCAGTGGATGATCTGAGGTAGGGCTGCTGAGCCTTAGGTAGGGTTTGGGAAAACCTGAGAGATCCTGAGGGATCTATGTTGTAAGCTCTTGGAGCTGAGATTGGAGGAGTTGGCCATGTCTAACACACTGTTAGAAGGGTGAAGGGGGAAAGTGGACTACCCATAGACACACTGTCTTGGGGAACCACTATAAATGATTGTGTGTTTTATGTGTGATTGATTAATTGCTCATACTAAACCAGAAAACAGCTAGGCTAATTAGAGGAAATAAAAAGAGACCTATTCAACCCCCCCCCCCCCCCCTCTAGGTGATTTAGACTACAACCCTTATAAACTTACACTAGCTTCTAGCACCTTTGCTGATCTTCTGGCTGCTCAAACAAGAAGATTTAATAAAAAGTACTCTCAAGTGGAGTCTTAACTCATGAATTCCAAAAGATCTCTACAGGGAATCAAAGATTTCATGTCCTCCTCCCTAGTGATAAAGGAGTTCTTAAACTCTCTTATCAGCAAGGTTAAGAAGGGGGAGAATGGTCAGGAGGAGGAAAGGAATATTCCAGAGTCTAGTGGCCAAGATAATATGGATGATGATGCAGCCCCTGATAAAGTGACCATCTTTCAAGGTTCAAATATCCAGGCGGAGCAAGTTTCAGAGCATCCAGAAGAGAATGAAAAAGGAAATGAGCCAAAAAATCAGGGGGAGTTGATTGACAAAGAGATGGAAGATGTACATCAGTATCTGACATATGCGGGGGAGCTCCCTAGTACACCTCAAGATACAACCCAACAACAAGGTGGAGCAGTGGACCAGGAGGAGCATCAAGCAGAAGATTTACTGGATGAAGTGGCAAATATTGCTGAGGAAGCTGTTGACTTTGCTGAGCTGAATGCACACAGTCAGGGGGAGCACCTCAATGACAACATTGCTGAAGAAGCAGAAATGTCCCATGAAGATGGTGAGCCTCCGAAGATTGCTACAAGGAAGGTTACTCCAAAAGTATTTTCAAGGAAAAGAAGAACTCCTGAGAAGGAGCAATGAGGTTGAGGTACTCTGTAAAGTTTTATAATTCCTGAAAAACTGCTATGGTGATCTATATATAGTTCTTGACAATTGAATGAAATGGCTTGTGATTACAGTCTGTCATTTTCTTATGTCTATGATGTCTTGAATGTAATTTTGTTTATATAAAAGGAATGCGTAAAATTAGTTTGAATAATCTGTAAAATTTGTTAAGATAAATAGGGGGAGATTGTTAGGAAAAACCCTCTGATTTAACTTAACAAATTACCTAAAAGTGATTTTATTCTTTAGGTTGAATTACCCATTATATAGTAAGGGTAATCTGGTCATTAGATGTCTTAGGATGCCACACTCAACCTAGGGTGTCAAGGCCAGATTAAGAGAAGCACTATTTGGGCAAAGTTAACATTTGCATCGAATAGAAATTGACGCAACATCGAGTTAATGTCAACGCTACTGTAGAAGTCAAAGTGGTCCAACCCTTCTGTTGAAGTAATTCAAGTCGATGTTATGTCAAATAGATATCGACGTATAGGCTATGGACCTGTCGAGGTACTTGAGAAGTCGGCGCAACTTCTACTTCAACTCAACGCAGAAAGAAGTATCTGTTGAAGCCATCTAAAGTCAACGCAATGTCGACTTCATCTCGACGCAGATAATGAAGTTTAGAGTCATGCCTTCAACTCGATGGTTACGTCGATAAAGTATCGATGCAACGTCGACTAGTCGAAGTCAATCAGAGCAAGGATGAATTCGATGTCGCTCATATAAGAACTCGAAGGTGCGTCGATAAGATCGGAAGAGAACTCGACGTTACGTTGAATATAGTCTGAATAGGAAACCTTTTCAGCTGTCATTTTGAACCATCTCTCATGGACCACAATATTGAAGACCGTTCTCCAACGGCTTAATAATTTCCTCAAATAGAAAGAAGAATTATAAGAAGTCGGAAAAGCTTTTTTGGAAACAAGTTTACATTTGGTGGGCGGGTCGTGAATTAAAGAAGGAAAGAAAGAGAATTTTTCCATGGCAAAATACCTTTTCAGGACCTACCAGAAAAGGAAATCAATTCAAATTAAAAAGGGACAATAAAAGGGAGGAGCAGAAAGAGAAAGACAGAGATTTTTGATCATAATCGGCTGAACTGTTCATTCAGGGCTTCCTCTTCTTCTTCTTCCTCTAGGAACCCTAACAAAAAGAAGAAAACAAGAAGTGCTTTATCTCTCAGTAAAGGATCTTTATCTCCTCAAACACAAACTCTTGAAGAAAGATCTACAGAAGAATATACTCTGCTCAGAGAAACAACAACTGCTTCCTCATCAATAGTATATAGCAGCAGCACTATTATAAGAGCATAGAGAAGAAGGATGAAGAGCTTACAAAAATCCTAGCAATCATCACAATCATAAGGTAGGGTTAATCTGATACAGATCCTGAAGAGCACTCAAAGAACAGCGCCTCAAGGATTGCTGTTACAGAATTCTGATAAACAGATTTCTGATTCTTTCTTCTCCTTCTATCTCTTCTTCCCTTACACCCCCTGTACAGAGTTTTGAGAATCCATCTTCCAAAAGATTCAGTGGTTGAAGATCTCCTTATCAAAAGATCTGGTTGGAAGATCTCCTTATCAAAAAATCTGGTTGGTTCATGATCTCCTTATCAAAAGATCAGTGGTTCTAAGAGTCTCCTTGTCAAAAGACTCAGGCACGGGTGGTGCATTCCTACCAGGTGGTAGAAGAGAGGACAACCCACATTTTGGGGAACCTCTATAAATCTTTGTGTCTTCTGGTTGCTTATTTTATGTGCTGTCCCATATAGTTTACTATTTCTTTTACTGTTTTTCTGATTTACATTTCAGCACTTGTTTTATTCTGTGTGAGGAATTATTGAGCATAATACTTAGTATTTTATTGTGTTTGCATAAATAGGATAGAAATATTTTTAAATCTCTATTCACCACCCCCCCCCCCTCTAGAATATTCTCAGAGGCACACTATGCACTTTCAAAAACCTTGTTCCGCCCACCATCGGTCGACAAACCACCACCAATCGCCAGCCACCAACTCGATGAATGTGGTGGGGGCATTTTCCGGCCAGGAGGAGGCGCGGGTGGCCAGTAAATCAAGCCCAAAAGTCTCCCTGGACGGGCTGTCGGGGACCATCCATTCCTTGGGGACGATCACTGAGAGCCGTTCGATTTGGCGTGATCGGTTAATCGCAGACCTGAATGAAATGATTTAATATGCTATTTTATTTCTATCACATAATATGCAGTGTGTGGTTTTCAATATTAAAAATACTTAGCCTCTGATTTAGAAGATGTAGTTGTAGTCCATGAGGTCTAGTTTAATCTAAAATTTATTTCAGCAAATTTGAACAGTGCTTTGACCACATCACTCAAAATGGTGCAACCTATACAAAGGGTTGACCAAAGCTTGAATTGTGTGCCCCCACTAAAACAGCCATCCAAATGTTCTAAAATTTGGAACATAAACTACATATACCCACACCCTTAACAAATCCAAAAATGAGAATTTTTGGAGGACCTTTTTCTAAGGTTTTTGCAAACATTTAATAATTCATGTATGAATTAATTTTAGGGTCTAGAAACCTCCAAACCCTTCCAAATTTTGGTGGGTGGTCCTTAGGGTCATGATATGACTCTGGAAAAATTTCATCTCATTTGGAATTGATTTGGTTGGGTGTTTAACTAACCTAAGATTGGTCAAACTAAGGGATATTAGGTTGAAAGTGCAATTGTTGGGTTCAGTGGTCAAATTTCATCCAAAAGTGAGGAAACCTTGTCCACTGACTTAATATCACATAAAACACCTCCACCAATGATTTGGGGTGATTTGGGATGGTTGTGCCCTAGGACCCTAGTTCAAACCTTAGGGATGTACATTGAACCTATTGAGGGACATCGGTTATACGCCCATGGATGATTGACTTGAAATTTGGTGGAGAGGTTTATAGGGATGTATCAAGCTCTAGGTAATTTATCTGGAATTTTTAGATACATTTATTCTCTCTAAATTAATTAAGATTCATTTAGGGTACTTCCTTACAAAAAGAATTACATGTTCATATAACTTAGGATGATTATGAAACTTTGTCGGTGAGTTTGTATTGGTGATATTGTTCTTTGATAATTTTATTGTGAATTTTAGATTGATCTATATAATAATTCATTCACAAGTCTATTTTTTGCCCTATTTATAAAAGGAATTAATTAAGGATTATATATTCACTTAAAAATCATGAAAGTTGGGCAGAAGACTTTTTAGGCCAAGAACATGATCTGTTAATTTTAGAATAATTTTTGAATTAGTATATCTATGCTTCCCTTCACAAAGTGCCCTTGGATTTGTTTGTTTAAATAATAAAATTATATAGTCAAATAAATATAGAAAATTATGGAACTCCAGAAATGAATTTTTCTGACCATCTTGGACACCAGCTAATTTTCTTGTAATTTTTGAATAAGAATTTCTAGTACTTTCTTTGTTAATCCTTGATTTTGATTAATTAGTTAATATTTTAATTGGAGGTCAAAACTTTTCTAGAAATTCATGAAATTCATATATGGTTGTTATTTTACTGTTATATAGTTGTACAAATTTTAGTGAGGCCATAACTTATCAGAAAACTATACTTGATGTACAAAATCATAGGTTCCCTGATTTTGGAGAGATTATAATAAATACCAAATAAAGTAGGAAAATTATGAATTTCTATAGAGGGTGTTAAAATATCATATAACACCCCCAATAATAATCTTGAGTCATTTGGATGATTATTTGGAGTACCTCCTCTCATGCACCTCATATAACTCACGTGGTCTGTGTATAGTAAAACTATAGAGTTAAGATAACCTGTAGACCATTTGGTAGGAATGAGCGATAGTTGGTGTACCTAGTCTGGTTGAAGAGATTTGAGGTCACCAATAGGAATCTATGTGTTGAGTGTGCCCGGTAGTTTGTGTTCGGGATTGACGAAAGATCGTCTTTCCCTTGGAGAGTCATAAAACACTTAGGGTTAACTCAAGTGAAATGGTAAGAGGGGTATGCTCAGGGTAGACATCAATAAGAATAAGTGCCTTAGAAAGGGAGCTTTGGTGTGTCATCCCATCACAGCTCCTAGTACCGTTGCGAGCCCCTCACAGGGTAGACCTCGGGAAGTCCAAGATTAACCTCAAACCGTAGGAATAATTTGTTATGCAAGACTAACCGTAGGAATAATTTTTCATGGCATAAGCATTGCATTTTAACCCCTACCCCTATCGTATAAATCAGTATGGGACTTTTTATATGATAGGCCCTGCTAAACGACCCCTTGGTCTATAGGTTTGTATAGGTATTCCTATAAATCTACGGTTACTCTTCTATTGTATACCTGTCTTTACTTACTGTTCTTTACAAGCTCCTTACCATGCTTTACTTACTGTTCTTTAAATGCTCCTTACCATGCTCTACATACTGCTATATATATACATCTATATAGTAATAGATACTTTTGTAGCTAAGACATGTCATCTGCTTTATTTTATACCCCTTGCTGTCCTCCGCTTCATTCCTCCCGCACGGTGCCTAGGAGTCACCAGGGGAGGGGTGGGTGATTGGCTTAGTCTTTTGACTAACGTTCAGTGGACCATATCATTTTAGGGGACCGAGGAGACACACCACCACCACCAGCCTGTGCAGATGGAGATGGGCCAGCCTAGGACAGGAGCACCAGCATTAGGATTCGTGAGTGGTTACTAGTAGATCTGCTTCCGTGAGTGGACTTGTATTGAGGGCATGATGTACTGGGCATGAGCCCTTCTTATTATCACTTTATAATGTCAATTATTATCTTGTGGACTATTATTGTGATCTATTTATAGCATGCGATATGGACTTGAGCTTCTATATGATCAAGTATGTTTTTCTTCTTTTATGATCGATATGGCCGGCAGGATCAACATTTTGTAGTGGCGACCTTCCCGAGTGTTGGTGTCACCACAAAGCGGCAGTTCTGGGTATAAGACCAGGTTTTGTAGCAAAAAAATGGGGTCTTACAAACTGGTATCAAAGAAAACCTTGTTCCGAAGAAAAGAAGTCCACAAACCCTAGGCCACCCCGTGCGAGCTTAGTTTGAGGACAAACTAGCAGCGAAAGCAATGGTGTGCCCATATGGAGAATCACATGAAAAAAAGTCCACTTTTAACTGAATCTTCTTAGACAAACCCCCTTACGAGTGTCAATTTTCTTTTGTAGCCCGCGAACAACCTCACCCCACAGCATGGAGTGCCTCCGACTCCAAACGTCATCCCACCACCACCGACTCCTACTCCATTCCAGCAGACGGAGATGGGATAGACACTGACAGCCATCCTAGAAACATTCAGGGTTCAACAAGCTCCGACTCCTCAGCCAAACCCTAGGGCCAACTGGTTGAGCGTCATTCGTGGGCTTTCTCCCCCATCCTATCTTGGGACAGAGTCAGCAGTTTGGACTGAGGATTGGGTGGACATCATGTATGAGATGTTGACAGGGATTCAGTTCTCGGCAGAGATGGAAGTACCGCTAGTGGTCTCATGTTTGGAGTTCCATGCGAAGAGATGGTGGAAGTCGCTGTTGGACACCACCTATGCAAGATTGGAGATTGCAGACGTTTCTTGGGATGACCTCAAGGCAGCGCTACTGGAGCATTTCATGCCGCAGTCTACGAGAGATGAGCTGGAGGACAGATTCTTGCAGTTGAGGCAGGGAAGCAGGACTGTTCTGGAGTACCACCGGGAGTTTACCCACCTTGCCCGGTTTGCGGACTCCTATCAGTTAGATGACGCAGGATGAGTTGACACAGGCCCTCCTCTTTGTTTCTGGCAATAGTATGGCCAGGATTTTGGAGATAGCTAAGAAGATGGATGCAGACCAGCACGGTGTTCTTTGAAGGAAGAGACCGACAGAGGACCAGGGTCGGGGTGGCAGGAAAGACCAGCAGAGTGGTCGAGATATCAGGGAAAGGAGAACAGAGGACCGACCCCGCAAGGAGGAGAGGCAGGAGCAGAGGGGGCTTATAGTGTTGGCTCCTCAGCCTCTACATATGCGGGAGGTTTCGAGGCTAGAGGGTAGGCCACCTCTCCCACCGAAGAGCTACCAGTGCCATCAGATGGGTCATTTCTGGAGGAACTACCCTCAGAGGAATTCACCACTAGCATTACAGGTTGCCCCACCGGCCCAGCATTTCGAGGGACGAGGACATGGACGCGGTCATCAATTCCTGGGCCGTGATCGTAGGCAGAATAGCGACCACATGTATGTCTTGGACATGGCTCAGCCCCGGAACCCAGCTAGGGTCATCACATGTACTTTAGTGTTTTTCTTATAATTACTAGTACCTTGCAAACCTTAGCTTTACCTTAGCATTGAACCACACAAACAAAAATCACCCAGGTATAGTACAAGTCTGCGGCAAACCCGTATATACCTTATTCGATATGTGTGCCTCGCACTCGTTCATCTCAAAAGAATTTGTGGACAATCTGGATCAAATTCATCACTTCACAGGCATCCACAGGAAGGTGCGACTCCCCAATGGATCAGAGTTAGTAACTGTTGGATCGATAAGTGCCCTTAGAGGGGGTGTGGGGTGGGGGGGGGGGGGGGTGAATAAGGGAATAAAATTATTTTTGTAATATTAAGCAATTTACTATATTGTTTTAAAGTTAACGAGAGAGCAAAATAACAATTTAGCAAAAAGTAATTTGCAATAATAAAATTTAGAAACAAGTGCTAAATTGTTATATGATGAAAGAGATTAAAATAAACAATTTAGATAAAGTGATTTGAATTGAAAGCTTAGTAACCAATATAGTAAAATTTATGCCAAATGAAAGAAATCAAGTAAACACCAAAAGAGACATGATTGTATTATATGAAAAAAGTGTTTACATAAATCTGATTTCAATATCGCTAGAAATTGGAGGTGTACAAAAGTAAATATCTTTTCCTTTTCTATACCGACTTGTATCCCCACATACCGGTCCTCTCTAGCCAATCCTTCCCCGGATATGGCCTCGAGCACCCCCTAGATCTAATCTCCTAGACCTAGTCGCCAACTCACACGGCAAATTACCCCCTAAGCCACGCAAGGACCTAGTCGCCAACACAAGGCGAGTTCTCTATACCGTTACAAAATGGAATGAAATGAAAATAATGATAAAAACAATAAAAACTCTCTATATGAGATCTTCTGAAGTTGGAGAAGAAGGATCACTGTAGTATGAGTGAGGTCGAAGCGATCGTTCTTCGGATATAGCGTGACGTAGTCCTCCTCCAGAATTCTCCTTAAGCTTTTTGTGGTATATCCATCTTCGGCAGCATAACAACAATGGAATTTTGGCACTTGTATTCTCTCTGGGATGGATTGCCAAAATGGGAGAGCAGCCATCAATTTATAGAACTTGGAGATAGCGCCCACGGTAGCTCCTAATGCCTGCGGTAGCATTCGTGTGGAGGCGGTTACGAAACCGTCGGCGGCGTGGTGTTGTGCCATAAACTCGAGCTAGCACTAGGCGGTAGCGCTAGCGCCAGGCGGTATCTCTAGCGCTGACGGTAGTGTTCTTTTCAGAAAGTTGATTTCAGCTGTTTTCTACCTGTGGAGTATTGCACTTATTGTTCCTGCACACTATAAACACACAACCAGCAAGATCAAATACAATATGGTATTTGTTATTCTCAAACAAAGGTATGTGACATACATGTCCAACAATCTCCCCCTTTTGATAATAACAAATCCTCTTAGCAAGAAATCAACAAAGGTGTTTATAGAATATGATAAGCGAGATAAAAGTGCAACTATATTATATGATAAGCATGAGAATAGTACATACTCCCCCTATCTTAATGACCCCCTACATAAATGCAATTTATATTTTACTCCCCTTAAATTACATGAATTAGTCTCCCCTTAATCTTCTAGATTTCTCCTCTAGATTTCTTCAAATTTTCTCCCCCTTTGGTATTATCAAAAGAAGGTGGGGTGAGGGTAGTAAGGAGGTATTCTTTATAAATGATAAATCAAGATCGAGCTTTTGTAATATAAGAAATGATAAAGAATTTAAGCATAGTATATGTAAGTGATTTCAAATAAAAAGATAAGAGTTGTAAGCAAGCGGAAGATTATAAGAAACATCTTTTTGTAAGCATGAAAAACATAAGTATAAATATGAGTTTAAGTTAAAATTTGAAAGTTGTTTTAACCTTTTTGAAATCTCAAAGTTTTTCATAAAGATACCAAGCATGAAATGAACACATCAAAAAGAGATTATACTATAATGTTATTTAATTTCAAGTTTAAGAGATACCAAACATTGTAGAGATCATGCTAGGTTATCTAGTGCATTTCTTATATAAATAGTAGTATAGATAAAGCATTAGAATCCAATACTCATGAGAAGAAGTGTTATGAAACATAATGAAGTGCACATAAGTGTATTTTGAGCAATATTAACAAATGATTTAAATCACAAAATACAAGACATATGTAGAGTTAAGTGCACAAAAAAACACAAGTATATTACTTTCACACACTTTTAATGCACATAATTTTTAGAAAAGGTGGTGTACTAACCTCACAATGCTTATAAAGACTTAATCAGGAGGTTCAAGTAGTGCTTGGTGGAGTTATATTTTTCTATTTTTTGTTAACTTTTGTGAGACAACATTCTCCGAATACACTTGTTTTGCAAACCCAACATAAAAAAATTTTAAACCACTTTTCTTAATTTTTAAGTGCAATTCAAATGTAGTGTAGATAATAAACTATTGCAAATATTAATTCTTTGTACAATTACAATACACAAGCAATTATTTTTATATTTAAACACACATGTACATTACCAAACATAAGTGAGTGTAAAAGTATCATTATCAATCGCAATACATTTACTCATACTTAGAGGCATGCTAAGCTTGGTTCTACACATATTTTTAAATACAATTGATGCACTTTAAATAGATATATCAAAGCATGATAAACAAAACAATGTTCATAGTTATTTGAAGGAATAAGTTTCAACATTGTAAATAATTCTAAATAATAGAATTCATACATGCTTGATATTAGCAAAAAGATCATACAATTTTTTTGTTGTTTTGAAATTTTTTAATGAAAGAAAAAATACAGAAAACCACAAAAACATATTTTTGTATTTTTGAATTTTGAAGTTTTGTAGTTGATTTTTCATAATATAAATAAAACAAAAATAACAAAAGTCAGAAACACAAAAAATAAGTAGTACATATGAACTAGCATATTTTTATAGTTTTTTAGAAATTTTAAAAAACAGAAAAAATGAACATCCACGCTAGCGCCAGTGCTAGTGCTAGCGCGGCAAACAGTAAGTGATTTTTGAGAATTTTAAATTTTCACTTTTTGATCTTGATTAAGTGTCCTTATAGTAGTTTCATGCAGAAATTTTAGAATTTTTGAAGATCTCTAGGTGGATCAAATTTGCATGAAACTTTGGCTTTTTCAAATACTTGTGTGTTGGTGCCAAAAAATGTACCAACTCCACAATCGCTCAAGCTGAAGGATGAGGGGTGAAACTGTTGGGTGGCGGGTTACTTTGAGCTGGAGGAAAGGTAATTTTATTGATATGAAGCTTGAATTACAGCTGAAAATACAATAGAAAAGTATGAAAGAAAACAGCATAAGACTTGAAGAAAAAAGGTCCTGGAGGGAGATGAAGAGGTCTCCGGAAAGAGTGACGGGTGGTCTCGGCGGTCACTCAAAACTAAGACCGCTCTAACCACTGGCTGGAACTGGAAGCTCTCCAAAGATCCACCAAACTGGTACCCCTTGTAACACCTCCCCTGCAATGATCATATAACATGGGTCCGGCCGGGACCCCACTACACATAACCGCCACAGCTTCAGTATTAAAAGATGATATTGACTACCCATTCTCAAAACTCAGACAACACAGCGGAAACAAACAGAAAACACAGAGATTGTCCATACTACATAGGAGTCCAACTGGCCTTAAGGCCATACAAATCCACAGTCCAAATCACCAAACATTCAACACAAAAGAACGTCCCAACAAAAGGGGACAGGTAATAGTTTTACCTAAACTACCTCGGCATGCAAGCCGGTTACAACAAAGTGTAATAATAAAAGTGCATGAAGACAGGGTAAACACTTCATGAGGCTTTAGGCCTTTTTGGCCGGCGCGCTGGGTCCAGCCTGCGATTCTTGCCCTGCAACCAAATCACAAAGAGCGGTAAACGAGGGTCAGCTATGGCTGACCACAAACGGTGTAACAACATCCCTCCTCCTGGCCGTCCTAGCGGACCCTGGGGAACTACTTCACCCTGCAAGTCAGCACTTCGTATGCAAATGTACATAAACGGAAAACAGCATAAGAACAGGTATGAGTGTGACATACAACATCCACGCTTCTATGTTGAGCAGATAATAAAAAGGGGCCTATCAGTGCAGAATGAATGCAAACCCGGGTTTCACCCAAGGCACCCTAAAGCGTATGAATCTATCACATCATCATGCATCATCATCACATCACAAACACAAGGGTACTTATCGTTTCCCCGCAAGGGCATCATAACCCAAGGCCAAGAGCTCTCGCTGAGACCCACCTCGCCTGGCTCACCACGCCATCAGGCTTGTCTAACAGCTCACACGCTCGGGCCGCCAACAACACACCAAGACGGATACTAAGAATTCTGGCTATCCAAAATGTCCCAAGGCCCTGGACTTACTCTCGGGACAACGTCCACCGATTTCCTCGCCTGACGACCGTCAACGGACTCATCCGTAGCACAGACATTCTCGTCAGTCAACAATCGAAGGGACTAATCTTGCCGGGACACTCTCCACACGTGAATCTCAGTCTTCACGGGATAGCCAGCCGACCACAAAGACCAATCGCGCCTTCGCACAACACTAGGCATCACAAGCCCCATAATCCGCACATTATTTCTCCGCCCTAAAACCAACGTTCGTTGCCACACGAAGCTACAAGGGCATCACAACGACGAGTTCGCCGTAATCGGATTTCTAACAAAACCCCTAGAATGCGCGTAAATCAACATTACCGAATCGGACCAACGGCCACAAATCCGGCTTCACCCACAATGCCTAATCCGCTAACGGAGCGGATCTCTAGTGCAAATCATGTCGGGGACGGACTCAATCAACCCGATGGTTCCTTTTGAACCAAGGCGACCCGGATCCCTCTCACTCGACGGATCCGGTGCCAAAATGCAGAAAATAAAGGGATGCCAAGCACGCATCCTAAAGACCGGGAGGAGAAATGTCGTTACCTTTTGAGATCTCCTCCTAGCCATGAGAAGCTTGCAACCCAACGGTGGAGAAGAAGCGCCTTGACGCCCTCTACGCGTTGCCGGTTTCGGATCGGCGATCGGAGCTCCGAAGCTCCAACAATGGCGGATCTCCCCTCTTCTTCCTCCTTGCCCCCTTCTCCTTTCTCCAACCTAAGAGAGAGAAAAGGCTTGAAAATATGAGGGATTAACCCCTCATCCAAGCCCTAAAGCCCCCCAGCGAAACATCTCAGCCGCTGGATCAAATCCCGAATTATTTGATCGGTCGGATCGTCATCCCCGCACGATTTCGCGGAACAGAAATAAACAGGGCGCACGATCACAGGCGCACGATCACTGGTCGTGCGCGAAGAGGAGAATGGTCGTGCGATAAGCCGAGATAGAACTCCGATTCCTTGCGAGATACGCACGGTCACTAGCGCACGATCACTGGTCGTGCGCGAAGAGGCCAATGGTCGTGCGCATAGATCTGTTGTGGAATTTTTAGCCTATCCCGAGCGCAGCATTACCACTCCGCCTACCTCGCTGAACTACGATTTTTGGGGTGTTACAACTCCACCCCCCCTTAAAAGAATTTCGTCCTCGAAATTCCAGAATTTAAACAGGAAATTCATAACGCATACCTGGAGCGAAAAGTTCCGGGAAATCCTCCCGCATCGCTTGCTCACGCTCCCAAGAGAATTCATCTCGCCCGCAGTTGTCCCATCGCACCTTTACAAGTTTGACTTGCTTGTTACGCAACTGACGGACTTCTGAATCCTCCACGCACACCGGGCGAACCCTCGCCCCCAAGTCCTCCATCACCGGCACCGCCGCCGCTTCGACCACGACGCTCGGCTCTACCAAAGCTTTCCTCAGCACGGAGACATGGAAAACTTCATGTAATCCACTCAACTCTGCGGACAATGCCAAACGATAGGCTGCTTCGCCTATACGCTCCGTAACCTCGAACGGACCTAAATATCTCGGACTCAACTTCTTGAGTCGCCGCACCCGCGAAACACCCTTGAACGGCTTGATCTTCAAGTAGACCATGTCGCCCACAGCAAACTCCACATTTCTGTGGCGCGCATTAAAATACTTCGCTTGTCGATCCTGAGCAACCTTCATGCGCTCCTGAATCGTCCGCACAATCTCGCAAGCATCTTCCACCACTTGCTTTCCCAAAATCTTAGTGTCTCCCACCTCTGCACAAGACATCGGCGTTCGACACTTCCTTCCATACATCGGCGCCATCTTGATACTCGCGTGGAAGCTATTATTATAGGCGAACTCCACCATGAAAAGGTTGTCTTCCCAACCTTTGCCAAAGTCGAGAGCACACATCCTCAACATGTCTTCCAACGTATGGTTCGTTCGCTCCGTCTGACCATCGGTCTGCGGATGGAACGCGGTACTAAACTTGAGCTTCGTGCTTAGACTTTTCTGCACTAATCTCCAGTCCTTCGAGGTGAATCGCCCATCGCGATCACTAACGATGCTCTTCGGAATCCCGTGCAACCGCACAATGTTTCGAACATAAAGCTCCACGAGCTTCTCCACGCCATCGCCCTTCTGATTCGGAATGAAGTGGGCCACCTTCGTCAGGCGATCCACTATCACCCAAATCGCATCGTTACCCTGCTGCGATCGAGGCAACCCATGCACAAAATCCATAGAGATGTCATCAAATTTCCATTCGGGAATGGGAAGAGGCTTCAAGAACCCACCGGGCCTTTGGCACTCAGCCTTCACCAAGGCACAAGTTTGACATCGGCTCACGTACTCGGCTACATCCCGCTTCATCCCAGGCCACCAAAAAGATTTCTTCAAATCCGCGTACATCTTTGTACTTCCTGGATGAACGGAGTACTTCGTAAAGTGAGCTTCAAACATCAACTCCTCGCGAAGCTTGCCGAAGCGCGGAACACAGATCCTTCCGTCTCTCCTCAGAATTCCACCAACCATCTCCAAAGCAGTGCCTTCGCTTTGCTGAGCCTCCAACACCAACTGTTGGCACTCCTCGTCCGCACTGGTCGCCTCTCGGATTCGATCCGTTACATCACACTGCATTTCAATCCAGTTCAAACGAGCTACACTAGACTCACCTCTAGCCACACAAGAAATGTCAAGGGACTCCAAGTCTCGAATCAAACCCTTGTTATGCGCCTCCATCCAATTACCTTGCCCGGAGTACATCCTACTCAAAGCATCTGCCACCACGTTGGCTTTACCCAGCGTATATTGAATCTCCACGTCGTAGTCCCCAAGGAACTCGACCCACCTACGCTGCCGTATATTCAGGTCCTTTTGGTCTAGAAGATACCTCAAGCTTTTGTGATCTGTGAAGATCTCCACCTTCGCACCATAAACGTAGTGCCGCCACAACTTTAGCGCAAAGATTACCGCCGCCAACTCCAGATCGTGGACGGGATAATTCTTCTCATGAGTCTTTAACTGCCTTGACCCATAAGCGATCACCTTGCCGTGCTGCACCAGCACGCAACCCAACCCGCAACCTGACGCGTCGCTGAAAATCTGAAATCCTTCCGTCCCACTAGGAAGACTAAGGATTGGAGCGGACATCAACCTTTCCTTCAGATTCTCAAATGCACGGGCACACTCCGGTGTCCATACGAACCTTTGGTCCTTGCGAGTGAGAGTGGTGAGGGGCAACGCCATCCGCGAAAAGTTCTCCACGAACCTTCTGTAATAACAGGCTAGTCCAAGGAAACTCCGGACTTCCGCCACGGTTCTCAAAACAGGCCAATCTCTAATGGCTTCAATCTTCGCTGGATCTACCGCCACCACATCTCCACTAATTACGTGACACAAGAAAGCCACCTTCTCGATCCAAAACTCGCATTTTAAGAACTTAGCATAAAGCTGATTCTCCCTTAGAGTCTGCAATACTTGCCTCAAGTGAGACTCATGCTCTGCCTCCGATTTTGAATACACCAAAATGTCATCAATAAACACCACCACGAACGAATCTAAGAACGGGCGAAAAACCCTGTTCATCAAATCCATGAACACAGATGACGCGTTCGTCAGTCCGAACGGCATCACCGAAAACTCGTAGTGTCCATACCGAGTCCCAAACGCTGTCTTGGCAACGTCCTCTTCTCGAATCTTCAACTGGTAGTACCCCGATTTCAAATCCAACTTGGAGTACACCACCGACCCCACTAACTGGTCGAACAAATCATCGATTCGGGGAATCAGATATTTATTCTTAACGGTCAATTTATTAAATTCACGATAATCGATGCACAACCGCACACTTCCATCTTTCTTCTTCACAAACAATACCGGCGCGCTCCACGACGAAGAGCTGGGCCGAATGTACCCTTGCTCTAACAACTCCTGCAACTGAACCTTTAACTCGGCCAGTTCCTTCGGTGCCATCCTAAACGGAGGACGCGACACCGGCCTCGCACCCGGTACCAACTCTATCGAGAAATCAATTTCACGCTGAGGAGGTGCTCCCGGAAGCTCCTCGGGGAATACATCCTCAAATTCTTTCACCACCGGGACTTCTCTAATAGCCAACTTTGTGGAGTGAGTCTCCAACAAAGCTAAGAACGCCTCGCCTCCTTGGTTTACCGCACGCCTCATTTGCATAGCGGAAATCAGGGAGCAAGCCACTCCGCTTAGGCCTTCAAACTTGACCTCTGCTCTACCTTCACCTATCAGGGTTACCACCTTCAACTGGCAGTCGATACTAGCTCGCTGCTCCGCAAGCCAGTCCATTCCCAAGATAACATCGAATTCGGCTAGTGGCAGAATCGCTGCTACTAACACGAAATCACAATCGCCAATTTGCATCACAATGCGTCCCTTCCTCATGGTAGTCATGAAAGACCCATTCGGCATACGCACACTCAACTCCACTTCTGCCACAACGGACTCAGCACCAATCTTTCGGATAAAACTTTCCGCAAGAAAAGAGTGTGACGCCCCCGTGTCGAACAACACTCGAGAGGGGTAGCCCGAAACTAGCACGAAACCTAACCACGTGCAAAACAAAATGAAAGGCCGCAACCTACATTATAGTAATAACGAAACTTAAACCTTTCGTACCTGTCACCAAATCGGGTTGACGTATCGCTTCCTGTTGCCCAAGATTATAGGCTCTAGGCTGCACTGGAGGGAACCGCGAAGCACTCGACTCCGCCGCTTTCCCCTTCTCTGCAACACTGGGATCCGAACGCACCGATTGTTCTTGTCTCAGCTCTGGCCCAGCTCCGCCCTCGGTACAAAAACGACTAATGTGACCCACCTTGCCACACTGGTAACAAGTAACCGGACCTTTGGAACGGAAATCTCCCGAAGGTGCGCCACTTCTCTCCCCAGGCCTATTAGGACGGGGCTTCTTCTTCCATCGGCTGCCCTCGGACTTCCACTAGGGCTGAGACTGAGAAGGCTTTCCTTCTCCCTGCCTTGCCGCAACACCCTTTCGCCGCTGAGTTCGCTCCAATTCGCTCTCCAGCGTGCGAGCGGCTTCGACCAACTCATTGAATCCCGCATTCTTCAAGGCTATGAGTGGTTGCCTTAAATTTTCCCTCAACCCTTGATAAAAGAGGTTATCTCTCTCTTCATCATCTGCCATAGTCGTACCCGCATAACGACCCAACCGAGTGAACTCTTGCAGATATTCATCCACTGTCTTCTCCCGCTGCGCCAAATGCAGAAACTGCCGCTGCAGTGCTAACCTTGTTGAAGCTGCAATGTAACACTTTAGGAAAGCGTTTCCGAACTCCTCCATGGACGGAACACGCCCAACAAAATGTCGACCGTTATGGTTCACCCACCACAACTTCGCATTGCCCTCTAACATAAAGCTCGCAAAGTGAGACTGCCTCTCAGCTGGGGTCTCAGCTGCCTTCAAGAGCTCCTGGATCCTCGAAAGCCAATCCTCGAAAGCCAATCCTCGGCATCCGTTGGAGTGCCCACACCCTTGAATGTCGGAGGGTGGAAACTCAAGAAATAC
Organism: Dactylorhiza incarnata; assembly: GCA_033032865.1. NCBI lineage: Eukaryota > Viridiplantae > Streptophyta > Magnoliopsida > Asparagales > Orchidaceae > Dactylorhiza > Dactylorhiza incarnata. The sequence continues at coordinate 6,480,288 of JAWHQI010000080.1, forward strand.
TTCATGAATCGATCACCCATCGGAATAGCTCTCTCCGCTAAAGGCTCTGCTTGCCTTACTTCGACCTCCGGTGTATCCGGCGTAGCCGCCGGAGTAACAGGAGTCGCAACTTGCACTACCGGCGTAGTAACCCGTGGCATCGCTCCAGCTTGAGCAGCTACCATTGCCTCCGCTAGCATGCGACAGAAATCAGCCGGGGACATGCCCACATTCATGAGGCCTGGAGCAGTAGCACTGCTCCCCGAAGGCTCCTCTTGCCTCCTCGACGTCCCCGCATCGTCGCCAACGTCCTAGCATAAGCAAGGAAAAATAAAAGCTCATCAGGATCTAAACGCAAGACTCGAACGCAGGGATACTCATGATCCCGCACAATACTCCTATGTGGACAATCTCTTACGTGATCCAAAAACACTAGACCTCGCAAGAATACTCAACCTACCTCTGATACCAAATTGTAACACCTCCCCTGCAATGATCATATAACATGGGTCCGGTCGGGACCCCACTACATATAACCGCCACAACTTCAGTATTAAAAGATGATATTGACTACCCATTCTCAAAACTCAGACAACACAGCGGAAACAAACAAAAAACACAGAGATTGTCCATACTACATAGGTGTCCAACTGGCCTTAAGGCCATACAAATCCACAGTCCAAATCACCAAACATTCAACACAAAAGAACGTCCCAACAAAAGGGGACAGGTAATAGTTTTACCTAAACTACCTCGGCATGCAAGCCGGTTACAACAAAGTGTAATAATAAAAGTGCATGAAGACAGGGTAAACACTTCATGAGGCTTTAGGCCTTTTTGGCCGGCGCGCTGGGTCCAGCCTGCGATTCTTGCCCTGCAACCAAATCACAAAGAGCGGTAAACGAGGGTCAGCTATGGCTGACCACAAACGGTGTAACAACATCCCTCCTCCTGGCCGTCCTAGCGGACCCCGGGGAACTACTTCACCCTGCAAGTCAGCACTTCGTATGCAAATGTACATAAATGGAAAACAGCATAAAAACAGGTATGAGTGTCACATACAACATCCACGTTTCTATGTTGAGCAGATAATAAAAAGGGGCCTATCAGTGCAGAATGAATGCAAACCCGGGTTTCACCAAAGGCACCCTAAAGCGTATGAATCTATCACATCATCATGCATCATCATCATATCACAAACACAAGGGTACTTATCGTTTCCCCGCAAGGGCATCATAACCCAAGGCCAAGAGCTCTCGCTGAGACCCACCTCGCCTGGCTCACCACGCCATCGGGCTTGTCTAACAGCTCACACGCTCGGGCCGCCAACAACACACCAAGGCCGATACTAAGAATTCTGGCTAACCAAAACGTCCCAAGGCCCTGGACTTACTCTCGGGACAACGTCCACCGATTGCCTCGCCTGGCGACCGTCAACAGACTCATCCGTAGCACAGACATTCTCGTCAGTCAACAATCGAAGGGACTAATCTTGCCGGGACACTCTCCACACGTGAATCTCAGTCTTCACGGGATAGCCAGCCGACCACAAAGACCAATCGCGCCTTCGCACAACACTAGGCATCACAAGCCCCATAATCCGCACATTATTTCTCCGCCCTAAACCCAACGTTCGTTACCACACGAAGCTACAAGGGCATCACAACGACGAGTTCGCCGTAATCGGATTTCTAACAAAACCCCTAGAATGCGCGTAAATCAACATCACCGAATCGGACCAACGACCACAAATCCAGCTTCACCCACAATGCCTAATCCGCTAACGGAGCGGATCTCTAGTGCAAATCATGTCGGGGATGGACTCAATCAACCCGATGGTTCCTTTTGAACCAAGGCGACCCAGATCCCTCTCACTCGACGGATCCGGTGCCAAAATGCAGAAAATAAAGGGATGCCAAGCACACATCCTAAAGACCGGGAGGAGAAATGTCGTTACCTTTTGAGATCTCCTCCTAGCCATGAGAAGCTTGCAACCCAAGGGTGGAGAACAAGCGCCTTGACGCCCTCTACGCGTTGCCGGTTTCGGATCGGCGATCGGAGCTCCGAAGCTCCAACAATGGTGGATCTCCCCTCTTCTTCCTCCTTGCCCCCTTCTCCTTTCTCCAACCTAAGAGAGAGAAAAGGCTTGAAAATATGAGGGATTAACCCCTCATCCAAGCCCTAAAGCCCCCCAGCGAAACATCTCAGCCGCTGGATCAAATCCCGAATTATTTGATCGGTCGGATCGTCATTCCCGCACGATTTCGCGGAACAGAAATAAACAGGGCGCATGATTACAGGCGCACGATCACTGGTCGTGCGCGAAGAGGAGAATGGTCGTGCGATAAGCCGAGACAGAACTCCGATTCCTTGCGAGATACGCACGGTCTCTAGCGCACGATCATTGGTCGTGCGCGAAGAGGCCAATGGTCGTGCGCATAGAACTGTTGTGGAATTTTTAGCCTATCCTGAGCGCAGCATTACCACTCCGCCTACCTCGCTGAACTACGATTTTTGGGGTGTTACAACTCCACCCCCCCTTAAAAGAATTTCGTCCTCAAAATTCCAAATTTTAAACAGGAAATTCATAACGCATACCTGGAGCGAAAAGTTCTGGGAAATCCTCCCGCATCGCTTGCTCACGCTCCCAAGAGAATTCGTCTCGCCCGCAGTTGTCCCATCGCACCTTTACAAGTTTGACTTGCTTGTTACGCAACTGCCGGACTTCTGAATCCTCCACGCACACCGGGCGAACCCTCGCCCCCAAGTCCTCCATCACCGGCACCGCCGCCGCTTCGACCACGACGCTCGGCTCTACCAAAGCTTTCCTCAGCACGGAGACATGGAAAACTTCATGTAATCCACTTAACTCTGCGGACAACGCCAAACGATAGGCTGCTTCGCCTATACGCTCCGTAACCTCGAACGGACCCAAATATCTCGGACTCAACTTCTTGAGTCGCCGCACCCGCGAAACACCCTTGAACGGCTTGATCTTCAAGTAGACCATGTCGTCCACTGCAAACTCCACATTTTTGTGGCGCGCATTAAAATACTTCGCTTGTCGATCCTGAGCAACCTTCATGCGCTCCTGAATCGTCCGCACAATCTCGCAAGCTTCTTCCACCACTTGCTTTCCCAAAATCTTAGTGTCTCCGACCTCTGCCCAAGACATCGGCGTTCGACACTTCCTTCCATACATCGGCGCCATCTTGATACTCGCCTGGAAGCTATTATTATAGGCGAACTCCACCATGAAAAGGTGGTCTTCCCAACCTTTGCCAAAGTCGAGAGCACACATCCTCAACATGTCTTCCAACGTACGGTTCGTTCGCTCCGTCTGACCATCGGTCTGCGGATGGAACGCGGTACTAAACTTGAGCTTCGTGCCTAGACTTTTCTGCACTAATCTCCAGTCCTTCGAGGTGAATCGCCCATCGCGATCACTAACGATGCTCTTCGGAATCCCGTGCAACCGCACAATGTTTTGAACATAAAGCTCCACGAGCTTCTCCACGCCATCGCCCTTCTGATTCGGAATGAAGTGGGCCACCTTCGTCAGGCGATCCACTATCACCCAAATCGCATTGTTACCCTGCTGCGATCGAGGCAACCCATGCACAAAATCCATAGAGATGTCACCAAATTTCCATTCGTGAATGGGAAGAGGCTTCAAGAACCCACCGGGCCTTTGGCACTCAGCCTTCACCAAGGCACAAGTTTGACATCGGCTCACGTACTCGGCTACATCCCGCTTCATCCCAAGCCACCAAAAAGATTTCTTCAAATCCGCGTACATCTTTGTACTTCCTGGATGAACGGAGTACTTCGTAAAGTGAGCTTCAAACATCAACTCCTCGCGAAGCTTGCCGAAGCGCGGAACACAGATCCTTCCGTCTCTCCTCAGAATTCCACCAACCATCTCCAAAGCAGTGCCTTCGCTTTGCTGAGCCTCCAACACCAACTGTTGGCACTCCTCGTCCGCACTGGTCGCCTCTCGGATTCGATCCGTTACATCACACTGCATTTCAATCCAGTTCAAACGAGCTACACTAGACTCACCTCTAGCCACACAAGAAATGTCAAGGGACTCCAAGTCTCGAATCAAACCCTCGTTATGCGCCTCCATCCAATTATCTTGCCCGGAGTACTTCCTACTCAAAGCATCTGCCACCACGTTGGCTTTACCCGGCGTATATTGAATCTCCACGTCGTAGTCCCCAAGGAACTCGACCCACCTACGCTGCCGTATATTCAGGTCCTTTTGGTCTAGAAGATACCTCAAGCTTTTGTGATCTGTGAAGATCTCCACCTTCGCACCATAAACGTAGTGCCGCCACAACTTTAGCGCAAAGATTACCGCCGCCAACTCTAGATCGTGGACGGGATAATTCTTCTCATGAGTCTTTAACTGCCTTGACCCATAAGCGATCACCTTGCCGTGCTGCACCAGCACGCAACCCAACCCGCAACCTGACGCGTCGCTGAAAATCTGAAATCCTTCCGTCCCACTAGGAAGACTAAGGATTGGAGCGGACATCAACCTTTCCTTCAGATTCTCAAATGCACGGGCACACTCCGGTGTCCATACGAACCTTTGGTCCTTGCGAGTGAGAGTGGTGAGGGGCAACGCCATCCGCGAAAAGTTCTCCACGAACCTTCTGTAATAACCGGCTAGTCCAAGGAAACTCCGGACTTCCGCCACGGTTCTCAAAACAGACCAATCTCTAATGGCTTCAATCTTCGCTGGATCTACCGCCACCACATCTCCACTAATTACGTGACCCAAGAAAGCCACCTTCTCGATCCAAAACTCGCATTTTGAGAACTTAGCATAAAGCTGATTCTCCCTTAGAGTCTGCAATACTTGCCTCAAGTGAGACTCATGCTCTGCCTCCGATTTTGAATACACCAAAATGTCATCAATAAACACCACCACGAACGAATCTAAGAACGGGCGAAAAACCCTGTTCATCAAATCCGTGAACACAGATGGCGCGTTTGTCAGTCCGAACGGCATCACCGAAAACTCGTAGTGTCCATACCGAGTCCCAAACGCTGTCTTGGCAACGTCCTCTTCTCGAATCTTCAACTGGTAGTACCCCGATTTCAAATCCAACTTGAAGTACACCACCGACCCCACTAACTGGTCGAACAAATCATCGATTCGAGGAATCGGATATTTATTCTTAACGGTCAATTTATTCAATTCACGATAATCGATGCACAACCGCACACTTCCGTCTTTCTTCTTCACAAACAATACCGGCGCGCTCCACGGCGAAGAGCTGTGCCTAATGTACACTTGCTCTAACAACTCCTGCAACTGAACCTTTAACTCGGCCAGTTCCTTCTGTGCCATCCTAAACGGAGGACGCGACACCGGCCTCGCACCCGGTACCAACTCTATCGAGAAATCAATTTCACGCTGAGGAGGTGCTCCCGGAAGCTCCTCGGGGAATACATCCTCAAATTCTTTCACCACCGGGACTTCTCTAATAGCCAACTTTGTGGAGTTAGTCTCCAACAAAGCTAAGAACGCCTCGCCTCCTTGGTTTACCACACGCCTCATTTGCATAGCGGAAATCAGGGAGCAAGCCACTCCGCTTAGGCCTTCAAACTTGACCTTTGCTATACCTTCACCTATCAGGGTTACCACCTTCAACTGGCAGTCAATACTAGCTCGCTGCTACGCAAGCCAGTCCATTCCCAAGATAACATCGAATTCGGCTAGTGGCAGAATCGCTGCTACTAACACGAAATCACAATCGCCAATTTGCATCACAATGCGTCCCTTCCTCATGGTAGTCATGAAAGACCCATTCGGCATACGCACACTCAACTCCACTTCTTCCACTACGGACTCAGCACCAATCTTCCGGATAAAACTTTCCACAAGAAAAGAGTGTGATGCCCCCGTGTCGAACAACACTCGAGAGGGGTAGCCCGAAACTAGCACGAAACCTAACCACGTGCAAAACAAAATGAAAGGCCGCAACCTACATTATAGTAATAACGAAACTTAAACCTTTCGTACCTGTCACCACATCGGGTTGACATATCGCTTCCTGTTGCCCAAGATTATAGGCTCTAGGCTGCACTGGAGGGAACCGCGAAGCACTCGACTCCGCCGCTTTCCCCTTCTCTGCAACACTGGGACCCGAACGCACCGATTGTTCTTGTCTCGGCTCTGGCCCAGCTCCGCCCTCGGTACAAAAATGACTAATGTGACCCACCTTGCCACACTGGTAACAAGTAACCGGACCTTTGGAACGGAAATCTCCCGAAGGTGCGCCACTTCTCTCCCCAGGCCTATTAGGACGGGGCTTCTTCTTCCATCGGCTGCCCTCGGACTTCCACTGGGGCTGAGACTGAGAAGGCTTTCCTTCTCCCTGCCTTGCCGCAATACCCTTTCGCCGCTGAGTTCGCTCCAAGTCGCTCTCCAGCGTGCGAGCGGCTTCGACCAACTCATTGAATCCCGCATTCTTCAAGGCTTTGAGTGGTTGCCTTAAATTTTCCCTCAACCCTTGATAAAAGAGGTTATCTCTCTCTTCATCATCTGCCATAGTCGTACCCACATAACGACCCAACCGATTGAACTCTTGCAGATATTCATCCACTGTCTTCTCCCGCTTTGCCAAATGCAGAAACTGCCGCTGCAGTGCTAACCTTGTTGAAGCCGGAATGTAACGCTTTAGGAAAGCGTTTCCGAACTCCTCCATGGACGGAACACGCCCAACAAAATGTCGACCGTTATGGTTCACCCACCACAACTTTGCATCGCCCTCTTACATAAAGCTCGCAAAGTGAGACTGCCTCTCAGCTGGGGTCTCAGCTGCCTTCAAGAGGTCCTGGATCCTCGAAAGCCAATCCTCGGCATCCGTTGGAGTGCCCACTCCCTTGAATGTCGGAGGGTGGAAACTCAAGAAATACTTCATGAATCGATCACCCATCGGAATAGCTCTCTCCGCTAAAGGCTCTGCTTGCCTTACTTCGACCTCCGGTGTATCCGGCGTAGCCGCCGGAGTAACAGGAGTCACAACTTGCACTACCAGCGTAGTAACCCGTGGAATCGCTCCAGCTTGAGCCGCTACCATTGCCTCCGCTAGCATGCGACAGAAATCAGCCGGGGACATGCCCACATTCATGAGGCCTGGAGCAGTAGCACTGCTCCCCGAAGGCTCCTCTTGCCTCCTCGACATCCCCGCATCGTCGCCAACGTCCTAGCATAAGCAAGGAAAAAAACTCATCAAGATCTAAACGCAAGACTCGAACGCAGGGATACTCATGATCCCGCACAATACTCCAATGTGGACAATCTCTTACGCGATCCAAAAACACTAGACCTCGCAAGAATACTCAACCTATCTCTGATACCAAATTGTAACACCTCCCCTGCAATGATCATATAACATGGGTCCGGCCGGGACCCCACTACATATAACCGCCACAGCTTCAGTATTAAAAGATGATATTGACTACCCATTCTCAAAACTCAGACAACACAGCGGAAACAAATAGAAAACACAGAGATTGTCCATACTACATAGGAGTCCAACTGGCCTTAAGGCCATACAAATCCACAGTCCAAATCACCAAACATTCAACACAAAAGAACGTCCCAACAAAAGGGGACTGGTAATAGTTTTACCTAAACTACCTCGGCATGCAAGCCGGTTACAACAAAGTGTAATAATAAAAGTGCATGAAGACAGGGTAAACACTTCATGAGGCTTTAGGCCTTTTTGGCCGGCGCGCTTGGTCCAGCCTGCGATTCTTGCCCTGCAACCAAATCACAAAGAGCGGTAAACGAGGGTCAGCTATGGCTGACCACAAATGGTGTAACAACATCCCTCCTCCCGGCCGTCCTAGCGGACCCCGGGGAACTACTTCACCCTGCAAGTCAGCACTTCGTATGCAAATGTATATAAACGGAAAACAGCATAAAAACAGGTATGAGTGTCACATATAGCATCCACGTTTCTATGTTGAGCAGATAATAAAAAGGGGTCTATCAGTGCAGAATGAATGCAAACTCGGGTTTCACCCAAGGCACCCTAAAGCGTATGAATCTATCACATCATCATGCATCATCATCACATCACAAACACAAGGGTACTTATCGTTTCCCCACAAGGGCATCATAACCCAAGGCCAAGAGCTCTCGCTGAGACCCACCTCGCCTGGCTCACCACGCCATCGGGCTTGTCTAACAGCTCACACGCTCGGGCCGCCAACAACACACCAAGACCGATACTAAGAATTCTGGCTAACCAAAACGTCCCAAGGCCCTGGACTTACTCTCGGGACAACGTCCACCGATTGCCTCGCCTGGCGACCGTCAACGGACTCATCCGTAGCACAGACATTCTCGTCAGTCAACAATCGAAGGGACTAATCTTGCCAGGACACTCTCCACACGTGAATCTCAGTCTTCACGGGATAGCCAGCCGACCACAAAGACCAAACACGCCTTCGCACAACACTAGGCATCACAAGCCCCATAATCCGCACATTATTTCTCCGCCCTAAACCCAACGTTCGTTACCACACGAAGCTACAAGGGCATCACAACGACGAGTTCGCCGTAATCGGATTTCTAACAAAACCCCTAGAATGCGCGTAAATCAACATCACCGAATCGGACCAACGGCCACAAATCCGGCTTCACCCACAATGCCTAATCCGCTAACGGAGCGGATCTCTAGTGCAAATCATGTCGGGGACGGACTCAATCAACCCGATGGTTCCTTTTGAACCAAGGCGACCCGGATCCCTCTCACTCGACGGATTCGGTGCCAAAATGCAGAAAATAAAGGGATGCCAAGCAAGCATCCTAAAGACCGGGAGGAGAAATGTCGTTACCTTTTGAGATCTCCTCCTACCCATGAGAAGCTTGCAACCCAACGGTGGAGAAGAATCGCCTTGACGCCCTCTACGCGTTGCCAGTTTCGGATCGGCGATCGGAGCTCCGAAGCTCCAACAATGGCGGATCTCCCCTCTTCTTCCTCCTTGCCCCCTTCTCCTTTCTCCAACCTAAGAGAGAGAAAAGGCTTGAAAATATGAGGGATTAACCCCTCATCCAAGCCCTAAAGCCCCCCAGTGAAACATCTCAGCCGCTGGATCAAATACCGAATTATTTGATCGGTCGGATCGTCATCCCCGCACGATTTTGCGGAACAGAAATAAACAGGGCGCACGATCACAGGCGCACGATCACTGGTCGTGCGCGAAGAGGAGAATGGTCGTGCGATAAGCCGAGACAGAACTCCGATTCCTTGCGAGATACGCACGATCACTTGTCGTGCGCGAAGAGGCCAATGGTCGTGCGCATAGAACTGTTGTGGAATTTTTAGCCTATCCCGAGCGCAGCAATTGTAACACCCCAAGTCTGGTAGTTCCGCGAAGTAGGCGGAGTGGTAGTGCGGCACGTGAAGCAGGCTAGAATTTTCCCTGTCTGCTCTTAGCGCACGATCAGTGGCCTCATCGCGCACGACCAGTGATCGTGTGCCAGCGATCGTGCGTTAATTCAGAAGAGAATCGAGTTCTGTCCCGGACAGTGCGCACGACCATTTCCCTCGTCGCGCACGACCAGTGATCGTGCGCCAGCGATCGTGCGCTTATTCGCAAGAATTCAGAGTTCTGTCCCGGATAGTGCGCACGACCATTGCCCTCGTCGCGCACGACCACTGACCGTGCGCCTGTGATCGTGCGCCCTGTTTATTCTGTTCCGCGATTTTGAGCGGAGAAGAGGATCCGACCGATCAAATTTCTTGGAATTCGATCCAACGGCTGGGATTTGATGCTGGGGGGTCTTAGGGCTTTGGAGAGGGATTAAACCCTCATTATTTCATAGTGTTTCTCTCTCCTAGGCTAGAGGAAGAAGAAGGGGGCAAGGAAGAAGAAGAGGAGATTTCGCCATTGACGGAGCTCCGGAGCTCCGTTTCGCGAGCCGTTTCCAGATCCGGAGAGTGCAGCCCGGTGCGGTTCTTTCCCTCCGCGTAGAATCTCGGATCCATGGCGAAGAGGAACACGTCTAGGGTAACGATTCTTCCTCCCGAACTTTGGACTTGTATTTGTCCATTTATTCCTCTTTCTTTGCTTGCATGAGGTATCTCTTTCACCAAATGGGTGAAGTGTAGGATTTCCTCAAGTCCTTCGGGACTCCGGGTAGATTGTGTCCGTCCCCGGCATATTGCATGTAGAAAATCCGGTAGTCGTGCGGATTTAGGAATTTTGTGTGAAGCCTATTCGTGGCCGTGAGCCCGAATCGGTGATGCTTGATTTGCGACGTTGCATTTAGGTTAGACCTAGAATGCGTGCCGGAGAATGACTCCGTGAACTCACCTATAGTATTGCGGGAGTTAAGTGTAGGCGTCTTGTGAAGATCCCTACGAAAGCCCCATGCTTTGAGTTTTGGATGAAGGCAAACCTTCACCACGTTATTGATGCGGAGCGTATGTACCTCCCTTGTTGAGAATTCGCGAAGCCTAGATCCTTGTGAAGGGGTTAGGTGCGTAGCGTATATTTTTGTGTAGCACTGGAAAGTGCTAAACCCTTACGGGCCGAGGTGAAGCCGTACCCGCGTCGTGCGATAGATCGCGACGATTAGAGCACGGGCAAAGCTGAACCGAACCCGTTTCCATGCAGATCGGCGAGAGGTCCCTTCCTCATGAAGGCCGTGTGATCATGGGAGAGGTCGTGGAAGGTGTCATACCTAGACCGACCAAAAGCTCTTGTTTCCCACCTAAGGTTGTGACCCTTAGGGTGGAGTGTTGTGAATTTGATGTTATGTTTAGCCTCATGCGATTTGCTTAGGCGGTTGTGGGAAACCTTCGGGTGAACCCAACCAACATCACGTGCATACCTAGGTTCCCTTCTTTTTGATGCTCAACCTAGAAGATTGATTGTGCTTGAAACCTCACCTTGTGTAGTTGCACTCTCTTTAGATTTAGTACTTGTGCTAGTATGGCTTACTTGCAGGGTAGAATCTCCGCCACCCCGGGAAAGGGGTGGGGTCGTTATAATTTGGTCAGCTGTGCTGACCGTTGCTTTGTTTACCACCGCTTGGTGGAATGTTCTTATGCAGGTGCAGGTGAGCCTAGCGGGAAATAGCGGGCGTTGGTCCTTTTGCTGTCCTTTTGCTGAGTTGGCCCTCGAAGGCCAGCCTTTTTCCTGTTTTCTCATGTATTGCCGGCCTGCGTGCCGATGTATGCTTTTTGGAGTTTTGTACATTGATTTGATGTAAGGCCCTAAGGCCGTAACTCTTATTTGTGGATTCATTCCTATGATAGTGGACATGTCTATTTGAATGGTTTAATTAATGCTTCCGCTTACGTTTTGTACTCTCGTTAGTTGTTACTTTTCTGGTTATCACCTTTTAACTCCTAGCTAGTGTGGTTTGTATGGCGTGGGGTCCCGGCCGGACCTGCTGTTATACTTTTTGTACTGGCAGGGTGTTACAATTTGGTATCGGACTTAAGGCGTCGATCCGTAGTTTAGCGAATTCGGGACGAATTCCTTTTAAGGGGTGGTGCGCACGGGCTGTGCATTCACCTAAAACGACAAAAACTAATAAGAATGTCCACTTAGGAATGAAAAAACATACTTGTTTGCGGAACCTGAGCGTTCCATGATTGATGTTTGATATGTTTAGGGTCACTAAATTGTGCCTTGCATGATTATAGGTGACTAGAAGTGCTGCGGGGCGGTCTCAACCCCGTAACACCGCTGAAAGTAGTGGGTCGGCTGAGGTGCCAGCGACCACTCCTTCGGCTGAGATGATCAGAATGGTCGCAGAAGCAGTCTTCGCGATGATCAATGCTCAACCGCAAAGGCTTGCACAGCCTGCTACGCCTACTACTGATGCAGCCCCGGTAGTTGAACCTGCAGTGGAACCTGCGGTAGCACCAAGGGTTGATGCCCCTGTGCCAGTAGCTGCAGTGGAACCGGCGTTAGCACCAAGGGTGGAGCGTCAAGTTGCGCAAGTAGTTGCGGGGCGAGCGCGTGACCAACAATTAAAGCACTTCTTGAGCTTTAATCCTCCTACCTTCTCGGGATCTGAGTCCCCAACGGAGGCAGAAGACTGGTTGTCAAGAGTTAGAAGAACTCTGAGGGCGACGGCGACGGACGAAGCCATGATGGTCACCTTAGCCACTTTCCTTCTTGACGGAGAGGCTGTGCTGTGGTGGGAAGAGCAGGAACTGCACAAGTTCGGCGATAGAGACATTACTGAAATAACAATGGCTGAGTTTTCAAAGTCGTTCCTCCAGCGGTTTATCCCCTCTGCCCAACGCATTGCGTTACAAAACCAGTTCCTGAGGTTAACTCAAGGTGATCGCTCCGTTGACGATTACTTACATGAGTTTACCAGACTGAGTCGCTATGCGGGGGCATTGGTGGAGGATGAGGAGACGAAGACGAATAAATTCTATGAAGGGCTTCGGGACGAGTTGAGGCTGCTCCTTGCAGGCCCTATGACGTTTGGCTTCCAAGTGATGGTGCAAACCGCCAGATCTTTGGAGTTGGACATGAAGAGGGTACAAGCAAAGAGTGTTGTAAAGAAACCCGAGTTTCATGCGCCGGCCTCTCAGTCCAAGCCGGACTTCAGAAGGAACAAGCGGAAGTTCAAGCAGGCGGAACCAGCTTCTTCGAATGTTTCGGGAGCCACGACCGCGCGGACTCCTATTACGTGTTTCACCTGCGGGAAGGTGGGACACAAAGCTGCGGTGTGTCGAAGTGGTCCCCCAAAGGCGGCAAATCGAGCAGTGGATTATGCTCGGGCTGCGGAAAAGGGCAAAGCGGCAGAGTCTTCGGCCTCCCAACACATTCCGACTCAGCCGAGAGTCTATTCGCTTGGCCAACAAGAAGCCATACGACAAACCGATGTCGTCACAGGTACGAATTAGAAGTTAGCTTTTACAGCTATGTATATGATTCTTTCGGTTGTACGACTGTATGTGTTATTTGTGTACAATTAGGTTTCGTCCTAATTTTCAACTATCCGGCGAGAGCTCTATTCGATACGGGTGCATCGCACTCTTTTCTGTCTGAGGACTTCGTGGTGCGAATCGGAGTGCCGTCTACCTTTGTAGAGGATAGATTGGAAGTAGTGCTACCCAATGGATCTCGAATGAGTGCGGATAGGAAGAGCCGTGTGAAGGTGCGGATCGGAAGTCAAGATTTCGACTTGGAAGCGTCGTTACTACCGTTAGCTGAATTCGATGTGATCTTCGGCATGGACTGGCTCTCGGAGCAGCGAGCATGCATAGATTGCAATACAAAGGAGATCACTCTGGGAACGAACACCGACGATGAAACCACATTCGCCGGTATGCGAGGAGCGAGCAAGACGCTGATGTCTGCTCTCCAGGTGGTTAAGGCGGTGAGAAAAGGCGCCGAGTTGTTCTTCACCTTGTTGGAAGCTTCGGAGCCAAAGCCCAAGTTGTGTGATGTCCCAGTTGTAGCGGAATACGCCGACGTGTTTCCTAATGAACTCCCTGGTGCTCCGCCTCATCGGGAGATTGATTTCTGTATCGAGTTGGTGCCAGGTGCCAAACCTGTGGCCCGCTCACCATACCGAATAGCGCCAAAGGAATTGGCAGAGTTGAAGGTCCAATTGCAAGAGCTGCTAGAGCAAGGCTACGTACGTCCAAGTTCTTCGCCTTGGAGTGCACCGGTCCTCTTTGTGAAAAAGAAGGATGGGAGCTTGCGTCTATGTATCGATTATAGAGAGCTAAACAAGTTGACCGAGAAAAACCGATATCCGATTCCTAGAATCGATGATCTATTCGACCAACTGATGGGGTCGACGGTTTACTCCAAGCTAGACCTAAGGTCCGGCTACTATCAACTGCGAATAAGGGAATGCGACATCCCAAAGACAGCGTTCAGTACCCGCTTTGGGCACTTTGAGTTCACGGTAACGCCGTTCGGTCTATCCAACGCACCGTCGGTATTCATGGACTTGATGAATAGGACATTCCGAGAATATTTAGATCAATTTGTGATCGTCTTCATCGACGACATTTTGGTATACTCTCAGTCGGAAGAGGAGCATGTAGGGCATCTGCACGCAGTCCTGAGCACCTTGAGGAGGAGTCAGCTATATGCCAAGTTCTCCAAGTGCGAGTTTTGGCTACCGTCAGTGGCATTCCTTGGTCATGTTGTTAGTGGCGAAGGAATTGCAGTTGATCCGTCGAAGATAGAAGCGATCCAAGCGTGGCCTTTGTTGAAAAACGTAGCGGAAGTCCGAAGTTTCTTAGGACTTGCCGGCTATTATAGGCGCTTTGTGGAAAACTTCTCGAGGATCGCACTTCCTCTCACAAAACTGACTAGGAAGGATCATAAGTTCGTTTGGTCGCCCGAGTGCGCACGAGCTTTTGAAGAGCTAAAGAGCCGTCTGACCACGGCGCCCATTCTATGCTCGCCACAAGGTACGGAAGGCTACGAAATATATAGCGACGCCTCAGGAAGTGGTTTGGGTTGTGTCCTAGTGCAGTTCGGGAAGGTAATTGCCTACGGCTCCCGGCAACTGAAGGTTCACGAGAGGAATTACCCGGTCCATGATTTGGAGCTAGCGGCCGTGGTTTTTGCCCTCAAACTTTGGAGACACTATCTATATGGCGTGAAGATCGATATCTTTACCGACCATAAGAGCCTCAAGTACTTACTAGACCAAAGGGAGTTGAACATGCGCCAAAGGAGGTGGATGGAGTTCCTTGGGGACTACACCTTCGATATCAAATATACTCCCGGTAAAGGAAACGTAGTTGCAGACGCGTTGAGTCGTCGGGCTCCCGCGCAAGCAAATTGGATTTTGATGCACGATGAGCGTCTAGTCCGTGAGCTAGAAGAAATGGAGATCATATGCATTGATAGGAGAACGTCTACTTCAGCATGCTTGAACTGGACGGAAGTTCACTACGACCTTGCCGACCGAGTTCGACAAGCATTGGAGTTGGACGAGAGCTTGAAACGATACAAAGCGGAAACCGTTGAAGGGTTAAACGCTGATTTCTCTTTCGAAGACGACCTTATGTGGAAGCAGGAAAGGTTATGCATCCCAAACGTTGGTACTCTACGGGCGGAATTGATGTACGAGGCTCATCATACCAAGTACTCGATCCACCCGGGGAGCACTAAAATGTTTATGGATATGAAGAAACTGTTCTGGTGGCCGGGCATGAAGAAAGACATTGCCCTTTACGTGGCCAAGTGTCATACTTGCGCGTTGGTGAAAGCGGAATGTCAACGTCCCGGTGGGTTCCTGAAGTCCTTGCCGATTCCGGAGTGGAAGTTTGATGATATTTCGATGGATTTCGTGCACGGATTGCCGAGATCGCAACATGGAAACGACGCCATATGGGTGATCGTGGACCGTTTGATAAAGGTATCACACTTCATTCCGAACCGGAAGGATGATTCTGTAGAGAAGCTAGCAAAGCTCTATGTGGATAGTATCGTGAGACTGCACGGTGTCCCTCGTAGCATGGTCAGCGATCGTGACGGGCGTTTCACGTCGAAAGATTGGAGGCTTATCCATGAACTGTTGGGCACAAAATTGAAGTTCAGCACGGCCTTCCACCCGCAAACGGATGGACAGACCGAGAGAACCAACAGGACTATGGAGGATATGCTCCGAATGTGCGCTCTAGACTTTGGAAAGAGGTGGGAGGATCACCTCTATATGATCGAATTCGCCTACAATAATAGCTACCAAGCCAGCATAAAGATGGCTCCTTTCGAGGCCCTCTATGGTAAGAAGTGTCGTACGCCGTTGTCTTGGGCGGAAACGGGCGATACTAAGCTATTGAAGCGAAAGGATGTTGAAGAAGCAACTTCGACGATCCGGGCTATACGCGAAAGGCTATTGGTTGCCCAGGATAGGCAAGCAAAGTATTTCAACGCCAAGCATAGGAACTTAGAGTTCGCCGTCGGTGACCGGGTTTACTTGAAGATCAAACCGTTCAAAGGGGTATCAAGGATTCGACGCTTGAAAAAGCTCAGTCCGAGGTACTTAGGACCGTTCGAGATCGTGGAGCGTGTTGGTGATGGGGCTTATCGGCTTGCACTATCTGCAGAGCTGAGCGGTCTGCACGACGTGTTCCACATTTCAGTGTTGAGGAAGGCAGTGCAAGAGCCTACTCATATCGTTGCGGTCGGCAAAGTTCCGGTCGATAGTGGGTTGTCGACGAAAGTCAAGCCTTTACGCATCGAAGATACCGAAGTAAAGCAGCTGCGGAACAAGTCCATTCGGATGGTAAAAGTCCGGTGGGATAACTGCGGCCGAGAGGAGCTCTCTTGGGAGAGAGAGCAAACGATGCTTGCGGAGTATCCCGAGCTATTTCCCTCAGGTAAAGTATAACTGTAATTTATGCTATTACTGTTTCCTGGATTTCGGGACGAAATTCTTTTAAGGAGGGTGGAGTTGTAACACCCCAAGTCTGGTAGTTCCGCGAAGTAGGCGGAGTGGTAGTGCGGCACGTGAAGCAGGCTAGAATTTTCCCTGTCTGCTCTTAGCGCACGATCAGTGGCCTCATCGCGCACGACCAGTGATCGTGTGCCAGCGATCGTGCGTTAATTCAGAAGAGAATCGAGTTCTGTCCCGGACAGTGCGCACGACCATTTCCCTCTTCGCGCACGACCAGTGATCGTGCGCCAGCGATCGTGCGCTTATTCACAAGAATTCAGAGTTCTGTCCCGGATAGTGCGCACGACCATTGCCCTCGTCGCGCACGACCACTGACCGTGCGCCTGTGATCGTGCGCCCTGTTTATTCTGTTCCGCGATTTTGAGCGGAGAAGAGGATCCGACCGATCAAATTTCTTGGAATTCGATCCAACGGCTGGGATTTGATGCTGGGGGGTCTTATGGCTTTGGAGAGGGATTAAACCCTCATTATTTCATAGTGTTTCTCTCTCCTAGGCTAGAGGAAGAAGAAGGGGGCAAGGAAGAAGAAGAGGAGATTTCGCCATTGACGGAGCTCCGGAGCTCCGTTTCGCGAGCCGTTTCCAGATCCGGAGAGTGCAGCCCGGTGCGGTTCTTTCCCTCCGCGTAGAATCTCGGATCCATGGCGAAGAGGAACACGTCTAGGGTAACGATTCTTCCTCCCGAACTTTGGACTTGTATTTGTCCATTTATTCCTCTTTCTTTGCTTGCATGAGGTATCTCTTTCACCAAATGGGTGAAGTGTAGGATTTCCTCAAGTCCTTCGGGACTCCGGGTAGATTGTGTCCGTCCCCAGCATATTGCATGTAGAAAATCCGGTAGTCGTGCGGATTTAGGCATTTTGTGTGAAGCCTATTCGTGGCCGTGAGCCCGAATCGGTGATGCTTGATTTGCGACGTTGCATTTAGGTTAGACCTAGAATGCGTGCCGGAGAATGACTTCGTGAACTCACCTATAGTATTGCGGGAGTTAAGTGTAGGCGTCTTGTGAAGATCCCTACGAAAGCCCCATGCTTTGAGTTTTGGATGAAGGCAAACCTTCACCACGTTATTGATGCGGAGCGTATGTACCTCCCTTGTTGAGAATTCGCGAAGCCTAGATCCTTGTGAAGGGGTTAGGTGCGTAGCGTATATTTTTGTGTAGCACTGGAAAGTGCTAAACCCTTACGGGCCGAGGTGAAGCCGTACCCGCGTCGTGCGATAGATCGCGACGATTAGAGCACGGGCAAAGCTGAACCGAACCCGTTTCCATGCAGATCGGCGAGAGGTCCCTTCCTCATGAAGGCCGTGTGATCATGGGAGAGGTCGTGGAAGGTGTCATACCTAGACCGACCAAAAGCTCTTGTTTCCCACCTAAGGTTGTGACCCTTAGGGTGGAGTGTTGTGAATTTGATGTTATGTTTAGCCTCATGCGATTTGCTTAGGCGGTTGTGGGAAACCTTCGGGTGAACCCAACCAACATCACGTGCATACCTAGGTTCCCTTCTTTTTGATGCTCAACCTAGAAGATTGATTGTGCTTGAAACCTCACCTTGTGTAGTTGCACTCTCTTTAGATTTAGTACTTGTGCTAGTATGGCTTACTTGCAGGGTAGAATCTCCGCCACCCCGGGAAAGGGGTGGGGTCGTTATAATTTGGTCAGCTGTGCTGACCGTTGCTTTGTTTACCACCGCTTGGTGGAATGTTCTTATGCAGGTGCAGGTGAGCCTAGCGGGAAATAGCGGGCGTTGGTCCTTTTGCTGTCCTTTTGCTGAGTTGGCCCTCGAAGGCCAGCCTTTTTCCTGTTTTCTCATGTATTGTCGGCCTGCGTGCCGATGTATGCTTTTTGGAGTTTTGTACATTGATTTGATGTAAGGCCCTAAGGCCGTAACTCTTATTTCTGGATTCATTCCTATGATAGTGGACATGTCTATTTGAATGGTTTAATTAATGCTTCCGCTTACGTTTTGTACTCTCGTTAGTTGTTACTTTTCTGGTTATCACCTTTTAACTCCTAGCTAGTGTGGTTTGTATGGCGTGGGGTCCCGGCCGGACCTGCTGTTATACTTTTTGTACTGGCAGGGTGTTACAGCAATACCACTCCGCCTACCTCGCTGAACTACGATTTTTGGGGTGTTACACCCCTACCCCTCTATTTATAGACATGGGGCCTGCCCGAACGGGCAGATCTGAATGGTAATGGGCTGCCCGAAACTAGTAAGATCGCCTGAGACCGCTGCTGAGACCGCCGAGATCGTCTGGACCAGCTGAGACCACCCGGGACAAGCTGAGATCGTCTGGACCTGCTGCTGAGACTGCTGAGATCGCTGAGATCGTCTGGACCTGCATCACCTGAACAGATCACACAAAACAGAATCAGTACATGACCGAGACCCTCTGGAGCAAGATCGCCCAGGAGGGGCGATCTCCCTGTGAGATCGCCCAGGAGGGGCGATCTCTCCTATGAGATCGCCATCTCTCCTATGAGATCGCCCAGGAGGGGCGATCTCTCCTGCGAGATCGCCCATGAGGGGCGATCTCTCCTGCGAGATCGCCCAGGAGGGGCGATCTCTCCTGCAAGATCGCCCAAGAGGGGCGATCTCTCCTCTACGAGATCGCCCAGGACGGGCGATCTCCCCGCGAGATCGCCCAGGAGGGGCGATCCCCCTGCAAGGTCGCCCGGATGGGGCGATCTCCCTGCGAGGTCGCCTGGAAGGGGCGGCCTTCTCCTTAGGAGATCACCCAGGAGGGGCGATCTCCTCCCTGCGAGGTCGCCCGGGAGGGGCGGACTGCTCCTTGGGAGATCGCCCAGGAGGGGCGATCTCCTCCCTGCGAGGTCGCCCAGGAGGGGCGGCCTGATCCTTGGGAGATCGCCCAGGAGGGGCGATCTCCTCCCTGCGAGGTTGCCCGGGAGGGGCAGCCTGCTCCTTGGGAGATCGCCCAGGAGGGGAGATCTCCTCCCTGCTAGGTCGTCCGGGAGGGGCGGCCTGCTCCTTGGGAGATTGCCCAGGAGGGGCGATCTCCACCCTGCGAGGTCTCCCGGGAGGGGCGGCCTGCTCTATAGGAGATCGCTCAGGAGGGGCG
Organism: Dactylorhiza incarnata; assembly: GCA_033032865.1. Taxonomy (NCBI): domain Eukaryota; kingdom Viridiplantae; phylum Streptophyta; class Magnoliopsida; order Asparagales; family Orchidaceae; genus Dactylorhiza; species Dactylorhiza incarnata. Next base: position 6,499,778 of record JAWHQI010000080.1, read on the forward strand.
ATCTCCTCCCTGCGAGGTCGCCCGGGAGGGGCGGCCTGCTCCTTGGGAGATCGCCCAGGAGGGGCGATCTCCTCCCTGCGAGGTCGCCCGGGAGGGGCGACCTGCTCCTTAGGAGATTGCCCAGGAGGGGCGATCTCCTCCCTGCGAGGTCGCCCGGGAGGGGCGGCCTGCTCCTCGAGGTCGCCCGGAAGGGGCGACCTCCCTCTACGAGGTCGCCCAGGAGGGGCGACCTGCCTCTACGAGGTCTCCCAGGAGGGGCGACCAACCTCCTGCGCGAGACCGCTTGGGCTCGATGAGACCCCCCCCCCGGAGGAGCGAGATCGGCCCGGATCTCCGTATATACCGTAATACCTAAAAAAGTTAGCTCGGAAGGGGATCGCCGATTTCTGGGTAAACATTGTGTTTTAGAAAATTATTTAAGCACAAAAAGATAAATTATGCAAACACAAGAGGACATTTTCGAACAACTCAAAATATCATGATTTAAGTGATAAGTAAATAAAATGGTTCATACAATGAGTAAAATAAGTATGTTCTAAGATTAAAAACTACCTGGACTAAATGTTTACACCCTAGCCCCGTACTAAGTGATGGATGAGCATGAGGAGCTGCACACATTCCATAGGTTGGGGTTGTTAGTCTCATATGCGCACACTGGAGAACACTCAACCTAGCACTCTTTCCCCACAGTGCCTCGCAAGGCCCCACTGGAACCCTCCCCGGTTAAGGATAAGACATGACTTAGAGGTTAGGTCTCTAATGCATACAACCCTACGCCCCTGATATTGTGAGATATGAAGTCATAGGTCAATAATCTTTGGAAACCTATGCTCTTAAACTATGGGTTGATTTATAAACTATTGTTTTTATTTAATGTGAAGAATTATAGAAAAATATAAAGCCACATAGTTTTTCTACTTTTATGAGATGATGATATGAGATAACTAGCGCAATTACTAATAGTCAATAAGTGATAATGCTAGTATGATGAGTTTTGGGTTTAATGCCACGTCATAAGATTAACATTAATATTGCATGTATTCCAAAATAGAGTTTCAAATTATAGATCTAGAATAAAGTGATGATTTAGTTTGATTTATTCGTATTATTACAAAGATGATTCTAGAGCCTACATATATGTGAGATACATGCAATCAATAGCAAAGCATATCAATACACCAAATATTGTAAAGAAAACATTATTCATATTTTTATCATAAGATTCATAATTCCTAGGTGATAGACATTATTGATTTGAGATATTTCTTGATAGAACATGAATTATGATTTATGATTATAGAGAATTTTGCATAGAAGATATGTTAGATCATCACGATGTATGTGAATTCTATTCCTTCTAGACTTATGACAATATGATGTGGTGATTTTCTTTTGAATGAGCATGTTTGATTTGTAAGTCAAGAAAATGATGATCATGCAATCATATCAAAGACAAAGATCACATATATAATGTTTTGATTTTTTTCAATAAAATTGCATTCAATAATTGAATTTATTGATCTTTGGTTTTGCATGATAATATATGATTCATGATACAATATTCATATATATTTGAATGATTAATCCATAAACTATGTGTTTATTGGAATTTTAGTATTCTATTATAATTTCAAATCATATAGATATCAGAAATTTGATTAACATTGTAGATGTTATACCTAACATATAAATTTAAGCATAAACTAAGAAGTGATGCTAGGATGATGAGTTTGAATGCAATGTTATTATATATGATTTAATGGAGATAATGTTGCATGTAATATGAGAGGATTTCAAAATAATTTTCTTTAGACCTAGAAAGGAATGATTAAACTTTTGATTTGAACTTAATGATACAAGATGATTCTAATGTCTAAATACATGCAAACAATAGAGATGCATATCACACAGAAAACAAGATATGAAACTATAATACCAATAGCCATCACATATTTCATAATTCCTAAGGTTGATAGTATTAGTTGATTTAAGATAATTCTTGTTAGATCATGAATTATGATATATGATTATAGTGAATTTTAGCATATGATATTAATAGATCATGATGGTGATTATATAGTTCATATTCATCCTTTTTAATATGTAGTGACTGCTTGTAAAGTGAATATTATACTACATATATAAAAGGACAAAAGAAAATTTTGTTTTGGTTATTTTGAATTGTTTTGTAAATTTTCTTTTTGATTTTAATACAAGGTATCTGAAAGTAGAAGATAACGATACTTAACATAGTAAAATAATTTTTCAGAAAATAATAATTAGAAAAATCTGAATTTTTTAGGAAAATAGGCTACCGCCGGCATTAGTGATAACGCCTGGCGTTAGCAACTCCTGGTTTTTGATTTACAATTTTGAGTTACAATTTTTGATTTAAAAACACATGGTTTCTTTTATATCATTTGATTCCAATTTTTCTCGATTATGATTTTTCAATACAGGGGCTATCATATGCAACAAAGAAATTAGACAAATACACAATAAGTTGTGCATTTAATATTTTGAGCCCAAGACCCCTAAATAAACCATTTAAATCCATTCTTTAAACTAATTTCATTAGTCTTGATAATAATTTCAATATTCAATTTATAATGAATAATTCAAGACATTTATGGGTAAATGATTTAAAAGGATAAAAATTAAAAAGATGAAAGATAGGTCACTTTTAAACACATATGACTTTTTATTCAATTTGATTTATATGTTATAAAGCTTTAAATGATAAAGTCATATTTAAATATTTTTGAGGTGACCAAGGCATGTTAGCTTAAGTAAAAATAAATAATAAAAAGCAACAAAGAAAAAGAAATTAAGCATATCATGAAGTAGAGAAATGATATTTCGTTTTTAATTATTTCTACTTCATGCAAATGATTGGATACTAATGAATGAGAGATTTAGGTATACAAAGGGGACCAAGTGGGATGGTTCCTTTGGGTACCCAAATACATCGTGTTGGCTTTTGGTGAGACAAGGATGAATGAGACCATTCAATTAAAGTTGATGTGTCATTTTTCTTTATGGGTCTCCATTCATACCTTGGTTGTTTATCACTCAAATCCATATAATGATTATGTGACATCTTTATATGATTATAGTTGTTTGAAAAATAATTCATTTGTGATTTATGTTTGTTCAAATTATTTTTCAAAATAGATTGATGTTGATAATCATAATGAATTTTATTATATAGATTCTTTGAAAGTTTATAAGAGTGATTGTCTTTCTTTAGAAGTGATTGTTGATAGAGTGGGTTACAATATGTGTTAAATGATTGGTTCTTATTTTGATGATTTTCATTTCCACTATTTTTTATAGACATACTCTTATAAAGTGAAGGAAAATATTTTATAGTTTGATTTTCATGAATTAGAGTTTTTAAATATGAGTCATGATTGAAAATATATTGATACTTATAATAGTGACTCTTAAGAATTTTGTGAGGATCATAATTCTTTTTGAAACTAAACTCCTTTTAAGTTGATGTGTGAAAATGATCCTTTTTAGAAATGATTTTGTAAGTTAATTTATCTTTGTTATTCAAAATCTTATGATGAATGACATTACTAGAAATTAGAACTTTTCAACAAAAGATTTTAATTGTCTTAACTTACAAGTTAAAGCATCATTTTCAATTATCAATTTTTCATTATGCTTTTTAGAAACTAAGAGCCCTTTTTCAATATCCTTGAATTTTTCTTTTAATAGATTGCAATCTAAACAAGGAATTTTAACTAAAGAGCATGAAAGAGAATTTAACACATCAATATTTGATTCTACTATATCGTTTGCTTTTAAAGATTTATTTTCTAAACGTAATTTAGAATTAGCAATTTTCAACTTTAAAATTTTACGTTTAGCAATTTTAAGCATACGAGATATAGAAATAGAATTTGTTACAAAAAGAGAAGTTTTTGAATTTCTTACATTGTTATGGGATGAGGCGAGATTTGAACCAAGGGTTCTTTTGACATCTTCTTCGCATTCCACTTCCATAGTTGAATTTCCGTCTTCTATTTTGCTTGATGTGTTGCCATCATTTGAGTCTAATATTGTGACAATGCATTTTTCTTTCTTAGAAAGATCTTCCTCCAAACATAAGTCCTCATCGGTTTCTTCTCTTGGATCCATAAGGAATTGCTCTTGTTCATCATCTGTGGAAGGAAGACTATAAGAATTCTCAAGAAATTTCCAAACTTCATAAGCAGTAGGAAGTGTATAAATAAGTTTGACAATATTTTGATCTAGTGCACAATATAGACTATTCATTGATTTGGCATTTTAAAATATTTCATTTTTATTTAAAATACTTGGGGGCATTTTAATTGTAATATTCCAAACTTCAATATCCAAAGATTTAAAAAAAATTTCCATAAGAGTTTTCCACTCATTCTAACTTTCACCCATAAATAATGGTGGACATAAGGATTTTTCATTTTCATAAAAACTTCCCCTTCTAGTGGATGCGAGATCATGAAGAGCCATTATTCCCGGTTTTTAAACCGATTTGGAATAACCTCCCTCTGATACCACTTGTTGGATCGATAAGCGCCCTTAGAGGGGGGGGGGGGTGAATAAGGGAATAAAATTCTTTTTGTAATATTAAGCAATTTACTATATTGTTTTAAAGTTAACGAGATAGCAAAATAACAATTTAGCAAAAAGTAATTTGCAATAATAAAATTTAGAAACAAGTGCCAAATTGTTATATGATGAAAGAGATTAAAATAAATAATTTAGATAAAGTGATTGAATTGAAAGCTTAGTAACCAATATAGTAAAATTTATGCCAAATGAAAGAAATCAAGTAAACACAAAAAGAGACATGATTGTATTATATGAAAAAAGTGTTTACATAAATTTGATTTCAATATCGCTAGAAATCGGAGGCGTACAAAAGTAAATATCTTTTCCTTTTCTATACCGACTTGTATCCCCACAAACGGGTTGGCTTTAGCCAATCCTTCCCTGGATATGGCCTCAAGCCGCTCTAGCCAATCCTTCCCCGGATATGGCCTCGAGCACCCCTAGATCTAATCTCCTAGACCTAGTCGCCAACTCACGCGGTGAATTACCCCCTAAACCGCGCAAGGACCTAGTTGCCAACACAAGGCGAATTCTCTATACGGTTACAAAATGGAATAAAATGAAAATAATGATAATAACAATAAAAACTCCCTATATGAGATCTTCTGAAGTTGGAGATGAAGGGTCACTGTAGTATGAGCGAGGTCGAAGTGATCGTCCTTCGGATGTAGCGTGACGTAGTCCTCCACCAGAATTCTCCTTAAGCTTTTTAAGGGAGATCCATCGTCGGCAGCATAACAACAATGGAATTTTGGCACTTGTATTCTCTCTGGGATGGATTGCCAAAATGGGAGAGAAGCCATCAATTAATAGAACTTGGAGATAGCGCCTGTGGTAGCTCCTAACGCCTATAGTAGCGTTCGTGTGGAGGCGGTTACGAAATCGTCGGCGGCGTGTCATTGTGGCATGAACTAGAGCTAGCGCCAGGCGGTAGCACTAGCGCCTGCGGTAGCGCTAGCGCTAGGCGGTATCGCTAGCGCTGGCGGTAGTGTTCCTTTCAAAAAGTTGATTTTAGCTGCTTTCTACCTGTGGAGTATTGCACCTATAATTCCTGCACACTATAAACACACGATAAGCAAGATCAAGTACAATATGAGATTTGTTATTCTCAAACAAAGGGATGTGACACACATGTACAACAGTAACAAGTGCTAAGTGCAATATGAACATGGAGATTGGAGAAAAACTTTTCGAAGCGCCGACAACGCTCTTAAAGATGAAAGACTTCGACCTGATCTTGGTCATGAATTGGCTGCACGGGAACCATGCAAGGATTGACTTCCCGGCAAGGAGGATTGTTCTAAGGCATGAAGACTCGGAAGTAGTAGTCGAAGGTATTAGTCCCACCTCCCGTCTTTTATTATCGTCTATTCAGGCCGCCAAGGCCCACCTATAGGGAGATGAAGTGTATCAGGTGTTGTTCGAGATGATTGAGGTCAAAAATTCTGTGTCAAGCATTCCAGTCGTGCGAGGTTTTGCAGATGTATTCCCGGAGAAGTTACCAGGGCTTCCATCAAACCGCGAGAAGGATTTTCAAATCCAGCTAGTGCCTGGGGCTAAGTTGATATCTAGAGCTCCTTATCGGATGGCCTCAAAGGAGCTAGTGGAGTTTTGGAGCCAGCTACAGGAGCTGGTGGAAGCAGGGTTCGTTAGACCGAGTTCCTCAACTTGGGGAGCTCCTGTGCTATTTATGAAGAAGAAGGATAGGGCGGTCAGATTGTGCATCGATTATAGGGCACTAAATAGGTTGACGGTCCAAAACACGTATCTGTTGCCTAAGATCGATGAGATATTTGACCAGCTAGAGGGAGCGCATTGCTTGTCGAAGATAGATTTGAGGTCGGGCTATTATCAGATGTGGATTCAATAGGAGGACATCTCGAAGACAACTTTCAGCAGTCGATACGGATTGTATGAGTTCACTGTGATGCCCTTCGGGCTCACAAATGCACCATCATCATTTATGAGTCTGATGAATCGTGTATTCGAGCCATATCTTAACATTTTTGTCATCGTGTTCATCGACGACATTCTCATTTACTCAAGGATGGAAGAGGAGCATGCACGACATCTGGCACTGATGTTGGAGAAACATCGAGAGTATAGCCTCTACGCGAAGTTCAGCAAGTGTCCATTTTGGTTGAAGGAGGTGGCCTTCCTGGGTCACATTATTAATGGAGTTGGACTAGCAGTGGATCAAGCAAAGATCCAGGGAGAATGATTTTGGCCACCGCTGAAGATGGCCACCAACGTGCGGAGTTTTTTGGGACTTGCCGGTTATTACCGGAAGTTCGTGCAGGGGTTTTCTCAGATAGCCCTCCAGCTCACATCCCTGACAAAGAAAGATGTCTCTTTAATTTGGACGCCGTAGTGTGAAGCGGCCTTCCAGGAGCTAAAGGGTTAGCTTACGTCGGCTCCAATCCTTGCCCTTCCGTCGGGGAAGGAAGGATTCCAGGTCTATACTGATGCGTCGTACTAGGTGATGGGTGCCGTTTTGATGCAGTATGGGCATGTGATAGCGTACGATTCTCATCAATTGAAGAATCACGAGCGGAACTACCTGGTGCACGACTTGGAGATAGGAGCGGTTATATTCGCTCTGAAGATCTGGCGGCACTACCTCTATGGTGTCCACTGTGATATATTCTCAGATCACAAGAACCTGAAATATGTGGACACGCCGAAGGAGCTGAACATCCGACAGAGATGATGGGTGGAGTTCTTATCGGACTACTAGTATACGATGCACTATCACCTAGGGAAGGCGAATGTGGTGGCGGACGCGCTAAGCCGGAGAACTACCACATCAGGAGCAGATCCCCAGCTGATGGCTTTGGAGCTGGTGAGTATGCTAGAGGACATGCATATCACCTTAGTATCCTCAGATGACCCTGAGCTCTATGAGGAGTACTTGGCGGTGATGAGCACCATAGATGACATTCGAGACCGCATCAGGGATGGGCAGAGGCAGGATGCCAAGTTGGAGTCGATATTCAGGGCCTTGGAGGCAGGCACGGCTGAGGATTACTCGTTGAAGGATGGCCTGTTGAGTTTTAGAGGCCGAGTATATATAATGGCAGGGGGCCAGATTTGGGATGACATTATGACAGAGGCTCACTATAGTAGATATTTGGTGCACCCGGGTCTCACCAAAATGACGATAGACTTGAAAAGGGCCATATATTAGTCGGGCATGAAGAGCGACATCACATATTTTGTGACCCACTGCGAGTCTTGCCAACTCGTGAAGGCAGAATTCAAGAACCCGACTGGACTATTAGAGCCACTCTCGGTGCCATAGTGGAAGTTCGACGACATCGCGATGGATTTTATACATGGTCATCCCCGATCACATGCGGGGAATGATTCGATATGGGTGATTGTCGATAGATTGACGAAGGTGGTCAGATTCATTCCAGTTAGGAAGGACGCTCCGGTCGGTGAGTTGGTACATAGGTTTGTGGAGCAGTTTGTTCGATACCATGGCATGCCTAGGACAATTGTGTCAGATCGGGATGGATGGTTTATATTTAGGGAGTGGAGAGCAGTGCATGCTTACCTGGGCACCCGATTGAAATTCAGCACCGCATTCCATCCTCAAATAGATGGGCAAACGGAGCATACCAACTGGACCTTGGAGGATCTTCTATGCCTGTGCATTTTAGACTGTGGGAAAACATGGGAGAGACTATTGCCATTAGTCAAGTTCTCGTATAACAACAGTCACCAGGACAACATAGGCATGGCACTCTACGAGGCATTATACGAATGGAGATGCATGACCCCGTTGTCTTGGATCTAGGATGAGGATCTGAAGGCACTCGGCTTAGAGTTTGTGGAGGACACTGAGGCTCAGGTGCGGCTGATTCGAGATAGGATGTTGGAGGCCCATATCAGGCAGACCAAGTATTACGATGCGCGACATCGTATGGTAGAGTTCCAGGTGGGATATCGGGTATTCTTGAAGATACGTTTGATGCATGGAGTCTCGCAGGTACGCAGGCGGAAGAAGCTAGTCTGAGATATATATGACCCTACAGGATCCTGAAGCAGATTTGCCCCTTGACTTATAGGTTGGAGCTACCACCGGAGTTAGCAGGATTACATGACGTCTTATACGTCTCCTCACTTAGGAGGGCTCTAATACAGACAGAGAAACATATATCTACTACAGAGGGGCCAGTAACTACTGATCGATCGGTTCACCTGGAGCCAATCCGGATAGACGACACAGAGATTTCGAATCAGCTATCTCTTTGAGAATTGTCTTAGATGGGATCAAGTGCAAATTGTTAGCTACATCCTTCAGCGGTCAAGCTAGAGAATGGTTTTACAAGATGCCACCTCAATCAGTTACTTGCTTTGTCGATCTTCGAAGAGAACTTCTCTTGAGGTTCGCTACCTCAAGGAAGCAGAAGAGAGTCCCAACAGCTCTCTTTCAGATCAAGCAAGAGGATAATGAAACTCTTGCCCACTTCGTTGACAGTTCTAAAAGGAAATACTTAAAATTGTTGATGTTGATCGGGACTTGTATCAAATCACTTTAATACACAGATTACAAGAAGATCTTCTCAAATTTGAAGTTAGCCGAAATGAACCCAAATATTATGGACATCTTACCAGCATAGCAAATCAATTTATCGAAGCAGAGGCAGTAAATCCTAGTTTTGTTTCTTCTCTAAATCGAAGGACCAACAACGGCAAAGGAACTCTTATCACTGACATTCATGCTTGTCACAAGATATTCCGCAAGATAAAGATTTCAGAACTTACTCCTTACCGCAGAATAAATAAACTCAACTTACGCAGCAAGATGCATCACCTGAATTCCTGGAAGCTTGTCTTATTCAGTCTTACGCTCCAAAAACACTTAAATTCAAAAATAATCAAGAAGATTATTCTCAGCTTAATTTTCCCATGGAAAAAGTTCTTCTGATTATTCAAGTTATGCCAGAGTTTAGAATTTCTCACCCTATGAGATCGAAAGCTAAGAAGCGTCACAGGAATTATCACCTCTATTGTTTGATTTGAATGGTGGAATTACCACCTCCGTTGTTTGATGTGAAGGGTGGATATACCACCTCTGATTATTCTTTCGGGCCGTAAAACCCACCAAGACCACATCTTGATAGAATTATTCGCAAATGTGCAATGGTAGCCCAATCTGTTGCTCTGTGATGATTGTCATTAATTGCCATGATGCTATGTCGAGATAATCGACTTGCTTTGCTTGAATGTAGATGATCGATTTGATAATGGATTGATTGTGATAGATTACTAACAACTAATGTTTGGTTGGCATGATATTACTTGCAAGAAAAATAGATTAACTTTAGTATGTGTCCAAATATACTGCTAAATAGCTAGACAATTATTTGTTGATCATTAATATTTTAGGTACCATAAAATCCCATATGCATCATTTCGGGATTCCTGGATTGCTGGATTCCTGAGTTTTCTATCCCGGATTCATGGTTAATCTATTTATAACTTCAGATTTCTTGAATCATATACTGAGTTGGGCATCAGCTGATATAACATCATTAACAACATTATTATCGGCAAGTCGAAAAATTATCCATCCATATTGACTTCACACGTTGTTCTAGAGTTTGTGAATATGAGGTTATCAAAATATTATCTTCTCCTTTCACGGACATGGGTACTGCCTCATCTCTTCACATAGAGATATCATTTCATCAACATCAAAGTAAGTGATTGTAAAAAAGCGTTCATTATCCCCTCGGTAAAGGAGATGTTCTTTCTTATACACTTCAAATGTGAATAAAAATAAGTACCAGTAAGTTGTCTCAGGTACCTGGCATATCTTTATTTCATATACCTGTTCTTCATCTCTTTTGCAGATTGAAATAGGTGTTCATGAGCTTTCCTTCAGTACTCGCATATTATATTTCATATACCTGTTCTTCACCTCTTTTGCAGATATAAATAGGTGTTCACGAGTTTTCCTTCAGGTACTCGCGTATTATATTTCATATACATGTTTTTCATCACTTTTGTAGATAGAAACAGGTGTTCACGAGCTTTCCTTCAGGTACTCGCATATTATATTTCATATACTTATTCTTCATCTCTTTCGTAGATAAAAATAGGTGTTCACGAGCTTTCCTTCAGGTACTCGAGTACTATATTTCATATACATGTTCTTCATCTCTTTTGCAGATAGAAATAGGTGTTCGTGAGCTTTCCTTCAGGTACTCGCATATTATATTTCATATATCTGTTCTTCATCTCTTTTGCAGATAGAAATAGGTGTTCGCGAGCTTTCCTTCAGGTACTCGCGTATTATTTTTTCATATACTTGTTCTTCATATCTTTTGTAGATCGAAACAGATGCTCGCGAGTCCTCTTCAGGTACTCGCATAATATGTTCCTTTCATACCTGCTTTAACTACTCTTTTGCAGGGATAGGAAGGTGCTCGCAAGTCCTCTTTAGGTACTCACATAATATGTTTCTCTTATACCTACTTTAACAACTCTTCTGTAGAGATAAGCAAGTGCTCGCGAGTTCTTTTCAGGTACTTGCACTCTTTTTACACATGATCTGTCATGACAGAGAAAGTGGATCTCGATTCTTGTGGGTAAGTTCTATTTTTTCGAAGTTTTTTCAAAACTTGAAAAAATGCGGGGATCATGTTTACCTAGAAATCAGTGATCCCTCCAAGGCGACTGATCTAAGTGCCCAATAGTCAGATTCTTTTCTTGAAAATAGGGGTTCAACCCCCTCTTAGAAGAACACAAGTGTCAAGGGGCCGAGCTCGCGGCTAATGAGAAGCAACCAACCTGACCATAGGGAATAAAGGGAAACCAAAGCAACTTTGGGCGGTATCAGCTTGTCCCAACAGTCTCAGGCGGTTTCAGTTTGTCCCGGGCGGTCTCCGTTTGTCCAGGACAGGCTCAGCAAGCCCTAGGTGGTCTCAGCAGCTACCGCTCGATGTTATCCTTAACACCGTGCAGTATCCCATGGTGGTCTCACAATCCTAATCAATCTTAACATGTCCAGGGAAGGCTCAGAAGGTCCCAGGTGGTCTCAGTAGCTACCACCTGACGTTATCCATAACGTCACGTAGTAGCCCCTGGCAGTCTCAGTGGTCTTGGGAAATATCAGCGTGTTCTTGATGGTATCAGCTTGTTCCTGATGGTCCCAGCATATTCATGATAGTCTAAGCATGTTCCTAACAGTCTCAACATGTTCCTAACGGTCTCAGCTTGTTCCTGATGGTCTCAGCATGTTCCTGACGGTCTAAGCTTGTTCCGTGACAATCTCGGCGGTCTTAGTAAGCAATCTCAGTAAATTTGGGTAGCCCGCTATTGTTAGACCTGCCCGTTTGGGCAGGCTCTCGCATCTATAAATAGAGGGTAGGGGTACTCAGAAAGTAGGAATTTGGGGGATTCCAACATCTAGCTTGTGGCCTGAGCAGTCTCAATTTCTGAGACCGCGGTGACCTCAAGCCTCTTCTAAGAAACCTCAAGACTTTTCCAGGCAGTCTCAAGCCTTTTCCAGGTGGTCTCAAGCCTCTCCCAGGTGACCTTAGCCTCTTCCAGGCGATCTCAAGAGCTACCACCTGGCGGTAGACTTAACGCCAGTGTTAGTTGTCTCAGCTCTGCCAGGTGATCTCCTTCAGCTTCCATCGACCTCAACGACCTCCTTCCTGATCGCCAACTCTTTCCTTCAAGCTATGCATTATTTTTCATGCATCTGAATGTAATCCATGTTTTAATACATGATTAATATCAATAGCATTACCCGCCACAAGTGAGGCATTTGCCGGGGCGGGTCGATCTAGTCTCGCCGCTTTCTCACGGCCATCTTATTTCCCCCTCTCACTCCTTCACTTGTGGCTCAAAGTAACCAGCTACTCAACAGTTACCCCCCTCTTCCTTCAGCATAAGCAAGTGTGGACTTGGTACATTTTTGGTGCTAACATGAATGCACTTAAAAGTTCTTTAAAATTTTGAATGGCACGAGAACTTATGAGAGAGAGATTTCTCAAATTATGAATTAAATGATAAGTTCCTAAGATCCTTGAACAAGGAATGGGACATAAAAATATATGGCATAAGAGAGATTGGGGCACCTTGTAAGAATGGATCCCCAAAATTTATTTGGAAAGTTGTTATCCCATGAACTCCAGTGGAACATAAGGAAAGCAGCAGAAGAAGAAGGAAGCAAGCCATCCTCCAAAGATGAATCAGTTGATTTCAAGCCTAAAAGCTCAAGAAGAAGCAGGGATGAGTATCATAGTCGACCAGCTATATCTAATGAAGATAAAGATTCAGAAGCCATCATTTCAGGCTCTAAACTTTTTGATGAAGAGCTACATCTTCTCTGCAAACAATTCAAAAAACTGTTGTCAAAGAAGGGACAGGACAAGTACAGGCCCTCCTCTTCCAATTCTAGAAAATCTAGTAATAGCTATGACAAACCAAAGCACAAGTCCAAGGGGGACATGTGTGAATATAAACATAACAACTATGTTTTATCTAATATTGTTTGTTATGACTGTCAAAAAGTTGGTCACATATTTACTGACTGTTAGTAAGAAGAAAAGAAAAGAAGAATGTCAAGTATAATGCGAAAAGATCTCATAAGGAGCTTCATTGTCAAGAAGACCAAGACTCTAAGTGACAGTAGTAGCAACTCATCAGATTCTAAAGAAGAAGAATTCATTGGGCTTACTGCATTGTCTGAAGATGAGGGGCAGACTATTTATCCACCTGCCAGGGTATGCATAAGGGAACCCTTGTCCATGTCAAATAGTGAGTCTGAAGAAGAGGACTGATATGGGACTTTGTCTATGTCGGAAGAAAGTCAGGATGAGTCTAACTCACTTGTTAAGGTATAAATCAGAACTCCTTTATCTTGCATTGATTCCGATTCAGAAGTAGAATCTTGTTATGAAATAGATTCTAAAAGATCATCGTCATCTGAGTCTAATCATGAGGATGAAGCTAATCTAGTGAATCAGTTTGGTATCTTGCTGGATGCTCTGAAAAGGAGCAAAAAACATGTCAAGGCACAAGCTGAGGAGATTGAATCCCTCAGGATTGCTAAATCTGAACTCCTTGAGAAAGCTGAGAAGATAACTCAAGTGAGTGATGAACTTAACAAGCTAAGAGGGATCTCAAAGATCCAAGTTGATACACTAAGTCAGAAGAACAAGATCATTAAGGATCTTGAGGAGAAGATCCTCATTGAGAGGAAGCTTGTGGCTAGGTTTTACAAACCACAAACAGTGTTGTCAATCATTGACAGTTTTTCTGCACCATTTAGAAGTGGTGTAGGATATACTGAGGAGGCAGGTAAGGGCAAGACTATACAAGAACAAATTATTTTTCAGAAGGTCATATTGTCTACCAATATCGATGATCATGATCTCTCCTATGGATTTCTGTTCAATGAGTGTTCTACTAGTGAAACAAAGCCACAAAACTCAACGAATAGATCAAACATTAGACTGAGTGCTCTCAAGGTACCTCATGTGGAAATCTAGATAAAATATCATGGATCATTTGTGTTTGGCTCTACAGCACCAACAATCAAAGGAAAGCGAAAGGTCATTCCTCCAAGGACTATCCCTAAGATGAATCATGTGATTGTGCATCCCACCTTCCATCATGCACATAACCATAAGATTTATCTAAGAAATGCTAAGAATATAGCAGCCTGCTCTTTTGATCATCAGCATCATCACTCCATTCAGAAAGTGACTCAAAAGAGGAGGTACAATGGATATGAATGCTTACATTGTGGAAAAATTGACCAATTTGCCATAGACTGTTGGTTCAATCCAATAGTGCCTAGGAAAAAGAATATAAGGCTTGCCAGTAGTGTTGTTGTGAAGCATCCTATGATTATGACTAACAAGAACTGTTGGAACCTTAGTTTTGATTTGAGTTAGGATCCATCTTTGGTTTAAGTTGTTATCATAACATATCTTGTATAAACTAGATCAAATCTCATTAAGTCAGTAGACTGAGAAAATAATATAAGTTCTCTGTGTTCGACGAACTCCTCACTGCGATCGACGAAAGGCCAGCAGCGCTCGACGAAATATCAAGGAAGCTGCGATCGACGAAAAGCTAACTACGATCGACGAAAGTCCTCTTCAGCTGCGTTTGACGAATTCCAAGCAGCGCTCGACGAAAGTTCTCCAGCAGCTAATCAATGATCAGATCGACAAACGTCGAGCTCAGCCCAACAAACTTCAAGCTGATATCTGTTGGATCGGTAGGCGCCCTTAGAGGGGGGGGGGGGTGAATAAGGGTTTTAAAGATTTTATAATTATTTTGATTATTTTAGAAAAAGCTTTGAATATGATAATAAAGAAGATCAAGAATAAAGTAAAAATAGAGACAAGATTTTATTAGCTTGAGAAATATGATTACAAAACTTGATCTCTTATGAAAGCTAGAAATCAAAGCTAAATAGAAAAGAAACCTTTTGGTTTTCTATCCCGACTCGCTTCCCCACGAACCGGTGGCCCTAGCCTTATCCTCCCCGGATTCGGCCTCAAGCCGCTCTAGCCAATCCCTCCTCGGATGTGGCCTCGAGCCCCCCTAGACCTAGTCTAGATCTAGTCGCCAACACGAGGCGATTTTCCCCCTAAGTCCTACCCAAACCTAGTCGCCAACACGAGGCGATTTCACTAATCGTTTACAAAGAGGAATATGAAATAACAATAAAGAAATAAGAACTCCCTCAAGATGGACTTCTGAAGTTGGAAACGAAGATCCGCCGTTGAATAAGCGTTGTAGAAGCGGACTTCGATCTGATCCGGCGTGACGAGATTCTCCTTCAGAAATTTTGCAGAGCTTCGCTAGCACATCAACTTTCGGCCAAGATAGCCTCTGGAATTCTGGCACTCAATATCTCTCTCTGATGTGTATGTGAAACGAGAGGACTTGGGTCCTTTTTATAGACTAGCGCTAGCGCCTGCGCTAGCCACTACCGTCGGCGCTATCTCATATTAGGAGACTTTTTGCGCGGCAGAATCTTCAATCCGAGGCAACAATTCAAGCATGCCTTCTGTGCATCGAGCTAGCGCCGGCGCTATCCACTATCGCCTGCGCTAGTGATCAGTATGGAGTTGATGGCTCAATTTCGGGGGCAACCACCATATTTAAACCTTGAGTCATTGAGACCTGGTATCCTGCACACTTAGATCACACAAGATTAAATACACACATAGGATTTGTTATTCTCAAACCTAGGAGATGCGGAAGACCGTGTTCAAACAAACTCCCCCTTTTGATAATAACAAATCCATTAATGATAAATCAGAGCATTAATCTAAATAAGCATGAAAAAACATATTTGTGTGTGTGTGAAAAGGATGACTTAGGATAAATAATGATTATAGCATTTTAGTATTGCTCCCCCTAAATACATGCTCCCCCTAAGTGAATGCTCTCCTAATATGTTCTTAACTGAATTAAGCATGTTAGATATGTTATCATGTTAGTTCTCCCCCTTTTGCATTTTATCATGTTAGTTCTCCCCCTTTGTTATTAGCAAAAGCGGTTAGGGAGACACCACTTCAAGCTGTTGTAATAAGTTTAATAGGCATGATCGAGCTTTGAGAGAAGGAAATGATAAGGAGTTGTAGAATTCTTTTCATTGAATTAGATTAGAGTTTGAGTATCTGTATTTTCATAAATCAGAGTTTTGTAGCATAATGCAAAGGTGCAGAAGACTTAAAAGAAAACATCTTGTATAAGAAGTGATAATCCAAAAAATATTGAAGTTTTAATTTCATAAAGAAGATGTTTTGTACATCAAAGGTTAAACAAGAGTTTAATTTCACCAATGAAGAAACCAAGCATGAATAAATATTATCACAAGAGAGAGTACTACAATGTTATGGTAATTCATAATTTCAAAAAACAAACTAAACATTGTAGAAATCATGCTAGGTTATCTAGTGCATTTTAGAAATAAAGAGTAAGTATAGAATTAGCATTAGGATCCAATACTCATGAGAAGAAGTGTTATGGAAGATAATGATGTGCACAAGTGTATTTTGAATAAAGTCAACAAGTGTGTTAACCAAAAAATACAAGACAAATATAGAGTAAAGTGCACAATAAAACACAAATAATTTTACTTCCACACACTTTTAAGCACAAATTAATATGTACAACAACCAAGGTGCTTTGCACACACAATGCTTATGAAGACTTATCAGGGTGCAAAGTAGTGCTTGGGGGATCACACAAGTTAATTTATCAAGGTTGATTTTTATTTTTTTTGTGATCCTGTGTACTTAAGAAGAAGTGGTTTTATTTTTAAAATGAAGAGTTCGCACAAAACACTTTACTAATCTATCCAAGGTGCTCAACCCCACAATGCTTATTAAAACTTATCAGGAGGTTCAAGTAGTGCTTGGTGGAGGTGACTTTGTCAAGGTTATGATGAGTTTAGATTTGAACAAAGTTCTCCGATTACACTTGCTTTGCAAACACTTTAAAGAAGAAATTTTAACCACTCATCTTAATATTTAATAGTGCAAATAAATGTTGTGTAGGTAAGATACTTGTGCAATTTTAATTTTATGTACAATTACAATATATTAGCAAGCATTCTTAGATTAAGAAGCACAAGTAGACTAAGCCAAAAGGTGAGTGAAATAATATCATTATCAAACATAAAACATTTACTCATACTTAGAGGCATGCTAAGCTTAGTCCTACACAAACTTTTCTAATTATTATTGATGCACATATTAATAGATAGATCAAAGCATGATAAAAGCAATGTTAAAGAAGTTTGAAAAAAATTAATTGTAACATTATAGAGACTCTAAAGAATAGATTTAAATCATGCTTAATGTTCATAAAAAACATACAAAATTTTGGATTTGTTTTCAAGTTTTATGTTTTTGTATTTTGATTTTTAAAAAAAACTTTAAATAAAAGCAAAAACATATTTTTTTTGGGTTTTTGTCTTTTGTAATTTTATATTTGATTTTGGTAAATGACAAAAGCTTTAAACAAGAGCAAAACATATTTTTGGAATTTTGTCTTTTATAGGTTTGTTTTTGATTTTTCAAAATTTAAATAAAATTAGTGGTGCAAAAACAAATAGTACATAGCTAGTAACATAATTTTTGTAATTTTTCAAAATTTTAAAAATGCAGAAAATCAGAAAGTCACGCTAGCGCCGGCGCTAGCGCTAGCGCGGAATACAGTACACGATTTTCGAGGAGATTAAATTTTTTGATTGTTGATCCTGATTAGGTGTTCCAATAGTAGTTTAATGCTGAAATTTCAGATTTGTAGGAGGTGTTTTCGATGGTGAAAAATGCAAAAAATTGTGTTTTGTGAAAGTGTTTTAACTCGAAAGATCTAGGACACCTAACTCAAGTCGTAATAATTGAAATCTCGCATCGGGAAGAGGCTTAGTAAATATGTCAGCGATTTGGGAGTCCGTGCCAATGAAACTTACTTTTACATGCTCTTTCTTAATGTGATCCCTGATGAAATGATGACGAACATCGATGTGTTTGGATCTAGAATGATGTACAGGATTATATGTGAGGTCTATTGCACTTTTGTTGTCACATTTAAGGTCAATGTTTTTAAGATGAAATCCAAAGTCCTCTAGTGTTTGACTCATCCATAACGCTTGTGCACAACAACTACCAAGTGCGATATATTCGGCCTCCGTGGTGGAGAGTGCAACCGGAGATTGTTTTCTACTAGACCAAGCAACTAAAGAGGGTCCTAAAAAGTGACACGTACCGCTAGTGCTTTTTCTATCTAGTGAGCACACGGCGTAGTCCGAATCGGAATAGCCATGGAGTGTGAAGGAGTCATTATGTGGGTACCATAATCCTAGTTTAGATGACCCTATTAGATAACGAAGAATACGTTTTACCGCTTTTAAATGAGATTCTTTTGGATCGGCTTGAAAGCGAGCACATAAACATACGGCAAACATTATATCTGGTCTAGATGCACTTAAATAAAGAAGAGATCCTATCATTCCTCTATATAACGTTTGATCAATTGAAATTCCGGATTCATCTTTTCCTAGTTTTAAAGAAGCACTCATTGGAGTAGAAGCTTGTTTAAGATTTTCAAATCCAAATCGTTTAAGCATATCGTGAACATATTTTGTTTGGCAAATAAATATACCATCACTTTGTTGTGAGATTTGAAAACCAAGAAAATAAGACAATTCTCCTACAAGACTCATTTCAAATTCTTTTTTTCATTTTTAGTACTACTTCATTACACAACTCTTCATTAGTGGCTCCAAAAATGATATCATCAACATAGATTTGTAAAATAATTAGATTGTTATTATTATGCTTAATGAAGAGTGTGTTGTCGGCACTTCCCATAACATAACCGTGCTTTAACAAAAACGATGTAAGTCTATCATACCATGCACGGGGCACTTTTTTTAATCCATAAAGCGCTTTTTCTAGTTTGTAAACATGATTAGGAAATTTTTCATTTATGAAACCAGGGGGTTGTTCTACATAGACTTCTTCTTTTATAAACCCGTTTAAAAAGGCACTTTTAACATCCATTTGAAATAATTTTATTCTTTTAAAACTCGCAAATGCCAAAAATATTCGTATAGATTCTAAGAGAGCTACGGGTGCAAAAGTTTCTTCAAAATCTACCCCCTCGATTTGTGAATAGCCTTGAGCAACTAAGCGTGCTTTATTTCTTACAATCCTAGATTCACCATCTAGCTTATTTTTAAAAATCCATTTTACGCCAATAATTGGATGATTAGATGGTCTTTCTACTAGATTCCAAACTTTATTTCTTTCAAATTGTCCTAAATCTTCATTCATAGCCATGAACCAAAAATCGTCATTTAGAGCGGTGGAAACATTTTTAGGTTCTATTTCCGAAACAAAGCAATATTTGAAAATGTTTCATGAAGGGAGGAGCGAGTTCTTACCCCAGTAGAAGGTTCCCCAATGACTAGTTCTTTTGGATGATTTTTTGAGAAGTTCAAAACACTTGGAGGAACAACTTCAAATTCTTTGGTCTTCTCCTCCTCTTCGATGGATGGTTCTTCTTCGTCGTGCTCCAAGGAGGGCAAAGGTTCATTGTTTGTACCTGTAGAAAGCTTCTCTGCACATGGAGTAAACTCATCAAATTTAACATTAATAGATTCTTCAACCTTTCTTGATCTTTTGTTAAATATCCTATAGGCTTTACTGGTTGAAGAATAACCAAGAAATATTCCTTCATCACATTTCTCATCAAATTTACCTAAAGAGTCTTTTGTATTAAGAATAAAACATTTGCATCCAAATACTTTAAAATATGATACGTTAGGTTTCTTTTGAAAATATAGTTCATATGGTGTGAGATTAAGTGATGGGCGAAGCATAACTCTATTCATTACGTAGCATGATGTGCTTACGGCTTCGGCCCAAAATGACTTAGGTGTTTTATATTCAGATAGCATGGTGCGTGCCAGTTCTTGAATTGTCCTATTTTTCCGTTCTACTACACCGTTTTGTTGAGGTGTGCGTGGTGCTGAGAACTCATGTTTAATTCCTAACATTTCACAAAAAGATTTAAAATTTTCATTTTCAAACTCACCTCCATGATCTGAGCGAATGCATTTTATTTTTAAATCTAGTTCATTTTGAATACGGGTGCATAATTTTGAGAATTCGCAAAATGCATCATATTTAGAAGAGAGAAATAAAGTCCAACAATATCTAGAGAAATCATCTATTAGAACAAAAGTGTAAATTTTACCACCAAGACTTGCGGTGTTAACGGGACCAAATAAATCCATATGAATTAGCTGTAGTGGTTTAGAAGTAGAAATTTCATTTTTGCTCTTAAAGGATGATTTTGTGAATTTTCCCATTTGGCATGGAGAACATAATGAAGATAGATTGCCATTTAGTTTAGGTAGTCCTCTAATCAAATTTCTTTTTGTTAGTTTTAAAATAAGCTTTGTACTAGCATGACCTAAGCGTCTATGCCATAATTCTAATTCATCATTTTTCGTTATAAAACATTTTATAGAAGATTTAGAAAGATCATGAAATGAAACTATGTAAACATTATGAATTCTAGGTTCAGTTAATATCACATCTTTTGTTTTAGGAATAACAATCTTGCAAAGATTAGTGGAAGATTCAAAAAGTACGTCTAAACCTTTATCACAAAGTTGACTTATAGATATTAGGTTATGTTTTAATCCTTTCACATAAAGCACATTTGATATAAGAAAAGATGCGTTACCCACTGTACCAATTCACATGATCCTTCCATTACCGTTATCGCCAAACGTCACTATTCCTCCTTTCTTCTTTTCTAAGCTACGGAATTTTGCTTTATTGCCCGTCATGTGTTTGGAGCAGCCTGAGTCCAAATACCACACGTCTTCTGTTTCCTTAGCCTTCCTGCAAATCTAGAAAGAGGATGAGAGTAAAGACCCAGATACCCAAGACGTATCACCCATAGAGTAAGTGGATTTCTTAGGTACCCAGATTTGTTTTAATGATCGTTGATTTATTATATTCCTACAAGAGCCAGACGTGTGTCCAAATTTAAGACAATTAGCACACGAAATAGAGGGGGTTGAGACCCTTTTCTGAGTTTCTATGTTGCTCTTGCTGGATGATGTTTGTACATTAGAAAGACCAGGAAAAATTTTAATGTTAGAGCTACCGCCGGCGTTAGTAGCTAGCGCCGGGCGGTAGTGTTTACTTTTATATCCGAGTCCGATTTTTCCAGACCCAAAGCATTGATTACCCAAAAGCATATCCAGGTATTTTTGACCAATCCCGAATTTGGTTATGGCTAAATTGAGATTTTGATTTTGTTTTTTAAGAGATGTATTTTCATGAACAATCATAACACATTTGTTTTCAAATCCTTTTTTGTTCTTTTCAATTTGTAATATAGAAGCTTTCAATCTTCTCTCTAAGTCCCCCTTCTCTTTTGCAATAATTTTGTTTTGTGAGAGGGCATTAGAGAGAGATACTTCAAGTTCTTTTAACTTAAATAAGGTGTGCTCAGATTCTTGACATGAGACTTTTCTTTTTTCAAGAGAAACCAATTTTTTTGTGAGCTTACGATTTTCTTTTATAATAGATTCATTTTCAAGATTTAGTAAAACAAATTTATCATAAAGTTCTTCAAAAGTAGGAGGAGATACCTCAGTGTCGCTAAGAACACTGGTGTCGTCATCGTCGCTTTTGGCCATCAAGCACAAGTTTGCTTCCTCCTCGCTACTTGACTCAGATTCGTTTGATTCTTCAGAGGAAGAGTCATCCCAAGTAGCGGCCTTCAGCACTTTCTTCCTTTCTTTTGTTTTCTTTTGTTCTTTTCGTTCCTTTTGGTATTTTGGGCACTGGCTCCGAATGTGCCCAGTTTTTCTGCAGTGATAGCATTCTGGAGGTGGCCTTTCTTCTTCGTCATCGCTTCCTTTTTCTTTCCTCGATGAAGAGGAAGATCCCTTTCGTCGAGTGTCCTTTTGGAAGAATTTTCTGAATGTGTTCCTTCTTTCTGGATTCCTGATGAACTTTTTGAAGTTCTTCACCAGGAGTCCTTCTTCATCATCATCGTCCTCTTCGGTGCACTCCTTCTTTGATGTTAGTGCCAACGCCTTTTTCTTCGGCTCTTTGTTGTATTCTTCATGTTGAATTTGCAGTTCTACCTCATGGGTTTTGAGATTCCCAATGAGGTTCTCGATCTGGAGCGTTCTTAAGTTGTGCGACTCTGAGATGGCTGTCACCTTCGGATTGAATCTTGGGGGTAAGGAACGAAGAATTTTCCTCACCAAATCCCCGTCGGAGTAGGTCTTTCCAAGTGCCTTTGATGCGTTGACAATCTTTGTGAAGCGAGTGTACATGGAGTTGATGTCCTCTTCCGTGTCCATCCTGAATTTCTTGTATTCAGATTCCAGTTGAAACAGCTTTGCATCTTTCACCTGTGATGTACCTTCATGAGTTACTTCTAATTGATTCCAAATATCATAAGCAGTAGTGCATGCAGAAATTCTATTAAACTCAGTTCTATTTAAAGCGCAATATAAGGCATTCATTGCTTTAGCATTATTTTTACACCTTAGTTTATCGTTGTCGTCCCATTTATCCTTAGGTTTTGCTAATGTCGCTTCTCCCACTACAGTTGTAGGAGGAGAGTACCGAACTTCTACCATGTTCCATACTTCTACATCCATAGTCATAAGAAAACACATCATTCGATTTTTCCAGTAGTTAAAATCAGACCCAGTAAAGAGAGGTGGTCGACTAACCCCTTGACCCTCAGGAAAAGCGAGATCATGAGACGCCATTGTTCCCGGTTGTTAAGCCGATTGGAACAAAACCGCTTTGATACCACTTGTTGGATCGGTAGGCGCCCTTAGAGGGGGGGGGGGTGAATAAGGGTTTTAAAGATTTTATAATTATTTTGATTATTTTAGAAAAAGCTTTGAATATGATAATAAAGAAGATCAAGAATAAAGTAAAAATAGAGACAAGATTTTATTAGCTTGAGAATATGATTACAAAACTTGATCTCTTATGAAAGCTAGAAATCAAAGCTATATAGAAAAGAAACCTTTTGGTTTTCTATCCCGACTCGCTTCCCCACGAACCGGTGGCCCTAGCCTTATCCTCCCCGGATTCGGCCTCAAGCCGCTCTAGCCAATCCCTCCCCGGATGTGGCCTCGAGCCCCCCTAGACCTAGTCTAGATCTAGTCGCCAACACGAGGCGATTTTTCCCCTAAGTCCTACCCAGACCTAGTCGCCAACACGAGGCGATTTCACTAATCGTTTACAAAGAGGAATATGAAATAACAATAAAGAAATAAGAACTACCTCAAGATGGACTTCTGAAGTTGGAGACGAAGATCCGCCATTGAATAAGCATTGTAGAAGCGGACTTCGATCTGATCCGGCGTGACGAGATTCTCCTTCAGAAGGTTTGCAGAGCTTCGCTAGCACATCAACTTTCGGCCAAGATAGCCTCTGGAATTCTGGCACTCAATATCTCTCTCTGATGTGTATGTGAAACGAGAGGACTTGGGTCCTTTTTATAGACTAGCGCTAGCACCTGCGCTAGCCACTACCGCCGGCGCTATCTCATATTAGGAGACTTTTTGCGCGGCAGAATCTTCAATCCGAGGCAACAATTCAAGCATGCCTTCTGTGCATCGAGCTAGCGCCGGCGCTATCCACTATCGCCTGCGCTAGTGATCAGTATGGAGTTGATGGCTTAATTTCGGAGGCAACCACCATATGTAAACCTTGAGTCATTTTGACCTGGTATCCTGCACACTTAGATCACACAAGATTAAATACACACATAGGATTTGTTATTCTCAAACCAAGGAGATGCAGAAGACCGTGTTCCAACAATATCGACGAAATATGTTCAGCTTTATATATTCTCATTTCTCAGATCGACTAAAATTATATATCTGATAAAACAATATTTTGAATATGTTTCTATTTATTTGTTTGAATTATCACTGCCTCACATTTATGATATAGCCATTGCAGAACATTAATGATATAGCCATTGCAGAACATTAATGATATAGCCGTTGCAGAACAGCTAAAATTAAAGCGGGCAGTTTACCTTCTCGAGGAGTCAAGTTAATAAAAAGAGACTTTATCCCTTCCTCTTCTAGAGAAAAGAAATATAGAACAAGAGAGAAGGAACAAAGTGAAGAACTCAACATAAGAGGGAAGCTCTCCAGATTAAACATACAGACAGAGCAAAGCACAGAGAACAACATATTATTATTATCTTGTTTTCTAACTCTTCTCTGCAGATCATCTTCATCCTGAGACACCTAATCCAGATCATTTGCTCAGGATCTCAACTGTAGAGGAAGAAAGAAAGGAGTACTACATTCTAAAGAAGAAGCTTACTCACCTGATCATCAAACACTAATCAAATTCGGGGGAGCTCTTCAACATCATCAAGGATCAACTTGAGTCTTCTTAGAAAGAGAAGAACAATATATTTTCTGTTTTCTTTTACCTGTATAAAGGGTTATAACTCCCTTCAAAAGTTACAGCCATTGGTGGCAGGGCACCTGATCAAAAACCTGTAGTTGGGTTAGAGCACCTTATCAAAAGCTCACTTGGTGTGTGGACACCTGATCAAAACTCCCTTGGTGGCACGGCACCTGATCAACAACCTGTAGTGGATTCCTACCAAGTGTGGTAGAAGAGTAGATGTACCCATGTTTAGTGGGGAACTACTATAAAATTCTTGTGTCATCTGTGTTGTGCTTATTTTGCTGTGCTGTGTGCTGTGTGCTGTGTTTATTTATTTTTATTTTATAACTCACTCTGCATTACACATATAAGTATCACTACTTTAATTCCACTACAAAATTAAGTGAAACACCTTTTTAAAAATCAATTCCCCCCCTCTAGAGTAAATCTAAGATCTAACCTCACCTTCAATTGGTATCAAAGTGTGGTTGATTATATCAATCACTTTCAACTGATATCAATTGCACTCTCAATTGGTATCAGAGGGTTGTTGATTGTATACAGGCTAACACCTGAATCATAAAGATCAATTAGATCTTAAATTTATTTTAGAGTTTTTATTTTTCATGGCACAAGAAGAATTTTCAATTATGAGACCACCTATCTATAATTTGAATAACTTCTCTTTATGGCAAGCTAGAATTAGATTATATATGCATGCAATAGATGAAGAAATTTATAACTCTATTCTGACAGGACCTCCAACTTCATCAACATCAATAGATGCTCAAAAGATGTTGAAAAGTGTTGATGCAAAGGCTATGGATATATTAGCCCAATCAATGTCAAATGACATTTTTCAAATAGTTGCTGACTGCACTTCAGCAAGAGACATCTGGAACTCCCTCACAAGAAAGGTAGCTGAATCTTCTTCCACCTCAAGTGATTCACATACTGAATCAACATCTAGTTCAAGTGAAGAAGAAGAAGAACAAAAAGCTATAGCATTATGCATTATGGCCATAAATGGCTCAAACCACAACTCAGATGCAGAATCTAAATCTGATGAAGATGAGGTAATTTTAAGTTTTGATTTTACTCCTAAACAATGCAAATCAAATTTTAAATTGCAATGTACAGATTTAATAAAATCTGAGAAAGAAATCAAATATCTCAGAGAAGATATAAACAATTTAACTTCTGAACCTAGAGAAGATTTAAAAACTTCAGAAGAACAAATTTCTTTGAAAAATAATTTAATTAAGGCTGAAATTTTTGAACAACCTCTTAATGAAAGAAATATCAAGATAATGAATATCACAAGCACTAAAAATGCCAGATTAAATGGCAGCAAACTTAGCTTACGATTTTCATCTAATATATCTCATATTCAAAAGAAAAATACTCTGAACACAGAGAATATATATAACTATTCCTTAATCAGAGATCAACGAAATCACTGCACTTTGTCCACCCGAGATCGATGAAATCAGAATAGTTTATCAAACATATATTTTAATAATTATCAAAGAAAATTTCAATTGGTAAAACATTTTGCAGGCACAAAGGCCAATATAATGCTTAAACCTATTATAAATCTTTTAACTCCAATTATAATCAACAAAAAGTTATAAGATTCACTTAAATTTTCTTATCTTTAAGACAAAGTCAGATAACTTTATGTTCTTACAGACTTTCTCAGGTTCATCAAGATCTGAGTACTCTACTCTAGTTGCATTGATCAGAAATGATCATGGCACTGAGTTTGAATCTCTTCTGATAAGAGAATTCTGTAGGAAGGAAGGCATCAGGCAATGTTTTTCTGAGAAGATAAAAATTCCTTAGAATCCATTAACAGCTGTAGCAACTCATCATATTAATATAATCCTATTAAAAATCAGAAAAGCTTATATTCCCATTTACCCTTCTTCTAGGGGTCTTGATCCAGGGTTCCTGAATCAAGACAGGGGGAGAAAATTTAAAAAAAAAAAGAGAAATTAAAAGAAAGAGAAAAATTAAAGAAAAACGAGAAATTAAAAGAAGAAGAGAAATTAAAAGAGGAGAAAATTAAAGGAAGAAGAAATGTAGTAATTTATGTTTAAATGATTTCAATAGAACAATTAATTTTATTATCTGTTCATCTCCTTAAAGCTTTATAATATCTACTAAAATACTTTATGCTTTGAGTTATTCTATTTTCTCTTGCTTGGCATCCTAACCCAAATAGGAGAGATTGTTGGATCACCAGTATTGATTTGGATTAGGATCCCTGTATGTTTTAATTAGGATCCCTGTTTTATATTTCTTATATTTCAAATATGTATCCCAACTCAAATAGGGGGAGATTGTTGGAACCTTAGTTTTGATTTGAGTTAGGATCCATCTTTCGTCTAAGTTATTATCATAATATATCTTGTATAAACTAGATCAAATCTCATTAAGTCAGTAGACTGAGAAAATAATATAAGAAAATAATATAAGTTCTCTACGTTCGACGAACTCCTCACTACGATCGATGAAAGTCCAGCAGCGCTCGACGAAATATCAAGGAAGCTGCGATCGACGAAAAGCTAACTACGATCGACGAAAGTCCTCTTCAACTGCGTTTGACGAATTCCAAGCAGCGCTCGACAAAAGTTCTCCAGCAGCTAATCAATGATCAGATCGACGAACGTCGAGCTCAGCCCGATAAACTTCAAGCTGATATCGACGAAATATGTTCAGCTTTATATATTCTCATTTCTCAGATCGACTAAAATTATATATCTGATAAAACAATATTTTGAATAAGTTTCTATTTATTTGTTTGAATTATCACTGCCTCACATTTATGATAAAGCCGTTGCAGAACATTTATGATATAGCCGTTGCAGAACATTAATGATATAGCCGTTGCAGAACAGCTAAAATTAAAGGAGACAGTTTACCTTCTCGAGGAGTCAAGTTAATAAAAAGAGACTTTATCTCTTCCTTTTCTAGATAAAAGAAATATAGAACAAGAGAGAAGGAACAGAGTGAAGAACTCAACATAAGAGAGAAGCTCTCCAGACTAAACATGCAGACAGAGCAAAGCACAGAGAACAACATATTATTATTATCTTGTTTGCTAACTCTTCTCTGCAGATCATCTTCATCCTGAGACACCTAATCCAGATTATTTGCTCAGGATCTCAACTGCAGAAGAAGAAAGAAAGGAGTACTACATTCTAAAGAAGAAGCTTCCTCACCTGATCATCAAACACTAATCAAATCAGGGGGAGCTCTTCAACATCATCAAGGATCAACTTGAGTCTTCTTAGAAAGAGAAGAACAATATATTTTCTGTTTTCTTTTACCTGTATAAAGGGTTATAACTCCCTTCAAAAGTTACAGCCATTGATGGCAGGGCACCTGATCAAAAACCTGTAGTTGGGTTAGAGCACCTGATCAAAAGCTCACTTGGTGTGTGGACACCTGATCAAAACTCCCTTGGTGGCAGGGCACCTGATCAACAACCTGTAGTGGATTCTTACCAAGTGTGGTAGAAGAGTAGATGTACCCAGGTTTAGTGGGGAACTACTATAAAATTCTTGTGTCGTCTTTGTTGTGCTTATTTTGATGTGTTGTGTGCTGTGTTTATTTATTTTATTTTATAACTCACTCTGCATTACACATATAAGTATCACTACTTTAATTCCGCTACAAAATTAAGTGAAAAACCTTTTTAAAACTCTATTCACCCCCCTCTAGAGTAAATCTAAGATCTAACCTCACCTTCAATTGGTATCAAAGCGTGGTTGATTATATCAATCACTTTCAACTGATATCAATTGCACTTTCAAGAACCAAGGAACCAAACATGTTTGTGTTTCTAAGGTAAACATCTTTGTTTTGTAGGAAAGTCCAAAGGCCAACCAAAAATCCTATCTAGCATTTGGACAAAGAATGTTCCAGGAAAATGACTGGAGTAAGAGGACTTCTTCAGGATTCTTCTTTGAACAATCACATGCTTATATTGAGGGGGGAAATCTATAGAGTCCATCATTGATCTACCCCACCTACAAACATTAAGGGGGGAGCAAGTCTCAGATTCACTGTTGTAGAAGTCAGCTTGGAAGGAAATCAAAATGCACTAGATATGGATTCAGTTGAGGTTGAGACTCATAATGAGCTCATAGTCCAATAAATAGTTAAGGGGGAGATTCTTGAAGAAGTCTGAAAGCATTAGTAGTTGTTGAGGGGGAGACTCATCTAGAGTCATCTGCCTTAGTTGATCAAGTGCGAGGATATATTCTTCAATAAACTTATTAAGTAGTCAAAAAAGGGAAGAATATTAGAAGACTCTTATCCTTCGGAACATCATAAACTGAAAAGTCAGAAAGGGGGAGAAGAGATTGAAAAGTCAAAAAGGGGGAGAAGAGATTGAAAAGTTAGAAAGGGGGAGAAGGTATCAATGAGAGGTATATTGAACCACCCTATATGTAGCACATTATTATAATTTTTGATATTTTTATTGTGTGTTGTTTATCATTGGTTGAGGTTCTGACTTCATTGGTTGAGATTTTGACTTCTTCAAATAGGGGGAGATTGTTGGGAACTTTTTCATCAATGTTCCTAATTTAAAGAAGTCCTCAAGTCAAGGATAAACACACTTTGTATTTTATGCATGCGTTTAGTATATTATTTTCAGGTATTAGATAGTGCAAGCCTAGCATAGGGCTAGACTTAGTGTCATCAGACATGTTTTTGTCAATGTAATCTCTCATTGTGAAAAACACCATGTCGACCTAAGATCTAAACTATAATAGGCTTGTCACTCACTCATAAATATCAGGAAGAAAGGTCTAGCAAGTTGGATATAGCAAAGGATCTGAATTCAGGGTGATCATAAATTGTCTAAGTCATATCGCCTTGGAGAATTATAAATATCATCTTGGAGAGTTACAAATATCGTCTTGTAGAGGTATCGATATCGGCTTGATGACCTTAAGCTTCAAGATGATATCGTCTTGTAGACTCTCAGCTAAAGTATCATATCATCATGAAAAATATTAACAAGATGTTTGGAAGCTCTTCATTGAATGTGGAATCTTTTAAGTCAATTATCATTGAGGTTAAGTCATTTATCATCGAGGATATATCAATTGTCGTCGAGGACAAGCAACATGTCGTCGATGAGCCAGCATGATAATTCAGAAGTATATTGAGTGACGAATAACTTGTCCATTTCGTCTAGATATGGCTCCCTTGTTGCCAAGACAATGCTCAGATCTAATGTTAAGTCTTATCGTCTTGACAAAGCTAAAATGTCATCTTGATAAGCTTAATCATTCGACTTGAAGACAATGGTCATTCTGAACTCAGATATCATCTGGTAGACAACAAGTTTCATCGAGAAGAAATGAAATATCGTCGAGCCAATGCAAATATCGTCGAGACATTTCAAGATGCGGAAATTCAAAGATTGTCGCCGCCGATTGCACCAATCAGATCAGACACTTAAGAAAAGGAATGTCTGACATTAAGTACTCATAGTTTGCAACCGTTAAGGGTTGACTCTCATATAAATACTGATAAGATATGAGATGAAAACCCGAATCGATGCATTTGAAACAAGAGCTTTCCCTCCATCATCTTCACGAAAGGGCTATTCATTAGGAAGCTCAGTATCAGAGAAATATTCATCTGAAGTAAATCTCTTCATTCTCCAAAAGCTAATAATGATTCATCTTGCTGAACTACTCAAAGCTCAATCATCTAACAACAAGAAGAGGAAGGATCTTCAAAAGTGCAGAAGAGAAAATCTTCACGGAAGCATATTCTCTCAAAGTTCTCTGGAAGAAGATCAAGGTTGAAACCAATCCACATCAAACTTCAAGAAGACTCCAAATTTATCAAGATCTATTATTCTGAGTCTATAGAAAAGTTTTGTATTAAAAATTTATATAACTGTAGGATCACTTGGAGATTTGAGTTGTAGGATTCCTTTGTGGAATCTGAGTTATAGGGTTTTGTGTGACCTGAGGTAGGGTCCTATATGGCCTGAGTTGTAAGGTCATGTGTGTCCTGAGTGTAGAATTCCAATTGTGGATCTGAGGTAGGAGGCCAGCCAGTGCTTCTGAGGTAGTGTCCTAGAGACCTGAGGTAGCAAGTCAGTCAGTACCTCTGAGGTAGGATTTTAACTCTGAGTTGTAAGATTTGTGGATCTGAGTTGTTGGTCGAGATTGTCGAGGCTAGCATACTGCTAGATAGGCGAATGGGGAAGTGGATGTACCCAAGATTGGGGAACCACTATAGCTTTCTTTGTTTCTGCTGTGAATTTTTTGTGATTGTGTGTCTGTTGTGTTTACTTTCATTATTGCGCATTAAGTTTATAAAAGGAGACAACACTTATTCACCCCCCCTAGGTGAAGTTTAGACCAATCCCATATTTTACACAAATATACTTAGATTCAAGTGGAGTTAATATGTTGTTTTTAACTACGGGCCTCCATTCATACCTTGGTTGAATGTTATTTTTATTTTTCAAATTTCCGTAGTTATTATATTTATATTGAGGCTTAGAATAATATTGATTTTTGAAAGATTTGATTGATAGGAAATTTGTGCACATTCACATTCAATTTAATGTTAGGTGTGGCTCGATGTAGTTGATTGAAATTTTGAGAATTCAAACATATGAGTTGTGTGAGAGATTTAATTTTTAATTCCAACTCTTTGTTTTTTTATAAAATTATGTCTTGCTTTAGTATAAACAATGGTGTTATTTCTAAAAGCTGTGGCAATCGAGTTTATATATTTTTCATAATCTAATCTTGCACTTTCAAAAGTATCATCCATTTCCTTAATTTCAAGTTGAAGATTTTGACATTTAAAACACTTATTATTTAAAAGTTACATTTTCTAAAATTAATTTTTTATTATCCTTTTCTAAGGCATTTATTTTTGCTCTTGCTTCTTTTAACTCTCTCTCTCTCTATATATATATATATATATAATTAATATTTTAATAAGAGTGTATGAAAGAGCTTATAATGCTTTTGGATGAAGAAATTTGATTTGAACATAAAGTTCCTTTATCACCTTCTTCTTTGCTTGATGTGTTATCGTGTCGCCATTCGAGCCTGTTATTGTGAAGTTGCATTCCTCTTTCCTTGATAAGTTTGAGAAGTCATCGTCCAATCATGAGTGCTCATCCGTTTCTTCTCTTGGATCCATAGGAAATTGATCTAGCATATCGATTTGATATTGCACATCATCTGTAGAAGAAAGACTATAAGTTTTCTCAAGAATTTCTGAACTTCATAAGTAGTAGGAATCACATAAATTAATTTAAACATATCTTTTGTAACTGCACAATATAAATTATTCATAGCTTTAGCATTTACCACACATTCATTCCTATTCAACTCACTCGATTACTTTATTATGGTTATATTCCATGTGTCGATATCTAATGAGATAAGAAATTTTTTCATTAATATTTTTCACCCATTAAAATTTGTACCGATAAATAAAGGTGGTGTTAATGATTTTGTATTATTTGAAAAATCATCCCCTCTAATTGATGAGAGATCATGGTGCACCATTATTCCATGCGGTGAAACCTTTTTGAAATAACCTATCTCTGATACCACTTGTTGGATATATTGGCGCCCTTAGAGTAGAGGGGGGGGGGGGGGGGGGGGGGGTGGGGGTGAATAAGGGTGTTTAGATGTAACATCCCCCAAATAGCTAGACCCCTATATGACCTGATCTGTAAGGTCCTGAGTGTAGGATTCCAATTATGTATCCGAGGTAGGAGGCCAGCTAGTGCTTCTGAGGTAGGGTCCTAGAGACCGAGGTAGGAGGTCAGTCAGTAACTCTGAGGTAGGATTTTAACTCTGAGTTGTAAGATCTGTGGATCTAAGTTGTTGGTGGAGATTGTCAAGGCTATCATACTGCTAGATAGGCAAAGGGGGAAAGTTGATGTACCCAAGATTGGGGAACCACTATAGCTTTCTTTGTTTCTGCTGTGAATTTTTTGTGATTGTGTGTCTGTTGTGTTTACTTTCATCATTGCGCATTAAGTTTATAAAAAGGAGACAACACTTATTCACCCCCCCTAGGTGAAGTTTAAACCAATCCCATATTTTACACAAATATACTTAGATTCAAGTGGAGTTAATATGTTGTTTTTAACTACGGGCCTCCATTCATACCTTGGTTGAATGTTATTTTTATTTTTCAAATTTCCGTAGTTATTATTTTTATATTGAGGCTTAGAATAATATTGATTTTTGAAAATTTTGATTGATAGAAAATTTGTGCGCATTCACATTCAATTTAATGTTAGGTGTGGCTCGATGTAGTTGATTGAAATTTTGAGAATTCAAACATATGAGTTGTGTGAGATATTTAATTTTTAATTCCAACTCTTTGTTTTTTTATAAAATTATGTCTTGCTTTAGTATAAACAATGGTGCTATTTCTAAAAGTTGTGGCAATCGAGTTTATATATTTTTCATAATCTAATCTTGCACTTTCAAAAGTATCATCCATTTCCTTAATTTCAAGTTTAAGATTTTGACATTTAAAACACTTATTATTTAAAAGTTACATTTTCTAAAATTAATTTTTTATTATCCTTTTCAAAGGCATTTATTTTTGCTCTTGCTTCTTTTAACTCTCTCTCTCTATGTATATATATATATAATTAATATTTTCATAAGAGTGTATGAAAGAGCTTATAATGCTTTTGGATGAAGAAATTTGATTTGAACATAAAGTTCCTTTATCACCTTCTTCTTTGCTTGATGTGTTTGTCGTGTCGCCATTCGAGCCTGTTATTGTGAAGTTGCATTCCTCTTTCCTTGATAAGTTTGAGAAGTCATCCTCCAAGCATGAGTCCTCATCGGTTTCTTCTCTTGAATCCATAGGAAATTGATCTAGCATATCGATTTGATATTGCACATCAACTGTAGAAGAAAGACTATAAGTTTTCTCAAGAATTTCTGAACTTCATAAGTAGTAGGAATCACATAAATTAATTTAAACATATCTTTTGTAACTGCACAATATAAATTATTCATAGCTTTATCATTTACCACACATTCATTCCTATTCAACTCACTCGATGACTTTATTATGGTTATATTCGATGTGTCGATATCTAATGAGATAAGAAAGTTTTTCATTAATATTTTTCACCCATTAAAATTTGTACCGATAAATAAAGGTGGTGTTAATGATTTTGTATTATTTGAAAAATCATCCCCTCTAATTGATGAGAGATCATGGTGCACCATTATTCCATGCGGTGAAACCTTTTTGAAATAATCTATCTCTAATACCACTTGTTGGATATATTGGCGCCCTTAGAGTAGAGGGGGGTGGGGGTGAATAAGGGTGCTTAGATGTAACATCCCCCAAATAGCTAGACCCCTAAGTTGGTTTTTCCATGACTAGGTCATGACAAAACCATAGGAAGAGCCCAAGACCATGTGAATTTAGGTGAGAAGGAGAAAACCCAAGTGGTCTGCATATAGCAATTTTCAGATACCAAGCCTAGGGTTGGACTTTAGGGCCCCACCTTGACCCTTTGATCCCACCATGGCACACCTAACCCTTTGGAGGGTCCCTTAGAGCATCAAGGAACCATTGGGGTCAACCAAAGAGGCCAATTTGAAAAAAGTCAACCTTAACCCTAAATTGGTCAAACTAACTCAATTAAGGTCAATTGTCCCTCACCATGCCAAATTGACCCTACCCCTGCCCTTGTATGGGTACTAGGAACCTAATGGACCAAAACGTTCCATCATGGGGCCTCCAATTTGACCAATTTGCCCTAAACCCTAATTTGGTCAAAGTGCCCTAATAAGGGCAGTTCACCCTCACTTTGCCAAATTGACTCCACCTAAGCCTTCCTAACTCACAAGGGAGTCAAATGGGTCACTACCCACCCATTGTGGTCAACCCAAGTGGTCAATTTGACCAAAGTCAACCCTAGCCTAAATTTAGGTCAAAATGACCTACTTTACCCAAATTGAACCCAATCCACTTAGGCTAGACCCAAATGAGGTGGTTCACCACCTAATGGGGATTGAATGCTGCTGAGTTGGACATTTAATTTGAAGGATTTCGGCCAGGAGAGAGAAAGCTCCTTTTTCCCCAAAAATGGCGGAGAGAGGAAGAGGAGGAGAATGGCATTTATGGCCAAATAAAATCAATTTATGGTACCATTCATCTCCCCTTGAGGAGAGGAGAAGTTTCAGCCCTTTTTCCGGCCTAATTGATGACCAATTCGTTTCCTCCCATAAGAAACCGAAAATCACCATTAATAGTGATTATGGCAATTAATGCCAAGGCTCTTCCCCTCCCCCTTTTGATTTCCTTAACACCTTTAGAGGACGAAAAGGAGTGAAACCCCCTATTCTCTGAAGAAATCGAGCCCCGAAAGCCTAGATTGACATGGCGCCGAAAGCTCCTGCACCGTCCATGGCAACTCGCCGGAACACGCGCCACCAAGCCCCCATACAGGTCTGATCTGCCTCCTCTCCCTTAGTGCTAGATCTTTTCATTATTTGGGGCTTGATTCGAGTTCAATTGGGCTCGGATCATGCTTCCGAAAGGGCTCGTTTTGAGCTCTCTTTCCCCTCCTCTAAACTCTGATTCCGACCACCTCCGGCCGGCCAACCACCCCCTATCGCCGTCCACCACTTCAATGGAGGTGGTGGTGGCATTGGCTGGCCGGGAAGCGACTCAGGTGGCTGGGAAATCATCCCGCAAAGGAACCCAGGTCGAGTTGTCGTGCGCCGTCCATTCCTTGGGGACGATGACTAAGACCCATCGGATTTGCCGTGATCAGCAAGATTTACGTGATTAATGATTATGTTATAATGTTATTTCAGGATTATGTTATATTCCTGTTTAATTAATTCGTCGATCTGAGTAGAAGATTAATTCGTCGAACGAATAGATGAGTTCGTCAAACGCAACCCGGCGTTCGTCGAACGGAAATTAAGTCACCAAAATAATGGTTGAGTTCGTCGAACGAACACGGCGTTCGTCGAATGGAAATTAAGGCACCGAACTATTATATGAGTTCGTCGAACGGAACCCAGAGTTCGTCGAACGGAACCCGGGGTTCGTCGAATGGAATTCGTGTGTCAAACTCCCTCTGGAGTCCATCGAACGGAGTTCATTCATCGAACGCAGATTTATTCAGCTTGCATTGAGCGCAATTTAGTTTTCATCGAACGCAAATTTATTCAGCGTTCGTCGAACGCAGAACATAGTTCGTCGAACGCAGATCATATTTTGTCGAACGCGGATCTATTCAGCTTTCATCGAGCGCAGTTTAGTTTTCATCGAATGCAGATCATAGTTCATCGAACGCAGATTATATTTCGTCGATCGCGGAGTCACTTATATAATTAAATGTTTATATTAATTTCTGTCACACATTATGAAGTGCTTCATTTTAATTATTTAAAATACTAGATCACCTCTGATGAGAAAGTGCCCAACACCAAAGTTGTAGCCCTAGGTGTGTACTTTAATTCAAAGTTTGTTTCAGCCCAAAAGGAGCAATATAGCTCCCTGTAGAGCCAAAATGGTGGGACTGGTCCCTAGGGTAGGGCAGCCACTCTTTCCTGCATATCTTTTTATTGGTAGATGTTAAGGCCATGATATTTAAAACCTAGGCTAGTTACATACACCCACACAACATAATCAAATATGGGATTTTTAGGAGAAACTTTTTCTAAGGTTTTTGTAATAGTTTCATAAATTAAACATTAATTAATTATTGGGTCAAATGACATCCAATGCCATCCAAATTTTGGTGGGTACTTCTTAGGGTTATCACATGACCCTGGAAAAAATCTCAGCCCAATTGGGACTGATTTGGTTGGGTAATTTGTCAACCCAAGTTAGGTCTAATTGGGTCAAAGTTAGGGCATGGTGTTATTTTGGGATATTGTGGTCAAATCTCCTCACCATGAGGTGAAACCTTGGCCACTGATTTCGGATCACCTAAAACACCTTCATGAGTGAGATGGGGTGGTAGAGGTGGATAAGCCCTAGAACCCTAGTTTTATTCCTAGGTGTGCATTTAGAGCTTTGTGAAGGACATATGGTCAAAAGCTATAGAATGGTCATGGAACCTAGGAGATGTGTTCATGGGATGTAATTATGCACTAGGAAATTTTGAGAGAATTTTATGAGAATTTATTCCCCCTAAATTAGGACACAACCCCTTTAGGGATTTTTCTTATGAGAGATATTTACATGCACAAATGGTCTTGTATGGAGATGAAACCTTGGTAGTGCCTTTATTATTATGATATACACCTCTGGTAATTTTTGTGCATTTTATTAAATGATTTAACCAGTACTTCATTCACAAGGCACCTATTTTGTCTAAGGCTTAATAAAATTCATTGAGGGTCCAATACTCTTTGATAAATTGTGCAAATTGGTGATGGGACATTTCAGAGCATTAGAAAACTCTGTGAATTTTTATATAATTTTCGGAGACTTAAATCAGTAGGCTACTTCACAACTTGTCTTATTTGAGGTTTTCTTAAAGTATTTATTTAGGTAAGCAAATGATTTCCATAAATCTCGAAATTTGGTCAGTAGACTTTTCTGATAAATACAGGAGCTTGGTATTTTTCCCATAATTTTGGAGTAGATATTTTTGGTAGTTCCTTCATAAAACTACAAGTTTGGATAGATGATAAATATTAAAAATAGAGGATAATTTCTTACTGTAAAAATATGATATGTTGTATTTCCTGTTATTTAGTCATCATAGATTTATCATGATTTTTGAAGAGCCATATCATAAGAATTCCTTACACTTCATGTTCATTTTCATACTTGGCAAATGTTTGGAGAAATTAAAATAAATGCTAAATTATTAAGGAAAATTATGATTCTCTGGATTTAGTCTTATAACATCATGATAGACCTCCAATAAATATCTTGAGTCAGTTGGATGAATATTTGGAGTACCTCTACTTTTAAGATTCATATAGTTAGTTTGGTCTGCGTTTAGTAAAACTGTGAAACTTAGGTTTTTAGTGGCCTACTAGGTGGAAATGGTGTACACATGGTGCACATGGGCTGGTTAAATAGTTAGAAGTCCATCAAAAGAAGTGTAGGTGATGAGAGTGCACTTGGTGGGTTACGGGTAAGGATGTGCTAGGGATTGACGAAAGATCGTCTTTCCCTTGGTGTGTCATAAATCACTTAGGTCTAACTCAAGAGAAATGGTAAGAGGTAAGTTCTTATGGGTAGATACCAATAACATTAAGTGTCTTGAGAAAGAGAGCTGTGGGGTTTCATCCCATTGTGGTTCCTAGTATTGTAGCGAGCCCCTTACAGGGTAATCCTCGGGAAGTCCAAGATTAACCATAAACTGTAGGAGTAATATATTGTACAAGATTAACTTAACAATATACACACCCGCACCCCGTAGTTACAGGATGTTAGTTGGTTTGGTTGTACGAGCGGTAGGCTCGGTGGTTGAAGCGACGGACTAGTTAGTCCGGTGAGCTTGTGACTCAATAATGCTTGTTGGTACGGTCGGGTTGGTCTGGCGAGCCGGTGGCTCGGAAGGTTACGATGATGGGTGGGTTAGCCTGGGGAATTTATGAATCAAGATATAGTAGAACATGATTGCATGTGCATGAAGGTGGTGGGTCTTTGGTATTGGACGGTCGTTCACACTGACATCAATGCGTTGACTCAGCAAGTGTTGAATTTGCACTTAGCCATGAAAGTCTGGTGGTCTAGCCAGTAAGAGTACGCAGATGCTCCGCGGTTTTGCGTTAAGGCGTACGATAGGTCTAGGTTAGGTAGTATGAATTCCAACCTAGAGGTGGGCGATGACCAACCCACCGCTTCTGTTTGCCACTACGGGAGTATCCTGGGAGTCTTGCTAGCTCCAAAAAGGGGGAACTAAAGGTCTGTGCGCATAGAGTCGAAGTGTGTGAGTTGCACTTGTATGAACATAGCATAAACTGCATAACTCTGCATGTCATGGCATAAACATTGCATTACAACCCCTACCCCTATGGTATAAATTGGTTTTGGGACTTTTTATACGATAGGCCCTGCTAAACTATTCCTTGGTCTATAAGTTTGTATGGGCATTCCTATAAACCAATTGTTACTAGTCTATTATGTACCTGCTTTACTTACTGTTCTTTACTCGCTCTTTACCATGCTTTATTTTACTGCTTCAATTATTTATAATCACATGTGTAGTGTAGGGCAATTCCTGTAGACTAGATCCGTTGTCATCTGCTTTTGTTTTTACCCCTTGTTGTCCTCCGCTTCATCCTTCCCGCTCGGTTCCTAGGATTCACCGGAGGAGGGGTGGGGGATTGTCTTAGTCTTTTTGACTAACGGTTTGTGGACCTTATCATTTTAGTAGATCGAGGAGACGCAACAACACCAGAGGCCAGTGCAGACGGAGGCGGGCCAGTCCGGTACAGGAGCTCAAGTTTCAGGTTTAGTGAGTGATTAGTAGTTAGCTTCCGCGAGTGATCTTGTAGTGAGGACATGATGTACAGGGCCTGAGCCATTTATTATTGTAATCTTTTATTCAGTTATACTATGTGGACATCCCTTGTGATGTTTTACTTTTCTATGTGATGTGGACTTGGCTCTTTTGTTTAAGTTTCTTTGTTCTTGCATCTTTGTGATCGATTTAGCCGACAGCATTGGCGTTTTGTGGTGACAACCTTCCCAAGCAAGGGTGTCACCGCAAAGCGGCAGTTCTGGGCCTAAGACCCCGGGTTTGAAAAGAAAAAAAATGGGGTCTTACATTAGAAATTTAAAGTTTACTTGAAAAACTTTAAATAAAAGTATTTTTCCAAAATAATTTTAACGAATAGAAATTGAAATCAATTTAATAAAACAAAAACATGATTATATTTCATAAACAAATTGATTACAAAAGTTGATTTTTATGACACTAGAAATGAAGGAGGTGAGTGTTAAAATCCTTTTGTTTTCTATACCGAACCTTCTCCCTAAGGACCAGTTGGCCCTAGCTTATCTCTCCATAGATATGCCTTAAGATGCCCCCTAGACCTAAACCCTAGATCTAGTCGCCAACACCCACAATTAATTCCTCCCTAATCCACGCACGACCTAGTCGCCGACACCTATGGCGAATTCCACTAACGATTCAAAAATAGTCACCAAAATAAAACAAAGAGAATATAAGATGAGAAATATTATTTCAGAATATAAAAACTCCCAATGAAGAAACTCTGAAGGTGATGACGAAGTCACGCTGGAGATTGGAGTTGTTGTTTTGTTCTTCCTTTGTGTAGAATGAGCATTGTTTGAAGCCCCCTTCAAGTGACTCTCTCAATATTCAAGGTTGATGTACAGAGACCTCTGGATGTATGGGATTAGGGCTCACATAAATTGGTTTGGAGTTGTTGTTTTGGTCATTGTTGTAAAGAACAAGTGGAGGGCTCTTTAAATTGGACTGCGAGCTAGCATCAACGGTAGCC
Source organism: Dactylorhiza incarnata (assembly GCA_033032865.1). Lineage (NCBI taxonomy): Eukaryota > Viridiplantae > Streptophyta > Magnoliopsida > Asparagales > Orchidaceae > Dactylorhiza > Dactylorhiza incarnata. The sequence continues at coordinate 6,539,850 of JAWHQI010000080.1, forward strand.
TAAATGAAATGAGATCTTGTGAGCATCCATTAAGGAATAATGGTATGTGTGTTCCTTATTTTAGGAAACCACAATCGCGCCGCATTAGCTCCATATGCGGTCCCGCCGTTGGATTGATTTCGTGCTCCATTTGGCAGCTCAATCAACTGTTGATTATCGGGCTTGCCTTTAATTTACTGACGCACGTTAACTTCTTTATTATTTGGCTTCGTTGCTCCCGCCAATGCATTCACTTGAAAGTGTTGCGACAGCTGTCCCATTGATATGATCACTACCGCAAGTGGTATGTGATACCGCCCCATGGTAGGACATTCTTTAGAGCATTGTTTCCATTCTAGCATCGCATTTCACGTACGCATTCGGAGAGGTATTATACATGTATTTCTTACACACTATAAATACAAGACAAGCGTGATCAAATACATATTGAAATTTATTATTCTCAAACCAAAAGATGTGGAATGCGTGTTCCAACATATACGTTATGAGATCTAGGTGCAGTACGTAGTATTTCATTAATTTTGGCATTTATAATTTTGCAAATATTTGTAGAAGATTCAAATAATACATTTAGTCCTTTATCAACTATTATTTAGATTAAGTCTTTATTATTTGGCTTAGGTCAAAATTATTTGGCTTAGGACTTTATTATTTGGCTTAGGTGCTCCCGCCAATCCTTTCACTTGAAAGTGTTATGACAGCTGTCCCATTGACATGATCACTACCTCCAGCGGTAGGTGTTACCGCCCCGCGGTAGAACATTCTTTAGAGCATTGTTTCCATTCTTGCATTACTTTTCATGTACACACTTATTGAGGTATTATACATGTATTTCTTGCGCACTATAAACACAAGACAAGCGTGATCAATAGATAATGAGATTTGTTATTCTCAAACCAAGAGATGCGGAATGCGTGTTCCAACATATATGTTAGGAGATCTGGGTGCAATAAGTAGTATTTCATTAGTTTTGGCATTTATAATTTTGCGAATATTTTTAGAAGATTCAAATAATACATTTGGTCTTTTATCACATAATTGGCTAATAGAAATCGAGTTATGTTTTTAACCTTCTACAAATAAAAAATTAGAGATAAAAAAGTTGCGTTGCTCACTGTACTAACGCACAAGATCCTGCATTTACTATCATTACCAAATGTCATCAGCCCTCCTTTATTTTTCACATGGCTAAGGAACTTTGCTTTGTTGCTTGTCATGTACTTGGAGCATCCAGAATCCAAGTTCTACATGTCTTCTTTGTCCTTAGCCTGCCAACATACATAGAAAGAATTGGGGAGTAAGGATCTGTATACCTAAGAGGTTCCCTCAATAGTGTAGGCGGAAACCTTAGGTACCCATATTTTCTTTATAGAACTTTGTCCCTTCTTCCTATAAGAGTTTGAAGTGTGTCCAAAGATGTGGCATTTGGCACACAAAAGAAAAGCGGTTGAAACCACTTTCAAATTTCGGTGTGGACTCTTACTGAAAGATGAGGAACCAACTTAAATGTTATTTAATTTTTTATTAGAGTTATTTGTTTGGATTTGTGATTACTGCTGGGGGTACGAGTTACCGTTAGGCGATAGTCCACAGGGTTATATCTCAGCCTGAATTTTTCACTCCCATGACATTGGTTGACCAAAATCATATCCAAAGATTTTTTACCAACACTATAATTTTCTATTGCTATGTTTAGATCATGGATTCGAGCTTTTAGAGCGGTGCTTTCGGTCACAAGCATGACACATTCATTTGCAATTTTTCTTGCCATTTTCTATTTGAGAAAGAGAAGATTTCAATTTACTTTATATGTCCCTCCTCTCATTAGTGAGAGATTCGATATCAGAAGAGGTCATAGTAAGTGATTCTTCTCGTTCATTTACTCTTGCCAAAGTGTAATTGCACACTTGACAAGTCATCTTTTCTTTCCTAAGTCCTATTAATTCCTTTGATATTTTTTTCATTTTCTTTTAGTAAAGTTTATTTTCAGCTTTTAAAATGTCAACATCATTTTATTTTTTCTCAAAATATTTGCATGTATTTAAATATTCAGTATATAGATCATCATATGAGGGAGGAGGTACCTTAGTGTCGCTTTGGACACTTCTTTTGTCATCTGAAGGTAAGTTTCCCTTTCCCGCGAGGCACATATTCACCTATTCATCATCACTTGAGCTTTACTTGCTTGATTCCTCAAAGGAGGAGTCATCCCATGTGGTCGCCTTTAACACCATCATCTTCTCCTTCCCTTTGTGCCACTTTTACTTTTTCTCCTTCAGATATTTTGGGCAATTGCTTCAGATATGTTATGTCCTTCGACAATGAAAGCACTTTGGTGGTGGTCTCTCCTCGTCGTCGTCGCTGCTAGCTTTCTCTTAGATCACGATCCCTTCTTGTTTGCATAATTGGTGAAGTATTTCCGGGAGGTGTTTCTCCTTTCCGGATTTCTCCTAAATTTATTAAAGTTCTTCACAAAGAGGCTCTCTTCCTCATCTTCATCATCATTTGTCTCATTCTTTGATTTCAGTGCCAATGCTTTCTTCTTGGGTTCTTTGTGATATTCTTCATGTTGAATCTTGAGTTCAACCTCATGGGTTTTAAGATTCCCAATGAGGATTTCAATTGGATCCTCCTTAAATAATGTGATTCTGTGTTGGTCGTCACCTTCGGATTGAACTTTGGTGAAAGAGACCTTAGAATTTTTCTCACCAAGTCGTCATTGCAGAAAGTTTTTCCAAGTACTTGTTGGGAAAATTGACCACAATGTTCTTGATTTGAAGAAGTCCTCCGGATAAAGATAAACTCTCTTTGTATTTGATATTTGTGTTAGTTTTGAAGTTTCCAGTTAAATCTAGTGCAAGGTTCACATAGGGTTAGGCTTATAGTCCATAAACATGATTTTGCCAATATAATCCCTCAATGTGCAAAACATCATGTGAACATAAGTCCTATACTATGTTAGGCTTGACGCATACACTATTTAAACATCTTTAGAAGTTCACAAAGTTGGTGGAAGTCTACAATAAAATTCAAGAAAAAGCATAAAATTGGCCAAGTAAAATATCGACTAGACTGAGTTCCAACAAAGTAGTTTGTCGACTAGACATGGTGTCGATTTAAGTCTGTGATGATTAAAAGTAATTCTGATAACTTATTTATACTGTGTTTGTCGTCTGGATATTACTTAGACAGAATTCTAGTCTTTGGATATCGACTGGATAATCCTCAGATAAGTTAAATATCGACTTGAAGGTTGCATGACAAAGTCAGCTTTTTGACTTGATGGGATCTAGACATAATTCAACTTGTCGACTTGAAGATCTTCATACAGAAAAAAATATCATCTGGAATAGAAGCTTGTCGCCTGGATTGTTGATGTCGGCTAGAAGGTCTCTGAACAATGAACAGTGTATATCGACCAGACAGTCTCTTTATCGACTAGACAATCTCCATATCGGCTAGACAATTCCAAATCGTTTATATGAGTTTTGATTGGCTAGATGAACCTGATTATCTAGATTTCATATTTCCTGTGCACCGCTGATTGCGCCATTCATATTTATTATCATTGCCACACGTCTTCTTTCTTAATTAATTCAAAATAGATGTTGGTCACATCTGATATATTTATGGAAGAGATTTGTAGGTCAAACCCTAAATTTTAATCAATTAGTCTGATAATCTTTCATGAACAAAAAACCTAATTTCACGAGACTCCAGAGAACATGAGAACTCAAGCTAGTTATCTCCTTCAAGATCAATCTTCCTTCTGCTCAAGTTTTGCTCTAGCTTTCCAATCAAATTGTCTTCATCTGATCATAGTTAGTTCTCGGAAAATTAGACTTAAGTTCATATCTCTATTTCTACAAACAAAAGATTTTCCTCTTTCTCTCTCTCTCTCTCTCTCTCTCTCTCTCTCTCTCTCTCTCTCTCTCTCTCTCTCTCTCTCTCTCTCTCTCTCTCTCTTCAAGAAGATAATCCTTTGGAGGAGAAACATTTTCAGATCTCATATTTTGATCAAGTAGAAGCCATTTTAAACTAAAGTCTTTCAAGGTTTCAAGAAGAATCAACAATCCTGATTTCTATTTTTATTTGAGTCTATGAAAGTTGTATAAAACAAACTTATTAAAACACTCTTATAGGATTTCTTTGAAATCCAAGGTAGGTTCTTCTGTGAACCTGATATAGGATTCCTTCTGTGGAATCTGAGGTAGGATCATGTGCTAGGGGATCTGAGGTAAGGAAATAGTTAGTGTTCCTGAGGTAGGAGAAGTGTCTCTGAAAGTAAGATCATTCATTGATCTAAGTTTGGTTGGAGTTGCCGAGGCTAGTACACTGCAAGATAGGCAAAGGGAGGAAGTGGAGTACCCATATTGGGGAACATCTATAAATCTGTGTTTGTGCTATGTGTTTATTTTTGCACTTGTTTTTATTGTTCTACTGCAAAACAAAAAAGAGGTCATCACCTATTCACCCCCTCTAGTTGTTATTTAGGAATTTCCATACTTATAATTGGAATCAGAGGGAGGTTATTTGTTAAAAGTATAACCACTTGAACAAGATCTGCCTTTGGGAATATTAATATATATACATCATGTCTGATAGAGAGAACTAAAGGAACTCAGTTATATGAAGCTTCCAATATGCACCAAGGAGAACTTTCCTATCTGGGAGGAAATAGTCAATCTATTCATGGAAGCATCGGATCCTAGAATTTTTATTACTGTTGAAGAAGGTCGCTTCATTCCTACTACTCCTACCATTGATAATACTAAGATGGTCCTGAAGAAAATTGCTTATATGTCTAAGGATGAGATCATCTTTGTTACTATGGACAGGAGGGCAAAGAAGATCATGGTCAGTGTTATAGATGACTCCACATTTCAAAATATAATTCATTGCAAGATTGCCAAAAAAATGTGGGATTAACTCATTGTATTTATGGAAGGCACTGAAGAAGTAAGGGATGAAAGGAAGTCACTGCTGAATCAAGAATATGAAGCCTTCAAATAGGACAAGAAAGATTCTATCTCTGAATGCTATGAGAAGTTCTTCAAGATTGTAAATGAGCTAAGAACCTATGGTAGGGAGTTCTCCAACTATGATCTGAATGACAAGTTCCTGAGATCACTGAATAAGGAATGAGATATCAAGATCTGTGTCATCAGGGAGATTGAGAACCTAACAAATATGCAGCCTCAGAATCTGTTTAGGAAACTGTTATCCCATGAGCTTCAGTTGAATACCAGAAAAGCTGAAGAAGGTAGCAGATCCTATTCCAAGGAGAAGTTGGTAGCCTTCAAGGCTGAGAGCTCAAGGAGAAGCATAGATGAGTCTCCCATCCATCAAGACAGATTTGTTGAATATGAGGAATCAGAAGAAAGTACTTCATGAGCTGAATTGTCTAATGGAGAGTTATCTCTCTTCTCAAGGCACTTCAAGAAGTTGCTTACAAGAAGGAGTCCAGGAAAGAACATACCTTCGTCATCCTACAACTCAAAGAAGACTAACTACAATAATGAAGTAACATCATAAGTCCAAGGAGGATAGGTATGATGCCTATCAGAACAAACAATCTTATTCTAATATTATTCGTTTTTGTTGTAAGAAAGTAGGACATGTTATTGTTGACTGTCCTGTAAAGAGAAAAGAGAATGGAAGATCAGAAGAAATAAGATCACACAAGGGAAACAAGAAAGTGAAGAGCTTCATAGCCAAAAAGGATAAAACCTTGAGTGACAGTGAATCAGGATCCTCCAACTCTAAGGAGGAAGCCTATTTTGGGCTAATAGCTTTGACAGAAGATGAAGGCCAAGATGAATCCCATCCTGGCAAGGTAAGCATTAGAACACCTCTTTCTGCCATAGCCACAAAATATGAAGCAAGTACTTCTTTTGAGAGTGAGGATGAAGAATCTGACTTAGTAGATCTGTTTGGTGCCTTACTAGAAGCCTTAAAAAAGCAGGAAGTTGGTCAAGGCTCAAATTAAAGAGATTGAATCTCTTAAGTTTCTTGAGTCAGAGCTCTCTAAGAAGACTGAAAAGTTAACTCAGTTGATTTATGATCTCATGGAGCTTCAAAAGAAATCTAAAGCCCAAACTGATACACTCTGTCAGAAAGAGAAGATCATTAAGGATTTAGAAGACAACCTTCTGGTTGAGAGAAAATTAGTAGCACAATTTTCAAAGCCAGAAATTGTCTTGCCAATCATTAATAGATTCTCTACACCTTATAGAGGAGGTGCAGGCCATGACTGTAAGACCCTATTTTTTGCTACAAAACTGAGTCTTTTGCCCAGAATCGTCGCTTTGCGGTGACACCAACACTCGGGAAGGTCGCCACTACAAAATGTCGATCCTGCCGGCCATAACGATCATAAAAGAAGAAAAGTACAATTGAACCAAATATAAGTCAAGTCCATATCACATAATATATAAATCACAGTAAGAGATGTCCACAGATAATAACTGAAATAAAGAGGTAGCAATAAAAAGGGCTCATGCCCAATATATCAATTCCTCACTATAAGATCACTCACGAAAGCAAAATCTACTAGTAACACTCACGGATCTTGATACTGGTGCTCCTGTGCTAGACTGGCCCGCCTCCATCTGCACAGGCCTCTGGTGGTGATGCGTCTCCTCGATCCCCTAAAATGATATGGTCCACCGACCGTTAGTCAAAAGACTAAGCCTCATTTCCATCCACCCATCCCCCAGTGGCTCCTAGGCACCGTGCGAGAGGGATGAAGCGGAGGACAGCGAGGGGTATATATCAAGCAGATGATATGGCCTAGCTACAGGATTATCTACCACTATACAGGTGCACATATACAATTGAAGCAGTAAATAAAGCAAGGTGAAGAATAATAATAATAGAGTAAAGTAAATTAAGTAAGAAAAGTAACCTTTGATTTATAGGAATGCTCATACAAACCTATAAACCAAGGGGTCGCTTAGCAAGACCTATCGTATAAAAAGTCTCATACCAATTTAAATGATAGGGGTAGGGGTTGAAATGCAATGCTTATGCTATGACATGCATAGTTATGCTGATTAATGTTATGACCACACAAATGCAACACACACACTCGACTCTATATGCACAGACCTTTAGTTTCCCCTTTTTGGAGCTAGCTAAGACTCCCAGGATACCCCCGTAGTGGCAAACGGAAGTGGTGTGTTGGGTCTCGCCCACCTTTAGGTTGGTATTCACACTACCTAACCTAGACCTATCGTATGCCTCAATACGAAGAACACAACTGCGGGGCGCCTGCGTACACTTGCTGGCTGGCCCACCAGTCTTTCATTGGCCAAGTGCAAAACCACACTTATTGAGTCAGTGTATCGACGTCGGTGTGAACGACCATCCAATACCGAAGACCCACCACCTTTATGCACATGCAATTATAATTACTATATATCTCTGAGCCATAAGCTCCCAGGGCTAACATGCCTGTCACCATAACCTTCCGAGTCACCGGCTCGCCGAACTAACCCGTCCGTACCTACAAATACCGAGCCTACCTCTCATAAGGCCGAAACCAACTAACAACCTGTAGCAATGGGTTGTGGGTGAGTGTATTATTAAGTTAATCTTGCATAACAAATTATTCCTACGGTTTTGGGTTAATCTTGGACTTCCCGAGGTCTACCATGTGAGGGGCTCGCAGCGGTACTAAAAGGTACGATGGGATGATAGCCCAAACTGCCCTTTCCAAGACATTTATTCTTATTGGTGTCTACCATTGACCCGAGCACTATTAATGTTACATTTACTAACGCTAAGTGTGCTTTACTTCACTCCAAGGGAATGAAAATCTTTCGTCAATCCCAATCACACTCTTGTCTCCTAGTCAACCAGACATCTTACTCTTACTTTCCCTTGGTGACCCATTCCAAACCCAATCATTCTAGGTGCACCAACTTCCTTAACTCCCCATGCAAAACCTACATGCTTATCTTAATTCAGTATTTTCACTATACGTAGACCATTTGAACTACATGAGGTGCAAGAGAAGAGGTACTCCAAATATACATCCAAATAACCCAAGATTATTATTGGGGGGGGGGGGTGTTATGACATTTTAAGACTATCTCCAGAAATTCATAATTTTCCTAGTTTATTTGGCACTTATTATAATTTCCTCAAAATCAGGGAACCTATGACCTTGAACACCAAATATGGTTTTCTGATAAGCTATGGCCTTACAAAATTTTGTACAACTATATATCCTCAAAATAACAGTCATATAAGAAGTCCATAAATTTACAGAAAGTTTTTGACCTCCAAATAAAATATTGATTAATTTATCAAAATCAAGGCTTAACAAAAAAGTACCAAAAATACTCATTCAAAAATTACATGAAAATTAACAGATGTCTAAGATGATCAGAAAAGTTCACTGCTTGAGTTCCATAATTTTCCCAATTCATTTAACTATATGAATCCTTTATTTAAATAAACAAATTATATGGCACTTTGTGAAGAGAACCATATAAAAACTCCTCTAAAAATTATACTAAAATTTATAGATCATTGTCTTGCCCTAAAAAGTCCACTGACCAAGTTTCACGATTTTCCAGTGAGTATTAAGTCCATAATTAATTCCTTGTATGAATAAGGCAAACAATGGACTTGTGAATGAAGTACTATATAGATCAATCTAAAATTAACAATAAAATTATCAAAGAACTATATCACCAATACAAGCTCACTGCGAAAATTTCATGAACATCCAAAGTTATGTAAACATGTAAATTCCTCTTATAAGGGAACATCCTAATTGGTTCTTAGTTAATTCAGAGTGGATAAATGTTCCTAAAAATTCCAGATAAATTATACAGGGCATAATACCTCCCTATGAACCTCTCTACCATGTTTTGAGTCATTCCAATGACATATGACCCTATATACTTCAATAGGTTCAATAATCAACCCTAGGGTTTGAACTAGGGATCTAGGGCATATCCACCCAAAATAACCCAAACCACTTGTGGGGGTGTTTTATATGATGTTAAACTAGTGGCCAAGGTTTCACAGCATTTGGATGAGGGTGGACCTCTCAAATCCATCAAGTGCACATTTGACCTAGTATCCCCTAGTTTGACCAATTTTGGACTACTTAATAACCCGACCAAATCAATCCCAAGTGGGATGAAATTTTTACCATAGTTACTTCATGACCCTAAGGAACACCCACCAAAATTTGGTAGGGTTTGGAGGTCTCTAGACGATAAAATTAATTCATACATAGTTTATTAAATTCCTACAAAAACTATAACAAAAGGACCTCCAAAAATTCCAATTTTTGGATATGTTAAGGGTAAGGGTATATCCAGCCTATGGTCCAAATTTCAAAGCATTTGGGTGAGTAGTTTAGCAGGAGTACCCATCTTAATTTCTGGTCAACCTTATGACACCTTGCACCAAACTTAGTGTTGCAGTCAAACCAGTGGGCCAAATCGGTTCAAAGTAATTTTAAATTAATCTAGACACAAAGTAATTTGTCTCTAGACACTTTTCCTAAAATGGCTTCTAAGGGGTTCAATTTTCATTTTCATAAACATGCATTTCTAGGAGAAATTATGACGTTAAATAATCAAAAAATTATAAAATCTATCTAAATGGAAGTCATCGGTTCATCTTCTCCAATAAGCCAACGACCATGATTGGCCCGTCTTATACCAACTTGGGAGGTGATTTCCCGACCACCTCGACCCTCTCTCGGTCGTCCAATGCCACCACCTCCATTGAGGTGGCAGGCGGCGATGGACGGTGGTTGGCCGACCGGAGGTGGTCAGAATCGGGGTTTTAAGCAAGAAAAGTAAAGCTTGAACCCAAGCTTTCGGCCATGTCGATCCAAGGTCAATAGGCCTCAGACCTTGCAGCCATCATGATAAGATCTATCCACTAAGATAGAGGAGGAGGCGAGGACCTGAGTGGTGTCTTGTAGCCGTGCCGATTGTCGGTCTGCCATTGTTGGTCGTGAGCTCTTGGGTGCCATGCTGATATGTGTTTAGGTAGTCGATTTTTTCTGGAAAGTGGAGGAAACTCCTTCCCTTCACCCTTTGTGGCCTTGTAAAGAGCCAATTCAGGGAGGGGAAGAGGAAAAGCTTGGGATTCCACCATTAACACCATTCATGGTGAAAATTTCGGCCATCCCTAAAAACCATCAAACTTAGCCACCATGTGAGTTGGAAAACCCTTTAAACTTCTCCTAATTGATAGGGGGAATGAATCCCCATCAATTGAGAAGACTTTTGGCCTCCCTTGGCCATGATTTACTCCCCCAAATTCGATCCCATCTGCTTCCCATCGGTTCAGCTACCTCCGGCGCTCAGACTAGAGCCAGCGCTAGCGTCTCGATGACATAACGTTCGTCGGTTCGGCCACTACCGCCAGCGTTAGCGCCAGTGCCAGTGCTAGAGCCTCGATGGCATAGAGCTCATCTCGACAGTATGGAGCTTGTCTCATCAGTTCGTCAAGACAATTGCTAGCGCCAGTGCTAGTGTCTCGACGACATATGGCTCTTCTCAGTGGTTTAGAGCTCATCTCAGCGGTTCGTCTAGACAACCGCTACCGCCAGCACTAGAACCTAGCATCGTCACTAGCTCTAAACTCTCATTACATCTCTTTCTATAATTGGATAATTGGGGTGTTACAAAGGGACCCCTTAGTGGGTTAGACATGTTTTGGTGGGGTCATGGGTCATGGTGATACCCTAAAGCCAACCTTAGATTGAGTAATTAGAATGTACTATTTGTAGACCAATGTGGTCTTCATCCACTTGCCTAAGGTCTTATATTCTCTTCGCGCATCCTAGGGTTTTATCATGACCTAGTCATGACAAAACCAACCTAGGGGTCTAGTTGTTTGGGGGATGTTACAAATCCAATAAACAAAAAATAATAATTTTTCCCCCGGAATTCAGGTTAGGCTTGCGGAGTTTTCACCGAGAGTAGCTAAATGTAACATCCCCTAAGAATTGAAGTTATACCTTACGCGAAGAGGAGCAGCTACCTCTACTACATCAGTTCCAGTGGCTCCTAGATAAGCTCTTTCTGTACATGATTCCTCCACAGGACCTTGACTAGCGGGACCTTCTTACGTCGTAAGACCCGCATTACCATCTCATCTATCTGGACTGGTTCCAAGTGAATCAATCAATCAGTAGCTATTGGCCCATCTTTTGTAGATATCTGCTGCTCTGGCCGTAGTAGAGCCTTCCTAAGGGAGGATATGTGGAAGACATCATGCAAACCTGCTAACTCCGGCGGTAGCTCCAATATATATGACAACGAGAGGATCCACTACAGGATCCTATAGAGCCCCATTTATCTCGGACTGGGCTTCTTCCGACTGCATACTCGGGAGACTCCATGCATCAGACGTATCTTCGGGAACACCTGGTATTCGACTTGGAACTCTACTTGATGATACCATGCATTGTAATACCTGGCCTGGCTGCTCTGGTCCTCCAGCATCCTAACTCGAATCATTCGTACGTGGGCATCTGTATCCTCCACAAATTCTGAGCTAAGTGTCTTTAAATCCTCATCCTGGATCCAAGATAGTGGAGTCATGCGCCTCCGTCCTTCTGAGGGTGGAAAGTTGTGTTGAACGTCAACCAAGAGCCCAGATAATCCTGGACTGATCTTCACTTCTTGTAAGTAAACCATCCATCCCGATCCGACACGATCATCCTAGGCACACAATGATAATGGACAACCATCTCAACAAATCCCATCAAACACCAATGGGAGCGTCCTTCTAGCCCGAGGTGACCCTAGCTACCTTGGTCAATCTATCCTCGATGTTCCAAATAAGTATTTCCCTGGAGTGGGGATGTAATAACCTGTCTATGAAATCCATAATTATATCTTCGAGTTCCACTCTAACACGGGCAATGATTGTGGTAATTCCCTAAAGAATCTTGCACTTGGCCTTCACCAGTCGAGATACCTCACCGTGCATCAAAAAACCTATGACGTATTTCTTTATTCCGGAGAAATACATGCTCCGGAATACACCATTTTTTCGATGACTAACGCTCTTGTTGTTTGTACGGGTAGACAACACCTCTATAAAGTTTTTTCTACATGTTTAGATTCTTATTCCTTCACATACGTCCGAGTAATCAATCAACTCAACTCTACAACTTATCCAGTTCTTACCATTGATGGAACAGATCAGATCGTCAAGCGTCCCAATTATCCTCAAGATTTAAGGGGGGTGTACTCGTGAACCTTTATGAGTATATATTAATCAATCATTATTATTGTAGTTAAAATTTTCTACCATGTCAGGGCGTGATTTTTAATAAATCATAAGTTAGTCACTGTTGGATCAGTAGGCGCCCTTAGAGGGGGGGGGGGTGAATAAGGGTTTTAAAAACTTTTTCTTATATTTTGGAATACCTGAAATAATAAAAGATCAAGATAGTGATTTTAATTAAGATCTAAATTGTTTTATAATGAAAGAGATGATAATAAACAATTTAGAGAAATGAATAACAACTCATTTTTATTACACAAAGAGAGACGTGATTACTATTAATAAAGGTGATTACAAAACTAGATTTCTATAATGCTAGAAATAAAAGGCGAAGAAGAAAAATGTCTTTTCGTTTTCTATTCTGACTCGTATCCCCACGAACCGGTGGCCCTAGCATATCCTTCCCCGGATATGGACTCAAGCCGCTCTAGCCAACCCTTCCCCGGATATGGCCTCGAGCACCCCCTAGACCTAACCTAGATCTAGTCACCAACACGAGGCGAATTTTAGCCCTAAGTCCTACCCAAACCTAGTCGCCAACACGAGGCGAGTTCACTAAATGATTACAGAAAAGATGTGAAATAAAATGACAATAATATAAAAACTCCCTATATGGATCTCTTGGAGAAGTAGACGAAGACCCGCAGAGTATGATCGTAGTCAATGCGGTCTTTCGTCACGATGATGAGGTGTGTTGAAATCTTCTCCATGGATCTCCTTAAGCCTTCATGGATTTGTGGGAGTATCTCTCTGAACCTTCCTCTCTATGTTGTGGCACGAAGCTCTGGAATTTGGGATCTAAAGAGGATGAAGAATTCGGATCCAAGGGGTCCTTTTTATAGCCTCAGCGCTAGCGCCTGCGCTAGCGCTACCGCCGGCGCTATCCCGAATTAGGCATTATTCTGCGCCGGGGAATCTTCAATCTGAGGAAACATTTCCGTCTTGCCTCATGTGCTCTATGCTACCGCCTGCGCTATCCGCTACCGCCAGGCACTAGCTCCTTCTATATGTGCTCCAGAATTGCGCAAATCAACGCTAGCACTGGGCGCTAGGTGCTACCGCCGACGCTAGTGGGAATGTTGGAATTATTGGCCCAATTTTGGGTGCAACCTTCTTATGTCATCCTTGAGTCATATGAACCTTGTTTCCTGCACACTTAAACACACAAGATCAAATACACATAGGATTTGTTATTCTCAAACCTAGGGGAAGCGGAAGACCATGTTCCATCAAACTCCCCCTTTTGATAATAACAAATCCATTAATGATAAATCAGAGCATTAATATATAAGCATGATGAAACCTACTTGTGTGTGTGTGAAAGTGATGACTTAGGATAATTGTCATTTTTGGTATTTATAATTTCTCCCCATAAATATATGATCCCCCCTAAGTGAATGCTCCCCTAATATGTAAGCTATCATCTTAATTAATCATGTTAGTTTTCCATTTTGATAGCGGATTATATTTATCATGTTAGTTCTCCCCCTTTCGTTATTAGCAAAAGTGGGTAAGGAAGCAAAACACAAAAAATTTGTTAAGAAGATAAAGGCATGATCGAGCTTTTAGAGAGAAGGAAATGATAAGGAGTTTTAGAATAATTTTTATAGAAATAGATCAGAGTTTTTAGCTTAAAGATGAACATATAACATTTGCCAAGTAATATTATCATGTTAGTTCTCCCCCTTTATATAAGAGTTTTAAGCATAAAAAGGTAATGATTTCCAAGTAACCAATCTACCCAGACAATATGTCTACACCCTAGCCCCGTACTAAGTGACGGATGGGCATGAGGAGCTGCATACATGTCGTAGGTTGGGGTGTTAGTCCCATATGCAAACACTAAAAAAACTCAGCCCAACACTCTTTCCCCCTAGTGCCTCGCAAGGCCCCACTGGAACCTTCCCCGGTTAAGGACAAGACATGACTTAGAGGTCAGGTTATCTAATGCCTACAACCCTACGCCCCCGCTATGGTGAGATATGAAGTTATAGGATAATAATTATTGGAAACATTTAGCATTTGAATGTAATGATGAGTTCATAGCCTATGGGTTTATATTTTTATTTGAATTTTTTTGAAAAACTCACATAGCTATTTTGAAATCCATTATTAAATCAGCATTTTTTGCATTGCAGAAGAATTAAAAAAACATCTTTATGAAAGGCATAATAATAAATAAGAGTTTAAGTTCAAAAGGAGATGCTTTTGAGTAAAAAAAACTTTACAAAGATAAGAGTTAAAGCATTGCGGAAGACTTATAGTAATACAAGAAACATCTTTTTGTAAGCAAGACTATTTAACAAGGTTAATTTCCAAAAAGAGAAGATGTTTATTCTAAATCGAGTTCTTGTAAAATCTTTTGACAATAAAGTAACCAAGCATGAAAGAGATGTATGAAAGAGAGACTACTACAATGTAATTCTAATTCATAAAGTCAAAAACATACCAAACATTATAGAAAGCATTTTAGGTTATCTAGTACATTGTTGATATAAAATGTATGATTGAATTAGCATTAAGATCCAATACTCATGAGAAGAAGTTTTATGGAAGATAATGGTGTGCACAACGTGTATTTTGAAAAGAGTAAACAAATGTTATAATCAAAAATACAAGACAAATGTAGAGTAACGTGCACAATAAACCACAAATAAGATTATTTCCACATACTTTTTATGCACAAAAAAATGTACAACTGCCAAGGTGCTTTGCACACACAATGCTCATTAAGACTTATCAGGGTGCAAAATAGTGCTTGGGGATCACACACTTTATTTTCCAATATTGATTTTTTGTGATCCGGTGTACTTAAGAATAAGTGGTATTTTTTAAGAAATGAAGTTTTGCACAAGACACTTTACTAATCTTTCTAAGGTGCTCAACCTCACAACGCTTATTAATACTTATCAGGAGGTTCAAGTAGTGTTCAGTGGAGTTAACTTTGTCACTTTATTTCAATTTTTTATTTTATACAAAATTCTCCGATTACACTTGCTTTGCAAACCAATTAGATTTTGAAAGTACAACCACTTTTCTTTATATTTAATAGTGCAAATAAATATAGTGTAGGTAAGATAATTGTGCAAATTTAATTTATTGTGCAATTACAATACACTAGCAAGCATATTTAGATTAAAAACATAAGTAGACTTAGCCAAAAAGTGAGTGAAGAAATATCATTATCAACCATAAAACATTTACTCATACTTAGAGGCATGCTAAGCTTAGGTTCTACACTACTTTTTCATTACAGTTGGTGCACATATGAGTAGATATATCAAAGCATGATACAAACAATGTTCTAAGTAGTTTGAAGGAATGAATTGTAACATTATAGAAGGTCTAAATAATGGATTAAATCATGCTTGAGTTTCACAATAAAGTCCATACATTATTTTTGATATTTTTGAAACATAATTTTGATTTAAAGTTTGAACTCTTATAATTTGATCTTGGACTTCCCGAGGTCTACCCTGTGAGAGGTTCACTCGGTACTAGGAAATGTGATGGGATGATAGCCCAAATCTCCCTTTCACAAGATACATGTAAATAGAAAATTATAAATTCAAAAAATACTTTTTGATACTTGTTTTTGTTTTATATTTTTGTATTTGATTTTTGCATATAGAAATAGAAATCAAACAAATAACCAAAGTAAGAAAAATATTTTTTGTAATTTGGCTTTTGTAATTTTGTATTTAATTTTTCAAAAATCAATTATAGACAGAAATGCAAAAATGAGTAGTACATATAAAATATAATATTTTTAGTGATTTTTCAGAATTTTAAAATTACAGAAAATCGGACACTTGAGCTAGCGCCGGCGCTAGGTCCTAGCGCCTGCGTTAGCTCACAGAGAGGGCTTATTTTAATTATATAGCCAAGATTTTCTTCGATTTCACTTCCGATTTTGCTTAATTATGTTTGTGCAATGTAAGACATGTCTAATGAAATGAAGAAACGAGAAGAAATCACAAAAAGTTGTAGAAGTTAAGATTTTAGAACATGGATTTCATATTCATTAAAGCTCCATATTCATTAAACCTTAATTCTTGAGTTTTGCACAACCATTTAAGCTTCATATTATACGATAGGCAAGCAAAGAAGACATGATTGAACAAAACAGATATGCATGATTTTATTGATAATAGATTGCTCATTTATAAATGAAAAACTGACTTTTACTTTTGATTTAATTTGATTTGCAAACTTCATTTAGGCTTTTAGGCGACAAAATCAAATTTCAAATATTATATTAGATGACCATGCCATGATATATATTTTCTTATATCTTCATTTTGATTTTTCTAATGCTTATATTAATTAATATAATGTATGTTAAAAATGATAGGAAATGTAAGAACAAGATATTAGTTCGAATAGGCCAAATAAGCATGATTTGAATGATTAGTACGAGATGATGTTTTTGCAAAGAGTAACATGGATATGCCCTAGATAAAAGTACACAGCCTGTATATCTTGGTAAACATATAAAGCCTAACATAGACACAAATATTCTTTAGGTGACAATGTTAGTATGATAAGTTTGAGATTAATGTTATGCCAAAGTTTGATAGTGTTTCAACTTATAGACCTAGAATGAAGTGAAGATTTTATTTGATTTGATCTTATTGATATCAAGATGATTCTAAGGTCTAAACTTGAAATAAATCACAATACACACATAATACACCAACCATGGTAAACAATTATAATATCAATTGTCATCATATAATTCAAACAAAAACATATTGATAATTGAGCTTTCTTTTAGATTTTGATCTTTCTTTTAGATCATGTTATTTCTCTAATTTGGTTGATGAGGGCTAAAGAGCTTAATAGCCTAATAAATTGAATTAATTAACATATCTTATAGCAAATTTATAGTTCAATTTATATGAATACTATATGATATATTTAGGCAATGAATATATGAGAGAGAGAGAGATAGGTCATCAAAATAAAAAAAATATGATTATGAATTTTGATTAATTTGATTTATAAACTCATTAAGTTTTAAGAGATAAAATCATATTTCCAATAATATATAAGATGACCATTACATGATAGCTTAAAAAATAAGAAAACAAAAAGAAAAATTAAAAGACATCAAAGCATATCATGAAGTAGAAAATTGTATATTTCATTTTAAAATTATTCTACTTCATGCATTTGGTAATACCTAATGAATAAGAGATTTAGGTATCCAAAGGGGACCAAGTGTGGTGGTTTCTTTAGGTACCCAAATATAACGTGTAGGTTTGTGGGTAGTTAGTTATGAATGGGTCCTTTCATGTGAAGTTAATGTTTCATTTTTAATTTTGGGCCTCCATTCAAACTTTGGCTTAGTGCTATTCTTATGCTTTAAATTTCCATTGTGATTATCTTTATTTTGATGATTATGATTGTGATGATTATTAAAAGTGTTGTTCATAGGAAATTTGTGTAGTTTTATTTTTAAGTAGGGAGAAACATGATTTTGTAAATAATGGTGATTTTGATTTTGATTTACAAATCCTTGATGTTCCTTACTCCCATTATTAAACTTAGTTAAGATGTTCATATTCATATTTAACTTGTTTTTAGATATAGTTTGATATTGTGAATTTGTATTTACAATTTTCATAAGTAAGTTGATTTTTGATTTTAATTCATCATTCTTGATCTTTAGATTATGCCTAGCTTTATTATAAGCTATTGTGCTATTTTTAAGAGTAGAAACAATAGAGTCAATATGATTTTGATAGCCATTTCTAAATTCATCAAATGTTTCGTCCATCTCTTTGATCTCAATTTTATAATTTTGGCATTTAGCACAACCACTTCTCAAAGATGAAGTTTCTAAAAATAATTTTTCATTATGTTCTTTTACACAAATAATTTCCTTTTCAAGTTCCTTAAATTTTTCCTTAATATCATTACAATCTAAACAAGGTTTTGTATTTTCAATTGAAGTGATATGGGTTAAGCTAGGTAAATCAGAATTTGATTTTACTTTAACTTTTTCTTTTAAATCTTTATTTTCTAAGCGCAAATGTTTATTAGTAATTTTCAATTTCTTGATCTTACGTTTAGCCATTTTTAGTATATTAAAACAAGAGATAGAAGTTATCACACAAGAGGAGGAATTAGACTTTCTTACAGCGTTATTGGAAGAGGCAGAATGTGAGCATGACATTCCTTTGTCATCTTTTAGGCCTTCCTCCATCATTGATGAATTTTCATCTTCTTTTTCTCTTGATGTATTGCTCTCTTTTTCTAAGTTGATTTCCATGATCTCCATGTTTTTGCTATGAGAGAGATCTTCTTGAATAATAGTGGATACTTGTATGTCCTTCTCCTCCTGTGTTTGTTCCATACCTGCGAGAGGAAGATCATACATTTCTTCAACAAATTTGCATACTTTGTATGCACTAGAAAAACAATATATTAATTTGAAAACTTCATTTGATAGACCACAAAATAAATAGTGTTTGGCTTTTGCATTTAGATGACGTTCCTTTTTAATTGATTAATCTACTGGTCTTACTATTGCTAAATTCCATGCTTCGATATCTAAAGTTTTAATAAATCTTTCCATTAAAATTTTCCACTCTTTATAATTTGTCCCTTTAAATAAAGGTGGTGCTAGTGATTTTTCTTCTTCATAAAAATTTTCCCCACTAATAGAAGCGAGATCATGAGACACCATTATTCTAGATTGTTAAGCCGATTTGGAATAAAACCTAGCTCTGATACCACTTGTTGGATCGGTAGGCGCCCTTAGAGAGGGGGTGAATAAGGGTTTTAAAAACTGTCTTATATTTTGGAATACTTGAAATAATAAAAGATCAAGATAGTGATTTTAATAAAGATCTAAATTGTTTTATAATGAAAGAGATGATAATAAACAATTTAGAGAAATGAATAACAACTCATTTTTATTACACAAAGAGAGGCATGATTACTATTAATAAAGGTGATTACAAAACTAGATTTTTATGACGCTAGAAATCAAAGGTGAGGAAGTAAAATGTCTTTTCATTTTCTATCCCGACTCATATCCCCACAAACCGGTGGCCCTAGCCTATCCTTCCTCGGATACGGCCTCAAGCCGCTCTAGCCAACCCTTCCCCGGATATGGCCTCGAGCACCCCCTAGACCTAACCTAGATCTAGTCACCAACATGAGGCGAGTTTCATCCCTAAGTCCTACCCAGACCTAGTCGCCAACACGAGGCAAGTTCAATAAACGATTACAGAAAAGATATGAAATAAAATGACAATAATATAAATACTCCCTATATGGATCTCTTGGAGAAGTAGACGAAGACCCGTAGAGTATGATCGTAGTCGATGCGGTCTTTCGTCACGATGATGACGCGTGTTGAAATCTTCTCCACGGATCTCCTTAAACCTTCATGGATTTGTGGGAGTATCTCTCTAAACCTTCCTCTCTATGTTGTGGCACGAAGCTCTGGAATTTGGGATCTGAAGAGGATGAAGAATACAGATCCAAGGGGTCCTTTTTATAGTCTCAGTGCTAGCGCCTGCGCTAGCGCCTGCGCTAGCCTTATCGCCGGCGCTATCTCGGATTAGGCATTATTCTGCGCGGGGGAATCTTCAATCCGAGGAAACATTTCTGTCTTGCCTCATGTGCTCTATGCTACCGCTAGGCGCTAGATCCTTCAATATGTGCTCCGGAATTGCGCTAATCAACGCTAGCGCCGGGCGCTAGATGCTACCGTCGGCACTAGTGGGAATGTAGGAATTATTGGCCCAATTTGGGTGCAACCTTCTTATGTCATCCTTGAGCCATATGAACCTTGTTTCCTGCACACTTAAACACACAAGATCAAATACACAAAGGATTTGTTATTCTCAAACCTAGGAGATGCGGAAGACCATGTTCCAACTGTCACTTCCGAAAGCCCGAAGACCCACCACCTTTATGGACATCTATTTTCGATATCACCATGTTATATTCATCCCAAGTATGCAAACAATCCTTAGGGCACACAACCTTAGACTTGGGGTTCTATCTTAGACTTTTGGTACCCTCCATACTTCAGTCTCTTCAAGGTACCCTCTACGACAACCCTATCAGGGTCAACATGTGACCCAATCCCAAACGGGTCTCTTCTGAACTTGAATTCTTATCTGACCCACAATGTTTGTCATGGTGGTTGTCTCAATGTAAACATGTCTCCAGTACGAGGGTTGAGTCTACGAGCCCCCTACCATTCTACTAATGTGTCAATCTCCTTAAGGCGGTCCTATCGGTTTGGATAATCTTTGGTATTTAAAGTAGGGGAATCAGAGTTTATGGCTTAGGTGGTCGTTCTCGCGTTAAACTCCTCCTCTAACCTCTTTTGGATATCCTCGTACCTTAATCAAATTTATACCTGCGGTATATTTCTGTAACGGTAAATGCAATGTTCATGCTATGACATGCAAGTATGTTGTTATGCTATGTTCATACAAGTGCAACTCACACACTACAACTCTATGCGCATAGACCTTTAGTTCCCCCTTTTTGGAGCTAGCTAGACTCCCAGGATACTCCCGTAGTGGCAAACGGAAGCGGTGGGTTGGGCCTCGCCCACCTCTAGGTTGGTATTCACACTACCTAACCTAGACCTATCATACGCCTCAACACAAAACCGTGGAGCGTCTGCGTTCTCTTGCTGACTGGACCGCCAGACTTTCTTGGCTAAGTGTATATACCACACTTGCCGAGTCAACGTATTGACGTCGGTGTGAACGTCCGTCCAATCCAGAAGACCCACCACCTTCGTGCACATGCAACATGTTCTACAAACTATCTCCGAGCCATAAGCTCCCCGGGCTAACCTGCCCATCATTAATAGCCTTCCGAGCCACCGGCTCCCCGGGCTAACCCGCCCGTCATTAATAACCTTTACTGAGTCACAAGCTCACCTGACGTATCAATCCACTCTTACAAACACTGAGCTTACTGCTCGCAGCACCAAACAGACTAGGCTCCCGTAACCGCGGGGTGTGGGGGTGAGTGTGTTATTAATTTATTCTTGTAACATCTTATCCCTACGTCTTACAGTTAATCTTGAGCTTCTCAAGGATTACCCTGTAAGGGGCTCGCTACGGTACTAGGAACTACGATGGGATGACACCCCAAAGTTCCCTTCCTCAAGACACTTTGTATTATTGGTAACTACCCATGAGATTACCCTCTCATCACTCTTTATAACTTACGCCTTATGTTTCATCCCGCTCCTATGCAATCGATCTCTTGGACTCAACTCTAATAATTGTTAGTCCAACAAGTGGTCTAAACTCATCTCTTGTTGTAATTCAATTATCCCCGATTTCCTTATGATTTTATTGACTTATTCATCATAATGAGTTTTACTATCCGTAAACCACGACATATAGCTAACTTAGATTCCTAAGGTGGAAACTTGATCAAATTACTTCCAAGTGACTTCTAATTATTATCCTAGGTTCATAGTGGACAAAATGAGGCGCGATCAAAATCCAAACATGTTCATATGATTTTCCAATTAATACAAGCCCATATTATTCACTCAAAACAAGTGGTGTGCCAATAAGAGTTTACCCCACAACCACCACTTACATGCCTCAATAGAATCTGATTAAATCACAGGTGTATGTTATTGGCTTGAAAACAGCAATGCCTAAGTTTCATATTAATCCAAGGAGTATTTACCCTTAGTTATATTTGTTACATTTGGTGTGCGTATAAGGATTTACACTACAAGCACAATGATTAGTCTTCAATAAATACTACAACTTCAGAAAATGGGGTATTCCATCATCACCAACTCATAACCATAACTTCAATGGCATCTAATGGGGCATTTGAGCCAAAATCACCTTTTTCCCATTTTGCTAAGTGCAACCCAATTTTCCCTAAACCCTTAAGTCCCAAGCCCCAACTTGAAGCTCAGGGAAATCCACTCCTACATGTGATTTGGGTTCTTAACTAGGGGTGGTTGGAATCATACCTGAGGCATGGGTAATTCTTCAAAGCATTTGCATGAGCCCATAACACTAAATGCACAAACTACACATTTTTACATGTCTCACTAGAAGTGGCCTAGAAGGAGCTATACTTATCCAAATGACATGAAATCAGTGGCATTGGAAAGGTATCCTAAAGGGTACAATATTTATCAAGAATCAACCAATTTCAAGTTTCATAATAATTCAGGGAGTACTTATCATACTACTCAATAATCCAACAAGTTATGCAAGGAAGATATTTCAAATCTTGAGAAAGTACTAAGCTAAGTTTTTCTTCTAGGTCACATGAGATTATTTCTACTGATGTGACTCATCATAAAGCTACACATTCCAGAAAATCATCATTCTCCTTAAATAAATTCCTTACTAATTTATTAAGTTTCCCTTGGAGAGCAATTCAAAATTGTAAAGGAGTTACCCTAAGTTTTCAACCCAACCACATGAATTTTCAACCAAACCCCATGAGATTGTTTCTAAGGGTATTTAATATCATAAAAGACTATGCCTAGAAAGGAGATTATTGTTAGTCATTTTAATCTCATAAGTATCATTAAACTACAAATGTGACAATTTCCATTAAATTAAAAACTTTAGGGTAATAGCTTCCAAAATTTCAAGAGACTTATGTCAATCATGTATAGCCATATGTCATACACTAACCCCAAGGTTTCAGAGGCATGCAAGGTGATTCCCACCTTCAATTCCATCAAAGGCTCAAAGCCCAAATTGACTACTAGCACCCCAAATTTTCCTCTTAAGACCCTAAATTCATTTTGAAGTTCAGAGAAAATTACTCATGCACATGAGATGAGATTTTAACCAATGATTTAGATATGTATGAAGAGCTCACCCCCCCAAATTAGGAGGTGTTTGGAGTTATACAACTCCTCAAATACCAAATATTTACTTTTACTAATATATGAAATAACACAATGGATACACCTCCAAACCTTCTCAAATTAAAACCCTAGGTGTGTCATCATACAATTCATGCATGGTAGAAAATTCAAGTGATTTGGTTGAGCCAATTAAAAGTTATAGCCTTTTTAATTTCAGCCCTACACAAGGGGCAGTCTTAGGAAAATGGGTGCCCTAGTGTCAACAGTGCACCAAATCAGATGATTAAGGAGGCAAATGAAAGTAGACCCATAGGGATACAAAAGCTATGTCTGCCACTTTTTACAAAATCGGCCTCTAAGGTCTTCAAAAATGGCATGCAAACTACTTAAAAATCTTAGGCAGAAATATTATGGTTTGCCAATAGACATAAAGAACAGTCCTAGAAAATAAAATGGGTGCCCTGGTGTCCATAGTGCACCAAATCAGATGGTTAAGGTGGCAAATGAAAGTAGACACATAGGGCTACAAAAGTTGTCTCTGCCCCTTTTTGCAAAATCGGCCTCTAAGGCCTTCAAAAATTGCATGCAAATCACTTAAAATCCTAGGCAGCTTTAAGGTGGTCTGCCAATAGAGATCAAGGAGATGAAATCAACGGCTGTGATTTTGTCTCCTTCCTCTAGCCGACGGCCCAGAGGAAACAGCCTTGATCCCGGCCAACCACCACCCTCCCCGGCCATCTGCCGCCGCCACCACCTCCGTTGAGGGGTTGGCCGTCGATTGGCGGTGGAATGGTGGCCGGAGGTGGTGGTTCCCGGCGATCCCTGGAGGAAGCCCAATCGGAGCTTGGGAGGGAAAAATCGCATGGTTGACGGCTCAATTGAGCTCGTATGCCCTTTCTAGGACCCTAGATAACTAGCACAGAGGGAGGGGGGAGAAATCGTTCCCTAAGCGAGCTTGGTGGTGCGTATTGAGGCGGTGCGGCACGATGGCGGCGAGCTCTGGCGATCCTCCCAGAAACCCCAATTTTCCATGGTTTGCTCCACTGTAAAAGGCTAGCTCCACTCCTCTCGACCCTCTGAAGCTGATAGGATATTCATATGGGGTCGGGGGAGTCTTGTTAGCTTCCAGCCATTATTGGCGATTTCTCCTATGTTGCCACCACCCTCCATAGCCACTGCCATAGCTCCAACTCAGCAGAGAATTGGTGCTCGAGCTGTGAGGAGCTGATTAAGGGTGAAACCCAGGCTCAATTCCTCTTAATTCCTTGGTCACCATTAATGGTGGCAGGCCATATGGTGGAGCTCCTCTTCCTCCCCTCTTAACAGCAGCCAGCTCAGCTCAAAAATGCTGGCAACTCCTTGGGGGTGCTGAGAGCAACCCAGAAATCAGGGGGTGGTGGCCAAGTGGTCATCCTTCCATGGGTTCATGGTTTGTCTCTCTCCAAAATTGGGGAAAAAATCCTAAAATCACCCTTGCATGTCTCCTTCTTCCAAAAACTGAGGGGCAAGCCTGGTAATTGACTCTTGGGCCTCAGAATGGGCCCTAAATGAGGGCCTTAGTCCATTGAAATTTGGATTAATTCCAAATAGGCCCAATTTAGGCAAAATTTACCTTATGTTGACTTTTGGGTTGACTTAGTCAATTGGGTGTGTTTACTGGTCCAATGTGATGGTCTTGAGTCTATTGACACTATCCAAGGTTGGTTGAGTCATGGTGAGGACCTAGGTTGGCTAATTTGACCAATAAGTGTGGTTTTGATCAAAATGGGGGAAAAGTTGACTTTGGTCAATTTGGCCAAATTGAAGACTCCATGATGGGGATTTTGAGTCAATTAGGTCCCTCATGATGCCCTAAAACTAGGGGTGAAGTCAATTTTATGCTTTGGGGTTCAATTGAACTTACTGGGGAGGATTTGACCTATGCTGACCTAAGTTTGACTTTGGTCAAATTGGGTCAATTGGTGACCCCATGATGGGGCTTTTGGGTCTATGGCATTCCATGGAGTGCTTATCATCTATTGGAGGAGTCAATTTGCAAGTGTGAGTTCATGTTGAGCTAGTTTGACCTAGGTTGACTTGAGCCTTATAGTAGACCACAGGTGAGTTCTCCTAACCCTATGTGTCCTAAGGCTGCAATCTAGCTCAAACTCACCACACTCCCCACCTGTCTCACCCAAAATTGGAGTTAGGGGGTCTAGTAGGAAATGGGCCCCCATATATTTTGGGCTAGATTGCAGCCTTAGGACACAAAGGGTTAGGAGAACTCACCTGTGGTCTATTATAAGGCTCAAGTCAACCTAGGTCAAACTAGCTCAACATGAACTCACACTTGCAAATTGACTCCTCCAATAGATGATAAGCACTCCAAGGAATGCCATACACCCAAAAGCCCCATCATGGGGTCACCAATTGACCCAATTTGACCAAAGTCAAACTTAGGTCAGCATAGGTCAAATCCTCCCCAGTAAGTTCAATTGAACCCCAAAGCATAAAATTGACTTCACCCCTAGTTTTAGAGCATCATGAGGGACCTAATTAACTCAAAAGCCCCATCATGGAGTCTTCAATTTGGCCAAATTGACCAAAGTCAACTTTTCCCCAATTTTGATCAAAACCACACTTATTGGTCAAATTAGCCAACCTAGGTCCTCACCATGACTCAACCAACCTTGGATAGTGTCAATAGACTCAAGACCATCACATTGGACCAGTCAACACACCCAATTGACCAAGTCAACCCAAAAGTCAACATAAGGTCAATTTTGCCTAAATTGGGCCTATTTGGAATTAATCCAAATTTCAATGGACTAAGGCCCTCATTTAGGGCCCATTCTGAGGCCCAAGAGTCAATTACCAGGCTTGCCCCTCAGTTTTTGGAAGAAGGAGACATGCAAGGGTGATTTTAGGATTTTTCCCCAATTTTGGAGAGAGACAAACCATGAACCCATGGAAGGATGACCACTTGGCCACCACCCCCTGATTTCTGGGTTGCTCTCAGCACCCCCAAGGAGTTGCCAGCATTTTTGAGCTGAGCTGGCTGCTGTTAAGAGGGGAGGAAGAGGAGCTCCACCATGTGGCCGGCCACCATTAATGGTGACCAAGGAATTAAGAGGAATTGAGCCTGGGTTTCACCCTTAATCAGCTCCTCACAGCTCGAGCACCAATTTTCTATTGAGTTGGAGCTATGGCAGTGGCTATGGAGGGTGGTGGAAACATAGGAGAAATCGCCAATAATGGCTGGCAGCTAACAAGACTCCCCCGACCCCATATGAATATCCTATCAGCTTCAGAGGGTCGAGAGGAGTGGAGCTAGCCTTTTACAGTGGAGCAAACCATGGAGAATCGGGGTTTCTGGGAGGATCGCCGGAGCTCGCCGCCACCGTGCCGCACCGCCTCAATACGCGCCACCAAGCTCGGTTAGGGTACGATTTCTCCCCCCCCCCCCCCCCCCCCCCCTCCCTCTGTGCTAGTTATCTAGGGTCCTAGAAAGGGCATACGAGCTCAATTGAGCCGTCAGCCATGCGATTTTTCCCTCCCAAGCTCCGATTGGGCTTCCTCCAGGGATCGCCAGGAACCACCACCTCCGGCCACCATTCCACCGCCAATCGACGGCCAACCTCTCAACGGAGGTGGTGGCGGCGGAAGATGGCCGGGGAGGGTGGTGGTTGGCCGAGATCAAGGCTGTTTCCTCTGGGCCGTCGGCTAGAGGAAGGAGACGAAATCACAGCCGTTGATTTCGTCTCCTTGATCTCTATTGGCAGACACCTTAAAGCTGCCTAGGATTTTAAGTGTTTTGCATGCAATTTTTGAAGGCCTTAGAGGCCGATTTTGCAAAAAGGGGCAGAGACAACTTTTGTATCCCTATGGGTATACGTTCATTCTCCACCTTAATCATCTGATTTGGTGCACTGTGGACACCAGGGCACCCATTTTTCTAGGACTGCTCTTTATGTTTATTGGCAAACCATAATATTTCTGCCTAAGATTTTTAAGTAGTTTGCATGCCATTTTTGAAGGCCTTAGAAGCCGATTTTGAAAAAGTGGCAGAGATAGCTTTTGTAGCCCTATGGGTCTACTTTCATTTTCCACCTTAATCATCTGATTTGGTGCACTGTGGACACCAGGGCACCCATTTTTCTAGGACTGCTCTTTATGTCTATTGGCAAACCATAATATTTCTGCCTAAGATTTTTAAGTAGTTTGCATGCCATTTTTGAAGGCCTTAGAGGCCGACTTTGAAGAAAGTGGCAGAGATAGCTTTTGTAGCCCTATGGGTTTACTTTCATTTGCCACCTTAATCATCTGTTTTGGTGCACTGTGGACACCAGGGCACCCATTTTTCTAGGACTGCTCTTTATGTCTATTGGCAAACCATAATATTTCTGCCTAAGATTTTTAAGTAGTTTGCATGCCATTTTTGAAGGCCTTAGAGGCCGATTTTGAAAACAATGGCAGAGATATCTTTTGTAGCCCTATGGGTCTACTTTTATTTGCCACCTTAATCATCTGATTTGGTGCATGTGGACCCCAGGGCACCCATTTCCCTAAGACTGCCCCTTGTGTAGGGCAGAAATTAAAAAGGTTATAACTTTTAATTGGCTCAACCAAATCACTTGAATTTTCTAGCTTGCATGCATGGTATGATGACACACCTAGGGTTTTAATCTGAGAATTTTTGGAGGTGTATCCATTGTGTTATTTCATATATTAGCAAAAGTAAATTTTTGGTATTTGAGGAGTTGTATAACTCCAAACACCTCCTAATTTGGGGGGTGAGCTCTTCATACATATCTAAATCACTGGTTAAAATCTCATCTCATGTGCATGAGTATTTTTCTCTGAACTTCAAAATGAAGTTAGGGTCTTAAGAGGAAAATTTGGGGTGCTAGTAGTCAATTTGGGCTTTGAGCCTTTGATGGAATTGAAGGTGGGAATCACCTTGCATGCCTCTGAAACCTTGGGGTTAGTGTATGACATATGGCTATACATGATTGACATAAGTCTCTTGAATTTTTGGAAGCTATTACCCTAAAGTTTTTAATTTAATGGAAATTGTCGCATTTGTAGTTTAATGATACTTATGAGATTAAAATGACTAACAATAATCTCCTTTCTAGGCATAGTCTTTTATGATAGTAAATACCCTTAGAAACAATCTCATGGGGTTTGGTCGAAAAATTCATGTGGTTAGGTTGAAAACTTAGGGTAACTCCTTTACAATTTTGAATTGCTCCCCAAGGGAAACTTAATAAATTAGTAAGAAATTTATTTAAGGAGAATGATGATTTTCTGGAATGTGTAGCTTTATGATGAGTCACATCAGTAGAAATAATCTCATGTGACCTAGAAGAAAAACTTAGCTTAGTACTTTCTCAAGATTTGAAATATCTTCCTTGCATAACTTGTTGGATTATTGAGTAGTATGATAAGTACTCCCTGAATTATTATGAAACTTGAAATTGGTTGATTCTTGATAAATATTGTAGCCCTTTAGGTTACCTTTCCAATGCCACTGATTTCATGTCATTTGGATAACTGTAGCTCTTTCAATATCATTTTTGGTGTGGCATATCTAGATTAGTGTTTTGTTAAGTTAAACACTTTGTACAGCACATGTAAGTTGAATTCACCTAGGTTAAATACATTTTTGGAGAAAATGATCAGCATAGATATTGTAGCCCTTTAGGTTACCTTTCCAATTCCACTGATTTCATGTCATTTGGATAAGTATAGCTCCTTCTAGGCCTCTTCTAGTGAGACATGTAAAAATGTGTAGTTTGTGCATTTAGTGTTATGGGCTCATGCAAATGCTTTTAAGAATTACCCATGCCTCAGGTCTGATTCCAACCACCCCTAGTTAAGAACCCAACTCACATGTAGGAGTGGATTTCCCTGAGCTTCAAGTTGGGGCTTGGGACTTAAGGGTTTAGGGAAAATTGGGTTGCACTTAGCAAAATGGGGAAAAGGTGATTTTGGCTCAAATGCCCCATTAGATGCCATTGAAGTTATGGTTATGAGTTGGTGATGATGGAATACCCCATTTTCTGAAGTTTTAGTATTTACTGAAGACTAATCATTGTTCTTGTAGTGTAAATCCTTATACGCACGCCAAATGTAACAAATATAACTAAGGGTAAATACTCCTTGGATTAATATGAAACTTAGGCATTGCTGTTTTCAAGCCAATAACATACACCTGTGATTTAATCAGATTCTATTGAGGCATGTAAGTGGTGGTTGTGGGGTAAACTCTTATTGGCACACCACTTGTTTTGAATGAATAATATGGGCTTGTATTAATTGGAAAATCATATGAACATGTTTGGATTTTGATCGCGCCTCATTTTGTCCACTATGAACCTAGGATAATAAATAGAAGTCACTTGGAAGTAATTTGATCAAGGATCCACCTTAGGAATCTAAGTTAGCTATATGTCGTGGTCTGCGGATAGTAAAACTCATTATGATGAATAAGTCAATATAATCATAAGGAAATCGGGGAGAATTGAATTACAACAAGAGATGAGTTTAGACCACTTGGGGGACTAAGAATTATTAGAGTTGAGTCCAAGAGATCGATTGCATAGGAGCGGGATGAAACATAAGGCGTAAGTTATAAAGAGTGATGAGAGGGTAATCTCATGGGTAGTTACCAATAATACAAAGTGTTTTGAGGAAGGGAACTTTGGGGTGTCATCCCATCGTAGTTCCTAGTACCGTAGCGAGACCCTTACAGGGTAATCCTCGAGAAGCCCAAGATTTACTGTAAGACGTAGGGATAAGATGTTACAAGAATAAATTAATAACACACTCACCCCCACACCCCGCGGTTACGGGAGCCTAGTCTGTTTGGTGCTACGAGCAGTAAGCTCAGTGTTTGTAAGAGTGGATTGATACGTCAGGTGAGCTTGTGACTCAGTAAAGGTTATTAATGACGGGCGGGTTAGCCCGGGGAGCCGGTGGCTCGGAAGGTTATTAATGACGGGCAGGTTAGCCCGGGGAGCTTATGGCTCGGAGATAGTTTGTAGAACATGTTGCATGTGCACGAAGGTGGTGGGTCTTCTGTATTGGACGGACGTTCACACCGACGTCAATACGTTGACTCGGCAAGTGTGGTATATACACTTAGCCTAGAAAGTCTGGCGGTCCAGTCAGGAAGAGTACGCAGACGCTCCACGGTTTTGTGTTGAGGCGTACGATAGGTCTAGGTTAGGTAGTGTGAATACCAACCTAGAGGTGGGCGAGGCCCAACCCACCGCTTCCGTTTGCCACTACGGGAGTATCCTAGGAGTCTAGCTAGCTCCAAAAAGGGGGAACTAAAGGTCTATGCGCATAGAGTCGTAGAGTGTGAGTTGCACTTGTATGAACATAGCATAACAACATACTTGCATGTCATAGCATGAACATTGCATTTCAACCCCTACCCCTATCGTATAAATTGGTATGGGACTTTTTATACGATAGACTCTGCTACACGACCCCTTGGTATATAGGTTTGTATGGGCAATCCTATAAATCAATGGTTACTTTTACATTACTTTACTTGCGTAGTTTACTTCCTTTACTGCTGCAATATTACCTTACTGCACTTATTAATGTATAATTATACTGTTAGTATAGAAATTATATGGATATACTCTTGTTAGCATAGAGAATTTGTCACCTGCTTTTGATTACTCCACTTTGATGTCCTCCGCTTCTTCCTCCCCGCACGGTGCCTAGGAGTCGCGGAGGGAGGCGGGGACAAAATCGTCTTAGTCTTTATGACTAACGGTCGGTGGTGACCGTAGGTAACCGAGGAGCTGGAGCCCAGCTGGCAGGGGAGACAGGTCCTGAGGAGCAGACGCCGTGCATTACTACCGCTACTGGACAGGTGTTGACGAGAGATGTTTTGTAGCTTCCGCATAGATATATATATATAGTGAGAGAGAGTTGTACTTCTTTTATTCATTCGGACTTGTACTGTGCTTAAGCCATTTTACTCCTTCTTTCCTTGTACTCATTGATGGACAGTGTACATTTGTTATATATTTATATACAGATGCGTGTGATTGTGGACTTATATGCTAGATTTTCTTCTTATCTCTAGTTGGCCTGGTTGTTCGTGCTTGCCGGCAGGATCGGCGTCTTGCGGAGATGGCTAACTTGTGTGCTAGCATCACCGTAAGGCGGCGGTTCTGGGCATAAGATCCGGGAACTCTCCTGGTGCGGGAGAGGGGTCTTACAATTTCAGACTAGGGCATGGTATAAATTGTCATGGTAAGTCATGTGTCCTAGTGGGGTTGAGTCTAACTCATTGATTATAGGACTATCTAAAGAGATCTTTGCAGCCGGAGGTATTTCCTGCTGAGGGGCAGGGTTCGCCGAAGGCTATAAAAGAAAGTTTGTCACCCGTAAGGAGATTTGGCTAAAAAGATTCACTTAAAAGTGGACTTTTTCATGTGATTCCCCAAATGGGCACACCATTGCTTTCGCTGCTTAGTTTGTCCTCAAACTAAACTCGCGTGGGTGTCCCAGGGTTTGTGGAATTCTTTTCTTCTGATCGAGGTTTCACTTTAATACCAGTTTGTAAGACCCCATTTTTTGCTACAAAACTGGGTCTTATGCCGAGAACCGCCGCTTTGGGGTGACACCAACACTCGGGAAGGTTGCCACTACAAAATGCCGATCATGCCGGCCATAACGATCACAGAAGAAGAAAAGTGCAATTGAACAAAAAATAAGTTCATGTCCACATCACATAATATATAAATCACAATTAGAGATGTCCACAGATAATTACTGAAATAAATAGGTAGCAATAAAAGGGCTCATGCCCAATACATCAAGTCCTCACGACAAGATCACTCGCGGAAGCAAAATCTACTAGTAACACTCACGGATCCTGAGACTAGTTCTCCTGTGCTAGAATGGTCCGCCTCCATTTGCACCGACCTCTGGTGGTGCTGCGTCTCCTCGGTCCCCTAAAATGATATGGTCCACCAACCATTAGTCAAAAGACTAAGCCTCATTTCCCTCCACCCATCCCCCAGTGGCTCTTAGGCACCATGTAGGAGGGATGACGCGGAGGACAGCAAGGGGTATATATCAAACAGATGATATGGCCTAGCTACAGTATTATCTACCACTACACATGTGATATATATAATTGAAGCAGTAAATAAAGTAAGGTGAAGAATAATAATAACAGAGTAAAATAAGTAAGAAAAGTAACCTTTGATTTATAGAAATGCCCATACAGACCTATAGACCAAGGGGTCGTTTAGCAAGACCTATCGTATAAAAATTCTCATACCAATTTATACGATAGGGGTAGGGTTTGAAATGCAATGCTTATGCTATGACATGCAGAGTTATGCTGATTAATGTTATGATCACACAAGTGTAACACACACACTCGACTCTATGCACACAGACCTTTAGTTCCCCCTTTTTGGAGCTAGCTAAAACTCCCAGGATACCCCCCTTAGTGGCAAATAAAAGTGGTGGGTTGGGTCTCGCCCACCACTAGGCTAGTATTAACACTACCTAACATAAACCTATCGTACGTATCAATGTGAAGAACACAACCATGGAGCGCATGCGTACTCTTGCTGGCTGACCCACCAGTCTTTCCTTGGCCAAGTGCAAAACCAGACTTGTTGAGTCAGCGTATCAACGTCGGTTTGAACGACTATCCAATACCGAATACCCACCACCTTTATGCACATGCAATTATGATTACTATATATCTCTGATCCATAAGCTCTCCGGGCTAACCTGCCCGTCACCATAACCTTCCGAGCCACCGGCTCACCGGACTAACCCGTTTGTACC
The DNA here is from genome assembly GCA_033032865.1 of Dactylorhiza incarnata. Classification (NCBI taxonomy): domain Eukaryota; kingdom Viridiplantae; phylum Streptophyta; class Magnoliopsida; order Asparagales; family Orchidaceae; genus Dactylorhiza; species Dactylorhiza incarnata. Next base: position 6,572,788 of record JAWHQI010000080.1, read on the forward strand.
TACAACCACCGAGCCTACCGTAAGGCCGAAACCAACTAACCACCCATTGCAACGGGGTGTAGGTGAGTGTATTATTAAGTTAGTCTTACATAACAAATTATTCCTACGGTTTTGGGTTAATCTTGGAATTCCTGAGGTCTACCCTGTAATGGGCTCGCAGCGGTACTAGGAGGTACGATGGGATGATAGCCCAAATCGCCCTTTCCAATACACTTATTCTTATTGGTGTCTACCCTTTTCTCGACCACTATTAATGTTACACTTAATAATAACGCTAAGTGTGTTTTACTTCACTCCAAGGGAATGACAATCTTTCGTCAATCTCAAGCACACTCTTGCCTCCTAGTCAACCAGACATCTTACTCCTACTTTCCCTTGGTGATCCCTTCCAAACCCAATTAGTCTGGGTGCACCAACTTCTTTAACTCCCCATGCTAGACCTACATGCTTATCTTAATTCAGTATTTTCACTATACACAAACCAGTTGAACTACATGAGGTGCATGAGAAGAGGTACTCCAAATAATCATCCAAATGACCCAAGATTATTATTGGGGGTGTATTATGACATCTTATGACTATCTCCAGAATTTCATAATTTTCCTATTTTATTTGGCATTTATTATATTTTCCTCAAAATCAAGGAACCTATGACCTTGAACACCAAGTATGGTTTTCTGATAAGCTATGGTTTGAACTAGGGTTCTAGTGCATATCCACCCAAAATAACCCAAACAACTTTTGGGGGTGTTTATATGATGTTAAATCAGTGGCCTAGGTTTCACAGAATTTGGATAAGGGTGGACCCCTGAAATCCATCAAGTGCACCTTTAACCTAATATCCTGTTGAAGTGTGGAGACCGGGTGGTTTGATTGAAGACCGGGCGGTCTGAAGTATTGTCAACTGGTGGTCTAGTGATTTGTGACCGGGCGGTCTGCTGTGATTAGAGGACTGGCAGTTTGTTAGAAGGTGACTGGGCGGACTGACCCCTTTCTCTCTGGCGGTCTGTTTGGGTCAGTCTGCATGCTCTCTGGTGGTTCCGTCTAGCGGTCTGTGTTCATCAGACCGCGTGATCTCTGCGGTCTGCTTTTGTCTGACCGCCCAGTTCTGTTTTATGTCATGTATTATATTTAGTCCCACATTGATTAATTGTAATCTCTTCTCTCCTCTCCATTCTATATAAAGGAGGCCATACGTTTGTAATAAGTTAGGTTTTTTGGAAATAAAAGTTGTTTTTCTCCAATTTCTGGTCTCTCCATTTTCTGTTCGCACATGGTATCAGAGCGAATAACGGTCTTTGAGTTTTGATCCTGTGCGGCCTCTCTTCTGTTCGTGCAATATTCTCTGCTCGCGCGCCCTCCCTCCATTTTTGCGATCTCCTTCTGATCGCATGCTCCCTGTTCGCGCGGTCTCGCTCTTTGTTGGCGCGGTCTCCTCTGAGTCGTGTTTTTATCCTTCTGTTCGCGCGATCTACCTTGTTCGTGCGGCCTCTCTCTTCTGTTTGCGCGAGCTCCCGCAGCTATGACAATGTCTGACAACTCTTCTTCTACCACCACTACTTCGGCTATTCCCCACCCTCCTCCTCCCATTCCTTCAGGAAACCTTGGCACCGTCTCCAAACTTATTGGTCCCAACTACCCTGACTTGAGTGTCTCCTTCACGTTCCTTCTCCACTCTCAACGAAAATGTCATCATCTTACTGATGATCCACCTCCTCGCACCTCTGCCACCTTTGATGATTGGGATGCTAGTGACGCCCTTGTTCGAACTTGGCTTGCTAACAGTCTCTCGGAGGAGTGTCTTCCTGTCATAAGGCATGATGAAACGGTGAAAACTGCTTGGCTTCACCTGGCTGCTCTTTACTCCAAGGAAGCTCAAATGTCCCGCATATATACCTTATATGCGGACCTGTTTGCTCGTCCCTCCATGTCTCCTGCCGATTCCTATCAACAAGTTCAGACCCTTGGGGCTGAAATTCTTCAGAACAGGTCATTCTCTGCTGATCTTGCTGACCAACACAAACACTTCCAGAAGCTTCTGGTTGTATGTTATCTTCTGCGCCTCCCCGATTCCTATGACATGATCCGTCAACAAATTCTTGTCGGGATGGAATCTCACACTCTGGATGCTACTGCTGCCCGCATTGCCGCTGTCACCTCTCTTCTTCAACGACCTCTCTTGGCTTCTCCTCCCGTCACTAACAACTATGCTCATCAGACTCAAAGGGGAAACACTGGAGGAAAGGGCTTTCATCCTGAAGGTCGTGGACCTTCCCGATACCTCTGCTCTCACTGTGGGAAAATGGGCCACTTAGTTGCTCGGTGTTGGCTCAAACTGTCACAACCTGTATTTTCTCGGAATATAGGAATATTAGAGTTAGAGGAAATACGTGTCATGATGCCACGTCATACAGGAGACAACTGCAGACGCTCAGGCGGGAACCTATTACTTATTTAATCAAAACATGTTTACATGATTAGTCACCATTTGAAAACATTTATTAGAGTTTGGGGTAAGAACTGTGTCTCTCAGTTCGTGGATCAACTAGTCCACCGAGAAAATATATGTAATTACAGCGGAAAGTACTTGATTTAGTTCACTTAAGGTCTTAAATGCACGTGATGACAGGACATAAAGTAAATGATATGCACATATCTAGGCGTAGTATAAGTATAGAAAATATCTTGTAGGCGACTTTAAAGATAAGGATTTCTGTTAAAAGGTATGCAATGAGGATGAAAGAAAAACCATTTTATAAATATAATGCACCTAGACATAAATCATTCCCAGAGAGAGAAGATACACAAGATCAAAAAAGTATTAGCATTTAATTGGCAAGTAAACTATAAAGTATTAAAAGGGCACAACGGGCGTCAACAACCTGACACTAACCCGTTGGCTCCAAACTAGCATGTCTGAACACAAGAAGAAAACTAACTACAACTACCTCGAAGCATCGGGGTAAAACAACAACTAAAACTCCCGAAGACTCCGGGCTATACCACTAGCAGTTAAGGCTCTGAACCTGAGGCATTCAATAAAACAAAGAACGCCTCAGCAAGGGAATTACAAGTGGCAGAAAAATAAGCAGAAAAGTAAATAAGGCATAAGGGGTACCAACCCAAGCCAGATTAAGCGAAAGAGAAGCTCCAAACAAAGAACTAAGTAAAGCACCGAGTGCACCAATATCATATAGAGGAACAAGCATGGTTCAATTATCTCGTAATTTTTATTCATGAGACTGATCAGCTCGAATTAAACGGGAGCGGTTACTTACCACCGCCACCCAAAGACCAAAACCGGGTGGGGGTTTCTCTATCCCCAACCACCCAAACACGGCCCACGGGACCATAAGCCAAGCCTGTGGCACCTCTAAAATGTCCACCGGGCAAGGCTACAACAAATCCCCATTGTCCCCCATACACGACTACCGTGCAAGGCTAAAGACAATGGTTCTTAACAATTTTACAACAAATCCCCACTGTCCCCCAAACACGACTACCAGGCAAGGCTAAAGACAATGGTTCTTATTAATTTAATATCTTTAATTAGGTGCGGGACGAAGCCCGAGAAAAACAATCACCAGGATACCCTAAGGATAGGGTCACAAATGATGTAAACACTACATAAGACAATTCATAAGAGAAGACTCAGGGATTGGGTAATCACAACAGATATAAGAACTTAGGAAGAAGGTGCTCATGAACAAGGGCATAGTACAGATATCTGCAACTACCTGGACCCTTTAGAAGACACAAGCTTTCGAGAAGGAGGAGAAATTGGAGGCATAGCTCAAACACTAAGAAACAAGGGGCAGGCATTCCTCGAGAAGTAGATGGCAGCTCTCGAGAAATGGAGGGCAGCTCTAGACAAATAGAGGGCACATCTCGAGAAACAGAAGGCAGTTTAGGCAGGGGTCTTCAGGGTTTTCTCGGAAATAAGGAAGATTTCTCGAGAAACAACAGAAAAAAAAAATAGGAATTCTACAAGGATTTTTCCAAGAAAAGAGGGGTATTCTCGAGAGGTGGCTGGATCTCTCGAGAAGCAAAAGCCAAAGCGGAAAAAGTAGGAGTTCTCGAGAGGCAAGAAGATTTCTCGAGAAATCAAAGAGTTTCTCGAGAGAAGGAGGAACTTCTCGGGAAGAGAACACAGGGATCTCTCGAGAATTACACAAATTTTTTCGAGTATTGGCCGAAAATTCTAGGCTGCAACTGATTCTTCTAGAGGGAAAATGTAGAAATTTAGGGTGATCTCAAAAGAGAGTCCAAGAGTTAAATTAGCCAAACAACACTCCAAGATCAAGAGTTAAATAATGCGATAAGAACTCAAGCAAGGAATCAAAACTTCAACAACAAGAGAGAAGGAGAAACTGCCACTTGCCTTGAACCTTGCAAACTCGAAGATCTCCGCTCCAAAAGCTATGGATCGGCTAAGAAAACACCCGAACACGAAATCCTGAAACCTTTCGGATCGAAAAGAGGAATTAGGTCACTACCATAACTCCAAAAATTCCACGAAACGGGAAAAGCTTACCACTAGAATGAAGATCCCGCCGAGAGCTTTCCAAATCTACACTCCAAACGTGATTTCGACTACTACAGCCCTCGAATCGCCGGCCGGAAGCTCCACAACACGCCGCTCTCGCTCTCTCGCCCGACAGAACTCTAGGTCGGCCGAAAGGGGAAGGAGATGAAAAGAAGATAAACCTAAGCTTAATATATATATATATATATTAAGCCTCCAGGAGTTCGTCGAGCTAAGCCTCGAATTTGTCGAACACAACATCAGCGAGTTCGTCCAACGCAGGGATCAGCGAGATCGTCGAACGCAGGTCTCAGCGAGTTCGTCGAACGCAGGGCTCATCCCAGTTCATCGAACGCAGGGCTCATCCCAGTTCGTCGAACGCGGGGCTCATCCCAGTTCATCGAACGCAGGGCTCATCCCAGTTCGTCGAACGCAGGGCTCATCCCAGTTCGTCGAACGCAGACTGATCCCAGTTCGTCGAACGCAGACTGAGAATTTCATGCAAAGATTAATTGCAAAAATTACATAAAAATTCTCCCATAACTCGAACCGACGTGAAATCTCACACGCTCGATCCAAATTACACGCTTTAACTAGGTTAAGGCCCAAAACTAAACCTGACAAGCTGACGTAACGCCCAAACGCCAAAATTACGTCACAGCGGCCACGTAAATAATTAACAAAAAAATCAGGGGCGTTACAGTCACTCCCCCTAAAAAGAAGTTTCATCCCGAAACTTAAAAATCCAAAGATCAAGAAAGATACAGAATCAAATCCAAAGGTTACTTGACAGAAGATTTACCCAAAATCTATGGGAAGAGGCTAGGATGAGTCTCTCTCATGGATGACTCCAGCTCCCATGTTGCGCTTTTGACACCCTGATTCTTCCAAAGAACCTTAACCATCGGGATCATCTTCCTCCGTAACACACGCTCCTAAGTCTCCAAGATTCGGGCAGGCTCTTTAACATACGAAAGATTGGGCTGCAAAACGGGCACTGAATCAAGAACAAGTCGATCACTACGCAGACACTTCCTCAGCTGGCTCACATGAAACACATCGTGAACATTTGGGAAGGAAGCAGGCAAATCCAATCTATAAGCTGACGCTCCGATGCGCTCAACAATCTAGAAAGGTCTCACATACTGGGGGTAAAACATGTGGTTCCTTCCAAATCTCTTAACGCCCAGCATCAGAGAAACTTTCAAGAACACTAAGTCTCCAACGGCAAACTCAAGATCCATCCTTCTCTGATTGGCATACTTCTCATACCGCTCCTGAGCGATACGAAGCTTCTCATGGATATGAGTCACGGCAATGCTCATCTCTTCCAAAGCTTTTGGGCCTAACAACGGACTCTCACCAACCTCGACCCAAAACAAGGGAGTTCGGCAATGCCTCCCATACAGAGCCTCAAAGGGGGCCATTTGCAAACTCTCCTGATAACTATTATTGTAGGCAAATTCCTTCAATCCAAGACGTTTATCCCAAGCTCCACCATGATCTAGAATATAGCACCTTATCATATCCTCCAAAATTTGATTCACTCTCTCAGTGTGACCATTGGTCTGAGGATGGTAAGCGGTAGAGTATCTAAGGTCAGTGCCCAAAGCTCCCTGCAAACTCCGCCAAAAACGAGACATATACCTAGAGTCTTGGTCCGATACAATGCTCACGGGTACACCATGCAATCTGATAACTTCATCTAAATAGAGCTCTGCTATTTTCTCCATAAAATAACCGGTCTTAAAAGGCACAAAGTGAGCACACTTTGCCAATCTGTCAACTATAACCCACACAGAATCATGTCCTCCGGGAGACCTCGGCAAACTGGTAATGAAGTCCATTGAAATACTCTCCCACTTCCAGCTTGGAACATCCAACAGGTTCAACTTACCTCCAGGCCTCTTATGATCCGCCTTCACGCGCTAACAAGTTAAACATTCAGAAACATATCTGGCTATATCATTCTTCATACCTGACCACCAAATGATCTGCTTCAAGTCTTTGTACATTTTCATGGAACCAGGATGATAGAAAACACTAGAGTCATGCTCTTCACTACAGATCCTTGCCCAAATATCATACAATGCGGGGATACAATACCTACCTCGGTACTTCAAAGTATCTTTATCATCGATCAAAAAATCTGGTAATTCTCCCTTCTCGGTCCTATTTCGGAGATGCTGCAAGTCAGGATCTTCCTTCTGGTGCAATCTTGTAAGGGTAATCCAAGAAGGCTCTTCAACTTCTAATCTCGAAGGCGCGGTACAACTACCGACTGAAATATCCATCAACATAAACTCCTCTACCAAGGACTACACGGAAAGATTGAAGATTTGCGCGGTCTTTCTACTCAGGGCATCGGCCACTACGTTAGCCTTACCCGGATGATAGAGGATGTCAACCTCATAATCCGCAACAAACTCCAACCATCTACGCTGGCGCAAATTCAGCTCTTTCTGGGTGAAGACAAACTTCAGACTCTTGTGGTCCGTATAAATCTTGCATGACACTCCATAAAGAAGGTGTCTCCAAAGCTTTAAAGCATAAATCACTGCAGCAAATTCTATGTCATACGTAGGGTAATTCTTGTCATGAACTTTTAATTGTCTAGACCCATAGGCAATCACATTTCCTTCTTGCAACAAAACACACCCTAGTCCAATGTGAGATGCGTCCACATAAACAGCATACTCTATTCATTCGATAGGCAAGGCCAACACAGGAGCACTGCACAAACGCCTCTTTAATTCCTGAAAGGCTTCTTCGCACTTATCGCTCCAAACCAAAGCGGTATTCTTCTGGGTAAACTTAGTTAAAGGTGCTGACAACACTGAGAATCCTTGAACAAATCTCCTGTAGTACCCAGCCAACCCTAAGAAACTCCTTATTTCCTTAGGCGTTGAAGGCGTCTTCCAATCCAACACAGGAGAAATCTTAGCGGGGTCTACAGTAATTCCATCCTTGTTCACCACATGACCCAGAAAGGATACCTGAGGAAGCCAGAACTCGCACTTACTCAGCTTCGCATACATCTTGTGCTCTCTAACAGTAGACAATACTAATTGCAAATGCATATCATGCTCCTCAGCACTTTTGGAATATACCAACACATCATCGATGAATACCACAACAAAATGATCCAGAAAATCCTTGAACACGCGGTTCATCATGTCCATAAACGCAGATGGTGCATTCGTCAAACCAAAAGACATAACCAGAAACTCAAAATGACCATAACGGGAACGAAAGGCAGTCCGGGGAACGTCCAACTCACGGATCCTCAACTGATGGTAGCCTGATCGAAGGTCAATCTTTGAAAACACCGTGCTACCGCGCAACTGATCAAACAGGTCATCTATCCTTGGCAACGGATACCTGTTCTTGATGGTCACTTTGTTTAATTCTCTATAATCTATGCACAACCTCATAGAACCGTCCTTCTTTTTCACGAACAAAACTGGAGCACCTTAGGGCGAAGAACTTGGCCTAATAAATCCACACTGCAACAGCTCATCTAACTGAGTTCACAACTCTTCTAACTCGCGCAGGGCCATACAATACGGTGCCTTAGCGATAGGATGAGTACCAAGCTCAAGATCAATAATGAACTCCACATCTCTATCAGGCGGGAGACTAGGAAGACTGACAGGGAAGACATCAGGAAACTCTCGCACCACCAGAACACCCTTAATACACGGCAATCCAGTAATAGTTTCTACTACAGAAACAAGGTAAGCCAAACAATCGGAAAGTAATAGTTTCTGAGCACATATCGCAGAAATTATCGGGGAACACTGGTACGGAGACCCAAAAATGCTCATGGGATGATCGTTGTCCATCACAAAGTCCAGACGCTTTTCCTTGCATCAGATGACAGCATCATAACTGGACAACCAGTTCATACCCAAAATCACGTTAAAGTCTTCTAGGTCCAACACCTTGAGATCAGCAACAGCCAAGAAATCTCCTAAGAGAACGGGGCAACTTCGGACGAACTGGTTCAAGGATACCAAATCACCAGAAGGGAACTTAACGAGGAACGAATCATTGCCCAGCTCAGGGGTCAAACGGTGATGCTCGACGAAAGCCCTTGCTACGAACGAATGGGTAGCACCCGAATCGAACAGAACACGCGCCCAACAATTCTTTACCTTAAATCTCCATATAAGCACAAAAAAGAAACTAGTCTAATACAGCGAAACTAAAAAGAATCAAGACTAAACAGCTTTCTTAAGGTCTAACCTGCGATCGCTTGGGTCGAAGACTGCGCTTGCTCCTGGGTTAACACGTTCAGCTTTCCTCTTCCTTTATCCTGATGATGCAGCAGCGGCAAGGCTCGAAGTGGAACTGGATGCAATGGGGCTTGAACTCGCGGGCATAGAAACTTCATGTGCCCTTTCTGTCCGCACTGGAAGCAGACTTTCTCCTTGGTCCGCAATGGGCCACATCGTGCCCCTTCTGCTTGCACAACTGGCAGAGCACCTCACCCTTCGGAGCACTCTAGATTGTCAGCACTCGCTGCTGCTTCTGAACACCTTTCCTCTTGAAAGACTTCTCAACTGGATGTCCAGGGCGGCCACAGAAACTGCAGACCTCGCCACCTCCTTTCTTCAAGACCGCGGCAGGCGCACCAGAATCTCCTTCTTCTCCAGCCTTTCTCTTTCCCTTCTTCATCATTGATCCTCGATTCTTGGCATTATTAATTGCCTCAACCTTCAGCGCTGCCTCTACTACCTCGGCGTACTTCTCCGACCTGTACGCACTGGCCAGCTGATGGATATCACTGCGGAGACCACCCAGAAATCTCTTTACTCTTCCTTCTTCTGAGGCTACCAGGGCCGGAGCAAACCTGCTCAACTTGCAAAACTTAATCTCATACTCGCTCACCGAGAGCTGCCTCTGCTTCAGATGCAGGAAATCATTCATCAACCAGTCTTGCTCTACCGACGGCAGAAACTTTCTTAACAACATTCCTTTGAAGGTTTCCCACGAACATCCTTCAGAAAGGTCTTCCTTCTCCCTCAACCACCAACTCTTTGCGAGACCCATAAGTTGGTACACGACAACCATCACCCTCTGATCCATGGTGATTCCTGAATACGAGAACATCTCTTCCATGGCTATAAGCCAATCGTCCAAGGCCACGAAATCAGCTCGTCCACCATACGATGGAGGACCCAACCTTTGAAAGTGCGAAATGAAATTCATTTCCGGAGGTATCGCTACTGGGGGTACCAAGGGAGAAGGAGGAGTAGGTACTGTCTGTCCTACTACGGGGTCCTGCACCGCAGGTTGCTGCCTAGCACCGGCAGACAACAATGCCTCATCTTGCGATTGCATTGCAACCATCTGCCTAGTCAGAGCCTCATTGCTCTAGCGCAGACTCTCGATCAAGGCTTCACTCTGCGCTCCGGATGACTCGCCCTCCGACTGAGGAGTTGACCTAGTCGCGACTCGCTTGCGTGCCATCTCTGCTAATATGCATAAATCTATAATTAAAACTTAACCTTACACTAGAACTACACTGCTTGGTTCAGAACATACATGTACAAATACTTGCCATTGCTACCACCTTGCTCTGGGATTTTCATGATGATATGCTAAATTCGGGAACGATACTACATCGTCCCTCTTGACTCATGTGCAAAGGGCATGAATGCATGAATTTTCTGTTCATTTTGAAATCATGGGTGTACGTGTGTCATCATATAAGTCTTTAACTTCACACGTGTGCTTATGAAATGCTATGTAATGTATGTTGTGCTATGCATTCTAATAAAGGCCCTAATGCATGTTATGAGCGGCGTACATATGAAATATAATGCATTCCATACTACATAATATCACATGTAACAAAAAGGAAAATGTGTTAATGGGCATCCATGTGATGATGGTTATGCATCCCATACTACATAACCGTCACATGTTGCCTCCTATGTGGATCCATATACAGACACATATTATGCATCTCATACTACATAATATGCCCCATATACTTCTTATCATGTTATGAGTGTAGTGTTCAGGCTTCGTCCAAGACGTACTGATGACACATCGGTGTGTGTATGAAATGAAACCAAAACAACTACTATATCAGAATTTGTTGCCCGACCGACTTGTCGATCAACCTCCCTCTGATACCAACTGTCACAACCCGCATTTTCTCCAAATTTAGGAATATCATAGTAAGAGAAAACACGTGTCATGATGCCACGTCATGCAGGAGACAACTGCAGACGCTCAGGCGGGAACCTATTACATATTTAATCAAAACATGTTTACATGATTGGTCACCATTTGAAATCATTTATTAGAGTTTGGGGTAAGAACTGTGTCTCTTAGTTCGTGGATCAACTAGTCCACCGAGAAAATATATGTAATTACAGCGGAAAGTATTTGATTTAGTTCACTTAAGATCCTAAATGCACATGATAACAGGACATAAAGTAAATGATAGGCACATATCTAGGCGTAGTATAAGTACAGAAAATATCTTTTAGGCGACTTTAAAGATAAGGATTTCAGTTAAAAGGTATGCAATGAGGATAAAAGAAAAACTATTTTATAACTATAATGCACCTAGACATAAATCATTCTCAGAGAGAGAAGATACACAAGATCTAAAAAGTAGTAGAATTTAACTGGCAAGTAAATTATAAAGTATTAAAAGGGCACAACGGGCGTCAACAACCTGACACTAACTCGTTGGCTCCAAACTAGCATGTATGAATACAAGAAGAAAACTAACTACAACTACCTCGCAGCAGCGGGGTAAAACAGCAACTAAAACTCCCGAAGACTCCGGGCTACAACACTAGCAGCTAAGGCTCTTAACCCGAGGCATTCAATAAAACAAAGAACGCCTCAGCAAGGGAATTACAAGTGGCAGAAAAACAAGCAAAAAAGTAAATAAGGCATAAGGGGTACCAACCCAAGCCAGATTTACCGAAAGAGAAGCTCCAAACAAAGAACTAAGTAAAGCACACATTTTCTCTGAATTTAGGAATATCAGAGTAAGAGAAAAGACGCGTCATGATGCCACGTCATGCAGGTGACAACTGCAGACGCTCAGGCGGGAACCTATTACTTATTTAATCAAAATATGTTTACATGATTGGTCGCCATTTGAAATCATTTATTAGAGTTTGGGGTAAGAACTATGTCTCTTAGTTCGTGTATCAACTAGTCCACCGAGAAAATATATGTAATTACAGTGGAAAGTACTTGATTTAGTTCACTTAAGGTCCTAAATTCACGTGATGACATGACATAAAGTAAATGATATGCACATATCTAGGCATAGTATAAGTATAGAAAATATCTTTTATGCGACTTTAAAGATAAGGATTTCAGTTAAAAGGTATGCAATGAGGATGAAAGAAAAATCATTTTATAACTATAATGCACCTAGACATAAATCATTCCTAGAGAGAGAAGATACACAAGATCTAAAAAGTAGTAGCATTTAACTGGCAAGTAAACTATAAAGTATTAAAAGGGCACAACGGGCGTCGACAACATGACACTAACCCGTTGGCTCCAAACTAGCATGTCTGAACACAAGAAGAAAACTAACTACAACTACCTCGCAGCAGCGGGGTAAAACAGCAACTAAAACTCCTGAAGACTCCGGGCTACACCTCTAGCAGCTAAGGCTCTGAACCTGAGGCATTCAATAAAACAAAGAACGCCTCAGCAAGGGAATTACAAGTGGTAGAAAAACAAGCATAAATGTAAATAAGGCATAAGGGGTACCAACCCAAGCCAGATTTACCGAAAGAGAAGCTTCAAACAAAGAACTAAGTAAAGCACTGAGTGCACCAATATCATATAGAGGAACAAGCATGGTTCAATTATCTTGTAAATTTTATTCATGAGACTGATCAGCTCAAATTAAACGGGAGTGGTCACTTACCTCCGCCACCTAAAGCCCAAAACCGGGTGGGGGTTTCTCTATCCCCATCCAACCAAACACAGACCACGGGACCACAGGCCAAGCCTGTGGTTCACCTCTAAAATATCCACCGTGCAAGGCTACAACAAATCCCCACTGTCCCCCAAACACGACTACCGTGCAAGGCTAAAGACAATGGTTCTTAATAATTTTACAACAAATCCCCACTGTCCCCCAAATAGGACTACCGTGCAAGGCTAAAGACAATGGTTCTTATTAATTTAATTTCTTTAATTAGGTGCGGGACGAAGCCCAAGAAAAACAATCACCAGGATACCCTAAGGATAGGGTCACAAATGAAGTAAACACTGCATAAGACAATTCATAAGAGAAGAATCAGGGATTGGGTAATCACAACAGATATAAGAACTTAGGAAGAAGGTGCTCATGAACAAGGACATAGTACAGATATCTGCAACTACCTGCACCCTTTAGAAGACACAAGCTTTCGAGAAGGAGGAGAAATTGGAGGCATAGCTCAAACACTAAGATACAAGGGGCAGGCATTCCTCGATAAGTAGAGGGCAGCTCTCGAGAAATGGAGGGCAGCTCTCAAGAAATAGAGGGCACATCTCGATAAGCAGAAGGCAGTTTAGGCAAGGGTCTTCAGGGTTTTCTCGAGAAATAAGGACGATTTCTCGAGAAACAACGGAAAAAAATAGGAATTCTATAGGGATTTTTCCGAGAAAAGAGGGGTATTCTCGAGAGGTGGCTGGATCTCTCGAGAAGCAAAAGGCAAAGCGGAAAAAGTAGGAGTTCTCAAGAGGCAAGAAGATTTCTCGAGAAATCAAAGAGTTTCTCGAGAGAAGGAGGAACTTCTCGGGAAGAGAACACAGGGATCTTTCGAGAATTACACAAATGTTTTCGAGTATTGGTCGAAAATTCTAGGCTGCAACTGATTCTTCTATAGGGAAAATGTAGAAATTTAGGGTGATCTCAAAAGAGAATCCAAGAGTTAAATTAGCCAAACAACACTCCAAGATCAAGAGTTAAATAATGCGATAAGAACTCAAGCAAGGAATCAAAACTTCAACAACAAGAGGAAGGAGAAACTGCCACTTGCCTTAAACCTTGCAAACTCGAAGATCTCCGCTCCAAAAGCTATAAATCAGCTAAGAAAACACCCGAGCACGAAATCCTGAAACCTTTCAGATTAAAAAGAAGAATTAGGTCACTACCATAACTCCAAAAATTCCACGAAATGGGAAAAGCTTACCACTAGAACGAAGATCCCGCCGGGAGCTTTTTAAATCTACACTCCAAACGCGATTCTGACTACTACAGCCCTCGAATCGCCGGCCAAAAGCTCCATGACATGCCGCTCTCGCTCTCTCGCCCGACAGAACTCTAAGTCGACCGAAAGGGGAAGGAGATGAAAAGAAGATAAACCTAAGCTTAATATATATATATTAAGCCTCCAGGAGTTCGTCGAGCTAAGCCTCGAATTCGTCGAAAGCAACATCAGCGAGTTCGTCAAACACAGGGCTCAGCGAGATCGTCGAATGCAGGGCTCAGCGAGTTCGTCGAACGCATGGCTCATCCCAGTTTGTCGAATGCAGGGCTCATCCCAGTTCGTCGAACGCAGGGCTCGTCCCAGTTCGTCAAACGCAGGGCTCATCCCAGTTCGTCGAACACAGGGCTCATCCCAGTTCGTCGAACGCGGACTGATCCCAGTTCGTCGAACGCAGATTGAGAATTTCATGCAAAGATTAATTGCAAAAATTACATAAAAATTCTCCCATAACTGGAACCGACGCGAAATCTCACATGCTCGATCCAAATTACACACTTTAACTAGGCTAAGGCCCAAAACTAAACCTGACGAGCTGACGTAACGCCCAAATGCCAAAATTACGTCACAGCGGCCACGTAAATTATTAACGAAAAAATCAGGGGCGTTACACAAACATCCTCATCTTCGCCCCACCGGTGACTCTTCTGCATCTTCTTCCAAGCAATCTGCCTCGGTCGTCACATCCTCAGGTAGCGCTCACGTCGTCACTCAAGGTAAATTGCTGATTGATTCAGGTGCTACAAATCATATGACTGGCGATCCTCGGTGTTTTTCTCTCCTAGAAAAACATGATCGGTTGCCCCCGGTGTTCATTGCGGATGGCTCTCCATCTCCAATAAATATGACGGGTGTTGTCCAGGTCACCCCATCTCTTCGCCTAGCAGATACTCTATATGTGCCTAAGTTCCCGTGCAACTTACTCTCTGTTACTTCTCTCTGCAAACAGCTACAGTGCTCCAAAACATTCACGCCTACTTCTTTTTCTTTTTAGGATCCCCACTCCAAGCGGACGATTGCTACTGGGACTGAGAACGATGGCCTCTACTTCTTGGACAATGTGTCAGCTCTCTCAACTTCATCGTCATCTTCCAACAGTCTTCTCCAATGGCATCTTCGTCTGGGACATCCTCCTGCACGTCTTCTTCATCAACTTCTACCTCATCTACCTAAGCAAGCTCCTCCCCTCAACTATGAAGCATGTCAGATTGGCAAGCATCATCTCTCCTCCTTCCCTGCAAAGCACGGACGAGGATCTTCCAGTCTTTTTGATCTTGTTCACTCCAACATATTGGGTCCTGTTGGACATGTGTGTCACATCTCTTTGTTTGAGAATAACAAATCCCAAATTGTATTTGATCTTGCTTGTCGTGTGTTTATGGTGTGCAGGAACTATAGGTGCAATACTCCACAGGTAGAAAGCAGCTGAATTCAAAAATCTAGAAGAATGCACTATCGCCAGCGTTAGAGCTACCGCCAGGCGCTAGCTCAGGTTCCGTTCGACGAATTTGCATGCATTCGATGAAAACTCCGTTCGACGAAAATTTCCGTTCGACGAACTTGAAGCTCCGTTCGACAAAAATTTTGTTCGATGAAAATTTCATTCGACAAAAATTTCCGTTCGACGAACTTGAAGCTCCGTTCGACGAAAATTTCATTCGACGAATTCTGTTCAACGAAAGTTTGTTCTGCCACACCACCGATGGTTTCGCAACCGCTTCACACGAACGCTACCACCAGCGCTAGCGTTACAGCCTGGCGCTATCTCAAGTTCATGCACAGTGCCACGCCACCGACGGTTTCGCAACTGCTTCACACGAACGCTACCGCAGGCGCTAGGAGCTACCGCAGGCGCTATCTTCAAGATCTATAAATTGATGGGCTCTCTCTCATTTTGAGTGAGTGCTTCCAGAGAGATTACTTGTGCCAAATTTCCAGAGCTGCTACTCTTCCGAAAGTTCATCTCCCACTCAAAGCCAAAGAGGATTTCTGGAGAAGGAAGCCATCACGGTGCATCCGAAGAACGATCGGTTCAACCTCACTTATGCTACAGCGATCCTTCATCCTCACCTTCAGAGATCTCATATAGGGAGTTTCATTATTGTTATATTTATTTTCATTCCATATTATTTGGTAACCGTTTAACGAATTCGCCTTGTGTTGGCGACTAGGTCTGGGTAGGACTTAGGGAGTAATTCACCTTGTGTTGGCGACTAGTTCTAGGTGATTAGATCTAGGGGGCTCGAGGCCATATCCGGGGAAGGATTGGCTAGAGCGGCTTGAGGCCTTATCCGGGGAAGGATAGGCTAAAGCCAACCGGTTTGTGGGGATACAAGTCGGTATAGAAAAAGAAAAATTGTATTACTTTAAACGCCTCCGATTTCAAGCGATATTGAAATCAATTTACGTAAACACATTTTCTATATAATATAATGATGTCTCTTTCTGTGTTTACTTGATTTCTATCATTTGGCATAATTTATAAAATTTTAAATTACAATTGTTTCCTCCTTTAAGTTAAATTGTTATTTCATTCTAAATTACTCAAAACAATTTAGTAAATTGTCTAAAATTATAAAGAAGAATTTTATTCCCTTATTCACCTCCCCCCCCCCCCCCCTCTAAGGGCGCCAATCGATCCAACAAGTGGTATCAAAGCGAGGTTATTCCAAATGGATTAAAAACCAGGAATAATGGCGTCTTATGATCTCGCTTTTTCCGAGGGTCAGAGAATTAGTAGACCTCCACTCTTTACCGGGTCAGATTATAATTACTGGAAAAATAAGATGAGATATTTTCTTATGACCCTAGATATTGAGGTATGGAATATGGGAGAAGAGGAATACTCTCCTCCTACATTTGTAGTTGGAGAGATAACTTTAGATAAACCAAAAGATAAATGGGATGATAGGGATAAGCTAAAATGCAAAAATAACGCCAAGGCTATGAATGCTTTATTTTGTGTGTTAGATAGAAATGAATTTAATAGAATTTCTGCATGTACTAGTGCATATGAAATTTGGAATCATTTAGAAGTTACTCATGAAGGTACATCGCAGGTTAAAGATTCAAAGCTTTTCCAACTTGAGTCGGAATATGAAAAATTCCGGATGGATGAAAGTGAAGATGTTGATGGCATGTACACGCGCTTCACCAAGATCGTCAATGCCTCCAAAGCACTTGGAAAGACTTTCTCCAATGGCGACTTGGTCCGAAAGATTCTTCGCTCTCTTCCACCAAAATTCAACCCGAAGGTGACGGCCATTTCAGAATCGCACAATCTAAGAACGCTCCAAGTTGAGAGCCTCATTGGGAATCTCAAAACCCATGAGGTAGAACTCAAAATCCAATATGATGAATACAACAAGGAGCCAAAGAAGAAGGCGTTGGCACTAACATCAAAGAAGGAGTGCCAGGAGAATGAGGATGAAAATGAAGAAAGCCTTTTGGTGAAGAATTTCTGAAAATTCATGCGAAATCCGGAAAGGAGAAACACTTTCCGGAAATTTATCCAAAAGGATGAAAGATGGAAAAGATCATCCTCAAAGAAGGAAAAGGAGAGCGACGATGAAGAAGAAAGACCTCCACCGGAGTGCTTTCATTGTAGGAAGATCGGGCACATTCGGAGCCAGTGCCCAAAGTTCTTGAAGGAGAAGAAGGAAAAGCGGCACAAAGGGAAGGAGAAGAAGAAGGTGCTAAAAGCTAGAACATGGAATGACTCCTCCTCCTCCTCTGAAGAATCAAGCGGGTCTTCATCAAGCGAAGATGAGGAAGCAAACATGTGCCTCGTGGGACATGGAAATGACGACAACGACACATGTGTTCTTAGCGACACTGAGGTAACTCCTCCCACTTATGATGAACTCTATAATGAATTCCTTAAAACTTGCAAAGCTTTTGATAAAAAATATGAAAGATAGTATTTTATTGAATCGTGAAAATGAATCTCTTATTAAAGAAAATCAAAAGCTTTCCAAAAAGATAATTGTTTTGGAAAAGAGAAAGGTTTCTTGCCAAGAGTGTGATCACTCCACTAAATTGGCCAAAGATATTGAAGAGTCACTTTCTAAAGCCCTCTCTCATGCCAAAACTCTTACAAAAGAGAAGGGGGAATTAGAAAGGAAATTAGAAGCCTCACTTTTGCAAATCAAAATTAATAAAAAGGGTTTTGAAAATAAGTGTGTCATGCTTGTAAAAGAAAATTCTTCACTTAAAGCACAAGTTCATGATCTCACCATGGCCATTAAAAATTTTGGAATAGTCCAAAAATCACTGGAAATGATTTTAGGGTACCAGTGCCATGGTTCTGGAAAACTTGGGCTCGGGTATCGAGGAGAGGGCTACCGCCCGGCACTAGCCACTAACGTCGGCGCTAGCACCTCATACCAGAAACCTGAGTTTTCTTTTTCAAAAAGCTTTTCTTCTGTAAACCAGTTTGTTCCAGCAAGAAAATTTTCTAGAAAAGGGTCTCAACCCCCTTTATTTCGTGTGCAAACTGTTATAGGTTAGGTCACACATCTAGTTCTTGAAGGAAAATAAAACAAAATACTTTAAAACAAATCTGGGTACCTAAGGCTTCCACTTATTCTATGGGTGGTACCACTTGGGTATCTGGATCTTTACTCTCATCTTCTTTCTAGATGTGCAGGCAGGCTAAGGACAATGAAGACGTGTGGTACTTGGATTCAGGATGCTCCAAGCACATGACGGGCAATAAAGCTAAGTTCCTTAGCCTAGAAAAGAAGAAGGGAGGGATCGTGACGTTTGGTGACAACGGAAAAGGAAGGATCATGGGAATTGGTACAGTTGGTAACAAATCCTTTACTATATCTAATGTTCTTTATGTGAAAGGATTAAAACACAATTTAATTTATATTAGCCAATTATGTGATAAAGGATTAGATGTGTTATTTGAATCTTCCACTAACTTATGCAAAATATCTAATCCTACTACAAAAGATATTTTACTAATTGCACCAAGAATACATAATATTTATATAGTTTCTTTTCATGATCTTTCTAAATCATCTATAAAATGTTTTATCACTAAAAACGATGAGTTAGAACTTTGGCATAGAAGACTAGGGCATGCTAGCACAAAGCTCATTATAAAACTTGCCAAAAGTAATTTAATTAGAGGATTGCCTAGGTTAAATGGAACTTTACCTTCACTTTGTTCACCATGTCAAAAAGGTAAATTTTCTAGATCCTCTTTCAAAAGTAAAAATTTCATTTCTACTACAAGACCCTTGCAAATAATTCATATGGATCTTTTTGGTCCCGTTAGCACTCCAAGTCTTGGTGGTAGATTATATACATATATCTTAATAGATGATTTTTCAAGATATTGTTGGACATTATTTCTCTCTTCCAAATCCGATGCGTTTTGTGAATTTGCAAAATTATGTACTCTTATTCAAAATGAAAGTGCTTTAAAAATTAAATGCATTCGCTCGGATCATGGAGGAGAATTTGAAAATGAAAAATTTACATCCTTTTGTGATATGTTAGGCATTAAACATGAGTTCTCTGCGCCACGCACACCACAATAAAATGGTGTTGTAGAAAGAAAGAATAGGACACTTCAAGAACTAGCACGCACTATGTTATGTAAATATAAATAGCCTAAGTTCTTTTGGGCCGAAGCCGTAAGTTCATCGTGTTATGTTTTGAATAGAATCATGCTTCACCCATCTCTTAATCTCACACCATATGAACTCTATTTTCAAAAGAAGCCTAATGTATCTTATTTTAAAGTTTTTGGTTGTAAATGTTTTATTTTGAATACAAAAGATAGCTTGGGAAAGTTTGATGAAAAATGTGATGAAGGAACTTTTCTTGGGTACTCTTCAACTAGTAAAGCTTATAGAATTTTTAATAAAAGAACTAGTAGAGTTGAAGAGTCAATCAATGTAAAATTTGATGAGTTTGTTCCTTGTGTAGAAAAACTTTCCGCAGGCAACGAGGATGATCTATTACCACCTTTGGAGCATGGTGACAAAGAACCTTCCAAAGAAGAAGAAGAGGAGGCCAAGGAAGATTAATATGTACCTCCAAGTGCCTTGAAATTCACAAAGGATCATCCTCGAGAACTAATAATTGGTGAACCATCCATCAGGGTAAGAACTCGCTCTTCTCTTCATGAATCTTTTTCAAATATTTGTTTTGTTTCCGAAATTGAACCAAAAACCGTTTCTACCGCTTTGAATGATGAATTTTATTTTTTGGCTATGAATAAAGAGTTAGAAGAATTTGAGGGACATAATGTTTGGAAATTAGTTGAAAGACCATCTAATCACTCGGTTGTAGGTGTAAAATGGATTTTTAAAAATAAATTAGATGGTGAGTCTAGAATCACTAGGAATAAGGCACGCTTAGTAGCACAAGGATATTCTCAAATCGAGGGGATAGATTTTGATGAATCTTTTGCACCCATTGCTAGATTAGAGTCTATAAGAATTTTTCTAGCATTTGCAAGCTTTAAAAGAATAAAACTATTTCAAATGGATGTGAAAAGTGCTTTTCTAAACGGGTTTGTAAAAGAAGAAGCTTATGTTGAACAACCCCCCGGTTTTATTAGTGAAAAATTTCCAAATCATGATTATAAACTTGAGAAAGCGCTTTATGGTTTAAAACAAGCGCCCCGTGCATGGTATGAAAGACTTACATCATTTTTATTAAAGCACGGTTATATTATGGGAAGTGCGGATAATACTCTCTTCATTAAGCACAACAATGATGATATAATTATTTTACAAATATATGTTGATGATATTATTTTTGGATCTACTAATGAAGAGATGAGTAAACAAGTTATTTTAGTGATGAAAATGAATTTGAAATGAGTCTTGTAGGAGAACTTTCTTATTTCCTTGGTTTTCAAATATCACAAAGAATTGATGGTATCTTTGTATGTCAAACTAAATATGTCCATGATATGCTAAACGTTTTGGATTTGAAAACATTAAATATGCTTCTACACTAATGAGAGCATCACTAAAATTAGGAAAAGATGAATCAGGAATCTCTATAGATCAAACTTTATATAGAGGTATGATAGGATCTCTACTTTATCTAAGTGCAACTAGACCCGATATTATGTTTGTCGTATGCTTATGTGCTCGATTTCAAGCCAATCCAAAAGAATCTCATTTAAAAGCGGTAAAACGAATTTTTAGATATCTCATTGGGTCATCTAGATTAGGATTATGTTACCCGCACAATAATTCATTTACACTTCACGGCTACTCCGATTCGGACTACACCGGTTGTTCACTTGATAGAAAAAGCACTAGTGGTACTTGTCATTTTCTAGGACCTTCATTAGTTGCATGGTCTAGTAGGAAACAAAACTCGGTTGCACTCTCCACCACGGAGGACTAATACATTGCATTAGGAAGTTGTTGTGCACAAGTACTATGGATGAGCCAAACTTTAGAGGACTTTGGTTTTCATCTAAAACTTATTGAACTAAAATGTGACAACAAAAGTGTCATTGATCTCACAAATAATCCGGTACACCACTCTAGATCCAAACATATAGATGTGCGTCATCATTTCATAAGGGATCACATTAAAAAGGAAAATGTAAGGATTAATTTCATTGGCACGGACTCTCAACTTGCTGATATATTTATTAAACCTCTTCCCGATTCAAGGTTTAAATGTTAAGGTTGGAATTAGGAGTCTTAGACATCTTAGAATGAATAACATGTAAAACGCTAATATTTTATGCAATTTGAGCAATCAAGACATCTCTAAATATTACACAATTTCTGCATAAGACTACTCTTAAGACCCCTAATCAATATCAAAAATCAGATATTTAAAATTCTTAAAAAATCATGTACTGTTTCCAGCGCTAACGCTAGCGCCGGCGCTAGCGTGGGTTTGTGATTTTTCTATTTTTTAAAATTTCTAAAAATCAAACAAAAATATGTTATTTATATGTACAAATTTATTTTTGTGTTTCTGTCTATTTTATTTTTATTTTATGTGCATTATGAAAAATCAACTACAAAAATTCAAAATTCAAAAATACAAAAATATGTTTGTGTGATTTTTCTGTTTTTATTTCATTAAAAAGTTTCAAAACAACAAAAAAACTGTATGATCTTTATTGCTAATATCAAGCATGAATGAATTTTATTATTCAGACTTATTTACAATGTTAAAATTTATTCCTTCAAATTACTATGAACATTGTTTTGTTTATCATGCTTTGATATATCTATTTAAAGTGCATCAATTGTATTGAAAAATATGTGTAGAACCAAGCTTAGCATGCCTCTAAGTATGAGTAAATGTATTATGATTGATAATGATACCTTTCACTCACTTACTTTGATAATCAACATGTGTGTTTAAATCTAAAAATGCTTACTTGTGTATTGCATTTGTACAATGAATTAAAACTTGCATAAGTTTATTGCCTACACTACATTTGAATTGCACTTATGAAATTTAGAAAAGTGGTTAGGTCAAAAATTTGGGTTTGCAAAACAAGTGTATTCGGAGAATGTTGTCTCACAAATGTGAACAAAAAATTATATATGTAGACAAATATAACTCCATCAAGCACTACTTGAACCTCCTGATAAGTCTTCATAAGCATTGTGAGGTTGAGCACCTTGGAAAGAATAGTAAAGTGTCTTGTGCAAACCTTGGTTATTACACCACTTTGTTAAAAAATTATGTGCATTAAAAGTGTGTGAAAGTAATTTACTTGTGTTTTATTGTGCACTTTACTTTACATATGTCTTGTATTTTGTTGATTTAAATCAATTGTTAACATTGCCCAAAATACACTTATATGCACATCATTATCTTTCATAACACTTCTTATCATGAGTATTGGATTCTAATGCTTTATCTATACTACTCTTTATATAAGAAATGCACTAGATAACCTAGCATGATCTCTACAATGTTTTGGTATCTCTTGAACTTAAAATTAAGTAACATTGTAGTATAATCTTTCTTTGATATATTCATTTCATGCTTGGTATCTTTATGAAAGACTTTGAGATTTCAAAAAGGTTAAAACATCTTTCAATTTTGAACTAAAACTCATATTTTTACTTATGCTTTTCATGTTTACAAAAAGATGTTTCTTATAATCTTCTGCTTGCTTACAACTCTTATCATTTTATTTGAAATCTCTTATATATACTATGATTAAAATCTTTATCATTATCTATATTACAAAAGCTCGATCATGCTTTATCATTTATAAGAAATGCCTCCTTACTACCCTCACCCCACCTTCTTTTGATAATACCAAAAGAGGGAGATTAATTGAAGAAATCTATATAGGAGTAATATAGAAGATTAAGGGGAGAATAATTCATGTAATCTATCATTTAGGGGGAGTAAAACATAAATTGCATTTATGTAGGGGGAGCATTAAGATAGGGGGAGTATGCACATTATCATGCTTATCATATACTATAGTTGCATTATCTTCTTGCTTATCCTATACAATAAACACTATTGTTGATTTCTTGCTAAGTGGATTTGTTATTTTCAAAATGGGGAGATTGTTGGACATGTGTGTCACATCCCTTTGTTTGAGAATAACAAATCCCAAATTGTATTTGATCTTGCTTGTCGTGTGTTTATGGTGTGTAGGAACTATATGTGCAATACTCCACAGGTAGAAAGCAGTTGAATTCAAAAATCTGGAAGAATGCACTACCGCCAGCGTTAGAGCTACCGCCAGGCGCTAGCTCAGGTTCCGTTCGACGAATTTGCCTGCATTCGACGAAAACTCTGTTCGACGAAAATTTCCGTTCGACGAACTTGAAGCTCCGTTCGACAAAAATTTCGTTCGACGAAAATTTCGTTCGACGAAAATTTCTGTTCGACGAACTTGAAGCTCCGTTCGACGAATTCCATTCGACAAAAGTTTGTTCTACCACGCCGCCGCCGATTTCGCAACCGCTCCACACGAATGCTACCGCCAGCGCTAGCGCTACCGCCTGGCGCTATCTCAAGTTCGTGCACAGCGCCACACCACCGACGGTTTCGCAACCGCTTCACACGAACGCTACCACAGGCGCTAGGAGCTACTGTAGGCGCTATCTTCAAGATTTATAAATTGATGGGCTCTCTCTCGTTTTGAGTGAGTGCTTCCAGAGAGATTACTTGTGCCAAATTTCCAGAGCTTCTACTCTGCCGAAAGTTCATCTCCCACTCAAAGCCAAAGAGGATTTTTGGAGAAGGAAGCCATCACGGTGCATCCGAAGAACGATCGCTTCAACCTCGCTTATGCTACAATGATCCTTCATCCTCACCTTCAGAGATCTCATATAGGAAGTTTCATTATTGTTATATTTATTTTCATTCCATATTTTTTTGTAACCGTTTAGAGAATTCGCTTTGTGTTGGCGACTAGGTCTGGGTAGGACTTAGAGAGTAATTCGCCTTGTGTTGGCGACTAGTTCTAGGTGATTAGATCTAGGGGGCTCGAGGCCATATCTGGGGAAGGATTGGCTAGAGCGGCTTGAGGCCTTATCCGGGGAAGGATAGGCTAAAGCCAACCGGTTTGTGGGGATACAAGTCGGTATAGAAAAGGAAAAATTGTATTACTTTAAACGCCTCCGATTTCAAGCGATATTGAAATCAATTTATGTAAAAACATTTTCTATATAATATAATCATGTCTCTTTCTGTGTTTACTTGATTTCTATCATTTGGCATAATTTATAAAATTGCAAATAACAATTGTTTCCTCCTTTAAGTTAAACTGTTATTTCATTCTAAATTACTCAAAACAATTTAGTAAATTGTCTAAAATTATAAAGAAGAATTTTATTCCCTTATTCACCCCACCTCTAAGGGCGCCAATCGATCCAACAGGTCCTTCCCCTACTCCCACTGTTGGGAGGGGTAGCTCTTACTTTGTAACTTTTATTGATGACTTCTCTCGTTGTACTTGGGTGTATCTTTTAAAAGAATGCTCTGAATTATTCACTGTATGGACTTCTTTTTATGAAATGATCAAAACACAGTTTGGTGTGTCTATCAAAAGTCTTCGATCTGATAATGCCAAAGAATATATTTGTAATGATTTCTCTGTTTTTTGTATGCAAAATGGTATTATTCACCAAACAAGTTGCATCTACACTTCTCAGCAAAATGGCGTCGCTGAACGCAAGAATCGTCACCCCTTGATGTTGCTCGCACTCTCCTCACTCAGATGCATGTTCCTCACTCCTATTGGGGCTATGCTGTTCTCATTTCTTGTCATCTCATCAACCGCATTCCCTCTACCATTCTTCATGGGCAAACCCCATTCTCCATTCTTTACCCGGGCAAGGATGCCTTTCTGCTTCCCCCGCTTATTTTTGGTTGTACGGCATTTGTTCACATTCCCTTAGCCACTCACGACAAACTTTCTCCGTGTGCTACCAAATGTGTCTTTCTTGGCTACTCTCCTACCCAAAAGGGGTATTGTTGTTTTGACCCTATTCTTCGAAAACAAATGGTTTCTGCAGATGTTACGTTCTTCGAAGACACGTCCTATTTCTCCACAGATTCCTCTATCTCTCTAACTGATATTCCTCCTCTCTCACCAAGTTTTCCCACACCAGATATCCCAACAGACACTACTCCATCTCCTCCGCCGACACCCTCATCACACTCTCCATCTCTTGAATATCCCTCCTCTCTCCCGAGGGAGCCGCTCCCAGCTCTCGGGCCAGCAATCTCTGCAATGGATGCTCCGGATTCTGCTGAACAGGACGACTTGGATGTTCTTATTGCTCTTCGCAAAGGATTTCGGACATGTACTCAACACTCAATTCATGATGTGGTTTCCTTTGCTCGCCTT
This sequence comes from Dactylorhiza incarnata, assembly GCA_033032865.1. Classification (NCBI taxonomy): domain Eukaryota; kingdom Viridiplantae; phylum Streptophyta; class Magnoliopsida; order Asparagales; family Orchidaceae; genus Dactylorhiza; species Dactylorhiza incarnata. The sequence goes on from JAWHQI010000080.1 coordinate 6,598,397, forward strand.
ACGTCTTCTTGCAAGAACATTGCTTTGGCTATCTCTGCCACTACCACTCCACGCTCTTACCACGAAGCTCTTAACATACCTCAGTCAAAGGCAGCTATGGATGAAGAAATGGTGACCCTCACTGAGAGAGGTACTTGGACACTGGTACCAGTTCCTCTGGGCACGGATGTCGTTGGATGTCGCTGGGTCTTTGTTGTGAAGTTTCGACCCGATGGTAGTGTGGATCGCTATAAGGCTTGCCTTGTCGCCAAAGGCTTCACTCAGACTTATGGCGTCGACTTTTTTGACACCTTCTCTCTCGTAACCCGCATCAGAACTATCCGGGTTCTCTTCTCGGTAGCCATCAACAGGGGTTGGTCCATGTCTCAACTCGACGTCAAAAATGCTTTCCTCTATGGCGATCTTCAAGAAGATGTGTATATGGAGCAACCTCCTGGGTATGTTTCTCAGGGGGAGACACGTGTATGCAAGTTGTGGAAAGCTATATATGGGCTTAAACAAAGCCCTCGGGCGTGGTTCGAAAAGTTCAGTAGCATTGTAGAAATCTTTGGCTTTACAAGAAGTTCTGCAGATCATTCTCTATTCATTCGCAAAACCTCCCAGGGGCTGGTGGTTCTGACCGTTTATGTTGATGACATTCTTCTCATAGGTGATGATCAGACTGGAATTGCGTTAACCAAGAAACATCTCGGTCAACACTTTGTCACCAAAGATATGGGCTCTCAAAAGTTTTTTCTGGGAATATAGATTTCACGAAAACATAACTCAGTGGTTATCTCACAACGCAAGTATGCTCTTGACCTTCTGCAAGAGACTGGCTTGACTGGGGCTAAACCAACTCGATGCCCCATGGCGGTTGGTGAAGTCAAAACATGGCAAGCTGATTCACCACCATTGTCAGATATTACAAGGTACATACGTCTAGTAGGAGAGCTTATCTATCTTACAGTAACCAGACTAGACATCTCGTATGTTGTAGGAAAGGTTAGCCTGTTCATGCAAGCTCCTATAGAATGTCATCTACAATCTGCTCTAAGGATATTATAGTATGTTAAAGGAGCTCCAGGAAAGGGATTACTTTTTCAAAACAAAAATCATCTAAAGATTGAGGCCTACTCAGATTCTAGCTATGCAGACGATAAAGATGATGGCAAGTCCACTTCTGGATTTTGCACCTTTGTTGGGGAAATCTTATGAGTTGGAAGAGCAAGAAATAGTTTGTTGTCTCCAGGTCAAGTGCAGAAGCTGAGTATCGAAGCATGGCGTCGACAACTTCTAAACTTAAATGGTTAAGGGCTCTCATGCTAGACTTAGGAAATGTTTATAACCATCTGCTGCCGATGTTCTGTGACAACAAAGCTGCCATATACATATCTAAGAATCTAGTATTCCATGAGAGAACAAAACACATTGAAGTCGATTGCCATTTTATCAGAGAAGAATTATTGAAGAAACAAATCTGTACTCCATTCGTCACATCAGACAATGAACTAGCAGATATTTTTACCAAGCCCGTATCTATTTCTTTTTCAAACATTTGCGACAAGCTGGGCATGATTGACATATATGCTCCAACTTGAGAAGGAGTGTTGAAGTGTGGAGACCGGGCGATTTGATTGAAGACCGAGCGGTTTGATTGAATAGCGGGCGGTCTGAAGTATTGTCAACTGGTGGCCTGGTGATTGGTGATCGGGCGGTCTGCTGTGATTAGAGAACTGGCAGTTTGTTAGAAGGTGACCGGGCGGACTGACCCCTTTCTCTCTGGAGGTCTGTTTAGGTCAGGCCGCATGCTCTCTTGTGGTTCCGTCCAGCGGTCTGTGTTCATCAAACCGCGTGATCTCTGCGGTCTGCTTTTGTCTGACTGCCCAGTTCTGTTTTATGTCATGTATTATATTTAGTCCCACATTGATTAATTGTAATCTCTTCTCTCCCCTCCATTCTATATAAAAGAGGTCATACATTTGTAATAAGTTAAGTTTTTTGGAAATAAAAGTTGTTTTTCTCCAATTTCCGGTCTCTCCTTTTTCTGTTCGCACATATCTCATAGTTTGACCAAATTTAGGGTACTTAATTCTTACATGGTTTATTAAATTTCTACAAAAACTATAGAAAAAGGTCCTCCAAAAATTCCCATTTTTGGATATGTTGAGGGTAAGGGTATATCCAGCCTATGGTCCAAATTTCAAAGCATTTGGGTGAGTAGTTTAGCGGGAGCACCCATCTTAATTTCTTGTCAACCTTATGACACCTTGCACCAAACTGAGTGATGCAGTCAAACCAGTGGGCCAAATCGGCTCAAATTAATTTTAAATTAAACTATACACAAAGATCTACAACTTTTGTCTCCGTCCACTTTTCTTAAAACGGCTTCTAAGGGGTTCAATTTTCCTTTTCAAAAACGTGCATTTCTAAGAGAAATTATGACATTAAATAATCATAAAATTATAAAATCTGTATAAATGGAGGGCATCGTTTCATCTTCTCCAATCAGCCAACGACAACGATTGGCCCATCCTGTACCAACTTGGGAGGTGATTTCCAGCCACCTAGACCATCTCCCGGTCGGCCAATGCTATTACCACCTCTGTTGAGATGGCGGTCGGCGATGGACGGTGGTTGGTCGGTCGGAGGTGGCTGGAATTGGGGTTTTAAGCAAGAAAAGCAAAGCTTGAACCCAAGATTTTGGCAATGCCGATCCAAGGCCAATGGCCTCAAACCTTGTGGCCAGCATGATAAGATCTATCCACTAAGAGAGAGGAGGAGGGGAGGACCTTAGTGGTGGCTTGTAGCCGTGCCGATCGCTGGCCCGCCATTGTTGGTCGTGAGCTCTTGGGTGTCATGCCAATATGTGTTTAGGTAGTCGATTTCTTCTGGAAAGTGGGGGAAACTCCTTCCCTTCACCCCTTGAGGCCTTTTAAAGAGCCAATTCAGGGAGGGGGAGAGGCAAAGCTTGGGATTCCACCATTAACACCATTCATGGTGAAAATTTCAATCATCCCTAAAAACCATCAAACTTAGCCCCCATGTGAGTTGGAAAACCCTTTAAACTTCCCCTAATTGATAGGGGGAATGAATCTGCATCAATTGGGAAGACTTTAGGCCTCCCGTGGCCATGATTTACTGCCCCAAATTCGATCCCGTCTACTTCCTATTGGTTCAGCTACCGTCGGCGCTAGCATCTCGATGGCGTAACGTTCGTCGGTTCGACCACTGCCTCCAGCATTAGCGCTAGCACCAGCGCTAGTGCCTCGATGGCATAGTGCTCTTCTCGATGGTATGGAGCTCGTCTCAGCGGTCGGTCGAGATAGCCGCTAGCACTAGCGCTAGTGTCTTGATGACATATGGCTCTTCTCAGCGGTTTGGAGCTCATCTCAGTGGTTCGTCTAGACAACCGCTACTGCCAGTCCTATCACCTAGTGTCAGCGCTAGCTCTAAACTCTCATTACTTCTCTTTCTACAATTGGACAATTGGGGTGTTACAAAGGGACACCTTAGTGGGTTAGACATTTTATGGTGGGGTCATGGGTCATGGTGACGCCCTAAAGCCAACCCTAGATTGGGTAATTGGAATGTACTATTTGCAGACCAATGTGGTCTTCATCCACTTGCCTAAGGTCTTATGTTCTCTTCGCGCATCCTAGGATTTTGCCATGACCTAGTCATGATAACCAACCTAGGGGTCTAGTTGTTTGAGGCATGTTACAATGACAAAGAAAAGGATAATAGTAAATCCCTTCAAGATCAGACCCTATTCAAGAAGGTCATATTGTCTACCAATAGTTATGATCTTGATCTTTCCTATGGATATCTTTCAAATGAATGTTCAACTAGTGGAACTAAGAAGCCCTAAAATTGGAGGAACCCTAAAGATCTTAGAATGAGTGTCCTCAAGGCATCTCATGAAGAGATCAATTTAAAATATCATGGACCATTTGTTATTGGTTCTACTACACCAACACCAAGAGGTAAATAAAAGGTTGTCACTCAGAAACCTATTGCCAAGAAAAAACATGTGGCTGTGGTGCCTCTCTCCACTCATGCATACATCCATGAGATCAAAAGTAAGATGGATATGACTTCTGAGGCATGCACTTCTATTCACTAGTATATTCATTCTATTCATAAGATGGACAAGAAGAGGGGGTACAACAAATTTGATTGTTGGTGCTATGGAAAAATTGGTCACTTTGACATGGACTGCTGGTTCAACAGTACCAAGGGCTAATAACATAAAGCTAGACAATAACATTACTAAGATACATTTTGTAATTAAAACTAACAAGAACCAAGGACCTAAGACTATTTGGGTTCTTAAGGTAAAATAGTTCCTTTTTGCAGGATTGTCCATAAGCCAACAAAATTCCCATATGGTATTTGGACAGTGGAGTTCCAGGAACTTGGCTGGAATAAGAAGCCTACTAAAGAATTTCATCCCTATTGAAGATGGACCCAAAGTTATCTTTGGTGGATCTGACAGAGGAATTACAAAAGGCTACGGTATGATTACCAACAGTATAATCTCCTTGACAAAAGTAGCTTATGTGGAAGGGTTGCAACCCAACCTGATAATCATGAGTCAACTACGTGATCTAGGCTATGTAGTTGAGTTCCAAAGGGATAAGTGCCTTTTTAGAAATATGTTGATTCAGAAGTTGTATTAACAGGCATTATGAGTGAAAATATTTACTGTTTGAATTTTCTTTGTTTAGATTCAACCACACCTGTATGTTTTGTAGCAAAAAATAGAGCAACTCTTTGTGTTCAATGGCACATGAGATTAGCTCATATGAATTTTAAAATTATTAATAAATTACTATCAGAAAACTTGGTAAGAGATTGACCAAAGTGGAAATGCATTAAAGATGGCACATGTTATGCATGATAAATGGGCAAGGAGACAAGGGTCTCCTTTAAGAGCATTAGTCATAAGGATTCCACTAGATGTTTATATCTATTGCATATGGACTTGTTTGGTCTCATGTTCATTCATAATTTAGGAGGCAAGTCTTACACATATGTGATCATTGATAATTACTCGCGTTTTGCATGAGATTTCTTTCTGAAATGAAAGTCACATACATTGGACACTTTCATGACTTTTGTCAAGTAAATCCAGAATGAAATGGAATGTTCTGGGTCAAAATCAGAAGTAACCATGGTACATAATTTTAGTCAGGGGCTATGACAGAATTCTATGAAAGTCAAAGTATCTTTCAGGAGTTTTTTCTCTCAAAGAACTCCACAACAAAATGGAGTAGCTGAGAGAAAGAATAGAACACTCATTGAGGCTAGTAGAACAATGTTGAGTGACTCTTCACTACTAGAGTACTTCTAGGCTGAAGCAGTCAATACAGCTTGTCATGTGTAAAACAGAGCTTAAATCAACAAAGATCACAATAAGACCCCTTATGAACTCATGAAGGGAAGAAAATTAACCTTGTCTTACTTCATAATCTTTGGAAGTAAGTGCTTTTTATTAAACAATGGAAAATCTTATCTCACAAAGTTTGCTGAAAACTATTTTGAGGGTATTTTTGTATGATACAGTAGCCATAGTAATGCTTATAGGGTTTATAATTAGAAAACTCGGGTTGTAGAAGAATCAATTAATATTGTATTTATTGAAATGAGCATGATACATAAAAGCTCGTCTAGTTCTTCTGTTGCAGGTACATAATCAAAATTCAAGGAGTTGACCATTAGTGAGTATGAATAGGCTAAAGAGACAACCTCACTAGATATAATCAATGAAGAAGAAAATCAGACTCAAGAGGATGTACCTGACCCAGCAGAAGGTGAAGCAACAGAAACTCTAAGAAGACTCCCTATAGTTGTAAGACACCAGAGAGATCATCCACCACACCAGATTATTGGAGATATCAACCAAGGAGTGCAAACAAGAAGGAATGGACATAATGAAGCAATGTACCTTAACTTTCTATCACAGTTTTAGCGAAAGAGATTTGAAGAAGACAACACAGATCCATCCTGGATTATGGCTATGCAAGAGGAGCTCAATCAGTTCAAAAGGTGCAAAGTGTGGAAGTTGGTTCCTAGACCTAAATATTAGAATGTCATTGGAACAAAGTGGGTCTATAAGAACAAGGTTGATGAAAGTGGAGTAATCATAAAGAACAAAGCAAGACTAGTTGCCAAAGGCTATAAATAAGAGGAAGGAATTGACTTTGATCAAACCTTTGCTCCAGTTGCAAGATTAATGACTATCATATTGTTCCTGGCATATGCAGCTCATAAAGGATTCAAGGTATATTAAATGGATGAGAAGTCAACCTTCCTTAATGGAGACCTCAAAGAAAAAGTATATGTGGAACAACCTCGAGGTTTTGTCATTCCTACTTATCCTGAACATGTTTATTTTCTTAGAAAAGCTTTATATTGGTTGAAACAAGCACCAAGAGCTTGGTATGAAAAAAAATTTCTAGTATTCTCATTGATAACAAATTTTCAAGGGGAAAGATAGACAAAACATTATCCTAAGAAAATTCAAAGGCAAGATATTGCTAATACAAATATATGTAGATGACATCATCTTTGGATCTACTGATGACAACCTCTACAAGAAGTTTGCTGACTTGATGCAAGGAAAGTTTGAAATGAGTAGTATAGGAGAGCTAAAATATTTCTCGGGCCTCCAAGTGAAGCAGTCTGAAGATGGAATTTTCATCTCTCAGACAAAGCTCAGTAAGGAGTTGATAAAGAAATTTAGAATGGAGAGTGCAACCTCTATGAGGACTCCAATGGGATCAAATGTGTCTCTGTACAAGGATGAAAAAGGGAAACCTTTTGATGAAACCATTTACAGAAGCATCATTGAATGGACATATTCCTGTCGATTAAGAATGAATATGGAATGAGAATGTAAAAGTTATAATTAATTCCTACCGATTAAGATTAAGCATAGAATGAGAATATAAAAGTTTTGTGACATATTCTTACTTTACCATGTTATGATTAATCGCAGGGATAGGTATTAATCTGCATATCACTTTGCATGTCAAACCTTGAATGATTCTACACTTTATCACAATAACAAGTGTAGAATTCAACTGATTATGAATGATCAGTAGAACTCAGCTGATAAATTTGGGGAGAAGCAACGGCGGCAGGAGAGAACACAAATTCCATTTTTGTCGAAGCAAGGGGTAAACGTAGTGGGGAGAAGCAGGGGTCCGAGGAAAGTTTCGATTGTAGGCGTCGACTTCCAATTGTAAGGCAACTCTCTAACTCTCCTCCATGCATGTTTTCTCTCTCCTTTATGCATGCTTTCTCTCTCTCCTCACCGACGCCAAACTTGTCGTCGGCCTTGCCACACTCCTCGCACGGCGCCCGCCGCACCTAGGCCGTGCGGTGCTGGCCTCTCCTGTCGCACCTCCAAGGTGTGGTCATGACCCCACCTCCCAGATGGGGCCAGAGGTGCATCCATGGCCGCACCTCCCAGGTGCGGTCAGATGTGCGGGCTTGGCCGCACCTCCAAGGTGATGCCATGTCCACACCTCCCAGATGCGGTTAGAGGTGCGGCCATGCCCACACCGCCTTGGTGCGGCGCAAGCTGTGTCACCCTGGCACCCGCCGTGCAGTGCGGGCCATGCCTTCCAGGTGACTCTTGCTGCACCACCTCGTGCGGGCCCTCTATTGTGATATCTCGGTCGGCGCGTCTGCCTCCCAACGTCCAAATACAAGTTTTTCTCGCAGTACCTCCGTGTTCATGGTGCGCTCAGAGCGCACCCACGTTCGCAGCGTGCTCAGAGCGCACCCACATTTGCAATGCGCTCAGAAGGCTTCTGAGTCCACGTCGCACATAGATCGCCTTTGAGTGCGCCTCCAAGTTCATGGCGCATGCCATACGTCTCTGAGTTCACGGTGCACGCCGAACACTTCCGATTTTGGGGCGCATGTCGTATATCTCCACGTTCGTGACACGCTTAGAATATCTCCACATTAGCGACGTGCTCAGAATGCCTCTACGTTCACGGCGCGCAGGAAACATCTCTGAGTTCGCGGTGCTCGCCGAACATCTCCACGTTCGCGACGCTCGTTGAATGCCTCCGTGTTCGTGGAGTGCACGTCAGTTAACTTTCTAAACTTCTCAGATTGCAGGTTTCGTTCCTTGCTGTCATCGTCGCCAACGAAGCTGCCCAAACTGCCCAGGGGGCAAGACGGTCAATATCTGAAAAATGACTATCCGTGTGCTCCAGATCAACGATCATGATTCACGCACTATGTGGTTACGGTGGTTACAATGACAAAATTACCAAGTTACTCCTGTCCAAAGCTATAAAAAGAACTCATATCCCTCATTTCAAGAGACCTGGCCTTTAGTGCCCTAGAGAGCTTCTTCAAAGATCTTTCAAAGTTTTCCTTCGGCGTTGGAAGAATCATTCCAAGATTTCCTTCGGCCTTTGAAGACCTTTGTCCCCTCTGAAGATCTCCTTCGAAGGTGATTTGAAGATCTCCCTTTGGCGCTTGAAGATCTCATTCCTCCTTAAAGATTTTTTCTATTTCTCATTCTTCTCTACATCCCCTGCAATGAGCCGTGGTCTGTCACCTTCTTGCGCTCTACAACTTGTAGCACCCAAAGATATAGTGAATTTGGTCGGCACCGATTCGACCCCGTGTTTTTCACCCTTTTAGGGTTTTCCACGTCAGAAAATCGTTTTGTTAGCTGTCTCTGATAGATTATAGGTATATGATCTAATTCACCTAGAGGGGGGTGAATAGGTCTTTTGATTTCTACTTCTTCTGATATAGATAGTTAATATTATTCTAAGCAACTAATCAAGCAAACCCAGAAAACACACAAGTGTTTATAGTGGTTCCCCAAGACAGTGTGCCTATGGGTAATCCACTTTCCCCCTTCACCCTTCTAACAGTGTGTTAGACAAGGCCAACTCCTCCAAACTCAGCTCCAAGAGCTTACAACACAGATCCCTCATGATCTCTCAGGTTTGCACAAACCCTACCTCAGGCACAGCAGCCCTACCTCGGAGGAATCCACCTCCTACAACTCAAACCACCTGCTGGTCCTACCTCAAGCTGACCTCTCAGCTCTACAGCTCAGGAAAATCAGCCCTACCTTAGATCACACGGATCCAACCTCAAGCTGACCTCTCAGCTCTACAAGTCAGGCAATAAAGCCCTACAAACTCAGGCAATTAGCCCTAAAGTAAAAGAGTTTTTAAAGCTTACTACAACAGACAGCAGTGAGAAGAAGTCTCCTGTAGTTCATGCACAGCTTGTGCTTTCTTGTAGCTGGAGATGATGATGGCAGCTACAAACTGATCTTCCTCTTCAGTTGAAGGATGGAAGATCACCTTGCTCCTTCTTGTAGAGGAGCTATCTTTATCTCTCGAATTCTTCTTGCTTGTTCAGTGAGCAGGTGGAGAATGAGGAGAACGGGGGCCATCAATGGAACAGTCAATTTGTTTTAGCACTCGACCAGCTCTTCTCAAAAGTGCCCTAACTCTTTCTTTTATACACTCTTGATCTTCAACGGCTCTCAGCCGTCCTTCTGACAGACATGGGAGTGATTGGTGGACCCCACAATGCCTTTCTGCATCTTGCGCCAAGGGCAGAACCCGCCAGGTTACTTTTGAATCTGTCTCAGTGGTTGGGCTGAGATGGCTTCCTCTTCTCAGCGGATTCAGTCGATATGCAGAGAAGTTTCTGCGTTCGACGAACTGCATTCTGCGTTCGATGAACTGAATTCTTCGTTCGACGAACTCCATTCTTCGTTCGACGAACTCGCCAAGTCTCAGCATTTGCTTTTGTCCTGTCTCTGCGTTCGACGAACTTCATTCTTCATTCGACGAACTCGCCAAGTCTCAGCATTTGCTTCTGTCCCATCTCTGCGTTCGATGAACTTCATTCTTCATTCGACGAACTCTCCAAGTCTCAGTGTTTGCTTCTGTCCCGTCTCTGCGTTCGACGAACTTCATTCTTCGTTAGACGAACTCGCCAAGTCTCAGTGTTTACTTATGTCCCGTCTCTGCGTTCGACGAACTTCATTCTTCATTCGACGAACTCCATTCTTCGTTCGACGAACTGCATTCTCCGTTCGACGAACTCGCCAAGTCTCAATGTTTGCTTTTGTCTGCAGCTCAGCTTGCCCAGATGCCTTCTCAGTGGCTACTGGTCCTGTCTTAGCGGTTCAGCTGAGACAGTGAGACCTTCTCAGCTGATTAAACAACATGTAACACCCTGCCAGTACAAATAATATAACAGTAGGTCCGGCCGGGAGCCCACGCCATACTATACACACTAGCTAGGCATTATAAAGTGATAATCAGAAAAGAACAACAACTACACGAGAGTATAAAAAGTGTAAGCGGATGCATTTGTATTAATAATCTTTTAGAATTGTCCACTATCCCAGGAATGAAACAAATAGAGTTACGGCCTTAAGGCCTTACATTTATCAAATGAATAGAAACTCAAAACATACATCGGCACGCAGGACGGCAATACATAAAAGCAGAAAAGAGGCTGGCCTTCGAGGGCCAACACAGCAAAAGGGCCACCGCCCACTTTTTCCCGCTAGGCTCACCTGCACCTGCAACCAACATCCAATAAGAGGTAAACGAGGGTCAGCTATGAGCTGACCACAAATCGCGTAACGATCCCAACCCCCGGCCATCTAGCCGGCTCAGGGGCGTGTCACCGCTAACCTGCAAGAAAGTCGTACATGCAACATGTAATAACATAAATAAATTGCAAACTACACTACACAAGGTGAGGTTTCAAGCACAAACAATCTTCTAGGTTGAGCATCAAGTAAAAGGGAACCTAGTTATGCACATGATGTTGGTTGGGTTCACCCAAAGGTTCCCCACAATCGCCTAAGCAACCGCATGAGGCTAACATAACATCAATTCATCACAAACACTCCACCCTAAGGACATAGCCTTAGGTGGGGAAAAAGAGCTTTTGGTCAGTCTAGGTAAGACACCTTCCACGACCTCTCCCGTGATCACACGGCTTACATGAGGTGGGGACCTCTTACCGATCTGCATGGAAACGGGTTCGGTTCAGCTTTGCCCGTGCTCTAACCGTCGCGATCTATCGCACGACGCGGGTACGGCTTCACCTCGGCCCATAAGGGTTTAGCACATCAAGTGCCCACATAATTAAGCTACGCATCTAATCCTTTCACGCGGACTTAGACTTCGCAAATAACAACCAAGAAGGAGGTACAAGACCACTCCACTTCAAATCTAGTGGTGAAGGTTTGCATTCAACAACCCAAGCAAGGGGCTTCCGTTAGGCTCTCAAAAGGCACCTACAACTCAAGTCCCGCAACACAGTAGAAGATCCCACGGAGACATTCTCCAGCTCGCATTCTAGGCTTAACCTAAATGCAACATCGCAATCCAAGCATCACTGATCCAGGCTCACGGCCATGAATAGGCTTCACAAAAAATGCCTAAATCCGCACGACTACCGGATTTCTAAATGCAATAATCTGGGGACGGACACAATCGACCCGAAGTTCCGAAGAACTAGAGGAAATCCTACACTTCACCCATTTGGTGAAAGGCATTCCTCATGCAAGCATAGAAAAAGGAATGAGAGGACAAAACACGTCCTAAGAACGGGAGGAAGGATCGTTACCCTTGGAGCTTTCTTCTTCGCCATAGATCTGAGATTTTACTCGGATAGAAAGAACCGCAACGGGCTGCTCTTTCCAGATCTGAAAACGGCTCGTGATCCGGAGCTCCGAAGCTCTGGCAATGGCAGAAGAAGCCTCGATCTTCTTCCTCGCTGTCGTTGATCTTTCTCGGCTTCCGTCTTTTTCACGCTTGAAGAAGATAAAGATTATAAGTCAAAGAGGATATAAATACCCCTCTGGACAAACCCTAAGATAGCCCAAAAATAAATTCCAGCCCTTGGATTTAAAGCCCTGGATCTTACGGCTATGATCAAGAAGTCACGGGTCTGTCATTTCGCAAATCGTCGTACTGTAACAGCGTTCGACGAACAGCTTTAAGACTACGTTTGACGAATGGTAGTAAAGCTGCGTTCGACAATGCTAAAATGTTGCGTTCGACGAACAGCTAATAGACCTGCATTCGACGAACGGCTGACTGCGTTCGACAAACGGCTGCCTGCGTTAGACGAACGGCTGATAAACCTGCGTTCGACGAACGACTACCTGCGTTCGACGAACGGCTGCCTTCGTTCGACGAATGGCTGATATGATGCGTTCGACGAATGACTGTCTGCATTCGACGAATTCATCGGAAGCCTTAATTCTGTTCGACGAATTCGTCGAAAGTTTATAGCGTTCGACGAATTCGTCGAAATCCTTAACTCATTCGACGAATTCGTCTAATTCCCTTCGACGAATTCGGCTAAACCTTTAAAATTTGGCTGCCTGCATCACAGGAAGTTTTGGGGTGTTACAACACCACCTCCCTTAAAAGAATTTCATCCCAAAATTACGAAAACAACCGCAGCCAATTTAAAGGATAAATTACCTGAGAGAAATAGCTCGGGGTACTCCGCAAGCATCATTTGCTCCCTTTCCCAAGAGAGTTCGTCTCTCCCGCAATTATTCCAACGGACCTTTACCATCTGAATGGATTTGTTCCGCAACTGCTTCACTTCGGTGTCTTCTATGCAAATGGGCTTGACTTTCGTCGCTAGCCCACCGTCTACCAACACTTCATTGACCGCAACAACAAGACTAGGCTCTTTGACAGTCTTCCTCAACACAGGGATACGAAATACATCATGCAGACCGCTCAGCTCCGAAGATAGAGCAAGTCGGTAGGCAGTTTCACCAATGCGCTCCAAGATCTCGAACGGTCCTAAGTACCTCGGACCTAGCTTTTTCAAGCGTCGGATCCTCGATACTCCTTTGAACGGTTTGATCTTTAGGTAAACCCAATCACCAACGGCGAACTCGACGTTCCGGTGATTTGCATTGTAATACTTTGCCTGCCTATCCTGGGCAATGAGCATCCGCTCTCGTAATGCCCGGATTGATGTATTTGCTTCATCCACGTCCTTGCATTTCAACAACTTCGTGTCTCCCGTTTCAGCCCAAGCCAATGGTGTACGACATTTTCTATCATAAAGAGCCTCGAAAGGTGCCATCTTTATACTTGCTTGGTAGCTGTTGTTGTAGGGAAACTCAATCATATATAGATGATCTTCCCATTTCTTACCGAAGTCCAGGGCGCGCATCCTTAGCATGTCTTCCATCGTCCTATTGGTCCTTTTGGTCTGTCCATCTGTTTGTGGGTGGAAGGCTGTGCTAAATTTTAGCTTGGTACCCAATAATTGATGAATCAGACTCCAATCGTTCGATGTGAACCGCCCATCACGATCACTCACGATGCTACGGGGAACCCCGTGCAACCATGTGATATTATCAACGTATAACTTTGCTAGCTTTTCCACGGAGTCGTCTTTCCGGTTCGGAATAAAGTGCGAAACTTTCGTCAGTCGATCTACGATCACCCAGATGGCATCTTTTCCATGTTGTGATCTCGGCAATCCGTGCACGAAATCCATCGAAATATCATCGAACTTCCATTCTGGAATTGGCAAGGACTTTAAAAACCCACCAGGTCTCTGACATTCAGCCTTCACCAACATGCAAGTGTGACACTTGGCCACGTAGAGTGCAATGTCTTTCTTCATTCCTGGCCACCAAAAGAGCTTCTTCATATCCATGTACATCTTTGTGCTCCCCGGGTGGATCGAGTACTTGGTAAAGTGAGCCTCGTACATCAATTCTGCCCGCAACGTACCAACGTTTGGGACGCAAAATCTGCCATTCTTCCACATAAGATCATCTTCGAAGGAGAAATCAGCATTTGACCCATCCACGGTCTCCGCTTTATAGCGCTTCATGCTCGAATTCAGCTCCAAAGCTTGTCGAACTCGGTCGGCAAGGTCGTATTGAACCTCCGTCCAGTTCAAACATGTTGAAGGAGACGCTCTTCTATCGACACAAATGATCTCCAAGGCTTCTAGCTCCCAGATTAGACGCTCATCATGCATCAAAATCCAGTTTGCCTGTGCAGGAGCCCGACGACTCAACGCGTCCGCAACCACATTTTCTTTCCCAGGAGTGTATCGAATGTCGAAGGTGTAGTCCCCAAGGAACTTCATCCACCTCCTTTGTCGCATATTCAACTCCTTCTGATCAAGCAGGTACTTGAGGCTTTTGTGGTCCGTAAAGATGTCGATCTTCACGCCATACAAGTAGTGCCTCCAAAGTTTAAGAGCAAATACCACGGCCGCTAGCTCCAAATCATGGACCGGGTAGTTCCTCTCATGTACCTTCAACTGACGGGAGCCATAGGCAATTACATTTCCGAAATGCACCCGAACGCAACCCAAGCCACTCCCCGAGGCGTCGCTATATATTTCGTAACCTCCCGTTCCACATGGCGAGCATAGAATGGGCGACGTGGTCAGACGGCTCTTCAGTTTCTTAAAAGCTCGTGCACACTCGGGTGACCAAACAAACTTATGATCTTTCCTAGTCAATTTAGTGAGAGGAAGTGCAATCCTCGAGAAGTTTTCCACAAAGCGCCTATAATAGCCGGCAAGTCCTAAGAAACTTCGGACTTCCGCTACATTTTTCAACACAGGCCATGCTTGGATCGCCTCTATCTTTGAAGGATCGACCGCTATTCCTTCTCCACTAACAACATGACCAAGGAATGCTACTGACGATAGCCAAAACTCGCACTTGGAGAACTTGACATATAGCTGATTCCTCCTTAAGGTGCTCAAAACTGCGCGCAGATGCTCTGCATGCTCCTCTTTCGACTGAGAGTATACCAAAATGTCGTCGATGAAGACGATCACAAATTGATCCAAATACTCTCGGAACGTTCTATTTATTAAGTCCATGAATACTGACGGTGCATTAGAAAGACCGAACGGCATAACCGTGAACTCATAGTGCCCAAAGCGGGTACTGAACGCTGTCTTTGGAATGTCACAATCCCGAATACGAAGCTGATAATAGCCGGACCTTAAGTTTAGCTTAGAGTATACCGTCGAACCAACCAGTTGGTCGAATAAGTCGTCGATTCTTGGAATCGGATAACGGTTCTTCTCGGTCAGCTTATTCAGCTCTTGATAGTCAATACAAAGACGCAAGCTCCCGTTCTTCTTTTTCACAAAGAGGATCGGTGCACTCCAAGGTGAAGAACTTGGACGTACATAGCCTTGCTCTAGCAGCTCTTGCAACTAAACCTTCAGTTCTGCCAATTCCTTTGGCGCTACTCGGTACGGTGAGCGTGCTACAGGCTTGGCACTGGCACCAGCTCAATACAAAAATCAATCTCTCGCTGAGGCGGAGCCCCGGGGAGTTCGTTAGGAAACACATCGGCATACTCCGCTACAACTGGGACATCACTAAAACTGCGCTTTGGCTCCGAAGCCTCCAACAAAGTGAAGAACAACTCTGCACCCTTTCTCACCGCCTTAACCACCTAGAGAGCAGACATCAGCGTCTTGCTCGCTCCTCGCATACCCGCGAACGTGGTTTTGTCCCAGGTGTTCTTTCTTAGAGTGTTCTCCTTTAAATTGCAATCGATGCATGCTCGCAGCTCTGAGAGCCAGTCCATGCCGAAGATTACGTCAAATTCAGCTAACGGCAATAACGATGCTTCCAAATTGAAGTCTTGATTTCCAATCCGCACCTTCACACGACTCTTCCTAACCGCACCTATGCGAGATCCATTGGGTAGCACTACTTCCAATCTATCCTCTACTAAGGTAGATGGCACTCCGATTCGCACCATGAAGTCCTCAGACAGAAAAGAGTGTGATGCACCCGTATCAAATAGAGCTCTCACCGGATAATTGAAAATTAGGACGAAACCTAATTGCACACAAAACAAACATAAAGTCGCACAACAGTATCAATCATAAATAGCTATAAAAGCTAACTTCTAATCCATACCTGTGACGACATCAGTTTGTTGTATGGCTTCTTGCTGGCCAAGCGAGTAAACTCTCGGTTGGGTCAGAATATGCTGGGAAGCAGAAGACTCCGCAGCTTTGCCCTTTTCTGCATGACCCGCAGCATGAGCATAGTCCATCGCTCGATTCTCTAGCCTCCGGAGACCACTTCGGCACACACGTGCCTTGTGTCCCACCTTTCCGCAAGTGAAACATGTAATTGGACCATGTGCAGTCGTAGATCCCGACATATTTGAGCGAGTTGGTTCTGCAGACTTGAACTTCCTTTTGTTCCTCCTGAACTCAGATTTGGATTGAGAGGTCGGCGCATGAAATTCAGGATTCTTTGCCACGCCCTTTTCTTGCACTCTCTTCATGTCCAACTCTAGAGATCTGGCACTTTGCACCATCACATGGAAGCCAAACATCATTGGGCCTGCAAGGAGCAGACTCAACTCATCTCGAAGACCTTCATAAAACATGTTCGTCTTCGTTTCCTCATCTTCCACCAAAGACCCTGCATAGCGGCCCAGTCTAGTTAACTCATGCAAGTACTCATCCACCGAGTTATCGCCTTGAGTTAACTT
The DNA here is from genome assembly GCA_033032865.1 of Dactylorhiza incarnata. Taxonomy (NCBI): domain Eukaryota; kingdom Viridiplantae; phylum Streptophyta; class Magnoliopsida; order Asparagales; family Orchidaceae; genus Dactylorhiza; species Dactylorhiza incarnata. Next base: position 6,614,932 of record JAWHQI010000080.1, read on the forward strand.
CAAGAACTGGTTCTGCAATGCGATGCGTTGGGCAGAGGGAATATACCTCTGGAGGAACGACTTTGAGAACTCTGCCAAAGTGATCTCGGTAATATCTCTACCACCAAACTAATGCACTTCTTGCTCATCACACCATAGCGCTGCTTCTCCATTAAGGAGGAAGGTGGCTAGGGTGACCATCATGGCTTCTTCCGTCGCTGTCGCCATTAGAGTTTTTCTAATTGTTGACAATCAGTCCTCTGCCTCTGTTGGGGATCCGGTCCCCGAAAAGGTTGGAGGATGGAAGCTTAGAAAGTGCTGAACTTGTTGATCACGCGCTCGCGCAATAGCTACTCGCTCAACTCGACATTCCACCCTTGGCTCCACCGCAGGTTCCACTACAGCCATTGGTACAGGGATCTCCACCCTCGGTTCCACTGCAGGTTCCACTACGGCAGCTGCCACCGGGGCCACATCCGGAGTAGGCGTAGCAGGCTGTGCAAGCCTTTGAGGTTGAGTGTTGATCATTGCGAAGATAGCTTCTGTGACTAATCTGATCATCTCAGCCGAAGGAGTGGTCGTTGGCACCTCAGCAGACGCACTACTTTCAGCGGTGTTATGGGGCCTAGATTGCCTCGCACCACTCCTAGTCACCTATACTATTTAGTTACTGAAAACATAGCAAACAACAATCATGGAACGCTCGGGTTCCGCAAACAAGTATGTTTTTCCATTCCTAAGTGGACATTCTTTTTAGTTTTTTGTCGTTTTAGGTGAATGAACAACCCGTGCACACCACCCCTTAAAAGGAATTCGTCCCAAATTCGCTAAACTACAGATCGACGCCCTAAGTCAGATACCAAATTGTAACACCCTGCCAGTACAAATAATATAACAGTAGGTCTGGTCGGGACCCCACGCCATACTATACACACTAGCTAAGCTTTATAAGGTGATAATCAGAAAAGAACAACAACTACACGAGAGTATAAAAAGCGTAAGCGGAAGCATTGTATTAAACATCTTTTAGAATTGTCCACTATCCCAGGAATGAAACAAATAGAGTTACGACCTTAAGGCCTTACATTTATCAAATGTATAGAAACTCAAAATATACATAGACACGTAGGTCGGCAATACATGAAAAGCAGAAAAGAGGCTGGCCTTCGAGGGCCAACACAGTAAAAGGGCCACCGCCTGCTATTTCCCGCTAGGCTCACCTGCACCTGCAACCAACATCCAATAAGAGGTAAACGAGGGTCGGCTATGAGCTGACCACAAACCGCAAAACGATCCCACCCCCCGGCCATCTAGCCGGCTCAAGGGCGTGTCACCGCTAACCTGCAAGCAAGCCGTACATGCAACATGTAATAATATAAAGAAAGTGCAAACTACACTACACAAGGTGAGGTTTCAAGCACAATCAATCTTCTAGGTTGAGCATCAAGTAAAAGGGAACCTAGGTATGCACATGATGTTGGTTGGGTTCACCCGAAGGTTCCCCACAACCTCCTAAGCAACCGCATGAGGCTAACATAACATCAATTCATCACAAACACTCCACCCTAAGGACATAGCCTTGGGTGGGGAAAAAGAGCTTTTGGTCGGTCTAGGTAAGACACCTTCCACGACCTCTCCCATGATCACACGGCTTACATGAGGTGGGGACCTCTTACCGATCTGCATGGAAACGGGTTCGGTTCAGATTTGCTCGTGCTCTAACCGTCGCGATCTATCGCACGACGCGGGTACTGCTTCACCTCGGCCCGTAAGGGTTTAGCACATAAAGTGCCCACATAATTAAGCTACGCATCTAATCCTTTCACGCGGACTTAGACTTCGCAAATAACAACCAAGAAGGAGGTACAAGACCACTCTCCTTCAAATCTAGTGGTGTAGGTTTGCATTCAACCACCCAAGCAAGGGGCTTCCGTTAGGCTCTCAAAAGGCACCTAAAACTCAAGTCTCGCAACACAGTAGAAGATCCCACGGAGACATTCTCCGGCTCGCATTCTAGGCTTAACCTAAATGCAACGTCGCAATCCAAGCATCACCGATCCGGGCTCACGACCACGAATAGGCTTCACACAAAATGCCTAAATCCGCACGACTACCAGATTTCTAAATGCAATATGCCGGGGATGGACACAATCGACCCGGAGTTCCGAAGAACTAGAGGAAATCCTACACTTCACCCATTTGGTGAAAGGGATTCCTCATGCAAGCATAGAAAAAGGAATGAGAGGACAAAACACATCCTAAGACCGGGAGGAAGGATCGTTACCCTTGGAGCTTTCTTCTTCTCTATAGATCTGAGATTTCACTCGGATAGAAATAACCGCAACGGGCTGCTCTTTCCAGATCTGAAAACGGCTCGTGATCCGGAGCTCCGAAGCTCCGGCAATGGCAGAAGAAGCCTCGATCTTCTTCCTCGTTGTCGTTGATCTTAAACGGCTTCCGTCTTTTTCACGCTTGAAGAAGATAAAGATTATAAGTCAAAGAGGATATAAATAACCCTCTGGAAAAACCCTAAGATAGCCTAGAAATAAATTCCAGCCCTTGGATTTAAAGTCCTGGATCTGACGTATATGATCAAGAAGTCATTGGTCTGTCATTTCGCAAATCATCGTACTGTAACAGCGTTCGACGAACAGCTTTAAGACTGCATTCGACGAATGGCAGTAAAGCTGCATTCGACGAATGCTAAAATGCTGCGTTCGACGAACAGCTAATAGACCTGCGTTCGACGAACGGCCCCCTGCGTTCGACGAACGGCTGATAAACCAGCGTTCGACAAACGACTGCGTGTGTTCGACGAACGGCTTCCTTTGTTCGACGAATGGATGATATGCTGTGTTCGACGAATGACTGCCTGCGTTCGACGAATTTGTCGGAAGCCTTAATTCCGTTCGATGAATTTGTCGAAAGTTTATAGCGCTCGACGAATTTGTCGAAAGCCTTAACTCATTCGACGAATTCGTCTAATTCCCTTCGACGAATTCGACTAAACCTTTAAAATTTGGCTGCCTGCATCACAAGAAGTTTGGGGTGTTACACAACACACCTTTGAATCTATTCCATTGTATGGAATATCATCTCCATGTACAATACTTGAGACAAAATAGATTGAATCAAACACAATATGTACTTAGTATTGTGAGTGATGCCTCTTCAAATCAAAGGAACATTGAGGGCAATATTCCCAACAGTCTCACTTTACTTTGACTGATTGCACGCTCGGTTCACTCTCGGGCTGAGATGGTTCAATTCGACCGGTCTACAAGAGTGTCGAGCGACCCCAAGTAAAGATATAAAATAAAACACCGAGAGTAAGACTTTAAAAAAGGTATTGATAATCATACCCCGACTATGGCTATTTGTATTCATTTTTTAAAAAAAAGGCATTAATAAAGCCTCAAAAAACCCTAAATATACTCACTCTCCTTCTCCCTCACGCATTCACGCTGCTTTACGAAAACTTGCCCCCCCCCCCCTCCTTTCGCGATCTGCTCCGACGCCCGCACGCCCATATTCCGCCGCCCACTTGGGCGATTTCTGGCCGGCCAAAAGAAATTTGCCTCCCTTTTCCACCATTAAGACTCCCTCCTTGCCCTCCGGTGAGTTTTTTTTATCTCAAATTTTTTCTACCTTAAAACCCTAGAATGCTCAAATCTTCATGAAATTGATTTTGTAGGTTTCGGAATCGTCAACTATAACTTATTTCTCTCTGGTGGATCCCTATTGTGAGTATTACTTTATTGTTCCTCTCAATTCTCTCATAATACGCGCTCCCCAATTGGGGAGTATCCTGTTATGGGATTCCTCAATTGGGGAGTGGTTCGCATTCCCCAATTGAGGGGCTTCCTCCCGCGCAGTAAGATACATGTATGTTGCGCGGTAGCCGTCGCACAGGCCGTGCGGCAGTCGCAGCGCAAAATGCGTGACATTTTATTGTCGTGCTCCCTTCGCCCTTTCTTTGGGTGTCATCCTTGGCGCCTCTTGGCGCCCCCACAGTCGTACCCTCATCACCATGAGCAGCACGCACTCACGGCGTGTCCACCTCCTAAGTCCAAGTTCACGACACGCGATGAACACGTCCAAGTTCACGACACGCGCCGAACATCTCCACATTCGTAGTGCACTCAAAACATCTCTACTTGCACGACGCGCGCAAAATGCCTTCGCGTTCATCGCGCACTCAGTATGCTCCCGTGTTCGTTGCACGCCCAAAATGCCCTCGTGTTCGTTGCGCACTCAGAACACCCTCATGTTCATTGCACGCTTAGAATGCCCTCGTATTCGTTGCATGCTCAAAACGCCCATATGTTCGTTGCATGCTCAGAATGCTTCCACGTTCGTGATGCACGCAGTAGTTAACCTTTCTAAATTTCCTAGATTGCAGGTCTAGTTCACTTCGCTCAACGCCATCAACGAAGCTGCCAGAACTGCCCAAGCTGACTAAACTACTAAGGGGACAAGCAGGAATATCTAAAAAGTGGCGATCATTGTGCTCCAAATCGACCAGCGTGATTCATCCGTGAGGTGGTTACGGTGGTTATGAAGGAAAAATTACCGGGCTACTGCCGTCCAAGGCTATAAAAGGAGCGCAGGGCCTTCAATTCAAGACACCTTGTCTTCTACGCCTGAGAGAGCTCCTTTGAAGATTTCCTTGGAATTCTCCTTCGGCGCTTGAAGATTTCCTTCGATCTTCGAAGATCTCCTTCGAGCCTTCGAAGGACTCTTTCGTGCCTTTGAAGATTTTCCTTCGCTTTGAAAGATAGTCTTTGTTAGGAAAACCCCTTGTGATTTAACTTAACAAATTACTTATAAGTGATTTTACCTTCTAGGTTTATTACCCACATTGTATAGTAAGGATAATATGGTCATTAGATGTCTTAGGATGTCACACTTAACTTAGTGTTGAAACCAGGACTTGTCTTCTTTGAAGAGTTCAGGCCCTCAATGAAGAGGGGCAGCTAGCACTTACTAATTCCTCGGAAGGAACCGACCGGTGACTCGGAACTAAAGACAGACCCTTGGTCACAACGAGGAGGTCCCACCACACACCCGGAAGATCTTTGAGCGCTTCCCATCCCAAGCCAAAGCTGAGACTGGGCACCTTGGAGAGCCGGAGGGCTAAGCCAAGATGACCAAGGGAGGAAGAAGTTCAGAAACCAAGATCAGATCCTCTCCCAAGGTTCCCTTCAAGGTCTATTTATAGTTTTTCAAGTCTGGTCTGCTAATAGTGGGATTTTGCCTCACACTTTTGCTATACGCAGCCCAAAGTGGTCTGCCAACAGCCAAACTCCGTTGTTTGGAGGGGCTAACTGCAGACCACCAGGGGCTTTTAGGTAAAATGACCATGAATCCAGGACTGGGCAGGCCACCCATAAGAGTCTCTCTCGCGAACCGAGAGGCTCGGCTCACTAACCTTCCTGCGAGCGAACGATGAGGGCTTGGCCCGCTCGCCCTCACGCACGCGATCGGCGAGGGCCCGGCTCGTCCGGCCCCCCTGGCTCGCTCGCCCTCTTACTCTTCTTCGCCTATTGGTTCCTTTGTCTCTGCTCTCCTCTTGGCGGACACCGGGGTTGTACACAATCCCCGCTCTTCGCGAGGCTACCTTAGGCACGCGAAGAAATGTCCAACCCCTAGTGTTCGACGGCCCCTTGGTGACGTTGTGAGAATCTTTTGGTGGGCCCCATGCACAAAGCTATAAATACCCTCCTCTCAGGCCGGTATATGAACTTTTTCTCCTTCTTTTCTGCCTCATTTCTCATCACTTGTCACCTTTAAAATGTCTAAGAGGGAGGAGCTATTGGCTCGCCTTAAGGCCTCGCAAGCGAGCCAAAAGTCCAAAGCTACTGCGCTCGCATCTTGGATCTCTCTGGAACCTACTCCGCCTCCTCCTCTGATCAAGAAGGCAAAGACCGTCCGGCGGTCGCCGAGAGAGGACGGGCCATCGCCTTCGTCCTCGTCTCCCGGCCATGAGCTCGCCTCACAGGTTCTATCTCAATACTCGATAATCCTCATGGTATCCTTTTAACTTTGCCTTCTCGCTCACAGAACCTCCATATTCATAAAAGCTTAGCCAGGCCATCCCCAACGGGGTCCCACCCCACGCCTCCCGGGGTGGCTGATCCACCACCAGATGTGAGGTCAATTGACTTGCGAGCCTCGCCCTTGCGCCCCGGTACGTTGCTTGTCCTACTCTTTATTGCTCTTCTCCGGACGCTGACTCGCATTACTCCTTTTTGCAGAGTCCCATCCCCCGACCCCGGAGAGGCGAGTCCCTACCCCAGTGGGCTCGCCCCGCCTTCCGAAACAGAACATCATCACTCCGGGGTTCGGCATCCTAGGCCAACAGAGCCCAAGTGGCTCATTGCTTGCTGAGCCCCAGGTCGCGAACGTGTCAGTACACCCCCTGGCTTAGGGAAGTCTCTCACTCCGGCCTTTATTGAAGCCTTCAAAGGCCAGCCAGGTTCTTCTCGCGCGCGACCCGGTACCGATCTCATCTCGCTGGGCTAGCAATTTCCGCTCACTGCCTCTTACATCGCTTCTTAGGCTAAGTCTTCACTCGCAAGTGTTCCTCCGACCCCGTCCACCGAGTCAGAGTACGGAGAGGTGGAGATGTCCCCACTCCCTCGCCGGATAAGGTCGCGAACTTCTTGGGGGATCCCAGCGACCCGGAGCAGATGAAGAGATGAGTCACAGAGATATTTCAAAAACATACCTCCATGTTGTGAGAATTGTATGGTCAGAATCGGATGGACATGACCGCATACGAGGAGAGGTTTGCCGCCATGGAGGACGCGAACCCTCGCGTCCTCGCCGAGGTGCAGCAGGTCGCTCGCAATGAGGTCACCTCACCTGGGGTGCATCTTGCGCGAATCGAGGACTACGTGCGGTTGATTCAATGCAAGGTATGGGCGGTCCACGAGTACCATTATCCGAGGGTTCGACTGCGCTCCGGTGTGAGAGGCCGCGGCCGCTGGAAATGCCATAATTACTAATCAGTTGTATTTTATTGTTACTTGTTTCTTTCCCTCGCTACTATTTCCCCCCCCCCCCCCCCCCCCCCCCCCCCGCTCCTGGGGGTTCCGAACAATTAGGAACATTGTAATAAGGACATTCTCGCTCGCTCGCGGGCATTCTTTCCTGCTTAGTATGTTTTATCGCCATGCCAATAATGCTTGCGCCCTGCTTGTTTTTTGCTTGAATGTGTCTGGCTCGCGAGGCTACGTCTCGCCCTTACGGTCTTTGCTTTTTCTTTCTGCAGTTTTGGCTCGTTAGCGGCGAGCCAGCGGACTTCTCCAGGACTTCAACCAGCTTGGAGTGGACAAGACCCCCATGTGCCGCAAAATAACAGCGTGATTCCGCTATCCGCACCCCCGACGCTTCGTATCCTTCCCTCCCATTTCATTTCTATAAATAGCCACCGCCTTTTACTTTTTAACTACCGCATTAACTGTTCTCCATCTCCCCTTCTCACCTCCAGACCTTCTCACTAATTCCAGCTCGCACCCGCTCCCTTCCCGGCTCGCAGGTATTAGCACCATGGTTGTTGAGGGTGAATCAGAAGGGCGAGCTAGGTGCGCTGGGGCTTTCCGCGACCACATCTTCTTCAGCGCCTCGCAAACCGGTGAAGAATTCCTCAACATCGTGGACAACTACATCCCCTCGGGGTACTCCACTCGCCTCCCGCCGAGCACCGCCAGCCTAAATGATCCCTCCACGGACGAGCTCGCAATCCCTATTGCCCATTTTGAGAATGGGATGTGACTCCCACTCTGGCCAGAGGTTCGCCAGGTAACATATTCGATCCTCACCTTTCTCACTCACCTCGCGAGGAGTATTGCTAACCGTGCCTTAACAAATTTCTTAGGTACTCAAGTACTACGGCGTCCTACTGAGCCAGTTGACGCTGAATGCGGTCGTCGTAGTGGTCGCATACGCCTGCTACCTGCGGGAGGAGAAGATTGAGTTCAGCCTGCGCGTCTTCTGCAAAGTCTTCTCCTTCCGCGCGTATAAGGATGGGACAACACACTTTGCGAGCGAGCATGTTACCGTATACGAGACGGTGAACAAAGCCCACTACTGGCACCAAAAGTTCATCCTGGTGAAAGGACCATTCGGTAACATCCCCTTCTCCCCCCTCCAACGGGATGACGCAACCTACCGCCCTCCTGCCTCGCTCGGCGGTGATGACGCGAGGCTCTATCAATACCTTGACGGCAAAAACTTCGAGGTCGTCCACCTTCGGTAGAGGGTTGACTCACTACTGCCGGTCCCGCAAGGGGAAGGTTTGACTCGCACTCGTAAGTTCTCATGTATCTTTTTCCCATTCTATCCGCTAACTCTTTCTTTGCATTTGCAGGGGAGCGGGATCTTCCCATCCACCCTCATATGCGAGGAGTGCAACCCTCTCTTCAAGCACTCTCGCCGTCACGGCCGCCGATGCTTGCCGAGAACCCCTCGGCTCGACATTGGGTAAGAAGCGGTTGTTGCCCGCGGGCCAGCTCGCCGTGAAGCCCCCCGCCAAGAAGAGGAACAAGAACACCTCCAAAGCAAAGGAGAAAGAAGTCATGGACCTGAGCGAGTCGGGGACTCCGCTCGTCCCCTCCGCGAGCCAAAAAATTGCACAGGAGGGCGGCGAGCCGAAGGACACCCCTGGCGGGCCCAAGCCCACCAGCCATAAAAACTTCGGCCTGGGAGCCAAACTTCCTGACGCCCTCGACTAGTCGGTGCTCACATGGTATCTTAATATAAACAGGATCTCTTGTTCTTTGCTCCTCCCCTCCTGGGTGGAGAGCGATAAGGTGGGAGGCGAGGCATTCTCCCTCGCCTTCGGGCTTTATGGCCGCGAGGACGCCACCAATTTTGGTGCCCTGCGGTCCCATCTACTCGCCAACGAATCCATGCGAGCCCACTTCCGCTCCTTAACGCTGTCCCACATGACGGCTCGACGGTACCTCACCGCGGAAAGGGAATCTAAAGAGCTCCAGCGCGAGCTGAAGGCGGCTACCGACGAGATAGTGAGCCTCAAAGGGAGAGAGGCCATCTCGGAAGGTCTCCTCGCCAGCCTTCAGGGCGGAATGGTAAATTCTCCACTCAACTTCTCTCTCGCTCGCAATAGAGGTACTTTTCCTAACTATATCTTTATTCTTCAGGACGCCGAGACAGCAAGCAAGCTGCTCTCACGGAACGCGAACTTTGAAGCATAGGTCACGTTCCTCAAAGTGCACAACCGCGAGATGACCAAGGCGGTGCTCCCGCCGCCTCCTCCGCGGGATGGGGCTCGCCAATCCTCGCGAGATGAGAAGGAGGCGATCCACTAGAATTCCATGGGTGTCGCCGACCTTGTCTTCGAGACCCTCAAAGGGGCCGGCTTGCTCTCCCCAGATGCCTTGGAGTTCAGCATCGAGGACATCATCTCGGACTTTGTTCGCGCCGATCCCGGAGCCCGATGACCGCGGGAGCGAGGAAGAGCCGTCCAGCGATCAACATTAGCTTTCAATAATTCAATGTAAAATTTTTGTCCGGCGAGTTCGCCGTTAATTTGTAATATTTTTGAGAAAAGTAAACGTGAAATATATTTCTATCTTGTAACTGTCTTTCTGTCTCGCTCGCACAAATATATGTTTGTCTATGATCGCGTAAATATATTCATGTTATGCTTGTGCTCTTACCTTTTTTTCACGCTCGCGCCTTTCGACGTTATTATTCATGATCACGTTCGCACCCTTCATAGCTTTTTCTTTTGGTCTCTCCACCTTACATCGCACCTACATAAGGGGACGCTCGTGTAGCCTCTCCCGCCTATGAGTTTCGTTAGACGGACCCTCTATTTTCTTACGCTAAGTGTGGACCTCTTCGGGCCTCTGGCTCGCCCAACTTGGCCTTTACGAGGAGGATCGTCATTATCCTGCCTCGCTCGCCTGCCCATCTCGAGCGACCAGCATTGCTCGTTATCCTCCGCGCCAGCGGACTCCCCAATTCGCTAGTATCAGGCATTGCATAGGGATCCTCAGGGTGTCCATTGTGAGCTATGACCTAACCCTACGGACAGCGCGGCTATCATATCCAGCCGCCTAGCGGTAATCCTTGGCCTTGGTGTCTTATATCAATGGCGGCTTTGCATTCCTCACGAGCGAGCCCCTGGGCTCGCCCCTGCCAAGATCCCGAGAGGTTTGGCGAGCCGACCCCCTCAACGTGAATAACTCGCTTGCTAGCCTCTCCAGAGATTAACCTGACCCACCGTCTATGAGAGCCCGACAGCGGAATCGATCCGGGGCACTCCAGCACCAAAAACTTTCAACCATGCCAGCCTCTCCAGAGATCAACGTGCCCACCGTCTATGAGAGCCCGGCAGCGGAATCGATCTGGGGCACTCCAGCACCAAAAACTTTCAACCATGCAGCCTCTCCAGAGATTAAACCTGACCCACCGTCTATGAGAGCCCGACAGCGGAATCGATCTGGGGCACTCCAGCACCAAAAACTTTCAACCATGCCAGCCTCTCCAGAGATCAACTTGCCCCACCGTCTATGAGAGCCTTGCAGCGGAATCGATCTGGGGCGCTCCAGCGCCAAAAACTTTCAACCACACCAGCCTCTCCAGAGATCAACCTGCCCCACCGTCTATGAGAGCTTGGCAGCGGAATTGATCTGGGGCACTCTAGCACCAAAAACTTTCAACCAAGCCAGCCTCTCCAGAGATCAACCTGCCCCACTGTCTATGAGAACCCGACAACATAATTGATCTGGGGCACTCTAGCACCAAAACTTGGGGGCTCCTTCTTAGAAAGAATTTCCAAACTAATATATTGAGATTAGAATATATAAGAAGTCAATTACAAAAGCTTCACGGATAGAACCACTTCAGGTCATCCCTGCTCTTGGTCAGGCCAAGGAGTACCCCATCCACATCCCGGAGGTGGTAACCCCCAGACTTGAGTGCCAAGTCTATGATATACGACCCTTCCCAGGTAGGATTGAGCTTTCCTACCGCGGCTCCTCTCCTGGCCGTGTCGACCTTTTTAAGCACCATGTCTCCTTTCTCGAACTGTTTTACTCGGATGTGCCTGTCGAAGTATTGAGCCATCCTCCGCTTGATCTCTTCTTGTCGGACGGTGGCTAAGTCCTAGAGTTCCTCCACCAGGTCCAAAGATAGCCTTTGCCCTTCCCCATTTTCCACTAGCCACTCTTCATCCCCCTCGCCCGCGGCGACCACCCTAGGGGACTTTACTTTGAAGTCTACTGGGAGGACGGCCTAGGACCAGTGGGAGAGCTTAAATGGGGTCTCCATCGTGGCCGTATTCGGAGTGGTTCTCAGGGCCCAGAGGACCGAGGATAACTGCTCGACCCAGTTCCCCCGGAGGCTCTCGACCTTCTTCTTCAGCAAGTTCACGATAATCTTGTTTGTCGCCTCCACTTGCCCATTGCTCCTCAGGTGTTGGACTGACGCAAACCGAAGGTCTATGCCCAGCTGGGTGCAAGCTGACGAACTCATCACCAGCGAATTGCAGCCCGTTGTCCGTGAATATAGCCAATGGGAGTCCATGCCTGCAAATTATCTCCCCCCATATAAAATTTCGAACTACTTGAGAGGTTACCTTGGCAGCACCTAAACCTCCAGCCACTTGGAGAAATAATCGATCATCGCCAACAGGAACCTTCTTTGGCCGCTCGCTTGCGGGAAAGGACCTGTTGGATCGTGTGACGCCCTTAGAGGGGGGGTGAATAAGGGTGTGTTTAAAAATATAAATTTTTACTTAATAATTTTTAAACAGATTTTTTTCTTTTCTAAAAAGTTACTTATAAATAATTTTAAACCAATGCAATTTTTGTATTAAACCAAACACAAATTTCTAAGATAAAGATTTAAGCAAACAAATTTGCAATTAGTGAAAAGAGCATAATTATATTTATCATGAAATTTGCATACAATAAAAAAATGATCTTAACAATGCTTAAGATCAAGGCACAATTATGATAATAAAAAAAACAATAGTTTTGCTTTACCAATCCTTCTCCCAAGGATCGGAAGGCTATCACTTGTCTCTCCCAAGACCAAGCCCAAGCCTATCCACTAGATCTTCCCAAGATCTAGATGTAGCACACAAGGCCACGATTTCCCACCAAGCCACGCAAGGACTTGGACGCTCCACACAAGGAAGCGATTTTCCCTTAAGCCACGCAAGGACTTAGACGCCGCACGCAAAACGATGATTTCTCTACCAATACAAAATGAAATGTGTGTAAATGAAAATACAATATGAAAAGAACAACTCCCTAGAAATTCAGATCTCTGAATGGATGGTTGAAGCCTCGATATGATCGTTGATGTAGAAGCGCGCCCGATCTCGTCTTCAATCTTCAATCCTTCTTTGCACAAATGGGAGTTGAAGAGGTTCTGGAGCTCTCTGGTTCGTATGCACTTAGGAAGGGACTTGGAATTTTCAATTCATGGAATGCACGAACACAAGGAGTCAATTTATAGAAAATCGCTGTCGCCTGGGCGACATCAGCTGTCGGAATTTTCCGACAGTGAAATTTTCCTACATTCAAATTTAGCTCCAGCAGAAATGTGAACATCTCATACCTCTTACCTGCACAGCATTAATAAAAATAGAGTCAAATACAAACGGGACTTTGTTATTATCAAACCGGAGGAGTGTGAAACGCATGGTCCAACAATCTCCCCCTTTTGATAATAACAAATCCGTATAAAAAGAAATCATGTCTATTTAGATTGTTGATTTTAACATTTGGTGTGTGCACAGAAATAACATGATATATTTCTGTTAAAATAAATAATCTCCCCTTAGATGAAAGCTCCCCCTAAATGAATGTTCCCCCTAAATGTATGCTCCCCCTAAACGTATGCTCTCCTTAAATGTTAAAGTAAGTTGAAATGATGTAATGGTTAGGTGGAATATTTAGGTGTAATATATTTGAGATTTCTTGAATATACCTATAATTCTCCCCTTTTGGTATTAGCAAAAGGTAATATGAGATAAAAGAGTAGTTCTTAAGGGAAAATATATAGGATGTCGAAATGAAGAGTAAGCGGAAGCACTTTGATGGAAATGATTGAAGTTCATGAAATAATAGGTATATGCCATAGTATGAATAAACTCATGAAGAGACGGTATAGCCATATGAAGTAAGAAAATAAAATAACTTAAACATGATTAAGTTCATTTGAAAGTGTCATAGAAAGACACAATAATGGATAGAAATTTGGAATATTTTCGGTCCAATTCTCATGAGATGAATGTTTATATAACATAATGATGTGTACATGTGATACTTAGATCAAAAATATGAAGTTATTTAATGTACATGATCATGAAATGGAGAACATAATATAAGCATATAAAGTCAACTTTTACGTTGAAGATATAGCACAAGAAGAATAGCAAACCATTTTTCTTTTGCACAAGACACTTTACAATTCTTTCCAAGGTGCTTAACCTCACAATGCTCATTAAGACTTATCAAGAGGGTAAGTAGTGCTTGGTGGAGTATCCTTGTCTTTAATTTTAACCTTATTTTTTTTTATCACATATTTTGTGATATCTTAATTTTGAGATATTAATAATTTTTTTAATTGACCAAGGATCTCTGAATTCACTTGAATCGCAAAAGATGGTGTATATTTTGTTGTGCTAACAAATCAAGGTTGAAAGTTGTATTTATGAAGTACTATTTTATTATGTTAAAGCAAATATGATTCATGTATATATTAAATAAAAAGACATACGTATTGATCAAAAGAAGTGAACGTGATAGTGCATTATGATATATAAACAATTTCTCATACTTAGAGGCATGCGAAAACAATTTCCAATGTTCTAAACAACTAAGTAGGAGTGTCAATTACGATGATAGCTTGGAAATGAAATCATATTATCATGTAAGAGCTATTTGTTAAAATAAAAAGCACATGGTTTGGCATCAATTCATGAGTTGTAGCATTAATAAGGACATACAACTATTGTAAAGCATCAAAGGGACCAAAAACTGAAGATTAATCAAATCGGGAGCTGTCGGAAATTTCTGACAGTCACTGTCGCCTGGGCGATAGCCAAAAATATAAATACGGCTTTGGACCGAGTCAAACCCTATTGTGCATCATTTCCTGGAGTTAAGGACGAGAGGAAGCTGTAGGAGTTCGGCGACATCCTAGATCTAAGGTATGGTTTTTGGATTTTTAAGTGTTTTGACTCAAAATTTTTTAGGGATTTTTGATTTTAGAAAGTAGAGAAGAAGGAAAATGTGGTTTTCATTTTACTATGGATGAATGGTGTAGATCTTTGAAGTTTTGTGTTTTAAAAGTGTAGATCTAGGCTAAAGCAAGTGGATCTTGTTGGATCTTGATGAAAGATGTTTTGATTTTGTGATTTTTGTGGTTGAAGGTTTGCATTTGTACATAGTTTATTTTTCAAAATGGAGGATTTGCCTTTTGGAAGAGGGTTGAAGATGATGAATAGTAAAGGATATGGAGAAGATGTAGATTTGAAAAAAAAAAATTTTAACTTGATGTTGAAATAAACTTGATTTTGAGTAGATCTGGAAGTGTATGTACAAAATTTCGAGAGAAGTTCACTGGAGTACTGTCGGAATTTTCCGACAGTCACTGTCGCCTGGGCGACAGTGTTCCAGTGCACAGCACATGTTTAATCCATTTTTGATATGTTATTTGCAGAATGGCTTCCAGTTCTAAAGCGCGAAGGAGTACCTCTGAAGATGTGCATAGTTCGTATTAAGTTTTTCCTGGGGTGGAGAAAGCCATAGTTGGAGTAGCGAAATATGTTGAATTTGATTCGCCAAAGCATGATCATATCTATGATCGGCTTGCGAATGCAGGTATACTTTCAATAATCACAGCAGATTCGTTTTCATCCTTTTTGATTCGAGAATTTTATAACCATTTGGAAGACCCAAATTTCACTAAATTGGATGGGGGAGTTAGATCAAGAATCCAGGGTCAACATGTGGAAATAACACATGTTGATCTAAGAGAGGAATTCGGACTACTGATGAGTGAAAATATGCCGGATATAGTGGAGAGTTATAGGAAAGATAGAGATTGGACCCTTGTAAACATGAGTTTACATGGGAGTCAAAAGAAGACCCTAACCACTGAAGTTACGTCACTCACTCCGGATGCATATTTAGTTCAAGATATATTAAGGAACACAGTCATGTTAAAGAGTGGAGATACAAGGAGTATCACGGCTCAGTTGACCCTCATTACTTACTTTATTATGGAGGAGGAACCTTTTGATGTGGCGGACTTCATACTCTCCCAGATTCGGTATGCGTTTAAATTAAAGCATCCAAAATGGGTGAAGGTTCATACGCTGCCAATGGGGGCGATAAGTCAGCGTATACTATATATGAAGTATGGATGGATAGCTCAAGATTCGTATTTTGATGATTGTTATCCGGAGATATATTATACGGGTACTATGAAAGTGAAGAAGATGCATAAAAAGGCCCATCCTGGAATTGAGATTAGAGAGCCTCCAATGCCTAGGGCAGGATCACTTCGAGAGTCTATTGATGATTTACGTGATTCACTAGAGGATCACAAGAAAGAAGTGAAGAAGGATCGTAGTAGAATGCAGAAGTTCATGAAATTTCTTGTGAAAGGTCTGAAGTTAAAGCCAACTCCGGAGGAAGAGGCCGAATGGCAAGTTCCAGATGAAGAACCACCACGCCAATCGGTGAGGCGGACTCGCCGTTGTAAGGCCGTAAGACGAGGACCTCCAGAAGACTGTCCAGAGAGCAGCGGGGCTAGTTTTGAGGATTCTGAGTAGTTTCATCAGGCTGCTGCTGCTGACTGATGTCGGAAATTTCTGACATCCACTGTCGCCTGGGCGACAGTGAACTTCTTCAGATGTTGTTTTCTGTTAGTGAACTTGAACTTATGTTGTTTTCTACTGTTTTTATGGAACAATATTGATGTAATATTAATGATGTGTGAATTTTTGTTAAGTCATTTTAAATTCTATGGTTTGATTTTAAAATTTAGGTTTTTCTTTTTTTTTTAAAATGTATAGGTTTTGTGATTTTTTTTTTAATTTTATAGGTTTTAAGTAGTGATATATTCATTGTGAAATGTCTAGGATTCCCAATTCTAGCCTAAGCATAGAAAAACGGGAATCCGGTAACGGTTTAATGAATATATCCGCTAGTTGATTTTCCGTGCCTATAAAGTTGATTTTTATATTACCCTTCTTAATATGATCCCTTATAAAATGATGTCGGACATCTATATGCTTAGATCTAGAATGTAATACGTGATTGTTAGTTAAGTCTATAGCACTTTTATTGTCACACTTTAATTCTACACTACTTTGTTGCATGCCAAAATCTTCTAACGTTTGTGACATCCAAAGAGCTTGGGCACAACAACTACCTAGTGCAATATATTCGGCCTCGGTAGTAGAGAGGGCAACAGAATTCTGTTTCCTACTCGACCATGAAATAAGTGAAGGGCCGATAAAATGACAAGTGCCACTAGTGCTTTTCCTATCTAAAGAACATCCCGCATAATCGGAATCCGAAAAACCATGTAAAATAAAGGAATCATTATGAGGATACCATAATCCTAATTTAGATGTTCCTATAAGATACCTAAAGATGCGTTTCACCACTTTTAAATGTGATTCTTTAGGATTAGCTCGAAATCTAGCACATAAACATACGGCAAACATAATGTCAGGTCTAGATGCGGTTAAATACAATAAAGACCATATCATACTTCTATAAAGGGTTTGTTCAATTGAAACACCACTTTCATCTTTTCCTAATTTTAGTGAAGTACTCATAGGAGTGTTTGCATGCTTAAGATTTTCAAATCCAAATCTTTTTAACATATCATGAATATATTTGGTTTGACATATAAAAATACCATCATGTTTTTGTGTAATTTGAAAACCTAGAAAATATGAAAGTTCTCCAACCATACTCATTTCAAATTCATTTTTCATAATTTGAACTACTTCATTACACAACTCTTCATTAGTGGCTCCAAAAATAATATCATCAACATAAATTTGCAAAATAACTAAATCATGATCAATTTGCTTAATGAAGAGTGTAGAATCAGCACTTCCTATTTTATAATCGTGCTTTAACAAATATTGAGTTAATCGATCATACCAAGCACGAGGCGCCTGTTTTAATCCATAAAGCGCTTTATCTAATTTATAAACATAATTTGGATATTTCTCATTTATAAAGCCAGGGGGTTGTTCTACATAAACCTCTTCTTTTATATACCCGTTTAAAAATGCGGTTTTGACATCCATTTGATATAATTTAAATCTTTTAAAACAAGCAAATGCAAGAAATATCCTAACCG
Organism: Dactylorhiza incarnata; assembly: GCA_033032865.1. Classification (NCBI taxonomy): domain Eukaryota; kingdom Viridiplantae; phylum Streptophyta; class Magnoliopsida; order Asparagales; family Orchidaceae; genus Dactylorhiza; species Dactylorhiza incarnata. The sequence goes on from JAWHQI010000080.1 coordinate 6,632,287, forward strand.
CTTCTAATCTTGCTACGGGTGCAAAAGTTTCATCAAAATCTACCCCTTCAATTTGTGCATAACCTTTTGCAACTAATCTGGCTTTATTTCTAACAATTCTAGATTCATTATCTATTTTATTTTTAAAAATCCACTTAACACCAACTACAGGATGATTTTTGGGTCGTTCTACAAGATTCCAAACCTTATTACGTTCAAATTGATTAAGTTCTTCATTCATAGCTAAAAACCAAAATTCATCATTTAAAGCGGTGGAAACATCTTTTGGTTCTATTTCAGAGACAAAACAAAGGTTTGAAAATAAAACATGTAGCGATGAACGAGTACTAACCCCTTTTTGCGGATCTCCAATGATAAGCTCCTTTGGATGATCCTTTGAAAACCTCAATTCACTTGGAGGCTCATATCCTTCTCTTTCTTCTACTTCTCTATCTCCTTCTTCTCGTTCTCCTTCTCTTTCTTCTTCTTTTCCTTCTTCATTTTCTCTAAGTTCTTCATCATCATTCTCCACCGTGGGAAGGAGTTCATCTTCTTTTCCTGTAATTTTCTTTTCTACACATGAAGCAAACTCATCAAACCTAACAAGAATAGATTCTTCAACTATTTTTGTTCTTTTATTAAAAATCCTATAAGCTTTACTAGTTGAAGAATAGCCAATAAAAATACCTTCATCACATTTTTCATCAAATTTTCCTAAGGAATCTTTAGAATTCAAAATAAAACATTTACAACCAAAAACTTTGAAATAAGAAACATTTGGTTGTTTATTAAAAATTAATTCATAAGGAGTTAATTTTAAAATAGGGCGAAGCATTACTCTATTAATTACATAACATGTCGTACTAACCGCTTCAACCCAAAAAGATTTTGGTAATTTAAATTCAGATAACATCGTACGGGCTAACTCTTGAAGAGTTCTATTTTTCCTCTCCACTACACCATTTTGCTGTGGTGTGCGTGGAGCGGAAAATTCATGTTTAATTCCTAACTCCGTACAAAAAGAAATAAACTTTTCATTTTCAAATTCTCCTCCATGATCCGATCGTATGCGTTTAATTTTTAACTCAAATTCATTTTGAATACGCAAACATAATTTTGAAAATTCTGAAAATGCATCGGATTTTGAGGTTAGAAATAAAGTCCAACAAAAACGAGAATAATCATCAATCAATACAAATGTGTATTTTCTACCTCCTAAGCTAGAAATTCCAATTGGCCCAAATAAATCCATATGTATTAATTGAAGTGGCCTATTGGTAGAAATAATATTTTTACTTTTAAAAGATGATTTTGAAAATTTTCCTTTTTGGCAAGGCACACATAGTGAAGAAGATAAATTTCCATTTAACAATGGTAAACCTTTAATTAATTTATCTTTTGAAAGTTTTGAAATTAACTTGGCACTAGTATGTCCAAGTCGCCTATGCCATAAATCTAATTCATCATTTTTTGATAAAAAACATTTTAAGGTAGAATTTGAAAAATCAAGAAATTTAATCATATATACATTATGACATCTAGGTGCGGTAAAAACAATTTCATTTGTTTTGGAATTAATAATTTTGCACAAATTTGTAGAAGATTCAAATAAAACATTTAAACCCTTATCACATAATTGACTAATAGAAATCAAATTATGCTTTAATCCTTCTACAAATAGAACATTTGAAATTGAAAAATTTTCGTTACCCACAACTCCGATGCCGATGATTTTTCCTTTTCCATTGTCTCCGAAAGTAACAACTCCTCCTTTCTTCATCTCTAGGCTAAGGAACTTCTCTTTATTGCCCGTCATGTGTTTTGAACAGCCCGAGTCCAAGTACCACACGTCTTCTTTATCCTTAGCCTGCCAACACACCTAGAAAGAAGAGGTGAGTAAAGATCTGGTTACCCAAGTGGTTCCACCCATAGAATAGGTAGAAGCCTTAGGCACCCAGATTTGTTTAATTTTACTTTTTCCTTCCTTCCAGCAAGAGTCCGTAGTGTGACCAAATCTATTGCATTTGGCACATGTAATGTATTTAGAAGAGTATAACTTTTCTGGACTTTTACTGGATGAGGATGCAGTATTTGACAATTCATTAATTTTAGAATTTTTTAAAGTAAATTTTCTAGACTTTTCACTGTCGCCGGCGACAGTGGTTGTCGCCGGGCGACAGCTTCCAGACGTGTATCCGAGTCCAAACCTTCCAGATCCATGGCGTTAGTATCCTAAGATCATATCCAATGATCTTCGGCCCATTCCAAATTTTTTCATGGCTAGTGTTAAGTCATGAATCTGGTTTCTCATTTCTGTATTCTCGGATACTAGATTTACGCATCTACGTTCAAAAGATTTCTTTCCCTCATGGACTTTGGAAATTGAAGATTTCAGATCTCTCTCTAAAATCTCATTCTTTTTAGTAAGAACTTTTATTGTAGAATGAGATTTGGAAAGAGATTCTTCAAGTTCTTTAATTCTTCCCAAAAAGTGATCACACTCTTGGCAAGAACTATCTCTTTTTCCAATAGTCTTAATTTCATTTAACAATTTTTTGTTTTCTTTATGTAAAATTTCATTTTCAGATTTAAGAAGATCATTATCTTTTAAACTTTTGTCAAAAAATTTGCAAGTTTTTAAAAATTCAGAAAATAATTCATCATAGGTTGGAGGAGTTACCTCAGTGTCGCTTTGGACATTGCATTCGTCATCAGATATGACGCTCTTTCCCATTAAGCACATGTTGGCCTCCTCTTCTTTACTTGAGTCTGAACTGCTTGCATCCTCAGAAGTAGTATCATCCCATGTTTCCTCCTTCAACACCTTCTTCGACCCTTTGTGCTTCTTTTCTTTAAGTTCTTTCAAGTACTTTGGACACTTGCTTCGGATGTGTCCTAACTTCTTGCAGTGATAGCACTCCGGTGGCGGTCTCTCTTCCTCCTCATCGCCTTCCTTTCCTTTTTTCTTCCTAAAGGTCTCCTTCTTAAAATACTTCTTAAACGAATTCCTTCTCTCCGGATTTTTCATAAATTTTCTAAATTTTTTAACAAATAAACTTTCCTCATCTTCTTCATCCTCCTCAGAATCACTAGTTTCTTCCTTCTTAGATCTTAGAGCCAATCCCTTCTTCCTTGGCTCCATATACTCTTGTTGTTGAATTTTCAATTCAACTTCATGAGTTTTCAAGTTCCCAATGAGGCTCTCCAATTGTAAGGTCTTAAGATCATGTGACTCGGAAATTGCAGTCACTTTAGGATTGAACTTCGGGGGAAGTGATCTTAATATTTTCCTTACTAAATCTCCATTTGAGAACACCTTTCCTAGCACCTTTGAGTCGTTCACAATTTTTGTGAATCGTGTGTACATCGTATCAATCTCTTCATCTACCTCCATTTTGAACCTTTCAAATTCAAAATATTCAATGTAAAATTTTTGTCCGGCGAGTTCGCCGTTAATTTGTAATATTTTTGAGAAAAAGTAAACGTGAAATATTTTTCTATCTTGTAACTGTCTTTCTGTCTCGCTCGCACAAATACGTTTGTCTATGATCGCGTAAATATATTCATGTTATGCTTGTGCTCTTACCTTTTTTTTCACGCTCGCGCCTTTCGACGTTATTATTCATGATCGCGTTCGCACCCTTCATAGCTTTTTCTTTTGGTCTCTCCACCTTACATCGCGCCTACATAAGGGGACGCTCGTGTAGCCTCTCCCGCCTAGGAGTTTCGTTAGACGGACCCTCTATTTTCTTACGCTAAGTGTGGACCTCTTTGGGCCTCTGGCTCGCCCAACTTAGCCTTTACGAGCAGGATCGTCATTATCCTGCCTCGCTCGCCTGCCCATCTCGAGCGACCAGCATTGCTCGTTATCCTCTGCGCCAGCGGACTCCCCAATTCGCTAGTATCAGGCATTGCATAGGGATCCTCAGGGTGTCCTTTGCGACTATGACCTAACCCTACGGACAGCGCGGCTATCGTATCCAGCCGCCTAGCGGTAATCCTTGGCCTTGGTGTCTTATATCAATGGCGGCTTTGCATTCCTCACGAGCGAGCCCCTGGGCTCGCCCCTGCCAAGATCCCGAGAGGTTTGGCGAGCCGACCCCCTCAACGTGAATAACTCGCTTGCTAGCCTCTCCAGAGATTAACCTGACCCACCGTCTATGAGAGCCCGACAGCGGAATCGATCCGGGGCACTCCAGCACCAAAAACTTTCAACCATGCCAGCCTCTCCAGAGATCAACGTGCCCCACCGTCTATGAGAGCCCGGCAGCGGAATCGATCTGGGGCACTCCAGCACCAAAAACTTTCAACCATGCAACCTCTCCAGAGATCAACCTGACCCACCGTCTATGAGAGCCCGGCAGCGGAATCGATCTGGGGCACTCCAGCACCAAAAACTTTCAACCATGTCAGCCTCTCCAGAGATCAACTTGCCCCAACGTCTATGAGAGCCCGGAAGCGGAATCGATCTGGGGCGCTCCAGCACCAAAAACTTTCAACCATACCAGCCTCTCCAGAGATCAACCTGCCTCACCGTCTATGAGAGCTTGGCAGCGGAATTGATCTGGGGCACTCTAGCACCAAAAACTTTCAACCAAGCCAGCCTCTCCAGAGATCAACCTGCCCCACCGTCTATGAGAGCCCGACAGCATAATCGATCTGGGGCACTCTAGCACCAAAACTTGGGGGCTCCTACTTAGAAAGAATTTCCAAACTAATATATTGAGATTAGAATATATAAGAAGTCAATTACAAAAGCTTCACGGATAGAACCACTTCAGGTCATCCCGGTTCCTGGTCAGGCCAAGGAGTACCCCATCCACATCCTGGAGGTGGTAACCCCCATACTTGAGTGCCAAGTCTATGATATACGACCCTTCCTAGGTAGGATTGAGCTTTCCTACTGATGAGTCCCAATTATATACACATATATGGACTCATCTGGGCCGATTTTCTAGTCTATGCACTACACTTTAGGCATGTTTTTGCTCATATTTGTTATTACATGCTATGTGCACTTCTAGGCCCGTTTTGGTGTTATTTCCTGTTTATCTTCATTATTAGTTTTCATGCATGGTTAAGTGTCACTTTCAGTGGTTTGATTAGTGTTGTATGCTGGAGCAGGAGTCGTGCAGGTGTTCCCGGTACAAATCTGTACAGGAACACTGTGCACGATCACTGGTTTTATTGCGCATGGCCACTGGTCGTGCGCCACTGATCGTGTGCACTTACCCCCTGAATTCTGAGTTCTGTCTTCCTTATCGCACGACCACTTATGATAGCGCGCACGACCACTGGTCGTGCGCCACTAGTCGTGCGAACATTGTATTTTATAATTTTCTCCCCTTTCAGGCTCCGTCCAGTCAGGCGCACGATCACAGGATGATAGTGCGCACGACCACTGGTCGTGCGCCAACGACCGTGCGCGCTTTTCAGTCCAGCGCCTATAAATTGCCCTGCTCGCGATTTTAGGTTGGATCCTCGCCGTTTTTCTAACGCTGCTCCGCCGTTCCGCCCGATTTTGCCCCTCCATCGCCGCCCACCATCGGGAGGTGCTCCGAGCTTGTTCTTCACGCCAATCTTAAGCCGGAGCTTCCTCCCGGCCTCCTCCTTCATCCTAGCGCTCCAAAGGAAGACCTAGCCGCCATTACCATCAAGCAAGGGGAAGTTTGCAACCTCTACCGGATCGTGACACGAAGAAGACGGGCTCATTGGAGAGTAGTGACAGCTCTCTCTACCCCGGACGTAGTTGCGGACCGAGCTTGGACACGGATTGACAACCCGGCGATTCCAACCGTGAATCTACAACGAGCCTTCGGATTCGGTCGATTTCTTGCCTTGTTCTTCTCTTATTGATGTGTATGTAGTTAGATCTGTGTATTAAGATGAAGTTGCACTTAAACTAATTTGTATTTCTATATATTTCATGTTTATGTGAAATGTTTGTTGTTTGAGTTGCTTGAGGTGCGCCCCATTCCATCCTCCATCCTGCCGTCACGTTCGTGTGCCGCACTAGCAATTGCTAGTGGCGTGCTTGTCGAAGAGGTGTCGACGACCCTCATTCCGTTAGCTTACTCGCCCATCCGCCTACCGAAGCGTGGCATAGAGGCCCGTGTATTCCATCCCGCCTAACGAAGCAGCGCGCTCAAGGCCTGCATAGTTCGATCAGTTAGCCTACTCGTCCATCCGCCCATGCGACGCAGCGCGTTCAAGGCCTGCCTAGTCTCCATTCCGCCAAGCGAAGCATTGCATAGCGGCATTGCATAGGAGTAGTTGTAATATTTTATTTTATTATTCGCAAACCAAATCCCCCATTTCCGCATCCATCCGCTCTAAAGGACTTCAATCTCAAGTCCTTCCTCGATAATAAACTCCACCTTACTGTGTTCCTTTGAGATCGATACTTGGGAATTCATTCCCATTTTATATTACTTGAACGATCGGTACACTGCCGTTTCGTGCCGCAGTCTTACTACCGCCTTTAGCGGTGTGCTAAGATTTGCACCATCACCTTTCGCGGCTCCTCTCCTGGCCGTGTCGACCTTTTTTAGCACCATGTCTCCTTTCTCGAACTGTTTTACTCGGTTGTGCCTGTCGAAGTACTGAGCCATCCTCCGCTTGATCTCTTCTTGTCGGACGGTGGCTAAGTCCTGGAGTTCCTCCACCAGGTCCAGAGATAGCCTTTGCCCTTCCCCATTTTCCACTAGCCACTCTTCATCCCCCTCGCCCGCGGCGACCACCCTAGGGGACTTTACTTTGAAGTCTACTGGGAGGACGGCCTCGGACCAGTGGGAGAGCTTAAATGGGGTCTCCGCCGTGGCCGTATTCGGAGTGGTTCTCAGGGCCCAGAGGACCGAGGATAACTGCTCGACCCAGTTCCCCCGGAGGCTCTCGACCTTCTTCTTCAGCAAGTTCACGATAATCTTGTTTGTCGCCTCCACTTGCCCATTGCTCCTCAGGTGTTGGACTGACGCAAACCGAAGGTCTATGCCCAGCTGGGTGCAAGCTGACGAACTCATCACTAGCGAATTGCAGTCCGTTGTTCGTGAATATAGCCAATGGGAGTCCATGCCTGCAAATTATCTCCCCCCATATAAAATTTCGAACTACTTGAGAGGTTACCTTGGCCAGCACCTAAACCTCCAGCCACTTGGAGAAATAATCGATCATCGCCAACAGGAACCTTCTTTGGCCGCTCGCTTGCGGGAAAGGACCCGTTGGATCGTGTGACGCCCTTAGAGGGGGGGGGGGGGATGAATAAGGGTGTGTTTAAAAATATAAATTTTTACTTAATAATTTTTAAACAGATTTTTCTTTTCTAAAAAGTTACTTATAAATAATTTTAAACCAATGCAATTTTTGTATTAAACCAAACACAAATTTCTAAGATAAAGATTTAAGCAAACAAATTTGCAATTAGTGAAAAGCGCATAATTATATTTATCATGAAATTTGCATAGAATCAAAAAATGATCTTAACAATGCTTAAGATCAAGGCACAATTATGATAATAAAAAAAACAATAATTTTGGTTTACCAATTCTTCTCCCAAGGATCGGAAGGCTATCACTTGTCTCTCCCAAGACCAATCCCAAGCCTATCCACTAGATCTTCCCAAGATCTAGACGTAGCACACAAGGCCACGATTTCCCACCAAGCCACGCAAGGACTTGGACGCTCCACACAAGGAAGCGATTTTCCCTTAAGCCACGCAAGGACTTAGACGCCGCACGCAAAACGACGATTTCTCTACCAATACAAAATGAAATGTGTGTAAATGAAAATACAATATGAAAAGAACAACTCCCTAGAAATTCAGATCTCTGAATGGATGGTTGAAGCCTCGAGATGATCGTTGATGTAGAAGCGCGCCCGATCTCGTCTTCAATCTTCAATCCTTCTTTGCACAAATGGGAGTTGAAGAGGTTCTGGAGCTCTCTGGTTCGTATGCACTCAGGAAGGGACTTGGAATTTTCAATTAATGGAACGCACGAACACAAGGAGTCAATTTATAGAAAATCGTTGTCGCTTGGGCGACATCAGCTGTCGGAATTTTCCGACAGTGAAATTTTCCTACATTCAAATTTAGCTCCAGCAGAAATGTGAACATCTCATACCTGTTACCTGCACACCATTAATAAAAATAGAATCAAATACAAACGGGACTTTTTTATTATCAAACTGGAGGAGTGCGAAACGCATGCTCCAACAGGACCCACCAAGTCCAATCCCCATATTGCAAAGGGCCAGGGCGCTGTGATGGACCGAAGCCTTTGGGCTGGTTGGAGCTGGAGAGGGGCGAACAACTGGCACTTTGAACACTTCCTTGCGAACTCCTCTGCATCCTTGCTGAGGGTAGGCCAAAAGTAGCCCTGCCTCAGCACTCTCCCTTCCAAGGTTCGGCTCCCCGAGTGGCTGCCACTCTCTCCCGAGTGGATCTCCTCTAGAACCCTCGGCACTTCCTCTTCCACCACGCACCGGGCTAGGAGCCCCGAAAGTGTCTTCATGTATAATTCCCATGCATGTAAGGAATAATAGGCCGATTTATACCTAAAGCGCCTCTTATCCTCATCCCTTTCGGGGAACTTTCTAGATGTTAGGAAGGTAATGAAGGGGTCCATCCATGATGCCTGCTAGTCCACCTCCATCAGCTCCCCCTCTTTGATGGATGGTCGGAAAAGGTCTGACACTGCCCCCCCCCCCCCTGCTCTGGGACCAAACTTGGCCAGGAGGTCCGCCGCGGCGCTCTCTTCCCTCGGCATATGACGGATCGAGAAGGTCTGGAACTGACCTACGAGCCCCTTGATCTTTTCCAAGTACCGATGGAGAGTCGATTCCTTTACTTCGAATTCTACCCCAACCTGGCAAGCCACCACCATGGAGTCTGTCAAGACCTCCACATCTTGTAATCTCAACTCTAGGGCAAGGCGGAGGCCTGCTACCACTGCTTCATACTCGGCCTAGTTGTTGGTGAGGGGAAAATGAAAGCTGATTGCCTGCTCGATCCTCGTCCCTTGGGGGCTCACCAAAAATACCCCTCCTCCGAAGGAACGCTTTCCCGAGGCCCCGTCCACCAACATCCTCCAGGCCACCGAGCTGAGCAGCTCGGACTCTTCCACCTCAGTTACGTAATCTGCCAGAAAGTCCGCCGCCGCCTGGGCCTTGATGGACAGTCTCGGCACATATGATATATCAAACTCGGTTAGCTCTACAGACCACTTCGCCAACCTCCCCGAGTGCTCTACCCCTTCCATGACGCTGCGAAGGGGGTGGTCGGTTACTACCTTGATCGGGTGTGCTTGGAAATAGAGTCGGAGCTTCCGAGCCGATACCACCAAGGCGAAGGCCAACTTCTCTAGGATTGGATATCGGAACTCCGCCTTCCTCAGTACTCGGCTTACATAGTAAATTGGGAGTTGCCTTCTACCTTCTTCCCGGACAAGCACCGAACTCACCGCCTCAGGCCCTACCCCCAGGTACAGGGATAGATCCTCTCCTTGCCTCGGCCCCTGTAGCAAAGGAGCTTGGGCCAGCTGCTCTTTCAGTGTTTGAAAGGCTCTTTCGCATTCGGGGGTACACTCAAATTTTTGGTTCCCTCATAGTACTTTGAAGAAAGGTGCACACTTCTCTCCCGCCCTGGAGAGGAACCTGCTAAACCCGGCCAGCTTCCACGTGAGGCGCTGAACCTCCTTTGCATTCCTTGGAGACCCCAACTCCATAATGGCTTTGACTTTGTCTGGATTCGGCTCCACTCCCGCTGGGGTTAGCAAATGTCCTAGGAACTTCCCCCGGTTAGCCCCGAAGACACACTTCAGGGGGTTGAGCTTCATCTTGAATTTTCTCAATGTCCCAAAGGTTTCCCTGAGATCACGGAGGTGAGACTCAAGGTCTCGACTCTTCACCATGAGGTCATCCACATAGACTTCTAAATTTCTATCTCTTTGTTCTCGGAAGACCCGGTCCATCATCCGCTGGTAAGTAGACCCTGCATTCTTGAGCCCGAAAGGCATCATTTTATAACAATAGCACCCATCCCCCGTGATGAAAGAGACATCCTTAATGTCGAGTGGGTGCATGCGGATTTGGTGATAACCTAAAAAGCATCTAAAAAAGACATTATAGAGAAACCGACGGCTGAGTCAACCAGCGTGTCGATTCGGGGCAAGGGGTATCAATCCCTGGGGCATGATTTATTAAGCAATGAAAAGTCGATACACATCCTCCACTTACCTTCACCCTTCTTCAACATAACCACGTTGGAGACCCAGCCTGGATATTGGATCTATGATACAAAACCTTCCTGGAGGAGCTTGCTCACCTCCTCTCAGATGGGTCCTTCCAGCTTGTCCGCTATGGCCCTTTTCTTCTGTCGGATGGGTCGGGTGTCGGGGTCAAGGTTGAGACGATGGCAAGCCACATCCGCGTCGATCCCGGGCATCTCTGTCGCGCTCCAGGGGAAGATGTCCACATTCTCCTGTACGTAGGCCAGGATCTGCTTCTGTCCCTCCGGGCTGAGCTCGCCACTAATCTTGAATTTTTCCACCACCCCTACTCGGGTGGTGACCTCGAGCTCCACGACCTCATCCACGGCCTCCAGCCGGGATTGCTCCCCCCAATCTCCCCCCTTCTCCTCGCCGTGAGCCAATGCTCCGGCCTCCTCTTCCCTTACCTCGCGAACCTCCATCACTCCTTCCACCCCCTCCTTCTGGTCCCCCCTTGCCTCTTCTCCTCTCTCTTTTTCCTCCTCCATTGGCTCCTCTTCTCCTTCCTCCTGGGCCTCTTCTCCTCTTCTCCTTCCTCTTCGATCTTTGCCGGCTCTCCCCTCTCTCGACCCCACTCCTCTACTTCGGCCATCCAGGAGATGGTGTTCACGGCTGTTACGTAGCACTGCCTCGCTACCCTAGGGTCACCCCTTACCCAGACCTAAAGTCCTCCCGAGTTGAACTTAAGGCATTGGTGGAAGGTGGAGGGGACGCAGCGGAACACACTGATAAGCGGCCGTCTGAAGATGGCACTATAGCTGTTGGGGGCATCCACTATGACAAAGCGGCAATTCCGGGACTGCCCCCCCCCCCCGGACCACGTGGAGTCCCACTCCTCCTTCTACCTCCTTCATCTCCCTGGAGAACCCAAACAAGGGGCCATCTGAGGCCAACACCCTCTTGTTCTCCACTTTCATCTCATCGAACGCCCTCTTGAAGATGACGTTGACTGAACTTCCATTATCCACGAGGATCTGGGACACCGTGAAGTTCTCAATGGCGGTTTGGATGACCAGCGCATCGCAGAAAGGGTCTTCATGACCCAGCTTGTCCCTCTGGGAGAATGTAATTTTTTCTGCCGGGGGTGGGGCTTGGGAGGTCGAAGCTATGCTCCGACGATAGATGGTATGGAGACTTGCCTTGCGGGTTGCCTCAACCTCCCCCCCCCCCCCCCCCCCCCCCCCCCCCCCCCCCCCCCCCCCCCCACGTAGATCACTTTGATCCCTCCTCGGGTCCCGACATCGACCCTGTCCTCGCACCTTTCCTCCTCCTCCTCCCGAGGCAGGACCTCCTCAATCCTCACCTGCTGCTGCTGCCACGGCGCCGGTGCTCTGGCCCTCTTCATTTCTAAGAACTTCGGGCAAGTGGTCGTTGCGTGACCTTCCTCGTCATGGAAGTCACAATACGGCAATGCCACCTCCCCCTCTCGACCTCCACCCCCTGTTCCTCCTTAGGGCTGCTGCCCCTGCTCCCCCCCTTGCTCTTCCTCCTCTTCCTCCTCTTCCTCTCCCTATTTCCATCGCGTGCTGAGGCGGGGGAGGCATATGCCTCTGACCCTGCCTCCACCCCAGCTGAGGTCTCCCCTGGCCTCCATGGAAGTGTCCCCCTCCTGGGGCAAAACCTCTCCCTTGACCTTGACCTCCACCTTGTTGCCTCCACCCCACCTCCGGGGCTCTAGGCTCGTCCCTCCTTCTTACTTCTGGTTGCCTGACCTCTGGCTCACTTAGCTTTGCTAGCCTCCTGGTGAGCTCCGGGTTTGCCTCCTCCCCCCTCAATCTCCTCTGCCACCCTCTCCATCAGCTCCTCGTAGGATATGGGGGCCTTCCTCTTCAATCCCATTTTGAAGAAACTCGCTATCAGCCCTACCATGAAGGCAAGATGGGGGGCAAACACAGGCATCTCTTGGGATAGCAGCACTTCCTCCTGGAATCGATCTGCGTAGCGGGCCAACGACTCCCTGGGTTCCTGCTTGACCTTGAAGAGGGACTCAGCGTCCTTCTTCCTCTTCTTTGAAGTCGAGAAACGCAACAAGAAGCTTCGACGCAAGTCTTCAAATGCGTAGATCGACCCCACAGGAGAGTTGATGGATCCAATCCCTGGCCTTCTCTTTCAGGGTGACGGCGAAGAGCCGACACTTAAAAGCATCTGACATCGGCCTGATAGAGACCGAGTCTTCGAACGACTGCAGGTGCTGGACGGGGTCGTCCTTCCCATGGTAGTAGACCATGTCCCACTCCCTGAACCCTTCCGGGATAGGTGCGGAAAGCACCAGCTCGCAAAAGGGGCTTCCCCACCTGCCATCTTCTCCTGCTCCACTCGCCCCGCGAGCTCTCTCGTCAGGCTTGAGATCGCGGGAACCATGCTTGCGAGAGCTACGCTTGCCGGGGCCGTACCCACAGGAGCTGCGTTCTCCGGAGCCAGGCTCGCCTGCGCCGAGCTTGCTTGCCCCGAGCTTGCTTGTGCCGCGCTCGCCGGAATCTCGCTCGGCGGGCTGGCGAATAGCTCTCGTCCCACCAGGTCTCGCGCCGACCCCCCCCCCCCCCCCCCCCCCCCGCCACCTCCTTTCTAGCCCTTCCTCCCGGGGCATTCTCGCCAGCTGCTGGAGGAGGGAACAACTAAGGCGCCGGGGTTGTGAACTCGCTTCACAACGATGCGACGGCGAATCCGATGGTGTCAAGGACTTCCCTCCTGAAGTCCGAGAACATCCTTGGCGTCACCACCGGGGGTGACCCGCCAAATTCCTCGCCCTAATCTTCATCTCCTGCCATGTCCCTTCTTTGGAACTTTCTTGGACTAGCTACACTCCACCCTCACCGCACCAAAATGTTGAAACCAGGACTTGGCTTCTTTGAAGAGTTCGGACCCTCAATGAAGAGGGGCAGCTAGCACTTACTAATTCCTCGAAAGGAACCGACTTGTGACTCGGAACTAAAGACAGACCCTTGGTCACAGCGAGGAGGTCCCACCACACACCCGGAAGATCTTTGAGCGCTTCCCCTCCCAAGCCAAAGCTGAGACTGGGCACCTTGGAGAGTCGGAGGGCTAAGCCAAGATAACCAAGGGAGGAAGAAGTTCAGAAACCAATATCAGATCCTCTCCCAAGGTGCCCTTCAAGGTCTATTTATAGTTTTTCAAATCTGGTATGCTAATAGCGGGATTCCGCCTCACACTTTTGCTATACGCAGCCCAAAGTGGTCTGCCAACAGCCAAACTCCGCTGTTTGGAGGGGCTAACTGCAGACTGTTGAAATTGTTGAAGTGAAGTGGAAGGGAGTCCGACCGGTCTGAAGGCTGGAGACCGCAGAGACCGCGCGGCCTGCGCTGGTGCTCTGGCGGTTTGGTTCTGCGATCTCTCCCTGCTGTTCTGGTGATCTGCTATGATCGGCCTGTTTGCTTCTTGGTTTGGTCGTTGGTTCTGGCGACCTGTTGCGAGTTCTTCCGGTCTTGTTCTGGGCGGCCTGTTCTTGGTTGACCGCAGTGACCGGGCAGCTTGTTTGGGCTGTTCTGGCGACTTGGTTCAAGTCGGCCAGATGTTTGTCCCTGCGTAGGCGATCTCAGGAAGGGTGGTCGTTGTGTCCGCGCGGCTTGTGCGCGGACTGCTGCTGTTTTGCTGACTTGGGCTGGATCTTGTCCAAGTGTTGTGTCCGCGCGGCTTGTACGCGGACTGTTGTTGTCTTGCGGACTTGTGCTGGATCTCGTCCAAGTGCTGTGTCCGCGCGGTCTGTCTTATGAGGCCGCTGGCGATCTGATGGGCGGTTATTGTATCCCGGTTTGTGCGGTGACGACATCCGTCCACCCGCCTATAAATAGGGGTGCATGGCCCGTCATTCATAACAAGAACTGTAAGAACAAGAGCCCGGATTGTTTCTTGCAGACTCAAGTTTGAAGTCGCGCGACTTGGATGTGAGCTAACCGGTTGTTGTGTTCACAGGTTTGCGGTCAGCAGGTTGAGATCTCCTTCCTTGGTGATTTCCGGCGGCTTGAATAAACAGTTCGTTTGTGGTCTATCAGCGAACTGGTTTATTGTGTTCTTGTGCTGTTCGCAGCGGACTCAGTGATCAGGCGACCTTCAGCGGTTAGGCGGTCTGAGTTGCGGTCTGGCGACAGCTTCAGTTCCTTGTTCCAATAAGCTTCAGTTCGTGCAGTCTGGGATTGCGGTCTGGCAGTGCAGCTTGTCTGCTTTTGTTCACGTGGTCTCAAGGTGTTTTTGCGGTCTGACTGTGCAAGCGGTCTGGGAGTACAGCAGAGCAAGCCAGGCGGCCTGAGCCTTTTTGCGGTCCATGCGGTCTCTGCTTTGGCAGACCGCCAGCTTCGTTTTTGGTGTGTTTGTTCTTCTCATCTCCGTGATTCTTATGAATCATGTCTCGCCATGTATACCTCGCATTGTAAAGCAGTTCTGTTTCAATAAAGATTTCTTGTGTTGCTGTTTTGGCATTGTGGTTGTTTGGCTATAACTCTTGTTGATACAACTCCTGCTTACTCCTAAACGGTCTTTCAAAAATTTTAACATGGTATCAGAGGGAGGTTTCTGGAGTGGATAAGCAGTGATCAACTAGAGTTGCCATTGTCTTTGTGAAGAAGAGACCACATAGATTGCCATGGAAGGTGGATACGTAAGAGGTCTTGGTATTGAACTCCTCACATCGACTAACTTTAAAAAGTGGAAGTCGTGTATGGAGAGTTACTTGCTTGGCGAGGATCTATGGGAGGTAGTTGGCGGAGAAGACACACAAGAGGTGTTTCTAGCAGGAGATAATATGGCAGAGGTGAGACTTTGGAGGAGGACGAATGCTAAGGCAGAGTTCACTCTCAAAAGGGCTATCTCACCGGAGCTGTTTGATCACATCATTGGATGTAAATCTGCTGCTGAGATTTGGACATCCTTGGATGGATTGTTCAATAAGAAGAATGTAGCGAGGCTACAGTATCTTGAAATTGAGTTGGCGAAAGCCTCTCGAGGTGATCTTTCTGTTTCTACCTTCTTCCTCAAGATGAAGAACCTCACGACAGAGATTTCTGCATTGGACCCTGATGAGCCAATCTCTAAGGCAAAACTGAAGAGGCATATCATCCGCGGGTTGCGGAAGGAGTATCTTGCCTTTGTGACTTTAGTTCAGGGTTGGGCAAATCAACCGTCGTTGTTGGAGCTGGAGAACCTTCTTGCTTCGCAAGAAAGTTTAGCAAGACAGATGGCGGGGGTTTCTATCTCCGGGGGAGAATGTATTGTGATGTTCTCTGGGAAGAAGAAGAAGAAGAAATGGGAGAAGAAGAAATGGGAGAAGAAGAAGCCGGGTCATGATGGACCCTCCACTTCAGGTCAGCAAGATAGGGGCTATGCTCCTAAGTCTGATGGGAAGAAGAAAGGAGAGGGACCGAGGTGCTTTAGATGCAATAAGACTGGGCACTTTAAGAAAGATTGTCGGGTGAATCTTCAGTCGGGACATGCAGTGGAGAAGGAGATGCCAAAGTCTGGTGAAGTTGGATGGGGAGGAGCCTTTGCGTCTAATATAACGGCGATGCCCGTTAAGGCCTTGGCTTCCATCAACTATGATGAGGACTGGATTGTTGATTCAGGGTGTGGGCATCACCTCACCGGGGATGGATCAAAGTTCTCTTCTTTGGCGCCTTACTCAGGTAACAATGCTATCATTACGGCTGATAATTCTATTCATCCAGTAGAGCACGAAGGAGTCGTCTCTCTGAGCAGTGATAAGGGTCCACTCACGTTGAGGAGTTTTTATCATGTGCCTGGTATGAAGAAAAATCTCTTCTCTGTGACCAATGCGGTCGACGCCGGTTATCACGTTCTGTTTGGCCCAACAGAAGTGAAGTTTCTCAAAACTCAACCGGAGATAAAGGGAGATGTTATTCATGTCTGCAAGCGGGTGAAGGACTTGTTTGTTTTATCGACAAGTACCTATGTTGATAAGATGAGGACCAATGATGGCGCGGCCATTTGGCATGAAAGGTTGGGGCATGTAGGCATGGACAAATTGAAGGTTATGGCGGTAAGGGGCCTTGTCAATGGCTTGCCTAGCTTGTCCTCCTATGGAGACGGTCATGTCTGCGAAGGATGTCAGTTTGGTAAGTCTCATCGACTTCCATTTGACAAATCGCAAACAAGGTGCAAAGTGCCGTTGGAGTGCATCCACGGTGATTTGATGGGACCGACTGCCACCCCAAGCCTTGGAGGCAACAGATACATGTTGGTGTTGATTAACAATTACACCAGATATGTCTGGATGTATTTTTTGAAGGAGAAGTCGGAAGCATTTGCAAAATTTGTGGAGTTCAAGGAGCTGGTTGAAGGCCGGCTTGGCCTGCGGGTTAAAAAACTTAGAACTGACAATGGTGGAGAGTTCACCTCTGGTGAGTTCTCAAGTTTTTGCAGGAAGTATGTCATCAGAAGAGAGCTTACTTGTGCCCATACTCCACAACAGAACGGCGTTGCCGAGAGGAAGATCCGTCATCTGACGGAAACTTGCAAATGCTGGCTTCATGCTAAGAGTATCCCAAAGTCCTTCTGGGCGGAGGGAATGTCTTGTGCAGCTTATGTCATCAACAGGTTGCCTTTAAGTCCTATCAACATGAAGACCCCTCACGAACTAATGTTCAAGGAGAAGCCGAGTGTTGCCCACCTTCGGGTGTTCGGGTCAACCTGCTATGTGCATATTCCTGATGCTCTTCGGACAAAGCTAGATGCGAAAGCAAGGAAGCTAGTCTTTGTTGGGTATGATGAGCGGAAGAAGGGATGGAGATGCATGGATCCTGAGACACGGAGGTCAATTGTTTCTCTGGATGTGGTGTTCGATGAAGTGACTTCCTACAAGGGGAGTTCAGGAGTTGAGCTACCAGAGGGCAGGCTTGATATAAGAGGGAAGGCTGCTGAAGATCTTCAAGTGGAGTTGCCTGTTTCACCAGGAGCTCCAGCTGTGTCTAGCTCAGAGGCGGAAGCTTCAGGTTCTGGAAGCAGGGGGAGCGATGCTCCAAATTCGCCTGGAAGAGGAGCTAGTTCTGAAGAAGCAGTTGAGGAGGTGGTTAGTCAGGGGCAACCTCTTAGGAGGTCGAAGAGGACTATTCAACCACCAGACCGATACACAGGAGGAAACATGGTGAACTTTGTTTCATGTTTCTTTGCTGGTCCCTTGGATGAAAGGGAGCCGTCGAGCTTTGAGAAGGCCAGAGGCGTGAAGGAGTGGGACGTTGCGATGCAAGAAGAGATGTCAGCTCTCGAGAAGAATGAGACTTGGTCTCTGGTGCCCAAGCCCAAGGGCACCGCTCCTGTCACTTGCAAGT
Source organism: Dactylorhiza incarnata (assembly GCA_033032865.1). Lineage (NCBI taxonomy): Eukaryota > Viridiplantae > Streptophyta > Magnoliopsida > Asparagales > Orchidaceae > Dactylorhiza > Dactylorhiza incarnata. The sequence continues at coordinate 6,649,823 of JAWHQI010000080.1, forward strand.
GGGTCTTCAAGCTGAAGAAGAAAGCTGACGGTAGTATCGAGCGTTACAAGGCTCGCCTTGTAGCTCGCGGGTTCTCACAGCAGTACGGAGAAGATTATGATGAGACGTTCAGTCCAGTGGCAAAGATGACTTCGGTTCGATTTGTTATTGCCTTGGCGGCTTCGAGTGGTTGGGAGATTTGGCAACTCGACGTGAAGAATGCTTTCTTATACGGCGAAATTGACAAAGATATCTTCATGCTCCAACTGCAAGGCTTCATCTCGAAGGAGTATCCGGACTACGTCTGTAAGTTGAAGAAGGCCCTGTATGGGTTAAAGCAAGCGCCTCGAGCGTGGTACGGGAAGATTGTAGAGTATCTCTTATTCTGCGGATTCTTTGCTTCAGACTCTGATTCTAGCTTGTTCATCAAGAAGGAGGGGGTGCTTTGGGTGATTGTGCTGCTGTATGTGGATGACATGATTGTCACCGGGAACTCGAAGGAATTTGTTACAAGACTCAGGGATGAGCTTGCTATCAGATTCGAGATGAAGGATCTGGGGGAGCTCCACCATTTCCTTGGACTCGAGGTGCAGAGGCGGGAGAGCGGAGTGCTCATTTCTCAGGCTGGCTATGCAGAGCGGATTGTTCATCGATTCGGCATGGAGGAAGGGAAGAGCAGCTCTATACCTCTGGAGCAACATCATAAACTTCGGAAGGATGAGGGGAGAGTTTTATCTGAAACGTTGGTGTTCCGAGCTCTGGTTGGGAGCTTGATCTACTTTACGATCACAAGGCCAGATATTGCTTATGCAGTAGGCAAGGTGAGTCGGTACATGGCGGAACCACGGAAGCCTCATCATCTGGCGGCAAAAGGCATCTTGAAATATGTGAAGTCGACCTCTGATTTGGGTCTCCTATATAGGAGAGGGTCAAGCTTGGAGTTGCATGGATACATGGATGCTGATTATGGGGGAGACGTGGATGATCGGAGATCAACGTCTGGTTATGTCTTTATGACGGGTCCCACAGCTATCTCTTGGTGCAGCAAGAAGCAAGACTCGGTGTCCGTATCTACCACGGAAGCGGAGTACAAGACTTCGGCCTTGGCAGCTCAGGAAGCCGTTTGGCTCAGGAGGTTGGTAGAAGACGTTCATCAGGAGGTTCGAGGTCCCACCTTGCTACGCGGGGACAATGAGAGTGCTCTCAAGCTGGTCAACAATCCAGTCTGTCACGCGAGGACCAAACATATAGAGATTGAGCACCATTTCATTCGTGAAAAGGTGTTGGGAGGATCTCTTATGGTCGAGCATGTTCGGAGTGCGGACAATGTCGCAGAAATCTTCACAAAGTCGCTGGCGAAGGAACCGTTTACACGGTTAAGGGAGTTGCTCGGGCTAGTTTCCACTTCCCACTTCAAGGGGGAGTGTTGAAATTGTTTAAATGAAGTGGAAGGGAGTCCGGCCGGTCTGAAGGCTGGAGACCGCAAAGACCGCGCGACCTGCGTTGGTGCTCTGGCGGTTTGGTTCTGCGATCTCTCCCTGCTGTTTTGGTGATCTGCTATGATCGGCCAGTTTGCTTCTTGGTTTGGTCGTTGGTTCTGGCGACCTGTTGCGAGTTCTTCCGGTCTTGTTCTGGGCGGCCTGTTCTTGGTTGTCCGCAGTGACCGGGCGGCTTGTTTGGGCTGTTCTGGTGACTTGGTTCAAGTCGGCCAGATGTTTGTCCCTGCGTAGGCGATCTCATGAAGGGTGGTCGCTGTGTCCGCGCGGCTTGTGCGCGGACTGCTATAGTCTTGCTGACTTGGGCTGGATATTGTCCAAGTGTTGTGTCTGCGCGGCTTGTACGCGGACTGCTGTTGTCTTGCGGACTTGTGCTGGATCTCGTCCAAGTGTTGTGTCCGCGCGGTCTGTCTTATGAGGCCGCTGGCGATCTGATGGGCGGTTATTGTATCCCGGTTTGTGCGGTGACGACATCCGTCCACCCGCCTATAAATAGGGGTGCATGGCCCGTCATTCATAACAAGAACTGTAAGAACAAGAGCCCGGATTGTTTCTTGCGGACTCAAGTTTGAAGTCGCGCGACTTGGATGTGAGCTAACCGGTTGTTGTGTTCGCAGGTTTGCGGTCAGCAGGTTGCGGTTTCCTTCCTTGGTGATTTCCGGCGGCTTGAATAAACAGTTCGTCTGCGGTCTGTCAGCGAACTGGTTTATTGTGTTCTTGTGCTGTTCGCAGCGAACTCAGTGATCAGGCGACCATCAGCGGTTAGGCGGTCTGAGTTGCGGTCTGGCGACAGCTTCAGTTCCTTGTTCCAATAAGCTTCAGTTCGTGTGGTCTAGGATTGCGGTCTGGCAGTGCAGCTTGTCTGCTTCTGTTCGCGCGGTCTCAAGGTGTTTCTGTGGTCTGACTGTGCAAGCGGTCTGGGAGTACAGCAGAGCAAGCCGGGCGGCCTGATCCTTTTTGCGGTCCGTGCGGTCTCTGCTTTGGTAGACCGCCAGTTTCGTTTTTGGTGTGTTTGTTCTTCTCATCTTCGTGATTCTTATGAATCATGTCTCGCCATGTATATCTCGCATTGTAAAGCAGTTCTGTTTCAATAAAGATTTCTTGTGTTGCTGTTTTGGCATTGTGGTTGTTTGGCTATAACTCTTGTTGATACAACTCCTGCTTACTCCTAAACGGTCTTTCAAAAATTTTAACACAGACCGCAATGGGCTTTTAGGTAAAATGATCATGAATCCAGGACTGGGCGGGCCACCCATAAGAGTCTCTCTCGCAAACCGAGAGGCTCGGCTAACTGACCTTCCTGTGAGCGAACGACGAGGGCCTGACCCGCTCTCCCTCACGCGCACGGCCGGCGAGGGCCCGACTCGCCCGGCCCCCTGGCTCGCTCGCCCTTTTACTCTTCTTCGCCTGTTGGTTCCTTTGTCTCTGCTGTCCTCCTGGAGGACACCGGGGTTGTACACTTAGAGTGTCAAGACTAGGTCAGGGCAAGCACAATCTGAGTTGAATCAATACTTACGTTGAATATAATTCGACGCAACTTCGACTTACTGTCGACGCAACTCAGACTAGAAGTCCAAGCAACTCAATCTCTCTGTCAAAGTATATCAAGTCGAGGCTACGTCGAATAGGAGTCGACGTAGATAAAGGAGCACGTCGAAGTTATCTTAGAAGTCGACGCAACCTCAACTTCAATTCAATGCAGAAGGAAGTATCTGTCGAAGCCATCTGAAGTCGACGCAACGTCGACTACAATTCGACACAGACAAAGAAGTTCAAAATGAAGTCTTCAACTCGACGGTTACGTCGATAAGTAATCGACAAAACATCGACAATAGAGTTCAACCAGAGTAAGAAGGAATTCGAAGCTGCTCTTACAAGAACTCGAAGGCACGTCGATAAGAGAGAAAACGAAGTCGACGCAGCGTCGAATACAGTCTGAAAAAAGAAACCTTTTCAGCTATCCTTTTATAAGTCTCTCTGAAGGCCCACAACACTAAAGACCGTTCTACAACGACTTGTTTATTGCCTAGAATGGAGAGGAGCATTAAAGAAGACAGGAAAATCTTTCTTGGAAAGGATTCAAACAGCTGGCAGACGGGTCCTGAACAAATGAAAAAAGAAGGATTAATTGTCCAAGACTATGCCTTCTCAGGATAGCCCAAAAGAGGAAAAGAATTCAAAAATTCATCATGGACAATAAATAGGAAGGGAAGAGAGAAGATTACAGAGCATTCATCACTATCTGCTACAGTTTTGTCGATTATGGTTCCCACTTCTTCTTCTTCCTCCTAAAACCATAACAGAGATAAATAGAGAAAACAAGATCTCTCTCAGAACATAAAACTAAGCTGCTTGTTCATCAACATCACATAGCCTACAGAATTCTGAGAACAGAATTCTTCTTCTGCATCCTCTTTCTTCTTTCAACTTCCTCAACTGTACAAAGTTTTAAGAATCCCTCTTCAAAGAATTTAGTGGTTCAAGATCTCCTTATCAAAATATCTGAGTGGTTCAAGATCTCATTATCAAAAGATCTGAGTGGTTCAAGATCTCCTTATCAAAAGATCTTTGGTTTTAAGAGTCTCCTTATCAAAAGACTCATGCACATGTTGTGCATTCCTACCAGGTGGTAGAAGAGAGGACTACCCACATTTTGGAGAACCTCTATAAAATCTTGTGTCTTCTGTGTGCGTTCATTTTCTGCGTTGTCCCATATAGCTTATTGCTTTTCTGATTTACTCTAACAGCATTACTTTTATTCTGTGTTAGGTATTGTTGAAGCATAATACTTAGTGTTTTTATTGTGTGTGCATAAATATGATAGAAATAATTTTAAATCTCTATTCACCCCCCCTCTAGAGTATACTCAGAGGCACACTGTGCCCTTTCAGTCTTCTAAGCGGATTGGGAATCCTTCAAGTTAGGAAAGGCGACTCGAGAGGTCACTTTCGTTCCTAGAAAAATACTTTGTCTCTCGAGAGGTGGCATGTCACCCTCGAGATTTTCTTTCTCTACCATTGTAACGAGCAGCGGCCTGTCGCGCTCGAGTTCTCAGCTTTTGATTATAACAAACCAGAAGATAGTGGAATTTGGCCGGCACAGCTCCGACCGCGTGGTTTTTCACCCTTTCTGGGTTTTCCAAGATAAAAAGTATTCTTGTTGTTTAGAAACTCTCTCATTGACTGTTTGCGCGCTCGGCTCGCTCGCGAGCTAAGGTGGTTCAATTCGACCAGTCTACTAGAGCGTCGAGTGACCCGCAACATTTCTATTACAGCATTGGAGATTATTAAGAAGGAAGAAGAAAAAGTGAAAACTGGGTGTTTGGAGGCAGGGCAATGTGTTCATAAATGTACATATACGATGGGCTTACCATGTGCACATATGTTGGAGTCGTATGTTAAAGATGGCAATTCTTTGCCATTGTGGATGATACACAAACAATGGAAGCAGTTAACTATGCTTGAGAAACAACCTAACATTAAAGTTAAGGAAGAGGTGGTGGAGACAATCATAGAGAATGATGCAGAAGAAATACTTAAGAAGTATAGTAATATAAGTGATTTACAAAGAAGTGAAATTAAAAGAAAATTTCATGACATGGATAACCTGGAGGCAAGTCAAACTATGGAGCCTAAAATGCCACAAAGCATAAAGGCCGTCCAAAAGGAAGTATAAAAAATTTGTTGACTATAAATTCACAAAAAGAGAACTTTCTCATTTTGAGCATATTATTTCACATGAGCAAGAGCAATTGAAGACAAAAATGACTAAGGCTACAAAAAAATTCATACCTATAAGAAGTGGATTTTTAGAGAAAGTACGTGCGCAAATGCCTCTACATGTACGACTACATATTGTGGGTGCGATCGAAGTTTTGGGAGATGGACATTGTGGCTACAGAGTTATAAATTTGTCATTAGACATGAGTGATAATTGAATGCAAGTTCGCCATGATTTAGCAAGGGAAATCCACAAACATGAACTGTATATAATGAAATTTTGGGGTGTAGAAGACAATGGAGTTGCTAAAAGCTCTTGATTGTTGGGTGGTTCCAGCCCCACTTGACAAGTGGATGACCATGCCCGACATGGATTATTGGTAGCGTCATGCTATAATATTCAGTTGGTACATTTTTCAATTCAACAATCATTCACATTTTTGCTCTGCTCCTACTGCTATTTGAAAAATTGTTTACATGAGATACATACTTTTTTCTTTGTAATGCAATTTTGAGAGATTTTTGGAGATTTCTATCATGAACAGTTGACGATTTTTAATCATTTGGATGAATTAAATCGTAAGGTACGCACCGGTTAATATAAATAATTACGATTATTATTGAGTTGATGTTTGCTAATTGTTGTTTTCTTCTTATTTAGTTTTTTTGGGAGACGGCTGCAACAAACGACGACTATTTGATATTATAGATCTTATCGATTTTAGAATGAGAAAATATATTTAAGTGTCTTTGTGAAACTTCTTATTATTTTGGGAAAGATGTTCAGTGTATATGCCTATTTTTATCTCTAAATTTATTTTTTTTTAAAAGTCATTTTTAATATAAATAGCGTTGTGGTATACAATTATAATTCTATGAAGTACGAATAAAAGTGAGTTACAAATAGTCAAATATGATGTATGATTATCAACCCCCTAAAAAAATTAGCTATAGCAAGTAATGAGAGTTGGAACTTTAACTAAAGTTTAAATATTTTTAAAAAGGTCTTAATTTGTACGTCTATCCTGCATCTCTTGAGATTAACAATGGTATTAATAAAAGAAAGAGGGTTGGAAAGCCAAGAAGGAGAAAATGTTGAGGAAAGCGCCGGGGCTTTGCCTTCTCCTTCCTCGGAAAGCGAAACATTTCCCATCATTTCGCACAGCCCAAAGACCGCAACCTGCCATCGTTTTCAGTTAGACAGGTTTCAAGTGCAGGAAAGCGAAGTGAGACACCATGAAAGAATTGTGACGCCGCTCACATTTCCATGCCCATGCACACAGCCCCACACTCATCTCTCTCTCTCTCTCTATCCGTCTTCTCTATTTGTGTTAAAACACACAAAACAGTCTCCCTCACATGATATTACATCACCTCCTCTGTCCCGCATTACAAGGCCAAGCTCTCAAGTTTTCTGTCTTCGCACCTCTCGTTTCTTTCCCATCCTATCTCTTCGGGCTGGCTGGCAGTGGTTGAGGGATGTGATAGCACCCATCCTTTCCTTGTCCGTCACAGTCTCTCATATCTGCAGCTTCACCACTGCCTCCCTTCTTGACTCTTTTCTCGCTCTCTCTAGCGCCCTCTCAATCTTATCAAGAACAGATTGTGCTGGTAGAGATTTATTAGGCTGAAGAGGGCTGAGAGACACTATTTGCTCGGTTGCTGTTGTTTATTGGGAGGAATGGGTTCATTAGGTGGAGGAGAAGCTGTGAAAAGGAGGAAGGCAATGTGGCTCTACCCAAAGATTGTGGGATTCAACCCTCCGGAGAGATGGGGACACTCTGCTTGCATCTGCGACGGTGTGCTTTATGTTTTCGGGGTAAGCTTTTTCAAGTTCAAAGTAAGCTATTTCAAGTTTAAGAACTTGTGTGTGTGTGTGTGTGTGTTTTGGTTTTTTGCTGTAAATCAGTGTACTTTTCTTCTTTTCTTAAAATATCTGATTTATAAATTTAAGAAATAAGAAAACATATACAAAGTATTTCTCAGTCCCCTTCCTGTCCCCTGTTTTAAATTCGGGGTAAGCTATTTCAAGTTCAAAGTATTTCTCAGTCCCCTGTTTAAGAACTTGTGTGTGTGTTTAGTTTTTTTGCTGCAAATCAGTTTACTTTTCTTCTTTTCTTAAAATATCTGATTTATAAATATATGAAATTAAAAAACGTATAAATTTTTCGGGAACAAATTCTAACATGAAGTTCTTCAGAGCACTCAAATATCTTGTTGAAAGATTTCATGGTGTAAATATTAATTGGTTACCTTAGTTGGCAGAGTAGCTCTAGTGCTTTTTGTTTTTGTTTTTCCTCCTGAAAGTATGGATGGTAGTGATTAGCTCTAACTCTTGTTTTGATGTGTTTAGAATTCTGATTGAAATTGTAGAATCTATCTTTGTTTCTGTTTCCTTTGTTGTTACTTAAGGTGAGTGCAGTCCTTCAGAAACAAAAAAAAAAATTTAAATTCTGTTCTTTATGGTCTCATTTGCTTGCTTGTAGATAGAAATCATATATTGGAAAATAGTGATTTTGTGAAATTTGAAATACCACTTTTGAGGAAGAAGAAGGTTATCGATTTTGAATTCAATGATAAATTTAAGGAATTTGTTAAATTCAAGCAAGCAAATGAAGCCCATATCTTAGGTCAAATTTTAAATACTTTATCTGTGTTCTCTGAAACATTTGTTCATCTTTGATTTTCATATAAGATATAATCAATTACTGTTCCGGTCACAGGGTTGCTGTGGTGGAATGCATTTCAGTGATGTGCTCACTCTTAATCTTGTTACCATGAACTGGAGCTCTCTTGCCACCGCCGGTCATAAACCTGGCACTAGAGATAGTCACAGCGCAGTCATCATCGGTCAAAGGATGGCAGTATTTGGAGGCACAAATGGTACAAAGAAGGTTAATGATGTCCATATCTTAGATCTCAACACGAAAGAATGGGTTAAACCTACTTGCAAAGGCGCCCCGCCTACTCCACGAGAAAGCCACACGGCTACCCTCATCGGTGAAGATAGACTCATCATATTTGGAGGCAGTGGAGAAGGCGAAGCAAATTATCTGAACGACGTGCATGTCCTGGATCTCAAAACCATGACATGGACTTCGCCAGACGTGAACGGCAATCCGCCCGCTCCTAGAGATAGCCACACTGCGGTTTCCGTTGGCAATAAGCTTCTCATCTATGGCGGTGATTGCGGCGATCGTTACCACGGTGAAGTCGATGTTCTTGACACAGACACCATGTCCTGGTCGAGGGTATGCATATTTTTGTTCATTTTGTCTATATGTTACCTAACAGCCTCATCTGTGGAAATTTGATTCAAACATTTTTGGCATTGTCAGCTGATGGTTCAAGGATCTTCTCCTGGTGTTAGAGCGGGTCACGCGGCTGTTACTATTGGGACAAAGGCAAGTCCTTGATTGATAAAAATGCATGATGGAGATAGTTCTGGTGGTTGAAATCGCGATTAGAATCCTCATGTTTTAGGGTTTGTTCCTCTTAGGTTTACATCATCGGTGGAGTTGGTGACAAGCAATATTACAATGATGTATGGGTTCTTGATGTGGTCGCGCGTGCTTGGACACAGCTCGATATACGAGGCCAGCAGCCGCAGGGACGGTTCTCTCATACGGCTGTGGTCGCCAATGCCGACATTGCTATCTACGGAGGGTCATATTTCTTTTAAACCGGTCGCCTAAACTTAATGGCACGTCAATGTTTCTAATTCTAACATGTTTTGTGACTTCGCAGGTGCGGAGAAGACGAGTGTCCGCTCAATGAGCTCTTGATATTGCAATTAGGGTCCGAGCACCCATACGGTCGCTACAATGTTTCTATGTGCAAGATTTTCGGCAGCCACTGGAGCCATGAGAAGAAGAAATTTTTAAGAGCGGATAATTTTGTGAGTAGTAATTGTCTTAAATGATTGACAGCTAGCTAGTATTAACATTTTGTATAAATTATGTTTTAACATTTTATTATCTTTCAGGAAAAGGTGATTTTGAAGAAAGGAGATCCAAATCATAAACGCATCGAGGTTGATAATGAAGACAAGGGCGCCTTGTTTCGCAGTCCAGGTCGGTTTAGATATCGACTGACATAAGCAGCGCATTCCACTCCAACTAAGCTTTCTTGCATTATATATATGTTTTCCTTTTGATCAGAGAACGTGCGGGGGAAGAGGAGGAGAGTTAACGATCCCCAGATTTTGGACAATGAATCAGAGCAGGAAGAGCACTCGCTCTCTCGCTCCCAACATTCTTCACCATCTCAATCCGACCAAGAGCAGAATACAGCTCAGAAGCTCTCTTCCTGCGACAAAGGCCACAAAACTCTGCCCCCGCAGCCAAATTTTACTCATTTTAAGTGGAAAGAAAGGGCCTGCCAAGACGCTTGTGTTGTCGGCGGAGAACTCATAAGGCAGCCTATGACCGAGCAGTTTCTCCGATCGGCTGTGCCTTCGAAACAGGAGATGCAATTCTTGACATCGAATCAAAAACTGCCGCCTGTGAGGCCTGGCATTCCTCCCTTGGTTAGCCTTCTTTGAATCAACATTTTCAGACCAAGTAAATAAATATATAAATGATGTTGGAGCAATTTATTATATTAGTTTATTTCTAATATAATTGTAGATTGGGGCTGAGGTTCGCGGTACAGTGGATGGAGCTTTCGATTCAGGCTACCTTATGACTGCAAATGTTAAAGGTCAGATATTCAGAGGCATCTTATTTGCGCCGGTGAGCTTGAATGCAATAACTTTTATACCCCAAATTTACTGTTTTTTTCTGGCAATAATCTTAGGGAATTGTATCACTACTCGCTCTTAAGTTACTGTCGGCACGACTTTGTTTATTTTATTCTTAATTTTGTTTCTACTTGAAAACTGCATTTTTTATATGTTTTCCAAACAAAAAAAATCAAATCTTTTTGTTAAGAGAATATAATCCGTAAGAAACCAAACAATGATAGAAGATAAGTAGTGTTTAGTAAACACTTCTATTGGTATATAATTCTAACATACGATTTCATTTGTATATGAAGTTTTAATTTACAAGCATTGGACCATCTAGGTAATTGCTCTAGGTTAGAAATGTAAGTTTGTTTTGAGTCAAGCTTTATTTATGTCTTTGTGTTTGTTTCCTTTGTATTTTGTATTTTTATACCGTTCTCATGCATTTTCTTTGCATTTGGGCTTTTAATCATAAAACAAAATACAAATTTAGGTTCTTCAAGCTCAAATTGAGGTTGCGTGCCTAAAGTTCCTCCATTCGGTTAAGGAGGGACGGTGTACCTTGACCTAACCCACCACTAGATCCCATTTTAAGGACATTGAAGGTGGATTTTAGAAAGTATTAAGGGACAGCACCTTAGGGAGACACTCTTTACTGAAATTTCAAGAAGCTTCCTCATTAAATCCTTATGGTTCATCAAGACTCTTCTATCTCCTTCTAATTAAGATTAAGGGCCTGTTTGGCGCGCCGTTTGGGGTTTCGGCACCGCGGCAGACAGAGGCGGGACGGAGAGGGCCCAAAGGCGCGAGCGGTGTTTGGCCCTGTCTGCCATCGTGCTCGCGCACGTTTTTCTTTTCCCCAATCCCGCTCTCGTTCAGCACATCTAGAGCCGCTCCTGTGTCCAGCCACGCATACCCGCGCTCGCCCAGATTGACGATTCCGCTGTCGACGCCGATCGACGTTTCCCACTACTGCTCCCTCGTCTGCTTCCGTGCATCTACCATCAGCTGCATCGGCTCTTGCGCCTTCTTCCGCAAAATGTCCAGCTCCTGCGCCCTCTTCCGCAAAGATCTTTTATCAACGTCCAACTACAGAATCGACATCTAGAGCACCATCTGCTTCCGCGCATCTACCATCAGAAGCATTGTCCGCTCCAGCATTCTAACACTCAACCTGCTCCACATTCCAGCATTCTAGCATTCAGGCTCCTACGCTCTCTCTCACCCAGCTCCTGCACCCTCTTCCGCATCGATCGGGCTCCAGCTCCTGCGGCCATCGCAACTCTAGCTCCTGTGCATGCCCTTCCAGAGGCTAGGCTTCTCCCACTGTCGCGCCCTTCTTCTCGTGGCTTCTCTCTGGATATCTCCTACTTCCGTCAGTTGTTCCTCCCACCGGTAGCGCCTCGTCCGTTCCCTTCTTCTCCGTTGTCACTCGTGCCCTCTCCTTTTTATGCCAAAGGCACATCACTCGATGGAATCCCGTGTGGAGGCCCTCGAACACGCCCTCATCACCATCAACTCTCACCTCGAGGCCCAAGCCGAGCAGTTCGCTTTGATTATGGCCATGATCCACAACTTGCAACCCGGCCAACACTCTGGGCCTAATGCCGCCTCTGCCCCCACACATCTTCCCTCGAGGAACCCGCTTTGGCAGGATTGTTTACCCCGCATTTTCTCTGTATCGACATTCCTGCATTCAACGGGACTGACCCCCGGGTTGGATTTCTCGCGCTGAGTTGTATTTTGACATTCACGAGACTCATTAGACGCTAAAGGTCTCCGCAACTCTTATCGGCATGGAATGGTCCGTCCTCCATTAGGTCTGCTAGCTTCGACAGTCCTCTCCTGGCCTCACCTGAACAGCACTCACCGAGACACTCTTTCAACGGTATGATCACCGCTATTCCGTCAACGTGATCGAGCGCCTTTTGCAGAGTCTGTCAAACTTGCTCCATCGACTCGTACGCGGATGAATTTATCAAGTTGGTCACCCGTCCCGGGTCTTCCACCCGACCACTACTTGAGCTATTTCATGCATGACTTACAATCTCATATCCGCGCTATCCTCCACACCCTCCATTCGTCTACCATCAACCAAGCCATTGACCTCTCTACTCGTGGAGGTCGAATTTCCTCGCGACGTCCGGGGACCCTTATTCTACATTGCCTCTTTTCAAACCACCAACCAATCATACTTTTCCCCCACTCCCCACTCCTAAACCTCCACCACCGCACCTCCTCGACCTCACCCAACCATTATGCCTCCACGCAACAACTGCCTTATCTCTACTCATCGCTTTTCTAACCAGAGTACCATGACTTGCGGCCATATCACTACTAGACGGAGGGCGACACCTCGACATTTGGTACAAGGTCGATTTTCTGGCAGGATATATTGTTACGCATGCGCGACGACGATTCCTTGGAGTATCTTATTCTGTACTTTTGATCCACATGTATTTTTATTTTGTATTTAGTATTTTTAATTTGTAAGGTCATCACTGTAATGTTTAAGTCCTCCCCTATATAAGGAGGAGGCTTAGGAGTTTTATGTAAGTTTTCTAGATTAGGGTTTGAGATCTATCTTTGTGAGAAGAACTTCGAGGCACCAGCCTCTTGTGATTAGACACGTGAGTGTGCCGATTTTCTTCGAATTTTATTGCAAGTAATTTCATCTGGTAACATAAATCATATATATTAACCCACAAAACAGTGAAAACAAAACAAAAAAAACACAATAGGAAGAAGAATCTATACATTGAATTCATGTTTGGCTTGCTAACGCGCAGGGTCCAAGTGTAGCAGTTCCAAGACAGCTGACACAGGATCAAAGCACAGTGGCTGGTTGGCACCAGAGCTCAACTTCATCTCACGCCATTAATCCCGCCCGCAGCGGGCCACCTCAGCAAGCAGCCCGCCATCCAGAGGTTGTCAAATCCCCGCCAGCCAGGCTCAACGCGGACCTCAACGGAGTAGTTCTCACTCTTGGCGGCCTCGGGGGCGGTGGAACTTAGAATATCCAGATAGCTGACTATGCTCAGCCCCACATTGCTGATTGCTCTTCTCCCTCTCGGTTAGTTTTTCTTTCTTTCCACCCTGGAATTTTTATCTGAGAAAATATAGTAGAAGATTTCTTCTGATTTTAGTTTACAGCAGCCTTTCTAGTGTTTCCTTTGTGTGAATCCCTGTCCTCTAATCAATAGTTGTTTTGTTTTTGGCACTAATTTAAGCAAAATGATGCATGTTTTGTAGTTATGATTGCATTTGTATGGCTTTTGTTGAAGCAGTTGTTTGGTTGAAGGAGTTTTGATTGCACAGTTGAGCCTAATGTATGGTGTTGCCATGTTCTAACAAATCTTGGATACGCATTGTTGTAATGAGTAATTTTATTTTATTTTGGGCTTTGTTTGATTGTGCTGCAATGCTGGAAGAAGCCATTATGTGAAATAACAGTGAAAAATGAGCAGTGATGAGAGATTTTTTGATGAAATTGTTTGCAGGAATTTTGTTTCCAGTGTTTTTTGAAATAGTGGAACAAAATTTACCTATTTGATATAAATGAGCAGTGAAATTGTTTGCTTGTTGGGTCGGTGATGGGATTTTCTCTCTCTTTGTTCATTGTCTTTGGGAAGGACACAATCATCACCCGGAGAAACCGCTCTAGAAGATATCTTTCTTTTTCCCTTTCGAGTTCAAATAGAACATGTAATTTGCTAAAAGAAATTGAAGTATCTGAAATGCTTAAAACTCATGTTTGCTTCTTCCTTGCAACCGACAATTTATCTTATCATCACTCTACAAATTGCACCTCTCAAACCTATTAATATTATGGGAGAGAGAGGAAATAGAAGTGAATATGGCAGCTGGTTGGTCTCTCCATGACCTAAAAGGGTTATGAAATGATCCTAGCCATCCATTTCCTTAATCTGATGTGCTACCACCGTGATTTTATGAGTTTAATACTTTCCCGGTACGGCGCATGGTCGCCCTTGAGGCACACGGTCGTGCGTCTCGAATGTGTTTCGGTCTGCTATTGGTGCACGAATCCTAGAAGGTGCGCACGGTTGTCCGTGAAGGATACACATGGTCAAAATCCATAACTCTGGAAATTTGGCTAGATTTTACTTCTAAGGGCGCACAATCATGAATTGTGCAGCGTATGATCGTGTGTAGAATGAGTTGCTGGTTTCCTTAGCATGCTCGATCTGATGAACCCTTCACACACATTTCAAACATTCATCAGTTATACAAAAGAACTCTAGGGGATAAATTTGGGGTGTTACAAGAAGTCTCTTGCGTAGTGCACAAACTTCCCACAATTGTAACACTTGTCGGAGTTGCAGTCCATCGCATAGTGAGCATATTTGCCACATTTATGACACTTGATATTTGAGTGGTTTAGTCGGCCACCACTTCCACAACCTCGTCCCCGACCTTGGCAATTTTGTTGGTTTGACTACCCCTTTTCATAATAGTTTCCTCCTTGACCACGACCTCTACCACGGTTACCTCTTTTGCCTTGCCCTTGAGAATTTTGAGAATGTGGTACATTTTCGTCTTTAATTGTCGCCTTAGATTAAAAGGCTTCTTCGAGCGTCTCCTTGTTCTTATGTTGCTCGAGTGTCGTGAGAGAGCTAGCGAGCTCATCAATTGTTTGTGTGCCGAGATCCTTTCACTCTTTGATAGCGCACATAACATTCTCGAAACGGCCAGCTAGCGACCTTAGCATCTTCTCAACAACTCACGCATCATTCAACGTCTAATTATTTAGCTTGAGCTGATTTGCCACTATTTGCACATGATGTAATCAGATACACCCTCTGACTCATTCATCTCCTTCGAATTCACCTCTCAGAGTTTGGAGGCGCACTTGCTTGAAGCAATCTTCTCTTTTGAACATTTTCTCCAAAGTGTCTCATGCTTCTTTTGAATTTGCTACACAGACAATCTTCTTAAATCATGTCTCGTCTACCATGTGGTATAACAGGTAGAGAGCGATTTTATCCTTCGCTCTCGTCCCCTTCAACTCCTTTAGTTAGTTCACCTTCATGCCCACAGTATGTTGCGCCTCCATGTAGCCAATCTCAACAACTTCCCACACATCTTATGCGCCTTAGAGCGTCTGCATCTAAATACTCCAATTGTTATAATTTATTTTCGTAAGTCGTGGTAGTGGTATTTGCCCAAAGAGAAACTTCCGGAACTTGCCATCCGCTCTAATATCAATTTGTGAGTTACAATAAACCTTTAAATCGGATCTATGTTCCTATTTTGCTTTTAGTTTTTTACTTTTTTACCTATTTTCTCTCCATCACATGATATTTTGCTAATATAAATAAATTTGGTCGGCTACCAATGCCTCTTTTTCATTCATTGCACTTTTATTCTAAAAAAAACTTAATATAAAATACATTTTATTCTTAGAATAATATTTTTATAAATGCATGTCCGTCAATTATAGATGCCAACGAGTGCCCAATTATAAGCACACGCTGAAAGAAGACGCTAGCTTCGTCATCTGCATGCAGCATACTTTTATTCTCAAAAAAACTTAATATAGAATAAGTTATATTCTTAGAATAATATTTTTACAAATCCATGTCTGCCTATTATAGATGTCAACGATTGCCCAGCTACAAGCACGTGCTGAAAGAAGACGGGAGCTTCGTCATCTACATTGCAGTCCATGTACTAAATTTTTCGAGGAGTCTCACTTTCGAATTCCCCCTAAATTCGGTCTCCCATTTCCTAACAATCCCGAATACCGCCATGCCCAATGAATGTCGCCTCCCACACTAAAAGTTTCCCCAAGACGAATGTCACCGCCCATGACGAATGTCGCCACGAACGACGAAAGTTACCATCCACAATGAATGTTGCCAACCACATCGAATTTACGTCGATACCCAATCGACGTAAATGCCGAGTTGATGGCTTGCCTCTAAACTTTATTATCTGCGTCGAGAAGAAGTCGACGTTGCGTCGACTTTATATGGCTTCGACATATATTTCCTTCTGCGTTGAATTGAGGTAGAAGCTGCGTCGACTTCACAAAGTACTTCGACAGGTTCATGGCCTCTACGTCGATATCTATTCCACGTAACGTCGACTTGATCAACTCCGACAGAAAGAGTATGTTGCTTGAACTTCTTGTCAGAGTAGCGTCGGCATCCATTCGATGTTGCATCAATTTCTATTCGACGCAAATATTAACTTTACCAAATTTGTGCTTCACTTGATATGGTCTTGACACCCTAGGTTGAGTGTGACATCCTAAGATATCTAATGACCAAATTACTCTCACTATACAATGGGTAATTGAAACATAATAGTTAAGATCACTTTTAGATAATTTGTTATGTTAAATCTAGGGGGTTTTCCCAACAATCTCCCCCTATTATCTTAACAAATTTTACAGTTTGAATAAAGTGATTTTACACATTTCTTTGCATAAAACAAAAATACATACAGGACATCATAGATATAAGAAAATAACATATTGTTTTTCACAGGCCATTTCATTCTATTGTCAAGAGTTTTGTAGATATCCACAGCTATTTTTCAGGAACTATAAAACTTTACAGAGTACCTTACTGCTCCTTCTCAGGAGTTCTTATCTTCCTTGAAAATACTTTTACCTTCCTAGGAGAAATGTTCAGAGGCTCATCATCTTCTGTAGTAGCATCTTTGAGAAGCTCCCCCTGAGAGTTTGCATTTACTTCAGCCTGATGTGCAGCTTCCTGAGCAATCTGGGCAACCTCATCCAAAGTATCATTCTGGGGCTCCCCCAGAACTAATGTTGTACTTACATCTGCCACCTCTGTATCTAGATTCCTTTGCACATCTGGGGCAGGCTCCCCCTGAATTATTGGAATCTCCCCTTGATCTGCTGCATCTATTTTCTCCGCATTCACATCTGCAAGATACTGATTTACATCTTCCATCTCTTTGCCCATCAGCTCCCCCTGAGTATCTGGGAGCTCACCCTGATCTGCTTTTACTCTTTCTTCCTCATTCTGTTCTTCTGGTGCAGACTCCCCCTGATCTGGAGGCTCCCCCTAGATCTGTGCACCTTGGAAGGTGGTCACTTTGTAAGGAGCATGAGCATCACCTATACCATGTTCACTCAAATCTAGAACAAGTCTCTCTCCCTCCAATAAGTTCTCCCCCCTTCTTAAACTTGCTGGCTAGAGAGGTTAAGAATTCTTTTGTAACCATGGAGGAAGAAACAAAATTCTTTAGGCTCTGGAGAGTTCTTTTAAAAGTCAATAGCTCAGCCTCCATTTGTGAATATTTTCTGTCAAAGCTTCTTGCCTGAGAGGCCACTTGGTCTGCAAATGTAGAGGAGGCAATCCCAACTGCCTTGGAGATGATTTGCTCAAGATCAATTATAGGGATGGAGGAGGTAGATGGAGGAGGTGATGGAGGTGGATTTTCAGGGATTGGGGAGAGTGGCTGATAAAACTCTGGCGAGACATGAATATGTGGAGCAAATGTGGATGGTAACTGATGAGGAATTTGGGGAGATGGCTCTGGGTTTGATGAAAATTGGTGTTGTTGTTGTTGTTGAGGGGAATGTTGAGCTGGAGCATCATCCTGATGGAGGTCTGGAATAGTGTCCAGAGGAGTAATACTATCCCTTGGGGGATCTGGTATTTGTATTTCAGAATTTTGAGGGGGAGATGGAGGAGGAGAAGGTGCAGACTGGCCAGGCTTTAGAATCTGCCTGGTCCACTTGGAAAAGATCCCAATATTTATCATTTTACCAGGAGTTATGGACTCCTTTGGATTTGCAGATGCTTGGATAATGTTGGAAGAGCACTTGGCTCATTATCCTCATGTAAGCATTCTCCTTGTGAGAGTACTTGTGCCCAATCATTTTCAAAAGGCGCATTCCCCAATTTATCTTTTTCTTAAGGACCAGAACTCCCATTATTTGCAGCTGCTGCTTTGGTTTAGCATCATGAGCAGAGATTTTGCAGAGCAACACTTTTCCCACAATGTCAGCAAGAAATTTGTATTCTTCTCCCAAATCAATCTTCTTGAGATTGATTGCTTTCTCCTTTCTGAACTGCATGATCTCTAGAGCTTTCTTAGTCTCTTCCCATGTCAGCTCATCAGAGTCACTCCCAGTTGTAAGATCAAAAGTCTGGCTTAATATTTCCTCTGTTATCAGAATATCTATGTCAGATATTTTTCCTTTAAGAGAGTCATCCTCTCCTATCTGAACACTATCTTTAAACTTTGTTAGCTCGATATCCAGGATCTTGCATCTTGTGGATATCAGCTTTGTTAAACCAGCATCTTGGAATAGGCCAAGAATGGCCTTGAAGCTTTCTGCAGCAGCATTGAACGAATCAATGTCCACATCGAATCTAGAGTTAACTTTAGGTGTAGCCATCAGAACAAAGGTACCTGCAAAGACAAAGAGAAATGAGAGAGAGAAAGCACGGAGAGCTGGAGAACAGGAGAGCAAGAGATCAAGGAGAGGAAAATTCGAAAGCATAAATGTTTCGACGCAGTAATTGCTTAAAATAAGATGAATCGCCCCAACTTAGGGTTTAGGTCGACGCACCGTCGATAAAACTTATTATTTGGCGCGCAAAATTGTGTCGAGATTGCTTCTAGAAGCAACTCTGTGTGCGCTGATATATCGACGTTGCGTCGACTAGTACTCGACGTAACATCGAGACTGTTCAGCAAACCCTAAGTCGACATGGTCCTCTCGACGTTACGACGATTTGCAATCGACGCAACTTTGACTTTAGCCAGAGACCAATAGATCTCGACGCAATGTCGATTTCCTATCGAATTGTCTAGTCTGAGTGCTTCTTGATGCTATCGTCGAGTAGAAGTTGATGGTACATCGACTTCTATTCGACGCACCATAGAATGAACATATCAAGTTCTTTAGAAAATTCTTGCTATTTTTCCCAGAAATTATATTTATTGAAAATAGATTATAATATAATTTTAATAACCATTAGGAAAGATTCAAGGTAGAAATTACTCCCTTGAGTAAATCTTGTTCCTTAATCAAAACCTTCATCTTTCTTCCCACACCATTTTCTCCTGAGTGGGACTCTACCTAACCCTGCACAGGTAATTCAAACATTAGAAGGGACCCAGGTTACCTTGGGCCCTTTGCTTTTACCATTGTAGGGTTCTATGAAAGAATAGAATGGTCTTTCATGATACCCTTTGGGATGATAAGGGATGGATTTCCCAAACCTAATATCTTGATACTTGAAATGAGAATAAAATGTATCTAAGTGAAGAAGATCAACAGAATGCTTTATTAATCTAGGTCTTGCTTTAACCTTTTGGTTGAGGGTTTTTAATTTCTCTACTTTGTTCTTGCCTAGGGGTCTTTCTTTCATATTCATATTACTTGATTAGGTTTATCTATCTTATCTGGATTACTATTAACCTTACTCTTGGATGATGCACTCTTCTCACTTGGTTGGTACACACTAGGTCTAACAAATGACACTGGATTTTTCTAGGCAGGTTTCCTAGGTGCTTCTGTGCTATTGTAGGGCTCTGCTCCTAACCCTAGGTGATTAAATCTCATAGAGAGATTTTCTGTGATATCCTTGAGCTTCTGACTCCTCCCATTGAGTGAGTCCTCAAAGTCCTTTGCCTTTGCTAGCTCTTCTTTTAGATTTGTGTTTTCCTCTATAAGTTTAATCAACTAACTCTTTATTGTTAATTTCATTTGTTAGGTTTTGATTTATTAGGTGCATTTAATCTTTCTTAAGGTTCTCTAATTCAGTTCTAGCCATGCCTAATTCTTTGTCCACCCTAAGATGATCAATGTAGAAATCTTTAAAACATGATTTAAAATCATCAGAACTGAAATCAAATTCATCAAAAATTGATACCTGACCATCTTCATCATCTAATGACATCCCTAGTGTCATCATACAGGCTGCTTCTGCTACTGCTTCATCATCACTTTCAGAGGATGAGGAGCTTAATTCCGCTTCAGAATCACTCCAAGTTTCAGCAATAAAGCCCTTGGCTTTATTCTTGCCCTTTCCTCTGAAGGACTTCTTCTTCTTCTTCTCCTCTTTGTTGCTGCTTCTTTCTCTTTGCTCTTGTAGACACTCTGGAGCAATGTGCCCTGGTTTGCTGCATGTATAGCAAATAATCTCCTTCTTTGGAGTTTTATCATACCTGGGCCTTGAATCTCCTTCTCTCCTCCTTGAGTCTTCTGTCTTGACCCATTTCTTGAATCTTCTTGCTAGGAGATTGAACATCTCATCTTCAGGAGTAGAAGGCTCTCCTTCAGTAGCTTTCAGAGCAATACTCCTTTGGATAGGAGTTGGGGTAATTTCCCTTTCTTCTGATTCAGCCCTATTCTTCAGCAACATCTCATAAGACTTAAGCTTTCCTAGCAAAGCTTCAGTTGAGATCTCTCTGTGGAACCTGGACTCTCTGATTGCCCAGATTCTGGAATCCCATGAGCTAGAGAAGCACATGAGGATTTTATCATTAATCTCAGTCAAGGAAATCTCCTTGTCCAAGCCTCTGAGCTCATTAATGATAATGTTGAATCTGTCATACATATCAACAACAGATTCTTCAGCTTTCTTCTGAAAGTTCTCATACTGGGATATGAGAAGGGACTTTTTGTCCTTTCTTTCATCATCACTTCCTTCCACCATTGTGGTGAGTGAATCCCATATCTCTTTTGCTGATTGACATTCAGCAACCTTCTGGAAAATGTCATCTGTCATTGTTGAAATCAGAATGTTCATGACCTTGACATCACATGCCTTGACCTTCTTCTCAGCCTCTGTCCATTCCTTTCTTGGGACAACCTCAATTGTTGAGGATTCTCCTGCCTTTTGTCTGAATGGAGTTGGAGGGCCTGTGAGAAGAACATTATAGATGTCTTCATCAATGGAATTCATATAAAGCCTTATTCTGGCCTTCTAGAGTGTGAACTTATTTAAGTTACACACTGGGGGTCTTGTGGAAGCATTATCCTTAGTACTCATTTTCTTTATAAAATATATTTGTAATAAAGAAGTAAGAGTAGGAGGTCTTTTTGATCAAGGCGTTAACCTTTTAATGATCAACCTCCCTCTGATATCAATTGAAAGTGCACAGTGTGCCTCTGAGAATTCTCTAGAGGGGGGGGGGGGGGGGTGAATAGAGATTTAAATTTATTTCTATCCTAACTGTGAAAATAATAAAAGAAAGTAAGTATTGATGCTCAACAAGATCACATGCAGAATAATAATAATAATGCCAAAATAAAAAGAACTCGGGACAACACAGAAAATAGACAATCCAGAAGACACACAGATTTTTATAGAGGTTCCCCAAAATGTGGGTAGTCCTCTCTTCTACCACCTGGTAGGATTGCACCAACTGTGCATGAGTCTTTTGACAAGGAGACTCTCGGAACCACTGATCTTTTGATAAGGAGATCATGAACCACCAGATCTTTTGATAAGGAGATCTTGAACCACTAGATATTTTGATAAGGAGATCTTGAACCACTGAATCCTTTGGAAGAGGGATTCTCAAAACTCTTTTACAGGGAAATGAGAAGGAGAAAGAAAGAAGGAAAATGAGAGTAAGAATTCTGTTTTCAGAATTCTTATGAAGGCTGTATGAAGAACAGCTTCTTGAATCTTTCACTGGATCTGCTCGTTATTAACTCCTTCTTATGATATTATTGTATTGTAGGAGCTATTGATGTCAGATCCTTTTTGTTTTCACTGATTAAGATCTTTGCTGCTATATGATTGTGATGAAGATCAGCTTTCAGAACCTCTGTTCTATGAGATGGAGAGCAGTAGTTGTTTCTTTTCCGTGTCTTCTCTATTAGGGTTCCTGAGGAGGAAGAAGAAGAGAAACCTAATGGAACAGCGTGGCCGATTGTGATCAGTGTTCTATGCTTCTCTTTCCTCTCTTGACTTTTATTGTACACACATAGATTTGAATTTGTGTCCCTTTCTAGTAAGACCTGAAAATGTATTCTGCTCTGGACATTCTCTTTCTTCTCTTCTTTAATTCCCGACCCGTTCACCAACATTAAGCATGTTTCCAAGAAAGCTTTTTGTCCTCTTTTAGTTCTTCTTTCTATTTTGGGCAATTAATAAGCCGTTGGAGAACGGTCTTGAGTGAGGTGGGCCATGAGAGAGGGCACAAAATGATAGATGAAAAGGTTTCCCTTTTCAGACTATATTTGACGTAGCGTCGAGTTCTCTTCCTCTCTTATCGATGCACCTTCGAGTTCTTATAGGAGCAACTTTGAATTCATCCTTGCTCTGACTGAACTCTGCTAGTCGACGTTGCATCGATACCCAATCGACGTAAACGTCGAGTTGATGGCTTGCCTCTGAACTTCATTATCTACGTCGAGAAGAAGTCGACGTTGCATCGACTTTAGATGGCTTCAACATATATTTCCTTCTGCGTTGAATTAAGGTAGAAGCTGCGTCGACTTCACAAAGTACTTCGACAGGTTCATGGCCTCTACGTCGATATCTATTCGACGTAACGTGAACTTGAGTTACTCCGACTGAAAGAGTATGTTGTTTGACTTCTTTTCAGAGTAGCGTCGACATCCATTCGATGTTGCGTCGATTTCTATTCGACGCAAATATTAACTTCACCAAATTTGTGCTTCTCTTGATATGGTCTTGACACCCTAGGTTGAGTGTGACATCCTAAGACATCTAATGACCAGATTAGCCTCACTATACAATGGGTAATTGAAACCTAACAGTTAAAATCACTTTTAGATAATTTGTTAAGTTAAATCTAAGGGGTTTTTCCCAACAGAACACCCAGCTGAACCTAGAAAAATCATCAACAATGACTAAAGTGTAAGACTTACCTGCTAAGATTTGAGCGGAGATAGGACCAAATAGGTCTATGTGCAACAGGAATAGGATTCTAGGTGAATCATTCTTGCCAATTGGTTTGAATGATGCATTAATCTGCTTTCCTAGTTGGCGGGCTCTACAGAGATGATCTTTATTGAACTTACCAGTTGGTAAGCCCCTCACTAGGTTGAGCTTGGAGAGTTTGGCAATTGTCTTAAGATTAAGGTGACCAAGTCTCCTATATCACAGCTCACTGTTTTCTAACTAGGAGTTGAATAAGCAGATCTCAGACTTTGTGTACTCAAAGTCTACAACATGGAACTTACCCTTCCTAAGAGCAGTTAATACTACTTGGTTAGTTCTAGAGCTAACTATATGACACAAGGACTTGGTAAATACAACTTTGTATTCCCCATCACACAGCTGGCTAATGATAATCAGATTATGTTGAAGTTCTTCAACATAAGCTACCATAGAAAGGATACTTCCCCAATCCTGAGCAAACCATATCCTTTGGTTTGACCAGAGTGGGAATTCCCAAAGATTACCTTAGGCCCTTCCTTGGCCTTGAAATTCTCCAACAGTTCTTTTGCTACAGTCATATGCATGGAGCATCCACTATATAGATACCACTGTTGGTTTGTGGTTGGACAGTCTCCCTTCTACACATGAAATCAACCATTAGTATAGACCCTCACATGATGGAGTCTCTTTCTTCTATCATCATAGGGAGTAATGAAAGAGTGAGGTCTTTCAGTATACCACTTAGGTGAAGATGTGTTGCATTATTATGTCAGCAGTGTTTGGCAATATGTCCTAGTTTAGAGCAGCAAAAACATCTAGGAATATGGGTAAAAAGAGGTTTAGATGTTTGGTAACTTTGTGTAGGAAACATGCGTCGAGAAGAAATCGACGCATCTTTAGAGTTGCATTAAATGTAATTTGACGTGCCTGCATAGTCCCGTCAATAATCATTCGAAGCATAATATTGGTTGCGTTGAGTGTAATTCGACGCACCCACATAGTTGCTTCGAAATGATGTCGACGCATATGCTGAAATCCGTCAAGTTGTATTCGACGCATTCTTAAAATTGCGTCGAGTTCTATTCGACGTATGCCTCTTTTTCTTAAGATTTTTGTTATTTTTATTTGATTTCTCTAAGGGGTGTTTGCCTAAGATCCCTGGTTGATCACTAATATTTGCCCTATTGAATATGGTGAATTTATTAGGATTGTCTTCATTATAATCTTCACTTGATTCTAAAATATTATTAGGTCTAGACCTAAGTGATGCTACAAGATTTTCCCAAGCATGTTTGCTAGGGATTTGAGTGCTAGTGGATGGTTGTGATTCCTGATCAAGATGATCAAATCTATTGGTGAGATTTTGTGTGATATCTTTAAGCTTTTGACTCCTTCCATTGAGGGAGTCCTCAAAGGCTTTTGCCTTTGTAATTTTTTTTCTTTAAGTCTGAATTTTCATTATCTAATATATGTAGTTCATTTTCTTTTTCATATAACTTATTTCTCAGATCATAATTAACTGAGTAATGATTATCTCTCTTAAGTTCATCTAGTTCTGATATGATTGTTTTAAGTTCCTTTTAGTTGTTAATAAAATCTTGACAAAATTCTTTAAAACAATCCTAAAATCTCTTGATGAAAAATCAAAGTCATCAAAGACTGTTACCTCATTCTCAGCAGTGGAGTCTTTTAGAGCCATTAGGCAAGCTTCTTCTGGTCCACCACCTTCATCATCATCAGATAAGGAGGAGCTTGATTCAGAGTCTGAATCAATCCAGGTTTCAGCTATGAAACCTTTGTTGGATCTGTAGGCGCCCTTAGAGGGGGGGGGGTGAATAAGGGTTTTAAAAACTTTAAACTTTATTAGAAAACTTTTGATATTTTGGTCGAAGTTAAATCGAAAGTAAAGAGATAATGAAATTAGAAATGAAATCAATTTTATTAAACAAGAAAATACATGATTATCATTTATAAAATTAATTACAAAATCTGATTTCAATGACGCTAGAAATCGAAACGAATAATATGAAAACCCTTTTTGTTTTATATACCGACTCGTATCCCCACGAACCGGTTGGCTTTAGCCGATATCTCCCTAGATACGGCCTCAAGCCGCTCTAGCCAATCTATCCCCAGAAAGGCCTCGAGCACCCCCTAGATCTACTCCCTAGACCCAGTCGCTAACACGAGGCGAATTACTCCCTAAGTCCAACCTAGACCTAGTCGCCGTGTGGCGAATTCACGAACCGATTACAATGATAAAATAAAAGCGTTACAAGATAAGATAATGGAAAAACTCCCCTCTAAGTAGAACCCTTGATGTAGATGTCGTTTCGCTTGCAAAGGTTCGATCGTTGTGGCTTGAGAGTCTTCCTCTTTGATGTTCATGAGATCCTTGGATGTCTCCAATGGATTAGAGATTGTTGCAGCGAGAACACTCCATGTGTATGTTGAGAGAAGGCTTCTTGATCACCGTTTTGATAGCCTTCAATCCTTGCGCATGATTTTCTTTTGATCTCCTCTGAAGAACTCTTCTCCTTTGATGAGTGGGAAACATCCCTCACTTTTCTCTAGACGGCTAGGGCTTTCAGCCCTCGAAAATTTCGTCCAAATCCTTCAACCGAAACTCATTTTCGGGCTATTTTAAATAGAGGTTTGCTGTCCAGCAAAGCTAGCGCCGGCGGTAATTCAGCGGGGCGGTAGCAGCGGTGAGTAGTTTCCTTCCTTCTATTCTCATCAATTTCGTGGGTTTGTCTTCTATCTTTGGAAATACATTATTCCCCACGAAAATATGATATATTCTTGCCTTCATAATGATATTGCATGCTCCTTTTGGTTTCTTAATTAAATCTTGATTGATTGGAGTTTCCAAATCTTGATTAATAAAATCTTTATTGATTGGAGTTTCTAAATCTTGATTGATTGGTTTCATAATGATATTGGATACTCTTGATTGATTATTCCTTCTCGCGAGATCACCTTCCTCATTTGCTCTTACATCATGATGGCGGGACATCCAAAAGATACCGCCAAGCGTTAGCCATAACGCGCTGCGATAGTACTTGCCAAAATAGCGTCCCATCGACATTCCTTTTTCTCCACTATTTTCTTCCCGTCAGTTGTTTCCATTTATGCTAGCGCCAGCGTCAGTGCTAACGCTCCTCGGTAGATCATTTCGTCGGGCCAGCTTGCATCTCAGCGGTTTCCCTTCTCAGCGGTTCGTTAATGCCAGCGCCAGCGGTAGAGTTAGCGCGTTGCGGTAGAGCATTCAGATCTTCTCAGCGGTTTCCTTCTCAGCGGGTCTCAGCAGTTCCGTCTCAGCGGTTCGTTGGTGCTAGCGCCAGCAGTAATGTTAACGCGGCGCGGTAGCAACAAAACACAGCACCATGGAGATTTTGAAAGCACAAAATCCTGCAAACTATAAACACAAAACAAGTATGATCAAATACAATATGATTTGTTATTGTCAAACCAAGAGATGCGGAAAACATGTTCCAACAAACTCCCCCTTTTGATAATAACAAATCCCTTTAGAAAGAAATAAATCAATTGATAGGAATTTGTGTTTATAATAGAGATAAGCATGAAATGTGAGACATGTGCATATGCTCCCCCTAAATGAATGCTCCCCCTAAGTGAATGCTCCCCCTACAACAAAACATCCTATGAACTTAACTCCACAAACATGTTAATTTCCTTCAAATTTATTCTCCCCCTTTTGGTATTATCAAAAGAGGGTGGAGAGAAAGTTAAACGTTAATGTGTGCCATAAATGTGTAGAGAGGGAATGAACATGATAAAGAGTTAAACACTTAGGAAAGATACAATATATAGGAGTGAAAAAAATGTGAAGAAATTGTCATAAAGAAACCACTTGTTGGGAAAAACATATTCATGATCGAGCGTATAAGTAGTAAATAGAGGGAAAGCATGAAGAAATATATTTTTGAAGAGAACATCTATATAAGAATGGTGAAGCATAGTAGATGATTAAGAGTTTTAGGTATAACAAAATTAGATGTTGTAGCAATTTAAGTTCACAAAGGATTTTGCTTTATAAAAGTTTTAAGCACAAAACAAAAGGTAATGATTTCCAAGTAACCAATCTTTCCAGAAAATATGTTTACACCCTAGCCCCGTACTAAGTGACGGATGGGCATGAGGAGCTGCATACATGCCGTAGGTTGGGGTGTTAATCCCATATGCAAACACTAGACAAAACTCACCCTAGCACTCTTTCTCCCAGTGCCTCGCAAGGCCCCACTGGAACCCTTCCCAATTAAGGACAAGACATGATTAGAGGTCAGGTAATCTAATGTCTACAACCCTACGCCCCCGCTATGGTGAGACATGAAGTCAAGGATAATAATTATTGGAAACATTTAAGCGATTTAAATCTAATGATAGGTACATAGCCTATGAATTTATATTTTTATTTGATTTTTTTAAACAAACAACTCACGTAGCAATTTTGAAATCCATTAATGAATCAGAGTTTTAGCATTACAATATTTTTCATGTTTAGAGGAGTGTTTTTTAGCATATAAATTTTCATTGAAATAGATCAGAGTTTTTAGCATAAAAGTGATGTATGTGTTAGAATAACCAATATAAATTTTACCAAGCAAGTCTACCATTTGTTAAAAAAAAGAATTTTGATATTTAAGACTTGATATAAGCATGAAAGAGCAAGGTAAAAATATATGGTGATGATGCAGAATACTTATAGAGATACAAGAAAACATCTTTTTTGTAATCATGATTATTCATAAGAAGAAATATGAGTTAAATTCAAAAAAGAAGATGTTTTTTGCAAATCAGGTTATTGTAAAATCTTTTGATAATAAAGTAACCAAACATGAAAGAAATATATCAATAAGAGACTACTACAATGTTATTGTAATTCATAAATTCAAGACATACCAAACATTGTAGAGAGCATGCTAGGTTATCTAGTGCATTTCTTAAATAAAGAGTAGTATAGAATTAGCATTAGGATCCAATACTCATGAGAAGAAGTGTTATGGAAGATAATGATGTGCACATAAGTGTATTTTGAATAGAGTAAACAAATGTTTTAATAAAAAAATACAAGAAATATGTAAGGTAAAGAGCACAATAAAACACAAATAGTTTTACTTCCACAAACTTCAATGCACAAAAAAATGTACAACTACCATGGTTCTTTGCACACACAATGCTCATTAAGACTTATCAGGGTGCAAAGTAGTTCTTGGGGGATCACATATTTTATTTTAATGTTGAGACTAGTGATCCGGTGTACTTAACTTAAGAGTAAGTGGTTTTTATTTTGAAAGAAAGATATGGTTTGCACAAGATACTTTACTATTCTTTCCAAGGTGCTCAACCTCACAACGCTTATTAAGACTTATTAGGAGGTTCAAGTAGTGCTTGATGGAGTTATCTTTGTCACTTTATTTTATGATTTTTGTTTTGTACAAAGTTCTCCGAATACACTTGTTTTGCAAACCAATATAATTTATGAAAACATAACCACTTTTCTTAACTTTTAAAAGTGCAAACAAAGGTAGTGTAGGTAAGATACTTGTGAAATTTTAATTCATTGTACTAATACAAATCATACACAAGCATTCTTAGATTAAACACATAAGTAGACAATGCCAAAATAAGTGAGTGAATAAATACCATTATCAAACATAAAACATTTACTCATACTTAGAGGCATGTTAAGCTTGGTTCTACACAACTCTTACAATATAATTTATGCACATGAGTTTAGAAGTACCAAGGCATGATAAAGACAATGTTAAAGTAGTTTGATAATATGAATCACAATATTGTAAAAAGTCTTAAGTGATAGAAGAAATCATGCTTGATTTTCACCATAAAGTCCATACGGTATTTTTGATATTTTTGAGAAATAATTTTAAACTAAAGTTTGAACTCATATAATTTGAACTTGGACTTCCCGAGGTCTACCCTGTGAGAGGTTCGCCCGGTACTAGGTGATCTGATGGGATGATAGCCTAAATCACCCTTTCGCAAGATACATGTAAATAGCAAAGTTAAGTTCAAAATAATAATTTTTGATACTTGTTTTTATTTTATATTTTTGTATTTGATTTTTGCATATAGGAATAGAAATCAAACAAATAAAAAAAATATTTTTTGTAATTTGACTTTTGTAATTTTGTATTTTAATTTTTTTTTAAATTACAGGGAGAATTGCAAAAATGACTAGTACAGATAAGATAATATATTTTTAGTGATTTTTCAGAATTTTAAAATTACAGAAAATTGGATACTTGAGCTAGCGTCGGCGTTAGGTCCTAGCGCCTGCGTTAGCTCACAGAGAGTGCTTATTTTAATCATATGGCCTAGATTTTCTTCGATTTTGCTTCCGATTTTTCTTAATTATGTTTTTGCAATGTAAGGCCTGTCTAATGAAGTGAAGAGACGAGAAGAAATCGCAAAAAGTTGCGAAAGTTAAAATTTTAGTACATGGGTTTCATATTCATTAAACCTTAATTCTTGAGTTTTGCACAACATATGCATGAGTGAAATGATCATAAATAAGTGAAATAATATTCATGCAATTTTTCAATTCCGGTTTGACATGATTATGATTAAACATACTAGGGGTAATCAAAATGACGCAATTATATTAAATACCTAAGCAAAACTTGCGAATTTTATAAATTTAGCCTAATGCCCCTAAAATACATTTTAAATCCATTTTGACACTTATTTCATTTATTCTTAATAATGACAAATTTAGTTTTCAAATTTTATAAGACTTTTAGGAAATGGATCTAGAAGGATAAACATAAAAAGTATAAGTAGATCACTTGAAAAAATGATATGACTTTTATTCAACTTTATTCAATTTGATTTATTTATGAATTTTGGTTTAATATGTGAGAGTCATATCACAAGTTATATAAAGTGATCATATCATGATGGTTCAACAAAAGGAAAAAATAAACAGCAAAAAATAGGCATATCATGAAGTAGATTGATGATATTTCATTTTTAGTTGATTTCTACTTCATGCAAATGATTTGATACTAATGAATGGGAGATTTAGGTATCCAAAGAGGACCGGGTGTGACAGTTCCTTTGGGTACCCAAATACATCGTGTTTGCTTTTGGGGAGAGATGATTGAATAGGGCCTTTTGATTTGGGTTTGTGTTTCATCTTTAACTTTGTGCGGTCATTCAAACATTGGTTTAATATTATTTTTAGTTTTCAAATTTCCATAATCATTTACTTGAATATTTGGATCAAAATGATTTTTGAATTTATAATTTGAAGGAAATTTGTTTGCATTTAATTTTAGGTTGGGAGAAACATGATTTTGTAAATAATGGTGATTTTGATTTTGACTTTGATTTACAAATACTTTATGTTTCTTACTCCCATTATTAAACTTAGTTAAGATGTTCATATTCATATTCAACTTGTTTTTAGATATAGTTTGATATTGTGAATTTTTATTTACAATTTCCATAAGCAAGTTGATTTTTTATTTTAATTCATCATTCTTGATCTTTAAATTAAGTCTAGCTTTATTATACGCGATTGTGCTATTTTTAAGAGTGGAAACAATTGAATCAATATGATTTTGATAGTTATTTCTATATTCATCAAATGTTTCATCCATCTCTTTAATTTCAATTTTATAGTCTTTACACTTAGCACAATCATTTTTCAAAGATGAATTTTCTAAACATAATCTTTCATTTTGTTCTTTTACAACAATAAACTCTTTTTCAAGTTTCTTGTGTTTTTCTTTTAATTCATTATATTTTTCACAAGGTGTAATGTCTTCAACTAAGGAGCCAAGGATAGAACTAGATAACTTAAAATTTGATTCTTCATTAATTTTTGCCTTCAAATTTTTATTTTCTAAGCGCAAATATTTATTAGCATTTTTTAATTTCTTAATTTTGCGCTTTGTAGTTTGAAGCAATTGTAATGTACAGATAGAAGTACCAAAAATGGAATTTGATTTCCTTACATTGCTTTCGAGAGAGGCGCGATTTGAACATATCGTTTCTTTGACATCTTTTTGGCACTCCTCTTCCGAAGATAGTATTTCTTCTTCTCTTTCACTTGATGTGCACTTCATGGATCCGTCATGAGAGGAGCATTCTTGAAGACTTGTGCAAGCTTGCATATTCTCCAGTTCTTGTGATTGTTCCACACCTGTAGAAGGAGAATCATACATTTCTTCAAGAAATTTCCATACTTTGTTTGCACTAGAAAAACAATATATTAATTTGAAGATATCTTGAGATAAAGCACAGAAAATGTAGTTCATAGCTTTTGCATTTAGGTGACGCTCTTGTTTATATGATTCGTCTGCTGGTCTTATTATTGCTATATCCCATGCGTTGATATTTAATGTTTTAATAAACCTTTCCATTAAAAATTTCCACCCTTTATAATTTTTTCCTTCGAATAAGGGTGGTGCAAGAGTTTTTTCTTCTTCATAAAAAATTCCCCCACTAATAGAAGCGAGATCATGAGACGCCATTATTCCCGGTTGTTAAGCCGATTTGGAATAACCTAGCTCTGATACCACTTGTTGGATCTGTAGGCGCCCTTAGAGGGGGGGGGGGGTGAATAAGGGTTTTAAAAACTTTAAACTTTACTAGAAAACTTTTGATATTTTGGTCGAAGTTAAATCGAAAGTAAAGAGATAATGAAATTAGAAATGAAAACAATTTTATTAAACAAGAAAATACATGATTATCATTTATAAAATTGATTACAAAATCTGATTTCAATGACGCTAGAAATCGAAGCGAGTAATATGAAAACCCTTTTTGTTTTCTATACCGACTCGTATCCCCACGAACTGGTTGGCTTTAGCCGATCTCTCCCTAGATGCAGCCTCAAGCCGCTCTAGCCAATCTATCCCCAGAAAGGCCTCGAGCACCCCCTAGATCTACTCCCTAGACCCAGTCGCTAACACGAGGCGAATTACTCCCTAAGTCCAACCTAGACCTAGTCGCCGTGTGGCGAATTCACGAACCGATTACAATGATAAAATAAAAGCGTTACAAGATAAGATAATGGAAAAACTCCCCTCTAAGTAGAACCCTTGATGTAGATGTCGTTTCGCTTGCAAAGGTTCGATCGTTGTGGCTTGAGAGTCTTCCTCTTTGATGTTCATGAGATCCTTGGATGTCTCCAATGGATTAGAGATTGTTGCAGCGAGAACACTCCATGTGTATGTTGAGAGAAGGCTTCTTGATCACCGTTTTGATAGCCTTCAATCCTTGCGCATGATTTTCTTTTGATCTCCTCTGAAGAACTCTTCTCCTTTGATGAGTGGGAAACACCCCTCACTTTTCTCTAGATGGCTAGGGCTTTCAGCCCTCGAAAATTTCGTCCAAATCCGTCAACCGAAACTCATTTTCGGGTTGTTTTAAATAGTGGTTTGCTGTCCAGCAAAGCTAGCGCCGGCGGTAGTTCTATAGCGGGGTGGTAGCAGCAATGAGTAGTTTCCTTCCTTCTATTCTCATCAATTTCGTGGATTTGTCTTCTATCTTTGGAAATACATTATTCCCCATGAAAATATGATATATTCTTGCCTTCATAATGATATTGCATGCTCCTTTTGGTTTCTTAATTAAATCTTGATTGATTGGAGTTTCCAAATCTTGATCAATCAAATCTTGATTGATTGGAGTTTTCAAATCTTGATTGATTGGTTTCATAATGATATTGCATACTCTTGATTGATTATTCCTTCCTGCGAGATCACCTTCCTCATTTGCTCCTCAATCAGCATCATGATGGCGGTGTTGGATCTTACGGCGCCCTTAAAGGGGGGTGAATAAGGGAATAAAAATTCTTTGTGATAATGTTATGAAAATCACTAAATTATTTTATAGTAGGAGAAGGCAAAATAACAATTTAGTTAAAGAAAGAGAATATTGTAATTTGCAATTTAAGATTTAGAAACAAGTGCTAAATTGTTTTATGATGAAAGAGATTGAAATACACAATTTAGATAATGTGATACGAATTGAAACCTTTGTAACCAATATAGTAGAGATTATGCCAAAAGATAGAAATCAAGTAAACACAAAAAGAGACATGATTATATTATATGAAAAAAAGTGTTTGCATAAATTTGATTTCAATATCGCTAGAAATCGGAGGCGTACAAATGTAAATATCTTTTTCTTTTCTATACCGACTTGTATCTTCACAAACCAGTTGGCTTTAGCCTATCCTTCCTCGGATAAGGCCTCAAGCCGCTCTAGCCAATCCTTCACCGGATATGGCCTCGAGCCCCCTAGATCTAATCACCTAGAACTAGTGGCCAACACAAGGCGAATTCCTCCCTAAGTCCTACCTAGACCTAGTCGCCAACACAAGGCGAATTCTCTAAACTGTTACAAAAAAACTATGGAATGAAAATAAAGATAACAATAATAAAAACTCCCTATATGAGATTTCTGAAGATGAGGATGAAGGATCGCTGTAGCATAAGCGAGGTTGAAGCGATCGTCCTTCGGATGTAGCGTGACGTTGTCCTCCTCCAGAATTCTCCTTAAGCTTTTAGTGGGAGATCCATCTTCGGCAGCATAATAGCAATAGAGTTGTGGCACTTTTAATCTCTCTGGGATGGATTCGCCAAAACGAGAAAGAGCCCATTAATTTATAAAACTTGAAGATAGCGCCTGCGGTAGCTCCTAGCGCCTGCGGTAGCGTTCGTGTGGAGCGGTTGCGAAACAGTTGGCGGCGTGGCGCTGTGCACGATCTTGAGATAGCGCCAGGCAGTAGCGCTTGCGCTGGCGGTAGCGTTCGTGTGGAGCCGTTGCGAAATCGTCGGCGGCGTGGCAGAACAAACTTTCGTCGAACGGAATTTTCGTCGAACGAAATTTTCGTCGAACGCAGGCAAATTCGTCGAACGGAATTTTCGTCGACCGAAATTTTCGTCGAACGCAGGCAAATTCGTCGAACGGAATTTTCGTCGACCGAAATTTTCGTCTAACACAGGAAAATTCGTCGATCGGAACATGAGCTAGCGCCTGGCGGTAGCTCTAACGCTGGCGGTAGTGCATTCTTCCAGAAGTTTGAATTCAGCTGCTTTCTACCTGTGGAGTATTGCACCTATAGTTCCTGCACACTATAAACACACTGAAAGTGTCTAGTTGCGACCTAAATCACCTAGAGGGGGGGTGAATAGGTGGATTCTTTATCTTTACGTGGAATTAAAATATAACACAGAAATGAACACAATAAAGCACAGCACAGACACAAGGATTTTATAGAGGTTCCCCGATGTGGGTAGTCCTCTTTCCCGCCTCGCCTATCTAGCACTTCGAGGCTAGACTCGGCTACTTCACCAATCTCAGATTATGAATAATCTTACACCTCGGAGTCAAAACTCTTACAACTCAGAGTATACCACTCCTACAACTCGGAGTAAAACAACTCCTACAACTCGGAGTAAACAACTCCTACAAATAACTCGGAGTAAAAACTCCTACAGAAATCAAATAGAGATAGAAATAAAATACTTCTTCTAAACCACAACAGAGATAAACTTCAGATCTTGGGAAAACTGAGTCTTCTTCTTCCTTGAGAGAGAAAGCTTGGATCTTGAAAGATTTGGAAGAAAATAGACTTGGCTAACCTGATCTGAATAGGCCCTTTGATTTACTTGAAAGAATCTTCAATATAGAGTGCAGCAATAAGATCAAAAGCCTTCTTATCTGAGAAATCTCTAACAACAATGAAGAATAAATCTTGAGCAGCAGATGTTAGGTCTCAGAATACTTGTTCAGCAAAGGAAGAAGAAAACGGCTGTTCTATTCTGAACAAATCGGGTGAAGAAGAGAGATGATCCTTGCCCTAAAAATAAAGGATTATTTATAGGGAGGACTTCAATGGCTCGTGCGACAAAGAAGGGAGGAACGACACGTGTACTGTATATGGCGGCCAACCCTAATTTTCGAAAACAAAACAAAGATTTGAAATCCGTCTGTCCGTCATTCGTCGAGACTTCACGTGAACATTCGACGAAAAGACTTGGCCACAGAAAAACACTGAACAACCCGTGAAAAACACCTTCTGTTTTCATTCGTCGGGATTCGTCGGGAGTTCACGAGAACATCCGACGAATGGACTTAGCTGCATATTATTCTTCTTTAAATAAGACAAATGGCTTTTGTCTTGATTCGTCCGGATTCGTCGGGATTCGTCGGGAGTTCACGAGAACATCCGATGAATGGACTTAGCTGCAGATTTTTCTTCTTTAAACAAGACAAATGGCTTCTGTCTTGATTCGTCGAGATTAATCGGAATGTCCCGAGACATCTCGACGAATTGACTTAGCAAAACTTTCTTTTCTTCTGAAAACCTGCTCCACTCCTCAACCTTGAAAACCTTCAGTTATGAGTATATGAAGTACACCCCAAAAGAGAGATTACACATGGACCAACACTTTGTTCTACACAATGAGGGATTACATTGTCCAGAACTGTGTTTGGTGATCCATTGCAACCTGACTTTGGTGTGCACTTAGCATTAAGACCTGTCATAACACATCTAAACAGAAATCATCAAATACATACTCAATTCATTTTAGTTCACTAGGGGACATCTTCAAATCTAGGTGATTGTGGACACAATACCCAACAATCTCCCCCTATTTTAAGATGTCATAGCCCTATGCACTAAGTTGAATTGCACAGAAAATATAATAAATAAGAAGTGCACAACCCAGGCAGTAATATTTAAAGAAAAACATAATAAGACTGAATGTTTAACTTAACACAAAAGAAATATATATATATATATAAGCAAAGAAAACTTCATTATTCCAGACTAGCTCAGCTCATTCATGATCTTTGCCTTTCTGCTTTGCAAACAATCTTTCCACTGCCTCAGCTTTCTTCTTCTGTTCAGATTCCATTCTCTCAAAGAATGCCTTTGGCTTAGGCCAATATTTATTAGGAGCAGTCTCTTTAGATCCACCTGTCTTGAAATGAATTCTTCTTTCAGTTGTCCTCTTCTCAAACTTACTCCATTCTTCTGAACTGTAGTGATCACTGACTTTTTCATTTTGATCACTGACTCTATTGAAGGCTGTGAGAACAATACTTTTGGAGGTGGGGCTCCAGCTTTCTTGGAAGTTTCTAGGAGGAGGCCTATCATAAAATTCTCTAATCCTTTTATAGGGATTATACCTCTTTACAGATGGCTTGTCATCAAATAGCTTTCTTTTCAAAGACTTTTCAGAGGGTTCAGCAACAGTGGAGCTGTCAGGCTCTTGAGCAGGAATTGGATCATCCCAGAACTCTTGATAAGTGGAGGCAGGGATATCTTCTTTATCAGAATCAAGATCCTCAACAGGATTTGGAAAAAAGTTTGGAGCCCTGGGTCCTGGAGCACTTGATGAAGGAACATCTGACCCTTTATTTACAACAGAAAATCCAAGCATTCCAGCAACTTGCTTGAACAGCCAGCTTTGTGCTTCATGAGTGTACCAATTCACATCCTTAACATTTTGAAAAATGTTCTCCTTGAGCTCTTGCATTTTTGAAGATACATTTTCATTTAAGTCATTCAACTTACTTGCATTCTCTTCTAACTTTGTCACCATACTCTCCTCCCCCTTTATGACATCTTCATGTAGGAGGGAATAAAGTTTGTTCAGCTGACTCTCAACTTGACTGTCCAGAAAAGTGATCCCTTGATCATGAGCAGTGTTGAGAATAGAGTGAGCAGTATTCAGATTTACTACATCTTCACCAACCTGATGCAGATTCTTTAGAGCATGCCCAACTCCTTGATTGGTGTGGTCCAAAGCTTTTCCTGCTTTTGTCATCCAAGCTTCTTGATCATTCTTGAATTTGCTTATCTCATATCTCATTTCAGCCATTTCTTGCCTCAAAGCACTATCAACTGAATCTATTTTCTTATAAACTTGCTTGATAAACTGATCTAAGTGCTCAGTCTGAACCTTCAGCAAACCTGCAATTGACTTCAGCATAGAAGAGTGAGAGCTATCACCAGTCTCAAACTCTTCAGGAGAGATTTTATCAGTCACAAAACTTGTAGACTGTGCTTGCTTATCAAGCACAGGTACTCTTGGAGATGTGCTACCAGCTGCAAGAACATCTGGATACCAGGGCAATAACAACACAGAAGGAAAGACCTCAGGAAAAGCAGATTCAGCCATGAAAATATCTTCCTGGTCTTTCTCCCCCTCAGCTAGAGACATCTTCTTGGCAAACTCCAACCTTGCACCAAAACTGCCCTTCTCCGTAGAGTCAGATTTCCCAGAGGGAACAGAAGGAGAATCTGGCAAGTCTTCATGATCTTCAGAATGAGAATCAACCATTACAGGTGATCTCCTTGAATCTTCTAGCTGAGCAGCCTCATCTACATCCGCAACATTCCCTGGACCCTCCAGGTCAAGACCAACATCAGGGACAGCATCATTAACAGGATCAAGAGGAGCTTGATCAGCTTCATTGGGAGGAAATTCTTCTGCAGCACCACCACCTGCACCAATGTCTCTTGGGGTTGGAAACTCCCCCTCAACATGTTCATCTCTTTCCTGATCAGGAGCTGGACTATGTCCACTACCCCTGGAGGATTGACCTGCTTCAAGAGTCCTATTCTCATTATGCAGAGGGTCCTCACCATCACTAACAGCAGCCTTAACTCCAACATTCCCTAAACCCTTGGGAATGACCCTTTCCCATTTGGAGAAAATGGATGAGTTGATTTTCTTGGTGTGGTGGATGGGGATACCTCTTCCAAGATTAAAAAAATCTGGATTGCTACCATTTAGAAGCAGACTGAGAATTCTTCCAAAATTGGGAGCAAGAAAACTCTCTTTAATCTTCCCAAAAATTACTTCACCAAAATTAAAAAAATTTCGACAGATTATAGCAGTGTGAATTTTGAAAGCTTCTTCAGAGAGGTAGTCATGAGAGCCTACCTTACACAATAAGAATTTTCCTAAAATGTCACACAGAAGCTTACCTCCATCATTCATAAATTTCCTTCTGATTTTAGAGCTTTCATCAAGAATACCACATAATCTCCTGGCTCTGAGAATATCTTCAACAAACAGTTCTTCTGTTTCGACTTCAGGCATCCTCAAAAGTCTGTTGATGCCACTAGCCTTCAGGATAATTTTGCATGACCGAATTGAGCTTTTGATCTTCTTACCTTGATTGGTGATTTTTGCATTTCTAAAGAACTCAAGAACGTCCTGTTCTAGGATTTTAGCCGGCTCCTCCAAAACAAAACTGAGCCCGGCCTGATAACATTTCGGAACTCATCTGAAGTTGTGCGAAATGCACCTCGCACAAGCTCTCCACCTGAATGCAGTCCAGCCTTGGGCGCCATTGAGCTCGTCGAAGTCGGGAAAGAAGAACAGAGAAATCGCGAGAGAGACGAAAGGTCGGGAAGGGTTTCACGGAAGATTTCGTGGAATCACGCGTTTTCTTTGATTTATATATATATATATATATATATATATAAATTGAAATGAGGCACGTACCTGAATGAAGATTAAATCGCATTTAATAAGAATAGGATTCCACGGGAGGCGATCTGAGAATAATAATATTTGACCCGTGAAAACCCGTGTAATTCTGCTTGAGAAAAGTCTCAAATTTTATGGGAAATTCCATGCAAATTCATGAAATGCCAACAGCCCTATCTTCAAGTTTCCTTGTTAAGCATTCCAAGTTCCATTTTGAAGAAATTGAATTTGGTTTCGTCCAGAGGCTTCGTAAAAATATCTGCAATTTGTTTGTCAGTATTAACATATAACAAATTTATATCCTTACTCTCAACATGTTCCCGGATGAAGTGGTAGCGAAGCTCAATATGCTTCGTTCTGCTGTGAGAGACTGAATTATTTGCTATGGCAATAGCACTTGAGGAGTCACAGAACATGGGGATTTATGTGAGCTTTAAGTTATAGTCCTCAAGCTGATTTTTCATCCACAAAAGTTGTGCGCAGCAACTGCCGGCAGAGATATACTCCGATTCAGCAGTCGATATTGCAACGCAATTTTGCTTCTTGCTACTCCAGGAAACGAGCCTTTTTCCTAAGAACTGTCAAGTTCCCGAAGTGCTCTTCCTATCATCTTTGCTACCTGCAAAATCAGCGTCTGAAAAACCAATTAGTTCAAAATCATTGCTTCTTGGGTACCATAAGCCGAGATTTGGTGTAGCCTTAAGGTATCTCAAAATCCTCTTTGCAGCGGCATAATGAGATTCCTTACAGTTCACCTGATACCTGGCACAAACACATGTTGAAAACATTATATCAGTCCTAGTAGCAGTGAGATAGAGCAAGGTCCCAATTATGCTTCTGTACTTGGTTTCATCAAAAGGTTTCCCTTTCTCATCCTTGTCCAAAGACATGCTTGAGCCCATTGGAGTCCTCATTGAGGTTGCACTCTCCATTCCAAATTTCTTAAGAAGCTCTTTGGTGAACTTCGTCTGAGAGATGAAAATTCCATCTTCAGATTGGTGCACCTGGAGTCCTAAGAAATATTTCAGCTCTCCCATGCTGCTCATTTCAAACTTACCTTGCATCAAGTTAGAAAACTTTTTGCAAAGTTTGTCATCTGTAGAGCCAAAAATAAGATCGTCGCACTATTAGAAAATTGACTTTTAGCCAGGACAAATTATCGTGGCTAAAAGTCCAAAATCGTGGTAAAAGACTTTTAGCCATGGACTGTCGTGGCAAATGGGCGTGGGCAATACGAGCGTGGCAAAAAAGTATTTGCCATGCTCTTTCTATGGCAAATACCCTTTTTCTATGACTTTTAGCCACAATTTTAGACTTTTAGCCACGATAATTTTACTGTTTGCCACGGCAAA
Source organism: Dactylorhiza incarnata (assembly GCA_033032865.1). Taxonomy (NCBI): domain Eukaryota; kingdom Viridiplantae; phylum Streptophyta; class Magnoliopsida; order Asparagales; family Orchidaceae; genus Dactylorhiza; species Dactylorhiza incarnata. The sequence goes on from JAWHQI010000080.1 coordinate 6,689,479, forward strand.
TGGCCGTGGGCAATACGAGTGTGGATAAAAGTCAATTTTCTAGTAGTGTCGACATTGATTTGCACAAGCAAAATCTCGCCTTTAACTTCCCTAAGAAACAATGTCTTGTCTATTGTTCCTCTTGTAAATTTGTTCTCAAGAAGAAACTTAGACAATGTCTCATACCAGGCTCGGGGTGCTTGTTTGAGACCATACAAGGCTTTATGTAAATAATATACATGATCAGCAAAGTTAGGATCTACAAAACCTGGAGGCTGAGCTACTTATACTTCCTCGTTAAGGTCTCCATTCAGAAAGGCTGACTTTACATCCCTTATATGCAGCATAAGCCAAAAATAATCAGATGGCTTCAAGTCTTGCTACTGGTGTGAAGGTCTGATCAAAGTCAATCCCTTCTTCTTGCATGTATCCTTGTGCAACCAGTCTTGCTTTGTTCTTTGTGATGATGCCCTTTTCATCAAGCTTGTTCCGGTAGATCCATTTGGTTCCAATCACATTCTGTCCTTTGGGTCTTGGTACCAACTTCCAAACTTTACATCTCTTGAATTGGTTGAGCTCCTCTTGCATAGCAAGGATCCAAGAGGGATCAGTGTTTACTTCTTCAAACTTCTTCGGCTCAATCTGTGAAAGAAAACTTGAATGTAAAACTTCGTTAGTTGTACCTCTTCTCGTTAGAACTTTGCTTGAAGGATCTCCGATAATCTGATCAGCTGGATGATCTCTTAAATGTCTGATCATTCCATCATTTAGATGACCATGAGGTTCCTGCACTTCAGGTACATCTTCATCTTCCTGAGGATCATTTTCCTCACATATAGAAGGAACATTTATTTCAATAGATTTTGGAACGTCTTCCTTTACAACTTCTTCTAAGTGTAGTTCTTTGAACCTTGCATCTGCATCTTCAACAAAGACACTAGAAGAGCTGCTTTGAAGCATACTCGTCTGATCAAATATGACATTATAAGTTTCTTCTACAACCAGGGTTTTCTTGTTGAAAATCCTATATGCCTTGCTATGGCTACTATAACCTACAAAAATACCTTCAAAACATTTTTCACTAAATTTAGTTTTGTAATATTTCCCGTTATTAAGTACGAAGCATTTACTACCAAAAATTCTAAAATAAGACAGGGTTGGTTTCTTGCCCTTCAGAAGTTCATAAGGAGTCTTATGATGATTCTTGTTGATCAGTGCTCTGTTTTGCACGTGGCAAGCAGTGTTGATGCCTTCAGCCCAGAAGTATTCTGGTAGTGAAGAGTCACTCAACATTGTTCTGCAAGCCTCTATGAGTGTTCTATTCTTTCTCTCAGCTACTCCATTTTGTTGTGGAGTACGGGGAGAGGAAAACTCATGAAAGATACCTAGGCTTTCACAAAATTCGGTCATAGCTCCAGACTTGAATTCTGTACCATGATCACTTCGGATTTTGACCACAGAACATTCCACCTCATTCTGGATTTGCTTGACGAATGTGGTGAAAGAAGCAAAGGTGTCTGACTTGTGTTTCAGAAAGAATACCCAAGCAAAATGTGAGTAGTCATCAACAACAACCAACGTATAAGACTTACCTCCTATACTTCGGATTGGCATGGGACCAAACAAGTCCATATGGAGCATATATAAGCATCTGTTAGAATCTTTGCCAATAATGCTTTTAAAGGTTGCCCGAGTCTGCTTACCCATTTGGCATGCATGACACGGTCTTTCTTTAATGCACTTAACATCAGGAGCATCACGAACTAAATTGTGAGAAAATAACATACTAATCGTTTTAAAATTTATATGTGCTAGTCTCTTGTGCCACTGGTCACAGAGAGATGCACTATCTTTTGCTAAAAAACACACTGGTGTAGAAGAGTCTAAACATAGAAAATTTAAGCAGAAAATATTTCTACTCCGAGTGCCTGTTAAAATAGTTTCTGACGTATCAGTTGACTTTATCAAGCACTTGTCCTTGTAGAACTCAACCATACATCTTTTGTCACATAATTGACTTATGCTAATAAGATTATGTTGTAATCTTTTAATATAAGCTACATCTGTGAAAGAGACTATACCATTGGTAATCATACCGTAGCCTTTCGTGATTCCCCGATCAGATCCGCCAAAAATAACTTTTGGTCCATCTTTCACCGGGGTATACTCTTGTAATAAACTTCTTGTTCTGGTCATGTGCCGAGAACATCCACTGTCCAAGTACCATATGGGATTTGAGTTGGCCTTTGGACATACCTGCAATCAATAATCAATTGCCCTTAGGAACCCAAACAGATTTGGGTCCTTGGCTTCTTGTTAGATGACCGCCACTTGGAAAGTTAACATTGCGAGGGGTCATTCTTGCATTGTTAATCCATGGAGTTGAGACATTTCTTGGATTAAACCAACAATCTATGGCAAAGTGACCAACCTTGCCACAACACCAACAATCGAACCGATTGTACCTTCTCTTTGTCTCCTGTTTTACTTTTTGAACGGGAGGTGCAACAGGAGTGACTTTCTTAGTAGGAGCTTTCTTAGAAGTGGGGGCCTCATGGTGACAGCACACACATGGCTCCAACTTCTTCTCAACAGATTTGGGTGCAATCGTTTTAATTTTTGGTGCCTTCTTATGAGCTGATCCGTGAACAAACGGACCATGATCTTTGAGAATTATTTCTTCATGAGGAGCTTTGAATGGAGAGACGTCAAAGTTTCGGGGTATGCTCCCTCCTTGATATCTATGACTAGGTTCAACATATGTTGGTCTAGCAAAATGACCGTAGGATGAATCAAAGTCAAACGGGTTTGATGGAAAAATTACCTTCCTGAATGAAGATTGACTTTGATTAGCAGCTCCCTTCCCTTTCACGGCTCTTTTCTCAGCAGCCTTACTACTTTCGGCCTCATGACCAATTCCACTACCCTTCGCAGGAGCAGAAAATCTACCAATGATTGGAAGAATAGTCTTCGGCTTCGAGAAGCTTTCTACAAGATTTCTTTCCGCCTTCAACTTATCTTCTAGTTCATTTATAGTTTTCTCTTTTAGATTCAACAACTCAGTGGAGCTTTTCAGTTCGTCTTTCAAGAGTTGGATTTCATCTTTGAGAGGAGTTAATTGTTCAAGTTCCTCCCTCAAAGCTAATTCCACTGTCTTGAGAGATTCAATTTCTTCTGACTTGGATTTGACGACCTTGCGGCACTTGTCAAATCCCTTCACAAGGGCTTTATACTGAGTTATTAAATCAGAGTCCTCCTCTGATGAGTAGCCTTCATTTGCTACGGATGCAGTCTCATCTTCAGAAGCAGACAGAGGGGTATGAGAGTTTACCTTCCCCTTATAAGAGGAGTCACCTATTTCTTCGTCTAGATGTGCCATTAGCCCAAAGTAGGCTTCTTCATCTGAGCTTGACGCATCAGAGTCACTGTCGCTCAGAGTCTTGGCCTTTTTGGCGAGGAGGCTCTTTTCCTTCTTCTTTCCTTTAAAGGATCTCTTTTCTTCCTTCTTTGATCCTTCTTTCTTTTTGTATGGACACTCGGCTATCACGTGTCCTGGCTTATTGCAGCAATAGAAAATAATGTCAGTGGAATCATATTTGTTCGGTTTAAATTTATACCTGTCATTATTGTAGTCCTTCTTGTGATGATCACCATCACGTCTTGATCTTCTGTGATCAAAAGCAGAGGATTGGCCTCTCTTCTGCTTTCTTTTATTCAGAAGTCTTTTGAATTGCTTGGAGAGCAAAGAAAATTCTCCATCAGACATCTCTGAACTTGAGGGGCTGGCATCAGATTCATCCTCATCAGAAGATGATCTCCTGACAGGTGGGAGAGCCTTGCTCTTTCTTGAGCTTTCAGCTTTCAGAGCGGAGGACTTCTCCCTTCCAGAGGCCCTGATCCCCTCTTCTTCAGCTTTGCGGGAGTTCAACTTCAACTCATGGGACAAGAGCTTACCAAACAGCATTTGTGGCTCCGTGGTTCCTAGCTTTCCGAATTCTCTAATGGTTATAACCTTGGTGTCCCATTCTTTCGTCAGGGATCTCAAGAATTTGTCATTTAGTTCGCCAGTTGTGAATTCTCGATCATAGTTCCTAAGACCATTTACGATCTTGAAGAACTTCTCGTATGTGTCAGAAATGGAGTCTCTTGGATCTTGCTTGAAAGCTTCGTATTCTTGGTTCAGCAACGATCTTCGGTCATCCCTCACTTCTTCGGTCCCTTCCATCAGAACGACTAGAGAATCCCACATTTCTTTAGCAGACTTGCAGTGAAGCAGATTTTGTAACATGGAATCATCAACTGCACCTGCTATGATGTTCTTTGCCTTCTTATCTAGGGCCACTAGAGCGATCTCATCTTTGGTTAGTTACAACATCTTCTTGGGAATCATAATGGCGGAGTTTATTGAAGATGGTTTCATTGGAACATGGGGACCCTCTTCCACAATCTGAAAGATTCTTGGGTCAGCGGCTTCCATGTAGAATCTTACTCTTTCTTTCCACATTGGAAAGTTTTCTTTGGTGCAGACTAGCAGCTTGATGGAATCCTTGGCTTTATCCATTCCAGACATACTTGCTTCAGCAACTAGATGAGGAGTTCTTGTTCAAGGTGTTAGCCTTATAGCGAACAACCTAGCTCTGATACCAATTGAAAGTGTCTAGTTGCGGCCTAAATCACCTAGGGGGGGTGAATAGGTGGATTCTTTGTCTTTACGTGGAATTATAATATAACACAGAAATGAACACAATAAAGCACATCACAGACACAAGGATTTTATAGAGGTTCCCCGATGTGGGTAGTCCTCTTTCCCGCCTCGCCTATCTAGCACTTAGAGGCTAGACTCGGCTACTTCACCGATCTCAGATTATGAATAATCTTACACCTCGGAGTCAAAACTCCTACAACTCGGAGTATACCACTCCAACAACTCGGAGTAAAACAACTCCTACAACTCGGAGTAAACAACTCCTACAAATAACTCGAAGTAAAAACTCCTACAGAAATCAAATAGAGATAGAAATAAAATACTTCTTCTAAACCTCAACAAAGATTAACTTCAGATCTTGGGAAAACTGAGTCTTCTTCTTCCTTGAGAGAGAAAGCTTGGATCTTGAAAGATTTGGAAGAAAATTGACTTGGCTAACCTGATCTGAATAGGCCCTTTGATTTACTTGAAAGAATCTTCAATATAGAGTGCAACAATAAGATCAAAGGCCTTCTTATCTGAGAAATCTCTAACAACAATGAAGAATAAATCTTGAGCAGCAGATGTTAGGTCTCAGAATACTTGTTCAGCAAAGGAAGAAGAAAACGGCTGTTCTTTTCTGAACAAATCGGGTGAAGAAGAGAGATGATCCTTTCCCTAAAAATAAAGGATTATTTATAGGGAGGACTTCAATGGCTCGTGCGACAAAGAAGGGAGGAACGACACGTGTACTGTACATGGCGGCCAACCCTAATTTTCAAAAACGAAACAAAGATTTGAAATTCGTCTGTCCGTCATTCGTCGAGACTTCACTTGAACATTCGACGAAAAGACTTGGCCACAGAAAAACACTGAACAACCCGTGAAAAACACCTTCTGGTTTCATTCGTCGGGATTCGTCGGGAGTTCACGAGAACATCCGACGAATGGACTTAGCTGCAGATTTTTCTTCTTTAAACAAGACAAATGGCTTCTGTCTTGATTCGTCGGGATTCGTCGGGAGTTCACGAGAACATTCGACGAATGGACTTAGCTGCAGATTTTTCTTCTTTAAACAAGACAAATGGCTTCTGTCTTGATTCGTCGAGATTCATCGGAATGTCCCGAGACATCTTGACGAATTGACTTAGCAAAACTTTCTTTTCTTCTGAAAACCTGCTCCACTCCTCAACCTTGAAAACCTTTAGTTATGAGTATATGAAGTACACCCCAAAAGAGAGATTACACATGGACCAACACTTTGTTCTACACAATGAGGGATTACATTGTCCAGAATTGTGTTTGGTGATCCATTGCAACCTGACTTTGGTGTGCACTTAGCATTAAGACCTGTCATAACACATCTAAACAGAAATCATCAAATACATACTCAATTCATTTTAGTTCACTAGGGGACATCTTCAAATCTAGGTGATTGTGGACACAATACCCAACACACACGACAAGCAAGATCAAATACAATTTGGGATTTGTTATTCTCAAACAAAGGGATGTGACACACATGTCCAACAATCTCCCCCTTTTGATAATAATAAATCCTCTTAGCAAGAAATCAACAATAGTGTTTATAGTATATGATAAGCAAGATGATAGTGCAACTATAGTATATGATAATCATGATGATATGATACTCCCCCTATCTTAATGCTCGCCCTACATAAATGCAATTTATGTTTTACTCCACCTAAATGATAGATTACATGAATTATTCTCCCCTTAATCTTCTATATTTCTCCTATATAGATTTCTTCAATTAATCTCCCCCTTTTGGTATTATCAAAAGAAGGTAGGGTGAGGGTAGTAAGGAGGCATTCTTTAGGCTTGTTATAAATCATGGTCGAGCTTTTGTAATATATGAAATGATAAAGAGTTTAAGCATAGTATATATAAGAGATTTCAAATAAAAAGATAAGAGTTGTAAGCAAGCGGAAGATTATAAGAAACATCTTTTTGTAAGCATGAAAAACATAAGTAAAAATATGAGTTTTAGTTCAAAATTGAAAGATGTTTTAACCTTTTTGAAATCTCAAAGTTTTTCTTAAAGATACCAAGCATGAAATGAACATATCAAAGAGAGATTATACTACAATGTTACTTAATTTTAAGTTCAAGAGATACCAAAACATTGCAGAGATCATGCTAGGTTATCTAGTGCATTTCTTATATAAAGAGTAGTATAGATAAAGCATTGGAATCCAATACTCATGAGAAGAAGTGTTATGAAAGATAATGATGTGCACATAAGTGTATTTTGGGCAATGTTAACAATTGATTTAAATCAACAAAATACAAGATATATGTAAAGTAAAGTGCACAATAAAACACAAGTATATCAACTTTCACACACTTTTAATGCACATAGTTTTAAACAAAGTGGTGTAGTAACAAAGGTTTGCACAAGACACTTTACTATTCTTTCCAAGGTGCTCAACCTCACAATGCTTATGAAGACTTATCAGGAGGTTCAAGTAGTGCTTGGTGGAGTTATATTTGTCTACATATATAATTTTTTTGTTCATATTTGTGAGACAACATTCTCCGAATACACTTGTTTTGCAAACCCAATTTTTTAAACTTAACCACTTTTCTAAATTTCATAAGTGCAATTCAAATGTAGTGTAGGCAATAAACTTATGCAAGTTTTAATTCATTGTACAAATACAATACACAAGCAAATATTTTTAGATTTAAACACACATGTTGATTACCAAAATAAGTGAGTGAAAGGTATCATTATCAATCATAATACATTTACTCATACTTAGAGGAATGCTAAGCTTGGTTCTACACATATTTTTCAATACAATTGATGCACTTTAAATAGATATATCAAAGCATGATAAACATAATAATGTTCATAGTAATTTGAAGGAATAAATTTTTACATTGTAAATAATTCTAAATAATAGAAATCATTCATGCTTGATATTAGCAATAAAGATCATACATTATTTTTTGTTGTTTTGAAAAAAACATTTAATGAAATAAACACAGAAAAATCACACAAATATATTTTTGTATTTTTGAATTTTGAATTTTTGTAGTTGATTTTTCATAATATAAATCAAAACAGAAAATCTCAAAAACATATTTTTTGTATTTTTTAATTTTGAACTTTTATAGTTATTTTTTCATAATATGAATAAAACAAAAATAACAAAAGTCAGAAACACAACAAATAAGTAGTACAAGTGAACTAACATATGTTTATAGATTTTTAGAAATTTTAAAACACAGAAAAATCAGACACCCACGCTAGCGTCGGCGCTAACGCTAGCGCTGGAAACAGTACTTAATTTTTTTAGAATTTTAAAAATCTGATTTTTGATATTTATTAAGTGTCCTTAGAGTGGTCTTATGCAAAAATTTTGTAATTTTTGGAGATGTCTTGATTGCTCAAATTTTCATATAACTATAGCTTTTTCAAATACATGTGTTTTACAAAAACATTTAAGCTCAAAAAGATAAATTATGCAAACACAAGAGGACATTTTTTATTAAACAACCCAAAATATGCATGATTTAAGTGATAAGTAAATAAAATGATCATGCAAAGAGTAATATAAGTATGTCCTAAGATTAAAGACTACCCCGACTAAATGTCTACACCCTATCCCCATACTAAGTGACGGATGGGCATGAGGAGCTGCACACATGCCGTAAGTTGGGGTGTTAGTCCCATATGCACACACTATAGAACACTCAACCTAGCACTCTTCCCCCCCAGTGCCTCGCAAGGCCCCACTGGAACCCTCCCCGATTAAGGACAAGACATTACTTAGAGGTTATGTCTCTAATACTTACAACCCTACGCCCCCGCTATTGTGAGATATGAAGTCATAGGTGAATAATCCTTGGACAACCTATGCTTTTAAACGATGGGTTGATTTATAAACTATGGGTTTTGTTTAATGTGATGAGTTATATAAAGCCGCATAGTTTTTCTACTTTTATGAGATGACGATATGTGATAACTAGCATAATTACTAATATTCAATAAGTGATAAAGCTAGTATGATGAGTTTTGGGTTTAATGTCATGTCATAAGATTAATATTAATATTGCATGTATTCCAAAATAGAATTTCAAATTATAGATCTAGAATAGAGTGATGATTAAGTTTGATTTATATCTTCATTGCAAAGTTGATTCTAGAGTCTACGAATATGAGAGATACATGCAATCAATAGCAAAGCATATCAATACACCAAATAATGGAAAGAAAACATTATTCAAATTTTTATCATAAGATTCATATATAATTCTTATTATTGATTTGAGATATTTCTTGATAGAACATGAATTATGATTTATGATTATAGAGAATTTTACATATAATATATGTTAGATCATCATGATGAATGTGAATTCTATTCCTTCTAAACTTATGGTAATATGATTTGGTGATATTCTTTTGAATGAGCATGTTTGAATTGTAAGTCTAGAAAATGATGATCATGCTATCATATCAAAGACAAAGATCACAAATATATAGTTTTGAAATAAAATTGCATTCAATAATTGAATTTATTGATCTTTGATTTTGCATGATAATATATAGTTTCATGATATATATACTAATGATCAAACCATAAACTATGTGTTTGTTGGAATTTTAGTATTTTATTTATGATTTTAAATCACATACTTATCATGAAATTTGAATAACATTATAAGTGTTATACCTAGCATAAGTATATAAGCATAGACTAAGAAGTTATGCTAGGATTATGAGTTCGAATGCAATGTTATTACATAGGATTAATGGAGATTATGTTGCATGAAATATGAGAAGTTTTCAAATTAAATTTCTTTAGACCTAGAATGAAATGATTAAACTTTTGATTTGATCTTAATGATACAAGATGATTCTAAAGTCTAAATTACATGTAAACATTGACGACACACATCACACACATAATATTTAAATTAATATATGAAACAATTATACTAAGGATAGCATGTAATGAAAAATCCATAAACACAAAAATTTCCAAATCAAGCAAACTAAGATAGCTTTTTAAAACGGAGTTGAAATTGGGCAAATTGACAGCACCAAACGAACTCAAATGGGCAAGCCTAGTTCTCCGGTGGATGGAGATTTCTGTGCTCTTTCCGAAAATATATTAAACGCGAAAATCGGACGAGCGGATCAAAAGATATGGCTGTTTGAAGTTTTGATCGTAAACTCGCATTTTTGAAAGATTAAACATGCGTTTAGATGAATTTTTGTTTTCAATTTTTCTAGATAATATTTTTCATTATAAGGGCTATCATATGCAGTAAACAAAAATAGAAATGAATCAAAAAATGTTGCGCATTTTAATTTTTAGTTTAAGCCCTTTATTAAACCATTTAAATCCAATCTTTAAAATAATTTCAATAGTCTTGATAATAATTTCAATATTCAATTTATAATGATAATTCAAGACAATTAGGGGTAAAGGATTTAAAAGGATAAAGAACAATCAAAGATGAGAGATAGATCACTTTGAAAAATATATGACTTAATGTTCAATTTTAATTCAATTTGATTTGTTAAATATAAGGCTTAAAATGTGTAAGTCATATCCCATGAAATATAAAGTGATCATAGCATGTTTGTTCAAAAATAATAAAAAATAAATAAAAGAAAAGAGACAATAAGCATATCATGAAGTAGAGTAATGATATTTCATTTTCTTAATAGTTTCTACTTCATGCATTTGGAAGATACTAAATGATAAGAGATTTAGGTATCCAAAGTTGACCATGTGTAATGGTTCCTTTGGGTACCCAAATATGACAAGATGATTTTGTAGGAGACAAGGATAAATGGGCCTTTTCAATTAAAGTTGATGTGTCATTTTTCTTTAAGGGTCTCCATTCATACCTTGGTTGTTTATCTTTTAAATTCATATTATGATTATGTGACATCTTTATATGATTATATTTGTTTGAAAAATAATTCATTTGTGATTTATGTTTATTCAAATTATTTTTCAAAATAGATTGATGTTGATAATCATAATGAATTTTATTACATGGATTCTTTGAAAGTTTATAAGAGTGATTATCTTTCTTTAGAAGTGATTGTTGAAAGAGTGGGTTACAATATGTTTTAAAAGATTGATTCTTATTTTGATGATTTTCATTTCCCCTCTTTCTTATAGACATACTCTTATAATATGAAGGATTATATTTTGTAGTTTGATTTTCATGAAAAGGAGTTTTTAAATATGAGTCATGATTGAAAGTATATTGAGACCTATAATAGTGACTCTTAAGAATTTTGTAAGGATCATAATTCCTTTTGAAACTAAACTCCTTTTTAGTTGATGTGTGAAAATGATCCTTTTTAGAAATGATTTTGTAAGTTAATTTATCTTTGTTATTCAAAATCTTATGATGAATGACATTACTAGAAATTAGAACTTTTTCAACAAAAGATTTTAATTGTCTTAACTTACAAGTTAAAGCATCATTTTCAATTATCAAATTTTCATTATGCCTTTTAGAAATTAAGAGCCCCTTTTCAATTTCCTTGATTTTTTATTTTAATAAATTGCAATCAAAACAAGGAATAAGAATTTTAACTAAAGGGCATGAAAGAGAATTTATCACATCAATATTTAATTCTACGTTATCGTTTGCTTTTAAAGATTTATTTTCTAAACATAATTTGGAATTAGCAATTTTTAACTTTAAAATTTTACATTTGGCAATTTTAAGCATACGAGATGTAGAAATGGAATTTGTTACAAAAAGAGGAGTTTTTGATTTTCTTACATTGCTATGGGATGAGGCAAGATTTTGACCAACGATTCCTTTGACATCTTCTTTGCTTTCCTCTTCCATTGTTGAATTTCCGTCTTCTCTTTTGCTTGATGTGTTGCCAAGAAATGAGTCCAATATTGTGACGTTGTGTTCTTCTTCCTCCAAGCATAAGTCCTCATCAGTTTCTTCTCTTGGATCCACAAGGAATTGCTCTTGTTCATCATCTATGGAAGGAAGACTATAAGTATTCTCAAGAAATTTCCCAACTTCATAAGCAGTAGGAAGTGTATAAATAAGTTTGAAAATATTTTGATCTAATGCACAATATAGACTATTCATAGATTTGGCATTTAAAAATATTTCATTTTTATTTAAAATACTTGGGGGCATTTTAATTGTAATATTCCATACTTTAATATCCAAAGATTTATGAAATTTTTCCATAAGAAATTTCCACCCATTATAATTTTTGCCTTCAAATAAAGGTGGTGCGAAAGATTTTTCATTTATAAGAAAGTTTCACCCACTAGTAGAAGCGAGATCATGAGACGCCATTATTCCTGGTTTTTAAACCGTTTGGACTAACCTTGCTCTGATACCACTTGTTGGATCTTACGACGCCCTTAGAGGGGGGGGGGGGGGGGGGGTGAATAAGGGAATAAAAATTCTTTGTGATAATGTTATGAAAATTACTAAATTGTTTTATAATAGGAGAAGGAAAAATAACAATTTAGTTAAAGAAAGAGAATATTGTAATTTGCAATTTAAGATTTAGAAACAAGTGCTAAATTGTTTTATGATGAAAGAGATTGAAATACACAATTTAGATAAAGTGTTACGAATTGAAAACTTTGTAACCAATATAGTAGAGATTATGCCAAACGATAGAAATCAAGTAAACACAAAAAGAGACATGATTATATTATATGAAAAAAAGTGTTTACATAAATTTGATTTCAATATCGCTAGAAATCGGAGGCGTACAAATGTAAATATTTTTTTCTTTTCTATACCGACTTGTATACCCACAAACTGGTTGGCTTTAGCCTATCCTTCCCCGGATAAGGCCTCAAGCCGCTCTAGCCAATCCTTCCCCGGAAATGGCCTCGAGCCCCCTAGATCTAATCACCTAGAACTAGTCGCCAACACAGGGCGAATTCCTCCCTAAGTCCTACCCAGACTAGTCGCCAACACAAGGCGAATTCTCTAAACGGTTACAAAAAAAATATGGAATGAAAATAAAGATAACAATAATAAAAACTCCCTATATGAGATTTCTGAAGATGAGGATGAAGGATCGATGTAGCATAAGCGAGGTTGAAGCGATCGTCCTTCGGATGTAGCGTGATGTTGTCCTCCTCCAGAATTCTCCTTAAGCTTTTAGTGGGAGATCCATCTTCGGCAGCATAACAACTATAGAGTTGTGGCACTTGCAATCTCTCTAGGATGGATTTGCCAAAATGAGAAAGAGCCCATCAATTTATAGAACTTGACGATAGCGCCTGTGGTAGCTCCTAGCGCCTGCGGTAGCATTCGTGTGGAGCGGTTGCGAAACAGTTGGCGGCGTGGCGCTGTGCACGATCTTGAGATAGCGCCAGGCGGTAGCACTAGCGCTGGCGGTAGCGTTCGTGTGGAGCGGTTGCGAAATCGTCGGCGGCGTGGCAGAACAAACTTTCGTCGAACGGAACAATTTCGTCAAACGGAATTTTCGTCGAACAAAATTTTCGTCGAACGCAGGCAAATTCGTTGAACGGAATTTTCGTCGACCGAAATTTTTGTCGAACGCAGGCAAATTCGTCGAACGGAATTTTCGTCGACCGAAATTTCGTCGAACGCAGGCAAATTTGTCGAACGGAACCTGAGCTAGCGCCTGGCGGTAGCTCTAACGCTGTCGGTAGTGCATTCTTCTAGATGTTTGAATTCAGCTGCTTTCTACCTATGGAGTATTGCACCTATAGTTCCTGCACACTATAAACACACGACAAGCAAGATCAAATACAATTTGGGATTTGTTATTCTCAAACAAAGGGATGTGACACACATGTCCAACAGGCGGGACATCCAAAAGATACCGTCGGGCGTTAACCTTAACGCGCCGCGATAGTACTTGCCAAAATAGCGTCCCGTCGACATTCCTTTTTCTCCACAATTTTCTTCCTGTCAGTTGTTTCCATTTATTCTAGCGCCAGCGTCAGTGCTAACGCTCCTCGGTAGGTCATTTCGTCGGGACAGCTTGCATCTCAGCGGTTTCCTTTCTCAGCGGTTTCTTCTCAGTGGTTCGTTAATGCCAGCGCCAATGGTAGAGTTAGCGCGGCGCGGTAGAGCATTCAGATCTTCTCAGCAGTTTTCTTCTCAGCGGTTTCGTCTCAGTTGTTTCGTCTCAGCGGTTCCGTCTCAGCGGTTCGTTGGTGCTAGCGCCAGCGGTAATGTTAACGCGGCGCGGTAGCAACAAAACACAGCACCATGGAGATTTTGAAAGCACAAAATCCTGCAAACTATAAACACAAAACAAGTGTGATCAAATACAATAGGATTTGTTATTGTCAAACCATGAGATGAGGAAAGAATGTTCCAACAACCTTTCCCTCCTTTCTTATCCTTCCTCCTGAAGGATTTCTTCTTGAGCTCTTTTCTCTGCTTGATGTTCTTGTTCTTTTCTTCCTCAAGATATTCAGTGGAGAAGTGTCATGGTTTTCTGCATGAAAAACAAATAATCTCCTATTTAGGAGTTTTATCAAACCATGGCTTGCTTGAACTCCACTCTTTCCTTCCAGAGTCCTCTGTCCTGGCCCACTTCTTGAATCTCTTAGCCAGGAGATTGAACATTTCTTCTTCAGTGGTGGAGGACTTTACTTCAGCAGTCTTTAATGCCAGACTTCTTTCTTTAGGAGTTGATATTCTTTCTTGGACTTCTGACTCAGCCCTGTTTTTCAGAAGAAGCTCATAAGATTTGATATTTCCCCGCAGAGCATCTGTTGTGATCTCTCTGAGGCATCTAGAATCTCTAATGGCCCAGATTCTAGAGTCACATGTGATTGGGAAGCACATGAGGAGCTTGTCATTAATCTCTGTCAGAGAGATTTCTTTGTCAAGCCCTCTCAGCTCATTGATGATGAGGCTGAATCTGTCATACATTTCTGTTATGCTTTCATCAACCTTTTTCTTGAAGTTCTCATATTGGGATATGAGTAGTGACTTTTTGTCTTTTCTCTCATCAGAGCTACCTTCAACTAATTTGGAGAGAGATTCCCAGATTTCCTTGGCATAGTTGCACTCAATAACTTTTTGGAATGTGTCATCTGACATAGTTGAGACCAAGATGTTCATGGTCTTGGCATCACATGCCTTGACCTTCTTCTCAACATCAGTCCACTATGCTCTGGGGACTGAGGTTTGTATGACTTTCCCACTAGCATCCTTCCTTACTGGGGCTAGGGGACCTAACAGGATGACATTGAAAATTTCCTCATCAATTGAATTCTTATATAGTTTTATTCTGGCCTTCCAGAGTGTAAACTTATTCAAGTTACACACTGGAGGTCTTGTTGAGGCATAATCCTTAGAACATATTTTCTTTATAAAATATTTTTGTAGTAATGAAATAAGTGTAGGAGGCCTTTTTGATCAAGGTGTTAACCTTTTAATGATCAACCTCCCTCTAATACCAATTAAAAGTGCACAGTGTACAACCCCGGTATTCGCCTTGAGGTAAACAGAGACTGAGGAGAACAGCGAGCCAGGGGCAAAACCCTCCCGCAGGAGGCGAGAGAGCAGGGATCTCGATGGGTAATCGCGGGAAGCAGGCGAGCTAGATCCTCGCAGGCCGCACCCGTGGCCTCATAGGCGAGACGGCTTCTTTCTGAGTCTCAGTGTTCGACGAACTCTGTTATGCGCTCGACAAAATCCGTTCGACGAACATCCTTTCTCGGTTCGATGAACTTGCTTCTTAGTTCAACGAACGCCACGCTCTAGCCTCGGCGAAATCATCTCAGCGGCTGGTCTGGGAGGGTCAGCCGTCTCAGCGGTTGTTTCTATCCCGTCCCAGCGGACCCGCTGAGACAAGCAATTGTCTCAGCGGGCTCGGGCACCTTCTCAGCGGCTCCCGGGCCTGTCTCAATGGGAGAGCTCGCAGGAGAAAGTGCGAGACCCGGCCTCGGTGGATGTCGCCGGTAGAAGTGCGAGCGGGGTCCTCACAGGACGCTCGCCTAAGAGGGGTTTCAGATCCAACATGTGGAAGAGGTAACAAAGAAGGTGAGCCAGAGCTTCAAGGGTCACTCGCAGGAAGGCGCACGAGTCATGTCCCTGCGAGCCCGAGCCTCAAGGTCAGCTCGCAAGAAGGCGGGCAAGCCAAGTACTCGCCGACTTCTCGTGAGAAGGCGGACGATCCAGATCTCTTCCAAGTCTTCGTGTTCAACGAGCTTCAAACGACGTTCGACGAAATCAGTTCTACATTCGACGAACGGGCTCCTCCGTTCGACGAACTCTCGTCACGTCTCAGTTCGACGAACTGGCTTCTCAGCTCGGCTAACTCAGCCATCCAGCCGGTTCAGCAGATTTACACAAGGCTGAGGGGAGCTCGCAGGAAGGCGTGCGAGACCTGGCCTCGGTGGCCGTCACCAGAAAAGGCGCGAGCGGGGCCTTCGCAGAGTCCTCGCCTATAAGGGGTTATTGCGAGCCATCCTCGCGAGGAGACTCACGGGAGCTCTCACAAATGGTGTTCTCATTGGCCACTTACCCATAGGCTAGAGAGGTGGAATTACTCCTCTGCCCCTGGTGGTCTGCAGGTAGCCCCTCCAAACAACGGAGTTTGGATGTTAGCATGCCAAATTGGGGTGTGTTTAGTAAAATCAAAAGGCAGAATTCCGCTATTGACAGTCCATGAGCAAAAAACTATAAATAGACCTTAATGGGCACCTTGGGGAGAGGATTCCAATCTCAGTTCTCTGAGCTTCTCCTTCCCTTGGTTACTTTGGTTTAGTTCTCTAGCTTTCCAAGGTGCCCAAGTCTCAGCTTTGGCTTGGGAGGGGAAGCGCTCAACGATCTTCCGAGTTTGTGGTGGGACCTCCTCGCTGTGACCAAGGTCCTAGTCTGTTTCTGAGTCCCCAGTCTGCTCCTTTCGAGGGACTAGTAAGGGCTAGCTGCCCCTCAACTTTTTGAGGGCCCGAGCTTCACAAGAGACCGAGAAATCGGTTTCAACATTTTTGGTACGGTGAGCGTGGAGCGTGGCTGGTCCAAGAAGATTCCAAGAAAGGAACATGGCAGGAGATGAAGAGCAGGGCGAGGAGTTCAGCGGGCCGCCCCTGGCAGCGATGCAAAGAATGTTCTCAGACTTCAGGCGAGAAGTCCTCGACACCCTCTGGTTCGCGGTCGCAGTACTGCGTAGCGAGTTCGTGGCCCCAGCGGTTCAAGTGTCCCATCCTCCGGGAGCGGTTGGCGAGGACGCCCCGGGAGGAAGGGCTAGAAAGGAGGTGGCCGGAGGGTCAGTGTCGGACCTGGAGGGGCGAGTGTTGTTCACCAGTCCGGCGAGCTCGGTGCCAGCGAACACAGCACAGGCGAGTGCGGCACAGGCGAGTGCGGCACAGGCGAGCGCGGGGGAGGCGAGAGCGATCCTGGAGGACGTAGCGTCCGTAGGCGAGGCTCTGGCAAGGGTGGCTCTTGCGAGCAGTGCCCCAGCGAGCTCAAGCCAGGTGAAGGAGCTTGGGGGGCGAGTGGAGCAGGAAAAGACAGCAGGTAGAGGAAGCCCCTTCTGCGAGTTGGTGCTTTCTGCACCCGTTCCGGAAGGGTTCGGGGAGTGGGACAGTGTCTACTAGCATGGCCGGGATGACCCAGTCTAGCACCTGCAGTCGTTCGAGGACTCTGTCTCTATCAGGCCAATGTCGGACGCCTTCAAGTGTCGGCTCTTCGCCGTCACCCTGAAGGAGAAGGCCCGGGAGTGGTTCCACCAACTTCCTGTCAGATCAATCTATGCATGTGAGGATTTGCGTAGAAGTTTCTTGTTGCGGTTTTCAACTTTGAAGAATAGGAAGAAGGACGCCGAGTCTCTCTTCAAGGTGAAGCAGGAGCCCAAGGAGTCGCTGGCTCATTATGCAGATTGGTTTCAAGAAGAAGTATTGCTCACCCAGGAGATGCCCGGGTTTGCCCTTCAGCTCGCCTTCACGTTGGGTCTGAATGAGAGTTTCTTCAAGATGGACCTGAAGAGGAAAGCCCCTGTCTCCTACGAGGAGTTGATGGAGAGGGTGGCGGAGGAGGTCGAGAGTGAGGAGGCCAATCCGGAGCTCACCAATAGGTTAGCAAAGCTCAGTGAGCCGGAGGTCAAGCAGCAGGAGGTGCGGAGAAGGGAAGAGCCCCGGGCCCCGGAAGGGGGATGGAGGAAACATGGCGGGGGGATGCAAGGTCAGGGAAGAGGCTACGCCCCAGGAGGGGGTAATTTCTATGGGGGGCAAGGAAGACCCCAACAGTAGGGATGGAGGCAGGGTCTGAGGCAGATGCCTCCCCCACCTCAACAGGCTATGTCGATCAGACGAGGGAGAGGAGGAAGAGGAAGGAGAGAAGGAGTGGAAGTAGGAGCAGGAAGGAGAAGGGGAAATTGGGCTGCGGAGGCCGAGAGTGGAGAGGTGGTGTTGCCACACTGTGACTTCCATGATGAGGAAGGTCACGCAACGACCACCTGCCCCGAATTCTTAGAGACAAAAAGAGCTAGAATGTCGGCGCCACGACAGCAGCAGCAGGTGAGGATTGAGGAGGTCCTGCCTCGGGAGGATGAGGAGGAGAGGTGCAAGGACCGGGCCGATGTGGGGACTCGAGGAGGGATCGGGGTGATCCACGGGTAGTAGGGGTAGAGGCAACCCACAAGGAGAGCCTCCATACCATCTACCTTCGGAGCGTGGCTTCGACATCCACGGCTCCACCCCCAGCAGAAAAAATCACTTTCTCTCAAAGGGACACGTCGGGTCATGAGGACCCTTTCTGCGACGCATTGGTCATCCAAACCGCCATCGAGAACTTCATGGTGTCCCGAATTCTCGTGGACAATGGGAGCTCGGTCAACGTCATCTTCAAGAGGGCATTCAATGAGATGAAGGTGGAGGCCAGAAGGGTGTTGGCCTCGGATGGCCCTTTGTTTGGGTTCTCGGGGGAAAGAAAGGAAGTGGAAGGCAGAGTGGGACTCCATGTGACCTTGGGGGTGGGGGGGGGGGGGGGGGGGCAGCCCCGAAACTGCCACTTCGTGATAGTGGATGCCCCTAACAGCTACAACGCCATCTTCGGACGGCCTCTTATCAGCGCGTTCTGAAGCTTCCTATCCACCTTCCACTAGTTTCTCAAGTTCAGCACAGGTGGAATCCAGATCCAGGTCCGGGGAGACCCCAAGGTGGCGAGGCAGTGCTATGTGACTGCCGTCAACACCATCTCTTAGGTGGAAGAAGCAGAGGAGTGGGATAAGGCGATGGAAGAGGTGGCCGAGGCCGAGGAGGAGGAGAGGTTGGAAGGAAGGATGGATGAAGGAGTAGTTCATGACCAGGAAGGGGTCGTTGAGGGGCCCAGGGCGGAAGAGGAGGAAGAAGTAGAGAAAGAAGAGGAGGTTCTGGGAGGAGGGACGGAGGAGTTGATGGTGGTGGGAGAGGAAGAGATGGGGGGAAGGATCCAAAGCGCTCACTCGTGGCGGAGAGGAGGACAGTGCCTGGGGGGAGCAATCCAGGTTGGAAGTTGTGGAGGAAGTGGTGGAGGTGACCACCAAGGCCGGAACAATCGAGAAGATCAGAATCAGCGGGGAGCTCAGCCCGGAGGACCGGAGGAAGGTCTCTGCTTGCGTCCAAGACAACGTGAATGTCTTTGCATGGAGTGCTGCGGAGATGTCGGGGATCGATGCGGATGTGGCGTGTCGTCGCCTCAACCTCGATCACGGCACTCACCCCATTCGCCAAAAGAAGAGGTCCATTGTGGACAAGCTGGAGGCGCCTATCCGGGAGGAGGTGAGCAAGCTCATCAAGGCTGATTTTGTATCCGAGATCCAGTACCCAGGCTGGGTCTCCAATGTAGTGATGGTGAAGAAAGGGGATGGTAAGTGGAGAATGTGCGTTGATTTTTCCTTACTTAATAAATCATGCCCCAAGGATTGTTACCCCTTGCCTAGAATCGACGCGTTGGTTGACTTCGCCATCGGTTTCTCTGTGATGTCTTTTTTAGATGATTTTTCGGGCTATCACCAAATTCGCATGCACCCTCCCGACATCAAGGATGTATCCTTCATCACCGGGGATGGGTGTTATTGTTATAAAATGATGTCATTCGGCTTGAAGAATGCAGGGGCAACATACCAGCGAATGATGGATAAAGTGTTTCATGAACAGAAGGGCAGGAACCTGGAGGTCTACGTAGACGACCTGATGATCAAAAGTCGGGACCTTGTGTCCCACCTCAGGGACTGATATAAAAATTTCATGTTTTGAAATTAAGCGAAGGTTTGAAGATTTTCTCCAAAACTATATCTGATTAAGGCAAGTGTACCTTATCGTCTATAGTATAGGATATTTAGAAATACCAAGGTCGTATTCCACGGGGCACGCTGATTACTTCTACTTCGAGGAAAATCACCATTATCTTATCGAATGATTTTTGAGGGTTGTTTTACTTAACTAAAAAAAGACAAATTGCAAGCTAAATGAAAAGATTAAACATTGCATGAAAGGAAAGAAAAATTAACATTGCATAAAAGAGAAATTACTAAGGAGAGAAAAATTAACATTGCATGAAAAAAGAAATTACTAAGGAGAAAGAGAACATGAAAGAGAGCAAACTTAATTTTATTGAAAACCAAAACTATTACAAGCTTAAAAAGATATTACAAAACTAGGAAATTAAGGTTACAAGCTTTAATTAACTAGTGCATGAAAGAAATAAAAACTAGTACATTACATGAAAAAGAGAACAAGAAAGCTTAAGGAAAAACATGAACATGAAAAACTCACAAACAGCTCTAGCAGCACCTCCCCATCTCCAAAATTCTGAACCCTGGACTCAAGGAGAGCCTCTGAATTTATAGCAAAAAATTTCAAGTTACACGCCCTCGATCACGGGCGTGACCTAGGGCGTGTAAACATTACTGACATCGGATCTGACAGTGGCGTGGACTTTGCGTGACGGCGGGAGACACTTGGACATTACACACTCGTGTAACATGGGTCACGGGCATGACTTGAGTCAACTTCATTAAATGCAGCATGGGTTGGCTTGCGGCTCGGCGGCGTGCAGGGATCACGCGGGAAAGTCACGGGCGTGACATTTTGGGTCACGGGCGTGTACCTGGGCGGCTTCAATCAATGCAGCGTGGGCATGAATTCGGCGCGGCAGGGAGCAGGGATCACGCGGGAAGTCACGGGCGTGACTCTTTAGTCACGGGCATGACTTGGGTCAACTCCTCGACAGCATCTTCACGTCTCGACGGCAGCCCGCTGGGAAGATTCTATGTTTACACGCCTTTGGTCACGGGCGTGACTTTGGGTCACGGGCGTGACTTTGGGTCACGGGCGTGACTTTGGGTCACGGGCGTGACCTGGGGCGTGACTTGCAGTGCGGCGGTGGATTCGTCGAACTCAGCTCGGTTTTCGTCAAACGCAGATCTTTAGGTTACATGCCCTTGGTCACGGGCGTGACTGAGGGCGTGTACTATGGAATTTGTCCAAAAATACCAGAAAATCTGCAAAACAAAAGTAAAACTACATTTAGAATAGAAATTATAAAAGAAGTGATTTTAAACTAAAATATAAATAATATTTGCAATTTTAAATTAAAACTAAACTAAATACTATAATTAAAATACGCATAAATACTACTCATAAAATACCCCCATACTTGAGGTTTTGCTATTCCAGAGCAAAAGTGTGCGACCTAATTTATAAGACATTCTTAAAATTTTTGATTTTAAACTAAAATTTCATTTAAACCAAAAGTTAAGTTAAGAGTAAATTCAAGGAGTTAAGTCCTAAATTATGATGATGATTTGAAAAGAGGGTAAAATGTTTAGGCAAGGACTTCTCAAGAAAATTAATTGGTTTAACAATATTGTAGAAATTATAAAATGAGATTAAATTAAAATTATAAGAACTCTATCTTAAAAGAAACTTAAGGAAAAGTAACTTACTAAATATTGCTCTCTCCATAATCTTAAACTAAATCTAGAACAATGATAATTGGCTAAGGGGGATTTCATAAAATTTGGCAAAAGAAGAGAATTTTTTGAATGGAGGTAATGGAATTTATCCTCATCATGAATTTTTTTCTCTTTTTTTCTCTTCTAATAAAAACCCAAAATGTATATGTTTAGGAGTAATGAATTTTATCCTCTTACTCCATGCCATATAATCTTTTAAATGATTTTGGGTGCATATGTTTAGGGAATAATGAATTTTATCCTCTTATTCCCATGACATATGATCTTTTAAACTTCATTTTTTTATGCCAACAAAGGGTACGTGTAGGGAAGGAAATTAAATCTAGCTAGCTTTAAATTATATTGGGAGCAAATTCTAGTAAAATTAAATTTCCTAAGATCTAAAAAGTTAGAAGAAAATATAATTGAAATCTAAAGAGGTTTAGCAAATTAACTACAAAATGAAGCCATTTAGAAATAAAAAGAGAAGTCATGCTAAAAAAATTCTCTAATCAAGTTAAAATCATAAGATGATTCTTAAAGTAAAATTACCTCAAATTTAAAATTAACAAACTATGATAAGCAAAATTATAGCTAATTAAGAACCTAAACATGCTTATAAACATCCTCAACTAGATTTCTAAGAACTCACAAAAACAACAAATAGGAGAGGTATAAGATTTTTATATTTTTTTTATTTTAAGTTTTTCATATTTTTGAATTTTGATATTATCTTTTTTTTGGATTTTTGATAAGAAATAAACAATAAAAACATATACTAAAAAGCTTAAATTTTTTTGTTAATTCTTGGACTTCCCGAGGTATACCCCGTGAAGGGTTCTCACGGTACTAGGAGGTGAGATGGGGTGAGGTCCCAAACGTCCCTTTCCAAGATTTAAATTTTTTTATTTTCTAATTTTTTTTTGAGTTTTTGGGTTTTACAAGTGCTAAAATAGAAAAAACATAAGAAATTTTTTTTTTGAAAATTTTCTAATTTAACAACTATTTACAAAGAACTATTTATACCCTCATACTTAAAGTTAAACATTGTCCCCAATGTTTAAAACTAAGTATGAAGTTAAAGAAAAATAGAAGAAGTAAATAAAGTGCAAGACAAAACAAAAAGAAATGCATGGAAAAAGAGAAGGAAGAAGGAGAAAGGGCTTCCCTGAATTTTTTTTTTGAAGCTTGCGCGGGGAAGCGGCGATTACCTACAAAATATGTTAAAAAACAAGAGAAAACATAAAAAGATAACTTTGGGGTGCCTCCCAAAAGCGCTTTGTTTAAGGTCGCGTAGCTTGACCCACTTGCCGATCATATTATAGGAGGAAGTAAAATTGAATCACTCTTTTCGTTAGTTAACTCTCCCGGAAGATACAACTTAAGGCGGTGCCCGTTAACTTTGAAGGAACCTTTTTCCGGGTGGGAAATTAAAATTGTCCCATAGGGCCAAACCTCTTTAACAATAAAGGGTCCGGACCATCGGGATTTTAGTTTTCCCGGAAAAAGGCGAAGGCGAGAATTATAAAAGAGGACGAAGTCGCCCGGCGAAAAAGTTTTCGGAAATTTTATATGTTTATCGTGATAAAACTTTGTTCGTTCCTTATATAATTTATTGCTCTCATACACATTCGCTCGCCACTCATCTAATTCGTTCATTTGGAATTTTCTTTGTTCGCCCGCTAAAGTGGAATCGAGATTTAAAAATTTAAGCGACCAAAATGCGCGGTGCTCTAGTTCGACCGGAAGGTGGCAAGCCTTGCCATAAACCATTCGATACGGTGTACAACCGATAGCGGTCTTGTACGCCGTTCGATAGGCCCATAGCGCGTCATCGAGCTTTATTGCCCAATCCTTCCGATTAATCGAAACAGGTTTTTCTAAAATCCGTTTTAATTCTCGATTAACAACTTCGACTTGGTCGCTCGTTTGTGGGTGATATGCAGTGGATAATTTGTGCGTGACACCATATTTTGCTAAGATTTTTGTAAATTGACTATTGCAAAAATGGGTGCCCCGATCACTCACTATAGCACGCGGCGTGCCAAATCGAGAAAATAATTTTTTTAAGAAATTAACGACGACTCGCCCATCGTTGGTGGGGAGAGCTTGCGCTTCCGCCCACCTCGACACGTAGTCGATCGCAATGAGAATATATTTGTTTGAATACGAGGGAGGGAGATGACCAACAAAATCAATACCCCAAAGATCGAAAATTTCGCATTCTAAGAAAATATTTTGGGGCATCTCATCCCGGCGGGAGATGTTCCCTGACCGCTGGCAGCTGTCGCAAGTACTCACAAGGGTGTGAGCATCTTTGAAGAGGGTGGGCCAATAAAAGCCCGCCTCCAGCGCCTTCCTCGCGGTTCGATTCGAATGATAATGACCACCAGTGGGTCCCTCATGACAATGACGTAAAATTTTAAGGCCTTCCTCACTTGAGACGTATCTTCTCACCACCTGGTCTGCGCAAACACGGAATAAAAAGGGGTCCTCCCAAAAATAATTCTTTAAATCAGAAAAGAATTTCTTCTTTTGCTGACTCGAAAACTCTTTTGGCAGGACCCGGGCTACTAAATAGTTAGCCAAATCCGCAAACCAGGGGGTGGAAGATGAATTTATATTTTCGAGAGCGAGGAGGCGCTCTTCGAGAAATTTATCATTAATGTCGGCTTCTATTAATGATTCCGAGGAGGGATTTTCTAATCGAGAAAGATGATCGGCCGCCAAGTTTTCGGCTCCCCTTTTGTCCCGGATCTCTAAATCAAACTCCTGCAAGAGGAGGATCCATCGCAAAAGACGAGGCTTGGCGTCCGATTTACTTAAGAGATACCTAAGCGCGGAGTGATCTGTGAAGACGATAACTTTGGAAAGCGTGATATACGACCTAAACTTATCAAAAGCGAAAACGATTGCTAGAAGTTCCTTCTCGGTAGTGGTGTAGTTTGCTTGTGCCGACGTGAGTGTTTTGCTCGCATAATAAATCGGGTGGAAATACTTACTCACTCGTTGGCCTAAAACGGCACCAACTGCAATATCACTCGCGTCGCACATGATTTCAAAAGGGAGCGACCAATCTGGCGCGACTAGAATCGGGGAGTTTATAAGTTTCTCTTTGATAAGTTTAAAGGCCAAATGGCATTCATCGTTAAAAATAAAGGAGGATTCTTTTTCGAGAAGATGGGTTAACGGCTTTGTGATTTTGGAAAAATTTTGTATAAAGCGCCGATAAAACCCCGCGTGGCCTAGGAAACTTCAAATAGCTTTTACGTTTGTTGGAGGGGGAGCTTTTCAATTACTTCGATCTTGGCCCTATCGACCTCGATCCCCTTGCCCGAAATTTTATGGCCAAGGACTAATCCTTCTTTGACCATAAAATGACATTTCTCCCAATTAAGCGCTAAATTCGTTTCCTCACATCGCTGCAGCACGCGCTCGAGATTTTTTAAACAATTTTTGAATGAGTTTCCGAACACGGAAAAGTCGTACATAAACACTTCCATCACCTCCTCTACTAACTCGTCAAATATTGCCAGCATACACCTTTGGAATGTAGCTGGCGCATTACAAAGACCAAATGGCATCCTTCGATAAGCGAAGGTGCCAAAGGGGCAAGTGAAAGTGGTTTTCTCTTGGTCGTCGGGCGAAATCGGGATTTGGAAATAACCCGACAAACCATCGAGAAAACAGTAGTAGGAGTGACCTGAAAGGCGCTCTAAAATTTGATCGATAAAAGGTAGAGGAAAGTGATCCTTACGGGTGGCATCATTTAGTTTTCGATAATCGATGCACATCTGCCAACCCGTAACAGTACGGGTTGGGATCAATTCATTATTTTCGTTCGCAACTACCGTGACGCCACCTTTCTTCGGTAAGACTTGTACTGGGCTAACCCAAGTACTATCCGATATTGGGTAGATGATTCCCACGTCTAAAAGTTTAATAACTTCGGCCTTAACGACTTCTTTCATGTTCGGGTTTAGTCGTTGTTGAGGCTGGACTGAGTTGCGGGAATTATCTTCGAGAAAAATTTTATGAGTGCAAAAGGAAGGGTTTATACCCTTAATATCCGATATTTGTCACGCAATTGCGTGGCGGTGCTTTCTTAAGACTATAGACAACTCAGAAATTTCTGAGTTGCTAAGATCGGATGAAACGATGACGGGTAGCTTAGACTCTTTTTCTAAAAATAAATATTGGAGGTGAGGGGGGAGTTGTTTTAACTCTAATATGGGTGGCTCTTCATAAGATGTTTTGATTTTTAGTTTTTCTAAACATAGTGGTTCGGGTGGTGGGTGAGAGATTTCTTCTTCAAGACAAAAGAGCTCGACGAGCTTGGGATTACTACTTGCCGATGAGACTAACTCAGGGGATGAATAGAACTCACAACACTCTTCCAGGTAAAAACACGAATCGTCGTTTTCTAGTGTGTTGCACATCGAGGAATTTATGCCAAAAGTAACTTCATCGTCTCCAACCCGTAGGAGGAGCTTTCTGTTACTTACGTCTATAATAGCGCGGGAGGTGGCAAGGAAGGGGCGGCCGAGTATGAGGGGTACTTAGGCATCCTCTTCGATGTCAAGAATGACAAAATCCACCGGGAAGATGAATTTGTCAACCTTGACGAACACGTCCTCCACTATTCCTACCATATATTTTAAAGAACGATCCGCTAATTGAATACTCATTCGAGTGGGGATAGGATTTCCTAGACCTAGCTTTTTGAATAACGAAAATGGCATAAGGTTGATGCTTGCTCCAAGATCCGCTAAGGCGTGTTTTACTAACGAATTGCCAAATAAACATGGGATGGAGAACCGTCCCGGGTCATTTGCTTTTTGAGGCAATTTGTTGAGTACAACCGCGGAGCATTCTGCGTTTAAAGAAATATGCGAAATATCTTCTAATTTTTTCTTATTGGAGAGCAAATCCTTAAGATATTTTGCATATTTCGGCATTTAAGAGATAGCCTCGCATAAGGGTACATTAATATGAATTTGCTTTAAAACGTCTAAAAACTTTTTATAATTTTTTTCGGCGCAATCGCTTTTAAACTTAAACGGATACAGAATATTAGAAGTAGAAGCGCGCGGAGCTAATGTAGCGGGCAAATTAGAAGGTAAATTAAGAGTAGGAGGAGGAGGGGAGGAAGTTACCTTGGGTTCGTCCTGTTTTGAAGTCACCTCCTTCCCGCTTCTGAGTGTAATTGCGTTCGCGCTCTCCTTTGGATTTTTCTCCGTATTCCCCGGTAGTGCTCCTTGCTGACGCTCGGAAATCATCCTTGCGAGCTGGCCCACTTGGTTCTCTAGATTTTTGATCGATCCGGTAAGATTCCGGATGTTCGTTTCATTTGTAGCAACATATTTTGCAAAAACCTCTTCAAGCGGAGAGAGCTTTTGCTGTTGCGGTGGAAAACTGGGTGGATTACAATTTTGAGAAATTAAATTTAGAGGCGGAGTTAAGTTAAGAAGTTGATTGGGGGGGGGGGGGGGGGGGGGTTGATTTAGATTCATAGGACGCTGAGCATTTCCTTGGTTGCTCCATGAGAAATTCGGATAATTCCTATAACCCGCATTGTAAGTATTATTATACGGAGCGGTGTTGGGGTTATAGGAAGGCCGAGGCGGATTTCCCATGTAGTCAACCTGTTCCTCAATTAAAACGTTATTTTCCCAAGGAGGAGTGGCGGAGGAAGCAGACATCTCCGCCACTTGCTTTGTTAAGCGCTCAACTTGTAAAGCCAATTTTGTGTTTGCGTCGATTTCAAAAATTCCGGCTGGCTTGTTAGGCCTCGCTCGGGGCATGTTCCATTGGTATGCATTCATGGACATCTCTTCGAAAAGCTCCTCAGCGGCGTTCGGGGTTTTGTTATTTAATGTCCCCCCGGCGGCCGCATCAATCATTTGTCTCGTTGAGAGATTTAAGCCATTATAAAAAATTTGCACTTGTTGCCAAGTGGGATGTGCGTGGTGAGGGAATCTACGCAAAAGCTCCTTGAAGCCCTCCCATGTGTCATAGAGAGTCTCCGAGTCGATTTGCATAAATGACGCAATATCCGTGCACAATTTAGCGGTCTTTGAAGGCGGGAAATATTTATTGAGAAATTTTTCCGCCATTTCGGCCCATGTAGTGATGGACCCCCTAGGTAGGGAGCCCAGCCACTGCTTGGCCTTAAACCGCAAAGGAAAAGGAAAAAGACGCAATCGAATGGCATCATCGGTGACGCCATTGATTTTAAAAGTATCACAAATTTCAAGAAAGTAAGAAATATGCGAATTTGGATCTTCGTCCGGTTGACCATTGAAGGTCACCGATTGTTGCACCATTTGTATGATGCTGGACTTGATCTCAAAATTTTTGTTCGCCAACGTGGGGCGAACAATACTCGATTGTGTGCCTTCCAAATTCGGTCGCGCATAATAAGACATGGTCTGTTGCGCGTCCTCATTAGGATTTGGCTCGTAAAGATTAGGAGGATTAAGATTATGATCCATATTCGCTGTGTTAGTGTCCCCGGTTGACTCTTCGAATTCTACTTGATTTTCCTGATCACGAGAACGGCGGTGCCTCAAAAAGGTTCGCTCGATCTCTGGATCAAAAGAAATAATCGAAGTGCTACCTCGGGTCATACACTAAAAAGAGAAGAAAGGAAGAGGAAAAACTAATTTTTTTCTTTTTGAAAGTTAGAAAAAACAAAATAAAATATAAAGAAGCATGATAAAATTAATAGCTATCCTCTTTTCAAAATATTTACGCAAAGTCCCCGGCAACGGCGCCAAAAACTTGATATAGAAATTACGTGTTTTGAAATTAAGCGAAGGTTTGAAGATTTTCTCCAAAACTATATCCGATTAAGGCAAATGTACATTATCGTCTATAGTATAGGATATTTAGAAATACCAAGGTTGTATTCCACGGGGCACGTTGATTACTTCTACTTCGAGGAAAATCACCATTATCTTATCGAACGATTTTTGAGGGTTGTTTTACTTAACTAAAAAAGACAAATTGCAAGCTAAATGAAAAGATTAAACAATTGCATGAAAGGAAAGAAAAATTAACATTGCATAAAAGAGAAATTACTAAGGAGAGAAAAATTAACATTGCATGAAAAAGAAATAACTAAGGAGAAAGAGAACATGAAAGAGAGCAAACTTATTTTTATTGAAAACCAAAACTATTACAAGCTTAAAAAGAGATTACAAAACTAGGAAATTAAGGTTACAAGCTTTAATTAACTAGTGCATGAAAGAAATAAAAACTAGTACATTACATGAAAAAGAGAACATGAAAGCTTAAGGAAAAACATGAACATGAAAAACTCACAAACAGCTCTAGCAGCACCTCCCCATCTCCAAAATTCTGAACCCTGGACTCAAGGAGAGCCTCTGAATATATAGCAAAAATTTCAAGTTACACGTCCTCGGTCGCGGGCGTGACCTAGGGCGTGTAAACATTACTGACATCGGATCTGACAGTGGCGTGGACTTTGCATGACGGCGGGAGACATTCGGACATTACACGCCCGTGTAACATGGGTCACGGGCGTGACTTGAGTCAACTTCATTAAATGCAGCATGGGCTGGCTTGCGGCTCGGCGGCGTGCAGGGATCACGTGGGAAAGTCACGGGCGTGACATTTCGGGTCACGGGGGTGTACCTGGGCCGCTTCAATCAATGCAGTGTGGGCTTGAATTCGGCGCGGCAGGGAGCAGGGAGCAGGGATCACGCGGGAAGTCACAGGCGTGACTTGGGTCAACTCCTCGACATCATCTCCACGTCTCGACGGCAGCCCGCTGGGAAGATTCTATGTTTACACGCCCTTGGTCACGGGCGTGACTTTGGGTCACGGGCGTGACCTGGGGCGTGACTTGCAGTGCGGCGGTGGATTCGTCGAACTTAGCTCGGTTTTCGTCAAACGCAGATCTTTAGGTTACACGCCCTTGGTCACGGGCGTGACTGAGGGCGTGTACTATGGAATTTGTCCGAAAATACCAGAAAATCTGCAAAACAAAAGTAAAACTACATTTAGAATAGAAATTATAAAAGAAGTGATTTTAAACTAAAATATAAATAATATTTGCAATTTTAAATTAAAACTAAACTAAATACTATAATTAAAATAAGCATAAATACTACTCATCAGGGACCTCGAGGAAACCTTTGGGACTTTGAGAAAATTTAAAATGAAGCTTAACCCCTTAAAGTGTGTCTTCGGGGCCAGCCGAGGGAAATTTTTCGGACATTTACTCACCCCCCTGGGGGTGGAGCCTAACTCGGACAAGGTGAGGGCGATCCTCGAGTTGGGATCTCCAAGGAATGCGAAGGAGGTTCAACGTCTGACAGGGAAGCTAGCCTGGTTAAGTAGGTTCCTTTCCAAGGCGGGAGAAAAATGTTCTTCTTTTTTCAGGGTATTGAGGGGTAACCAGAAATTCGAGTGGACCCCTGAGTGCGAGAAAGCTTTTCAAGCACTAAAGTAACAACTTACCCGGGCCCCGCTGCTGCAAGGTCCAAGACAGGGGGAGGACCTATATCTGTACTTAGGGGTGGGGTCGGAAGCGGTCAGCTCGGTGTTGGTTCGAGAAGAAGGGAAGAAATAGCTCCCAATCTACTATGTTAGCAGGGTGTTGAGGAAGGTCGAGCTCAGATACCCTATCTTGGAGAAGTTAGCATTTACCCTGGTTGTGTCGGCTAGAAAGCTTCGGCCCTACTTCCAGGCACACTCAATCAAAGTAGTGACCGACCACCCCCTTCGCGGCATCATGGAGGGGGTGGAGCACTCCGGGAGATTGGCCAAGTGGTCAGTAGAGCTGAGTGAGTTCAATATCTCCTACGTGCCCAGGGTGTCCATAAAGGCGCAACCGGTGGCGGATTTCATGGCTGATTACGTGACTGAGTTGGAAGAGTCTGAACTACCCCACCCAGTGGCCTGGAAGATGCTGGTTGATGGCGCGTCAGGAAAGCACTCCTTCGGGGGAGGGGTGGTATTGGTAAGTCCTCAGGGCACTGGGAGAGAGCAAGCCATTAATGTTCATTTCCCCCTCACCAACAACCGGGCTGAGTATGAGGCCGTGATAGCAGGCCTCCGCCTAGCATGGGAGTTGGGAGTGAAGGACGTGGAGGTCTCAACGGACTCCATGGTAGTGGCTTGTCAGATCAAGGGGGAGTTCGAGGTCAAAGAGCTGACTCTCCAATGGTACCTGGAGAAGGTCAAGGGGGTCGTTGGGCAATTTCGCACTTTCTCCATCAAGCACGTCCCAAGAGAGGAGAGCACCCAGGCGGACCTCCTTGCCAAGTTCGGTCCCCGGGCAGGGGGGACAGTGTCGGAACTCTTCCAGCCTTCTATTGAGTAGGGAGAGCTGATGGAGGTGGATCGGCGGGAGACTTGGATGGATCCCTTCATCACTTATTTGACGTCAGGAAAGTTCCCAGAGGAGGGTGTAGACAAGCGGCGGCTCAGGTACAAATCGGCATACTACTCCTTACATGCAGGGTTGCTATACTGCAAAACTCTCTCGGGGCTCCTAGCCCATTGTGTCTCGGAGGAGGAAACCCCGAGCGTCCTGGAGGAGATTCACTCGGGGAAGTGCGACAGTCACTCGGGTGGCAGGACCCTGGAGGGAAGAGTACTAAGGCAGGGCTACTTCTGCCCCACCCTCAGCAAGGACGCGACGGAGTTTTTTAAGAGGTGCTCCAAGTGCCAGCTCTACGCCCCCCTCCAACTCCTTCCAGCTCAAAGGATCCGGACCATCACAGCTCCGTGGCCCTTCGCTATATGGGGCTTGGACCTAGTAGGTCCTTTCCTACAAGCTAGAGGCCAAAGGAGATTCCTATTGGTAATGATTGACTATTTCTCCCAGTGGTAGAAGTGAAAGCCCTGGCCAAGGAAACATCTCAGGTGGTGAGAAATATTGTATGGGGCGAGATAATTTGCAGGCACGGGCTGCCATTTGGCATTGTGACAGACAACGGACCCCAATTCGCCAGCGAAGTTTGTTAGTTTTTGCACCTAACTCGGCATAGACCTCAGGTTCGCGTCAGTCCACCACCCAAGGAGCAACGGTTAGGTAGAAGCTGCGAACAAGATAATTGTCAACCTGCTGAAGATGAAGGCGGAGAATCTCAGAGGCAATTGGGTGGAGTAGCTGCCCTCAGTCCTGTGGGCCTTGAGGACTACTCCAAACACGGCCACAGGGGAGACCCCTTCAAACTATCTCACGGGTCTGAGGCCGTCCTCCCAATAGAATTCGAAGTAAACACCCACAGGGTGACCACCGCAGGCGAGGGAGATGAAGAATGGCTAACGGAGAATGATGCAGAGCAAAGGTTGTCTCTGGATCTGGTAGAAGAGCTCTGAGACCTCGCTACTATCGGACAGGAGGAAGTCAAGAGGCGGATGGACCGATACTTCGATCAGCATATCAGAGTAAAACAATTCGGGAAAGGAGACCTGGTCCTAAAGAAGGTAGATGTGGCGGGGAGAGCAGCCGTTGTAGGTAAGTTAGAGCCCAATTGGGAAGGGCCCTACATTGTATGCGAAGTGCTCAAGTCAGGGGGGGTACCACCTCCAGGATGTAGAAGGGGTATCTCTCGGCCGAGCCAGGAGTGGGGATGCTTTGAAGAGATTTTACCCTTAGCAAACTTTTGTAACTGACTTTTCTATGTTTCCTCCTCAATGAATATATTTTGAAGTAATTCTTCAGTAGGTTACAAGTCCTTTGGTGCTCGAATGCCCCAGATCGATTCCGCTGCCGGGCTCTCATAGACGGTGGGTCATGTTGATCTCTGGAGAGGCTGGCAAGGTTACAAGCCCTTTGGAGCTGGAATGCCCCAGATCGATTCCGCTGCCGGGATCTCATAGACGGCGGGTCAGGTTGATCTCTGGAGAGGCTGGCAAGGTTACAAGCCCTTTGGTGCTGGAATGCCCCAGATTGATTCCGCTGTCGGGCTCTCATAGATGGTGGGTCAGGTTGGTCTATGGAGAGGCTGGCAAGGTTACAAGTCCTTTAGTGTTGGAATGCCCCAGATCGATTCCGTTGTCGGGCTCTCATAGACGGTGGGTCAAGTTGATCTCTGGAGAGGTTGGCAAGGTTACAAGTCCTTTGGAGGTGGAATGCACCAGATCGATTCTGCTGTCGGGCTCTCATAGACGGTGGGTCAGGTTGATCTCTGGAGAGGCTGGCAAGGTTACAAGTCCTTTGGTGCTGGAATGCCCCAGATCGATTCTGCTATCGGTCTCTCATAGACGGTGGGTCAGGTTGATCTCTGGAGAGGCTGGCAAGGTTACAAGCCCTTTGGAGCTGGATTGCCCTAGATCAATTCCGCTGTCGGGCTATCATAGACGGCGGCTCAGGTTGATCTCTGGAGAGGCTGGCAAGGTTACAAGCCCTTTGGTGCTGGAATGCCCCAGATCAATTCCGCTGCCGGGCTCTCATAGACGGTGGGTCAGGTTGATCTCTGGAGAGACTGGCAAGGTTACAAGTCCTTTGGTGCTGGAATGCCCCAGATCGATTCCGCTGTCGGGCTCTCATAGAAGGTGGGTCAGGTTGATCTCTGGAGAGGTTGGCAAGGTTACAAGTCCTTTGGTGCCGGAATGCCCCAGATCGATTCCGCTGTCGGGCTCTCATAGACAGTGGGTCAGGTTGATCTCTGGAGAGGCTGGCAAGGTTATAAGTCCTTTGGTGTTGGAATGCCCCCGATCGATTCTGCTGTCGGGCTCTCATAGACGGTGGGTCAGGATGATCTAGGAAGGGGATGGAAGGTAAGTTGCCCCTAGAAGGGGACTTGGCTCACAAATTACCTTAAGGCCCAGGCGAGGCGAGACCAGGAGTCCGTTAGCATAAGAGAACAGGTCGCGAAAGAGCGACTGAGCCTGTTGTTGGCGAGGCGTGCTAAGACCGGCCCGAGCTCGCAAATTTACTAGTAAATTTTAGTGGTGTGAGTAAAAACGGCAAATCAGAGAGGGCTCGCCGCCGCGGCAACCCACGAGCAACAAGGGAAGCTCGCGAGAAGCGAGAGCAAGCGGGGCGAGGAAATATTGATCCCGCTCGCAATGTTTCCTTGCAAGGTATGGTCTAAGCAACGATGGGGTCCTAAAGTGAAACAGCCTTATCTCGCCGCGGAAGAGAAAAGCGCAAGAACGACCCAGATACGACACCAAGATGGGGGAATTATTAAGCGAAGAGATGTGAACGCGAGTGCCAAATGAAAAAGTTACGACGCGAGCGCAAG
Source organism: Dactylorhiza incarnata (assembly GCA_033032865.1). NCBI lineage: Eukaryota > Viridiplantae > Streptophyta > Magnoliopsida > Asparagales > Orchidaceae > Dactylorhiza > Dactylorhiza incarnata. The sequence goes on from JAWHQI010000080.1 coordinate 6,723,296, forward strand.
GAGAGCAGAAGTACAAAACATTGGAACCACGTGAGCATAAAACGTGCGGGCTCGAGCAAAAAATAAAAAAGAAGTTACACTTGAAAGATAGACAAAATATTTCCTTCATGACTCAAGGATGTTTACAGTTAACAACGAGCTCGTCGGTCAAAAATAAAAGTCTTTACATTTGGCAAAAAATAAAAACATCAGAGCTGCCCGTCGGAGAATCCTTTAGTCGCTCTTGCGATCTTCCGCCTTAGTATCCGGCGCGAACAGATCAAGGACGACGTCCTCGACGGTGAGCTCCATCGCGTCAGAGACGATCATACCCGCTCCTTTGAGGGTGTCGAAGACGAGTTCAGCGATCCCTATCGAGTTCTCGCGGGCTGCCTCTTTTTCACTCTGCGACTGGCCTCGAGCCCCAGATCGCGAAGGGGGCGGGGGGAGCACCGCCAGGGTCAGATCGCGAACCTGGGCCTTGAGGAAAGTATTCTCCACCTCCAGGTCGGAGATCCTCACGGTTAACTTGCTCACGGACTCGACATCCTGTAGAAAGGAAGTTAGCAAAGGCAAAGCGAAGCGAAACAGAACAAAACTTTTGCAAGCATTGCTTACCAGGCCGCCCTGAAGGCTGGCGAGGAGGCCCTCAGAGAAAGCCTCCTTCCCCTTAAGATCTGCGACCTCATCCGCGGACTTCCGGAGCTCAACGTTGAGCTCCCTGATTTCCCTGTCCGCGGTGAAGTACCGGCGGCCCACCATGTGGGTAAGCTCCATAGCCCGGAACTGGGCTCGCATGGCTTCATAAACGAGCCCTTTCGGCGTGAAGGACTGGAAGAGGGAGGCGTCCTCATGACCATAGAGCCCAAAGGCGAGGGCGAACGCTTCGCCTCCGATGTTGTCACTCTCCACCCAGGACGGGAGGAGGGAGGAGCAGACAATCTTATTCTTCTCGGGGTCCCATGCGAGCAACGACTCGCCAACTGCATCCGGGAGCTTCATGCCGAGCCCAAAGTTCTTGTGGCTCGTCGGCTTAGACTTGTCGGACGCTTCTTCAGGCTCGCCACCCTCCAAGGCGGGCTCCTGACTCGCCAGCGGGGAAAGAGGGGGCTCAGATTCTGATAGATCGACAATGTTTTTCTCCTTAATAGCAAAGGGGGCCTTCTTGGCCTTCTTCGCCTGTCCCTGTGAGGCGGGCCGGCTTGGAGGGCGAGAGCGCTTCTTTCCTGACGAAGAGCTCGGGAGGTCGCAAAACGCCTCAGCGGCCGCGCTCGCGAGTGGGCCAGTGGCGAGAGAGGAGGAAGGCGCGTGTGGAGGGTTGAGCGGAAGGTCCCGCTCCCCTGCAACGGTGACTAAGGACATTAGCTAACAAAAAAGGGGAGGAGAAGAATAAGGAAATTTGCGAGTACGAGTCAGACCTTCCCCCTGGGGGACAGGCATCAGCGAGTCCACCCGCTGCCGGAGGTAGACAACCTCGAAGTTCTTCCCCTGAAGGTATTGATATAACTTCGCGTCATCGCCCCTAGTGTTGCGGGAGGGCAGAAAGTGGGCTCGTCTCGCTGGAGGGGGGTGTAAGAGAGGTTGTCGAAGGGACACTTCATCAGGACGTACTTCTGCGTCCAATAGTGGGATTTGTTGACGGTTTCGCAGAGGGTGGCGTGTTGGCTCGCGAAATGAGTCGTCCCATCCTTGTATGCGCGGAATGAGAACACCTTGCGGAAGACGAGTAGACTAAACTCAATCTTCTCATCTCGCAAGTAGCTGGCGAACGCGACCATGACGGCGATTGATGAGTCCCAATTATATACACATTTATGGACTCATCTGGGCCGATTTTCTAGTCTATGCACTTCACTTTAGACATTTTTTCACTTATATTTGATTCTCCATGCTAAGTGCACCTTTAGGCCCGTTTTGGTGTTATTTCTTGTTTATCTTCATTATTAGTTTTCATGCATGGTTAAGTGTCACTTTTAGTGGTTTGATTAGTGTTGTATGCTGGAGCAGGAGTCGTGCAGGTGTTCCCGGTACAAATCTGTACAGGAACACTGCGCACGATCACTGGTTCTACTGCGCACGACCACTGGTCGTGCGCCACTGATCGTGTGCACTTAACCCCTGAAAACTGAGTTCTGTTTCCCCTTATCGCACGACCACTTACGATAGCGCGCACGATCATTGGTCGTGCGTCACTGGTCGTGCGAACATTGTATTTTATAATTTTCTTTCCTTTCAGGCTCCGTCCAGGCAGGCGCACGATCACAGGATGATAGTGCGCACGACCACTGGTCGTGCGCCAATGATCGTGCGCACTGTTTATTCCAGCGCCTATAAATGCTCCTGCTCGCGAATTAGGTCGGGATCCTCGCCGTTTTTCCGCCCAGCTCCGCCATTTTCGCCCCTTCCGCAGGTTTTTCGCCCCATCCATCGCCGCCCACCATATGGAGGTGCTCCGGGCTTGTTCTTCACGCCAACCTTGAGCCGGAGCTTCCTCTCGGCCTCCTCCTTCATCCTAGCGCTCCAAGGGAAGACCTAGCCGTCATCACCATCAAGCAAGAGGAAGTTTGCAACCTCTACCGGATCGTGACACGAAGAAGACGGGCTCATTGGAGAGTAGTGACAGCTCTCTTTACCCCGGACGTAGTTGCGGACCGAGCTTGGACGCGGATTGACAACCCGGCGATTCCAACCGTGAATCTACAACGAGACTTCGGATTCGGTCGATTTCTTGCCTTATTCTTCTCTTATTGATGTGTGTATGTAGTTAGATCTATGTATTAAGATGAAGTTGCACTTAAACTAGTTTGTATTTCTATATATTTCATGTCTATGTGAAATGTTTGTTGTTTGAGTTGCTTGAGGTGCGCCCCATTCCATCCTCCATCCCGCCGTCACGTCCGATGCCGCACTAGCAATTGCTAGTGGCGTGCTTGTCGACGAGGTGCTTGTGACCCTCATCCGTATGCCTACTCTTCCATCCGCCTAGCGAAGCGTGGCATCGCGGCCCGTGTATTCCATCCCGCCTAACGAAGCAGCGCGCTCAAGGCTTGCATAGTTCGATCCGTTTGCCTACTCGTCCATCCGCCCTTGCGACGCAGCGCGCTCAAGGCCTGCCTAGTCTCCATCCCGCCAAGCGAAGCATTGCATAGCGGCATTGCATAGGAGTAGTTATAGTATTTTCTCTTTATTTTCACAATCCAAAACCCCGTTTCCGCATCCATCCGCTCGAAAGGACTTCAATCTCAAGTCCTTCCTCGATAATCAACTCCACCTTACTGTGTTCCTTTAGAGATCGATACTTGGGGATTCATTCCCATTTTATATTACTTGAACGGTCGGTACACTGCCGTTTCGTGCCGCAGTCGAGCTACCGCCTATAGCGGTGTGCGAGATTTGCGCCATCAGCGATCGCGTTCGGCGTCAGTTGGCTGAGCAGTATACCGAAGTACTTGAATACCTGGAAGAGTCCTTAAGGGTTAGAACGCCTTTGCGAGGCGAGCCCAAAAACACTAATAATAATATTCTTCGCTAGGCGAGCTAGAAAGATGTACCTGGCGCACTTCAGGCCATATCGGGAGTCGCAACCCATTCTCAAAGTGAGCAATGGGGATGGCAAGCTCGTCGGCGGGGGGATCATTGATGGTATCTCTATCGGTGGGGCAGCGAGACACGAACCCAGGGTGCATGTATCGGTCCACTGTGGCTAAATATTCTTCTTTTGTGAGGTTGGCGCAGAAGAAGGGGCCCTCGGGAAAGGCCCCAGCACACTTGCCTCGCCCCTCTGTCTCTATGTCTGCGTCCATGGCGTCGAAGGGCTGCGAGTCAAAGAATTTGCGAGAGCGAGCTAGGGTTAGCGAGAGAGTTAGAAGAGAGGAAACGCGAAGGAAGAATAGTAAATGCGGTGGTTGGAAGGTAAAGAGGCAGACTATTTATAGAAATGAAAGGAGCGGGAAGAATACGAAGCGCCGGTGGCTGCAGATAGCGGATGCATGCGGTATTTTTCCTCCTCCCGGGGCCCTATCTTCTCCTAACAAGTTGGCGTCTCGCTAAGAGCCCACCCATTAATCATCGGCGAGCTAGGGCTAGATAAAGAAATAAAGTGAAACGCGAGAGCGGGTCACGACAACGAGCGATAAAAGTATAATAATTGGTGGAAATATTCAATAAGTAAGCGAGCCAGACATAGCGAAAGAAAAGATAATAAAAACGGAAAGCATGGGCTCGCAGGAGAGTCAAAAATATCATTATTACAGACTATTGAATTGTTTGCGACCCCTCCCTACGAAGGGGAGGGGAAGTAAAAATAAAATGCAAATTGCGAAGAAAGAGATTTTAATAGCGCAACCACTTCCAGCGGCCGCGACCCCGCACACCAGAGCAGGGGGGGATTCGTGGGTAGTGATACTTGCAAAGCGACTGGCCCGCTTGGATCATCAGTCGCGCGTAATCTTCTATCCGAGCAATGTACACCCCGGGGGAGGTCACCTCGCCATGATCGATCGGCCGCACCTCGGCGAGGATGCGCGCGTTTGCATCCTCCATCGCAACAAATCTTTCCTCATACGCGAGCCGATCCTGCCGATTTTGGTCGTGCAAATCCTACAGCAGGGAGGTATGCTTCTGGAATATCTCGGTGACTCGCCTCTTCATTTGCTTTGGATTACCGGGGTCCCCCAGAAAAGACGCGACCTGACTCGGCGAGGGGGTGGCGAAATCTCCAACGCGCCAGGATCTGACTCGGTGGGCGGGGTCAAGGGATCACCTGCGAGGCAGAAATCAACAAGGAGGTAGAATACGACACCCTATAGAGACGGTCTAACCTAATGGAGAAAGTTGGGTACTAGGTCACTGGCGAGAGGTGCCCGGCCGACCCTGGAACGCTTCGACGATGGCAGGGGTGACGACTTTTCCCTGCCCGGGAGGGAACGCGGTTTTTGCAGCAAGTCCGGGCTCGGGAAGTAATGTACCTCCGGGGCTCCTTAGTCCCAGAGTGCCAAACCCGGGAGTGATGATAGTCTGATTCGGTAGGGCCGGCGAGTCCGAGGGAGGAGGAATCCGGTCCTCCAAATTTGCGACATCATACGCTGCATAGAAAAGAAAAACTGAGCGAGTAAGAAAATACGTCTCTTAGGAAGGCGAGGAGAACTACTCACCCAGTGGCGGAGGCGGGTCCTGCAGGTCGGCGACCCCCACATCCGCGAGAAGAATATTGGCCCTGGCAGGGGTAGGAATGTTGGTCTCCGTAATTGATTTCCCCAGGGTATTCTCTCCCGGGGAAGCATTCTGCGAATGAAGAAGCAAGATCAGAGGGGAAGGGAATTAAATCGGCGAACCTGACAGTAGTACCTACGAGGTGAGCTCGTCAGAAGGGGATGGAGGTGAAAATGGGGACCTATCCTCGCCAGGAGAGCGCCGGACGGTCTTTGCCATTTTGACGGGAGGTGGAGGTGGCGCACGCTGCGGAGAAGCAAGAGAAGAAAGAGGGAAGAAAAGCTTGTGCACCAGCCAGGAAGAATGATATTTATAGCAGGGGGCATGTGAAAGACTTTAATTAAGGGTAGCTAATCACCTAGAGGGGGGGTGAATAGGTTATTTAAAAACTATTGGGCTGCGTTCGTTTCGCGGGTTTTATACGGAGGGTTTTGGTTTTGGTCAAAAACCAAAATTTTGTAGGTTTTGGTTTTGGTCAAAAACAAAATTTTTTGTTCGTTTGCACCCATGGTTTTGTATGAAGATTTTGAAAAATAAATTTTGAAAATAAATTTGCGAATAATCATTACTAGGGTCTAAAGCATAATCATTACTAGAGTCCAAAATAAATTTGTCTTTACATGAAGGAAAACCCACCAAATTTGGTAGGTTTTGGGCGTAGGCAGATTTCTAAAGCTTCAAAACCTATGGGTTTTGGGCAAAAGCCAATCACGTCCATAAAAAGGTCCAAACGAACAGCATAATTGGTTTTGCTTCAAAACCTTTCTCCCAAAACCGATAGGATCAATTCCATCCTCTAAACACACGAAACGAACACAAATATTGGTTTTGATATACCCAAAACCAATTCCTTCCTCTCAAAACCCGCGAAACGAACGGAGCCTTGCAGTTCTTGAACATAACCAAGATAAAACTGATCAGAGCTTTCAAGAAATAAGAACACACACAGAAAAAGACACACATATTTTTATAGTGGTTCCCCTTATCTTGGGTAATCCACTTTCCCCCTTCTCCCCTTCTAGCAGTGTGCTAGATAGAGTTTATAGCTACTCCAGATCTCAGACCACAAACAGGTCTTACAGCTCAGATCACAACAGATCTTACAGTCTCAGATCTCACAGATCTTACTAACTCAGATCACACAGATCCTACCTCAGCCTTTATAACTAGGCCTACAGCTCAGATTCACCCCTGAATCCTACAACTCAGATCACACCTGATCTTACAACTCAGATCCTTGATAGATCCTACACTCAGATCTGACAACTCAGATCCTACAGGAATTTAAAAAGAGAATAACAAATACTTAGTCTCATATTTCAGATTGTTGAGACTTCTTGATCTGCCTGAATGATCAGACATGAATCTTCAATAGAACAGCAGCAGCAAATGATCTTCTTGATTCGACAGGCTGTGATGACTGTTCTTCTTCTTAGGAAGACAGATTCTTCCTTCTTGATCTTCTTCTTTCAGAAAGAAGTATCAGCACCAGATTGCTGAATGAAATCTTCAATTTAGATTGGTTCTGAAAGGGAAGACGACTTCTCCAGATTCTTTCTCAAACTTTCTCTCAAACTGATGGAGACGATAATGGCTTTCGTAAAGATATGAAAAACTAACTCAACTTCACTACTTAACCCATAGGTCATGCCTTCTATTTATAGCCCGCCATCTGCAACGTCTGTTACGCTCCTCCATGTCAGCACGACGTTAAGTCTTCAACGGTCTTCAATGTCTTCAATGGAAATAAAGGCTCAGCAAGCTGTAGAAGGAATTCCTCAGTTTAGAGTATTTGTAGAAGAAGCGTTGAGCACTGAGCATCTCTGTCGACGCTTTTTCAATTAGGCGTCGAGCGATATTTAGACACTCGACGCATACTCCTTAGACTGAAGCTCTCGACTCCTCCTTCTCAGGCGTTGAGCAATCATCACTTAGTCGACGCTTTTTATCTGAAGAAGTCGAGCAACGTACAGGGGCTCGACGCTTCTTAACTATGCCTTCATATCTCGACACTTCTGGTTGTCGCTGAGCTGACTGAAGTTAAGTCGACACTTCTCTTTCCAAGGCGTCGAGCGATATAACTTGGCTCGACGCTTCCAAACTTGGTCTCAGAACTTCAGCGGCGACCTTGTCTATTTGAGTAGTAGACATGAGTCAAAGCTTCTGGGTCACAGGCGTCGAGCGATGTATGATGTCTCGACGCTTGTGAACTTGAATGGATTCCATGAACTTTTTGCCTGACCTGATCTCCTGCACATTGATTCTAGAGAGTATATCAAATACATTCTGAGATATATCTTAGACTTAGGAATAGACTTCTCCAAATCTAAGACATTGTGGGCAATGATCCCAATAGCATGGGGCCCCACCAAAAGATTCTTGCCACGTCATCAAGGGGTAGGCTAATACCAAGGGTTGTATGATTCTTCGCGAGCCTTGGTAGCCTGACGAAGAGCTGGGATTGTGTACAACCCCAGTATTCGCCTTGAGGTAAACAGAGACTGAGGAGAACAGCGAGCCAGGGGCAAAAGCCCTCCCGCAGGAGGCGAGAGAGCAAGGCTCTCGATGGGTAATCGCGGGAAGCAGGCGAGTCAGATCCTCGCGGGCCACACCCGCGGCCTCATAGGCGAGCCGGCTTCTTTCTGAGTCTCAGTGTTCGACGAACTCTATTCTACGCTCGACGAAATCAATTCGACGAACATCCATTCTCGGTTTGACGAACTTGCTTCTTAGTTCGACGAACGCCATGCTTCAGCCTCGGCGAAATCATCTCAGCGGCTGGGCTGGGAGGGCCGGCCATCTCAGCGGTTGTTTTTATCCCATCCCAGCGGACCCGCTGAGACAAGCAATTGTCTCAGCGTGTTCGGGCACCTTCTCAGCAGCTCCCGGCCCTGTCTCAGCGGGAGAGCTCGCAGGAGGAAGCGCGATACCTGTGAAAGACTTTATTTAAGGGTAGCTAATCACCTAGAGGGGGGGGGGGGGTGAATAGGTTATTTTAAAATCTATTTGCAATTCTTGATTAAAACCTAAATGAATGATCAGAGCTTTCAAGAAAATAAACATAAACACAAACACACAGAATTTTATAGTGGTTCCCCTTATCTTGGGTAATCCACTTTCCCCCTTCTCCCCTCTAGCAGTGTGCTAGATAGGGTTTATATCTCCTCCAGATCTCAGACCACCAAACAGGTCTTACAGCTCAGATCTCAATAGATCCTACAGTCTCATAACTCAACAGATCTTACCCTCTCAGATCTCAGCAGATCTTACAAACTCAGATCTCAACAGATCCTACCTCAGTCTTTATAACAATAGGCTTACACTCAGATTCACCCCTGAATCTTACAACTCAGATCACTCCTGATCCTACACCTCAGATCCTTGAAAGATACTACACTCAGATCTGACAACTCAGATCCTACAGAATTTGAAAGAAGTAGAAACAATACTTAGACTCAGATTCACCAATGTATTGAGTCTTCTTGATCTATCTGAATGATTAGATAGAAAACTTCAGCAGAACAGCATCAGCAAAATGATCTTCTTGATTTGCACAGGCTGGAATGATTGTTCTTCTTTAGGAAGACAGATTCTTCCTTCTTAACCTTCTCTCTTCAGAAAATAGTCTCAGCATCAGATTGCTAAGGAATTTCTTGTAGTGCGATTCTGAAAGAGGAGATGACTTCTTCAGATTCTTCCTCAGATTTTCTCTTGAACGACGGAGAAGATTATGGCTTTCAATAAGAGTGTTCTCATATTGAATCATAGGTTATGCTTTCTATTTATAGCCCGTCATCCGCGACATCTGACACGCTCCTCCACGTCAGCATGACATTAAGTCTTCAACGGTCTTTAATTGCTTCAGAACAGACAAAGACTCAGCTAACTGTAGATGAACTGTTATACATTTCTCAGCTCAGAGCTTTTCAGAAAAAGGCGTTGAGCACTGTGTATCTCTGTCGACGCTTTTTCTATAAGGTGTCGAGCGATGTATAGTGTCTCGACACTTTTAACTTTGCCTTCATATCTCGACTCTTTTTGATGGCGTTGAGCTAACTGAAGTTTAGTCGACACTTCTTATTCCACGGCGTCGAGCGATAGTCCTTGGCTCGATGCTTCTAAACTTGGTCTCAGATCTTCAGTGGCGACCTTGTCTTTTTGAGCAGCAGACATGGGTCGACGCTTCTGGGTCACAGGCGTCGAGCGATGTGTAGTGTCTCGACGCTTGTGAACTTAGATGAATTCCTTGAGCACTTTGCTTGACCTGATCTTCTGCACAATGATTCTAGAAAGTATATCAAATACATTCTGAGGTATATCTTTGACTTAGGAATGGACTTCTCCAAATCTAAGACATTGTGGACAATGGTCCCAACAATCTCCCCCTATTTGAAGAAGTCATAACCTCAGTCAATGATATATCCCTCTTTACAAAGATAATCAATGTTTTCTATACAGGTAATCAAAATATAATGAGTATAATACTGTACAACCCTGATATTCGCCGAGTATAGGCAAGAGGTAGAGGCAAGGGGGACGAGCGATGAGGGAGGAAGCCTCCCGCTTGCCCAGCCTACAAAAGGGAGCGAGAGGTGGACGGACAAGTCCCCACCCCCAAGGGGGGGAGCCCGGGCTGCTGCCCGGGGGCTCGCCCCCGCTCCCACCAAAGGGTGGGGGGGGCGAGCCCGGGCTGTTGCTCGGGGGCTCGCCCCCGCTCCCACCAAAGGGGGGGGGGGGGGGGGGGGGGGGGCGAGCCCGGGCTGCTGCCCGGGGGCTCTCCCCCGCTCCTAGCTAGGGGGGCGAGCCCGGGCTGCTGCCCAGGGGCTCGCCCCCGCTCCCAGCTAGGGGGGCGAGCCCAGGCTGCTGCCCAGGGGCACGCCCCCGCTCCCAGCTAGGGGGGGCGAGCCCGGGCTGCTGCCCAGGGGCTCTCCCCCGCTCCCAGCTAGGGGGGCGAGCCCGGGCTACTGCCCAGGGGCTCGCCCCTGCTCCCAGCTAGGGGGGCGAGCTCGGGCTGCTGCCCAGGGGCTCTCCCCCGCTCCCAGCTAGTGGGGCGAGCCCGGGCTGCTGCCCAGGGGCTCGCCCCCGCTCCCAGCTAGGGGGCGAGCCCGGGCTGCTGCCCAGGGGCTCGCCCCCGCTCCCAGCTAGGGGGGTGAGCCCGGGCTGCTGCCCAGGGGCTCGCCCCCGCTCCCAGCTAGGGGGACGAGCCCGGGCTACTGCCCAGGGGCTCGCCCCCGCTCCCAGCTAGGGGGCGAGCCCGGGCTGCTGCCCAGGGGCTCGCCCCCGCTCCCAGCTAGGGGGGCGAGCCCGGGCTGCTGCCCAGGGGCTCGCCCCCTCTCCCAGCTAGGGGGGCAAGCCCGGGCTGCTGCCCAGGGGCTCGCCCCCGCTCCCAGCTAGGGGGGCGAGCCCGGGCTACTGCCTAGGGGCTCGCCCCCGCTCCCAGCTAGGGGGGCGAGCCCGGGCTGCTGCCCAGGGGCTCGCCCCCGCTCCCAGCTAGGGGGCGAGCCCGGGCTGCTGCCCAGGGGCTCGCCCCCACTCCCAGCTAGGGGGGCGAGCCCGGGCTGCTGCCCAGGGGCTCGCCCCCGCTCTCAGCTAGGAGGGAGAGCCCGGGCTGCTGCCCAGGGGCTCGCCCCCGCTCCCAGCTAGGGGGGCGAGCCCGGGCTGCTGCCCAGGGGCTCGCCCCCGCTCCCAGCTAGGGGGGCGAGCCCGGGCTGCTGCCTCGCCCCCTCTCCCAGCAAGGGGGTGAGCCCGGGCCGCCGCCCGGTGATCTCGCCCCCGCCCCTAACATTAAGGGGCGAGAGGAGGAGAGGCGAGCCCCCCTCTCGCCCCCCCGCGTCCAAGGATGGGGAGAGCTTCTCTCGCCCCCACGCCCAGTAGGGGACGAGCCCAGGAGGGCATTCGATCTGCGTTTAGCGCCGTGGAATAGCGGGATTTGGCTATTCGCAGGCCAAGTCCGGGGTATTTTGGTAATTTCACTGACCGGTTTTTGGTTATTCGCAGCCTAACTTCAGAAATCCTATAAATAGGACCAAGGGGGCTCCATTTGGAGGCAGCTCAAGGTAGGCTAGCTCTCTCTCTCCCTCCCCAAGTCTCTCTAGTGGGTGAGGAGAGCCTCCAGTGGTGCCCAAGCTTAGTAGTGGCTTGGGAGGGGAAGTTCCTAAGGGCTTCCGGGTATGTGGCGAAACCTCCCAACTAAGCCCTTGGTCCAGTCCATAGTTCCTCAACCTTCCACCCAGATTTCTCCCTTGGGGGGAGTAAGGGTTGGTCGCCCCTCATCTCGGTGAGGGCCCCGAACTCCACAAGAGAACGAGAAATCGATTTCAACAAATACCTTATAAAATCAGATTACCAAAACATTCTAACAAAAGAAATTATCTCAGACATGATTTCTAATATGAGCACAAAATCACAAGCAGTTCAGAATAATACATGTCAAGATAAGGAAAGAATCACATCACAGGCATATATATGATAATAAAAGATAGTTTGCTCTGGGAGCTCATCAAGATTGTTCAAAGTTATATCAAATACATTTCTCTGATAATTCTTAATAAAGATTAAAATCCTAATGCTGTTCAGGTTCCTTGATCTCTATTCCTCTTTTGACTCTCTTGGAAAGGACTTCAGCAACCTCTTTTCTTCTCTTGAAATAGCCAAACGGCTTCGGAAAATATCTGATTGGCTCCTTATCACCTGCCTGAACTTTCCCAGCCAATTTGTCAGCTTTGAATTTTATCTTCAGCTCCTCCTGATCCCTGTGCTTCAACCACTCAGCTTCAGAGTACCATTTCCCTCTTTCTTCTGGATTACCTTTCACAGCTTCCCATGCTGCCAGAATCATTTCTCTTGAAGAGGGAGACCAATGTTCATAATCAACCCTTGATTGAACTTCTTCTCTGAACTTCCTTTTGCTAGATTCTACTTGTTCACTGGTAAAGTTCTCTCTCTTGCTTTTATCCTCAGGACTATATATTTTGGCAATTTGCTTTTGGATTTGTGTAAGAGATGCTGGCTTGGTCTCAGAAACTTGATCATTATTATAATCTATGGGAGGATAGCCAAAAGTTTGTCTTATAGAATTAGAGGTCCACGCAGCATGCTCAGAGCTGGCTTGAATCATTGAACTCTCCCCCTTTAGGACTTCTTCAACTATATGATCTATTATAATATTCTTCTGAAACCTAACTTGGCCATCCAGATGATATATTCCACTTTCAATGGTTTTCTTGACCTTAAGAAGATGGTCATCTATAGTATCTGTATTTAACTTTACTTGATCTTTTAGAATTGAGGAGCTCTCATCAATCTTGGCTAGTATAGCAGCATCTTGCTGTTGCAGCCTAGCTTCTATCTTAGTTGTACCTGTAAGAGTCTGTGCAACTTGTTCTTTGTACAACACTTGCATATTGTTGCTTAGAATTCCCTGATTCACTTGTACATCATCTACAGTCTTTGCAATACCTGCTTGTTTTTCTTTGATTTCCTTTGAAGTCTCCTTGATTACATCCAATTGTTCAGTTGTATAGTCCACAGAAGCACCAGCTCTTTTGAAAATTTTTATCATTTCCTTTCTCAGTGCATTCATTTGATGATTGACCTCAAATCTTACCAATTTCATCTGAAAATCTACCTCATTTTTCATTTTTGTATTATTTTCTTCAATATACTGTTCCAATAATCTTCTTTGATTATTGAGCAACACCTCCAGCTGAGGTAGGATTGGATTTAGATCCACATTGATTTCTCTTTCCATTCCATCACTTCTACTACTTTTCTCTCTGATGAAAAAGTCATCTCTCTGGCTCATATGTGAGCAAGAAGATTCTATCTTAATCACCTTCTCAGCCTCTTTCCTTGTGGCTTCAGGCTCTCCTTCCACATCCATAGCATCAACAGCAGGATTTTCTTGAGCAGGGACCTCAGGATGATACTCCCCCTTAATTAGTGCATTGGCTGAGTCAAAATTCTCAAGGGCAAGGATCTCATGCTGAGACTCCCCCTCAATGTCTGCATTGTTAATATCAGAAATGTCTGGAGCTGGGATCTCATCCCGAGCCTCCCCCTCAACTGTTGCCATGTTAAATTCAGTATTATCTTGAGCAGGGATCTCATCTGGAGTCTCCCCCTCATTCTGAGACTTCCCCTTATCTCTAGCAGGGGATTCAGGTTGACTTCCTCTCTCTTCCTCTTCTTTCTCATTCTCGATCATCTTTTCTTTATTGATCTTGTTAACCTCTTCCAGTATTGGATCAGTACCTATTGGTGTGTCAGGAATACTGTCCCTGGGTTTGTTCCCTTCTTCTTCTTCAGATGATGTGAGATTAGGATCATGGATTGGAGAGGATCTTGATTTTCTTTTGGATGATGATGAGCTTGAAGAGCTGGAAGAGATCTTCTTCTTCTTTTTCTTCTGAATTTTCTTCTGCTTGGGAGAATATTCTGTTGGTGGATGATTTGACAAAATCCTTTCCCATCTCTCTATCATTCTGATGTCCACTTTCTTCATATGATTTATCTTGGATCTATGTTTGTTATTTAAAGAATCTGGAATGACTTTTACTAAATATAGAGACAATATCCTACCCAAATTGGGTGTCTGGATACATTCAATCACTCTGTCAAACACCACCTTTCCCTAATCAGTTCTTAATGAATGAATAATCCTTGTCAGAGGAACAAACATTTTCCTGGAGATTTTATCATGGGACCCTGTCTTGCATAGTAGTCCCTTTCCAATCACATATGTCAGCAGTTTTCCTCTTGAATTCATCCCTTTCCTTAGTGTACTCCCAAAACTTTCATGTGATGTTTCTATCCCACACCAGACTTGGGCTAATCTAATCTGCTCAGAACTCACTTCTTCCTCTTCTTCATTACTTTTGAATCTTGGCAGTTCTAGTGCCTTTGCAAGTCTTGAAGGAGAAATCTTAATCTTCTTACCATTTACAGTAGTTTTCAGCTTAGAATTGGCGGTGTCTATTACTGTATTGGAGAAAAGTTCTAATACCTCTCGTTTCCAAATTAAAGTCGATTCTGATAAAATGAATTCTAGTCCTGCTTTGTAGATTAGCTCGATGGTTGACTTGATTTCCTCTGGTGCTGTTTGAAATCCATTGCAATGAGCTCGCCTCCTTCGTAAAGGTAATCATTGTTCTTGGGAGGCATTGTTGTTGTTGATTGTAGATTGAGAGTGTTGATGGAAAGATTTTCTAGGGCAGATAATTTCAAATTGAGAATTCTAGGGCATATGTACTGACGAAATGTCTTCCCTATTTATAGAATTTCTAGTTCAAGAAGATGAATAGCCGCGCGCCGGACTTATTTAACAAGATTGATCAAATGATTCAAATTTACCCTGTCGAGACGGCCTTGCTCGACGCCATTTATCTTCTCTCGACGCCAGGAATCTTCTCTCGACTCCAGGAATCTTCTCTCGACGCCAGGTATCCTTGCTCGACGTCAGATATAACTCCACTCACCTTTTAGGACTAAATTAATATTTTCATTTATTTATTTCATTTTCTGTACTTATTGAGAATTGTCATTTATTCTAACTTTATTCCATTTTTAGCATTCCTACTTCAATTTTGAAGTTATTGAATTTTGTTTCATCCAGGGGTTTAGTGAATATGTCAGCTACTTGTTTGTCTGTAGGAATATATTCAATTATGATGTCTCTATTTTCTACATGTTCTCTAATAAAGTGATATCTAATTTCTATGTGCTTTGTTCTGCTATGTGATACAGGATTATTAGTTGTAGCAATAGCACTAGTTGAATCATAATATAAAGGAGATTTACTTAGCTTGATTTTATAGTCTTGGAGTTGATGTTGAATAGAGGAGGCGAGGAGGGGGGGGGGCGGTTCGCCCCCCCCCCCCCCCCTCTCGCCCAGCTAGGAGGCGAGCAGGGGGAGGGGCGGTTCGCCCACCCCCCCCCCCCCCTCTCGCCCAGCTAGGAGGCGAGCAGGGGGAGGGGCGGTTCGCCCCCCCCCCCCCCCCCCCCCCCCCTCGCCCAGCTAGGAGGCGAGCAGGGGGAGGGGCGGTTCGCCCCCCCCCCCCTCTCGCCCAGCTAGGAGGTGAGCAGGGGGAGGGGCGGTTCGCCCCCCCCCCCCCCCCCTCTCGCCCGTCTAGGAGGCGATGGGGGGGAGGGACGGTTCGCCCCCCTCTCGCCCTACTTGGAGGCGAGGAGGGGGAGGGGCGGTTCGCCCCCCCCCCCCCCCCCCCCCCCCCCTCTCGCCCAGCTAGGAGGCGAGCAGGGGGAGGGGCGGTTCGCCCCCCCCCCCCCCCTCTCGCCCAGCTTGGAGGCTTCCCTTTCGCAGTCCAGTTTTGGCTATTCGCGGTCCAGTGATCTGCGTTTAGTGCTTCAGAACAGCGGGATTTGGCTATTCGCAGTCCAGATCCGAAAATCCTATAAATAGGACCAAGGGGCACCATTTGAGAGATCCGGTTTTTAGGCTAGCTCTCTCTCTCCCTCTCTCTCCCTCCCCAAATCTCTCCAGTGGGGTGAGGAGAGCTTCCAGTGGTGCCCAAGCTTAGTAGTGGCTTGGGAGGGGAAGTTCCTAAGGGGCTTCCGGGTAAGTGGCGGGACCTCCCCACTAAGCCCTTGGTCCAGTTCCTAGTTCCAACATCTTCAACCTAGAGCTCTCCCTTGTGAGGAGTAAGGATTGGTCGCCCCTCGGCTAGCTGAGGGCCCCGAACTCCACAGAGACTAAGTCTTGTTCGCAAGTTTCTGTTTCAACACATGGTGCGGTGAGCGTGGAGTGTGACTGATTCAAGAAACTCTTAAGATGAGCTCCATGGATGGAGGTGGAGGATCCGGCCCAGGTCGCTCGCAACCCCCGGTGGATGGAGCGACGTTGTAGATGTTTGAAAATTTCAGGCAAGAGATCCTGCAGACCTTGCAGCTAACTTTCGCCACGATAGGCGAAGGCATGAGAGGAGGTGGTCCGGAGGTCTCGCCCCAGCAAGTAGGTGAGAGCCCTCCAGGCCAGCAGCCCAGGAAGGAGGTACTAGTAGGGGCGAGTGGGGAGGTCCCAGACCCCCACTCGCCCAGCCCCAAGGGGGCGAGCGGGGAGGTCCCATACCCCCACTCGCCCAGCTAGTAGGGGGCGAGTGGGGAGGTCCCAGACCCCCACTCGCCTAGCCCCAAGGGGGCGAGCGGGGAGGTCCCATACCCCCACTCGCCCAGCCCCAAGGGGCGAGTGGGGAGGTCCCATACCCCCACTCGGCCAGCCCCAAGGGGGCGAGAGGGGAGGCGCCATGCCCCCACTCGCCCAGTCCCAAAGGGGGGTGAGCATCGGAAGCCCTTTTTGTGAGCTGATCCTCTCGGCCCCGGTTCCAGAGGGGTTCGTAAGGTTGGAGATGTCTCACTACTCCGGCACGGATGACCCCGTCTTGCACCTGCAGTGGTTTGAGGACATAGTCTCCATCAGGCCCATGACAGACGCTTTCAAGTGTCGACTCTTCGCGACAACTCTGAAGGAGAAGGCTAGAGATTGGTTCCACCAACTCCCTGCGGGATCCATCTATGCCTTCGAAGACTTGCGCCGAGTTTTCCTGCTACGCTTCTCGACGTCAAGGAAGAGGAAGAAAGATGCTGAGGCACTTTTCAAGATCAAACAAGAGCCAGAGGAGTCGCTGGCTCACTATCTGGAACGGTTCAGGGAGGAGGTTCTCCTCATCCAAGAAGTGCCTGGGCGCACCCTCAAGCTTCCCTTCACGTTGGGGCTGCGGGAGGGTTTCTTCAAGATGGACCTCAAGAGAAGAGCTCCTTCGTCCTTTGAAGAGTTGATGGAAAAGGTGGCAGAAGAAGTCGAGAGTGAGGAGGCCAACCCGGAGTTCGCGAGAAGGCTGGCCAAGCTGAGTGAGCCAGAGGCAAGGCAGCAGGGGGGAAGAATAGAGGCTCCCAAGAGAAAGTTCGACCAAGAGGAAGACAACTTCCAGGAAGAGGGGGTTGACCTCCCTAGGTGGGGGCAGAGGCCAAGGGCATCCCCTCCACCGCCTCAACAGACCATGGAGATTGGCTGGGAAAAAAGGAGGAGAGTCTGAAAAGCAGGAAGAAGAGGAAGAGGAGGTAGGGTGGAGTTACCCTATTGTGACCTCCACGATGAGGAAGGTCACGCGACGATCAACTGCCCTGAGTTCTTGGATTTGAAGGAAGCGAGGGGTTTGGTGCGGCAACAACAACAATCAAATGGGAACGAGGGAGACCACCCTCGGCAGTAGGAGACCAAGTTTGCCTAAGTGCTTAGTTTCTTCTCTCCACCCTTAAGTTCATATAGCATGGTTGTTTACTTAGTTTTTTCTTGCATGTAATGTGATGATTAATGTAGTGAAAGTTTTCAAATACTTAGCCCCGACGCTGGCCCGCTGACCAGGCTCCCATCAAGCTGGCAGGTCCGAGGATCGCTCGGGGGCAGGAGAGTCTCAAGGTACTTAGCCCCGACGCTGGCCCGCTGACCAGGCTCCCATCAAGCTGGCAGGTCCGAGGATCGCTCGGTGGCTGGAAAGTCCCAAGTACTTAGTCCCGAAGCTGGCTCGCTGACCAGGCTCCCATCAAGCTGGCAGGTCCGAGGATCGCTCGGGGGCAGGAGAGTCTCGAGGTACTTAGCCCCGACGCTGGCCCGCTGACCAGGCTCCCATCAAGCTGGCAGGTCCGAGGATCGCTCGGTGGCAGGAAAGTCCCAAGTACTTAGTCCCGATGCTGGCCCGCTGACCAGGCTCCCATCAAGCTGGCAGGTCCGAGGATCGCTCGGTGGAAGGAAAGTCCCAAGTACTTAGTCCTGATGCTGGCCCGCTGACCAGGCTCCCATCAAGCTGGCAGGTCCGAGGATCGCTCGGGAGCAGGAGAGTCTCAAGGTACTTAGCCCCGACGCTGGCCCGCTGACCAGGCTCCCATCAAGATGGCAGGTCCGAGGATTGCTCGGAGGCAGGAAAGTCTCAAGGTACCTAGCCCCGATGCTGGCCCGCTGACCAGGCTCCCATCAAGATGGCAGGTCCGAGGATCGCTCGGTGGCAGGAAAGTCCCAGGTACTTAGCCCCGATGCTGGCCCGCTGACCAGGCTCCCATCAAGCTGGCAGGTCCGAGGATCGCTCGGAGGCAGGAGAGTCTCAAGGTACTTGGCCCCGACGCTGGCCCGCTGACCAGGCTCCCATCAAGCTGGCAGGTCCGAGGATCGCTCGGTGGCAGGAAAGTCTCAAGTACTTAGTCCCCATGCTGACCTGCTGACCAGGCTCCCACCTAGCTGGCAGGGTCAGGAACCGCTCAGTGGCCGAAAATTCTCTTAAGTATTTCCTCCCCCCCCCCCCCCCCGAGGTGGCTCCGCTAGCCGGGCTCTCACTAGCCGGCAGGGTAGGAAGGCCTCTCGGGAGGCTATGTCTTTTTCCCCCGAGGTGGCTCCGCTAGCCGGGCTCTCACTAGCCGGCAGGGTAGGAAGGCCTCTCGGGGAGGCTAAGTGTTTTTTCCCCCGAGGTGGCTCCGCTAGCCGGGCTCTCACTAGCCGGCAGGGTAGGAAGGCCTCTCGGGGAGGCTAAGTGTTTTTCCCCCTAGGTGGCTTCGCTAGCCGGGCTCTCACTAACCGGCAGAGTTGGAAGACCTCTCGGGGAGGCTATGTATTTTTCCCCCAAGGTGGTCTCGCTAGCCGGGCTCTCACGAGCCGGCAGAGTTGGAAGACCTCTCGGGGAGGTTATGTATTTTTCCCCCAAGGTGGTCTCGCTAGCCGGGCTCTCACGAGCCGACAGAGTTGGAAGACCTCTCGGGGAGGCTATGTATTTTTCCCCCAAGCTGGTCCCGCTAGCCTGGCTCTCACTGGACGGCAGGGTTGGAGGACCTCTCGAGGACGCGCTGTATTTTTTCCGAGATAGCACCGATGACCGGGTTCCCATCGACACTCGTCGAATATGCAGGGTTGGACATTTCTTTCCGAGCGTGAGCCACGCTCGAAAAGAGCGGGGATTGTGTACAACCCTGATATTCGCCGAGTATACTCCCAAAGGCTCATTGGAGCATCATGGTAGCATCGACCCATGCAGGAAGGGAGGTGGAGGCAAGGAGGACGAGCGGTGGAGGCGGAGACCCCCCGCTCGCCCAGTTCATAGAGGAGGCGAGGAGGGGGAGGGGCGGTTCGCCCCCCCTCTCGCCCAGCTAGGAGGCGAGCAGGGGGAGGGGCGGTTCGCCCCACCCCGCCCCCCCCCCCCCCCCCCCCCCCCTCTCGCCCAGCTAGGAGGCGAGCAGGGGGAGAAGCGGTTCGCCCCCCCCCCCCCCCCCCCCCCCTCCCCTCTCGCCCAGCTAGGAGGCGATGAGGGGGAGGGGCGGTTTTCCCCCCTCTCGCCCTACTTGGAGGCGAGGAGGGGGAGGAGCGGTTCGCCCCCCCCCCCCCCCCCCCCCCCCTCTCGCCAGCTAGGAGGCGAGCAGGGGGAGGGGCGGTTGCCCCCCCCCCCCCCCCCCCTCTCGCCCAGCTTGGAGGCTTCCCTTTCGCAGTCCAGTTTTGGCTATTCGCAGTCCAGTGATCTGCGTTTAGTGCTTCATAACAGCGGGATTTGGCTATTCGCAGTCCAGTTTTGGCTATTCGCAGTCCAGATCCGAAAATCCTATAAATGGGACCAAGGGGGCACCATTTGAGAGATCCGGTTTTTAGGCTAGCTCTCTCTCTTCCTCCCCAAATCTCTCCAGTGGGGTGAGGAGAGCTTCCAGTGGTGCCCAAGCTTAGTAGTGGCTTGGGAGGGGAAGTTCCTAAGGGGCTTCCGGGTAAGTGGCGGGACCTCCCCACTAAGCCCTTGGTCCAGTTCCTAGTTCCAACATCTTCAACCTAGAGCTCTCCCTTGTGAGGAGTAAGGATTGGTCGCCCCTCGGCTAGCTGAGGGCCCCGAACTCCACAGAGACTAAGTCTTGTTCGCAAGTCTCGGTTTCAACACTTGTGAAATGAAATGTCATACCCAAGATCACATAATTGACTTATGCTGATGAGAATGTGTTGCAATCCATCAACATAAGCAACTTTGGTGATGGTGACAATTCCATTTGTGATTTTTCCATATCCTTTAGTCCTACCTCTGTCAGATCCTCCAAATACAACCTTTGGTCCATTCTTCACAGAGGTTGTAACACCCTGCCAGTACGAAGAGTATAACAGCAGGTCCGGCCGGGACCCCACGCCATACAAACCACACTAGCTAGGAGTTAAAAGTGATAACCAGAAAAGTAACAACTAAACGAGAGTACAAAACGTAAGCGGAAGCATTAATTAAACCATTCAAATAGAACTATCCACTATCATAGGAATGTATCCAGAATAAGAGTTACGACCTTAAGGCCTTACATTCATCCAAATGCACAAGACTCCATAAGCATACATCGGCACGCATGCCGGCCATACATGAATAACAGGAAAAGGGCTGGCCTTCGAGGGCCAACACTGCAAAGGGCCATCGCCCGCTATTTCCCGCTAGGCTCGCCTGCACCTGCATAAGAACATTCCACCAAGCGGTGGCAAACAAAGTAACGGTCAGCACAGCTGACCAAATTATAACGACCCCACCCCTTTTCTGGGGTGGCGGAGCTTCTACCCTGCAAGCAAGCCATACTAGCACAAGTACTAATAAAAGAAAGTGCAACTACACGAGGTGAGGTTTCAAGCACAATCAATCTTCTAGGTTGAGCATCAAAAGAAGGGAACCTAGGTATGCACATGATGTTGGTTGGGTTCACCCGAAGGTTCCCCACAACCGCCTAAGCAATCGCATGAGGCTAACATAACATCCATTTCACAAAACACTCCACCGTAAGGGCCACAACCTTAGGTGGAAACAAGAGCTTTTGGTCGGTCTAGGTATGACACCTTCCACGACCTCTCCCATGATCACACGGCTTTCCTGAGGAAGGGACCTCTTACCGATCTGCATGGAAACGGGTTCGGTTTAGCTTTGCCCGTGCTCTAATCATCGCGATCTATCGCACGACGCGGGTACGGCTTCGCCTCGGCCCGTAAGGGTTTAGCACTTTCAAGTGCTACACTAATTATACGCTACGCACCTAACCCCTTCACAAGGATCTAGGTTTCACGAATACTCAACAAGGGAGGTGCAATACACTCCGCATCAATTTCGTGGTGAAGGTTTGCCTTCATCCAAATCTCAAAGCATGGGGCTTTCGTTAGGATCTTCACAAGACGCCTACACTTAGTTCCCGCAATACTATAGGTGAGTTCACGGAGTCATTCTCCGGCACGCATTCTAGGCCTAACCTAAATGCAACGTCGCAAATCAAGCATCACCGATTCGGGCTCACGGCCACGAATAGGCTTCACACAAAATGCCTAAATCCGCACGACTACCGGATTTTCTACATGCAATAATGCCGGGGACGGACACAATCTACCCGGAGTTCCGAAGAACTTGAGGAAATCCTACACTTCACCTATTTGGTGAAAGAGATACCTCATGCAAACATAGGAAGAGGAATGAAAGGACAAATACAAGTCCAAAGTTCGGGAGGAAGAATCGTTACCCTAGACGCGTTCTTTTTCGCCATAGATCCGAGATTCTACACGGAGAGAAACGACCGCACCGGGCTGCAATCTCCAAATCTGGAAACGGCTCGCGAAACAGAGCTCCGGAGCTCCGTCAATGGCGGGATCTACCTTCTTCTTCCTTGGCTCCTCCTTCTTTCTCTAGGGTTTGGAGAGAGAATGGCTTAGAGAATATGAGGTTTAACCCCCTCTCATCAGCCCTAATGGTCTCCCGCAACTAAACCTAGCCGTTGGATCAATTTCCAAAAGATTTGGACGGTCCGATCTTCTTCTCCGCTCAAAATCGCGGAACAGAATAAACAGGGCGCACGGTCAGTGGTCGTGCACGAAGAGGGAAATGGTCGTGCGCACTGTCCGAGACAGAACTCGATTCTCTTCTGAATTAACGCACGATCGCTGGCGCACGATCACCGGTCGTGCGCGATGAGGACACTGATCGTGCGCTAAGAGCAGAAAGGGAAAATTTAGCCTGCTTCAAGTGCAGCACTACCACTCCGCCTACTTCGCTGAACCACGATTTTTGGGGTGTTACAACCCCACCCCCCTTAAAAGAATTTCGTCCCGAAATTTATAAAACAGAAATAGCAAGAATTTCAGCTATATAATACCTGAGAGAAATAGCTCGGGGTACTCCGCAAGCATCGTTTGCTCTCTCTCCCAAGAGAGCTCCTCTCGGCCGCAATTATCCCACCGGACTTTTACCATCCGAATGGACTTGTTCCGCAGCTGCTTTACTTCGGTATCTTCGATGCATAAGGGCTTGACTTTCGTCGACAACCCACTATCAACCGGAACTTTGCCGACCGCAACGATATGAGTAGGCACTTGCACTGCCTTCCTCAACACTGAAATGTGAAACACGTCGTGCAGACCGCTCAGCTCTGCAGATAGTGCAAGCCGATAAGCCGCATCACCAACACGCTCCATGATCTCAAACGGTCCTAAGTACCTTGGACTGAGCTTTTTCAAGCATCGGATCCTTGATACCCCTTTGAACGGTTTGATCTTCAAGTAAACTCGGTCACCGACGGCAAACTCTAGGTTCCTATGCTTGGCATTGAAATACTTTGCTTGCCTATCCTGGGCAACCAATAGCCTTTCACGTATAGTCCGGATCGTCGAAGTTGCTTCTTCAACATCCTTTCGCTTCAATAGCTTAGTATCGCCCGTTTCCGCCCAAGACAATGGCGTACGACACTTCTTACCATAGAGGGCTTCGAAGGGAGCCATCTTTATACTGGCTTGATAGCTATTATTGTAGGCGAACTCGATCATGTAGAGATGATCTTCCCACCTCTTTCCAAAATCTAGAGCGCACAATCGGAGCATATCCTCCATAGTCCTGTTGGTTCTCTCGGTCTGTCCATCCGTTTGCGGGTGGAAGGCCGTGCTGAACTTTAATTTCGTACCCAGCAGTTCATGGATAAGCCTCCAATCTTTCGATGTGAAACGCCCGTCACGATCGCTGACGATACTACGGGGGACACCGTGCAGTCTCACAATACTATCAACATAGAGCTTTGCTAGCTTCTCTACAGAATCATCCTTCCTGTTCGGAATGAAGTGTGATACCTTCGTCAAACGGTCCACGATCACCCAGATGGCGTCGTTTCCATGCTGCGATCTCGGCAATCCGTGCACGAAATCCATCGAAATATCATCAAACTTCCATTCCGGAATCGGCAAGGACTTCAGAAACCCACCGGGACGTTGACATTCCGCTTTCACCAACGCGCAAGTATGACACTTGGCCACGTAAAGGCAATGTCTTTCTTCATACCCGGCCACCAGAACAATTTCTTCATATCCATATACATTTTAGCGCTCCCCGGGTGGATCGAGTACTTGGTATGATGAGCCTCGTACATCAACTCCGCCCGTAGAGTGCCAACGTTTGGGATGCACAACCTTTCCTGTTTCCACATAAGGTCGTCTTCAAAGGAGAAATCAGCGTTTAACCCCTCAACGGTTTCCGCTTTATAGCGTTTCATGCTCTCGTCCAGCTCCAATGCTTGTCGAACTCGGTCGGCAAGGTCGTATTGAACCTCCATCCAGTTCAAGCATGCTGAAGTAGACGTTCTCCTATCAATGCATACGATCTCCATTTCCTCTAGCTCACGGATTAGACGCTCATCGTGCATCAAAATCCAATTTGCTTGAGCGGGAGCCCGACGACTCAGCACGTCCGCTACTATATTTCCCTTACCGGGAGTATAATTGATGTCGAAGGTGTAGTCCCCAAGGAACTCCATCCACCTCCTTTGACGCATATTCAACTCCCTTTGATCCAGCAAGTACTTGAGGCTCTTGTGGTCGGTAAAGATATCGATCTTCACGCCATATAAATAATGCCTCCAAAGCTTAAGAGCAAATACCACAGCCGCTAGCTCCAAATCATGGACCGGGTAATTCCTCTCATGAACCTTCAGTTGCCGGGAGCCGTAGGCAATTACCTTCCCGAACTGCACTAGGACACAACCCAAACCACTTCCTGAGGCGTCGCTATAAATTTCGTAGCCTTCCGTACCTTGTGGCGAGCATAGAATGGGCGTCGTGGTCAGACGGCTCTTCAGTTCTTCAAAAGCTCGTGCGCACTCGGGCGACCAAACGAACTTATGATCCTTCCTAGTCAGTTTTGTGAGAGGAAGTGCGATCCTCGAGAAGTTTTCCACAAAGCGCCTATAATAGCCGGCAAGTCCTAAGAAACTTCGCACTTCCGCTACGTTTTTCAACAAAGGCCACGCTCGGATCGCTTCTATCTTCGACGGATCTACCGCAATTCCATCTCCACTAACGACGTGATCAAGGAATGCTACTGACGGTAGCCAAAACTCGCACTTGGAGAACTTGGCATATAGCTGACTCCTCCTCAAGGTGCTCAGAACGGCGTGCAGATGCCCTACATGCTCCTCTTCCGATTGAGAGTATACCAAAATGTCGTCGATAAAGACGATCACAAATTGATCCAAATACTCACGGAACGTCCTGTTCATTAAGTCCATGAATACCGACGGTGCATTGGACAGACCGAACGGCATCACCGTGAACTCATAGTGCCCAAAGCGGGTACTGAACGTTGTTTTTGGAATGTCACATTCCCTTATCCGCAGTTGGTAATAGCCTGACCTTAGGTCCAGCTTGGAGTAAACCGTCGACCCCACCAGTTGGTCGAATAGATCATCGATTCTTGGAATCAGATATTGGTTCTTCTCGGTCAACTTGTTTAGCTCTCGATAATCAATACATAGACGCAAGCTCCCGTCCTTTTTTTTCACAAAGAGGACCGGTGCACTCCAAGGCGATGAACTTGGACGTACGTAGCCTTGCTCTAGCAGCTCTTGCAATTGAACCTTCAGCTCTGCCAATTCCTTTGGCGCTATCCGGTACGGTGAGCGGGCCACAGGTTTGGCACCTGGCACCAACTCGATACAGAAATCGATCTCCCGCTGAGGCGGAGCCCCAGGGAGTTCGTTAGGAAACACGTCGGCGTACTCCGCTACAACTGGGACATCACATAACCTGGGCATTGTCTCTGAAGTCTCCAACAAGGTGAAGAACAACTCGGCGCCTTTTCTCACCGCCTTAACCACCTGGAGAGCAGACATCAGCGTCTTGCTCGCTCCTCGCATACCGGCGAACATGGTTTCTCCTTCGGTGTCCCTTCCCAGAGTGATCTCCTTTGTATTGCAATCTATGCATGCCCGCTGCTCCGAGAGCCAGTCCATGCCGAAGATCACATCAAATTCAGCTAACGATAATAACGACGCTTCCAAGTCGAAATCCTGACTTCCGATCTGCACCTTCACATGGCTCTTCCTATCCGCACTCATTCGAGATCCATTGGGTAGCACTACTTCCAATCTATCCTCTACGAAGGTAGACGGCACTCCGATTCGCACAACGAAGTCCTCGGACAGAAAAGAGTGCGATGCACCTGTATCAAATAGAGCTCTCGCCGGATAGTTGAAAATTAGGACGAAACCTAATTGCACACAAATAAAGCATATAGTCGTACAACAGTATGAATTATATATATTGCTGTAAAAGCTAACTTCTAATTCGTACCTGTGACGACATCAGTTTGTCGTATAGCTTCTTGTTGGCCAAGCGAATAGACTCTCGGCTGAGTCGGAATGTGCTGGGAAGCCGAAGACTCCGCAGCTTTACCCTTTTCCGCAGTACGAGCATAATCCACCGCTCGATTACCAGCCTTCGGGGGACCACTTCGACACACCGCAGCTTTGTGTCCCACCTTCCCGCAGGTGAAACACGTAATAGGAGTCCGCACGGTCGTGGCTCCCGAAACATTTGAAGGAGCTGGTTCCGCCTGTTTGAACTTCCTTTTGTTCCTTCGGAAATCCGACTTGGATTGGGAGGCCAGCGCATGAAACTCAGGTTTCTTTACAACACCCCTTGCTTGTACCCTCTTCATGTCCAACTCCAAAGATCTGGCAGTTTGCACCATCACTTGGAAGCCAAACGTCATAGGGCCTGCAAGGAGTAGCCTCAACTCGTCCTGAAGCCCTTCATAGAACTTATTTGTCTTTGACTCCTCATCCTCCACCAAGGACCCCGCATAGCGACTCAGTCTGGTAAACTCATGCAAGTAATCGTCAACGGAGCGATCACCTTGTGTCAACCTCAAGAACTGGTTTTGTAACGCAATGCGCTGGGCAGAGGGGATAAACCTTTGGAGGAACGACTTTGAAAACTCAGCCATTGTGATTTCAGTAATATCTCTACCGCAGAACTTATGCAGCTCCTGCTCTTCCCACCACAGCACAGCCTCTCCATCAAGAAGGAAAGTGGCTAAGGTGACCATCATGGCTTCGTCCGTCGCTGTCGCCCTCAGAGTTCTTCTAACTCTTGACAACCAGTCTTCTGCCTCCGTTGGGGACTCAGATCCCGAGAAGGTAGGAGGATTAAAGCTCAGGAAATGCTTTAATTGTTGGTCACGCGCTCGCCCCGCAACTACTTGCGCAACTTGAGGTTCCACCCTCGGCGCTACCGCAGGTTCTACTGCAGCTAAAGGCACAGGGGCATCCACCCTTGGTTCCGCCGCAGGTTCCACTGCAGCAACAGCCTCAGGGGCCACATCCGGAGTAGGAGTAGCAGGCTGGACCAGCCTTTGGGGTTGAGCGTTGATCATCGCGAAGACCGCTTCTGCGACTAATTTGATCATTTCAGCAGAAGGAGTAGTCGCTGGCACTTCAGCCGACCCACAACTTTCAGCGGTGTTACGGGGTCGAGACTGCCCCGCAGCTCTAGTCACCTATAATCATGCAAAGCACAATTTAGTGACCCAAAACATATCAAACATCAATCATGGAACGCTCAGGTTCCGCAAACAAGTATGTTTTCTTTTCATTCCTAAGTGGACATTCTTATTAGTTTTTGTCGTTTTAGGTGAATGCACAACCCGTGCGCACCACCCCTTAAAAGGAATTCGTCCCGAATTCGCTAAACTACGGATCGACGCCTTAAGTCCGATACCAAATTGTAACACCCTGCCAGTACGAAGAGTATAACAGCAGGTCCGGCCGGGACCCCACGCCATACAAACCACACTAGCTAGGAGTTAAAAGTGATAACCAGAAAAGTAACAACTAAACGAGAGTACAAAACGTAAGCGGAAGCATTAATTAAACCATTCAAATAGAACTGTCCACTATCATAGGAATGTATCCAGAATAAGAGTTACGGCCTTAAGGCCTTACATTCATCCAATGCACAAGACTCCATAAGCATACATCGGCACGCAGGCCGGCCATACATGAATAACAGGAAAAGGGCTGGCCTTCGAGGGCCAACACTGCAAAGGGCCATCGCCCGCTATTTCCCGCTAGGCTCACCTGCACCTGCATAAGAACATTCCACCAAGTGGTGGCAAACAAAGTAACGGTCAGCACAGCTGACCAAATTATAACGACCCCACCCCTTTTCCGGGGTGGCGGAGCTTCTACCCTGCAAGCAAGCCATACTAGCACAAGTACTAATATAAAGAAAGTGCAACTACACGAGGTGAGGTTTCAAGCACAATCAATCTTCTAGGTTGAGCATCAAAAGAAGGGAACCTAGGTATGCACATGATGTTGGTTGGGTTCACCCGAAGGTTCCCCACAACCGCCTAAGCAATCGCATGAGGCTAACATAACAGCCATTTCACAAAACACTCCACCGTAAGGGCCGCAACCTTAGGTGGAAACAAGAGCTTTTGGTCGGTCTAGGTATGACACCTTCCACGACCTCTCCCATGATCACACGGCTTTTCTGAGGAAGGGACCTCTTACCGATCTGCATGGAAACGGGTTCGGTTTAGCTTTGCCCGTGCTCTAATCATCGCGATCTATCACACGACGCGGGTACGGCTTCGCCTCGGCCCGTAAGGGTTTAGCACTTTCAAGTGCTACACTAATTATACGCTACGCACCTAACCCATTCACAAGGATCTAGGTTTCACGAATACTCAACAAGGGAGATGCAATACACTCCGCATCAATTTTGTGGTGAAGGTTTGCCTTCATCCAAATCTCAAAGCATGGGGCTTTCGTTAGGATCTTCACAAGACGCCTACACTTAGTTCCAGCAATACTATAGGTGAGTTCACGGAGTCATTCTCCGGCACGCATTCTAGGCCTAACCTAAATGCAACGTCGCAAATCAAGCATCACCGATTCGGGCTCACGGCCACGAATAGGCTTCACACAAAATGCCTAAATCTGCACGACTACCGGATTTTCTACATGCAATAATGCCGGGGACGGACACAATCTACCCGGAGTTCCGAAGAACTTGAGGAAATCCTACACTTCACCTATTTGGTGAAAGAGATACCTCATGCAAACATAGGAAGAGGAATGAAAGGACAAATACAAGTCCAAAGTTCAGGAGGAAGAATCGTTACCCTAGACGCGTTCTTTTTCGCCATAGATCCGAGATTCTACATGGAGAGAAACGACCGCACCGGGCTGCACTCTCCAAATCTGGAAACGGCTCGCGAAACGGAGCTCCGGAGCTCCGTCAATGGCGGGATCTACCTTCTTCTTCCTTGGCTCCTCCTTCTTTCTCTAGGGTTTGGAGAGAGAATGGCTTAGAGAATATGAGGTTTAACCCCCTCTCATCAGCCCTAATGGTCTCCCGCAACTAAACCTAGCCGTTGGATCAATTTCCAAAAGATTTGGACGGTCCGATCTTCTTCTCCGCTCAAAATTGCGGAACAGAATAAACAGGGCGCACGATCACAGGCGCACGGTCAGTGGTCATGCGCGAAGAGGGAAATGGTCGTGCGCACTGTCCGAGACAGAACTCGATTCTCTTCTGAATTAACGTACGATCGCTGGCGCACGATCACCGGTCGTGCGCGATGAGGCCACTGATCGTGCGCTAAGAGCAGAAAGGGAAAATTTAGCCTGCTTCAAGTGCAGCACTACTACTCCGCCTACTTCGCTGAACCACGATTTTTGGGGTGTTACAGAGGTATAGTCATTCAGTAGACTTCTTGTCCCATTCATGTGCATGGAACACCCACTGTCCAAATACCAGATAGGAATTTGATTGGACAAACCTGCAATAAGAAAATTACTTATTCTTAGGAACCCACACAGAGTTGGGTCCTAGAACTTTGTTAGTAATAGCTGGTGTCTTTACTTGTTGTTTGAATCTTTGTGCTGTGTGTGTTGCCACAGGTCTGAGTACTGGTTTCCCAGAATTAAATCTTGGAACAGTTGGATTGAACCAGCAGTCAAGGGAAAAATGGCCAACCTTTCCACAACACCACCATTCATATCTGTTATATCTCCTTTGAGGTCTTCTCACTTCTTTGGGTTGACTTACATGTTGTTTAATTGACTTATTCAATGGAGCTTTGTAAAGTGTTTTAATGAAATTTACTGATTTAGTTTCCTTGAGAGCAGTGGTTTTCACTACTGGTCTTAGTTCCTCTCCTTTGAGTTTGGTGTTTGCTTTAAATACAAAGGAGTCATGATGAGTTAATTTTTTTTTCTTTGTATAGAGGTTTGGCATCATTGATACTTGTTGAATTGAGTCATCTTTGCTATTTGAACACCCACCCTTACAAAACTTATGCACAACTCTTAGATCATGCTCATTTGTGATAGGCATGGCTTTGTTGAATTTTATAGGTTGCATAGGTGCCTTGTCATTATTTTTAGATTTATTTTCTGCCTTCCCATTATATCTTATGCCAGATCTGTATTGTACAGAAAATGTGTCTATTATGGGAAGGATAGTTTGTGGTTTTGAGAACTTTGCCGCAAGCTTCCTTTCAGCTAGGAGTTTTGCTTCAAGTTCTTTTATTAATTTCTCCTTAGTGCATAAAGTCTGAATGTGAATGATAGACATGACTTTTAATTTGCTAAGCTCCTTGCTTACCTGATTCAACCTCTCAGCTGCCTCAGTGTATTGGGAGTTAGTCTGCTTTAATTCAGATATTTCCTTATGTAGCTTTTTATTATGCATTTTGCTCTTTTTAAGGGCTTTAAGAAGTGACTCATATTTCTCAATAATTTCATCTTCATGAAAGTTAGATTTTGAGTCATTCTCATCAGAAGAAAATGAATTTGCCTCAGGTTTAGAAATAGTTTTAGGTTCAGATTCAGAATCAGATAAAGGAGTTTTATCAAGTGCCTTCACATTAGAGATTGTCTCCTGATCCTCTTCATCACTGA
The DNA here is from genome assembly GCA_033032865.1 of Dactylorhiza incarnata. Lineage (NCBI taxonomy): Eukaryota > Viridiplantae > Streptophyta > Magnoliopsida > Asparagales > Orchidaceae > Dactylorhiza > Dactylorhiza incarnata. The sequence goes on from JAWHQI010000080.1 coordinate 6,753,698, forward strand.
GTGCCATGAGTCCTGTATTTTCTTCTTCATCCTCTTCACTATCAGACCTTGATAGTGGGGCTCTTATCATAGGTCTATGGTTCAGAATGTCTTCACTTTCATTGACAGCCACCAGAGCTATGAGTGACTCTTCACTATCTGAATCAGATGATTGAGATTCACTGTCACTGAGAGTGACTTTGCCTTTCTTGGCTATTAGACTCCTCTCATGTCTCTTATCAGATTTGTGCCTCCTTTCATCAGACTTCTTGTTGTTCTTTCTTTTTGAAGGACAATCAGCAATCATGTGTCATGATTTCCTGCATCCAAAGCACACAATTTCTTCTGAATTAGATTTATTATGTTTAGAGTTATACCTATCCTTCTTGGAATCTTGTTTGAATCCTTCTGAAGAATTGGAGTGCTTCTTAGATCTGGATGACTGAGAGGGTCTAATTTTCTAGTGTTGTTTTCTTCTGAGCATCCTTTTCAGCTGTTTGGTGAAGAGTGCCAGTTCACCATCTGATATTTCAGAGTCAGAATTACTGGTCTCTGATTCTTCAGATTCAGATGGTATCCTGGGGGATAATGACATTCTTTCTTTGCTTCTCTTGGAACTTTCTGCCGTCAGAGCAATAGGATTTTCCTTGATGTGTCCTTCTTCAACTTTTCTGGTATTCAGGTGAAGTTCATGGGACAAAAGTTTCCCAAATAGATTATGTGGCTGAATATTTCCCAGATTTCCCATTTCCCTGATAGCACAGATCTTGATATCTCATTCTTTGTTCAGGGATCTTAAGAATTTATCATTCAACTCATAATCTGTAAAAGTTCTTCCATAGGTTTTCAGACCATTTACAATTTTGAAGAATTTCTCATAGCAGATTGCTATTGAATCTTTCTTGTCTTGTCTGAAAGCCTCGTATTGCTGATTTAGAAGAGACTTCCTGTCATCTCTGACTTCCTCAGTCCCTTCCATATAGACAATGAGAGATTCCCACATTTCTTTGGCAGTTTTGCAGTGTACTAAGTTCTGGAAGGTTGAATCCTCAATTGCACTCACAATGATATTCTGAGCTCTCTTATCCATGGAAGCCAGAATCACTTCATCTTTAGTCATCTCAGAGTATATTTTGGGAGTCTTGATACTTCCATCTGAGAAGGAGACCTTCATTGGAACAAAAGGTCCTTCCAGTACAGTGATGTAAATCCTAGGGTCAGAGGCTTCCATGAATAATCTGACCCTTTCCTTCCAAATCCCAAAGTTTTCTTTTCTACAGATTGGTAACTTCATTGATGTGAATTCCTTGTTTCCTTCACTGTTAGCCATCACGACTTAACAAATCTACCCTTAGGAGATCTTGTTCAGGCTGTTAAACCTTTTCTTGAACAACAACCCTCTGATACCACTTGAAAGACTTTATTTAAGGGTAGCTAATCACCTAGGGGGGGTGAATAGGTTATTTTAAAATCTATTTGCAATTCTTGATTAAAACCTAAATGAATGATCAGAGCTTTCAAGAAAATAATCATAAACACAAACACACAGAATTTTATAGTGGTTCCCCTTATCTTGGGTAATCCACTTTCCCCCTTCTCCCCTCTAGCAGTGTGCTAGATAGGGTTTATATCCCCTCCAGATCTCAGACCACCAAACAGGTCTTACAGCTCAGATCTCAATAGATCCTACAGTCTCAGATCTCAACAGATCTTACCCTCTCAGATCTCAGCAGATCTTACAAACTCAAATCTCAATAGATCCTACCTCATCCTTTATAACAATAGGCTTACACTCAGATTCACCCCTGAATCTTACAACTCAGATCACTCCTGATCCTACACCTCAGATCCTTGAAAGATCCTACACTCAGATCTGACAACTCAGATCCTACAGAATTTGAAAGAAGTAGAAACAATACTTAGACTCAGATTCACCAATGTATTGAGTCTTCTTGATCTATCTGAAAGATCAGATAGAAAACTTCAGCAGAACAGCATCAGCAAAATGATCTTCTTGATTTGCACAGGCTGGAATGATTGTTTTTCTTTAGGAAGACAGATTCTTCCTTCTTAACCTTATCTCTTCAGAAAATAGTCTCAGCACCAGATTGCTAAGGAATTTCTTGTAGTATGATTCTGAAAGAGGAGATGACTTCTTCAGATTCTTCCTCAGATTTTCTCTTGAACGACGGAGAAGATGATGGCTTTCAATAGGAGTGTTCTCATATTGAATCATAGGTTATGCCTTCTATTTATAGCCCGTCATCCGCGACATCTGACACGCTCCTCCACGTCAGCATGATATTAAGTCTTCAACGGTCCTTAATTGCTTCAGAACAGACAAAGACTCAGCTAGCTGTAGATGAACTGGTATACATTTCTCAGCTCAGAGCTTTTCAGAAAAAGGCGTTGAGCACTGTGTATCTTTGTCGACGCTTTTTCTATAAGGTGTCGAGCAATGTATAGTGTCTCGACGCTTTTAACTTTGCCTTCATATCTCGACTCATTTTGCTGGCGTTGAGCTAACTGAAGTTTAGTCGACACTTCTTATTTTACGGCGTCGAGCGGTATTCCTTGGCTCGACGCTTCTAAACTTGGTCTCAGATCTTCAGTGGCGACCTTGTCTTTTTGAGCAGCAGACACGGGTCGACGCTTCTGGGTCACAGGCGTCGAGCGATGTGTAGTGTCTCGACGCTTGTGAACTTAGATGAATTCCTTGAGCACTTTGCTTGACCTGATCTTCTGCACAATGATTCTAGAAAGTATATCAAATACATTCTGAGGTATATCTTTGACTTAGGAATGGACTTCTCCAAATCTAATACATTGTGGACAATGGTCCCAACAACCCGGCCTCGGTGGATGTCGCCGGTAGAAGTGCGAGCAGGGTCTTCACAGGCCGCTCGCCTAAGAGGGGTTTCAGATCCAACAGGTGGAAGAGGTAACAAAGAAGGCGAGCCAAAGCTTCAAGGGTTACTCGCAGGAAAGCGCACGAGTCATGTCCCAGCGAGCCCGAGCCTCAAGGTCAGCTCGCAAGAAGGCGGGCGAGCCAAGTACTCGCCGACTGCTCACGAGAAGGCGGATGAGCCGGATCTCTTCCAAGTCTTCGTGTTCGACGAGCTTCAAACAACGTTCGACGAAATCAGTTCTTCGTTCGACGAACGGGTGATGCGATATTTCGGCAAGTGCACCGGTCGCGCAAGTAATAAATGTTGGGAATAGAATCCCCGAGTGTCGGTCTCTTGAGGAATGCAGGTTGGGTGAACGAAATGCGTTGTGTGACAATTGTTACACAAGCAGGAACAAACACGAAAAGTGGAGTTTTGATTTGGGTTTCCTACTGTTAACAACAATAAAAAGAAATGCGGGTCGAAAGCACCGCTTCGCAAGGCGAGATGGATGCAACGGCCGCGATGTCGTGCTTCGTGAGGCGGATGGAGCGTGCTCTAGTGCGAGAAGGAGAGGGTCGCAAATACCTCTTCACAAAAGCCGTTAGCTCTTGCTAACGCGGATCGAACACCTTGAGTGCGTGAATGAGTGAGTGGATGCGTGGAGGCGAAGCGATTCACAAGCAAGTAATGATAAAAAGAGAAGAAACATTCATTTCATTTAAACCAAACATCATGATATTCAAGTTTAAAAGATTCAAAGATTACAACGAAGGAGAGAGGAAAGAGATAACCAATGGATGAAGACTAGCGGCCGTTCACGGCTGGAATGGTAGTTTGTCAAGCTACCTCCGGACTCGGGCGGACTGTGCTTCCGGTGTAGAGAAACTGTCACGATCTCTCTACGTGGTTCCGTCGTCTTCTACCTCAGGATTCCTCTTCTTCTCACCGGACTGGAGTGGAAAACAGCTGCTTGAGGGCTTGCGGATGGTGGAGAATGCTCCCGGACAATGGAGAAATACTTGGAATAGTTGGAGAGGACTTCCCCTTGCGTAGGAGGTGAAGTGGAGGTGTCCAGGAATGGAAATCGCCGGCGTACGGACTACCACTCGCACTCTCGGCGGCTCGATCCCGCCCTAAAAGCGGAACAGGCATATATATAGGCGCTGGAAGGAATACTGCGCACGATCATTGGCGCACGACCAGTGGTCGTGCGCACTGGAGTTCTGCGATCGTGCGCGCTGCCTGGGCGGAGCCTGAAATGAAAGAAATTTATAAAATACATGTTCGCACGACCAGTGGCGCACGACCAGTGGTCGTGCGCACTATCGTAAGTGGTCGTGCGATAAGCAAGACAGAACTCATAAAATGGGCGTTAAGTGCGCACGATCAGTGGCGCACGACCAGTGGTCGTGCGCAATAGAGCCAATGATCGTGCGCAGTGTTCCTGTACAGAATTGTACCGGGAACACCTGCACGACTCCTGTTCCAGCATACAACACCAGTCTAGCCACTGAAGGTGGCACTTAACACTGCATGAAAACTAGTAACGAAGATGAACAAGAAATAACACCAAAACGGGCCTAGAAGTGCACTTAGCATGGAGTATTAAATAGGAATGAAAACCTGTCTAAAGTGAAGTGCAAAGACTAGAAAATCGGCCCAGATGAGTCCATAAATGTGTATATAATTGGGACTCATCAACGGGCTCCTCCGTTCGACGAACTCTCATCACATCTCAGTTCGACGAACTGGCTTCTCAGCTCGGCTAACTCAGTCATCCAGCCGGTTCAGCATATTTACACAAGGCTGAGGGGAGCTCGCAGGAAGGCGTGCGAGACCTGGCCTCGGTGGCCGTCACTAGAAAAGGCGCGTGCGGGGCCTTCGCAGAGTCCTCGCCTATAAGGGGTTTTTGCGAGCCATTCTCGTGAGGAGACTCGTGGGAGCTCTCGCAAATGGTGTTCTCATAGGCCACTTACCCATAGGCTAGAGAGGTGGAATTACTCCTCTGCCCCTGGTGGTCTGCAGGTAGCCCCTCCAAACAGCGGAGTTTGGTTGTTAACAGGCCAAATTGGGGTGTGTTTAGTAAAATCAAAAGGCGGAATTCCGCTATTAACAGACCATGAGCAAAAAACTATAAATAGACCTTAATGGGCACCTTGGGGAGAGGATTCCAATCTCAGTTCTCTGAGCTTCTCCTTCCCTCGGTTACTTTGGTTTAACTTTCTAGCTTTCCAAGGTACCCAAGTCTCAGCTTTGGCTTGGGAGGGGAAGCACTCAACGGTCTTCCGGGTTTGTGGTGGGACCTCCTCGCTGTGACTAAGGTCTTAGTCTGTTTCCGAGTCCCCAGTCTGCTCCTTTCGAGGGACCAGTAAGGGCTAGCTGCCCCTCAACTTGTTGAGGGCCCGAGCTTCACAAGAGACTGAGAAATCAGTTTCAATACACAGTGTGCCTCTGAGAATCCTCTAGAGAGGGGGTGAATAGAGATTTAAAAGTATTTCTATCCTAACAGTGCAGTCAATAAAACTTATTAAGGAATTATGCTCACAAACAAAACACAGGCAGAATAAATTTTGCTGAAAGTAAATGCTGAAAAAGTAAATAGGACAGCACAGAAAAGCACGGCACACACACAAGGAATTTTATATAGGTTCCCCAAAATGTGGGTACTCCTCTCTTCTACCACCTAGTAGGAATGCACCACATGTGCCTGAGTATTTTGGTAAGGAGACTCTTAGAACCAAAGATCTTTTGATAAGGAGATCTTGAACCACATATCTTTTGATAAGGAGATCTTGAACCATAGGTCTTTTGATAAGGAGATCTTGAACCACTGAATCCTTTGAAAGAGGGATTCTAAAAACTCTTTTATAGGTGAAAAGAAGGGGGAAGAAAGAGGAAGAAGTAGTGACAATAATTCTGCTATCAGAATTCTGATGAAGCCTTCTGCTTCAGTTTTCTCTTTTCTGGATCTTCAAATGATGAACCCCTGCTTTTGATAGAGATGATTTGCAAGGGTTATGAGTTTAAGATCCTATCTGCTTTCTTCTATTGAAATCTGGCTGCTGTATAATATTGATGAGACGCAGCCCTTTGTTTATCTGATCTGAGAGAGAGTAGTTCTTGATTCACTGTCTTTTAGGGTTCCAGGAGGAAGAAGGAGAAGGAGGAAGCCCTAATTGACAACAGCGGAAAATTGTAATGAATGCTCTGATTTATTCTCTCTAATCTTCTTATTTATTGTCCATCCTTTTAATTTGAATTCCTTTCCTCTTTTAGAGTGTGATGAAAAGGTATTGGTCTGGACAATTTCTCTTCCTTTTCTCATTTGTTCATGACCCGTCTGTCAACTGTCTTGATCCTTTCCAAGAAAGCTTTTGTTGTCTTCTTTATTGCTCCTTTCTATTCTAGGCATTAAATGAGTTGTTGTAGAACGGTCTTCAGTACTGTAGGCCTTGAGAGAGAGAGAGAGTTCCAAAATGACAACTTAAAAGATTTCCTTTTCAGACTGTATTCGACGTTGTGTCGATTTCTCTTTCTCTCTTATCAACGCACCTTCGAGTTCTTGTAAAAGCAGCTTCGAATTCCTTCAAGCTCTGGTTGAACTCATATATCGACGTTACTTCGATTACATATCGACGTAGCCGTCGAGCTGAAGGCTTGGCTCTTAACTTTATCATCTGCGTCGAATCATAGTCGATGTTGCGTCGACTTCAGATGGCTTCGACAGATTCTTCCTTCTGCGTTGAGTTGATGTCAAAGCTACATCGACTTCAATGACAGCTTTGACATAATCCTTTATCTACGTCGATATCCTTTCGACGTAGCGTCGACTTGATCTGCTTCGACAGAGAGGTTGAGTTGCTTGAACTTCTAGTCTAAGTTACGTCATCATGAAGTCGAAGTTGCGTCGAATACCATTCGACACAATTGTTAACTCAACCAAGTTTGTGCTTGTCTTGCTCTGGTCTTTACACTCCAAGTTATGTGTGATATCTTAAGACATCTAATGATCAAATTACCCTCACTATACAATGGGTAATTAAAACATAAGAGTTAAAATCACTTTAGATAATTTGTTAAGTTAAATCCAAGGGGTTTTTTTTCAACAAAACCATCAACTATTGATATTAAGGAATAAATTTGAACTTTTAAAACCCTTCTAAATCTTCAGATTTACATGTACTGGACATAGGCAAAGCATTCTTCCTTATGGAAGTAGACAAGCTCGCATTTCTATACTTTAGTTTCACAAACTAGACAAAGAAAGACGGTTACTACAAAGGGAAATTATTTCTGAAACATGGAAATCGCACGAAACCTATCTCTGATACCACCGCTAGGTTTTCTATATAATTACATATCACATATGCGCAACGAAAATTACTTCAAGAAAACCCAAACTAGAAGCAGTGGATCTTGCAATAAACATGAATCAAGAAACAAAATGCAAAGTACCTGTGTGGGATCGAGTCACAATAATTGATCGGACTACTCCAGAAAAGCTGTGCTTGAAATAGAATCAAATCCCGAGTCGTCTTCTTCATTCTGAGGCTGACTCAAAATCAGCGATCGACGGTTGCTTGAGTTCCCACAGAACAAGATCTGGGGCTTTATGGATAATCCACACTAACGCCAAGAAACACCTCATTTGCGTCAAACGGAAGCAGGCTGGAAGAAAGACCATGGCTTTCGTCTCCATTGATTAATAGATCTGATTCCAGGAGAAGATCGCCAGTGCTAGGTCGAACCCGTCGCCGCATTTGCCATCGCTGCTCTACGGAACCTTTTCGTCATGGCTCCGGGAATTGTAAAACCTTAACCCTAAAATAGAAACTATATCTATATATAATTCTCAGTAAACCGGGTTCAGCTTTAATAGGAATTATCCTAAGAACAGGTGAACTGGGTTCAGGGTTAGAAGCATGAGAAAAATAGTCTCAGGTTGTGTCGACTTGATATTTAGTCGATCGATTAGATAATCTAGTCAATCGGTTTGATATCTAGTCAATCGACTAGACAATCTAGTCGATCGTCTTGCCAATATATAGTACTATATCAATCGGCCAGACGATCTAGCCGATTCAACCAGACAACACATACTTCTAGTCAACTTTGTCTAGTTGATCGGCTAGACCATCTAATCGAGTATATCCAGTATTTATTGAAACAGACTGGACGAATTCTTCTAGTCGATCGACTATACGATCTAGCTTATCCTATCCAGTCTTTACTGAAACAGTTTAGACAAAATGTTCTAGTCGATCGGCCAGACGATTTAGCCGATTCGACCAGACAACATAGATAGTTCTAGTCGATATCACTATATCGACATGCAATCAAGTCGACATAGACTTTCTCCCACTCATCCAAGTTTGGCTCTCCACTCATATCTTATATGAGTCGAGCCATCCCGATAATATATCCAATTTCTCGTACAGTATTATGTTCGACCCCATAAGCTCATATTACATTGGCAGCGAGACTAACTCGTTGACTACTTCCAGATCACATAAGATCCCAACAGATCCAACACTCCCATCGCATGGTATGATTGAGGAAGGTCTCCCGTCGCACCGCAGGATTGAGGTAGATCTCCCGTCTCACCGCGGGATTGAGGCAGATCTCCCGTCGCACCGTGGGATTGAGGCAAATCTCTCGTCACGCCGCAAGATTGAGGCAAATATCATGTCATTTACCCCTCAGAATCGAACGGAAAGGAATGTTCATGTCTGCTCGATGCCAAGGCTAGGTACCTTAAGTGGATAGTCTGCTGAATGGAGATGGGAGGGGGAATAGAGACGGTGAGTGAGTGTACCGAGTGTGAAGATGTGACAATGAGCGAGCATCCACCGAATGTTAAAATGCGACGATGAGCGAGCACGAGAAGTGGGAATGTAGAGCAGCGCTATGGAGAAGAATGTGTAACCCGCGATTTATAAGAGTAGGGAGCATGCCGTCAGGCTTTTTTTGCATATTTCCTTATACAATATATATAAGGTTGTGGGTTTGATTCATGTGCAGTGCATTTTGCAAGAAAAAGACATGCCTGATTAATGAAACAGGCTTATTGGGGGGGGGGGTCCGTTGGTTGATCAGATTTTGACCGGTTCAAAGGCGATTCATGGTTAGGGTGATACCTTATGCTCTCTGGAACCGTGTGGTTCATGGTTCAACCGGTTGAACCGTCTGACCCGAATTTTACAACATTGTGAAAGAGAACTTCTGCTTCACCCATAAACAACAATGATTGCTAAGATTAATCAATATTATAAATTGTCACAAAACCATCGCCCATCCTATAGAGGAACTTAGACAATATGGTAGCTTGCATGTTGTTATTATTTAGAGGCATGCACATAAATCCTAGTAGGCCCAAGCCGGGCCCAGGTCAAATCGGGTCCAGACCTGGACCTCCATTAAAAATGAGCGTCAGCCAAATCTGGCATTACAAGAAAACAGAGTTTTGGTCAGGGCAATTTGCCCTGGCAAAAGGTCTAAAACCGTAGCTAAAGATCTTTTGTCGCGGTTTAGCCACAGAAAACATCCGTGGCTAAAGGTCGCGCGGAGAAAGATTTTTAGTCACAGATTGACCGTGGTAAATAGTATTAGCCACAAAAAACTGTCGTGGTCAATACTTTCACCTTTTGCCACGGTTTTAAGCCCTGGTAAAACTTATCAATAACGATAAGATGGAGTTTTTGCCACACCTTTTGGCCGTGGCAAATAATTGACTATTAGCCACAGTTTGAAATCCTGACAAATAGTGCGTTTTTTATTTTTATTTTTAAACTATTTTTCACGGTTTCAAACCGTGGCAATAATAAATTCTTAATTTTTTTAAAAAACACATGCCCAATATATTGTTTAAGACTCCATAGTCACACTAAAATCAAGATTCATGTAATAAATGTTGTTGCGGGTCGCTCGAGTGCTTTGGTAGACCGGTCGAATTGAACCACCTTAGCTCGGAAGCGAACCGAGCGCTCAAACAGTCAATTAGAGATTCGTTGAGTAACTGAGACTTTTTAACGTGGAAAACCCGGAAAGGGTTAAAAACCACGCGGTCGGAGCTGGTGCCGACCAACTCCACTATCTTCTGGGGGATTACAATTAGAGACTTAGAACTCGAGCGCGATAGGTCGCTGCTTATTACAATAATAGAGAGAGAGAGAGAGTTCCGAAGGTGACACGCCACCTCCAGAAAAACTAAGTCTTTTTCCTTCTGAGAATATTGGAGAACAAAAGTGAGAATATTGAGTCGCCTTCCGGGAGAACAAAAGTGAGAATGCTGAGTCACCTTTCGGGGTGAAGGAAATCTTCAAGTCCACGAAGGAGATCTTCAAGCGCCGAAGGAAAATTCCGTGAAAATCTTCAAGTCCACGAAGGAGATCTTCAGGCGTCGAAGGAGAATTTCGTGAAAATCTTCAAGGAGCTCTCCCGGGTGCAAAAGGCAAGGTCCCCTCAAATGAAGGTTCTGGGCTCCTTTTATAGCTTTGGTCGGGGGTAGCCCGGTAATTTCTCCGTTGTAACCATCGTAACCACCTGGCGGATGAATCACATTTTCCGGTTCGGAGCACACGGATCGCCATTTTTCGTAAATGACCGTCTCGCCCTCGGGCAGTTCGGGCAGCTTTGTTGAAGACGAAAAAGGCGACAAGTCGTTCCTACAATCTGAGAAACTAGAAAGACAAAATGTGAGAATGCTAGAAAGACAAAAAGTGAGCATGCTAGAAAGACAAAAAGTGAGCGTGCCCGAAATGTGAAAGTGCTCCGAGCGCGCTCAAAAGTGTTCTGAGCGCGCAACAAACGGGGAAGTGCTCTGAACGGAGTCCGGAGCCCGCAAAGCGGGCGGCGAGCCGGAAGAGGGGGGACTCACCCCAACCTTGCTACGGGGGAGAGTTATTCGACCGCACCTAAAGGGGGGCGCGGCGCGGCCGTACCCGAGGGGGAGCGCGGCTTGGACGCACCGCTCATGGGGTGCGGTTTGGCCACACCCCCCACTATGGGGGGTACGGCTATTCGCACCCCACTAGTGGGGTGCGGGCTAATCGCACCCCAGTAGTGGGGTTCGGTCATGGCGGGGCGCAACGTGCATTTCGTGCGTGTTTGCGTGTTGGGGGTGGAAATGGCGGCTTCGGCTTCTTCAACTCGGGCGATCATGCATTGACTATTGACCCCACTTCCCTTTAGTGGAGTTTTCCCTAAACGCACCCCAAGGCCTCTACAGATATGTAACATAAGCCCCCCAATCCTTCGGAGTCCGGACTTCTGCGCGGAGGAGTTCGGAGGTTTTGATTTTTCTGTGGCGGCTTTGATCATTGCTTTCTTTGCGGCGCCTTGGGTAGGAATTGCTGTCGAAGGATGAGCGTGCTATTGCTTTTGACTTCTTGTTCTGTTTAGGCACATCTCGTTCTGCGTTGCATTGTGATAGCGTTCTCGTGGCCTCGCTGCCCTGGTTGTTGTCGAAGTGTCGATTTGAGGGAAGATGCTTCAAGTTGGCCGGCGAAGGGTGTTCGTACTTTGAGACTATTGATGGCTTGCTATTTAGCGTTGATACCAGAACCGCTTGATGGCCTTTTACAAGATAACGGATGAGTCTGCGTACGTTCGATCCTGCGAGTTTTTCATATTAATAACAAGAAATCAGTTTGCGCGAGTCTGAGCTCGCGACTTTTACATAATATAGGCTCGGCCGGTGAGTAGCTGGTGTATTCAAACCGGGTGCGAACGTAAGGGGGGTAGGCCCCTACGGCGTCGGGACTCTACGGCGGAGTAGAAGGGCGAACCTTCAATCGACGGCGGTGCGAAGTCCCCAGGGCAGGCCCTGAGATGGCTAGTGAATAGCTGGTGTATTCAAACCGGGGGCGAACGTAAGGGGGCAGGCCCCTACGACGCCGGGACTCTACGGCGGAGGAGAAGGGCGAACCTTCAATCGACAGCGGTGCGAAGTCCCCAGGGCAGGGCCCCGAGATGGCCGGTGAATAGCTGGTGTATTCAAACCGGGGGCGAACGTAAGGGGGGCAGGCCCCTACGACGCCGGGACTCTACGGCGGAGGAGAAGGTCGAACCTTCAATCGTCGGCGGTGCGAAGTCCCCGGGGCAGGGCCCCGAAATAAAGATCTTTCTTAATTGAATATAGGTGTCAAAGCATATATATTTTTTATAGTAAAAAATTGTTTTGCGCATAGTTTTTGCAATACAAGATAAGTTCGCACGAGTCTGAGCTCGTGGCTTTGCATACTATACATAATATAATATAAGTTTGCACGAGTCTGTGCTCGCGGCTTTGCATACAATACATAATATAAGATAAGTTTGCACGATTCTGAGCTCGCGGCTTTCTACTTGATGTTACTGATAGAAGCGGCGCAGGTTCTGGGCGTTCCAGGTGCGTGGTAGAGTCTTTCCTTACGCTGTTCTGAGCATGTATGTTCCGGGTTTTATGACCGCAGTGACAACGTACAGACCTTCCCAAGTGGGTCAGAGTTTATCTCCTTGGGGGCCCTTTCCGGCCGCCTCGATGTTGTGTAGGACGAGATCTCCTACGTTGATTGGTCTGGGCTTCACCCTTCTGTCATAGAGCCGGGCTATGCGCCTTTGGTAAGAGGCGGCACGCTGGGCGGCGGCGTCCCGAACTTCGGGGATTAGGTCGAGGTTTTCCCGAAGCAACCCGTCATTCTTGCTGGGATTGAAGGTTAGCACTCGAGTGCTGATGGCGCAAATCTCACACACCGCTATAGGCGGTAGCTCGACTGCAACACGAAACGGCAGTGTACCGATCGTTCAAGTAATATAAAACGAGGAGTAATCCCCGAGTATCGATTCTCTCAAGGAACAAAGTAAGGTGGAGTTAACTTTCGAGGTAGGACTTGAGATTGAAGTCCTTAACGTCGGATGGAATGCGGGGGAGTTGGGTTGGCTTTTGGAAAATAAAATAAAAGCTATCAACTACTCCTATGCAATGCCGCTATGCAATGCTTCGCTTGGCGGGATGGAGACTAGGCAGGCCTTGAGCGCGCTGCGTCGCAAGGGAGGATGGACGAGTAGGCAAACGGATCGAACTATGCAGGCCTTGAGCGCGCTGCTTCGTTAGGCGGGATGGAATACGGGCCGCGATGCCACGCTTCGGTATGCGGGTGGACGAGTAGGCTAGCAGATGGAATGGTTCACACCGGCGGAGTCGGAATGGATTACACGGGCCGCTATGCCACGCTTCGCTAGGCGGATGGAAGAGTAGGCATACGGATGAGGGTCGCAAGCACCTCTTCGACAAGCACGCCACTAGCAATTGCTAGTGCGGCACACGAACGTGACGGCGGGATGGAGGATGGATGGTGGCGCACCTCAAGCACACGAATAAACAAAAGAGTACTTCACATAGGCATGAAATAACTTTAAATAGCAAGGTCTATAGTGTTCTTCATCAAAATACAAAAGATCTAACTATTACAACAATCAATAAGAGGAGAACAAGGCAAGAAATCGACCGAATCCGAAGTCTCGTTGTAGAATCACGGTTGGAATCGTCGGGTTGTCAATCCGCGTCCAAGCTCGGTCCGCAACTACGTCCGGGGTAGAGAGAGCTGTCACGACTCTCCAATGGACCCGTCTTCTTCGTGTCACGATCCGGTAGAGGTTGCAAACTTCCTCTTGCTTGATGGTAATGGCGGCTAGGTCTTCCTTTGGAGGTCTTGGATGAAGGAGGAGGCTGAGAGGAAACTCCGGCTCAAGATTGGCGTGAAGAACAAGCCCGGAGCACCTCTAGATGGTGGGCAACGGTGGAGGGGCGAAATCGGACGAAACCAGGCGGAAAACGGCGGAAGAAAGCGAAAAAATGCGGAGGATCTGACCTAAATCGCGAGCAGGTCGATTTATAGGCGCTGGAATAAACAGTGCGCACGGTCAGTGGCGCACGACCAGTGGTCGTGCGCACTAGAATTCGGTGATCGTGCGCTCTGCCTAGACGGAACCTGCAAAGACAGAAATTATGAAATAACATGTTCGCACGATCAGTGGCGCACGACCGGTGGTCGTGCGCACTAGCGTTGATGGTCGTGCGCAATACAGCAAACAAAACTCAGAATTTTAATGATAAGTGCGCACGAGCAGTGGCGCACGACCGGTGGTCGTGCGCACTAGCGTTGGTGGTCGTGCGCACTGCACCAAACAGAACTCGTGAAAAAGGGTTAAGTGCACACGATCAGTGGCGCACGACCAGTGGTCGTGCGCAATAGAACCAGTGATCGTGCGCAGTGTTCCTGTACAGAATTGTATCGGGAATACCTGCACGACTCCTGTTCCAGCATACGACACCAGTCTAGCCACTGAAAGTGGAACTTAACAGCGCAAGAAAACTAATAACAAAGAAAGATACGAAATAACACCAAAATGGGCCTAGAAGTGCACATAGCAAGTAATAACAAATATCAGCTAAAACAAGGCTAAAGTGCAGTGGAATGACTAGATAACGGCCCGGATGAGTCCATAAATGTGTATATGATCAGGACTCATCAAGTGCTTGGGATGCCGATGTCGATGGGGATGACAGCTTCAGTACCGTAAGAGAGGTTATATGGCGTCTCTCCTGTGGGAGTCCTCTTTGTTGTTCGATATGCCCATAGTACGTTTGGAAGTGCGTCCACCCATTATCCCCCAACTTCTTCCAGGCGCGTCTTCAACCCTTTGAGGATGGTGTGGTTCATGACTTCTACTTGCCCGTTGGTTTGCGGATGTGCTACGGCAGTATGACGAAGGTTGATCTTCAGGTCCTCGCACATCTTAGTGAAGGACTTCCCGGTGAACTGAGTGTCGTTGTCGGCAATGATTGTTGCTGGGATACCGAAGCGGCATACGATGTTCTTTCAGACAAATTGTTTAGCGTTCTCTTCTGTGATTTTGGCTAGGGGCTCCGCTTCTACCCACTTGGTGAAGTAATCGATGGCTAGGATGATGAACTTCCTCTGCCCGGATGCTAGAGGTAGGGGGACGAGGAGGTCGATTCCCCATTGCGTGAACGGCCACGCACTTTAGAGTGTGGAGAGCGCGACCGGGGGATGATGAGGTACGTTGGCATGCAGTTGACAGCTCCTGCACTTTTGGACCAGCTCGGCTGCGTCCCTCTTCATTGTTGGCCAATAGAAGCCTTGGCGTAGTATCTTTTGTGCCAACGCCTTTCCGCCTAGATGTTCTTCGCAGACTCCCCCGTGCACTTCTCTGAGGGCGTAGTCTGACTCGCTCTCCTGTAGGCATTTTAGATATGGTCCTGAGAACGCCCGCATGTAGAGCTCCACGTCCACGATGGTGAATGATGTCGCCCGCATCTGTAATCTTCGCGCTTCTAGGCGGTCTTCAGGGAGGTGTCCGTGCTCGAGGTAAGCTCGTAAGGGGGTCATCCAAGATGACTCTTCCTGGTGGATGGTTTCGATCTCCCACGGCCCTTGAATACTCGGAATCACATTCTCTTCTATTCGGCGTCTTCGAGACTGGTAGCTGGAGGGTGAAGTGGCGAGCTTGGATAGAGCATCTGCCCTGGAATTCTACTCCCGGGGAATGTGTAGAATTTGATATGACGGGATCTTCTGGAGGAGTAATTTTGCGAATGCGAGGTATTTCGCCATCTAGTCGCTCTTGGCCTCGTAGTCTCCTTCGACTTGTGAGACTACGAGTTGAGAGTCTGCATAGATCGTTAGGTTCTCTGCTTTGCAATCGATGGCGAGTCGGAGACCGGCGATCAGCGCCTCGTACTCTACAATGTTGTTTGTCGTGGGGAATTTTAACCGAAGGCCGTAATCCAAGGTGATCTCATCGGGACTTATGAGGAGCAGTCCCGTTCCATCCCCTTCAGCTCCTGAGGTGCCGTCGACATAGAGACTCCAACGGGGGCTAGTGGTGTCTTCGACGGGAGCTGCTTCTGGTGGGATGGTGTACTCTACAACAAAGTCGGCGAGTACTTGTGACTTGATGTCTGGTCGGGGCAGGAATTGGATGTCAAACTCGCCGAGTTCTACAACCCACTTCACTAGTCTTCCTGAGACTTCTGGTTTCTGGAGGATTGCTCGTAACGGGAGGGGAGTCAATACTTTCACTTTATGAGCCTGGAAGTAGGGCCGAAGCTTTCTGGCGGAGAAGACGAGGGCCAAGGTTGTCTTGTCTACTGACGGGTATCTGGTTTTGGTGTCGGTGAGGACCTTGCTGAGGTAGTAGACTGTTCGTTGCACCCCTCCTTCGTCTTTCACAAGTACCGAGTTGGGAGCCGTAGGTGAGACTGCTAGGTACAAGAATAGAGTTTCTCCGGGGACGGGTTTTGACAGAAGCGGTGGCGAAGCCAGGTACTGTTTGAGAAGTTCGAAGGCCACCTGACACTCGTTAGTCCACTGGAACCCAGAGTGGCGCGCTCCCTGAAGAATTTTGAAGAAAGGGAGGTACTTGTCTCCTGTCCGCGACAAGAAACGAGATAACGCGGAATCCTCTCGTTCAGACGTTGCACTTCCTTAATTGAACGAGGCGG
Organism: Dactylorhiza incarnata; assembly: GCA_033032865.1. Lineage (NCBI taxonomy): Eukaryota > Viridiplantae > Streptophyta > Magnoliopsida > Asparagales > Orchidaceae > Dactylorhiza > Dactylorhiza incarnata. The sequence goes on from JAWHQI010000080.1 coordinate 6,770,075, forward strand.
CGACATATCCTCCAACGCCTTGATCTTCTCGGGGTTGGCCTCAATCCCCTGATAGGTTACCATGAAACCCAAGAACTTTCCCGCCGTCACACCAAATGCGCATTTGCTGGGGTTGAGCCGCATCTGGAAACGACGGAGAAGCTGAAAGTACTTTCCCAAGTCTTTCAAGTGGTCGCAACGGTGGACGCTTTTGACTAACATGTCGTCCACGTATACCTCCATAATTCTCCAATGAGGTTCTTGAAGACCTTGTTCATCAGTCTCTGATAGGTGGCTCAGGCATTCTTAAGGCCGAACGTCATCACTTTGTAGCAGTAGACTCCTCTGTCGGTGCGAAAGGCGGTATGTTCCTCGTCCGCGGGATTCATCCTTATCTGGTTGTAGCCGGAATAAGCATCCATGAAGCTAAGTAGCTCGTGGTTGGCCGGCGTGTCGACGAGCTGGTCAATCCTCGGGAGGGGGAAGCTATCTTTTGGGCATGCCTGGTTCAGGTTGCTGTAGTCGACGCACATTCTCCACTTCCCCGAAGCCTTTCTTACAATGACCACGTTCGCGAGCCACGTGGGGTACTCCGCTTCGCGTATGAATCGTTCCTCCAGGAGTTTAGCTACTTCCTCTTCGATCGCCTTCAACCGTTCGGGGGCAAAGTTCCTCTTCTTTCGAATTACAGGCCTGCAGGAGGGGTTGATGTTTAGAGAGTGATAAATGACTTCGGGATCTACCCCGGGCATGTCTTCTGGGCTCCATGCGAAAATGTCTTCGTTCTCCTGCAGGAAGGTTGTGAACTCTTCCCGCTCTTCTTGTGACAAGAGCGACCCGACCTGAACAGTTCGAGTTGGGTCTTATTGGGAGAGCGGTACTTCTACTAGTCCTTCAACGGGCGCTCATCGCTGCAGAGTAGCTTCGTCTCGCAGATCGAAGTTATTGATGTTGAGAGCGGTTGCCTTTGCTGGTTGAGCTTGCTTCAGATAGCAGGTTCGGGCTGCCTCCTGGTTCCCTCTTACGACCCCTATGCCAGCGGCGGTCGGGAACTTCATAGCCAGATGCGGAATAGATGGGACTGCTCCAAAGATAGACTGGAGCGGTCTCCCGAAGATGGCATTATAGGCGGAAGTGGATTCCACCACCACGAACTGGATGCTGTATGTTGACTGTCTCGGAAACTCGCCCAATGTGACTAGGAGAGTGATCATGCCTTGAACAGGGACAGGTTGGTTGTCGAAGCCGTAGACGGGCCCGGCTGCAGGTCTAAGCTGATCCTTTGTGAGCTTCATACTTTGCAAAGTAGAAAGGAACAGAACATCAACTGAGCTTCCGTTATCGACCAATATCCTCTTCACGTTAAAGCAAGGGTCCCCGATCCCTGCGCTGATTACGAGGGGATACTGGTGCGGTAGTCGTAATCCTTGCAGGCCTTCTTCCCTGAAAGAGATCGTAATGTCCTGTTTGAGCTTCTTGTCTTCGTGGTCTCTCGGGGGTTTGGCAATCGAGAGGATTTGCGCCGCTAGGACGGGAGGTCCAGCGATTGTTTCGATTTCTCCCACCATCGTCCTTCCTCCTTCCGCGCCCCGGGGAGCGGGAGGCTGCTCCCTTGCATCCCTAGGCTGTTGAGGCTGATTGGGAACCTGGCCATGTAGGAATCTCCCTAGGAGTCCCTGGCGGACTAGAAGTTCGATATCGTCTTTAAGTCTGGTACACTCTTCAGTGGTATGCCCGGTCCCTCGATGGAACTCGCAGTACCTGGACTGATCGCCCCTTCGGTTTGGGGCTAACGCCCGAGGTGCGCGGAGCTCTGGGTTGTTCTGAATGGCATAGAGTACATTTGTTCTGGTGGTATTCAACGGAGTGTATACCCTGGGATGCTGCGGACCCAGGTCTCTTCAGGGGTCGCAGCGACGTTCATCATTACGGCGTCCCTCGTCACGCCGCTCTTCTCGTCCACGAGGGGCTTGATCTGACCCCCTCTTTCTTCCTTGGCTACCTTCGAACTATCGACGGTGCGCTTCGATGGACTCGTCGACAGCTATCTGAGCTTCAACCCGATGAACGAGGTCAGGGTAACTTGGCACGGTTTTCCTCATTAGGGCTGAGTAGAAACCGCTTGGGCGGAGGCCTCCGAGTAAAACTCCTCGCAGGAGCTCGGGGTCGACTCCCGGAATCTATCGAGCCTTAGAAGTGAAGCGTCGAAAAAAATCCTTCAAAGTTTCCCCGTCGTTCTGGCGGATTTCTGAGAGATGGGAGGGATCTCGGACAATCCTACGATTGGCTATGAACTGGTCCACGAACTGCTGCGCCATTTCTGCGAAGTTGTTGATGGCCCCATCTCGCAGGGAGTGGAACCAAGTGCGTGCTTGTCCCTTCAAGGTTGCCGGGAACACTTGATAGAGGAGTTGATCGGGAGCGCTGTAAATCATCATGATGGTGGTGAAGTGATTGACACGTTCCAGGGGGTCATCCGTCCCATCGAACGTTTCGATGTTGGGAAGCTTGAAACCGTTCGGAATTGGATGAGCCAGGACTTGAGGCGATAGTGGGGAGTCGTGATGCGCGGGACGACGAGCGAGGGCTACGCGTCGCCCTGCCTGACCGTACTCTTCCGCTATCATTTCACGTATCTCATCTCGCGTGGTTCTTTCTACTACTCGGCCAAGAGCAACTCTTCCTTGACAATGGTGATGGGGGTCATCCTCCGGTCCTCTGGCCGGCGGAGCAGGATGTGCGGAGCTTGCAGCATCGGAGAAATCTTCAGAGACTTCATCTTCCCGAATGGCTCCCTTGACCGGAGCATGATTCGGAACTGGGGGTGGCGGAGCGTTCGATGCTGGAGGCTGAATGGGAATTCGAGGTGCCCCAATGTTTCTTACGAGAGTCAGCATCTCGGCTTGTTGCTCTTCCATTTGCCGAATGCGCCATTCCAGCACTGTCGCAGGCGTAAGCACTGCCTCTTCTGCGAGAGGCGCATTGATGAGCGAGTGGGAGGGTGCTGGGTCGACGCGCCCCTCCGGGATTGAACCTTCAGTAGTGCGAGCACTCCTTCTTGCCATTGCAATTGGCGGCAAGTGTTACCTTCAGTTATCTTTGCTGAACTTTGGGAACGAGTTCCCACAGACGACGCCAAACTGTTGCGGGTCGCTCGGGTGCTTTGGTAGACCGGTCGAATTGAACCACCTTAGCTCGGAAGCGAACCGAGCGCGTAAACAGTCAATTAGAGATTCGTTGAGTACACTGGGACTTTTTAACGTGGAAAACCCGGAAAGGGTAAAAAACCACTCGGTCGGAGCTGGTGCCGACCAACTTCCACTATCTTCTGGGGGGTTACAAGTAGAGACTTAGAACTCGAGCGCGACAGGTCGCTGCTCTTTACAATAATAGAGAGAGAGAGAGTTCCGAAGGTGACATGCCACCTCCAGAAAAACTAAGTCTTTTTTCCTTCTGAGAATATTGGAGAACAAAAGTGAGAATGCTGAGTCGCCTTCCGGGAGAACAAAAGTGAGATGCTCCGGAGAACAAAAGTGAGAATGCTGAGTCGCCTTTCAGGGTGAAGGAAATCTTCAAGTCCACGAAGGAGATCTTCAAGCGCCGAAGGAGAATTCCATGAAAATCTTCAAATCCGCGAAGGAGATCTTCAAGCGCCGAAGGAGAATTCCGTGAAAATCTTCAAGGAGCTCTCCCGGGTGCAGAAGGCAAGGTCCCCTCAAATGAAGGTTCTGGGCTCCTTTTATAGCTTTGGCCGGGGGTAGCCCGGTAATTTCGCCATTGTAACCACCGTAACCACCTGGCGGACGAATCACATTTTCCGGTTCGGAGCACATGGATCACCATTTTTCGTAAATGACCGTCTCACCCTCGGGCAGTTCGGGCAGCTTTGTTGAAGACGAAAAAGGCGACATGTCGTTCCTGCAATCTGAGAAACTAGAAAGACAAAATGTGAGCATGCTAGAAAGACAAAAAGTGAGCATGCTAGAAAGACAAAAAGTGAGCGTGCCCGAAATGTGAAAGTGCTCCGAGCGCGCTCAGAAGTGTTCTGAGCGCGCAACGAACGGGAAAGTGCTCTGAACGGAGTCCGGAGCCCGGAAAGTGGGCGGCGAGCCGGAAGAGGGGGGACTCACCCCAACCTTGCTACGGGGGAGAGTGATTCGACCGCACCTAAAAGGGGCGCGGCGCGGCCGTATCCGAGGCGGGAGCGCGGCTTGGTCGCACCCCACATGTGGTGCGGCTTGGCTCGGCCGCACCCAAGGGGGTGCGGCTTGGCCGCACCCCTCATGGGGTGCGGTTTGGCCGCACCCCCCACTATGGGGGGCGCGGCTATTCGCACCCCACTAGTGGGGTGCAGGCTAATCGCACCCCAGTAGTGGGGTTCGGTCAGGGCGGGGCGCGACGTGCGTTTCGTGCGTGTTTGCGTGTTGGGGGCGGAAATGACGGCTTCGGCTTCTTCAACTTGGGCGATCATGCGTTGACTGTTGACCCCACTTCCCTTTAGTGGAGTTTTCCCTGGACGCACCCCAAGGCCTCTACGGATATGTAACAAATGTCAATAAAACAAAACCAAACAATCAAAATTCATATAATAAATTTATCCTATTATCATAATCACAATTCAACTTTACATACTATTTGATATGCCACGGGCTTCTAGTTTCTCGTGGTGGCTTCTAGTTCTTTGATTTCCTTGTGATACTTGCAGATCTTATAAGTAAAACTATCTGAATTGAAAAACAAAAGTAATAAGCATAATGTTAATTATATTTATGTCCATAAAAAGAAAGTTATGTATATGAAACTATATTTGGATAAAGCATCTAATTTTATTACCCAAATAGCCTCAGTACATCCTTTGTCATTGGAAGCAGCAACAACACCAAAGATTTAACTTCACTCGCCATGATTACAAAATTGCCTCAGTACATCCTTTTTCAAAATCAACTAACAACATCATTCCTGGATTAAGTCTTCCTTACCTTGATACATCTTGAGGAGGAATATCAATGTCACCAACTTCACTCACCATGATTACACGTCCACTGTAGGGTGATATAAAAGCAACCATGCCTTAAGCCATTGCGATCCAATGTTGCATTAATTGAAAATACATGCATATGAAACTGTATTTAGAAGGAGGTAAAATTTTGACTATTTCTGCACTTAGGACATATAGTTGTTAACATGTCCACAAAAATGATGATTATAGTTTTAAAATTTTATGTATTTAGATGGAGGTAAAAAATTTCTTCAGATCTTGAGCCACTGCCTGCTGTGCAATAATTTAAAGGTCTACCAAATTTGTTGTGAACATAACACTACTTTCCAAAATTATGAAATCAGATAGCAAGCATTGCTTAATTAAATGTGCGTGTGCGTGTGCGTGTGTGTGTGTGTGTGTGTGTGTGTGTGTGTGTGTGTGTGTGTGTGTGTGTGTGTGTGTGTGTGTGTGTGTGTGTGTGTGTGTGTGTGTGTGTGTGTGTGTGTGTGTGTGTGTGTGTGTGTGTGTGTGAACAATCTATGTTATTCAAAATAGTTAATCTATGATAAACAATGAGTTGGATTAATTTTCATGGTGTTCCCCTAAATGTTTTTAACTCTAGGTTGAAGTTTAGGCTTAAAATGATATCTCAAGTGAAACTGCCACCAAATACTTCTTTCAACCCCATAATAAATCAAGTTAGTACATTTCAATATTTCATAAACCCGGCTATAAGAAACTTATAGAGAAGATAAATCTAGAGAAAAGTCAAACCATATAATTTAGAGGAATAAACCTCAACATGAAATATCCATGAAACCTCAATAAAGAAAACCTTCCAGAGCTGGGCAATACAAGCTTAAACAAGTCAATTCTAACTCATCGAGAGATAAGAATAGGAGTAGTGGTAATGTATGACTTAGAAAACTAAGATCCATATACTGATTCATGAAAGAGGTGTTCAGCAAAATTTTGATTAACAAAAAAAAACATGTCATCCTGAACCGCAAGTGGGGAGGTAGAGGATCGGCCGTAGAAAGAGAAGAGAATGAAAGCCACAACCAAACCAGTAACTACCTTAGAAACCTAGAAAGACTCTAAGTATGGATTGCATGGATTCAAGCCCTCCACGGTGCGAGATCAGGAGCAGCGAGAGCGAGAGCAGCGAGAGTGATCTTCAGAGGAGAGAGCAGCGAGGGAGGTCTTTAGAGGAGAGAGCAACGAGAGCGAGATCTTAAGAGGTTTCATTCTTGTTTTTCGTTTTCACGTTATAGGGTTTGGGAAGAGGACATCGTGAATGAAAAATACAGAGGGGGCGGGATCCGGTTAGGGGATAGTTTCCGAGGAGAGCGCGAACAAAAAATTCAGGGAGCGCCAAATAAAAAAAAGCGTAGTTAAAAGGGGTTATTTGCTACAAAAAAATCGTGGAAAATGTATAGCGACAGTTCTTTTAAATCGTGGAAAACTGTATAGCTACGGTATTTGCAACCATGACTAAAATCTAAATATTAGCTACAGTTTTTTAAGTGTGGCTATTACTAGTGTATTAGCCACGATTTTTGAACCCTGACAAAAATGTATAGCTAATACTAATTTTTCTAGTAGTGGGGCAAGGTTCGGTTCTAGCAAGCCAAGGCCCATCAATGCCTAAAATGAGATCTGGGCGCTACCCATCAATATTTAAATATAGTTTGACGACACAGCTATATGATATAGACAAATCCTGGTGTCAGGGCAAGCTTGGGCCCCGCCCAAGCTGGTCACCTAGCAGAGCCTATGCAAAAGGGGCTAGATGAGGCATCATTAGCCTGGGCCCGGGCCTAACCGAGCTGAAACCTTAGTCGGGCAATCGAGCGTGACTATATTTGCAACAATAATGTTTAGTAATGCTTAAAATAACTTTTATATGATATAGATAACTTTCGAGTCTCCAATCTTCACTATTAAATACCCACACACGATTAAATTTAATATATTTAAAAATAATTATATGACTACTTTTATAAAAACATTATGGGTCCATTCGAAGGGAAAACATTGGTTTTCAAAAAATTGTCTTTTAATCCGATGTCAATACATGCATGAATTGATCGACATTTAGTTTAATTCCAATTATTTTGTTCGGCTACATGATGATTTTCTATCACAGAAATTGACATTGATCACTTTTGTTGTTCAGTTGCAGGATGACTTTCCGTTATATGAATTGACATATGATTAAATTTAATTACTTGGTATGTTGTAGCGGGGAAGAAACATCTTCTAGATATTTGATTTAAGCCTCATTTTCCTACAAAATCTTTCAATCACGCTACAGTGACAAAGCTAAAGTGCAGTCACATATGTAGTAAATTACAATAAGAATGAAAATCTTCAAATTACTAAAGAAGCAAGCGTGCATTGTTGTTTTCTATGTTCCTAGTACATGTTTATAGCCCACAAAATCATGCCAGAATGAGAAATCAAACAATTAAAAGAAAATTCATGTCAAAATACTAAATTAGCACAATTGTGTAGCTATAGAATGAAAGCCACAAACTTTACATGCATGCAAAGTTACAAAGCAGATACATAAATTTTCTTATTTATGGGACTATGAAAGGAGAATCTACTGATACCAGCAATACCTAGCAAGCATCACATTTTCTTGTACAGTCGTTGTCGAACCAAACTCGAACACTGTCACGTCCTCCAACACGTCGTTCATCCCCGATGCTTCCATTGTCGGTTCCGAGGGATTATTCGTTGTCGAAGAGCGAGATGACGGCGCCACATGCTTCCCCTTCCACCAAGAATGTAAGCCCATTGATTTGATTAATACGAGACTGGTCTCATTTTGGAAGTGTCGAATGTTCGATCTCAAAATCGACTGTAGGAGCTAAACATTTGATGGAGGGTTTTTTAGGTTTATTTGAATATTGATGACTTTGGACCCAAAAGTCAATTCCGCCCTAAAATCATTCATCGGAACAACAATTTGATTTTCTTACTCTCAAAGTCAATTCTAAAATACCAATAAAGCCTTATTCGATTTGATACTTCAAATATAATTTATTTTTTATTGTATTAATAATGAATTATTCAATATTAATTGACAGCCTCAATAAACTAAAAAAATAAATAAAATCTAATCTGACTCTTCTCTAATAGCAGCCCCGCTTAAAGACTCTTCATTTCTGCCTGTTTTTTTCGGTTCTCGTCGAAATCCTCCGAAAACTTCTGATTTCTCGCCGTCGGTCGCCCACAACCGCCGGAGAAGAATCCTTCGAGACCGTCGAGCACCTCTGGATATTGTTTTGGCAACACCAACGAACTCTTCCAAAATATCATATATTTTCTCCTATTTTTCTCCTACTTTTGAATTTTTTTGTACCTCCTAAATAACATTTTCATTTACTTTACCATTTAGTGAGAAAATAGATGAATTTTTTTTACTAAATATGATTTTTTGGCTTAAATTTTATTTTTATTTTGGGCTACTAATATTTATCGGGCTGCCAATATCGTTTTGTTGAGCTCCTATTATCATTGGACTGTAAATAGCCATTCGCGGGCTGCGAATATAAACACCCTTAAATAATCAACTCCAATTAATATATAGAATAATAAAGTATGTCAATGATATTCACCGGTTATCCTCTTCTTTCCGCCATCCAATAACGAAGCGACAGCAAGCGAAACAGCTTAAATAATTTCCAATGAAAATCTCTAAACTTCTTCTCTCTGGACACTTTCGATTCCCCATCAGTCTCTCACACCGTCAACCATCAATCAAATCAGTCAACAGAAGCGACGGCCGTCAAAACACAGCGCCGTCAATCCCGGCTATCAAATCACGCCGTCAGAGTGCTGTCTCCTCGTTCGTGACTCTTTTGGTATCAGCAGAAATCTGGTGACCGCCGTGCGTTCCCAATCAGGCTATAGAAGGACAAGGACTACAGAATCCGTGTAATGGGAGCGTACCTAAACATTGCATGGAAATTAAGTTACACGCTATATTTTTTATTTTAAAAAAGTTATGAAATATTGATTTATGCATTTTTTACGATCATTTTAAGCAGTCGTATGTATATATTTTGGGATAAATATACACCTATAAAAATTGAAAAATTTGAACTTTACAACCGTAATTTATACTTCAAAATATAGACCATTTACAACTATAATTGAAAATTCAACTATAATTTGGCAAGAAAAAATGTCCCCTACGATGCTCTCTGTACACGCGCGTACCTAAAATTCTCTCACGGAATCCTACGGGATGTTTTTTAGTGCAAAATTGCAACTGCAACGTCATTTGCAGTTGCAAATTGACTGTATTTTCAGCTGTAATTACGGTCGCAAAAATATTTCAAAATTTTGACTTTTTTATATTTGTATTTTCACCCCAAAATATATAAATATGAGTACTTAAAATGTAAGTAAAAATACATGGATCAATATTCTGTGACTTATTTTGTGAAAAAATAGAAGATATAACAGAAATTTGAATTTTGCGCATGATTCTCCATATACGCTGGTCACACCTAAAAATTAATCCCCATTTAGGATCAGCGTGCACGATTCCCCATTCTGCCATATATTTCTGTCAGGATGAATTTTCGAGCATGATTGATCTATAATACGGTAAGTATTTTATACTACATATACTACTGTATATTTTCACATATCATCTCAGCCTTTAAAATCACAATCATACGACTGTATTTCTTCATGCGCGCACGGCTACGTGTGAGAAACGCACCAAAAAATGGCTCCTATAGATGAAGGGAAATTTTTTTGGTCCGGCATGCGGACCAAAAGCATGGTCCGCATCTTAAAACAAAATTTAGGATTTTTTATTAAATAAATTAGAAAATGTTAATTAGGATCTTTTTATCGTCATTTTAATACCTACTTACCTAATTAAAAAATTATTTTTTTTAAAAAAATAGACCAGATATCACTCCCTTTAAAATCTAACTGGATATCATTTTTTAGTTTTTAATCGCGAATTTCGTTCGTGGTCAGATAATTGATCCGTCCATGCTTTTGGTCCGTGTTGTGGACCAAAAAAATTTCCATAGAAGAAGACGTGTTTATCTTGGCACGATTGCTGGTATGGGTGATATCGAGTCAAGTTCGTTCAATTCTGATTCGCCTTAAAATTGATATCAAATTCGAGTCTAGTCAATTTTGTGTGATAGTGAATCTATTTTGAGTCCGCTCAAAATTAATTATTTTTTAGTAAAAATTAAATTTTTAAAAATTTTATAGTAAAATAATATATTTTTTTAAATTATCTTGTACGTGTTACATATTTAATATTTCGAGCATTTATCGATCAAATGTACCCGGATATGCTAGATTAAAATTAAAACAAAATGAACAAAAATCTAGTTTATCATCCATCCGAACAAAAAAAATAACAAGTGCACGGCACAATATCAATTCCACACACCAAATTTTTTTTTTTCAAAGTAAATTCATAACAAAGACGGTTTTTGGATTGTTTTTTAATGAAAGTCCGCTGTAGGTTTAGGGTGTATGGATGGCAATCCGATTGTTGGGTCGTCTGTTTGGCTCTTAGCACATGAGTTGTCTGTGTGGGTTTACCGTGCTCACACATAGTGGCTTGGCCCAACTTTCAACATATTCAAAATTAGCTTCGTTTGGCACGGCGGTGGCGGTCATGGACACGGAGATTATGAACTTCATCCACTTTAAGGTTCAAAAGTAGTTATCTTTTCGTGGCGGCGGTCATAATCTCTGTCCTGCCAAACATGCATTCTATTATGGTGGTGTTTTTGTCCAAACTCATCGGAGCAAAAAAGCCATGTCAAACAGAGCCTTAGTTTTTTCTTTGTGGTAGTCATAACCGCTCATGCCATGCCAAACACATATCTTATGACAGTGGTGTTTTTATACAAACTCGCCGGACCAAATAGACCTTAAGTCGCTATAAAACCAAATGTCGCACCAGTAAATTCATAACATAAAGGCGAGCGGAGGGCTTCAACATGAAACACGCAAAAACCAAACATTTTTTTGAAACAGGCACGAGGAGGGCTTCATGTTTTGATTGAAATGAATTGATTTTGGTCCAAAATCAAAAGCTCATAGGTTTTGGTTTAGGGTCAAAACTCAATTTTGTTGTTCGTTTGTAGGATGGTTATCAGTGACAGGAATTGAATCTGTCAATTATTTTGTCGGCTATAAGAAGGAATTCAAACATAGGAATTGATATTAAATATATACATATACCTAAACATAACAAAAATTTTTAATTAACATGATAACCATAATATAATTATTATAATTCGTGCTCTAGATAATGAATATTTTTTTGAAATAGTTAAAACATGAAAGAATATTATATAAATATTTTTTTAAAATAATAAATATTTTTTTGAGAGAATACTACATAATTCGTGCTTATAAGATTGCTCTAAATAATAATTATTTCTTTGAAATAGTTAAAACCCGAAATATTAATGAAATATAATATACAAATAAGACGTATTTAGTTAAAAAAATATTAACATATATGAAAGTGCACAGTTAACCTCACTAGAATTCTCTAGAGGGGGGGGGGGGGGGGGGGGGGGGGGGTGAATAGAGATTTAAAATATTTTTGTGCAAAGTTAATAATTATATATATATATATATGGGTGTAGTGATCACAGATTAGAGCTTCCCACACACCAACAAGAATTAAACAAGTAAAGAAAAATAAATGAAATAAGAAAAATCACAGCACAACACAAAGAAATATAGTGGTTCCCCAAACTTTGGGTAGTCCACTCTTCTACCCCTTGGTAGGAAATTCACTATCTTGCACTGAGTCTTTTGATAAGGAGACTCTTAGAACCACCCTGAGTCTTTTGACAAGGAGACTCTTAGAACCAACTGAGTCTTTTGAAAAGGAGACTCTTAGAACCAGTACAACTGAATTTTTTGAAGAGTGATTCTAAAAACTCTTTTACAATATGTGAGAATGAAAATAAGAAAAAGGAAAAGAAGTATTTAAGACAAGAATGAATCTTCTTCCTAGCAAGAAGATTGGAAGCACAAGAAGTAGTGAATTAAATCTCCCTTCTATAGTGAGAAGGAGATTGTAAGATTTTCAGAATTTTGCAGCAGTATGACTTTAGAAGCAGAAGAAGAAGAATGCTTGATGGTTGCTGCAGACAATTCCTCTATTCTCTCTCTTTTTCACTTTTGGGAGCTTTTCCTCTTTTTCAATGTGTATATGGTGGATCACTTCTTTTTGCTCTCTGCCGACCACCTTGTTATTTATAGCTCTGTTCATTAAAATAACACTATAGGAGAGTAATCAATTAGCAGGCAGAGTATTAGAAAGAAAGTGAAATTTCCATAACAGTTATATCCATAGAAGGAAAGTATTCAATCTGATTTCAAATAATGTCCATAAAGGATTTAATCAATTTAGCCAAGAATCTATTAGAGGAAAGAATGATTCAGAACGACTATAAAGAATAAATTGATTCCATATAAATCAGATCTATAAAAGAAGGAAAGAGATCTGGCGATTTTTTGAATTAATCATAGTAATCGACGTGCGTCGATTACTATTCGACGTAAGCGTCGAATTCATCCTGGCTGGACGTCGAGAGGAGAATAAGGAAGGTGCGTCGACTACGGTGCGTCGACTTCTCAAGATGCGTCGACTAGAAGTCAGAGCTACGTCGACATAGGATACGTCAATTTCTTCTTAAAGGTACTTCGAATCATTCTGAAAGGAACGTCGATACAACTTCGACGTTGCGTCGAATACTATTCGACGCATATTTACTTACCTTGATTTTCCTTTCTTGGAATTCATATTTAACTCATTTTCAGGGGTTAAGAGAAATCATTTTCCCAACAATCTCCCCCTATTTGTCTTAACCCTATTTAGAGGGAAATTGTACTAGCATTTAATCAACTCAGCAAGACAATTATATATAACAGAAATATGTCAAACAATCAGAAGAGAAATTAGAAAGAGAGATCATATAAACAAGCTTCCCAGAATTATATAAACAGACTTCATGTTTAGTATTCAATTATAAGGTAAAGTATATCAGCATTATTTTCAATCATTATTCAGGAGGGGTAGGAGGAGTCTTTCTTTTTCTTTTGAATACTTTGGTGGGTTGCTCTTTCTCAGTAGCAGATTGTACCCTCAGCTCCCCCTGAGTCACAGTGGTGTGCTCCCCCTGGAATGGAACTTCAGAGCCTTCTATTTCTATTTCAGCATTAGTTAAAACAGCATCTGGCTCCACCTGAGCTTCATCTTCAGCCAACACATCATCTGGCTGTCCTTTTTCATTTTCAGCTTCATTCATAGCAGTATCCAGCTCCCCCTGAGTTTCAGTTTCTTTGTCTTTCTCACCATCTGCCACATCTTCCTTTTCAGCTTTATTTTCTACCCTGCTTGCCTCCCCTTGTAATAGTACCACTTGATTTGCAGCCTCTCTTGCTATATTGAGTACCTCTATTTTTTGTTCTTCAATATGTGGCTCAGGTACTTTCTCATTTCCAATTGTCTTGAGCAGTGCAAGACTGTCAGATTTTGAAGGAGGAGATTTGTGTGAGGGAGATTTAAGATTGGAGGGCTGCTCTTCATCTAGCTTCTCCCCCTTCTTGACCTTCTTGGCCAAGGAGGTTAAGAAAGATTTGGTAACTCTTGAGAAAGAGAGAGAGTTCTTCAGACTTTGCACAGAGGCACTGACCCCATCTATTTGGGTGTGCATGTGTAGGATGGAGGAATGAATCTGGGAGCAGTGCTCATCCAGTATTGCTTGGAATGTTTGAGCTGCTGATGTAATGCACTGAGTGAGGAGAGTTTCAGTGGATGCAGATGTTTCATGTTATGGTTGGCGATGAGTAGAGAGTGGTGGAGGTGGTGATGAATCTGGAGAGAAGTTAGTTGATACATGAGGTATGGGTGATGAAGGAGGTGGAGTGGATGAGAAAGTAGGAGGAGGAAGAGATGGAGAAACTGCTGTTTGAGCAGGTGTTTGAGAAGAGGTAGGTAGAGTAGGAGTTGTGAGAGTGGAAGAGACTAGTAGAGTAGATGATGGTGGTAGAGATGGAGTGTTTCTTTGAGGAGGAGGAGGAGAAGATGGATGACCAGGAGAATTAGGAGGAGAGGGAGTTCTGTCAGGAATGGAACCAGGCTTGGGGATTTGCCTTGTCCATTTGGAGAAGAGGGCAATGGACATCCTCTTTCCAGGAGGGATAGGAATTCCTTTTGACCTACAGAGGTCAGGGAAGGAGTGGAAGAGTACTTGACTCATAATCCTCATGTAGGCATTCTCTTTGTGAGAATATCTAGAGCCTATCATCTTGAGCAGACAGCTGGCCCAATCTATTTTCTTCTTCAATACAAGGACCCCCATGATGTTCAGTTGTTGCTTGGGTACTGCATCATGGGCTGAAATTTTGCATAGTAGTATTTTTCCTACTATATCTGCTAGCAGTCTGTACTCCTCAGAAAAGTCTATTTTCTTTAGATGGATTGGTTTATCCCTTGAAAACTTCATGGTGGTTAGCAGATGCTTGATTTCATCATGTGTGAGGTCTAAAGATTCATCACCTAATAGGGGAATGATAAAGACTTATGAGGTTACTCTTTAGAAATTGATTTCCTTTCCCTATTTTATTTGAACAAAGATAAAATTAGGATATACCTGAAGGAAGATCAAAGGTGGTCCTAATATGTTCTGCAGAGATTGAGACTGGTGTCTCATAGATTGTTCCCTGGATTTCTCCTTGTTCAGATATCTGAACATGAGTCATCAGCTCTGTGAGCTCTATTTCCAAGAGCTTGCATCTTGTGGAGATGAGTTTGTCCAATCCAGCTTCAGTGAAGAGAGCTATGATGTTCTTATAATTTTCTGCAGCGGCTTGGAAGGAGTCGAGGTCAATGTCGAAACCAGAGTTTATCTTGGGAGCCATTTTAGGTCAGTGAAAGAGAGGAGGAAATTGCTAGACTAAGGAGCAAGAAGGATAAAGGATGCAGAATAGTGAAGGTTTCTAACTGAAGAGTCTTTTTAAGTCAGGTGAAGCGTCAAAACGGGACTCAATTCGAGGCTTATTCGGTACTTCAGTGGATGTGACCGAAAATATTTTAGCATTGCCGCTTGTTTTTATGAAGTCGACGTTACGTAGAGTGGAATTCGACGTAAGCGTCGATACAGCCCGCGTTAAGATGTTAGGGTTTTGTATCGACGTATGCGTCGATTGTAATCGACGTATGCGTCGATTTCACTTATTGAGTTGGGTCATCGACGGTGCGTCGATTAGAAGTCGACGTGACTTTTGATTTTCCTGAAGAATTTTAGGTGTTTATTTCTTCTTATCTCTTCCTAGTTCTAAGTCAGTCTTGGACTAATTTTTACAGATAGTTTGATTGGTTGTGCCAACATTGTTTGGCAAGGTGGCCAGTTTTGTTACATATATGGCACTTGATTATCTTATTCTTATGATAATTTGAGTTTAGAGAAGGATAGAAGGGTTGATTAGGATAGAAAGTTTGATTAGGATGGGAATTTTGGTTACCAGGTTTAGGGTAGAAATTTTGGTTAGGATAGAGGTGTTGATTAGGATGGAAATCATGGTTAGGATGAATGGATCCTGAATGGGAATTATAGAAGGTTTTTGGAGAATAGGCATTTAAGTTGCTCTGAATTTTTGTGCGTCGATATCTATTCGACGCATGTTGATAGTTGCTTCGATTTATATTCGGCGCTTTCTCCCGATAGCGTTGATCTGATATCGACGCATGGAAAAAGTTGCGTTGATTGGAAGTCGACGTACTTTTATTCAAGCGTCGATTAGAGGTCGAGGCATCTGAGAGGTTGCGTTGAGTAAAAGTCGACGCACTATCATTCATGCGTCGATATAAAGTCGACGCAACTGTATCTTCACACATTTTCTTTTTCCCTTTTTCTGATTTTGTTCTTTTATGTATTGTTTCTTTTGGCTTAGTTGTTTCTTCAGATGAAGTTTGAGAGTCATCAGCTGAATAATATGATGTTTCATCAAATTGTTTTATTTCCTTGAGAGAGTCTTCTTCCTTATTTAGTGAGTCTTTTTCTTGGTTTGATTTGATGGATTTTGTGAATTTTACAGGGATCATCCAAGCAGGTTTGTTGGATGGAACTTGGCTGGTTGAGGGATCAGCCCCTAGACCAAGATTTTTATGTCTCCTTGTTTGTTGTTCAATGATTTCCTTGAGAGTTTGGCTTCTCATGTTTATTGATTCTTCAAAGTCTTTTGCCTGAGATACCTTATCCTTAAGGAGCTGGTTTTCTATTCTAGCCCTTTCTACTTCCTTTTCTATGATGTTTACTTCAAAATTTTTAGAGCATTTATCCTCTCTATTTCTCTGGTTCTTAGCCACATTAATTTGTTCCTTTAGATCTTTAATTTCTTGTGTAGCTTTTAGTTGATCTAGACACATTCCCATAAAATCATTTCTGAAATTATCACTTTGAAAATCTATTTCATCAAAAATGCTTACCTCATCCTTATCCTCAGATTCCTCTATGAGAATAAGGCTATCTTCTTTTTCATCTTCAGAAGATATGCTTTCTTCTGATCCTGTCTCACTCCATGATTTAGCACCATCATCATTCTTTGAGCCTTCAAGGGCCATTAAGCATAGATCTTCTTGCTTAGGCTCTTCATTGTCACTCTTAGAAGAGGAGCTGTCCTCAGAGTCTGTACCACTCCAGGCTTCTGCTATAAAGCCTCTTTCTTTCTTCTTCCCCTTTTTCTTGAGATCTTTCTTTTTCAAATCTTTCTTTATCTCAGCATTTTCTAAACATTCTGGGGCAATATGTCCAGGTTTCCTGCAAGAGTAACAAATTATTTCTTTAGTAGGAGTTTTGTCATACCTTGGTTTTGACTCTCTCCTTCTTGATCCATCGGTCCTGACCCATTTCTTGAATTTTCTGGCCAGGAAACTGAATAGTTCTTCTTCAGTGACAGAACTTCTTTGCTTCTGTTGCTTTTAATGCAATGTTCCTGTCTTTTGAAGAAGTTGGGGTGTTTTCTCTTCTCTTCTTCTCTTCTCTGGTTTTCAGCAGTTGCTCATAGGATTTGAGTTTTCCTAAGAGAGCATCTGTTGAAATTTCCCTTTGTCCTCTTGTGTCTCTTATTGCCCATATCCTTGAGTCCCATGAGCTTGGGAGACTCATCAGCAATTTGTCATTGATCTCTGTAAGAGAGATTTCTCTATCCAAGTCCCCTAGTTGATTGATGATCAGACTAAATATGTCATACATCTCAGAGATGCTTTCTTCATTCTTCTTTTGGAAGTTCTCATATTGAGAGATCAATAGAGCCTTCCTATCTTTTCTTTCATCAGCACTTCCTTCTACCATCTTTATGAGAGCCTCCCAAATTTCTTTGGCTGATTCACAATCAACAACCCTTTGAAAGATTTCATCAGAGAGGGTTGAGACCAGAATATTTACAGCCTTTGCATCACATGTTCCTGCCTTTTTCTCTTCAACTGTCCACTCAGCCTTTGGGACAAGTGTTTGAGTCACTTCACCACTTGAGTCTTTTCTATAAGGCTTGGGAGGACCTGTCAAGATAACATTAAATAAATATTCATCAATAGAGTTCATATAATTCCTAATTCTTGTTTTCCAAACTGCAAACTTTTCAAGATTGCACATTGGTGGTCTGGTGGAAGCATAATCTTTGATTTGTGTCATGTGAAAAATAATTGTTAGAGAAATATATATATAAAAATAAGAGGTAGGATCTTTTTGATCAAGGAGTTAATATTTTTAGATCAACCTAGCTCTGATACCAATTGAAAGTGCACAGTTAACCTCACTAGAATTCTCTAGAGGGGGGGGGGGGGGGGGGGGGGTGAATAGAGATTTAAAATATTTTTGTGCAAAGTTAATAATTATATATATATGGGTGTAGTGATCACAGATTAGAGCTTCCCACACACCAACAAGAATTAAACAAGTAAAGAAAAATAAATGCAATAAGAAAAATCACAGCACAACACATAGAAATATAGTGGTTCCCCAAACTTTGGGTAGTCCACTCTTCTACCCCCTTGGTAGGAAATTCACTATCTTGCACTGAGTCTTTTGATAAGGAGACTCTTAGAACCACCCTGAGTCTTTTGACAAGGAGACTCTTAGAACCAACTGAGTCTTTTGAAAAGGAGACTCTTAGAACCAGTACAACTGAATTTTTTGAAGAGTGATTCTAAAAACTCTTTTACAATATATGAGAATGAAAATAAGAAAAAGGAAAAGAAGTATTTAAGACAAGAATGAATCTTCTTCCTAGCAAGAAGATTGGAAGCACAAGAAGTAGTGAATTAAATCTCCCTTCTATATTGAGAAGGAGATTGTAAGCTTTTCAGAATTTTGCAGCAGTATGGCTTTAGAAGCAGAAGAAGAAGAATGCTTGATGGTTGCTGCAGAACAATTCCTCTATTCTCTCTCTTTTTCACTTTTGGGAGCTTTTCCTCTTTTTCAATGTGTATATGGTGGATCACTTCTTTTTGCTCTCTACCGACCACCTTGTTATTTATAGCTCTGTTCATTAAAATAACACTATAGGAGAGTAATCAATTAGCAGGCAGAGTATTAGAAAGAAAGAGAAATTTCCATAACAGTTATATCCATGGATGGAAAGTATTCAATCTGATTTCAAATAATGTCCATAAAGGATTTAATCAATTTAGCCAAGAATCTATTAGAGGAATGAATGATTCAGAACGCCTATAAAGAATAAATTGATTCCATATAAATCAGATCTATAAAAGAAGGAAAGAGATCTGGCGATTTTTTGAATTAATCATAGTAATCGACGTGCGTCGATTACTATTCGACGTAAGCGTCGAATTCATCCTGGCTGGACGTCGAGAGGAGAATAAGGAAGGTGCGTCGACTACGGTGCGTCGACTTCTCAAGATGCGTTGACTAGAAGTCAGAGCTACGTCGACATATGATACGTCGATTTCTTCTTAAAGGTACTTCGACTCATTCTGAAAGGAACGTCGATACAACTTCGACGTTGCGTCGAATACTATTCGACGCATATTTACTTAGCTTGATTTTCCTTTCTTGGAATTCATATTTAACTCATTTTCAGGGGTTAAGAGAAATCATTTTCCCAACAATATATAATGCCATAAATAATACTATGTAAATATACGAATTTTTTAAAATAATAGATATAATGTTATAGAGAGAGAATGATGGTGTGTGATTAGCAAGAGAGATCCCCCAAAACCAATGGAAAAGGGTAGTTTCACCTTAGGCTAAATTCTTAACGGATCCAAACTGGTAGGCTTTGTAGGAAAATCAATTCCCTCCAATAAATTATCAAATGAACTGTTGGGAACAATGTCCAGTAATGTTCCTGATTTGAAGAAGTGCTCAGGTCAATGATAAAAACTCTATGTATTTGATGGTTATTGATTATATTTGTTAGTCAAGATTATCTATACTTATAGGTTCTGGCTTCTTCAAATATGAGGAGAATGTTGGGTATTGTGCCCTCAATGTTCCTAGATTTGAAGAAGGAACACAAGTATAGGTAAGCCAAATTGTTTTTGATGTTATATTTAAGTTAATGTTGTGAGAGATACATCAAAGCTACATTTCTAATGTCAAGACTATAAAAATAATGAAGATTCACTACGAAAATTATCATCTCAAGGCTTAGTAGAAAAATCGTTAAGAAATGAAATATATCGTCAAGACAGTTTCAACAATATTTATGATAATATATTCTGCCATTTCTATCAACATTCCTATCTAGCCAAATAATTATGGAATAATTCAAAAAGAGCATTTATGCAAAATTGCAGAAGAATATAAAAGAGAGAAATTGTTGGTTTCAGAACAATTGGACACAATTATTCTCTCTCACTCTTATTCTCACACATACAAGCATACACGTAGAAAAGAGAGAAAAATGCTCAACGAGAAGACTTCATTGCTGTACTGCGAAGATCAAAGAAAAAGAAAGAAAGAATCTTCTTCCCTGGTTGAAAAGTTCATCTGATATTTTTCTGAAGAAGATTCTCAAGAACAGTTCAATGATTCAAAAGATCTTTAGGCTTATATTTCCAAGAAGAAGAAGAAGACAATTCATTCAAAAGCTCATATCTTGTAGCCTTCTCTTCTACAACAGAAAAAACATCCTTCCTATTTTGTAGGGTTCTTTGTGAGCCTGAGTTTATAAGATCTTGTAACAGATATGAGTGTTGGTAAGGTTCTTTGTGAGCCTGAGTTTAGTAGGGTTCTTTGTGAGCCTGAGTTTGGCAGGGTTCTTTGTTAGCCTGAGTTTGGTAGGATCTTGGTGAAGATCTGAGTTGTTGTAAGACTTGTAAAGTCTGAGTTATTATTAGGGTTCTTTGTGAGCCTGAGTTGTAAGATCTACTTATTGAGAAGAGATCTGAGTTGGAGAAGTTGCCTAGTCTAGCATATTGCTAAAAATGTGGGAGGGACAACGGGCTACCTCTTGACACCTTATCTTTAAGGGAACCACTATAAATTCTATGTGTTTTTTGTATAGTTTCTGTGCTGTGCTAGCTAGAATTTAAAGTAGCAATTAACATTGAAAACACATAATCACCCCCTCTAGGTGTATTATAGACAACCCAAATCTTTCGATTGGTATCAGAGGTAGGTTGAGTTCAAAGGCTTAACAACTTAGAATAAGATCTACAAGTTTATTGGGTTGCGATCAAATAATGAGCTGGTGAGCACCACAAGGAAATGAGCTCAATGAAGCTGCCCATCTGCACCAAAGAGAACTTTGATATCTAGAAGCAGAGAATCAAGTTGTACATGGAAGCTTCAGACCCTAGAGTCTACTTGGCTATAAAGGAGGAACCCTATGTTTCGATGACCATTCCTGTGGACCCTAGATCAGCCCCTGTTCCTAAGACCTTGTCTTAGTTCACCAAGGATGAAGTAGCCTTGGACACTATGGACAAGAGAGCAATGAATATAATTGTAAATGCAATAGATGATTCCACATTTTTGAATCTGATCCATTGCAAAACAACAAAAGAAATGTGGGATTCCTTAATTATCTACATGGAGGGAACATAAGAAGTTAGGGATGACAGAAAATCCCTTCTGAATCAGGAGTATGAATCTTTTAGGCAAGATAAGAAGGATAACATAGCTACCTGCTATGAAAAGTTCTTCAGAATTGTTAATGGACTCAGAACTTATGAAAGGGAGTTCACAATTTATGAACTCAATGATAAGTTCTTGAGATCACTAAACAAGGAATGGGATATGAAGCTTTGTGCCATCAGAGAAGTTGGAAATCTGGGAAACATGGAGCCTCAACAACTATTTGGCAAACTCCGATCTTATGAGCTGCACTTGAATACTAGAAGATCTGAAGAGGAGAACTCTAAGATTTTTGGCAGAGAAAGGGTAGTGTCTTTTAAAGCTGACACTTTAAGAAAGCAAACGGTTGTGGAGCCTGCTTGTATCTCAGAAGATGAGATCATCAACAATTCCAGCTCTGATATCTTAGATGGAGAACTCTCTCTGTTCACCAAGCAATTCAAGAAATTGCTGAGAAACAGAAGAAGAGTAAATAGAAGACAGAAAGCTTCTCCCTCTAGATCAAGGAGAGAAGATAAATCTGGGAGCAGACACAAATAATAATAGTATGATTCTAAACCTAACAAACATATTACTTCTAATATAATTTGATTCTACTGCAAGAAGCCTGGACACATCATAGCTGAGTGCCCATTCAAGAGAAAGGAAAAGAGTGAAGAAGGAATCACTCAAAGAGCAGGAATATGGAGAAGAGCTGTGTAGCTAAGAAAGTGAGAACTCTTAGTGGCAGTGACACTGAGTCATCATCATCAGAATCTGACAGCCACTTGACAACAATGACATTTTCAGATGAAGAATGTTGTGATGAATCTCATCACTACCAAGTATTTCCTAAAGCCTCTCCAACCATATCTGACACAGATTCAAATGCCAGCTCCTCTTCAACAGTAAGAGAAGATGACATTGAATATATTGAGAAAGTTGGTGCCCTGCTTGAAGCTTTTAAGAAAGCAAAAGCTCTCTGTAAGGCACAAGCAACTGTGATCATCTCCTTGAGTGATAAGAGAGATGAATTGCTTGAGAAACTAACTGAGCTAGCTCAAGATAAGACCAAATTATCAATTCCCACACTAAGCACTAGCACTTTAATAAAAGTTATTAAGCATAAGAATATTAGAATCAAAGAGCTGGATGATAAGCTCTTAGAGGAAAGGAAAATTATGGTAAGTTATTCCAAGCCACAAACTATTTTTCCCTTAATTGATGGCTTTTCACAAACAAATAAGAAAGGTTTGGGCTATGGCCAAGGTGAAGACAGTGGGAAATCCTCTAAAAAAAGTCAGTCTTTAGAAAAGTGATCATACCGACAAATTCTTATGATCACTGTAGCATCTATGGATGCAAAAAGAGCAAGAAGACAGAGGGTGGTCTTAAGCCCCCTTCTGTTTGGGTAAGTGATGCGTGTTCGGCAAGTGCACCGGTCGCTGTCAAGAAATAAATTTGGGAATAGCTTCCCCGAATGTCGATCTCTTGAGGAATGCAAGTTGTGGTGACAAGAAAATAGAGTGAGGTGATTGTTACGACGAGTAAAAGAAAGTAAAAACAAGGGCGTTGTGATTGGTGTCCTAAGCTATTGCAGAAATAAGATGCGGGTCAAAACTCCACTTCGCAAGGCGGGATGGATGCAACGGCCGCGATGCCGTGCTTCAGAAAGCGCGTGGACGGAAAGTAACTGTGATGGTTGAGGGTCGCACACACCTCTTCGTAAAGTGGGGGTGAGTGCAGCGTCCGCGATGCCGCGCTTCGGTATGTGGGCGAAATGGCCACAATGCGGGGTTTTGTGAGGGTCGTATTCACCTCTTCGCCAACATCACCACTAGCAATTGCTAGATGGCAACACCAAACACTCACACCACAACCACCACGAAAGCACACCACAAGCACTCATAAAGCATGAAAACATTTCATAATATATAACAAGAAGTTCAACAAATATAGAGTGCATCATCAACATAAAGAAGATTACACTAACAACAATAGTCCAAGAGGAGAAAAATGCAAGAGATACAACCGAATCCGGAGGCTTGCTGTAGATTCACGGTAGGAATCGTCGGGTTGTCAATCCGCGTCCTAGCTCGGTCCCAGCTATCGTCCGGGGTAGAGGAGGGCTGTCACTTCCTCCCAATGGACCCGTCTTCTTCGGTAAACTACAATCCGGCCACGTCCGATGCGAAGAACTCCTAGCTTGGCGATGAAGATGAGTTTAGAATCCTCTCCTTGAAGCGCTTGGATGATGCGAGGTGGCCTCGGGCAAAAGGGGGAGGAATAGTGGAAGAAAATGGAGCAGTCGCCCCTTCCGACGGAAGAAATAGCGGAGCAGAATCGGGGGACAAATGACCTAAAAATCGGGCTTTAAATAGAAAATATGTCAGAAAATCCTTCACGCACGACCAAACGCACGTTCGGAGTCAACCGTGCGCGAAGAAATCGCACGGGAGGAGCAGAAACGTAATATTTTAGCTGTTCTGAATTTGATCGTGCGTTTTACTCACGCACGGGCAAAATGCTCGTGCATGAAGAAAACGCACTGGCAAATTCAGAACGACAGATTTTCAAGATTTTGAGCGAAATGACAACGCACGATCAACCAAATCGTGTGTGAAGGATAAACGCACGATCGTGCGATCTAGAAAATTGCAAAATAACATCAATTTTTAGATAAAAGAGGGAAACTCGTGCGATTTTGCTCACGCACGATCAAAACTGACCGTGCGCGAACAAAACGCACGAGCCGGGGTAGGTCACCCTTTTTAAGTACTGTAGGAATCGCCCAGTCGCAGAAATCGTGCGTCAAAGAAAAGCACGACCGTGCGATTTCTCCAGGTTACAATTCCCATAGAATGAAGATCTGCCCACCTGCAATATAAACCAACAAGCTGGGGAACATACCACCAGCACACAGAAATATATAATAACAACAAAATAAAGACATGGGGAGCACCATGTGCTTATCGCCAGCAGAATAGCGCGCAATTGCACACCAAAACGGGCCCAAAGAGTGCACTTTGTGAAGAAATATGTTCAAGTGAAATATAAGCAATAATGAACTAAAAGTGAAGTGCAAGTGAGTGAAAACTAGCCCAGATGAGTCCGAAAAAGTGTATATAAATTGGACTCATCACACCCCCAGACTTACCTGTTTGCGCGTCCCGAGCAAACCACTCTCGGCGGACGGGAAAAACAAAGGTTAGAAAGGTGATTGTGGCTAGGAGTAATATGCGAAATCAAATAATCATGTGCATAAAACTCTCATAGAAGAAATTTCTACTATGCAAAGTAATTTACAAATATCTAAAATAGTAAATAAGAGATTAGTTTACTCAAAAGCTGAACCAAGTGTGATCTGCCAGTCATGTGTAGGGAGAATGTAGAGACGCGCTCAGACGAGTATTTCAAAAAATACGGGATATGGAACTAACTCCACCGAAATCCATCGGTGTCGGGATCCATAAGCTCGCACTTTCGCACTCTCTCCACAGCATTAGGTAAAACTACACACAAGTCAATAGGGCTTTCAGGTAAATATGTGGCATGAAAGTAGAAATAAAGATACAAAGCATGAAAGCATGAAAGTAGAAATAACTTATACACAAAATTCTATGCGCAACATGAGTATTCGATTAGAACACTACTAGAGTCAACATCGTACTCCAAACCACAATTCCTAGCTAACACAATTGACTTCCCGACTCCATTCCAAAAGGAAATTTGGCACGGTAGCACTCACAAGTAAGTGCGTGCAAAGTGGGTGCAGTGTGTGCGTGCCACATAAGAAATGATAAACTGAAATAAACTGAAAGCTAAAATCAAAACACTACCGGAATGCATGCGTGCGTGCACGTGCATGATTCTCACTCTCCCCTAGACTTACATGAAAGCATAATCTAAAATAAGATTCTTTAAACATTAAACTAAGGAGAAAAGGGAGGGTGTACCCCATGCTCAGAAGTGAGCATACCGGAAGAATTGGCGTCAATATTGAATTCAGCTTCAATGGGTCCGCCATAGATGTCGCCATACCTGCAAAACGACATCTCCACACACGCAGAAACAAAAGTAATACAACAAAATTGGGTCATCTCCCATAAGCCCTTTTGTTTACCGTCCTTAAGGTGGACCAAATACCTGTATTAAGCAGTTTATAAAGTCTAGGAATACACAAAAGTTAATAAATCCTAATTATTATTACAAGCTCAAAATAAATCAGCTATAAGCTGATTTGAAGTAGTAACAATTGATGAAAGAGAAAGGTCCAGGGACCTGGTAGTAGGGGCGGAAATTAAGTAGGATGCTCAGCCTCCAACCCCAAATCTCCTCCTTTTTCGCTCTCATCTTCTCCTCCAGTATTATGTCTTCAAAGAAGAACCGCTTGCCCCCTTGTAACCAATCCTCAAGGGGAAGCACCAACGATGTTGAGGAAACAAGATGTTCCTTCACTGTACCTTCCTCATCCCGCCAGGCTTTCGGCTCCTCCATACATAAGGTCTGATCAACTGGAGGGGGGGCATCCTGCATCCTTGTACATAAAGAAAGAGGGTCAAGAAATAAATTGGAAGAAAAACTAAAAGAAATCTCATCTGAGGGGATAATCCCGGCTTCATGCCCCATAGGGTGCGGCAAAGACAAACTGATGATATCATCGAAGATTTCACTAGACTCAACAGCGCACACAATGGCCTCCTCTATCACTTGTACTTCCTTGCACTGAACTGAAACGTTTGCTTCAGCACAATCGAGACTGTCCTCCTTCATGAGAGTGGGCACGACACCGCGCAGGTCTGCAACATCCTGCAAATTGACCTCAATGATAACATCAGAAATAGATGTAGTTTCATGTGTAGTGGGAGAAGACGCGCTTCTTAAGAGTTCGGGCTCACTCTCCACACAAGGGCACAAATCCACGCAAAGTGGTACATGAACCAAAGAGGTATGGGGGGTCGCATCAAAAACAGAGTCATGAGGGGCACTGATGCACGCGTCGATTCCAGAGACTTCAAAAAGTGAGGGTGGAAGTGACACGTAATCAGAGGAAGGAGCAGTGTTCGCCGAATTCGAGGATAGGACGATCCGGATATCCGGCTCATCGTCATTAGCCAATTGGCGAAGATAATCCGCACAGTCCTTCAGGGCATGCTCTCTACTTTTGCAAAATAAACACTGCTTTACCGGCTTTGCCGACACCCAAGGAGAGGTAGTCGCGTAATAGTGCGACAACGGAGGCGCAGTAGAGGAGCCAAAAGATTTATGGGACCCGTACGGTTTCTAAACAACCATACTCTTTTGGACACCTATTACTAGCGTGGGATGTGTCCCCACACCAACGACATCGGATATTCAAATATGCCCACATGATACAGAAGAAGAAAATAGCATGAAAAAGAGTAAATTAAAAAGGAATAAAAGACTCAATCGCAAACAATCGATTCACAACCAAAATCTCATCACGTCTGCATTCCCCGACAACGGCGCCAAAAACTTGATGCGTGTTCGACAAGTGCACCGGTTGCTGTCAAGTAATAAATTTGGGAATAGCTTCCCCGAATGTCGATCTCTTGAGGAATGTAAGTTGTGGTGACAAGAAAATAGAGTGAGGTGATTGTTACGACGAGTAAAAGAAAGTAAAAACAAGGGCGTTGTGATTGGTGTCCTAAGCTATTGCAGAAATAAGATGCGGGTCAAAACTCCGCTTCGCAAGGCGGGATGGATGCAACGGTTGCGATGCCGTGCTTCAGAAAGCGCATGGACGAAAAGTAACTATGACGGTTGGGGGTCGCACACACCTCTTCGTAAAGTGGGGGTGAGTGCAGCGGCTGCGATGCCGTGCTTCGGTATGTGGGTGAAATGGCCACAATGTGGGGTTTTGTGAGGGTCGTATTCACCTCTTCGCCAACATCACCACTAGCAATTGCTAGATGGCAAAACACCAAACACTCACACCACAACCACCACGAAAGCACACCTCAAGCACTCATAAAGCATGAAAAAATTTCATAATATATAACAAGAAGTTCAACAAATATAGAGTGCATCATCATCAACATAAAGAAGATTACACTAACAACAATAGTTCAAGAGGAGAAAAATGCAAGAGATACAACCGAATCCAGAGGCTTGCTGTAAATTCATGGTAGGAATCGTCGGGTTGTCAATCCGCGTCCTAGCTCGGTCCCAGCTATCGTCAGGGGTAGAGGAGGGCTGTCACTTCCTCCCAATGGACCCGTCTTCTCCGATAAACTACAATCCGGCCACGTCCGATGCGAAGAACTTCGAGCTTGGCGATGAAGATGAGTGTAGAATCCTCTTCTTGAAGCGCTTGGATGATGCGAGGTGGCCTCGGGCAAAAGGGGGAGGAATAGTGGAAGAAAACGGAGCAGTCGCCCCTTCCGGCGGAAGAAATTGCGGAGCAGAATCGGGGGTAAAATGACCTAAAAATCGGGCTTTAAATAGAAAATATGTCAGAAAATCCTTCACGCACGACCAAACGCACGTTCGGAGTCAAACGTGCGCGAAGGAATCGCACGGGCGGAGCAGAAACGTAATATTTTAGCTGTACTGAATTTGATCGTGCGTTTTACTCACGCACGGGCAAAATGCTCGTGCATGAAGAAAACGCACTGGCAAATTCATAATGGCAGATTTTCAAGATTTTGAGCGAAATGACAACGCACGATCAACCAAATCGTGTGTGAAGGATAAACGCACGACCGTGTGATCTAGAAAATTGCAAAATAACATCAATTCTTAGATAAAAGAGGGAAACTCGTGCGATTTTGCTCACGCACGATCAAAACTGACCGTGCGCGAACAAAACGCACGAGCCGAGGTAGGTCACCATTTTTAAGTACTATAGGAATCGCACGGTCGCAGAAATCGCGCGTCAAAGAAACACACGACCGTGCGATTTCTCCAGGTTACAATTACCATAGAATGAAGATCTGCCCACCTGCAATATAAACCAACAAGCTGGGGAACATACCACCAGCACACAGAAATATATAATAACAACAAAATAAAGACATGGGGAGCACCATGTGCTTACCCCCAGCAGAATAGTGCGCAATTGCACACCAAAATGGGCCCAAAGAGTGCACTTTGTGAAGAAATGTGTTCAAGTGAAATATAAGCAATAATGAACTAAAAGTGAAGTGCATGTGAGTGAAAATTAGCCCCGATGAGTCCAAAAAAGTGTATATAAATTGGACTCATCAGTAAGTTAAAGACAGACTTTCCTTCGGAAGAGTGCTCTATCAGCACCCCAAAAGAATTTTTCTGTGAAAGCCTTCAAAAATTCTCATGCTCGGGAAGTTCTTCAACTTCTAAGAAAGGAGGGTTAGGTGTCAAGCAACATCCTAACTCAGTCAGACCAAGCATGTAACAACCCGGCCCAACCACCACACCAGAGGCCCTCTCCAACAAAGTGTCCAAGGCGCACTCTGATGGGCTGGCTACTGCGGTTGGACAAGGGCTGCAGCCCGTGACACCCCAACGCCTCTCAGGCCTGTTTCTCAGTACAGTGCGTTGTTGATGGCTGGATTCGAACCCCCGCCACCTTTGATAAGGCGCCTTCAACAGCCCTCATCACCAACTGAGCTGCACTTTTTTGTAACAACCCGGCCCAACCACCACACTAGAGGCCCGCTCCAACTTAGTGGCCAAAAGGCGAGCAGATGGCTTCAACATGAAACACGCAAAAAACAAACATTTTTTTGAAACATGCAAGTGGAGGGCTTCATGTTTTGATTGAAATGAATTGATTTTGGTCCAAAATCAAAAGCTCATAGGTTTTGGTTTTGGGTCAAAACTCAATTTTGCTGTTCCTTTGTAGGATGAGTATCAGTTACAGGAATTGAATCTTTCAATTAATTTTTTGTTCGGCTATAAGATGAAATTCGGTGGTGGAACTTGATGAAGGAAAAATAGGTTGCTTTCAAGGCAGCAGTTATAGAACGACTAGTTGATGATCCTTATGTTGATCCTAGTATCGCATGGGAAGTTATGTCTTCTCATTTAAGGATAAGTGGAAAGAACGTACTTGGAGAGTCAAAAGGTCGCGCACCCCCACAAAAAGAATCTTGGTGGTGGAAAAAGGAAGTGCAAGACAAAGTGAGGGCAAAGAGGGTCAGCTACAAAACATTATATGCTTGTAGGAATGATGAAAACTTGACAAAGTGTAAAGTCGCCAAGAAAGAAGCTAAAAATGCAGTAAGTAAAGCAAGAAGTCAAGCTTATGAAGAATTTTACAAATGACTAGATACCAAAGATGGAGAGCGCGATATATATAAAATTGCTCGAGCTAGAGAGAGGAAGACAAGAGATTTAAGCCAAATTAAATGCATAAAAGATGAAACAGATACGGTTTTGATGGATGATGTGGCTATTAAGGAGCGATGGAAAAGATACTTTTATCAACTATACAATGAAGGAAAAGATAATGAACTGAACTTGGAAGAGTTAAGTAAATCGGAGGAGTATAGAGACATAACTTTTTATCGTAAAATTCAAGCATCAGAGATAGATGACGCTCTGAAGATGATAAAAATGGAAAGGCGGTTGGACCAGACGATATACCCATTGAAGTATGGAAATGCTTAGGGAGGGAAGGAATTTTATGGCTTACAAGTTTCTTCAATAAGATACTGAAGACAAAAAGGATGCCAGACCAATAGAGAGAAAGTATTTTGGTACCTTTGTATAAGGACAAAGGAGATATACAAAATTATGTCAATTACATGGGAATTAAATTAATGAGTCATACTATGAAACTATGGGAACGAGTAATAGAGAGACGAGTTAGACGAGAGACTAGCATCTCAGAGAATCAATTTGGATTCATGCCAGGGAGGTCAACCATGGAAGCTATACATCTCTTGAGGAGACTCATTGAGAACTATCGGGAAAGACAAAAAGATTTGCATATGTTGTTTATCGATCTGGAGAAGGCGTATGATAGGGTTCCAAGAGAGGTCTTGTGGAGAGTCTTAGAAAAGAAAGGTGTAAATGTATCATACATTGACGTAATCAAAGATATGTATACAAATTCAGTGACCAGGGTGAGGACATCTGGAGGATTAACACAGGAATTCCCTATCGCTGTTGGCTTACATCAAGGGTCAGCTTTAAGCCCTTACCTCTTTACCCTTATCTTAGATGAACTCACCGGACATATCCAACAAGCAATACCTTGGTGTTTATTATTTGCAGATGATATTGTTTTGGTCGATGAGACGCGCGAGGGTGTAAACGCGAAACTGGAATCTTGGCGAGACACTTTAGAAAAGAAGGGTTTTAGGTTGAGCAGGACAAAGACAGAGTATATAGAGCTTAAATTTAGTAGTGCAAGAAGGTCAGATGACTCAGTCATTAAATTGGGTGACCAAGATATTTCCCGCAGTGAGTGCTTTAAATATCTGGGATCGATAATTCAAAAAGATGGAGGTGTAGATAAAGATGTGATTCATAGAATCCAAGCAGGTTGGTTAAAGTGGAGAGGCGCGTCTGGGATCCTATGTGATCGTAAAGTACCACTAAAACTTAAAGGCAAGTTTTACCATACTGCAATTAGGCCTGCAATGCTCTACGGTTCTGAGTGTTGGGCAGTGAATGGTGTACACGAGCAAAAAATGGGAGTCGCGGAGATGAGAATGCTTAGGTGGATGTGTGGTCACACGAGACTGGATAAAATTAGGAATGAATGTATCAGGGATAAGATAGGAGTGGCGCCAATTGTAGAGAAGATGCAAGAAGCTCGTTTAAGATGGTTTGGACATGTACATAGGAGACCATTAGAGGCACCTGTTAGGCGTTGTGAGAGTTTAGTCACTAGACATGTTAAACGGGGGAGGGGTAGACCAAAAAAGACTTGGAATGAAACTATAAAGAAAGACATGATGTACTTAGGCATTAATGAGACAATGCTTAAAGATAGGGCGCAATGGCGACAGAGGATCCATATAGCCGACCCCACTATGGTGGGATAAAGGCTTGAGTGTTGTTGTTGTTGTATAAGATGAAATTCAAACATAGAAATTGATATTAAACATATACATATTGTAGGATATGGAACGTTCACCTAAGGGGGGGGGGGGGGGGGGGGGGGGTTAGGTGATCTTGGTACTTTTTGGGTTATTAGTGTGAGTTATCAGAATTCAAGCAATGCGCAAAATTATCACACAAATAAAACACATCAGACGACACAAGATCTATAGAGGTTCCTCACGACAGGGAGTCGTGAGTAGTCCTCTTTCCCTCTGCACCTACCCAGCAGTGCGCTAGGCTCGACAAACGTCCCCAAAAGCTTCAGGCCCTCAAGACTTACAATGCGGACCTGCAAGTCCCAACAGCCTAGGCCCTCAAGCCCCTACTTCCCCCGAGCCCGCAAGCTCGACACTCAGGCCCTCAAGCCCTACCACACGGACCCGCAAGTCCCAACAGCCTAGAACCGCAAGCCCCTACTGCCCCCGAGCCTGCAAGCTCGACAAGACGCACCCGCAAGTGCACTGCCCTGGACCTCAAGCCTCACAGCTCTCCAGCCCTCAAGCTAGACACGTTGGCCCGCAAGCCTTACAAGAAAGTACATTAATAAAAGGATTCTTTTGCCGGATGAAGATTGGCAACTTTAGCCTGTTGAAGATCAGCTCCTTGAGATTGAAGAAGATGCTTCTGAATCAGATCTTGAGTGCATGATTCTTCTTCAAATCTTTTCTTAGCCTGATGAGGATTGGCTTCTTGATAGTCGATGAGGATGACTGCTCTTTCTTTTTTGCGGCGCTTGTGTTGTTCGATTTGCTATGGCGCAAGCTCTTTCTTTATTGTCGATTCCTGCTAGCATTAACTAGATGGTATGTCAAATACAACTTGCATTTATCATTGTGCTGAGCACTTCTTCAAATCAGGAACATTGCAGGGCACTGTTCCCAACAATCTCCCCATATTTGAAGAAGTCATAACCCACTCAATGATAAGTGCCATTCTCATAACAGATATTAACATTTAAGCAGATAAGCACGTTATGATGACATTTCAGCAAAATTAAGTAAACACAGAATTTTGACAAATATTTCTTCATTTATAATTAGTGCCGAATGTTCAGAAGAGTTTTGACATTTCTATATTTAACCATCTATATATTTGGTGCATTCGTATCAGCAGCTCTCTTTGCTTTCTTGGTACCGACTTCCTGCTCCTTTTTCTCCATCTCTTCCATGTACTTTCTCTTTCTAATTTCTTCAGTCTCAATTGTTTCTTTCTCCATATCTGTACAGGGACCTACAGTAGGCTCGTCATAACACAGGGAAGGAAGATTCATTGCTTCCTTGATAGTGTTCGAGGTCTAGATGGCATGATCATAGCTGGCCTTTATCATTGATCTCTCCCCCTTTATGATTTCTTCAGATATCCCTTTTTGGAGGTTCTCTTCGGAGGCCAATATCTTGTTTTTTAGCATGTGAATTCCAGCTTCCAAGTGATTCTTGGTTTCCAGCAGATGACTATCTAAATCTTTATTTTGTTGATCTAGACTTTCTTTGATGTCAACTTTGTGTTCAGCCATTCTCTTGGTTGATGCAACATAGGCCTTTTCTATGCTGCCGATAATCGATGACTGATTGATCCCTAGGTTAATTAGAGCTTTGTGAGAGCGGGTATTGTAATCTTGTAGGCTTTTCACATCATTTCTTAGGTTTGCTGTTTCAGCAGACAGTTCCTTTCTTAGATCATTGATTGCAGAGGTGACATGTCTTTCTAGTTTTATCCTTTGCTCTTCCAGGAGCATCTTTATTTGAGATAGAAGGGAGGGCTCTTCTTGTCTATTCTCTATAGATGATCCCTCTTGAACCTCTTCTTCATCCCCTTCCAGTATTGGTGATAGAGATTTTCCTATTGGTGAGTGGCTTGGCTTACTCACCTTTTCAGGACCTTGCTGATCACTGCTAGTTCCATCAGCAGGGATTTCTTGATTGTCCTCTTGCATTGCAGTCTCAGAATGTTCAACATCCTCAGCCCCTATGATCTTTTGGATCACTGTTTCTACTTGAGTAGGGATCTCATTGTTTTTCTCCCCCTCAATTTCAACACTTCTTGGATCTGTGCCTGCAGATATCCTGAATCCTTGACTTAGATCAGAGGTCTGGAGGGCGACATTCCTTGTTTCTGCAGCTGCCTCTGAGCCAGATGGAGGAGAGCTGTTCCCTGACTTACTCTCTTCAGATGAGCTTTCTCCCTTCCTCTTTGCATCTTCCATAGTTTCTGTCTTCGTGGGAGGCTTAGTCAGAGTTTTCTCCCATCTTGCAAGGATTTTGATGTCCATTCTTTTCATGTGATGTATTTTGACTCCATACTTTTTGTTGAAGCTTTCAGGGTAGGAAAGAAGAAGATAAAGTGATAGAAATCTTCCAAGATTCGGGGCCTGAAAGCTTTCTTGGATCCTCTTAAAAATTTGCTGACCCCAATTGGTCTTCTTACTCAGAATTATCCTTGCCATTATTTCGAACATGGGCTTGGATATTCTATCATGCGACCCTAGTTTGCAGAGGAGGGCCTTTCCCACTATGTCCGCCATCAGCTTTCCTTGCTGATTGAAGCTCTTCCTTTCCAGAGACCCATAGGTCTTGCTGGAGTGTCCGCACCATGCCAGAGCCTTGTCAAGGTCTTCCTAGGTGATCTTTTCATCTTCCTCCCCCTTGGCAAAGACCGGCATCCGAAGAGCCGTGTTCAATCTTTTAGGGTTTACCTTGACACTTATCCCGTTGATTACGCTCTTCACAGATGTTGCCTTTGAGCCACCCTTGGCATTCGAGTAGAACTCCAACACTTCTCTTCTTAATATTACTGTGGGCTCAGAGAGGGTGTATTCCAGGCCGATGGTCTCGAGCAGCTTAATGGTGCCCTGTATTTCTTCTGAGCCTTCTGAGAATCCATTCTTCACCACTTCACACCCTTCGAATAGAAGATCTTCCTTCTTTGGCGCCATATTTTTGATTCCAGAGGATTTTAGCTCAGTCGACTCGTTCACTCTTAGATGGCGTGGGGAACACGACGGCTTTTTAGGGCTAATGTAGAGAGCGTTTTAACCTTAAGACATTTGACCTTATTTATAGTGTCCGAGTTGGAAGTTGAAGTGTCATTTGTTAAATGTCTGACTAACTCGAGTTTAGCTGTAATGATTGATCTTAGACCTAATTAAGAGCCCGCTGACGATTGGGTATCGTCATAATGCAGGTCTTTCGACGATACTAATGACCATTCCGACGATATGGTTTTTGAAAGATTACCTTTACAATATTAGATGAAGATGTGTTTATGTGATAAACATTAACATGGTTACCTTCACCTTGGCCTCTAAGTCTCATTGAGCCAGTTGCTCCCCTTCGATGGAATGTCCACTTATTTTTACTTCCAGCTCCCCCTATCTTTAGGGTCTCCTTGAGCACCATTTCTCCCCCTTTCTGACTTCTTGCCTTCTGCTGCTCTATCCAAGGAATAACATATGCTCTCCCTTGCTTAGGCATAATTCTTCAAAATCCTGTGAGATTTTCTAACCACTAATCTAGAAGGGCATTAATAAATGATAGAGTTGAGGGTTACTCTAAGTTTAACATCCCCAATTGAAATTTGAAGAAGTTAAACTTAGCTTCATCTAGGGGCTTTGTAAGTATATCAGCCACTTATTTGTCTGTTGGTACAAATTCAAGGGTGATATCTTCATTTTCCACATGCTCCCTGATGAAGTGATACCTGATCTCAATATGCTTAGTCCTGCTGTGAGATACAGGGTTCTTAGCAATTTAGATAGCACTTGAAGAGTCACAAAACATAGGTGTTTTGGTCATCTTTAGGTTGTAGTCTTCAAGTTGATGTCAAATCCATAGCAGTTGGGCACAACAGCACCCAGCAGAGATGTACTCTGATTCTGCTGTTGAGATTGCCACACTGGTTTGCTTCTTACTGCTCCAGGAAATCAGTCTTCCATAAAGGAATTGACATGTGCCTGAGGTACTCTTCCCATCTTCCTTGCATCCTGCATAATCTGCATCTGAATAACCCGTCAGTTCACATTCATTGTTCCTAGGGTACCATAGGCCAAGATTTGATGTACTCTTTAGGTATTTTAAAATTCTCTTCAAAGAGACATAGTGAGATTCCT
The DNA here is from genome assembly GCA_033032865.1 of Dactylorhiza incarnata. Lineage (NCBI taxonomy): Eukaryota > Viridiplantae > Streptophyta > Magnoliopsida > Asparagales > Orchidaceae > Dactylorhiza > Dactylorhiza incarnata. Next base: position 6,805,302 of record JAWHQI010000080.1, read on the forward strand.
TGGGATTCACCTGATATCGAGCACAGACACATGTTGCAAACATTATGTCAGGCCTACTAGCAGTTAGATAGAGCAAGGATTCAATCATGCATCTGTACTTGGTTTCATCAAAGGGTATTCCCTTCTCATCCTTGTCCAGAGACACATTGGTTCCCATTGGAGTTTTCATTGAAGAAGCACTCTCCAATCCAAATTTCTTGACTAGCTCCCTAGTGAATTTGGTCTGAGAGATGAAAATCCCATCTTCAGATTGTTTCACTTGGAGACCTAGGAAGTATTTGAGCTCACCCATACTGCTCATCTCAAACTTTCCCTGCATCAAGTTAGCAAACTTTTTGCAGAGATTGTTGTCGGTAGATCCAAAGATAATGTCGTCAACATAGATCTGCACAAGCAAGATCTTGCCCTTTACTTCCCTTAGGAACAATGTTTTATCAATCTTTCCCCTTGAGATCTTGTTCTCAATTAGAAAGTTTGACAGAGTCTCATACCAGGGCCTAGGTGCCTGCTTTAAGCCATAAAGTGCTTTGCGAAGAAAGTAAACATAATCAGGATAAGTAGAGTCGAAAAATCCTGAAGGATGCTCTACATATACTTCCTCTTTAAGGTCACCATTTAGGAAGGCAGACTTCACGTCCATTTGGTAGACCGTGAAACCTTTGAATGCTGCATAGGCTAGGAAAAATCTTATTGCTTCCAGTCTGGCTACTGGAGCAAATGTCTGATCAAAATCTATTCCCTCCTCTTGTCTGTAGCCTTTTGCTACTAGTCTTGCTTTATTCTTGGTGATGATTCCATTTTCATCCATTTTGTTCCTGTAGACCCATTTGGTTCCTATGATGTTGTGTCCTTGGGGTCTTGGAACCAATTTCCACACCTTGCATCTTTTAAATTGGTTCAGTTCCTCCTGCATTGCAGCAATCCAAAATGGATCCCAATTTGCTTCCTCAAATTTCTTGGGTTCAATTTGAGAGAGAAAACTCAGGTACAATGCTTGATTTGCAGCTCTACTCCTTGTCAGCACATCTTGGTTGACATTTCCTATTATCTGCTCTTGGGGATGATCTTTTACTTGTCTTCGTGCTGTTGGTAATGTTCTGGGTATTTCTGTATGAGCTACTTCTTCATCCTGCAATTCTTTAGCTGTTTCTGTATCTTCTGCAGGTTCTACCTCTATTTCCACCATCACTGACTGATTCTTGTTGTTGAGTGAGGTGACAGTATTGTCTGCAATGGAGATCTTCTCTAATCTTTCCATCGTACCTGCATTCACTAAAGAACTAGACCAGCCCTTATGTATAAGGCTTGTCTCATCAAATACAACATGGACAGATTCTTCCATTGTTTGGGTATTGAGGTTGTATACTCTGTATGCCCTGCTGTAGGAGCTGTATCCAATGAAAATACCTTCACAACTTTTCTCAGCAAACTTAGTTAGTTTGGATTTCCCATTATTAAGGACATACCATTTGCTACCAAAGATCCTAAAGTAGGATAGAGTTGGTTTTCTGCCCTTCATTAGCTCATAGGGAGTTTTCTTGTGGTTTTTGATGATTGAGGCCCTGTTTATCACATGACAAGCAGTGTTGACAGCCTCTGCCCAGAAATATTCTGGTAATGTGGAGTCACTTAGCATTGTCCTGCTAGCCTCTATCAAGGTTCTATTCTTCCTTTCAGCAACTCCATTCTGTTGAGGAGTTCTGGGGGAGGAGAATTCTTGGGAGATACCTAGGTCTTGGCAGAATTCTGTCATGGCCCCTGACTGAAATTCTATCCCATGGTCACTTCTGAATTTGACCACAGTGCAGTTCATTTCATTCTGGATTTGCCTGACAAAATTCTTCAAGATGTCTAGTGTATCTGATTTCTTTTTGAGTAAGAATACCCAAGTGAACCTTGAGTAGTCATCAACAACTACAAGGGTGTAGGCCTTCCCTCCTAAGATATGAACTGACATGGGACCAAACAGATCCATATGCAGTAAAAATAAGCACCTTGACGACTCTTTGTTAGAAATGCTTTTAAAGCTGGCCCTAGTCTGCTTTCCAAATTGGCAGGCATGACAAGGACCATCTCTGATGCACTTAATGTCAGGTCCATCTCTGACCAGGTTTTGTGAGAAAAGCTTGCCTATTGTCTTATAGTTGATGTGTGCAAGTCTCTTGTGCCATTGTACACACAGAGCCTCTTTGCCATCAGCTACAAGACATATGGGCATTGAAGAATTTATATTGAGAAAATTTAAATAATAGATGTTCCCACTCCGAGTGCCCGTTAAGGTAGTCTCAGAATATGAGAACTTCTTAATTAGACACTTATCCTTGTGGAAAGTAATAACAAAGCCTAGATCACAAAGCTGACTTATGCTTATGAGGTTGTGTCTCAACCCCTTCACATAGGCTACCTTTGTGACGGTGACTAACCCATTAGAGATATTGCCGTAGCCCCTGGTCACTCCCTTTTCTGAACCTCCAAAGATGACAGTCGGTCCATTCTCCACAGGGACGAATTCTTTCAGATACTTTCTGACTCTAGTCATGTGCCTGGAGCAGCCACTGTCCAAATACCAAATTGGAGATTGGTTGGCATTTGGACCTACCTGCAAAACAAATCACTTCCCCTTAGGTACCCAATATGGATTGGGTCCTTGGTTTCCGTTAGGATGATAGAGCGGAATCGGAAACCTCGGAGGGCTCTGCACTTTCCTTGCATTGAGTCTTGTTGGGTTGAACCAACAGTCCAATGCAAAGTGGCCTACTTTCCCACAGCACCAACACTCATATCTGTTATATCTTCTCTTCTGCTTCATCATCTGTGTAGCATGACAGTGCTGATGTGCAGAGGAGAAGGTGTCTTCCCTAACAGATCTAGGGTGAACCTCATGTGTGTGAGCCGGGGGAGGAATTGGCTTCACTACTCTTTGGTTCACCTTCTTGGGAGCGGGCTTTGTAGGAACAGCCACTCCCATTATTTTAGCTGTTGTTGTTGCAGGTTGTGGGCTGAAGGAATTGCTATCAGCACCTTCTTATAAGAAAGTCTGGCTTCAGGATCTTTGCCCATGACTGGCTCCTGATGGACACCGATACCAGCTCTGAACTGTCCATAAAAGGTGTCAATTATTGGCATGATAGTTTTGGGCATTGAGAAGCTGGAAGCAAGTTTCTTCTCAGCCAACAACATTTCTTCAATGTCCCTAATGACCTTGTTTTTCTTCCCTAACTCAGCATTCTTAAGCCTTATGGCTTCCTTAAGTTTGTCCACTTCTTTGCTCATAGAGGTTAGCCTCTTGGCTGTCTCCTGGAGCTTGGATTGGACAGGTTTTAAGGAATCTAACTCCTTGGTTTGCACCTTGAGGAGTTTCTTACTGCCTATGAAGGCTTTCCATAAGGCTTTATACTGCCTTATTAGTTCAGATTCAATTTCATACTGGGATCTTGAGGCAGTGCTGTTGGTAGCAGATACCTCCTCATCATTATGCAAAGAATCTGCTACTGATTCAGAATCAGAGGCAGATAGAGAAGTTCTGTGTTTTACCTTTCCAGGAGAGTTGTCATCCTGGTTGCCTTCATTAATAGCCATCAATCCAATAAGTGCCTCTTTCTCAGTCCCAGAGGAACTTGAGTCAGAGTCACTCAACATTTTGGTCTTCTTTGCCACGAACCCCTTTTCAGAGGTTCTCTTGCTCCTGGAGCTTCTTCTCTCTTCATGGTTCCTTGACTCCTTTTTCTTGGAGGGGTAGTCGGCAGCCATGTGACCTATTTTGCTGCAGGAATAACAGACAGTATTATGTAAATCATGTTTACTGGAGTTGGATCTATACCTGTCTTCCCTGGGAGCCCTAGATCTGTCCCGATAGTCAGATCTTCTGGAGCTTGAGGAGGAGTTTCTGCTGTTGTCCCTCCTTCTTCTGTGTAGCAGCTTTCTGAATTGTTTTGAGAGGAGGGCCACCTCTCTATCAGTGTCATCAGATTCAGAGGAGCTGCCTCCTGATTCCTCACTACTTTCAGATCTATTCTGAGAAGCAGAGGTCTTGCCCTTGAATCTTCTGGTGCTCTCCGTCTTTATAGCCACCGATCTTTCTCTTGAGCTCACCTTTGAGCTTTCTTCTTCTTATTCAGCCTTCCTTGTGTTGAGTTGAAGTTCATGAGACAACAACTTCCCGTATAGGTTCTTGGGCTCAATGTTGCCCAGTTGACCCATCTCTCTGATGACACATATCTTGATATCTCATTCCTTTGTGAGGGATCTGAGAAACTTGTCATTTAGATCTGAGTTCGTGAACTCTCTTTCGTAGTTTCTCAGGCCATTCACGATCTTGAAAAATCTTTCATAGCAGTTGGAGATTGTTTCATTCTTTCCCTCTTTGAAGGCTTTATATTCCTGGTTGAGGAGAGATTTCTTGTCATCCCTTACCTCTTCAGTACCCTCCATATATACGATCAAGGAGTCTCACATCTCCTTGGCCGTTTTGCAGTGAATTAGATATTGGAGAGTTGAGTCATCTATAGCACTAACAATGACGATTTGTGCCCTCTTGTCTAGACCTGCCAAGGTCAGCTCATCCTTGGTCATGTCTTCATATTTCTTTATCACTTGCCTGGTTGGATCAATAGTGGAGGCAGTAGTAGGGATGAAGGGGCCCTGCTTGATCGTCAGGTAGATTCTTGGGTCAGCTGCTTCCATAAAGAGCCTTACCCTTTCCTTCCAAATGGGGAAATTCTCCTTTGTGCAGATAGAAAGCTTCATAGCTCTCATCTCACGATTCTGATCCCCACCGGCCATGGTGAATCGTTCCAGTTCTAGATCGGACTGTTAAGTCCCCTTTTGATCAACCTCACTTTGATACCACTTGTAGGATATGGAACGTTCACCTAAAGGGGGGGGGGGGGGGGGGGGGGGGGGTTAGGTGATCTTGGTACTTTTTGGGTTATTAGTGTGAGTTATCAGAATTCAAGCAATGCACAAAATTATCACACAAATAAAACACATCAAATGACACAAGATCTATAGAGGTTCCTCACGACAGGGAGTCGTGAGTAGTCCTCTTTCCCTCTGCGCCTACCCAGCAGTGTGCTAGGCTCGACAAACGCCGCCAAAAGCTTCAGGCCCTCAAGCCTTACAACGCGGACCCGCAAGTCCCAACAGCCTAGGACCTTAAGCCCCTACTTCCCCCGAGCACGCAAGCTCGACACTCAGGCCCTCAAGCCCTACCACACGGACCCGCAAGTCCCAACATCCTAGACCCGCAAGCCCCTACTGCTCCCGAGCCCGCAAGCTCGACAAGACGCACCCGCAAGTGCACTGCCCTGGCCCTCAAGCCTCACAGCTCTCCAGCCCTCAAGCTAGACACGTTGGCCCGCAAGCCTTACAAGAAAGTACAGTAATAATAGGATTCTTCTGCCGGATGAAGATTGGCAACTTTAGCCTGCTGAAGATCGGCTCCTTGAGATTGAAGAAGATGCTTCTGAATCAGATCTTGAGTGCACGATTCTTCTTCAAATCTTTTCTTAGCCTGATGAGGATTGGCTTCTTGACAGTCGATGAGGATGACTGCTCTTTCTTTCTTGCGGTGCTTGTGTTGTTCGATTTGCTATGGCGCAAGCTCTTTCTTTATTGTCGATTCCTGCTAGCATGAACTAGATGGTATGTCAAATACAACTTGCATTTATCATTGAGCCGAGCACTTCTTCAAATCAGGAACATTGCAGGGCACTATTCCCAACACATATATCTATACATAATGACAACTTCTAATTAACATGATAACGATAATATAATTATTATAATTCGTGCTCTAAATAATGAATATTTTTTTGAAATAGTTAAAACATGAAAGAATACTATATAAATATTTTTTTGAAATAATAAACATTTTTTGAGAGAATACTATATAATTCGTGCTTATAAGATTGCTCTAAATAATAATTATTTCTTTGAAATAGTTAAAACATGAAATATTAATGAAATATAAGATACAAATAAGACGTAATTTGTTAAAAAATATTAACATATATAATGTCATAAATAATACTATGTAAATATTCAATTTTTTTAAAATAATAGATATAATGCTATAGAGAGAGAGTGATGACGTGTGATTAGCACGAGAGATCCCCCAAAACTGATGGAAAAGGGTGGTTTCACCTTAGGCTAAATTCTTAACGGATCCAAACCGGTAGGCTTTGTAGGAAAATCAATTCCCGCCAATAAATTATCAAACGAACTGTTGGGAACAGTGTCCAACAATGTTCCTGATTTGAAGAAGTGCTCAGGTCAATGATGAAAGCTCTATGTATTTGATGGTTATTGATTATATTTGTTAGTCAAGCCTATCTATACTTATAAGTTCTGGCTTCTTCAAATAAGGGGAGATTGTTGGGTATTGTGCCCTCAATGTTCCTAGATTTGAAGAAAGAACACAAGTATAGATAAGTCAAGTTGTTTTTGATGTTATATTTAAGTTCATGTTGTGACAGATACATCAAAGCTACATTACTAATGTAAAGACTATAAAAGTAATGAAGATTCACTATGAAAATTATCATCTCAAGGCTTAGTAGAAAAATCATTAAGAAAGGAAACATATCGTCGAGATAGTTTCAACAATATCGTTTTAAAGAAGCTTTATCATTGAGAAAGCTAAGTTCAGATGTCTCAACGATATCGTCTTGAAGAAGACATATCTTCTTGTAAGATTGAAGACATACCGTGTAGAAGAAAACATCTCGACGATATCATCAAGAAGAAGTAGTATCGTTGAGATAACAAGTAGAGTCTTGAAAAAAGAAGTATGTCGATGATATTGTCGTAAAGATAGCATATCGTCGAGAAGATCAAGACGATATCGTCTTGAAGGACATTTATCATCGTGACAGATGCTGAGTTGCATTTAATGCGCCAATTTTTGCGGAAATTGAAATACAGGGAAAGTGTACGTCGTCTGTCTTGTGCGCTTATCAAGGAATATTAAATGATATATCCTCCACAAAATATAGTCGTTACACAACATTAATGAAGAATATAATTCACTTCCATATTCTGCAAGTTCCAAGAGCGAAAAACATTTATGATAATATATTCTGCCGTTTCTATCAACATTCCTATCTGGCCAAATAATTATGGAATTATTCAAAAAGAGCGTTTATGCAAAATTGTAGAAGAATATAAAAGAGAGAAATTGTCGATTTCAGAACAATCTGGACACAGTTATTCTCTCTCACTCTTATTCTCACACATACAAGCATACACGCAAAAAAGAGAGAAAAATGCTCAACAAGAAAACTTCATTGATATGTTGTGAAGATCAAAGAAAAAGAATGAAAGAATCTTCTTCCCTGGTTGAAAAGTTCATCTGATATTTTTCTGAGGAAGGTTCTCAAGAACAGTTCAGTGATTCAAAAGATCTATGGGTTTATATTTGCAAGAAGAAAAAGACCTTTCATTTAAATGCTCATATATTGTAGCCTTCTCTTCTGCAACAGAAAAAACATCCTTCCTATTTTGTAGGGTTCTTTGTGAGCCTGGGCTTGTAAGATCTTGTAACAGATCTGAGTGTTGGTAGGGTTCTGCATGAGCCTGAGTTGGGTAGGGTTCTTTGTGAGCCTGAGTTTGGTAGGGTTCTTTGTTAGCCTGAGTTTGGTAGGATCTTGGTGAAGATCTGAGTTGTTGTAAGACTTGTAAAGTCTGAGTTGTTGTTAGGGTTCTTTGTGAGCCTGAGTTGTAAGATCTGCTTATTGAGAAGAGATCTGAGTTGGAGAAGTTGCCTAGTCCAACATATTGCAAGATAGGTGGGAGGGACAATGGACTACCTCTTGACACATTGTCTTGAAGGGAACCACTATAAATCCTGTGTTTTTTGTGTTGTTTCTGTGCTGTGCTAGCTAGAATTTAAAGTAGCCATTAACATTGAAAACACATAATCACCCCCTCTAGGTGTATTATAGACAACCCAAATCTTTCAATTGGAATCAGAGGTAGGTTGTGTTCAAAGGCTTAACAACTTAGAACCAGATCTACAAGTTTATTGGGGTGTGATCAAACAATGGCTGGTGAGCACCATAAGGAAATGAGCTCAATGAAGCTACCCATCTGCACCAAAGAGAACTTTGATATCTGGAAGCAGAGAATCAAGTTGAACATGGAAGCTTCATACCCTAGAGTCTACTTGGCTGTAGAGGAGGAACCCTATGTTCCCATGACCATTCTTGTGGACCCTACATCAGCCCCTGTTCCTAAGACCTTGTCTTAGTTCACTAGGATGAGGTAGCCTTGTCCAATATGGACAAGAGAGCAAAGAAAATAATTGTAAATGCAATAGATGATTCCACATTTCAGAATCTGATCCATTACAAAACATCAAAAGAAATGCGGGATTCCTTAGTTATCTACATGGAGGTAACATACAAAGTTAGGGATGACAGAAAATCCTTTCTGAATCAGGAGTATGAATCTTTTAAGCAAGATAAGAAGGACAACATAACTACCTGCTATGAAAAGTTCTTCAAAATTGTTAATGGGCTTAGAACTTATGAAAGGGAGTTCACAAATTATGAACTAAACGATAAGTTCTTGAGATCACTAAACAAGGAATATGATATGAAGCTTTGTGCCATCAGAGAAGTTGGAAATCTGTGAAACATGGAGCCTCAACAGCTGTTTGGCAAAATCCTATCTTATGAGCTGCAATTGAATACCAGAAGATCTGAAGAGGAGAACTCTAAGATATCCGGCAGAGAAAGGGCAGTGGCTTTTAAAGTTGAAACTTCAAGAAAGCAAAAGGTTGTGGAGCCTGCTTGTATCTCAGAAGATGAGATCATCAGCAATTCTAGCTCTGATCTCTCAGATGGAGAACTCTCCCTGTTCACCAAGCAATTCAAGAAATTGCTGAGAAACAGAAGAAGAGTAAATAGAAGACAGGAAGCTTCTCCCTCTAGATCAAGGAGAGAAGATAAATCTGGGAGCAGACACAAATCAAAAAGGTATTATTCTAAACCTAACAAACATATTTCTTCTAATATAATTTGTTTCAGCTGCAAGAAGCCTGGACACATCATAGTTGAGTGCCCATTCAAGAGAAAGGAAAAGAGTGAAGAAGGAAGCACTCAAAGAGCAGGAAGATGGAGAAGAGCTTTGTAGCTAAGTGAAAGATTATGGGTTGTCAATAAACTACACTTAGAGGTGGGTGATTATATGTTTTCAAATTTCTTTGCAACTTTAAAGGTTTATCAATCACACCACACACGCATCATAGAAAACAAACAATGATTAATTGTGGTTCCCAACTAGACAATGTATCTAGAGGTAGTCCACTGTCCCTCCTATTGGAACATGGTTTTCCGCATCCCTTTAATCTGAGAATAACAAATCCTACTTGTATTTGATCTTGTTTGCCATTGTGTTTTTAGCATGCAGGTTTGGACAGTTATGACACCAGGTTGCTGCAACAATGGTCTGGCACTAACCACAAGCTGAAGGATTGAATGCTGTTTAACGCCAGGCGTTAAGCTTAACGCTGGGCGTTAGCGCTAGACGAAATGCGTTCGACAAAATTTTCGTTTGATGAAATGGAAAGCTGCGTTCGATGAACTGAAAGCTGCGTTCGACGAACTTGGCGAACGATGAAATGAAACCGCTGAGAACGGAAGCTGCGTTCGATGAACTGAAAGCTGCGTTCGACGAACTGGCGATCGATGAAATGAAACCGCTGAGAACGGAAGCTGCGTTCGACGAAATGGAAACTGCGTTCGACGATCTGGCGTTCGACAAAATTGTGGTCGACGAAAGAAGAAGCCCGTTCGACGAAATGTGTCCGACGAAGATGCTGTTCGACGAAATGGCGTGCCAGCTGATTAAATAAAGAAACTCAACGCCAGGCGTTAGTCTTAACGCTGGGCAATATCCGGTCGACGATTTTGGCAAGGAGAAAGCAACCGTGATTGCAGGAGGAACTTTAAGAATGATTTGCCCAACGCCCACGTTAGCCTTAACGCCGGCGTTGATATTGTCTAAAATAAAACATTTCCTAAAGTGCAGAATCTCCTTCCTCTTCTGAAGATCCAAGCCATCAATATGTTGCTATACATGGTCAACGCCCGACTTTAGCACTTAACGCCGACGTTAGCTCAAAGTCTATAAATTTGATAATTTCGACGTCTCTGACTACTGATGAATAAGAGCCCTTCTCCAGCACTTCAGAAACTCAGTCAAGGCCATATTTTTCAGACCATCATTTCCCACACATATTCAAGCAAAGAATTCAAGGAGGACCGGATCAACGCTTACACAACACGAAGAACGCGCGCTTCGACTTCAAGAATATTCAGCGTGCCTTCGCCATCTCCAGAATTCTTCTAGGGAGTTCTTACTTGAATTTAATATTTGTCTTTTATTTTTATCTGTGTAATCAGTTCGTGAATTTGCCCGTGTTGGCGACTGGGTCTGTGTAGGACTTAGGGAGAAATTTGCCTCGTGTTGGCGAATGGGTCTAGGGAGTAGATCTAGGGGGTGCTCGAGGTCTTTCTGGTGATAGATTGGCTAGAGCGGCTTGAGGCCGTATCTGGAGAGAGATCGGCTAAAGCCAACCGGTTCATGGGGATACGAGTCGGTATAGAAAACAACAAGAGTTTTCATATTAGTCTCCTCGATTTCTAGCGACATAGAAATCAAATTTTGTAATCAAGTTTATTAATGATAATCATGTCTTTTTCTATTTAATAAAATTGATTTGCTACACTTTATTTTATATTCTCTCTTATTCAAATAAAATATCAAAAGTTTTTTATTAAAGTTTTTAAAACCCTTATTCACCCCCCTCTAAGGGCGCCTATAGATCCAACAAGTGGTATCAGAGGTAGGTTATTCCAAAAACGGTATAACAACCGGGAATAATGGCGTCTCGTGATCTCGCTTTTTATGAGGGGCAAGAAATAAGTAGACCTCCACTTTTCACCAGAACTGACTACAACTATTGGAGAACACGAATGCGTTGTTTTCTAATTAATTTAGATCTATATGTCTGGGCGAGTGTTGCAACACCATATACGACTCCAACGTATATTGTTGGAGAAGTTACCATGGAAAAATCTAGAGATAGGTGGGATGATGGGGATAAAAATAAATGTAAAAATAATGCGAAAGCTATGAATGCCTTATTTTGCGCATTAGACAGGACTGAATTTAATAGAGTTTGTGCCTGTGAATCTGCTTATGACATTTGGAATTTGCTTGAAATAACTCATGAAGGTACCTCGCAAGTCAAAGACTCTAAGTTATTCCAACTGGAATCAGAATTTGAAAGATTCAGGATGGATCCAAATGAGGACGTCGACTCAATGTATACTCGCTTCACCAAGATTGTCAACGCTTCAAAGATTCTCAGAAAAACTTTCTCAAACGGTGACTTGGTGCGAAAGATCCTTCGGTCTCTTCCTCCAAAGTTCAATCCAAAGGTGACTGCAATCTCCGAATCGCATGATCTAAGGTGGCTTCAGATCGAGAGCCTCATTGGGAACCTCAAAATCCATGAGGTCAAACTCAACATTCAAGATGAAGAATACAATAAGGAGCCAAAGAAGAAAGCCTTGGCACTAAAGTCAAGAAAAGAGGATGACGATGAGGAAGATGACGAGGAGAGTCTCTTCGTGAAAAACTTCACAAAGTTCATGAAGAATCCAGAGAGAAGAAATACGTTTCGTAAGTACTTTCGAAAAGGAGCATCTTCCAAAAAGGAGAAAAAGGAAAAATCAAGCGACGAAGATGAAGAGCGACCTCCTCCTGAGTGCTTCCATTGCAGGAAGACCGGGCATATAAGAAGCCAATGTCCAAAATACCTGAAGGAACAAAAAGAAAAGCGGCATAAAGGAAAGGAGAAGAAGAAGGTCTTGAAGGCGGCAACATGGGATGATTCTTCATCCGGATGCTGAAGCGAGTCAAGTTCAAGTGAGGATGGTGAGGCAAACTTGTACCTCATGGGGAAGCACCAATAATCTACTGATGATGAGTGCAGTGTCCAATGCGACACCAAGGTAATTCCCTCTACTTATGATGATCTTTATGTTGAAAATTTAAAAACGTGCAAATCGTTTGGAAGAAACTTAAAAGATCTTGATCTCCTAAAAACTGAAAATAGAATCCTTTTAAAACAAAATCAAAAATTAAATAATGAACTAAATACATTGGATAAAGAATTGGTGTCTTACCAAAAGAATGACAACCATTTGGTAAAGGCAAAGGAACTTGAATGCGATCTTTCTAAGGCTATCTCGAATATCGAATAACTCATAAAAGAAAATGGAGACTTAGAAAGAAGGTTGAAAATATCTCTTTCTCAAATTGAAAATGAAAAGAAAAATTTCGCAAAGAGATGTTGAAATTTAGTAAGCGAAAACTTTGCCTTAAAAACACAAATAAATGATCTTAATATGGCAATAAAAAAATTTGGGGTTGGCCAAAAATCACTGGACATGATTTTGGGCAGCCAGTGCCATGGATCTGCAAAGTTTGGGCTGGGTTATGTTTCGGAAGCCTACCGCCCGACGTTGACTACTAACGCTGGCGTTAGCTCTTCTTCCAGAAATCAAAACTCTTTTCTTAAAAATAATACCTTCACTCCCTCTAACTCTGCATCCACCAGCAAGGGTCAACAACATTCTGTGAAAAAGGTCTCAACCCCTTTTGTTGCTTGTGCCAATTGTTTATTTTTTGGCCACACCACTGATTCTTGCAGGAAGAAGGGAAAGCATAATGTAAAGCAAATCTGGGTACCTAAGGTCTCCACTTATGTTATGGGAGGAACCTTATGGGTATCCGAATCTTCACTAACATTTTCCTCTTAGGTATGTTGGCAGGCTAAGGACAAAGAAGACATGTGGTACTTGGACTCAGGTTGCTCCAAGCACATGACAGGCGATAAAGCAAAGTTCCTTAGCCTCACTAAGAAGAAAGGAGGAACCATGACTTTTGGTGACAATGGAAAAGGAAGAATAATGGGCACCGGTACAGTGGGTAACGACTTTTTCTCTCTTACTAATGTCTTGCTTGTAGAAGTCTTAAAACATAACTTAATCTCTATTAGTCAATTATGCGATAAATGCCTTAATGTGTTATTTGAGTCTTCTACTAATTTGTGCAAAATCGTTGATCCCAAGTCTAATAATATAGTACTCACTTCACCAAGAATTCATAACGTTTATTTAATTGCGTTTCATGATCTATCACGTGCATCTCTTAAATGTCTTATATCTAAAAATGAAGAACTTGAATTATGGCATAGGCGTCTTGGTCACTCTAGCACCAAGTTGATTTTAAAATTATCGAAAAATAAAATTATCAGAGGTTTTCCAATCCTAAATGGAAACCTCTCTTCCTTATGCTCGCCATGCCAAAAAGGAAAATTTTCAAAAACATCATTTAAAAGTAAAATTGAAGTATCCACCTCAAGACCATTGCAACTAATTCACATGGACCTTTTTGGGCCAATTAGCACTTGTAGCCTTGGTGGTAAAAAGTATACTTTTGTGTTAATTGACAATTTTTCAAGAATCACGTGGACTTTATTTCTTACCTCCAAATCCGATGCATTTTCTGAATTTTTAAAACTTTGCATTCACATTCAAAATGAATTAGACTTAAAAATTAAATGCATAAGGCCGGATCATGGAGGGGAATTTGAAAACGACAGTTTCACCACTTTCTGCAATAATCTAGGCATTAAACACGAATTTTCCGCTCCACGCACCCCCCAACAAAATGGTGTGGTGGAGAGGAAAAATAGAACCCTTCAGGAACTCGCACGCACTATGTTATCCGAGTATGGGTTACCAAGAACTTTTTGGGCTGAAGCCGTAAATACATCGTGCTATGTTATAAATCGTATCATGCTTCGCCCTATTTTGAAATTAACTCCATATGAATTATATTACCAAAAGAAAACTAATGTATCTTACTTTCATGTTTTTGGATGTAACTGTTTTATCTTAAATATATACTAAAGACGCATTAGCTAAATTTGATGAAAAATGTGATGAAAGAATCTTTCTTGGCTACTCTTCTACTAGCAAGGCATATAGGGTATATAATAAAAAGTCTAAAAAGGTTGAAGAATCCATTCATGTGAAGTTTGATGAACTTGTGCCTTGTGTAAATGCTTACAGTGCAGGAAAGGAAGATGAACCCCTCTCACCTTTGGTGCTTGATGATGATGAACCACTTGGAGATGACAAAGTTGGAGAATCGGTGCAAGAAGAAGCTGTGCCTCCAAGCGTGCTTAGATTCACAAGAGATCATCCAAGGGAGCTTGTCATTGGAGACCCATCAAGAGGGGTAACGACACGTTCTTCCCTTAATGAATCTTTTTCTAATATATGCTTCGTTTCTGAAATTGAACCCAAAAATGTTTCTACCGCTTTAAATGATGAGTTGTGGTTTATTGCTATGAATGAAGAATTAAATCAATTTGAACGGAATAGGGTTTGGAAGCTTGTTGAAAGACCATCTAATCACCCAGTCATAGGTGTAAAATGAATATTTAAAAATAAATTCGATAGAGATTCTAGAATCACTTGGAACAAAGCTAGATTAGTAGCACAAGGTTATTCTCAAATCGAGGGGGGTAGACATTGATGAAACATTGCACCCGTAGCTCGCCTTGAATCAATTAGAATTTTTCTGGCATTTGCAAGTTATAAAAGATTTAAATTATTTCAAATGGATGTAAAAAGTGCTTTCTTAAATGGGATAATTAAAGAAGAAGTTTATGTTGAACAACCCCCCGGTTTGATTGATAAATTATTTTCCAAATCACGTTTATAAATTAGAAAAGGCGCTTTATGGTCTAAAACAAGCGCCCCGTGCATGGTATGAACGACTAACATCTTTTTTTATTAAAGCACGGTTATAAAATGGGTAGTGCCGACAACACACTCTTCATTAAGCATATTGATAATGAAATAATTATTTTACAAATATATGTTGATGACATTATTTTTGGAACCACTAATGAAGAGTTGTGTAATGAAGTAGTACTAGTAATGCAAAATGAATTTGAGATGAGTCTAGTTGGTGAATTAACTTATTTTCTAGGCTTTCAAATAACTCAAAGAAATGATGGAATCTTCATATGTCAATCTAAATACGTACATGATATGCTAAAATGATTTGGATTTGAAAACTTAGAACAATCTAGTACTCCAATGAGCGCGTCACTAAAGTTAGGAAAAGATGAAACCGGAATTTCCATTGATCAAACATTGTATAGAGGAATGATTGGATCCTTATTATACCTTAGTGCATCTAGAACTTACATTATGTTTGCCGTATGCCTATGCGTTAGATTCCAAGCAAACCCAAAAGAATCTCATTTAAAAGCGGTAAAAGAAATTTTTCGATATCTAATTGGTACTTCTAACTTAGGTATTTGGTATCCACATAATGACTCTTTTATATTACATGGATATTCTGATTCTGATTATGCAGGTTCTTCTTTAGATAGGAAAAGTACTAGTGGTACATGTCATTTCTTATGTCCTTCTCTAGTTGCATGGTCAAGTAGGAAACAAAACTCCGTTGCACTCTCCATAACCGAGGCGGAATATATTGCACTAGGAAGTTGTTGTGCCCAAGCATTATGGATGACTCAAACTTTAGAAGACTTTGAAGTTCACTAACTAATATTGAACTAAAGTGTGACAATGAGTGCCATTGATTTAACCAACAACCCCGTTCATCACATAGATCCAAACACATAGACGTTAGACATCATTTCATTAGGGATCATATAAAAAGGAACATGTTCATGTAAACTTTATTGGAACTGATTCACAACTTGCAGACATATTTACCAAACCTTTACCAGATTCCCGCTTTGCCCTACTTAGACTAGAATTAAGAGTCTTAGATATAACAAATTGATAATCACAACATGCTATGTCTCCTTCAAAAAAAAACAATATATTTATATATTTTAACTTAAAAAGACTAAAATATGCTTAATTTAGTCTTCAAAACATATCAACTTTCTCTAAAATTTCTACCCTAAGAAGGTCTATGTACATACTATCTATGCCAAAGGAAATTTTTTTGAAAAACCTCAAAAATCAAGTACTGTTTGGTGTTTACTACTTAACGCCAGGCATTAGCCTTTTTCTCCAGATGAAAATTCTTCGTTTACTAGTATCTTTCTGGTATTTTTCTAATGATGTTTCTCAGTTTATTGTGTCTGATTTCAAATTATTTTATTATTAATTTGGTTGCTTTATTTCAAAATACAAAAAATATCAAATAATTCAAAATGCTCAAAAATATGTTTTTGTTTTTTGTTTTGCTTTAACTCTTTACAAAATTATTGTTTGACTATAAAACTTCACAAGAGCAAACATCTTAGTTATTTTTGTTTCAAAAAGGTCAAAAATTGTGTTTGACATACACTTAAAGATAGTATTCAATGTCTAATTTTAATTTCAAATTTTCTAAACATTGTTTTTGTCATGCCTTGACCTTAATCTGATTATGTGCAATGAAATAGTCTATAGATAATTGTGTATGATTGCCTAGCATGCATCTAAGTATGAGTAATGCTCTATGTTAATCAATGAATTATACACTCACTATTTTTGTAATCTACATGTGCTCATAATCTTAGTCCTGCATGATTGTGTAGTGTAATAATTTCAACATATTAAGTTGTATGTCTAAATTATCTACATCGTCTTTCAAAAATAAATTTCATGCACAATATAGAAGTGTTATTTCAATAATATAAATGTTTGCAACAACAAGTGAATTCAGAGACCTTTGGCCCAAAATAAAAATCTGAAATAAAAAGCCAAAGATAACTCCACCAAGCACTACTCACCCTCCTGATAAGTCTTAATGAGCATTGTGAGGTTGAGCACCATGGATAGAATTGTAAAGTGTCTTGTGCAAACACATTCATCTTTTATCACTTCTATTTGTACACCGGATCACTAAAAATAAAACTTTATATTTAAAATGCTTATGTGATCCCCAAGCAATACTCCGCTCCCTGATAAGTCTTAATGAGCATTATGTGGGCGAAGCACCTTGGTAGTTGTACGCATGTTATGTGTTTTGAAACTTTATTCTAGATTTGATGTGTGAAAATAATTATAAGATTGCATTCTTAATATTGTTGTTACTATTTCATTATATATGTCATGTGTTTTGATTATTTCACTTGTTTACTTTTATCAAAACACCTTATGCACACATCATTGATTTTCATAAAGCTTCTACTCATGAGAATTGGATCCTAATGCAAAATTACATAATTCTCTAAAACCTTAAGTAAAAGCACTAGATTGCAATGCATGATTTCTACAATGTTTTCTTTATTTGAAATATGACTTGGGTACATTGTAATTCTAATCTTTTTGAATATGTTGATTCATGCTTGCCTATTTGTTATGAAAATTTTCAAAGTTAAAATGCTCAAACGTGAAAAGTCTAGACATATTGTTGGAATGGTCAAACTATAATAAAATACTACTCTTATTTGTTTTGTTGTTGTTTTCCGCATTTCTCTATCTAATCATGTGTCCTTATGCTTATTTCTACATTTTATTTTCACTTCTGCCTTTTCAAATAAACTTGCATATATCTTAACAAGTAAAATAAATTTAAAAAGCAAGTGATTACATTCCTTTGGTATAATCTTTGAATGATGTTCTTTCACGCTTATCATATATTTTTTCCGCCGTGCTACTCTCTCCTTTAGCTCGATCATGACTTACTTTTTGTTTACACAAAATTCTTACTCCTCTCTTAGTTATGTCCCAACTTTTGCCTTCTTTATTCTAGTTTTGTTTAACTTCACCCTCTTTTGCTAATAACAAAGGGGGAGAATAAGATGATAAATCGTAATGATTAACGGAGTAGGATTCACTAGATTAAGGAGGAGCATGTATCTAGTTTATGGGAGTATACACTAAGGGGAAGCATCTTTGTAGGGGGAGCACTTTTAAATGATCTCTAATTATTATCATTATCTTATAATTGCTTAGTGTCATATATTCTTATAAAAACACAAATTCTTTATCTATGAATCTGATTTATCTCTATTGAATTTGTTATTATCAAAAGGGGGAGATTGTTGGAACATGGTTTTCCGTATCCCTTTAATTTGAGAATAACAAATCCAACTTATATTTGATCTTGTTTGCCATTGTGTTTTTAGCATGCAGGTTTGAACAATTATGACACCAGGTTGCTGCAACAATGGTCTGGAACTAATCACAAGCTGAAGGATAGAATGCTGTTTAACGCCAGGCATTAAGCTTAATGCTGGGCGTTAGCGCTAGACGAAATGCGTTAGACGAAATTTTTGTTCGACGAAATGGAAAGCTGCGTTCAACGAACTGAAAGCTGCGTTCGATGAACTGGCGATCGACGAAATGAAACCGCTGAGAATGGAAGCTGCGTTCGATGAACTGAAAGCTGTGTTCGACGAACTGGCGATCGACGATATGAAACCGCTGAGAACGGAAGCTGCGTTCGACGAAATGGAAACTGCGTTCGACGAAATTGTGGTCGACGAAAGAAGAAGTCCGTTCGACGAAATGTGTTCGACGAAGATGTTGTTCGATGAAATGGCGTGCCAACTGATTAAAGAAAGAAACTCAATGCCAGGCGTTATTCTTAACGATGGGCGATATCCGGTCGACGATTTTGGCAAGGAAAAAGCAGCCGTGATTGCAGGAGGAACTTTAGCAATGATTTGCCCAACGCCCGGGTTAACCTTAACGCCGGCGTTGATATTGCCTAAAATAAAATATTTCCTAAAGTGCAGAATCTCCTTCCTCTTCTGAAGATCCGAGCCATCAATATATTGCTATATATGGTCAATGCCCGGCGTTAGCACTTAACGCCGACGTTAGCTCAATGTCTATAAATTGGATAATTTCAACGTCTCTGACTATTGATGAATAAGAGCCCTTCTTTAGCACTTCAGAAACTCAGTCAAGGCCGTATTTTTTAGACCATCATCTCCCACACATATTCGAGCAAAGAATTCATGGAGGACCGGATCAACGCTTACACAATTCGAAGAACACGCGCTTCGACTTCAAGAATATTCAGCGTGCCTTCGCCATCTCCAGAATTCTTCTAGGGAGTTTTTACTTGAATTTTATATTTGTCTTTTTTTTTTATCTGTGTAATCAGTTCGTGAATTCACCTCGTGTTGGTGACCGGGTCTAGGTAGGACTTAGAGAGAAATTCGCCTCGTGTTGGCAATTGGGTCTAGGGAGTAGATCTAGGGGGCGCTCGAGGCCTTTCTGGTGATAGATTGGCTAGAGCGGCTTGAGGCTGTATCTGGAGAGAGATCGGCTAAAGCCAACCGGTTTGTGGGGATACGAGTCGGTATAGAAAACAAAAAAGAGTTTTCATATTAGTCGCCTCGATTTCTAGCGACATAGAAATCAAATTTTGTAATCAAGTTTATTAATGATAACCATGTCTTTTTCTATTTAATAAAATTGATTTGCTACTCTTTGTTTTATATTCTCTCTTATTCAAATAAAATATCAAAAGTTTTCTATTAAAGTTTAAAGTTTTTAAAACCCTTATTCACCCCCCTCTAAGGGCGCCTACAGATCCAACACCTCCCACCTATCTAGTAGTGTGCTAGACTAGGCAACTTCTCCAACTTAGATCTTTTCACTATAATCAGATCTTACAACTCAGGTTCATACAGAACCCTACAAAGCTCAGACTTTACAAGTCCTACAAACTCAGATCTTTAACAAGATCCTACCACAACTCAGGTTCACTGATGCGCGATTTCCGCAACGCTAATTAGCAAGTACGAAATGCGATACGATGGCAGTGCACCGGTCGCTCAAGTAATAAAATAGGGAGGAACACCCCGAATGTCGATCTCAAAGGACCGCAAGTTGGGTAGCATGATTCGCTCTGCCCGGAAATTAGTTAAAAGGATCACTAAGTAATAACAAAGGGGGTTGTGATTGGATTCCTAAGCTATTGCGGAAATAAGAGAAATGCGGGTCGAAAAGAACCACTTCGCAAGGTGCGGGTGAGTGCAGCGGCCGCGATGCCGCGCTTCGGTAAGCGGATGGAGTGGCCACAGTGCGAGGTTTTTTGAGCGTCGTATTCACCTCATCGCCAACATCACCACTAGCAATTGCTAGATGGCTTCACACACAAACAACCTAGGCTATCACAACAACAACGAAAGCTATTCTCACCACCACATCATCATTGCACATGAACACAAGCAAGGATCCATAACATTAACCTAACAAGCGTTCGTACAACAACACAAAGAGAAAGCACAAGCATCAAAGTTTAGAAAGGACCACATAGAAGATGTCACCGCATCTTGGGTTCTCGGCCGGAGTGAGAGGTTGTCGGGCTCTCTCCGGGCTCGGCCCTCAGATTGTGTGCGGACTCGAAGGAGGCTGTCACCGCTCCAACGATCTTCAACGCTTCTATGGTCTCCTCAGCGAAGAATGCTTGAACTAGTGGCAGAGAATGCTTGCAAATGCTCTCGGATGGAGGAATGGCGAAGGAGATCGCTGGAAATGGTCTCCTCTTGTCTCCTCTGGTAGAAAGGGTGAAAATGGCGGGGTTCCTGCGCTTTTCCCGCGAGGGGAATCAGCCTTTTTCTTAGCGGCATTTCCTGCGCTTTTATAATAAACTGGCAGAATTTTGGGCACGCACGGTCGAACGCACGATCGTGCGCTGCCCGTGCGATAATTAATGATAAAAATTGGCGTGAAGACAAAGCTGCGCCGCCCGTGCGATTTACTCACGCACGGGCAAATCCATCCGTGCGTCAAAATGCACGGGTAAATTCAGAAAAGCTAAAAAACAGGAAGAAACAGACGTCCGTGCGTTTGACTCACACACGGGCAATTCCGCTCGTGCGTCAAAACGGACGACCAAACTCAGTTCTCACATTTTTTGCCCAGATGAGAACGCACAACCACAACCGTCCGTGCGTCAAGGAAATGCACGACCGTGTGTTGCACACAATCATGAATTCTGGGGGAAAACTGGATGATCCGACCACCTGTACACAAGATAAAACAGCTGGGAAAACACCTACAACACTAGATAAACATAGAGAAAGGGATGGGGAGCATCATGTGCTTACCCCCAATAACAAGGAGTGCAAATGCACACCGAAACGGGCCTAAGAGTGCACCTAGCAAGGAATAACAAATATAATCAAAAACATGCCTAAAGTGTTGTGCATCGACTAGAAATACGACCCAGATGAGTCCATAAATGTGTATATAAATGGGACTCATCACACCCCCAGACTTAACCATTTGCACGTCTCGGGCAAACTACTTAGCTCCCCTATCGGAACAATTGGATGTTAGAGTGAGTTTGAGCGGTAGAGACCTATGCGAAGTCGCATGCACACGTGCATAGAAATACATTAGAACACAATTAAACTCAAGATTATATCTAACTATTTTTAGAATTGTAATTTGCAATTTACTTTACTTGGATGGTGAATCCCGGTGAATCTTTCGGTCGCGCAAAAGGGAAAATAGCGTGACTAATGAGTAGAGTTTTACTCGAATCAAAGCTCGGGACAAACTCCTAAGAAATCCATCAAAGTCGGTGTCCATAGGCTTGCACGTTCGCACTCTCTCTACTGCATGAGACGACTCGTATCTAAAATCAATAGGACTTATGGGTTAGGATTGGGCTTAGGTTGAGTTTAGGCCAGATAAGTAGAAGGACGATGGGAATCACATTCAACATAACCGAGCACTCAAGAGATTTGCAATCACCAATACAACATTTTCAAGAATTACACAACACCCCCAGACTTCAACTGAACACTAGGTGCGTGCTAAGACAAATATACTTTGAATTTGTCGAGAGAGTATTCATTTTGAACAACCCCCCCCCCCCCCCCCCCCCCCCCCCCCCCTTTTTTCCTTTTTCTTTCTTCTTTTCTTTTCTCTTTTCGACAGAATACTTATGTAGGCACAATAAAAACAACTCCTTTAGCTAATTCAAGGCTGCCATACACCACAGAGATAACACCAAATGAGATCGATAAATAAATTTCTTTCAGCTCAAAAGTTGGTGCGAAAATAGGTTTGGCCGTATGGCTTTGGTGAAATTTTAGTGGAGCTAAACAAGGAGGAAAGGTAGGCTCAAATGGGCTTGCAAAGGTGATTACGTTGGTAAGGATTTCAAAAGCACAAACGGATCAAGAAATGGCCTATATCACATTTTATAATGAGTACTTCAATGCAATCGTTTCAAGAGTAGCCTAGTGCAAGTTCTAGCCACCGAGAAAAATTGGCCTTCCTTCTGACCCTAGTAATAAGCTACTACTAGTCCAGCTACACTCGACCTTATGCTACCGTTGAATTCACCGGATTCACCACTAAAGTAAAATAAATTGCAGCTACTATAACAGAAAAAATTAAATTATAACTTTGAATTTCATTCTACTCTAATTGAATTTCTAGGCGTGACGGGAGCATTTGACTAGAGCACTACTCGAGTCAAAATTTTTCTCTACTCTTCACTCCTACACTAACAATCCAATTCTTACGAGCGGGGAACCTCGCAGCAATATCCAATAAGCGCGCGTGATCAAGTGCGCGTGAACTAGGTGCAAGTGTATGCAATGTGTGAAGCAAAATGATAAATCCTAACTCAGCACATTCTAACATGCTATGCAAAGTGCGTGTACGTGCACAACTCGCTCTCTCCCCCAGACTTGATCAAAACAAAATAAAATAGACAATTCAGGAATAGGGAAAATAGGGGTAGAGAGGACCTATGCTAATAAAAGAGCATGCCAGAAGTGCGGTAGTTCCTTCTTTGAATTTTTCTCCTTCCGCATCCACCAAGCGAGAGCTAGCACTAATGGGTCCGCCAAAAATGTCGCCATACCTGCATTGTTAGCACCAAAGCAAAAACAAACAAAGCATAATAGAAATTAAAGCAAGCAAGTAGAACCGGGTGGTTCCCATGGGTTGTCTCCCAAGAAGCCCTTTTGTTTAACGTCCTTAAAGGTTGACCAAATACCTGTATTAAGCATTGTTCATAAAGCAGAAATTTTTAAAAAAAAGTTTCACACACACATATCACAGCAAGAAGAAGAACATCAGCTATACGCGCTTTTGTAGTGCACGTCTCCAGCGGTTTGTAGGCTGGAGGTGAAAGCTTTAGGGACAAAATTGGTGTCACCCAATTTTTCCCTAGCCTCTGCCATCTTGCAACTGGAAGTAGTGGAGCGTGCACCACACAATCGTCTTTCTTGTTTCAACTTCTCCACGGTTGGAGAGCGGCAGCGTTGATAGTCATCAGATTTTCCCACCTTGGTGGTGTGTGGCATCACTTCCGTTGCCGCAGTGGCAACTGGGTCAGCCCAAGAGAGAGACTGTTTAAGAGGTTTATTACACGATTTCTTGCTAAATAAAAATGGGATATTGTCCCGAGTTAAGTTTTGCTTGGCGGGTTCAGAAACGAGGCTCTCCTTCCTCTCCAGGTCACATTCCTTTCGTAAGCCCGCTTCTTCTTCTTTTTTGCATGACTGCTTCTCATCCTTTTCTTCCTCCAACGATACTATTTCAGCCCTGATTCCTGCATTACTAAGAGATTCATCAGAAATAATTTTGGGAGAGCGAGACAATATTTCAGTCACAATCTTGGGGCAAGTAGTGATGATAACACTCCCTGCAGAGAAATCCAAAGGGGCACCGCTCTCTTTCAAGAACGGCACTCCCAAGATGGGGATAGATTTATTCTCTAGGGGTCCCAATACTTGAAAAGTCAGCGACCACCACCGTCCCCTCGACCATGACTTCAACATTTTTCATTTCTCCCTCCGACTGAATAATGGTCCCATTAGCAAGCACCAAAGACTTCCGATCATCCGTGTTCATATCGAGTTGCAATTTAGCAACGTCTTGCAATGCAAGGAGGTTGCGGGATGAACTGGAGTCACATAAGGCAACAGTTTTGACATGATTAATAGAACAAGTGATTACTATTCACTTGGGTTAACCACTTCCGTGTCGGTAAGACTCTTTTCTTGATTGATAGGATTTTTTTTGTGTTGCTGGGAAGGGTCCCTTGCGAATGCTCGGTTAACAATTGAGCCAATTGGCCCATTTGCGTCTCCAAGCTTCGCATGGACGCGGTTTGGTTAACCATATTCGAGTTTGCGGCCTGCATAAACCTCTCCATCATTTCTTCAAGGTTGCTCTTCTTAGGAGTCTGGGCACCTTGATAATAACTCGGCTGAGGCGGCCGCGGTTGGCTATCGGAGGCTTGAGCATCGAATTGATGCGAGCCTCCTTGCCATCGTTGGCCTGGAACATTTTGTTTCTAAGAGAAGTTTGGATGACTCCTCACGCCCGAGTTATAGGCATAATTAAACGGTGCTCCATGATTTTGATCATTAATATAATTGACGCTTTCATCAAAAGAAACTTTGGTAGGTTGCTCACCTGTGGGGCACTCATATGCATGATGCCCCGAGCTTCCACCACCTTGACATGAGATCATCATCACTGGGACAGAAGGGAGGGTAGGCCTCTTTAGTAGCATGGTACTTTCAGCGGGTGCACCAGACGTGTTCACCTCAAAGAGTCCCTGAGCATTCCTTGGAGCGTTTCTTCCAGTAGTCCAAAAGGAGCTATGAATGGCAGTGTCTTGAACAATCCGTAATGCGTCTTCCGGGGTGTGGTTCATCAGAGTTCTACCTGCAACAACATCAATCATGGCCCTGTAGTTAGGCTCAATAGCAAAGTAAAAATTTTCTACTATAGTCCATGGTTGCAGCTCATGCTGGGGACATTTCCGGAGAAGGTTCATGAACCTCTCCCAAGCTTCTGCGAGAGCCTCCTGATCGTGTTGTTGGAAGGTTGCAATTTCCCTCCGCAAGTTTACGACCTTGTCGACAGGATGAAACTTCGTCAAAATTTTTTCTTGCGGAGCGTCCCAAGTGGTAGCTGTGCCAGATGGTATCGTGTGGAGCCACGCCTTTGCCTTGTAACGTAGAGAGAAAGGGAACATCCTGAGCTTTACCGTCTCATCAGCCAGCCTTGCGTACCGAAATGTCCCGCAAATTTCTGCGAAGTCAACCAAGTGAAGATGGGGGTCTTCACTGGCTAACCCAGAGAATTGGGCCTGGTTGCGGATCATGTTCAGGATGGCCGGCTTTATCTCAAAGTTGTTGTTGGTGATAGCCGGGCCTAATCCAGGGCACACACTCCCAACAGTGGGTGTAGTGTAATCTCTCATGGTCCTGGGTCGTGGTCTAGCCACTTCATTCTCGTCAGCTACCTGACCCACGACCGGTGCATTTCCCACTCCGGGATAAACCTGATTTCCATTAACATCCATGGTGGCAGCAGCATGGAGACGTGCCCGCAGGGTACGCTCTATTTCAGGGTCAAATGCTGCGCACTCACCGGGATCTCTTCTATGCATACACACTCTTTAACACAAAAGAAGAAAATAAAAAAAAGACCTTAAAATGAATTTCCAAAGAAAAACAAATCATACACGCTTGCAGTCCCCGGCAATGGCGCCAAACACGTGATGCGTGATTTCAGCAACGCTAATTAGCAAGCACGAAATGCGATACAACGACAGTGCACCGGTCGCTCAAGTAATAAAATTGAGAGGAACTCCCCGAATGTCGATCTCAAAGGACCGCAAGTTGGGTAGCATGATTCGCTCTGCCCGGAAATTAGTTAAAAGGATCACTAAGTAATAACAAAGAGGGTTGTGATTGGATTCCTAAGCTATTGCGGAAATAAGAGAAATGCGGGTCGAAAAGAACAACTTCGCAAGGTGCGGGTGAGTGCAGCGGCCGCGATGCCGCGCTTCGGTAAGCGGATGGAGTGG
Source organism: Dactylorhiza incarnata (assembly GCA_033032865.1). NCBI lineage: Eukaryota > Viridiplantae > Streptophyta > Magnoliopsida > Asparagales > Orchidaceae > Dactylorhiza > Dactylorhiza incarnata. The sequence goes on from JAWHQI010000080.1 coordinate 6,831,174, forward strand.
CCACAGTGCGAGGTTTTTTGAGCGTCGTATTCACCTCATCGCCAACATCACCACTAGCAATTGCTAGATGGCTTCACACACAAACAACCTAGGCTATCACAATAACAACGAAATCTATTCTCACCACCACATCATCATTGCACATGAACACAAGCAAGGATCCATAACATTAACCTAACAAGCGTTCGTACAACAACACAAAGAGAAAGCACAAGCATCAAAGTTTAGAAAGGACCACATAGAAGATGTCACCGCATCTTGGGTTCTCGGCCGGAGTGAGAGGTTGTCGGGCTCTCTCCGGGCTCGGCCCTCAGATTGTGTGCGGACTCGAAGGAGGCTGTCACCGCTCCAACGATCTTCAACGCTTCTATGGTCTCCTCGGCGAAGAATGCTTGAACTAGTGGCAGAGAATGCTTGCAAATGCTCTCGGATGGAGGAATGGCGAAGGAGATCGCTGGAAATGGTCTCCTCTTGTCTCCTCTGGTGGAAAGGGTGAAAATGGCGGGGTTCCTGCGCTTTTCCCGCGAGGGGAATCAGCCTTTTTCTTAGCGGCATTTCCTGCGCTTTTATAATAAACTGGCAGAATTTTGGGCACGCACGGTCGAACGCACGATCGTGCGCTGCCCGTGCGATAATTAATGATAAAAATTGGCGTGAAGACAAAGCTGCGCCGCCCGTGCGATTTACTCACGCACGGGCAAATCCATCCGTGCGTCAAAATGCACGGGTAAATTCAGAAAAGCTAAAAAACAGGAAGAAACAGACGTCCGTGCGTTTGACTCACACACGGGCAATTCCGCTCGTGCGTCAAAACGCACGACCAAACTCAGTTCTCACATTTTTTGCCCAGATGAGAACGCACAACCACAACCGTCCGTGCGTCAAGGAAATGCACGACCGTGCGTTGCACACAATCATGAATTCTGGGGGAAAACTAGATGATCCGACCACCTGTACACAAGATAAAATGGCTGGGAAAACACCTCCAGCACTAGATAAACATAGAGAAAGGGATGGGGAGCACCATGTGCTTACCCCCAATAACAAGGAGCGCAAATGCACACCGAAACGGTCCTAAGAGTGCACCTAGCAAAGAATAACAAATATAATAAAAAACATGCCTAAAGTGTAGTGCATCGACTAGAAATACGACCCAGATGAGTCCATAAATATGTATATAAATTGGACTCATCATTCACCAAGAACCCTACCAACTCAGATCTATCACTAGATCCTACAACTCAGACTCACAAGGAGCCTTACAAAGTAATTCAGAGATGTTGTAGAAGAGAAGACTTCAGAAATTGAAAACTTGAATTACAGATCTTCTTCTTCTTGTAGCAATAGGCCCAAAGATCTTGTGGATCAATAAGCCTTTGTTTAGAATCTTCTGTAGAACTTCACAGCACAGCAACAATGAAGACTTCTTGTTTTTCTTTTTATTCTTTTCTTTCTCTCTTCAGGAATATGTATGAGAATAATACTTGAGAGAATACTGAAAGGTGTCATCTGTAGATAAAATCATCTCCTTTTATATGCTCTGCAATTTTGCATAAAAACTGCCTTATGATTATTCCATAATCAATTTCCCGTTTGAAGACGTGTTGCAGAATTTTGCAATTCCTTATCATAATTACTGGCCTTTCTTGAAACTTGCAGAATATAGAAATAATAAATTTCTTTCTTAATTACTGTGTAACGACTATTTTTTGTAGAGAATATATCATTTACTGCTCCTTGATTTGTGCGCAAGATAAGCGGCGTGCACATTCCCTGAAAATCAATTTCCAAGAAAGTCTGCACTATAAGTGCTGCTTTGCACTATGTCAAAACGATGTTCATCCTTCAAGACGATATTATCTTGATCAGTGTATACGACATATATACTTCACGACGATATTGTCGACATACTTTGTTGAAAATGTTGAAGTGGAAGTCGGCGGTCTGGGGGGGAGGTTGCGCGGTCTGGCTAACCGCGCGGTCTTACGGTCTCTCTCTGCGGTCTGACCTATTCGGTCTAGCTGCAGGTCTTTTGAGTCTGACCGCTATTTTCTGTCCATGGGTGCCGAGGTGAGGCCGCGCGGTCTGTTCAGTGTGACCGCATGGCGGAGCAGGTTTCAGCGTGGTGAGGTTGCGCGGTTTGGTTGTGTGACCATGTGGCGAGCTGTCTTCCTTAAGGTGAGACCACGCGGTCTGGTTTGTGTGACTGCGTTGTGGAGGCAGTCCGGTTTGGTGACTGTCCGGTTTCTTGATGGTGCGTGCGGACTAAGGTTCTCTTAGTTGCGCGGTCTCCTGGTTGTGTTCGCGGTCTCTGGAGGAGGTCTCGTATAGGAGAACACTGGTGGTGGGCGACTTGAACGTGCGAGTTGTCATGATCGCGCGGCTTCTTGGAGGAGTGGCAATCTCCGGTCCGGGTTGAAGTTGGCGAGCTCACAGGCGCAGAGCGATCTTTTGACCGCGCGGGTTGACCGGTCTTAGGTCTCGCGATCAGAGGCGGTGACTATATCTCATAGGTTGGTGACTGGATCAGGTCGTACGCCTATAAATAGGAGTCACTCTTACAGCATAATAAAAAATCGCACCAAGTGTAAGCTGAGCTCGCGCCTAATTCTTGCGGTCTCATTTTTGTGACCGGCCGGTTAGCTGATTGAACTTTCCTTGTGCAGCTTCTGTGGATTGTGTGGGCAGTAACATTCACCTCTTCTTCTAAGGTGTTCGGGCGGTCTCGCGGCTTGCAGTGCGGGTTGCTGGAGTTCGGGAGAATTAGTGGAGTTCGAGAGGTCGCGGAGTTCTCGGTCGGTGTTGTTTAAGTCACCGACAGCGTGTGTTCGCGCGGTCTTGTCTTTTAGTCACGCGAACAGCCAGGTCGTGCGGTCAGGCGGTCTCAGGGTTTCAGACCGCTGGTTATCTTTCCTTCAGCACTGAAATTTCCTTTTGGTTTGTGTACTGGCTAAATCATGTCTCGCCATGTATACCTCGCTCTATAATGAAGATTTTTGCTATCATCAATAAAGATTGTATTGCTTCATGTGCTTCTGGTTGTTGGATGTAACTTTAAGTTGTACGTTTCCTGCTCACTCCTAGATCTATGGAAAATTTCGCATGGTATCAGAGCTAGGTTGGAGTGAATAGTGTTGGAGTTACCATTGTGATCTAGAAGTGGTCAAACATGTAATCTCACTGCCAACGCGATATGAGCCTGCAGGGTCGCACATAAGAGCACGTGGAGAAGTTGGAAGATTGACTGTGTTGGTAAAGGTTACCAATCACCATATAGAATCGGGGAGGTAAAGCAAATGTTGTTGTCGGAATTCGTCGGATATGATTCGTCGGATTCGTCGGAATTCGTCGGATCGTTCCGTGGAAACTCAACGAATTATCACAGAAATCATTAACTCGGCAAATGTTGCCGTCTGATATGATTCGTCGGATTCGTCGGATTGTTCCATGGAAACTCGACGAATTGTTACAGAGATCATTAACTCGGGAAATGTTGCCGTCTGATATGATTCGTCGGATTCGTCGGATTGTTCCGTGGAAACTCGACGAATTATTACAGAGATCATTAACTCGGCAAATGTTGCCATCTGAAATGATTCGTCGAATTCGTCGGATTGTTCCGTGCAAACTCGACGAATGCTGACAGAAACCTCAAGTTCTTCTGTATGCACTGCGGATAGCGATTTGTCTAGGTCTTTTTATACTTCGGGTATAAATAGGACCTATTTTAAGGGTTCAGTACGCTCTTCTTATGCCTCCTGGAAGAAGACCCGACAGAAGAGTTCCGCCTCACGAACCCTAGCCGACGGAAGTGTTCCGCCGTTTCGCTCGTCTATGCAGACCTCCTTCCGGCGATCGTCGCCGTGATTGTTCTTCCTAGAGCGAACCTAGCAGTTCGTGGAAGTGCAAGGTGCAGTCGTTCTTCTCCCGGCTCATGTGGATCACTGTAGAGACGTAGACATTATTCTACGTGAGGACTCTCGCATAGCCGCTGACAGGACTCATCTTCTTGGATCACCTAGGTTGGATTCGATCCAACTCCACTAAGGTAATTTATGCCTAGTAGTTTTCATTACTTCTTGATTCAATATTCATGGCCGATCCGAATCTTTTTGGGTTGTTTCTCTTTATTTCCGCTGCGCCTACATACGATGTATGGTTGTAGAAAAACCCAACAGTGGTATCAGAGCCAGGTTCTGGTCATGAATGTTGTTTCAGAAGTTAGGTTATTCCAGTACGTGCAAATCTAGGTATTTGGAAGCGTTCTAAATGTCAAGATTTCTTCCTGGAACCGCCAGGGGCGCTGCCCCTTGGACCCCGTTAGGGGCTCTGCCCCTAAGACCCCGCCAGGGGCGCGGCCCCTTGGAACCCCGCCAGGAACGTCTGGGATTTCGTGGTAATTTCTAATTGTTAGAAATTGTTGTCTCCTTAGCAGTAACCGTCCCTCAAGTGGTTAATGAACCCTTGTATTGTTTTGGATTTTGAATCCAACAAAGAGAGACGAGCTTGTCTACTGCTTTAAGTTGAGTTGTCTTTGCCTTTGTCCAATGCATGTAAATCTGAAGATTTGGAAGAGTTCTAAATGTCCAGATTTAGCCCTTTCGTCTGTCAAAGGTTGATAGTCTTACGTTGTGCACATAAGGGATGCATGTGGATTTTAGAAAGCTTGTTTTTCTGTGGATGTGCACTTTGATCAAATGTTGATCATAGTTTAGTGTTAACCTATTATTAAAAATTAAAATCCCTTCATCAAATATTAAGTGTTCGGATGCCTTCCGATGGATGACACTCTTCCTACCTCGATCGATGAAGTGTGGGCTTGCCAAAGCAAGGTGCATTAATCTATCTTGGTAAGTGTGCGAGCGGATAATTGTGATATCCCACTGTCGACATCGGGTCTAACTTAACTAGGTGACCTCAAAGGTTGAGTGCCTAGAGGCATAGGGTTGGCATGCACCATATGATGGATGCGAAAGGAGTTATTCACCAGCCATACAAGAGTTGCATGAGGATGCAATTGGCAAGCATTGCCTACCTAAATAACCGCATTATGAGAGGAACGCCAAAGCAGACTCGTGGTGTTAGTGAAATACGTATCTTGTCCACTAAGAGAGTAGCTCGCATGGACTCTCCGAGTTGATAGTGAGGGCTATCAATTTGAATAAAATAGTGGGAGTATTTAATTGAAGTCCAAATTAAAATAAGTTGTATTTTGAAATTTTGGTATTGATTAAATTCTGCATGAATTCTCGTAGAATTCCATGGCAAGTGGTTCACATTCCACCTTGTCCCTGAGAGCTATCCTTGAGAAGGACAAGCTAAGTGGGACGAACTACATGGACTGGTATAGGAACCTGAGAATTGTTCTCAGGCAAGAGCGAAAGCTCTACGTCTTGGAAGAAGAAGCCCCCGAGGTGCCGACCGGGAACTCGTCCCGTGTTGATAAGGATGCTTATAAGAAGTTTACCGATGACGCCTTAGACGTCGAGTGCCTTATGCTTGCCACCATGAACTCTGAGCTTCAGAAGCAACACGAGAACATGGGGTGTAAGGAGATTGACGAGCACCTAAAGAAAATGTTTCAAGGGCAAGCTCGTCAAGAGAGGTTCGATGTCACGAAGGCCTTATTTCAGTGCAAATTGGGAGCTCGAGACTCGGTTGGTACTCACGTACTCAAGATGATTGGGTATATAGAGAACCTGGAGAGACTGGGTTTTCCTCTGGGTCAAGAGTTGGCCACAGATCTTATCCTGCAATCGTTGCCGGATAGTTATGAGCAGTTCATCTTGAACTACAACATGAATGAAATAGACAAGACACTGCCCGAGCTCCTAGGCATGTTGCGAACTGCCGAGATAAACATGAAGAAGGCCAAGCCTGCTAGTCCCATATTGATGGTACATAAAGTCAAGGGTAAGGCCAAGGGCTTCAAGAAGACGAAGGTGGGACCTAAGTCACATCTTGAGCCCAAATCTTCTGCGCTGAAAAAGAAGAGCACCGTGAAGGAAGGGAAATGCCGCCACTGTGGCAAGTCTGGTCATTGGAGGAGGAATTGTCCTTCGTACATTGAGGGTCTGCAGAAAATGAAGGGAGGTATGACTTCTGCTTCGAATATTTACGTTATAGAGATAAACCTTTCTGCTCCTTCATCTTGGGTATTGGATACCGGATGTGGTTCTCACATTTGTACAAATGTGCAGGAACTGGGAAGGAGGAGATTGCTGAGTAAAGGAGTGGTGGACCTGCGCGTCGGCAATGGAGCAAGAGTTGCTGCTGTAGCCGTAGGGGTTTACCATCTTTCTTTACCCAGTGGGCTTGTAATAGAACTTAATAATTGTTATTTTGTTCCGGCCATAACTAGAAACATTATATCCATTTCATGCTTAGACATGATTGGATTTTCTTTTATAGTTAAGAACAATTGTTGTTCTATATTTAAGAATGATGTTTGTTATGTTGTAGCTCAATTGTTTAATGGTCTTTATGTTTTGAACCTGGACCATCCGATCTATAATGTAAATAATAATAAAAGACTAAGAACAAATGACTCAAATCCTACATATCTCTGGCATTGTCGTTTGGGCCATATAAATGAGAAGCGCATATCCAAGCTCCATAAAGATGGACTATTGGACTCATTTGATTATGAATCATTTGAGCGATGTGAGTCTTGTTTGTTAGGCAAGATGACTAAAGCCCCTTTAACTGGTTATACTGAGAGGGCTGAGGATCTTTTGGGTATAGTACATAGTGATGTATGCGGACCCATGAGTTCTATGGTTAGAGGTGGGTATTTCTTTTTCGTTACATTTACTGATGATTTCAGTAGATACGGATACGTGTATCTTATGAAGTGCAAATCCGAAACTTTTGAAAAGTTCAAAGAGTTTAAGAATGAAGTGGAGAACCAATTGGGTAAAAAGGTTAAAGCACTCCGATCTGATCGAGGTGGCGAATACCTGAGTCATGAGTTCCGTGATCATCTGAAAGAGTGTGGTATTGTATCACAGCTCACTCCACCTAGGACACCGCAGCATAATGGTGTGTCTGAGAGGAGAAATCGTACTCTGTTAGACATGGTACGGTCGATGATGAGTCATGCAGACTTGCCTGTTTCTTTTTGGGGTTTTGCTTTAAAGACTGCTGCAATAACGCTGAATCGCGCTCCGACGAAAACGGTTCTAAAGACACCATATGAAATATGGACTGGGAAGCGTCCCAGTATGTCATTCATTAAAATTTGGGGCTGTGAGGCATACGTACGACGTCAAATGCCTGACAAGCTGGAACCCAAATAAGATAAGTGCTATCTGGTGGGATATCCTAAGGAAATGAAAGGATATTACTTTTACCTACCGTCTGAGGGCAAAGTGTTTGTCGCAAGGACGGGTGTCTTCTTGGAGAAAGAGTTCTCGTCAAGAAAGACGCAAAAGGTAGAACTTGAAGAAGTTCAAGAACCACAAGTAGTGAATGAACCAAAATCGGATTCTGAGCCAGGACTACAAGATGTTGTAGCTAGAGAACCTGCTCAAGAGACACACGTCCTACGTAGATCTGGTAGACCAAGATTTGAGCTTGAGAGATATGGATTTCTCGTGTCTCAAATAGGTAATGTGTTGCTTATGGATCATGATGATGAACCAGCAACCTACCAAGAGGCTATGAATGGACCGGACTCCGACAAATGGCTTGAGGCTATGAAATCCGAAATGGACTCCATGTATACAAACCAAGTTTGGAACTTGGTGGAACCACCTGAAGGGGTACGACCCATAGGGTGCAAGTGGGTCTTCAAGAAGAAGACCGACATGGATGGGAATGTACAGACATTCAAAGGGCGACTGGTGGCTAAGGGTTTCAAGCAAATTCATGGTGCTGACTATGATGAGACCTTTTCCCCTGTTGCCATGGTAAAGTCCATTAGGATATTGCTTGTTATTGCTGCGTATTATGACTACGAGATCTGGCAGATGGATGTAAAAACGGATTTCCTAAATGGAAACCTCCTTGAGGAAGTGTACATGACACAACCCGAGGGTTTTGTATCACCAAATGAAGCCACTAAAATATGCAAGCTGAATAGGTCCATCTATGGATTGAAACAGGCCTCTAGAAGTTGGAATCTTCGTTTTGTTGAGAAGATCAAAGAGTTTGGTTTGTCAAGAATGAAGATGAACCGTGTGTTTACAAGCGAATCAGTGGGAGCATTGTTGTCTTCCTGATATTGTATGTAGATGACATACTGCTGATCGGGAATGACATACCTACCCTGAAAGTTGTTAAGAACAACCTAGGGAACTGCTTTTCTATGAAGGACTTAGGTGAAGCGACTTACATACTCGGTATTAAGATCTATAGAGATAGATCGAAGAAGTTGCTGGGTTTAACCCAGAGTACGTACATTGAGAAGGTGTTGAAGCGGTTCAACATGCTTGAGTCCAAGAAAGGATTTTTGCCCATGTCTCGTGGTGTAAATCTCTCTAAGGACCAGTGTCCAAAATCTTATGAAGATAAGGACTGCATGAAGTTGATTCCATATGCTTCGGCAATTGGGTCAATCATGTATGCAATGTTATGTACTCGACCCGATGTTTCTTTTGCTTTGAGCATGACTAGCAGGTATCAGTGATGTAGGCTTAGGCTTGGGTGTTCGGGACGCTTTCACTTGCGCGATCGATTGGGTCGCGAGATCATTTCTAAATAACACCTAATCAGATGAACAAACGCAGCCACCTACGGGTGAGTCCTTCACAACTATCACGCAAAGACTACCACAAGAAGATCCTCCGAAAGCAAAACTCCGGAAATAGGAGGATCTTCCCCAACAAAGGCAAAAGAGAATCGCCACTCCTCGTCGAGTAAAAATAATTCAAGATCGTTCAACTATCACAAATGAGAAGGATCGCGAAAAAAAATCAATGTCGGAAAATTCGTCACAATTCCTATCCACCACAAATAACTATTGAAGAATCGCTCAAGAGGTAGAAAGCGTTACCCTCCCGGAATAGTAGATCCGGGTTGTAGAAAGTCCTACGTTATTCACGGAGGTGGTCGCCGGAGGGGAGTCCTTGAAGATGTGCACCGTCGCCTTCAAATCCCGCCGCTACGAACAAGCCCAAGACCGCCTTGATGCGTGAGAGAATGTAGAGGGAGAAACGGAAGAGAGAGGGAGAAGGGTGGGCAGATTTCCACGAGGAGGGGTGGCGGCCACAAGAAGGAGAGGGAAAAAGCTAAAGAGGAGGGAGGGGGAGAAGGTGGCCGGCGGCCAAGAAAAGGAAGAGGAAGAGGGATGGCCGAAATTTGCCTAGGGGGGGAGGAAAAAAATCACAATTGATTTTTTTAGGTTTTCAAATTATTATTCATCTCTTCAAATCAACAACAAGCATGGCTATATATAGCCTTACACCACTCAATCTCCTCCATACAAAATTTAGAATAAAATAAAAATATTACCAAAAGTTAACTGCATGAAAATAGAAACAAATATTATGATGGTTATATGCAGCCATCATAATAAAAATACAATTGTTTTAAATAAAACATGCTTAAATTGAAATTGCTAAAAATAGAAATTGTTTGAAATGATAAGTGATAAATTATATAATTTAATTTATAATTATATATTTTATTTAAAATGGTGACGACGGACGTCGTGCAAAATGTGTAGCGGCGTTGGCGAAGAACGTCGCGGCGTTGGCGTAGAACGTCGCGGCGAAGGCGAAGAAACGACGTGTCTTCGAACTTGCGGCAACGACCATCCCAATCCACGAACTCTCTATGTCGGGGATCAATGACCTCCATCAAGATCATTAGGCCAGCAGCAGTATCATCAGCATCCCCAACCAAGTGGATGTGGGGGTCTTCATCAGCAACATCCCCTACCAAATGAGGCTCGGTGAAGGGGTCTTCATCATCTGGGGTGGGCAAAAGAGAGGGGCTGAAGGGATGGTCCCCATCAATCCTCCCCCACTCAAAAACACTCATCACCGATGAGTGGGCTCGAAGGAGCCGGTGTGGCAGAGCAGCAACCTGGAGGAGTACATCCGAGGGAGCGGGCCATGAAGGTGGCCCATCCGGCCATGGGGGCAGGAAGCAGCAAAGGGCCCAGCATGGCCCAAACGAGTCCTCAACCTGTGGCAACCTGTTAAGCAAAAAGTTGGCCCCGGGGACCTTGATCATAGCATATGAAAAAGAAGGGGAAAGTGCTACAATATCAAAAGACATATTACCTCCGGAGATCACCATGAGAGTGAACAACATGCTACCCCACTCACCTCTCAACCCAATAGAAATTTTTGTGGAGGGGGACAAAGGGGGAGCTAGATGCAGTGGAGCTAGAAAGAGTGAAAAATATTTCGAGTCATTGAAAATGGGGTTTGGGCCCCTCTCAGCAAAAACTCTCAAATGTAAAGCAAAACTTTCTAGAACGACAACTATTCGACGAATAGTGGAGACAATACTGACATTGCCGTCTAAGTTGCCAATTGGCAACTGTCCAGGGGAATGATCTACTAGAACCGAGTCTTCCTTATTGCGGGATTCTCCAATGGGTGCAGTGACTACAAAGTGAATGGACCCAGATGGGTCGACTAGCACCAATTCATCATGTTTGGGAGGATTAAGACCTCTTGAAATACCTACTAATTCATTATATGAAATTAAATTCAGGTTCATCCCAGGGCGATCCCAACAATTAAGATCAGCTAGCATGGGAAAGACAACCCAACGAAACCACTCAACCCGCCCCGCGGCGGTAACGGGCTCCATGCCATACTTCCAGATCGAGGCTGAAGTAGGGGAAACCCAAGCAACCTTAAGTGGGTGAAGGTTCAGCGGGGGCGCTAACACTAGCCTAGGGTCCACTAGTGCAGAGAATGTGCCCACACAGCTACTACCCACAGATAATGGATTGGACAATTTGTCTTCCCCACTAAATGTCACAGGAAACGCACGAGCCCTAATCCCACCATCAAAAATGTGAGGAGTCGATAAGGCTCGCCCAATCTCCTCAACCGTCTCACCATCATCATCATATTCACTCAGCCCATTTTCTGAATTTTCTTCAACCTCCTGAATGTCCTCGGGGTGGCCAACAGAAGGCTCCCTAAGGCTAACGGGATCAAGTAGAGGTTGGCTAATCAGGGCAGCATCAATTTCAGGCACTAAGTTAGTCGAGGGTGCCTCTACTGGGATAATGTCTATGGGCAGGCTGGGACTAACAGGGTCGGGCTCTGGCCCCATACTCAAACTCGGTGTGTTTGCCTCAGAGTGGCTAACACAAACTAAGGGCTGATTTTGACTGACAGTGTCGAAATCCCCAAGTGTGTCTGCACCGGGTGGTGTCGACTCAACCGTGCCGCGACCATCTCCAGATGGGACTTTGGGCTTCCTGGGCGGGCTGGACCTAAGATATGTTAGTTGACCCCCATGTGTAAAGTCTAGGGTGTTATTCTGGGCGTCATAACTAACGTCATGTCTAGCGAGCCACGGGCGTCCCAGCAAAATATGGAAGTCCTTCATAGGAAGGACGTCACACCAAATGAGCTCAGAATAGGCTTGGATGGTGAGGGGCACCAAACATCGCCTGGACACTAAGATAGTGCTCTCATCCGGACATACGATACGATAAGGGCAAGGATGTGGCGCAGTGGTCACCAACATCCTAGATACTGCATTCTCCGTGATAGCGTTTGTATGGCAAACACTATCCACCACGAGCCTGCACCACTTCTCACCGTGCTTAAAATTTGCTCGAAATCGGTGTTTTGGGTCGCGGCTGAGCCTAATCACCTTCACAGCGTCATTCCGACCCTTACCTAACTCCTTTAAATTAGCCGGTGGTGCAGTTATTCGTGAGAGTGCCGGAGGATACCCCGGGTTCAGCCTAGTAGTCATTACTAGTGAAAGTTCATTTGCTGACACGGACAAAATTATAATGTCTCCAATTTATAGGCCAACCTAACGTGGTTGAATCGAAAAAATTTGCTATTTTAATGTTGTTGGAAATAAGAGCAGGAAGCTACAGAAAAATTTTCAGATTTTTTTTGACAAATTTTAAAATTCCGAGGTTTTTACTAAATGCAGGCCAACCCGAAAATTTCAGAAATGTGAATTTTGAATTTCAAAATTTTGAATTTTGAATTTGAATTTTGAATTTCAAAAATTTGAAATTTGAATTTAAATTTTGAATTTCAGAAATTTGAATTTTGAATTTCAAAAATTTGAATTTTGAATTTGAATTTTGAATTTTAAAATTTGAATTTTGAATTTCAAAATTTTGAATTTTGAATTTCAAAATTTGAATTTTGAATTTCAAACATTTGAAATTTGAATTTCAGAAATTTAGAATTTAAATTTGAATTTTGACTTTTAAAATTTGAATTTTGAATTTTGAATTTCAAAATTTTGAATTTTAAATTTCAAAAATTTGAATTTTGAATTTCAAAATTTTGAAGTTTGAATTTGAATTTTGAATTTCAGAAATTTAGAATTTAAATTTGAATTTTGAATTTTAAAAATTAGAATTTCGAATTTGAATTTTGAATTTCAAAATTTTGAATTTTGAATTTGAATTTTGAATTCCTAGCTATTAGCAGGCCAGATTTTGAAAATTATGTGATTTTGGCAACAAATCGTGCAAGATTAATTAAGATTTGGTTGTTTTGGAAAGGAATCGTGCAAGATTAATTAAGATTTGGTTGTTTTGGAAAAGAATCGTGCAAGATTAATTAAGATTTGGTTGTTTTGGAAAGGAATCGTGCAAGATTAATTATATTTCGGAATTCTACGGTAAGAAATAAATTAGGATGGTATAAATTAAGCTTAATTTTTTTTTTAAAATTTTTTTTGCTAGAAAATAATGGAGAATTACCAGAATTTTTTTTTGAATTTCGCAAAAAAAATGAGAATTTTAGACCGCTATTCGCAGACCGACGAAATTTTATTTTTTAAATTTTGAATGCCAAATCGTGTGAAAATTGTCAGTGCCGTCGTTCTACGAAAATACCAAGGAATGTATCAATTTAGAAATTGGCACGAACCTGGCTCTGATACCAAATTGATGTAGGCTTGGGTGTTCGGGACGCTTTCACTTGCGCGATCGATTGGGTCGCGAGATCATTTCTAAATAACACCTAATCAGATGAACAAACGCAGCCACCTACGGGTGAGTCCTTCACAACTATCACGCAAAGACTACCACAAGAAGATCCTCCGAAAGCAAAACTCCGGAAATAGGAGGATCTTCCCCAACAAAGGCAAAAGAGAATCGCCACTCCTCGTCGAGTAAAAATAATTCAAGATCGTTCAACTATCACAAATGAGAAGGATCGCGAAAAAAAATCAATGTCGGAAAATTCGTCACAATTCCTATCCACCACAAATAACTATTGAAGAATCGCTCAAGAGGTAGAAAGCGTTACCCTCCCGGAATAGTAGATCCGGGTTGTAGAAAGTCCTACGTTATTCACGGAGGTGGTCGCCGGAGGGGAGTCCTTGAAGATGTGCACCGTCGCCTTCAAATCCCGCCGCTACGAACAAGCCCAAGACCGCCTTGATGCGTGAGAGAATGTAGAGGGAGAAACGGAAGAGAGAGGGAGAAGGGTGGGCAGATTTCCACGAGGAGGGGTGGCGGCCACAAGAAGGAGAGGGAAAAAGCTAAAGAGGAGGGAGGGGGAGAAGGTGGCCGGCGGCCAAGAAAAGGAAGAGGAAGAGGGATGGCCGAAATTTGCCTAGGGGGGGAGGAAAAAAATCACAATTGATTTTTTTAGGTTTTCAAATTATTATTCATCTCTTCAAATCAACAACAAGCATGGCTATATATAGCCTTACACCACTCAATCTCCTCCATACAAAATTTAGAATAAAATAAAAATATTACCAAAAGTTAACTGCATGAAAATAGAAACAAATATTATGATGGTTATATGCAGCCATCATAATAAAAATACAATTGTTTTAAATAAAACATGCTTAAATTGAAATTGCTAAAAATAGAAATTGTTTGAAATGATAAGTGATAAATTATATAATTTAATTTATAATTATATATTTTATTTAAAATGGTGACGGCGGACGTCGTGCAAAATGTGTAGCGGCGTTGGCGAAGAACGTCGCGGCGAAGGCGAAGAAACGACGTGTCTTCGAACTTGCGGCAACGACCATCCCAATCCACGAACTCTCTATGTCGGGGATCAACGACCTCCATCAAGATCATTAGGCCAGCAGCAGTATCATCAGCATCCCCAACCAAGTGGATGTGGGGGTCTTCATCAGCAACATCCCCTACCAAATGAGGCTCGGTGAAGGGGTCTTCATCATCTGGGGTGGGCAAAAGAGAGGGGCTGAAGGGATGGTCCCCATCAATCAGTCTGATCCCGGTGAATGTCACTGAATAGCCGTAAAGAATATCCTGAAGTACTTGAGAAGGACTAAGGATGTATTCTTGGTGTATGGTGGAAAGGAAGAGCTCGTTGTAAGTGGTTACATGGATGCCAGCTTCCAAACTGATAGGGTTGATTCGAAGTCTCAGTCAGGGTTTGTGTTTTGCCTGAATGGAGGAGCTGTGAGCTGGAAGAGTTCCAAGCAAGAGACAGTTGCTGATTCTACAACTGAGGCCGAGTATATCGCTACGACAAATGCAGTGAAGGAGGCTATATGGATTAGGAAATTCATCGGCGAGCTAGATGTAGTTCCTAGCATTGTTGGTCCCGTAGTTCTCTACTGTGATAACAATGGTGCAATTGCACAATCTAAGGAACCTAGATCCCATCAGCGCTCCAAGCACATACTTCGGCGGTTCCATCTTATTCGTGAGATTGTCGAACGAGGAGATGTGAACATTTGCAGAGTGCCGACTGAGGAGAATATTGCAGATCCACTGACAAAGCCTCTCGCGCAGAGAAAGCATGATGGTCATACTAGATCAATGGGTATACGATACCTGAGTGATCAACTCTAGTGGGAGTCTTGTAGGTTGCATGTAAAATATATATTCTATTGGCTGTTTATTATTTATTCATACGATGAATTGTGTACCAATTATTTCCTTTTATAATTAATGGCAAGTTCTTATTATGATATACTGTTTCTATATGATAGAATAAAATTCGTGATAAATACCCTTAGAATGTTCGCTTCCATAGGACATCAAGTACGTGACTTGAATGTGAGAGCCTATGATTTCGAAGCTTCATTCTTAAAAGGTCCCTGGTCGAGGTATCATCATAGAAGCTAAGGGTGATGATGATGCATTAAGACTAGCATGTGTGTTGACTGATGACCGGTTCTCACAGGTCATGATATTGTGATATCAAGTCATCACGTGGGTACTTGTTAGTGAACAAGTTGTACTGGACAGACCCAACCTGAGACTACTTTGTGGATTGTTACTTAAATGTGTCACAAGTAGGTCTCATTTGACAATGGTGTTGTGGTCCTTTGACCTGAAGTCACAACATTCATCGAGTGAGGAAGAGCGTGCTTTGATGTCATCTAAAGTCTTCCTTGAAGAAGGTTGATGATAAGGGTGGTCGTTGGGTACGTTACGAATCATTTGGGTGTTTGGGTGTGAGCAGATATGGGATTTGTCCTCCTATATAACAGGAGTTGCATACATGGGCCCCTTGATGGAATTGGACTGAGAAATGCATGGCCATGCTTGGTTGAGTTAATATGTGATATTGAGCTCACCATTCTCTGGAAGTCTGTTCTAGATCAAGAAACTTGGATTGAGCTATTATGAGGGTGACACGGTCCATGCCTCTAGTTCTTTCTGGATGTAAGGGACAAAGGGACAAAGGGACAAAGACAACGCTGGAACATTGGTCATAAAGGCTTATGAGTTATGAACTCTTATTGCTTGGGGAGCAATGATGCATTGCTAGATGCCGCTCATTGTTTGTGAGTTTTTTGTTTGATACTTTCAAGATCAAGTGGGAGACTGTTGGAGTTACCATTGTGATCTAGAAGTGGTCAAACATGTAATCTCACTGCCAACGCGATATGAGCCTGCAGGGTCGCACATAAGAGCATGTGGAGAAGTTGGAAGATTGACTGTGTTGGTAAAGGTTACCAATCACCATATAGAATCAGGGAGGTAAAGCAAATGTTGCTGTCGGAATTCATCGGATATGATTCGTCGGATTCGTCGGAATTCGTCGGATCGTTCCGTGGAAACTCGACGAATTATCACAGAGATCATTAACTCGGCAAATGTTGCCGTCTGATATGATTCGTCGGATTCGTCGGATTGTTCCGTGGAAACTCGACGAATTGTTACAGAGATCATTAACTCGGCAAATGTTGCTGTCTGATATGATTCGTCGGATTCATCGGATTGTTCCGTGGAAACTCGACGAATTGTTACAGAGATCATTAACTCGGCAAATGTTGTCGTCTGATATGATTCGTCGGATTCGTCGGATTGTTCCGTGCAAACTCGACGAATGCTGACAGATACCTCAAGTTCTTCTGTATGGACTGCGGATAGCGATTTGTCTAGGTCTTTTTATACTTCGGGTATAAATAGGACCAGTTTTAAGGGTTCAGTACGCTCTTCTTACGCCTCCTGGAAGAAGACCCGACCGAAGAGTTCCGCCTCACGAACCCTAGCCGACGGAAGTGTTCCGCCGTTTCGCTCGTCTACGCAGACCTCCTTCCGGCGATCGTCGCCGTGATTGTTCTTCCTAGAGCGAACCTACCAGTTCGTGGAAGTGCAAGGTGCAGTCGTTCTTCTCCCGGATCGTGTGGATCACTATAGAGACGTAGACATTATTCTACGTGAGGACTCTCGCATAGCCGCTGACAGGACTCATCTTCTTGGAGCACCTAGGTTGGATTCGATCCAACTCCACTAAGGTAATTTATGCATAGTAGTTTTCATTACTTCTTGATTCAATATTCATGGCCGATACGAATCTTTTTTGGTTGTTTCTCTTTATTTCCGCTGCGCCTACATACGATGTATGGTTGTAGAAAAACCCAACAGATAGAGCAGTGAATAACTCAAAGTTGCCATCACATTTGTGAAGAAGGAACCAGTGGTAGAGCCATGGAAGCTGGATTTGCAAGAGGTCTTGTAATTGAGATGCTCACGTCGACTAACTTTAAGAACTGGAAGTTGTGCATGCAGAGTTATCTTATGGGCGAGGACCTCTGGGAGGTTGTTGGAGGAGATAGTACGGAGGAAGTTGTCCCAGTTGGGGATAATGGTCATGAGGTGAGGAATTGGAGAAGGATTAATGCGAAAGCAGAGTTCACTCTAAAGAGGGCAAAATCACATGACCTGTTCGATCACATCTTGGGGTGTGGATCAGCTGCGGAGATCTGGAGAGCCCTGAATGGGATGTTTAACAAGAATAATGTAGCGAGGCTACAGTTTTTGGAAAATGAGCTGGCTAGGTCGGCTCAGGGTGATCTTTCTATCTCTACATTCTTCCTGAAGATGAAGAACCAGTGCGGTGAGATTTCAGCATTGGATCTTGATGAGCCAATTTCTGAGGCGAAGCTGAAGAGGCACATCATCCGTGGCTTGCGGAAGGAGTATGTGGCCTTTGTGACGTCGGTGCAGAGTTGGGCAAATCAGCCGTCTCTGCTGGAGCTGGAGAATCTGCTTGCGTCGTAGGAGAGCTTGCCAAGGCAGATGGCGGGGGTGTCAGTGTCTGGGGGAGAATGCAAGGTTCTCTTCACAGGGAAGAAGAAGAAATGGGATAAGAAGAAGAAGACCGCTGGAGGCTATGGGCCTTCAACTTCTGGATAGCAGGAGAGGGGCTATGCTCCCAAGGCTGAAGGGAAGAAGAAGAGAGAAGGACCCAAATGCTTTAGA
Organism: Dactylorhiza incarnata; assembly: GCA_033032865.1. Classification (NCBI taxonomy): domain Eukaryota; kingdom Viridiplantae; phylum Streptophyta; class Magnoliopsida; order Asparagales; family Orchidaceae; genus Dactylorhiza; species Dactylorhiza incarnata. The sequence continues at coordinate 6,848,998 of JAWHQI010000080.1, forward strand.
TGCTGAAAGCTTGGTTACATCAGGAAGGATTGCCGGGTGAATCTTCAGCCGGGGCATACTGCTGCAGGAAAGGAGGAAGCTGAGGCCCGGCAAATTGCTGGAGGATGGGGAGGAGCATTCTCGGTTTCAGTCGGAGTTGCGGCTCCTATCAACTATCAGGAGGACTGGTTCGTGGACCCGGGGTGTGGTCATGACCTCACCGGGGACGAGTCGAAGCTTTCTTCAGCGCAGCCTTACTCAGGTAATGATGCTATCATAACTGCTGATAATACTGTGCATAGTGTCGAGAAGGTGGGGGTTGTTTCCTTGGGCAGTGATAGAGGGCCACTAACTTTGAAGAGTGTCTATCATGTGCCCGGAATGAGGAAAAACCTCTTCTTCGTGACCAACGTTGTAGACGCTGGATATCACATTCTGTTCGGTCCAACAGAAGTGAGGTTTCTTTGAAATGTTGAGGCGGTAAAGGCTGATGTCGTTCATGTCGGGAGAAGGGCGAAAGACTTGTTCGTTTTATCGACAATTTCTTATGTCGACAAGATGAAGGCAAATGATAGTGCCGTTATATGACACGAGAGGTTGGGGCATATAGGCATGGATAAACTGAAGGCTATGACGATAAAAGGTCTGGTCAAGGGCCTGCCTAGTCTATCTTCCTACGGTGACGGTCATGTTTGCGAGGGATGTCAGTTCGGTAAGCCTCATCGACTACCATTTGATAAGTCGCAGACAAGGAGTAGTGTGCCGTTGGAGTGCATCCACGGTGACTTGATGGGACCAACTGCTACCCCAAGCCTCGGAGGCAGCAGGTATATGCTGGTGTTGATCGATGATTACACCAGATATGTCTGGGTTTATTTCTTGAAGGAGAAGGCAGAGGCATTTGCCAAGTTTGTGGAGTTCAAGGAGCTAGTGGAGGGTCAACTAAGTCTGCGGATAAAGAAGCTGAGAACTGACAATGCGGGGGGGGGGGGGGGGGGGGGGAGTTCACCTATGGTGAGTTCTCTAGTTTCTGCAGGAAGACGGGCATCCGGAGGGAGCTTACTTGTGCGCATACTCCACAACAAAATGAAGTTGCAGAGCGGAAGATCCGTCATCTGACGGAGAACTGCAAGTGTTGGCTGCATGCCAAGAGTATCCCAAAGTCCTTCTGGGCGGAGGGAATGTCTTGTGCCGCCTACGTCATCAATAGGATGCCTCTCAGTCCCATCAACATGTTGGCCTCGCATGAGATAATGTTCAAAGAAAAGCCAAACGTGGCACACCTTCAGGTGTTTGGTTCCACCTGCTATGTACACGTTCCAGATGTGCTTTGGATGAAGCTAGGTGCGAAAGTAAGGAAGCTAGTCTTCGTGGGATATGATGATCGGAAGAAAGGCTGGAAGTGCATGGACCCGGAGACGCGGAGATTTGTGGTATCTAGCGATGTCGTGTTTGACGAGGTAACATATTACAAGGGAAGTTCTGGTGTTGTCGTTCCAGAAAGCAGGGTGGAGGAGCTAGAGAGAGCTGTGGAAAATCTTCAGGTGGAGCTGCCTTTATCACCAGGTGGTCCATCCATGTCTAGTTCTGAGGTGGAGGCTTCTGGATCAGGAAGCAGGGGGAGCGATGCTTCTAGTACGTCTGGAAGGGGAGCTAGGGAAGAAGCAACTAAGGATGTTGCGAGTCAGGAGAAGGTGTTGCGGAGATCAAAGCGAACGATCATTGCCCCCGATCGCTATACAGGAGGAAACATGGTGAGCTTTGTCTCATGTTTCTTTGCTGGCCCCCTGGATGAGCGGGAGCCGTTGAGCTTTGAGAAGGCCAAAGGCGTGAAGCAGTGGGATTTTGCTATGGAAGAATAGATGGAAGCTCTTAAATGAATGAGACTTGGTCTCTGGTGCCCATGCCAAAGGGCATCACCCCTATGACATGCAAGTGGGTCTACAAGCTCAAGAAGAAGGCAAACGGCAGTATCGAGAAATACAAGGCTCGCCTTGTGGCTCGTGGATTCTCGCAGTAATACGGTGAAGACTATGAAAAGACATTCTGTCCGGTGGCAAAGATGACTTCAGTTCGGTTCGTGATTGCCTTGGCGGCGTTTTGGGGGTGGGAGATTTGGTAACTCGACGTAAAGAATGCTTTCTTGTACGGCGAGATTGACAAGGACATCTTCATGGTCCAGCCGCTAGGTTTCATATTTGAAGATTTTCCTGAGTATGTCTGTAAGCTGAAGAAGGCCCTGTATGGGTTGAAGCAAGCGCCGAGGGCGTGATACGGGAAGATTGCAGAATATCTCTTATTCTGTGGATTTGGTGCTTCAGATTCTGACTCAAGCTTGTTCGTCAAGAAGAGCAGGGAGCTTCAAGTCATCGTGCTGCTCTACGTTGACGATATGATCGTGACGGTGAATTCGAAGGAGGAGGTAGCAAAGCTTCGGGCTGAGCTATCTATCAGATTTGTGATGAAGGACTCGGGTGAACTTCACCATTTCCTTGGACTCGAAGTGCATAGGAAGGAAAATGGAGTGCTAGTGTCCCACGCTGGATATGCAGAGCGAATCATGGAGTGATTCGGCATGAAGGAAGGGAAGTGCATTTCTACCCTCTGGAGAATGCCATGAAACTTCGAAAGGATGAGGGGAGGATTCTGGAAGATCCGATTGTGGTCCGAGCTCTGGTTGGGAGCTTGATTTATCTGACGATCACTAGGCTGGATATTGCGTATGCAGTTGGCAGGGTAAGCCGTTATATGGCGGAACCACGGATGCCTCATTTACTAGCGGCCAAGAATATTCTGAAGTATGTCAAGGCGACTTCGGATATGGGTCTCCTATACAGGAGGGATGTGGGCTTCGAGGTGCATGGGTACATGGATGCTGATTATGGGGGAGATTCGGATGATCGGAAGTCGACGTCTGGATTCGTCTTCATGGCGGGCCCTACGACTATATCATGGTGCAGCAAGAAGCAGGATTCCGTGTCCATCTCTACCACGAAAGCGGAATACAAGGCTTCGGCCTTGGCAGCTCAAGAAGCCATCTGTCTTAGGAGGTTGGTGGGAGACGTCCATAAGGAGGTTTGGGGTCCGACTCTGCTCCGCGGCGACAATGAGAGTGCACTCATACTGGTTACTAATCTAGTTTGTCACGCGAGGACCAAGCATATCGAGATCGAGCATCATTTCATTCGTGAGAAGGTGCTGGAGGGGTCTCTTTCGGTCGAGCATGTTTGGAGTCAGGACAACGTTGCTGACATATTCACAAAGGCGCTGGCGAAGGGGCCGTTCACTCAGCTAAGGAGTTTACTTGGGCTGTTTTCAACTTCCCACTTCATGGGGGAGTGTTGAAAATGTTGAAGTGGAAGTCTGCGGTCTGGGGGGGGGGGGGGTGGGAGGTCGCACGGTCTGGATAACCACACGGTATTACGGTCTATCTCTGCGGTCTGACCTATTTGGTCTAGCCGCAGGTCTTTCCGGTCTGACCGTTGTTCTCTGTCCATGGGTGCCGAGGTGAGGCCGCGCGGTCTGTTCAGTGTGACCGCGTGGCGGAGTAGGTTTCAGCGTGGTGAGGTTGCGCGGTCTGGTTGTGTGACCGCGTGGTGAGCTGTCTTCCTTAAGGTGAGACTGCACAGTCTGGTTTGTGTGACCGCGTGGTGATGGCAGTCCTGTCTAGTGACTGTCCGATTTCTTGATGGTGCACGCGGACTAAGGTTCTCTTAGTTGCGCGGTCTCCTGGTTGTGTTCGCGGTCTCTGGAGGAGGTCTCGTATGGGCGAACACTGGTGGTGGGCGACATGACCGTGCGAGTTGTCCTGATCGAGCGGCTTCATGGAGGAGTGGCAATCTCCGATCTGGGTTGAAGTCGATGAGCTCACAGGAGCAGAGCGATCTTCTGACCGCGCGAGCTGACCGGTCTTAGGTCTCACGGTCAGAGGCGGTGACTCTATCTCATAGGGTGGTGACTGAATCAGGTCGCACACCTATAAATAGGAGTCACTGTTGCAGCATAATAAACGATCGCACCAAGTGTAAGCTGAGCTCGCGCCTAATTCTTGCTGTCTCATTTTTGTGACCGGCCGGTTAGCTGATTGAACTTTCCTTGTGTAACTTCCGCGGATTATGCGGGCATCAACGTTCACCTCTTCTTCTAAGGTGTTCGGGCGGTCTCGCGGCTTGCAGTGTGGGTTGCTGGAGTTCGGGAGAATCAGTGGAGTTCAGGAGGTCGCAGAGTTCTCGGTTGGTGTTGTTCAAGTCGCCGGCAGTGTGTGTTCGCGCAGTCTTATCTTCTAGTCGCGCGAACAGCCAGGTCATGCGGTCAAGCGAGCTCAGGGTTTCAGACCGCTGGTTATCTTTCCTTCAGCACTAAAATTTCCTTTTGGTTTGTGTACTGGCGAAATCATGTCTCGCCATGTATACCTCGCTCTGTAATGAAGATTTTTGCTATCATCAAAAAAGATTGTATTGCTTCATGTGCTTCTGGTTGTTGGCTGTAACTTTAAGTTATACGATTCCTGCTCACTCCTAGATCTAAGGAAAATTTCACATACTTCCTTCTTCACGGCTCTACTTAATATCAGAACGATATTACTTCTTCTAGACGACATCGTCGAGATGTTACTTTTATTTGGACTTAGACTTATTCTTCAGGCAGACAGTCTTTCTTTAAGACGATATCGTCTTGATCTTCTAGACGACATAAGTTCTTCATGCCGATGTTTGTCCAAGTGAACCTTTCTTTATGAATCAAGTAGATATATCTTTTAGCCTTCAAGGTTGAACTTCTTCTTCAAGACGATATCATCGACATCTGAACTTGGCTTTCTCCTTGATAAGCTTTCTTCAAGACGATGTCGTCGATATCTGAACTTAGCTTTCTCTACGACAAAATTACTTCAAGTCGATGTTGTCGATATCTGAACTTAGCTTTATTCACGACAAGCTTTATTCAACATTCAAGACGATGTGTCTTCATCAAGATGATATCATCGAAACTATTTCGACGATATGATACTTTTCTCCACGATTCTTCTGCTGAGTCTTTGAGACGACATTTTACTTAGTTAATTTTATTACTTTTATCGTTTATATATACTGATGATGTAGCTTTGATGTATCTGTCATAACTTGAACTTAAACACAATATCAAATACAACTTAGCTTATCTATACTTGTGTTCCTTCTTCAAATCTAGAGACATTGTAGACAAAACACCCAACACTAAGAAAGTGAGAACCCTCAGTGACAGTGACACTGAGTCATCATCATAAGAATCTGATAGCCACTTGACATCAATGACCTTTTCAGATGAAGAATGTTGTGATGAATCCCATCACTACCAGGTATTTCCTAAAGCCCCTCCAACCTTATCTGACACAGATTTAGATGCCAGCTCCACTTCAATAGTAAGAGAAGATGACACTGAATATATTGAGAAAGTTGGTGCCCTTCTTGAAGCTTTTAAGAAAGCAAAAGCTCAATGTAAGGCACAAGCAGCTGCGATCATCTCCTTGAGTGACAAGAGAGATAAACTGCTTGAGAAAGTAACCGAGCTAGCTCAAGATAAGACCAAATTACCAATTCCCACACTGAGCACTAGCACTTTAATAGAAGTTATTAAGCATAAGAATATTAGAATCAAAGAGCTGGATGATAAGCTCTTAGAGGAAAGGAAAATTGTGGCAAGTTATTCCAAGACACAAACTGTTCTTCCCTTAATTGATGGCTTTTCACAAACAAATAAGAAAGGTTTGGGCTATGGCCAAGGTGAAGACAGTGGGAAATCCTCTCAAGAAAAGTTTAGAAAAGTGATCATACCTACTAATTCTTATGATCACTGTAGCATATATGGATGCAAAGAGAGCAAGACGACAAAGGGTGGTCTTAAGCTCCCTTCTGTTTGGGTAAGTGAAAGACAGACTTTCCTTGAGAAGAGTGCTCTATCAACACCCTAAAAGAATTTTTCTGTGAAAGCCTTAAAAAATTCTCATGCAGGGGAATGTTCTTCAGCTTCTAAGAAAGGAGGGTTAGCTGTCAAGCAACATCCTAACTCAGACAGACCAAGCAAAAAAAGAAAATCTAGATATAATAGATTTGAATGTTGGTGTTGTGGTAAGGTAGGGCATTTTGCCTTAGACTGTTGGTTTAACCCAACTATGCAGAATAATCCACACATGAGAATCAGAAAGCAGGCTGCTAATTTACCATTTAGATCATTCTCTAGCAAGAGCCTTGGACCCAAGAAAGGATGAGTTCCTAAGGGTAAGTAATCATTCTTGCAGGTATGTCCAAATGCCAACCAATCTCCTATTTGGTATTTGGATAGTGGTTGCTCCAGACACATGACTAGAGTAAAGAGATATTTGAGAAATTTCACCCCAGTGGAGAATGAACCAACAATTATATTTGGAGGTTCATAAAAGGGGGTGACTAAAGGATATGCTCATTATAGTGAATGAAAATACATGATAGAAATTGGAAAAGCTATTCATTGAAGACAAAGCCGAATCTTAAATGAAAGACAAAAGTCATTCCCAGAAGACAGCAAGCTGCTCTAAGACAAGTCAGGTATCATCCTCAAGAGCAAATTATAAGGAGTTGTCAAACAAGCAAGGCAGGAGGAACTAAATCAACTCGAAAGATGAAAAAGGGGTATAGACAGAGAAGGGTTTTGATTTTGGCGAGACCCCTCATTCCTATTGCAAGATTGGAATTAAACATAATATTCTTAGTCTATGTAGCCCATAAAGGATTCCAAGCCTACCAAGTGAATGCCAAATCAGTATATCTAAATAAGATACTTGAAGGAGGAAGTCTAAGTGGCACATCCTCCAGGAATCTCTCAAGAGGTGCTGATAATCTTCTCAAGTCAGACAAATATCAGATGGATGTCTCAATGACATAGATGGCTTCTCAGCGATACAAAATGAAATGTCTCGACGACATAATCTGATGTCTCAACGACATTGCGCTAGTCTCAACGACACATGGACTTAGTGGGAAGGATTCGTGATGGCGACTTATATCGACGACAAAAATACATATCGTTAAAATACAATCCAGATACTCAATGCAATATTAGATTTTTTAATCAGAGCCGTCTGATGGTCTCTTAATCTATTAATCAGAACAAAAAGGTACGTGCCCCTTCATCTACCTCTACAATAAATAGAATGAATGCTTAGGAAAAAAATTACACTTTCATTTGCCATAAGTCATTTCCGCGATAAACCTCAGTTCCGTCTCTAACAAGCATTCGTTCTTGACGTTCTGCTTCAATGGCTCCCAAGAAAGAAGAATCTTCAGTCATCTCAGGTTGTGAGCTTCAGAGAGGAGGCTTCAACTCCTTCTTTGAAGAGATCAGGTCAGTCATTGGATTACTCGAATCAGCTGGATTGGAGTATCTACAGTGTGAGCCAAGTGTCTTGATGCAGAGAGTATTGATAGAGTTCTTTGATGGAGCAAGACTCAATCATTCTGAGACCTTACTAAAGTTTGTAGTGGCTAACAAGAAAATAATGGTTTCTGCCAAGAGCTTAGGAAAATCCTTGAGAATGCCATGGATGGAGGAAGAGGTTGAAGAGGAAGGCCTAACTGCTGAAGACCTCTCTGCAGGATATGCCTGGTGTGGGCACAGTGACAAGACCTATGGGTTTATAAAAAGAGCATAATTCAACCAGAAGGGAAAAATTCTTGCCGATATTGTGGGGAAGGTGTTACTGTGCAAGCCTGGTTCCCATAACAGGATTTCTAAAGAAATATTTGAGGTTGTGCAGAATCATTGTTTCAAAGAGACTGACTGGAGAGAGTTTCTGTTCCAAAAGATAAAGAACACTTTGAAGTCCCCCAATTTTGGAAGAATCTTATCTCTCTTTCTTCTGAATTCCCTTGGGGAAGTATTGAAAAGAAAAATGGAAGTACCTCTACATTATTCTAAGAGGTTAGACTCAAAAATGTTGGACATATGGGATATAGTTCTCTCCAAATCTCCTAAGGATGCCCAAGCAGCTCTAAAAGAGAAGAAAGAAAAAGTTGTAGTAGTTGATGACTCAGAGGAGGTAGGTTCATCAAGCAGTTCAGAAGAAGAATCCCCATCAATTCCAGATTGAAATCTGTCCAAGGATGCTGAGGAGAGGAGGAGCCCTATTTAGGGTAGTGATCCAGTTGAGGGGGAGTTCCTGGTTAGGAGCTCAGCCCAAGAGACTGAGAATGTTAAGGGGGAGTCCCAAAATGGGAGCTCAGCCCAAGATTCTGAGAGGGTTGAGGGGGATACCCATCTGGGGTGCTCTACCCTGGAGGGTCAAGGTGAAGAACTTGATGCTGAAAAGGTAGTCCAGGAGAAGGATGCTCCAGAAAAGAAAAGTGCAGGCCAAGTGCCAGAGAAGGAAGCTGCAGGAAATGCAAAAGAAATATTTGAAAGTGCTGAATCCCTGGCTGGGCTTGACCTAGTTATGTTCAAAGGCAAGCAAGTGCTGGTGGAAGAAGTGCAAATGTAGGTAGACTCTCCTGATCTTCTAGGTTAAGAAAGTGCACCTGAAAGTGCTCCAGAGGAGAATGTTGCTCCAGAAGTGAATATTGTTGGACCATCTTCTGCACAATCAGGTTCCCTATTCCATATGATCTCAGTATTGTTGAATGCTCACAGGGAAAAGAAGGAAATATTTATTATACAGACAGTGGATGGCCTAAGGTAGGAGATGAAGGCTGAGCTGCAAAGTGTGAAGAATGACATGCATCATCTCTACACTCAGCAGACTCATTTCCTTCACATAGCAGCTCCATCCATGGAACATCTTGGTGAGGAGATCAACAAGGTTGGGCATCAAACACACCAAATCATTCAAATCCAAGGCACTATGTCAGGTAATATTGAGAGGGCTTTTTAGCAGATTGCAAGTAATTGGATAAGTTTGACCAGCATCTGGCTGAAAGAGTCACTTTGGTTCAAACAACCCCAGATGATCACATTACTGAAGAAGTCCTAAAGGGGGAGAAGGAAATAATAAATGCAGGCTAAAATTAGTCCATGTGGACTATCAATCAGGTCAAGCAAGCCTTACATAAGCCTCCCTCTATTTATGAGTTAGCAGAACCATCTGAAAGCACTGCTTCAGAAGAATATGGTGTTGAAATTGGAGAATCTGCCAATTCAAGGAAAAGGAAGAGAATTCATAGCAAAAAGTACAGGCAGAAAAGGTTAAGCGAAATTGAGCAGGATCCACAGTCAGGAAAGTGGAGTCCTAACTCCAGGACCCTCATCTCAGAAGCTTGGATAGATTTTGGATACCCTCAAGATGGGTCAGAAAGAGTCGATTACTCTGCTGACTGGAATCTTCATCGTAATCAAATGGAGAAAAAAAAGGAATTAGAAGCTAGCATTTCCTCATGGTCCTCCTCCTCCAAAGAAGATACCTAAGCCAATCAACTTCTAAGAAAGGCACAGAAGAAAAGGCAAAGGAAGCAACAAAAGGACCTAAGTAACATAGATATTTGTTTTGAAAATAACATGAGCAAATGATTATTAAATTTTGTTTTAAGAACATTATATCTATTTATATAATGTTGATAGTTGAATCGTTTTACATATGCTGAGTATCTTTAAATTTGATTCTATTCACTATTTGACATTTATCATTGAAGTGAGTTATGACTTCTTCAAATCAGAGGAAATTGTTGGGAACATTGTCCAGCAATGTTCCTAATTTGAAGAAGTGCTCAGGTCAATGATAAAAGCTCTATGTATTTGATGGTTATTGATTATATTTGTTATTCAAGCGTATCTATACTTGCAAGTTCTGGCTTCTTCAAATATGGGGAGATTGTTGGGTATTGTGCTCTCAATGTTCCTAGATTTGAAGAAGGAACACAAGTGAAAGAGGAGTTTTAGTTCTCATTCTTATTATTAAAAGTCTTATTTAACTTTGTTTCAAATTAAGTGATATATATATGAGTGCTGATTGAGAAAGTAAAGCATAAATAAACAAACACATAACCAGATGACACAAGATATATAGTAGTTCCTCAAAACCTGGGTACATCTACTCTTCTACCCACTGGTAGGAATCCACTAGGAGGTTGTTGATAAGGCGCCCTCTCACCAAGATGATTTTGATAAGGTGTCCACACACCAAGGTGATTTTGATAAGGTGTCCACACACCAATGGGAGATTTGATCAGGTGCCCAATTCACCTATAAGCTTTTGATAAGGTGCTTATAAACCAAGCTACAGGTTTTTGCTAAGGTGCCCTGTCACCGGGAGTAAACTTTTGAAGGGAGTTTTAACCCTTTACAAGATGGGAAGGAGAAAGGGAAAAGATATATTGTTCTTCTCTTTTAGCTGAGAAGACACTTGAAAATCCTGATTGGATGTTGAGTTGGATCTTGATGAAGATGGTGAAGAGAGCTCCCCCTGTCTGATTTAGTTGTGGAGGCTCCTTGGTTTCAAATCCTCTATTTCAAATGTATGGAGTGGATCACCTCTCTTTGTTCTCTGTCGACCTTCTCCTTATTTATAGCTCTGTGTATTAAGATAACACTATAGGAGAGAAATCAATTAGTAGACAGAGTATTAGAAAGAGAGAAATATTTCCATAACTATTATATCTATAGAAGGAAAGAATTTATTTTGATTTCAAATAATATCCATAATCAACTTAATCAATTTAGCCAAGAATCAATTAGAGGGAAGGAATGATTCATAACGGCTATAAAAGAATAATATTATTCCATATAAATCAGATCTATAGAAAGAAGGAAAGAGATCTGGTGTTATTTGAATTTAACATAGAAATCGACGTACGTCGATTACAATTCGACGTAAGCGTCGAATTCATCCTGACTGGATGTCGAGAGGATAATAAGGAATGTGCGTCGACTAGAAATCAGAGCTACGTCGACATAGGATACGTCGAATTCTTATTAAAGTTGCTTCGACTCATTCTGAAAGAAACGTCGACAACACTTCGACGTTGCGTCGAATACTATTCGACGCATATTTACTTAACCTTGATTTTTCTTTCTTAGAATTCATATTCGACTCATTTTGGGGGTTAAGACAAATCATTTTCCCAACAATCTCCCCCTATTTGTCTTAACCCCATTCAGAGAAAAATTGAATCAACATTTAATCAACACATCAAAGCATATTTTATCGAAAGAGATATATTAGGAAATCAGAAAAATCATTTTCAGAGAATAAGGGGAGAATAGAGAACTAAGTGATCTTTGTGATTTCAGGTGTTAGCCTGTGTGAAAAATCAACCTCCCTCTGATACCAATTGAAAGAGGAGTTTTAGTTCTCATTCTTATTATTAAAAGTCTTATTTAACTTTGTTTCAAATTAAGTGATATATATATATATATATATATATATATATATATATATATGAGTGCTGATTGAGAAAGTAAAGCATAAATAAACAAGCACATAACCAGATGACACAAGATATATAGTAGTTCCCCAAAACCTGGGTACATCTACTCTTCTACCCACTGGTAGGAATCCACTAGGAGGTTGTTGATAAGGTGCCCTCTCACCAAGGTGATTTTGATAAGGTGTCCACACACCAAGGTGATTTTGATAAGGTGTCCACACACCAATGGGAGTTTTGATCAGGTGCCCAATTCACCTATAAGCTTTTGATAAGGTGCTTATAAACCAAGCTGCAGGTTTTTGCTAAGGTGCCCTGTCACCGGGAGTAAACTTTTGAAGGGAGTTTTAACCCTTTACAAGATGGGAAGGAGAAAGGGAAAAGATATATTGTTCTTCTCTTTTAGCTGAGAAGACACTTGAAAATCCTGATTGGATGTTGAGTTGGATCTTGATGAAGATGGTGAAGAGAGGTCCCCCTGTCTGATTTAGTTGTGGAGGCTCCTTAGTTTCAAATCCTCTATTTCAAATGTATGGAGTGGATCACCTCTCTTTGTTCTCTGTCGACCTTCTCCTTATTTATTGCTCTGTGTATTAAGATAACACTATAGGAGAGAAATCAATTAGTAGACAGAGTATTAGAAAGAGAGAAATATTTCCACAACTATTATATCTATAGAAGGAAAGAATTTATTTTGATTTCAAATAATATCCATAATCAACTTAATCAATTTAGCCAAGAATCAATTAGAGGGAAGGAATGATTCATAACGACTATAAAAGAATAATATTATTCCATATAAATCAGATCTATAGAAAGAAGGAAAGAGATCTGGTGTTATTTGAATTTAACATAGTAATCGACGTACGTCGATTACAATTCGACGTAAGCGTCGAATTCTTCCTGACTGGACGTCGAGAGGAGAATAAGGAATGTGCGTCGACTAAGGTGCGTCGACTAGAAATCAGAGCTACGTCGACATAGGATACGTCGAATTCTTATTAAAGTTGCTTCGACTCATTCTGAAAGAAACGTCGACAACACTTCGACGTTGCGTCGAATACTATTCGACGCATATTTACTTAACCTTGTTTTTTCTTTCTTAGAATTCATATTCAACTCATTTTGGGGGTTAAGACAAATCATTTTCCCAACAACAAGTACAGATAAGCCAAGTTGTTTTTGATGCTATGTTTAAGTTCAGGTTGTGATAGATACATCAAAGCTACATTACTAATGTCAAGACTATAAAAGTAATGAAGATTCACTAAGAAAATTATCATCTCATGGCTTAGTAGAAAAATTGTTGAGTAAGGAAACATATCGTCGAGAAAGTTTCAACAATATCGTGTTAAAGATGCATTATCGTTGAGAAAGCTAAGTTCAGACGTCTCAACGGTATCGTCTTGAAGAAGATATATCGTCTTGTAAGATTGAAGACATATCGTGTAGAAGAAAACATCTCGATGATATCGTCAAGAAGAAGCAGTATCGTTGAGATAACAAGTAAAGTCTTGAAGAAAGAAGTATGTCGACGATATCGTCGTAAATATAGCATATCGTCGAGATGATCAAGACGATATCAGCTTGAAGGAAATTTATCATCGTGATAGATGCTGAGATGCATTTAATGCGTTGATTTTCTTGGAAATTGAAATATAGGGAAAGTGCACGCTGCCTATCTTGTGCGCTTATCAAGGAATATTAAATGATATATTCTTCACAGAATATAGCCGTTACACAACATTACTGAAGAATATTATTCACTTCCATATTCCGCAAGTTCCAAAAATGGCAAAGCATTTATAATAATATATTATGCCATTTCTATCAACATTCCTATCTCGTCAAATAATTATGGAATAATTCAAAAAGGGCCTTTATGCAAAATTGCACAAGAATATAAAAGAGAGAAATTGTCAATTTCAGAACACACTGGACACAGTTATTCTCTCTCACTCTTATTCTCACACATACAAGCATACAAGCAGAAAAGAGAGAAACGTGCTCAACACGAAGACTTCATTGCTGCGATGTGAAGATCAAAGAAAAAGAAAGAAAGAATCTTCTTCCCTAGTTGAAAAGTTCATCTGATATTTTTCTGAAGAAGGTTCTCAAGAATAGTTCAGTGATTCAAAAGATCTATATGCTTATATTTGCAAGAAGAAGAAGACCTTTCATTCAAAAGCTCATATCTTGTAGCCTTCTCTTCTGTAACAAAAAAACATCCTTCCTGTTCTGTAGGGTTCTTTGTGAGCCTGAGCTTGTAAGATCTTATAATAGATCTGAGTGTTGGTAGGGTTCTGTGTAAGCCTGAGTTTGGTAGGGTTATTTATGAGCCTGAGTTTGGTAGGTTTATTTGTGAGCCTGAGTTTGGTAGGATCTTGGTGAAGATCTGAGTTGTTGTAAGACTTGTAAAGTCTGAGTTATTGGTAGGGTTCTTTGTGAGCCTGAGTTGTAAGATCTGCTTATTGAGAAGAGATCTAAGTTGGAGAAGTTTCCTAGTCTAGCACATTGCTAGATAGGTGGAAGGGACAGTGGAATACCTCTTGACACATTGTCTTGAAGGGAACCACTGTAAATTTTATGTATTTTTTGTGTTATTTCTGTGTTGTGCTAGCTAGAATTTAAAGTAGCAACTAACATTGAAAATACCCAATCATACCTGTAAAACCCCATATTCATCGAGTGGGTCCCAAAGTCCCAGAAGGTCAAAGGGCATACAAGGTAGGTCAAGAGGAGCATTCGCTAAGAGCACTAGGGGGTCAGTCACCCAAGTCAGGAGAGGCAGGCAAGCTTCGAGGTGAGTGTAAGCCTCATCCGCAAAGCATTCGCCTGCTTAGGAGTGCGGATATGCGGGAGGTCAGGCGAGTGAAGGGGCAGAACCCCACTCCTCAGAGAGCCAAGGTTCAGGCGAGGGATGCCTTTATGGACCACCCGCTAGTGGAACCTAGAGAACCCAGTGCGCGAGAAGTCTGGCTAGTGGTGCTTTCACAGACCACTCGCTTGGAAGGATTTGGTGGTGAAATTACCTAGATACCCTTTGTGGGTGTCAATAGCCCTTCAAAACAGTGGAGTTTGGATGTTAGCAGACCAGTTTGGGGTGCACTTAGTTAAACTAAAAGGCAGAATTGCGCTATTTGCAGACCAGACCAGAAAATCTATAAATAGACCCTAAAGGGCACCTTGGAGGAGATCCAATCTTTTGGGCTCTCTCCTCCTCTGGTTAATTTTTGTTAGCTCGTAGTGCCCTCCAAGGTGCCAGTTGAGCATTGGTTTGGGAGGGGAAGCTCTCTAAGATCTTCCGAGTGTGTGGTGGGACCTCCTCGCTTCGGTTGACGATTTCAACATTTTTGGTGCGGTGAGCGTGGACTGTAGCCTATACGAGAAAATCTCAAGCTGATTGGCATGGCTGGAGGCGAGGAAGATAGATCTGACCCAGGCTACTCGCAACCAATCGCGAGTGGGGTGATGATGGGAATGTTTGAGGACTTTATGCGATAGGTCCTACAAACCCAACATCTCGCATTCGCCTCCATAAGCGAGTTCGAGACACCCGCAGTCCCGGTGATCGTGCCCAAGCTGATAGGTGGGAACGCACCAGGCCAGCAACCCGGGAAAAAAGCGACGATGGAAGGAAGTGGGCAATATATACCCGTGCGGCAACACTTCTACATCCCGACGAGTGCTGAGGTGTGTGAGCTAACTCCGCGAGACCATACCACTCGCCGAATGGGGGAGGGGAGCCCCTTTTGTGATCTGATCATCTATGCCCGGGTTTTGGAGGGGTTCAAGGAACCTGATATGTCTTACTATACAGGCAGGGATGACCCGGTAAAATATGTTCAGTGGTTTGAGGACGTCGTCTCCATCAGGCAAATGTCAGACACTTTCAAGTGTCGATTCTTCGCCATCACCCTGAAGGAAAAAGCTTGAGACTGGTTTCACCAACTGCCCCCGAGCTCGATCTACTGCTTTGAGGATCTACGACGGTGCTTCCTTCTGAGGTTCTCGACATCCAAGAAGAGGAAGACAAGAGCAAATTTCTTATTCGCAGTCAAGTCGGGTGCGGAAGAGACGCTGCGGAGTTATGTGGACAGGTTCCACGAGGAAATACTCTTGGTCAATGAAGTGTCGGGGCACACCCTGATGCTAGCCTTCATCTTGGGGCTCCACG
Source organism: Dactylorhiza incarnata (assembly GCA_033032865.1). NCBI lineage: Eukaryota > Viridiplantae > Streptophyta > Magnoliopsida > Asparagales > Orchidaceae > Dactylorhiza > Dactylorhiza incarnata. The sequence goes on from JAWHQI010000080.1 coordinate 6,864,517, forward strand.
AAGGGTTCTTCAGAATATTACTGAAGAGATATGCTGGATTATGAGTATCCATTCTACGACGCCTTGGTGATCCAGACGGCCATCGAGAACTTTACAGTCTTCCGAATCATGGTAGACAATGGGATTTCCATGAATGTGATATTCAAAAAGGCTTTCGATGCGATGTAGGTGGAAGCAAAGAGAGTGCTAGCTTCGGACGGGCCGTTGCTTGACTTTTAGGGGGAGAGCAAGGAGGTCGAAGGAGGAGTCGTGCTCCAGGTGACGTTGGGAGGGGTCCCAAGGATCTGCTGGTTCATTATAGTCGATGCTCCAAGTAGTTATAACGCCATTTTCGGACACCCTCTCATAAGAACCTTCCTATGTGTTCCCTCTTCCTTCCATCAGTGCCTTAAGTTCCATAGCGGAGGAGTTCAGGTCCGAATCCAGGGGGATACTAAGGTGTTGAAGTAGTGCTATGTGACTACCGTCAACACCATCTCCTGGATGGCGGAGGCTGAGGAGGTGGACAGGGAGATGAGGGAGTTGGCAGGACCAGGAGAAGCAATGGAGGTGGAAAGAGATGCGGAAGAGGAGGTCCGTGTCCTGGAGGAAGTGAGGGAGGCAATGAAGGAGGAGCATGCCGAGCTGATATAGGTAGAAGTTGCGATGGAGGAGAAGACCCTAGCCGAAGGGGGAAAGGTAGGGGTGAGTGGGAAGAGCCATCCCGACTGGAGGCGGCAGAGGAAGTAGTTGAGATGGAGGTCATCACCTGGGAAGGAAAGGTGGAGAAGGTGCGGGTAAGCGGAGGCCTTAGCACAGAGAATATGGAGAAGATGTTGGAGTGCATCCAAAGGAGCGTGGACATCTTTGCTTGGAGCGTGATAGACATATCAGGCATCGACGCGGACATGGCCTCCATCGCTCAACCTCGATCCAGGAACCCATCCCATCCGCCAGTAGAGAAGGGCTATTGCCGACAAGCTGGAGGAGCCAATTCAGAGGAAGTGGAGAAGCTCCTCAAAATAGGTTTTATATCAGAGATCCAGTATTCAGGCTGGGTCTCCATTGTCGTCATGGTAAAAAATGGCGATTATTGTTGGAGTAAGTGTATCGACTTTTCTCTTTTAAACAAAGCATGCCCTAAGGATTGTTACCCTCTACCTCAAATCGACGCACAAGTTGATTCATCCATCAGTTTTTCTCTAATGAGTATTTAGATGCTTTTTCAGTCATCAAAGATGTCTCCTTCATCACAAGGTAGGGGTGCTACTGCTATAAGATGATGTATTTTGGGCTAAATAATGTAGGGGCGACATACCAAAGGATGATGGACCGAGTCTTTCGAGAGCAGAGGGAGAGGAACTTGGAGGTGTACGTGGACGACCTCATGGTGAAGAGCAAGGATGTGAGCTCTCACCTCTAGGACCTCGAAGAAAACTTCACCACTCTGCACAAGTTTAAGATGAGGCTAAACCCCTTGAAGCGTGTATTCGGGGACAGCAAGGGGAAGTTTCTGGGTCACCTCCTTATCCCGGTGGGGGTGGAGCCTAATCCAGATAAGGTAAAGGCTACAATGGAGCTGGGATCGCCGCGAAATGCCAAGGATGTCCAATGCTTAACGGGAAAGCTCGCAAGGTTAAGTAGGTTTCTCCCCTTGGCAGGGGAGAAATGCCCGCCCTTTTTCAAAGTGTTGCGAGCCAACCAAAGGTTTGAATGGTCAAAAGAGTGCAAGGAGGCTTTTCAAGCCTTAAAAAGTCAGCTCATCAAGGCTCCACTTCTCCAAGGGCCTAAGGAGGGGGAAGGCCTAGCCTTGTGATGCGCGTCGGCAAGTGCACCGGTCGCTGTCAAGTAATAATTGTGGAGAATAAATTCCCCGGATGTCGGTCTCTTGAGGAATGCAGGATGGGTGATCGAATCGTGCAGTGAATATTGTTACACAAGCGTTTCACAAACACAACAAGGGGTTTTTGGTTGGTTTTCCTAATTTTAACAACAATAAAAGAGATGCGGGTCGAGAACACCGCTTCGCAACGTGAGGTGGATGCAACGGCCGCGATGCCGTGCTTCGTGAGGCGAATGAAGTGGACTAAGGCGCGAGAGAGTGAGGGTCGCAAACACCTCTTCACAACCGTCATTAGCTCTTGCCAACACGGAGCAAACGCCTTGCGTGCATGTGTGAGTGAGTGCGCTTGAACGTGGTGAATCACAACCAACCCATGAATAAGAACACAGAAACATTCATTCTCATCAAGTAAATATCACAATATTCATTTAGTAAAAGATTCAAAGGGGTACAATCAAGGAAAGAGGAAGGAGATAACCGGCGGTGAAGACTAGCGGCCGTTCACGGCCGGAATGGTAGGTTGTCGGGCTACCTCCGGACTCGGGCGGACGATGCTTCCGGCGTAGAGGGCTGTCACAATCTCCCTACGTGCTCCGTCGTCTTCGACTCAAGGTCTCTTCTTCTTCTCACCGGGCGGAAAGCGAAAATGATTGCTTGGAGGCTTGCGGATGATGGAGAACACTCACGGACGATGGAGGATGTCTAGGAATGGACCGAGGAAGCTTCCCCTTGCGTAGGAGATGAAGTAGGGGCGATCCAAGGGGGCGGTCGGCGGCGTACGGAACAGAAATCCCGCTCCCGGAATGAATAATCCGCCCTAAAATCGCAACAGGCGCTTAAATAGGCGCTGGATTAAACACTGCGCACGATCATTGGCGCACGACCAGTGGTCGTGCGCACTGGAATCCTGCGATCGTGCGCACTGCCTGGACAGAACCTGCAAGAGATGAAATTATAAAATAAAATGCTCGCACGACCAGTGGCGCACGACCGTTGATCGTGCGCACTAGCGTCGGTGGTCGTGCGCAATAGGTGAGACAGAACTCATAAAATTACTATTAAGTGCGCACGGACAGTGGCGCACGACCGGTGGTCGTGCGCACTGGAGTTGATGGGCGTGCGCACTGCACCAGACAGAACTCGTAAAAAGGGGCTAAGTGCGCACGATCAGTGGCGCACGACCAGTGGTCGTGCGCACTAGAACAAGTGATCGTGCGCAGTGTTCCTGTGCAGAATTGCACCGGAAACACTTGCACGCCTCCTATTCCAGCACAAACACAGATCTAGCCACCGAAAGTGGCACTTAACAACATATGAGTACTATGAAAGGAAATAAACACGAAAACACACCAAAGTGGGCCAAAATGTGCACCTAGCATGGGTTATCAATTATAAACTATAATAAGGCTAAAGTGCGTGATATTGACTAAATAATGGCCCGGATGAGTCCATGAAGGTGTATATAATCAGGACTCATCACACCCCCAGACTTAACTGTTTGCGCGTCCCGAGCAAACGAATCCGGCGGAAGTTGAAAAAGATAATTAAAATAGCGAATTACGCAGGGGAGTACAGTGCGAAGTAACATACGCATGCGAGTAGGAATTCTAGTAGAAGAAGATTCTAGCTATGCTAACTAATTTACGTAAGTACTAAAGCGTACTCAAAGATTTAATTGTACTCAGTGGGTGAATTATGAAGAATTTGACGATCATGCCCGGTATGGAAGTGACGAGACGCTGAGGCGGGTGTTGCAAAAGATCGGGGCTTAGGAATAACTCCGCTGAAATCCATCAACGTCGTGAACCATACGCTTGCCCGGTCACACTCTCTCCACGGCGCTAGCAAACTCGCAAATCAAATCAGTAGGACTTATATGATTAAAACGGGGCTTAGGTTACGGAATGATATGCAAAGATAAACATGACGGCTACGCAACCCAAATGAGCCAACGGCACACTGCACCTTACAAAACCAAACAACTATGCTCGTGTGACACACCCCCAGACCTATCATGAAAACCAGGTGTGCACACAGCCTACTTTACAAATACCAACAGATTTTTCTCTTTAGCTTGGGAGGATTATTTTCAGGATACTCTTCTTTTTTTCTTTTATATATTTTTCTTCTTTCAAGCAACCTCCAGTTGGTTCAAAATCAGCGGATAGACATTATTTTCTCTTCAAAACACAATGACACCACACACCACACAAGTTGGAAATTATGAGCACAGTTAAAACATTTTTTTGGTTGCGGGCGTAGGATAGGCTTCAGGCTTTGGTGGATGAGGAGGAGCTGAACATAAAAATGGTAGGCACAAATTTGGCTTGCAAAGGTGAATGAAAGGGGCATGGAATAGCAAAGCTCAAACTAGCCAAATGGTGGCCTACATCGTGCTTGACTCAACAAGTAGCTCTCACCCATGCTTCAAGAGTCGCTTGGGGCAAGTTCTTAGCCCACGAGAAAGATAAACCTTCCTCCCGACTCGAGCAACACACGTTTAGCGACCGCACACACACAACACCGGGTTATCATCAATTTCATTCGAATTCACCACTTGAGTACATTAAATCTAAATTTACGCAGAGATACTACACATAAATTAAATGCATAAAGAAAATCTAATTCTACTCAGGTTCTACTATAGCATGCGAAGCGACTAGAACACTACATGAGTCGACACCGCGCTCCAAATAATAATTCCTGTGTTAATAGCCTATTTCACATTCCAACCAAACTAGTTTAAACGGAACAACACAAAAGAAAGCACGCACTCAAGTGGGTGAAGTGGTGTGTGAAGATGAACGATACTAAATAACTGAAATTAAAATACTTCTAGTATGCAAATGAGATGAGCATGTGCAGTGGGTGACAAAGAAACGGCTCTCCCCCAGACTTAATCAAAACCATACAACATAATGATATGACAGTGAAAATCAAAATTGAAAGCTAGGGAAGAAGTTACCCAATGCTCAGCACGTGAGCATACCAGAAGAATGGCGTTTAAAATCAAGACAATCCGCAGCATCCACCATCGAACACAAAACCTGCAAGCAAAACTCAAAACAACAAAAGCAAAAACAAAAACTGAACTAGGAAAGGTTAGATAAAAGGAAATATAAAAAAAAACCGGAAATCTGGGTTGTCTCCCAGTAGCGCTTTCATTTAACGTCCTTAAGCTGGACCAAATACCTGTATTAGCATTGTTTATAAAGAGTGCAGGAATTAAGAAGACATACTCAAAAATAGTTCATTACAGCAATTAAAAACACGCATCAACTAAAAGCGCTCTTGTGGTGCGCATCTCCTGTAGCATATAGGCGGGAGGTGAAGGCTTTAGGGCCAGCACTGGTATTACCCAATGCTCCCCTAACCTCCGCCATCTTGCTACGAAGAGCGGCAGCACGAGCGTCACACAGAAGTTTTTCTTTTTTCAGTTTGGTGACGGTTGGAGATTGCCACCGTTGTGAACTCTCAGATTTTTCCTCCTTAGAATCAGGTGGCGTCACTTCCGGTGTCACTGTGACCACCGGATCGGCCCAAGAGACGGAACGCTTAAACAGTTTATTACACGATTCATCACAAGAAGAAAAATAATCAGCATTCTTGACTAAATCCACATCATCATTTCCCGGACAGCCGTCATCCTCCTTCTCGGCGTCGAATTCTTTCCGAAAGTCAATCACTTCCTCCTCATCAGATTTGAGCTCCTCCATTTCCCCTTCACCTGTTTCTTGGAAATGCGTCTTCCCTGCACAACTCAGAAGTTCATCAGAAATAACAAGAGGGGGAGGAGTGGATGTGTCGGCTCTAGCTTCGAGATGAATGGGCTGCAGCGCCGTGTTAGGTAAGATGACACACCCCGTGGCAAAGTCAAGGGTGGCGCCGCTCTCTTTCAAGAACGGCACCCCCTAGATAGGGATGGATTGATTTTCCCGGGGGCCCAACACCTGAAAGTCCGCGACCACAGTTGTCCCCTCAACTATTACTTCCACGTTTCTCACCTCTCCCTCGGATTGAATAATGGTGCCGTTAGCGAGAATCAGCGATTTCTTTTCCTCTGTGTTAATCTCCAATTGAAGTTTCGCAACATCTTGCAGCGCAATAACATTGCGAGAGGAACCGGAATCGCATAGAGCCTTTGTTTCAACCTGATTGATGGAACACGAGATTGTCAGCTCACTCGGATTGGCATCCACCACATCCCCCAGACTTTTCCCTTGATCAATGGGATTCTTTTCCGTATTACTGGGAAGGGACCCCTGCGAACGCTCAGTTAGCGCTTGGGCCAATTGGCCCAAATGCGTCTCCAAGTTTCGCATAGATGCAGTTTGGTTTGCCATATTCGAGTTAGCTACAAGCATGAATTTTTCCATCATTTCTTCTAAATTACTCTTCTTTTGAGTAGGGGGTGCTTGGTTGTAATCCGGGTGCGGCGGCCTCGGTTGGCTCCCGGAGGCGTAAGCATCATTTTGATGCTGCCCCGGTGACCATCGTTGGCCGGGCGTGTTGGGATTCCACGAGAAGTTCGGATGACTTCTCGCTCCCGGATTATAAGTGTTATTATACGGCGCCCCCTTGGACTGATTTCCAACATAATTCACAGATTCATTTAAAGATAAGTGCACGAAATCACCTACCACTTGGTTCCCCGAGCATTCGTAAGCATGGTGGCCTCCACCTCCACATCCTTCACAAGTAATGATGGCAGCAGATGGAGACGGAGAAGGAAGAGAATCAACCATGAAGAGTCCTCGGCTGCTTCTTGGAGCGTTTCTCCCTGCAGTCCAGAAGGTACTGTGGGAGGCAGTGTCACGCAAAATCCGCAGGGCATCTTCAGGGGTGTGGTTCATCAAGGTACCACCGGCCGCAGCATCGATCATTGCCCTATAATTGGGCTCGATCGCGAAGTAGAACAATTCAACCACGTTCCATGGCTGGAGCTCGTGGCCAGGGCAACAACGAAGGAGTTCATTGAGGCGCTCCCAAGCTTCCGCAAGAGTCTCTTGATCCAACTGCCGAAATGTGGCGATTTCACGCCGCAAGCTTACAATCTTATCCACCGGGTGGAATTTAGCCAGGAATTTGGATGCAAGGGCATCCCATGTTGCAGCAGTCCCGGGCGGGATGGAATGAAGCCATACTTTTGCTTTATCACGGAGGGAGAAGGGGAACAGTCTCAGTTTGACTGTGTCATCAGCAATGCCCGCATAGCGGAAAGTTCCGCAAATATCAGAGAATTCTGCCAGATGCAGATGCGGGTCTTCGCTAGCCATCCCCGAAAACTGAGCATGGTTTCGGATAATGTTTAAGATCGCCGGCTTTATCTCAAACTGATTGTTCATGATATTGGGCCCAAAGCCCGGATACACGCTTCCAGCGGTGGGGGTGGTATAATCTCTCATAGTATGAGGCCGAGGTCTCTCCGCCTCCTGTTCATCAGTGGCCGGATTTTGCCCCTCATCGTGCACTCGCGCATCAGCATCATTCGGGTTCACATGATCACCCATGGCTGCTTGCAGAGCCGCAGCACGCCTTCGCGCGCGAGCGGTTCGTTCGATTTCTGGGTCAAAAGGTGCAAGTTCACCTGCAATCTGCCTCTGCATGCACTGTCAACAACAAGAAGAAACGAAAAGATCAAAAACAACTGCTCGTGTAACGAGAGTCACGACACAAGACGATACACGCCTGCGTTCCCCGGCAACGGCGCCAAAAACTTGATGCGCGTCGGCAAGTGCACCGGTCGCTGTCAAGTAATAATTGTGGAGAATAAATTCCCCGGATGTCGGTCTCTTGAGGAATGCAGGATGGGTGATCGAATCGTGCAGTGAATATTGTTACACAAGCGTTTCACAAACACAACAAGGGGTTTTTGGTTGGTTTTCCTAATTTTAACAACAATAAAAGAGATGCGGGTCGAGAACACCGCTTCGCAACGTGAGGTGGATGCAACGGCCGCGATGCCGTGCTTCGTGAGGCGAATGAAGTGGACTCAGGCGCGAGAGAGTGAGGGTCGCAAACACCTCTTCACAACCGTCATTAGCTCTTGCCAACACGGAGCAAACGCCTTGCGTGCGTGTGTGAGTGAGTGCGCTTGAACGTGGTGAATCACAACCAACCCATGAATAAGAACACAGAAACATTCATTCTCATCAAGTAAATATCACAATATTCATTTAGTAAAAGATTCAAAGGGGTACAATCAAGGAAAGAGGAAGGAGATAACCGGCGGTGAAGACTAGCGGCCGTTCACGGCAGGAATGGTAGGTTGTCGGGCTACCTCCGGACTCGGGAGGACGATGCTTCCGGCGTAGAGGGCTGTCACAATCTCCCTACGTGCTCCGTCGTCTTCGACTCAAGGTCTCTTCTTCTTCTCACCGGGCGGAAAGCGAAAATGATTGCTTGGAGGCTTGCGGATGATGGAGAACACTCACGGACGATGGAGGATGTCTAGGAATGGACCGAGGAAGCTTCCCCTTGCGTAGGAGATGAAGTAGGGGCGATCCAAGGGGGCGGTCGGCGGCGTACGGAACAGAAATCCCGCTCCCGGAATGAATAATCCGCCCTAAAATCGCAACAGGCGCTTAAATAGGCGCTGGATTAAACACTGCGCACGATCATTGGCGCACGACCAGTGGTCGTGCGCACTGGAATCCTGCGATCGTGCGCACTGCCTGGACAGAACCTGCAAGAGATGAAATTATAAAATAAAATGCTCGCACGACCAGTGGCGCACGACCGTTGATCGTGCGCACTAGCGTCGGTGGTCGTGCGCAATAGGTGAGACAGAACTCATAAAATTACTATTAAGTGCGCACGGACAGTGGCGCACGACCGGTGGTCGTGCGCACTGGAGTTGATGGGCGTGCGCACTGCACCAGACAGAACTCGTAAAAAGGGGCTAAGTGCGCACGATCAGTGGCGCACGACCAGTGGTCGTGCGCACTAGAACAAGTGATCGTGCGCAGTGTTCCTGTGCAGAATTGCACCGGAAACACTTGCACGCCTCCTATTCCAGCACAAACACAGATCTAGCCACCGAAAGTGGCACTTAACAACATATGAGTACTATGAAAGGAAATAAACACGAAAACACACCAAAGTGGGCCAAAATGTGCACCTAGCATGGGTTATCAATTATAAACTATAATAAGGCTAAAGTGCGTGATATTGACTAAATAATGGCCCGGATGAGTCCATGAAGGTGTATATAATCAGGACTCATCACCTTGTACCTCAGAGTTGGGGCAGAGTCTGTGAGATCCAGGAGGAGGGAAAAAAGCAACTACCCATCTACTACGTGACTTGGGTCCTAAAAAAGATGGAGCTTCAGTATCTGATTCTGAAAAAGCTGGCGTTCGCCTTGGTTGTCTCAGCCAGGAAGCTCAGGACGTACTTCCAAGCCCATTCGATCCAAGTAGTGACCGACCACCCCCTCCGCAAAATCTTTGAGGGGGTAGAGCATTCAGGGAGGCTCACAAAGTGGTTAGTAGAGCTAAGCGAGTTTGAGATCGCTTTTGTCCCTCGACTATCGATGAATGCCCAGGTCGTGACAGACATTCTGGTGGACTATGTGGTTGAAATGGAAGAGGAGAAAACCCCTCGTCACATCCCCTGGAAGCTGCTAGTGGATGGGGCCTAAGGAAGAAACTCTCTGGGAGGAGGGGTGGTATTGGAAAGCCCCATGGTGTAAAGATAGAGCAAACTGTAGTGATACATTTCCCCATCACCAACAACCAAGCAGAGTACGAAGTAGTGATCGCTGGCTTGCATCTGGCCCAGGAGATAGGGGTTCATGATGTAGAGGTCCTCACAAGTCAAGGGCGAGTTCGAGGCAAGAGAGCCCACACTCGTGAGGTACCTAACCAAGGTGAGGGGCCTCATCAGGACATTTAGAACCTTCTCCATCAGCCACGTACCAAGAGAAGAAAGTACCCTAGCAGATCGGTTGGTTAAGTCTGGTTCTCGGGCTGGAGGGACCCTGACGGATCTATTCTGCATGTCGATTGAAGTGGGAGAGCTGATGTGTTAGAACTAAGACTTGGCCCCAACGAGGAGATCAGACCCCTTAGAGGGGGCAGGTAGCATCTACTGATCCCTCGGAAGCAACAGACTGGAGACTAAAAGCTAAACACAGACCCTTGGCTCCAACACGGAGGTCCCACCACACACCCGGAAGATCATATAGCGCTTCCCCTCCCAAGCCAAAGCTGAAGTTGGGCACCTTGGAGAGCTGGAGGAGCTAACCAAAGAGCTCTTGAGGAGAAGCAAAGATCTAGAATGCTCTCTCAAGGTGCCCCAAAGGGTCTATTTATATCCTTTTTTGAACTGGACTGCTAATAGCGGGATTCCGCCTTTTGGTTTTGCTATACACATCCCAAACTGGTCTGTTAACAGCTAAACTCCGCTGTTCTAGAGGGCTATTGGTAGCCCACCAAGGGTACTAGGGTAAATTTACTTGCACCCCCTGGTGGACAAGTGGCCCACGAAGGCGCCACTTGCCAGTCACTCTGCGAGCTGGGCTCGCGAGATCCCTTCCTGCGAGTGGAGGGGAGCCCCCACTCGCCTCGTTAGACTACTGCCAGACCTTATCTGACTCGCCCTAGCTAAGCGCACCCCAGAGAGGTCTTCAAAACACTCATGCTATTGCCTCCCGCTATTCGCGAGCGGGATCCCTGGCTCGCTTCTCTGGCTCGCCTCGCCCTGCCCTGTCAAGATACTCGCCGCGAGTCTGCGAGCACTCCCTTAATTGCCTGTGATTGATTCCTCCGTGAGTCTGTGAACACTGGCTTGTACATGATGGATATAAAGCGGTGACCCTCGTGGAAGGATCCTTTTATGACATTCCTAGCAACAGGTAAGTTTCTAGAGGAGTTCCTAGATCAAAGGCGCTTCAGGCACAAGTCGGCCTACTATATGTTGCGCGAGGGGGACCTATACCGCAAAACCCTCTCGGGACTCTTGGCATGATGTATATCTGAAGAAGAAATCCCGAGGGTCCTGGAGGAGGTTCACTCTGGCAAGTGTTGTAGTCACTCGGGAAGCAGGACGTAAGAGTATAGGATAATGAGGCAGGGGTACTTCTAGCCGACCCTGAGCAAAGATGTAACGGAGTTCGCTAAAAGGTGTCAGAAGTGTCAGCTGTTCGCCCTGTTTCAGCTTTTGCTTGCTCAGAGGCTAACAAGCAACACAACACCGTGGCCCTTTGCAATTTGGGGGATGGACTGGTAGGACCTTTCCGCTACGCAAGTGTGCAGAGGAGGTTCCTCCTGGTCATGATCGACTACTTCTCAAAGTGGTTGGAGGTCAGGGTGTTGGCCAAGGTGACCTCCCAGGTAATTCGCAACTTTGTATGAGGAGAGATCTTCTGTCGACATAGGCTCCCTCAAGACATAGTCACAGATAATGGGCCACAGTTTGCTAGTGAAGAGTTCATTAGCTTCTGTAGCCAACTGGGAATAGACCTAAGATTCGCGCCTGTTCATCATCCCAGGAGAAACAGACAGGTGGAGGCGGCAAACAAGGTCACAGTAAACCTGCTGAAAAATAAAGTAGAAAATTTGAAAGGGAGTTGGGTGTATCATCTCCACTCGGTCCTATAGGCCCTACAGACTACACCCAACACCGCCACCGGTGAAAACCCCTTCAAGCTCTCTCACGGTTGTGAGGCTGTCCTTCCTGTGGAATTCGAGGTCAAGATGCCATGGGAAAGAGCCGCCAAAGGAGGCAACGAAGAATGGAGAGTGGAGAATGAGGAGGAACCATAGCTCTCTTTAGATCTGATTGAAGAGGTCCGAGATCTTGCCGCCATTCAACAAGAGGAAGTCAAGCGCCGGATGGAAAGGTACTTTGACAAAAACATTAGGATCAAGCAATTCAAGAAGGGAGACCTTATACTAAAAAAGGTCGACGCGACCAGAAGGTTAACCGCGGTGGGGAGCTCAATCCCAATTGGGAGGGCTCTTATGTCATTGAAGAAACCTTAAAATCGGGAGGATATCGCCTTCAAAATGTGGAAGGTGAGCCCATCAGTCAGACATGGAGTGGTGATGACCTGAAATGTTTTTACCCTGGAGTTCATGTAATAAAATTATTTACTTCCAAACTTTGTTTTCCTTATGAATGGTGTGTTAACTTGTAAGATGATAATGATGGAAATGTGGTTGGCCCGAAGCAGACCCGCTGACCAGGATATCACTTAGCAAGCAGGGCTGTAGGCTTGTAACACCCCAAAAATCGTGGTTCAGCAAAGTAGGCGGAGTGGTAGTGCTGCACTTGAAGCAGGCTAAATCTTCCCTTTCTGCTCTTAGCGCACGATCAGTGGCCTCATCGCGCACGACCAGCGATCGTGCGCCAGCGATCGTGCGTTAATTCAGAAGAGAATCGAGTTCTGTCTCGGACAGTGCGCACGACCATTTCCCTCTTCGCGCACGACCAGCGATCGTGCGCCATCGATCGTGCGTTAATTCAGAAGAGAATCGAGTTCTGTCTCGGACAGTGCGCACGACCATTTCCCTCTTCGCGCATGACCAGCGATCGTGTGCCAGCGATCGTGCGCCCTGTTTATTCTGTTCCGCGATTTTGAGCGGAGAAGAAGATCGGACCGTCCAAATCTTTTGGAAATTGATCCAACGGCTAGGTTTAGTTGCGGGAGACCTTTAGGGCTGATGAGAGGGGGTTAAACCCTCATATTCTCTAAGCCATTCTCTCTCCAAACCCTAGAGAAAGAAGGAGGAGCCAAGGAAGAAGAAGGTAGATCCCGCCATTGACGGAGCTCCGGAGCTCCATTTCGCGAGCCGTTTCCAGATTTGGAGAGTGCAGCCCGGTGCGGTCGTTTCTCTCCGTGTAGAATCTCGGATCTATGGCGAAAAAGAACGCGCCTAGGGTAACGATTCTTCCTCCCAAACTTTGGACTTGTATTTGTCCTTTCATTCCTCTTCCTATGTTTGCATGAGGTATCTCTTTCACCAAATGGGTGAAGTGTATGATTTCCTCAAGTTCTTCGGAACTCCGGGTAGATTGTGTCCGTCCCCGGCATTATTGCAAGTAGAAAATCCGGTAGTCGTGCGGATTTAGGCATTTTGTGTGAAGCCTATTCGTGGCCGTGAGCCCGAATCGGTGATGCTTGATTTGTGACGTTGCATTTAGGATAGGCCTAGAATGCGTGCCGGAGAATGACTCCGTGAAACCATCTATAGCAGTGCGGGAAATAAGTATAGGCGTCTTGTGAAGATGCTAACGAAAGCCCCATGCTTTGAGATTGGTTGAAGGCAAACCTTCACCATGAAATTGATGCGGAGCGTATTGCACATCCCTTGTTGAGTATTCGTGAAACCTAGATCCTTGTGAAGGGGTTAGGTGCGTAGCGTATATTTAGTGTAGCACTTGAAAGTGCTAAACCCTTACGGGCCGAGGCGAAGCCGTACCCGCGTCGTGCGATAGATCGCGACGATTAGAGCACGGGCAAAGCTAAACCGAACCCGTTTCCATGCAGATCGGTAAGAGGTCCCTTCCTCAGGAAAGCCGTGTGATCATGGGAGAGGTTGTGGAAGGTGTCATACCTAGACCGACCAAAAGCTCTTGTTTCCACCCAAGGTTGTGGCCCTTACGGTGGAGTGTTTTGTGAAATGGATGTTATGTTAGCCTCATGCGATTGCTTAGGCGGTTGTGGGGAACCTTCGGGTGAACCCAACCAACATCATGTGCATACCTAGGTTCCCTTCTTTTGATGCTCAACCTAGAAGATTGATTGTGCTTGAAACCTCACCTCGTGTAGTTGCACTTTCTTTATATTTAGTACTTGTGCTAGTATGGCTTGCTTGCAGGGTAGAAGCTCCGCCACCCCGGAAAAGGGGTGGGGTCGTTATAATTTGGTCAGCTGTGCTGACCGTTACCTTGTTTGCCACCGCTTGGTGGAATGTTCTTATGCAGGTGCAGGTGAGCCTAGCGGGAAATAGCGGGCGATGGCCCTTTACAATGTTGGCCCTCGAAGGCCAGCCCTTTTTCCTGTTATTCTTGTATGGCCGGCCTGCGTGCCGATGTATGCTTGGAGTTTTGTGCATTGGATGAATGTAAGGCCTTAAGGCCATAACTCTTATTCTGGATACATTCCTATGATAGTGGACAGTTCTATTTGAATGGTTTAATTAATGCTTCCGCTTACGTTTTGTACTCTCGTTTAGTTGTTACTTTTCTGGTTATCACCTTTTAACTCCTAGTTAGTGTGGTTTGTATGGCGTGGGGTCCCGGCCAGACCCGCTGTTATACTCTTCGTACTGGCAGGGTGTTACAATTTGGTATCGGACTTAAGGCGTCGATCCGTAGTTTAGCGAATTCGGGACGAATTCTTTTTAAGGGGTGGTGCGCACGGGTGGTGCATTCACCTAAAACGACAAAAACTAATAAGAATGTCCACTTAGGAATGAAAAGAAAACATACTTGTTTGCGGAACCTGAGCGTTCCATGATTGATGTTTGATATGTTTTGGGTCACTAAATTGTGCTTTGCATGATTATAGGTGACTAAAAGTGCTGCGGGGCAGTCTCGACCCCGTAACACCGCTGAAAGTAGTGGGTCGGCTGAAGTGCCAGCGACCACTCCTTCTGCTGAAATGATCAAATTAGTCGCAGAAGCGGTCTTCGCGATGATCAACGCTCAACCCCAAAGGCTGGTCCAGCCTGCTACTCCTACTCCGTATGTGGCCCCTGAGGCTGTAGCTGCAGTAGAACCTGCGGTAGCGCCGAGCGTGGAACCTCAAGTTGCGCAAGTAGTTGCGGGGCGAGCGCGTGACCAGCAATTAAAGCATTTCCTGAGCTTTAATCCTCCTACCTTCTCGGGATCTGAGTCCCCAACGGAGGCAGAGGACTGGTTGTCAAGAGTTAGAAGAACTCTGAGTGCGACAGCGACGGACGAAGCCATGATGGTCACCTTAGCCACTTTCCTTCTTGATGGAGAGGCTGTGCTGTGGTGGGAAGAGCAGGAGCTGCATAAGTTCTGCGGTAGAGATATTACTGAAATCACAATGGCTGAGTTTTCAAAGTCGTTCCTCCAAAGGTTCATCCCCTCTGCCCAGCGCATTGCGTTACAAAACCAGTTCTTGAGGTTGACACAAGGTGATCGCTCCGTTGACGATTACTTGCTTGAGTTTACCAGACTGAGTCGCTATGCGGGGTCCATGGTGGAGGATGAGGAGACAAAGACAAATAAGTTCTATGAAGGGCTTCGGGACGAGTTGAGGCTGCTCCTTGCAGGCCCTATGACGTTCGGCTTCCAAGTGATGGTGCAAACTGCCAGATCTTTGGAGTTGGACATGAAGAGGGTACAAGCAAGGGGTGTTGTAAAGAAACTTGAGTTTCATGCGCCGGCCTCTCAGTCCAAGTCAGATTTCAGAAGGAACAAAAGGAAGTTCAAACAGGCAGAACCGGCTCCTTCAAATGTTTCGGGAGCCATGACCGCGCGGACTCCTATTACGTGTTTCACCTGCGGGAAGGTGGGACACAAAGCTGCGATGTGTCGAAGTGGTCCCCCGAAGGCTGGTAATTGAGCGGTGGATTATGCTCGTACTGCGGAAAAGGGTAAAGCTGCGGAGTCTTCGGCTTCCCAGCACATTCCGACTCAGCCGAGAGTCTATTCGCTTGGCCAACAAGAAGCTATACGACAAACTGTTGTCGTCACAGGTACGAATTAGAAGTTAGCTTTTACAGCTATATATATAATTCATACTGTGGTACGACTATATGCTTTATTTGTGTGCAATTAGGTTTCGTCCTAATTTTCAACTATCCGGCGAGAGCTCTATTTGATACGGGTGCATCGCACTCTTTTCTGTCCGAGGACTTCGTTGTGCGAATCGGAGTGCCGTCTACCTTCGTAGAGAATAGATTGGAAGTAGTGCTACCCAATGGATCTCGAATGAGTGCGGATAGGAAGAGCCGTGTGAAGGTGCGGATCAGAAGTCAGGATTTCGACTTGGAAGCGTCGTTATTACCGTTAGCTGAATTTGATGTGATCTTCGACATGGACTGGCTCTCGGAGCAGCGGGCATGCATAGATTGCAATACAAAGGAGATCACTCTGGGAAGGGACACCGAAGGAGAAACCATGTTCGCCGGTATGCGAGGAGCGAGCAAGACGCTGATGTCTGCTCTCCAGGTGGTTAAGGCGGTGAGAAAAGGCGCCGAGTTGTTCTTCACCTTGTTGGAGGCTTCAGAGCCAATGCCCAGGTTATGTGATGTCCCAGTTGTAGCGGAGTACGCCGACGTGTTTCCTAACGAACTCCCTGGGGCTCCGCCTCAGCGGGAGATCGATTTCTGTATCGAGTTGGTGCCAGGTGCCAAACCTGTGGCCCGCTCACCGTACCGGATAGCGCCAAAGGAATTGGCAGAGCTGAAGGTTCAATTGCAAGAGCTGCTAGAGCAAGGCTATGTACGTCCAAGTTCATCGCCTTGGAGTGCACCGGTCCTCTTTGTGAAAAAGAAGGACGGGAGCTTGCGTCTATGTATTGATTATCGAGAGCTAAACAAGTTGACCGAGAAGAACCGATATCCGATTCCAAGAATCGATGATCTATTCGACCAACTGGTGGGGTTGACGGTTTACTCCAAGCTGGACCTAAGGTCCGGCTATTACCAACTGCGGATAAGGGAATGTGACATTCCAAAAACAGCGTTCAGTACCCGCTTTGGGCACTATGAGTTCACGGTGATGCCGTTCGGTCTGTCCAATGCACCGTCGGTATTCATGGACTTAATGAACAGGACATTCCGTGAGTATTTGGATCAATTTGTGATCATCTTTATCGACGACATTTTGGTATACTCTCAGTCGGAAGAGGAGCATGTAGGGCATCTGCACGCCGTTCTGAGCACCTTGAGGAGGAGTCAGCTCTATGCCAAGTTCTCCAAGTGCGAGTTTTGGCTACCGTCAGTAGCATTCCTTGGTCACGTCGTTAGTGGAGATGGAATTGCAGTAGATCCGTCGAAGATAGAAGCGATCCGAGCGTGGCCTTTGTTGAAAAACGTAGCGGAAGTCCGAAGTTTCTTAGGACTTGCCGGCTATTATAGGCGCTTTGTGGAAAACTTCTCGAGGATCGCACTTCCTCTCACAAAACTGACTAGGAAGGATCATAAGTTCGTTTGGTCGCCCGAGTGCGCACGAGCTTTTGAAGAACTAAAGAGCCGTCTGACCACGACGCCCATTCTATGCTCGCCACAAGGTACGGAAGGCTACGAAATTTATAGCGACGCCTCAGGAAGTGGTTTGGGTTGTGTCCTAGTGCAGTTCGGGAAGGTAATTGCCTACGGCTCCCGGCAACTGAAGGTTCATGAGAGGAATTACCCGGTCCATGATTTGGAGCTAGCGGCCGTGGTATTTGCTCTTAAGCTTTGGAGGCATTATTTATATGGCGTGAAGATCGATATCTTTACCGACCACAAGAGCCTCAAGTACTTGCTGGATCAAAGGGAGTTGAATATGCGTCAAAGGAGGTGGATGGAGTTCCTTGGGGACTACACCTTCGACATCAATTATACTCCCGGTAAGGGAAATGTAGTAGCGGACGCGCTGAGTCGTCGGGCTCCCGCTCAAGCAAATTGGATTTTGATGCACGATGAGCGTCTAATCCGTGAGCTAGAGGAAATGGAGATCGTATGCATTGATAGGAGAACGTCTACTTCAGCATGCTTGAACTGGACGGAGGTTCAATACGACCTTGCCGACCGAGTTCGACAAGCATTGGAGCTGGACGAGAGCATGAAACGCTATAAAGCGGAAACCGTTGAGGGGTTAAACGCTGATTTCTCCTTTGAAGACGACCTTATGTGGAAACAGGAAAGGTTGTGCATCCCAAATGTTGGCACTCTACGGGCGGAGTTGCTGTACGAGGCTCATCATACCAAGTACTCGATCCACCCGGGGAGCGCTAAAATGTATATGGATTTGAAGAAATTGTTCTGGTGGCCGGGTATGAAGAAAGACATTGCCCTTTACGTGGCCAAGTGTCATACTTGCGCGTTGGTGAAAGCGGAATGTCAACGTCCCGGTGGGTTTCTGAAGTCCTTGCCGATTCCGGAATGGAAGTTTGATGATATTTTGATGGATTTCGTGCACGGATTGCCGAGATCGCAGCATGGAAACGACGCCATCTGGGTGATCGTGGACCGTTTGACGAAGGTATCACACTTCATTCCGAACAGGAAGGATGATTCTGTAGAGAAGCTAGCAAAGCTCTATGTTGATAGTATTGTGAGACTGCACGGTGTTCCCCGTAGTATCGTCAACGATCGTGATGGGCGTTTCACATCGAAAGATTGGAGGCTTATCCATGAACTGTTGGGCACGAAATTGAAGTTCAGCACGGCCTTCCACCCGCAAACGGATGGACAGACCGAGAGAACCAACAGCACTATGGAGGATATGCTCCGAATGTGCGCTCTAGATTTTGGAAAGAGGTGGGAAGATCATCTCTACATGATCGAGTTCGCCTACAATAATAGCTATCAAGCCAGTATAAAGATGGCTCCCTTCGAAGCCCTCTATGGTAAGAAGTGTCGTACGCCGTTGTCTTGGGCGGAAACAGGCGATACTAAGCTATTGAAGCGAAAGGATGTTGAAGAAGCAACTTCGACGATCCGGACTATACGTGAAAGGCTATTGGTTGCCCAGGATAGGCAAGCAAAGTATTTCAATGCCAAGCATAGGAACCTAGAGTTTGCCGTCGGTGACCGGGTTTACTTGAAGATCAAACCGTGCAAAGGGGTATCAAGGATCCGACGCTTGAAAAAGCTCAGTCCAAGGTACTTAGGACCGTTTGAGATCGTGGAGCGTGTTGGTGATGCGGCTTATCGGCTTGCACTATCTGCAGAGCTGAGCAGTCTGCACGACGTGTTTCACATTTCAGTGTTGAGGAAGGCAGTGCAAGAGCCTACTCATATCGTTGCGGTCGGCAAAGTTCCAGTTGATAGTGGGTTGTCGACGAAGGTCAAGCCCTTACGCATCGAAGATACCGAAGTGAAGCAGCTGCGGAACAAGTCCATTCGGATGGTAAAAGTCCGGTGGGATAATTGCGGCCGAGAGGAGCTCTCTTGGGAGAGAGAGCAAGCGATGCTTGCGGAGTACCCCGAGTTTTTTCTCTCAGGTAAATTATAGCTGAATTTCTTGCTTTTTCTGTTTTATAAATTTCGGGACGAAATTCTTTTAAGGGGGGTGGAGTTGTAACACCCCAAAAATCGTGGTTCAGCGAAGTAGGCGGAGTGGTAGTGCTGCACTTGAAGCAGGCTAAATCTTCCCTTTCTGCTCTTAGCGCACGATCAGTGGCCTCATCGCGCACGACCAACGATCGTGCGCCAGCGATCGTGCGTTAATTCAGAAGAGAATCGAGTTCTGTCTCGGACAGTGCGCACGACCATTTCCCTCTTCGCGCACGACCAGCGATCGTGCGCCATCGATCGTGCGTTAATTCAGAAGAGAATCGAGTTCGGTCTCGGACAGTGCGCACGACCATTTCCCTCTTCGCGAACGACCAGCGATCGTGCGCCAGCGATCGTGCGCCCTGTTTATTCTGTTCCGCGATTTTGAGCGGAGAAGAAGATCGGACCGTCCAAATCTTTTGGAAATTGATCCAACGGCTAGGTTTAGTTGCGGGAGACCTTTAGGGCTGATGAGAGGGGGTTAAACCTTCATATTCTCTAAGCCATTCTCTCTCCAAACCCTAGAGAAAGAAGGAGGAGCCAAGGAAGAAGAAGGTAGATCCCGCCATTGACGGAGCTCCGGAGCTCCGTTTCGCGAGCCGTTTCCAGATTTGGAGAGTGCAGCCCGGTGCGGTCGTTTCTCTCCGTGTAGAATCTCGGATCTATGGCGAAAAAGAACGCGCCTAGGGTAACGATTCTTCCTCCCGAACTTTGGACTTGTATTTGTCCTTTCATTCCTCTTCCTATGTTTGCATGAGGTATCTCTTTCACCAAATGGGTGAAGTATAGGATTTCCTCAAGTTCTTCGGAACTCCGGGTAGATTGTGTCCGTCCCCGGCATTATTGCAAGTAGAAAATCCGGTAGTCGTGCGGATTTAGGCATTTTGTGTGAAGCCTATTCGTGGCCGTGAGCCCGAATCGGTGATGCTTGATTTGTGACGTTGCATTTAGGATAGGCCAAGAATGCGTGCCGGAGAATGACTCCGTGAAACCATCTATAGCAGTGCGGGAAATAAGTATAGGCATCTTGTGAAGATGCTAACGAAAGCCCCATGCTTTGAGATTGGTTGAAGGCAAACCTTCACCACGAAATTGATGCGGAGCGTATTGCACATCCCTTGTTGAGTATTCGTGAAACCTAGATCCTTGTGAAGGGGTTAGGTGCGTAGCGTATATTTAGTGTAGCACTTGAAAGTGCTAAACCCTTACGGGCCGAGGCGAAGCCGTACCCGCGTCGTGCGATAGATCGCGACGATTAGAGCACGGGCAAAGCTAAACCGAACCCGTTTCCATGCAGATCGGTAAGAGGTCCCTTCCTCAGGAAAGCCGTGTGATCATGGGAGAGGTCGTGGAAGGTGTCATACCTAGACCGACAAAAAGCTCTTGTTTCCACCCAAGGTTGTGGCCCTTACGGTGGAGTGTTTTGTGAAATGGATGTTATGTTAGCCTCATGCGATTTCTTAGGCGGTTGTGGGGAACCTTCGGGTGAACCCAACCAACATCATGTGCATACCTAGGTTCCCTTCTTTTGATGCTCAACCTAGAAGATTGATTGTGCTTGAAACCTCACCTCGTGTAGTTGCACTTTCTTTATATTTAGTACTTGTGCTAGTATGGCTTGCTTGCAGGGCAGAAGCTCCGCCACCCCGGAAAAGGGGTGGGGTCGTTATAATTTGGTCAGCTGTGCTGACCGTTACCTTGTTTGCCACCGCTTGGTGGAATGTTCTTATGCAGGTGCAGGTGAGCCTAGCGGGAAATAGCGGGCGATGGCCCTTTACAATGTTGGCCCTCGAAGGCCAGCCCTTTTTCCTGTTATTCTTGTATGGCCGGCCTGCGTGCCGATGTATGCTTGGAGTTTTGTGCATTGGATGAATGTAAGGCCTTAAGGCCGTAACTCTTATTCTGGATACATTCCTATGATAGTGGACAGTTCTATTTGAATGGTTTAATTAATGCTTCCGCTTACGTTTTGTACTCTCGTTTAGTTGTTACTTTTCTGGTTATCACCTTTTAACTCCTAGTTAGTGTGGTTTGTATGGCGTGGGGTCCCGGCCGGACCCGCTGTTATACTCTTCGTACTGGCAGGGTGTTACAAGGCTCACTCGGTGGCAGGATGAATGAAAGAGTTTCAAAATATGGTTGGCCCCGAGCAGACCCGCTAACCAGGCTCTCACCTAGCTGGCAGGGTCGTAGTCTCACTCGGTGGCAGAATGAAAGAGTTTCAAAATGTGGTTGGACTCGACCAGACCCACTGACCAGGATCCCACCTAGCTGGCAGAGTTGTAGGCTCACTCGGTGTCAGGATGAAGAAAAGTTTCAAAATGTGGTTGGTCCCGAGCAGACCCACTGACCAGGCTCTCACCTAGCTGGCAGGGTTGTAAGCTCACTCGGTGGCAGGATGACGGAAAGTTTCAAAATATGGTTGTCCCCAAGCAGACCTGCTGACCAGGCTCTCGCCTAGCTGGTTGGGCCGTAGGCTCACTCAGTGGCAGGATGAATGAAAGAGTTTCAAAATGTGGTTGGGCCCCAGCAGACCCACTGACCATGCTCTCACCTAGCTGGCAGGGCCGTAGGCTCACTGGGTGGCAGAATGAAAGAGTTTCAAAATGTGGTTGGCCCCGAGTAGACCCGTTGACCAGGCTCTCACCTAGCTGGCAGGGCCGTAGGCTCACTCGGTGGCAGGATGAAGGAATGTTTCAAAATGTGGATGGCCCCAAGCAGACCTGCTGACCAGTCTCTTACCTAGCTGGCAGGGTCGTAGGCTCATTTGGTGGTAGGAGATGAGAAAGTTTTAAAATATGGTTAGCCCCGAGCAGACCCGCTGGCCAGGATCTCACCTACCTGGCAGGGCCGTAGGCTCACTCGGTGGCACGATGAAGGAAAGTTTCAAAATGTGGTTGGCCTCGAGCAGACCCGCTGACCAGGCTCTCACTAAGCTGGCAGGGTCGTATCACTCGGTGGCAGGAGATAAGAAAGTTTCAAAATATGGTTGGCCCCGAGCAGACTCACTGACCAGACTCTCACCTAGCTGGTAGGGTCATAGGCTTACTCAGTGGCAGGATGAAGGACAGTTTCAAAATGTGGTTGGCCCCGAGCAGACCCGCTGAACAGGCTCTCACCTAACTGGCAGGGTCGTAGGATCACTCAGTGGCAGGATGAAGGAAACTTTCAAAATGTGGTTGGCTCCGTGCAGACCCGCTGACCAGGCTCTCACCTAGCTGGATGGGTCGTAGGCTCACTTGATGGTAGGATGAAAGAGTTTCAAAATGAGGTTGGCCCCGAGCACACTCGCTGACCAGGATCTCACCTAGCTGGCAGGGCCATAGGCTCACTCGGTGGCAATTCAGGGTGAAGGCGTGATGCGAAAGGAAAATCTGAGAAAGGAAAGATCGGCACAAGAGAGGTCGTCCCACAGTCGGAGGTATGCGAGTGAGGTCCACCGAGAGGAGCACTCACCCGATGAATGCACCAGAGAAGCCAACCTATCTAAAGGTGTGGGAATCATTTGGAATAGGCTCGCTCTCGGCAAGTTCACTCTTCCGGCAGAATCATCGCGGTAACCACCTAAAATCGTAGATGGGTATGGGCGCGTGAAGACGGGTTATGAATTTCCATAGAGTACGCATTGTTAAGGCGAGAACGACTCGATCACGACCCAATGTTAAGTATCGACAATGCGCAAGTGCACGAAATACGTGCGATGGTGTGAGCAATGCTCGAGTGCATGAAATACGTGTGAAGGCATAAGCAATGCACAAGTGCGCGAAATACGTGCAAAGGCGCGAGCAATGCGCGAGTGTGCAAAATATGTGCAAAGGTGTGAGCAATACGCGAGTGCACAAAATACGTGCAAAGGCGTGAACATGGCGCGAATGCGCGAGATATTTGTGAGTGGCAATAAATAAGCAAAAATGAAGAATAAAAAAGACTTGGACAAAAAAGGTATTTTACATTTCATTGCAAAAGCTTTCATTTACAATATGGGGGTTCCTCCATTGGCATAGATTACAACAAAAAGAAAAAGATCAAAAAAGGAAGCATAAGACCCTCAAGAGGAGTCGCCAGAGTTCTTGCTGGAGGACCCGCTGCTTTCGCCCGGAGGATGGATGGCGTCGCTCTCGTGCTGAAGGTCAGTTTCGCCTTCCGACACATCCAATGACATAAAAATGCCCGGGCAGAATGCTATGGACGGTGAACCTCTCGCCTCCTTCATTCAGAAGACCAGCATGCCTCAACACCTCCAGCGCATACTTCACTGTCCCTTGAGCGCTCTCCTACATCAACATCTCAATCTCATAATTGGTGTAGTGATGCCGATTGCCCTTCTCCCCGAAAGGTGGCGGGGAAGCAGCATCTCGCAGGCATTGGCTCTCGGCCTGCAGATCCTTGACCTGGTCCTCGTGTGTGGACACTCACACACGCAGAATATCGGAGTTGGTTATGTCCTGCAAGAAAAAAGAAAGTTATAATGTCAGGGCAAGAAAGCAAGGAAACGCGAAAGCATAAGCCTCTACGGAGGGTCGTACTTACCACTCGGACTGGGGGGGGGGGGGGTTGGCGAGAAGGGATCTGCTGGCCTCCAACTGCTGTTTCAAGGCCACAACTTCAGAGGAGGCGAGGCCGCGCGTTCTCTCGACCTCGGCAAGGTTCTGCACGAGGGTGATGCTGCGGTGCGAGGACATATGCGCAAGCTTGAGAGCGCGCAGTTGGGCCCGCGCAGCCTCGTGCGCGAGCATCCGGGTGGACTCGACGTCATAGAGAGTGGCATCCTCTCAGCTATAGAGCTCGAAAGAGAGGCCATAAGCCTTGCCACTGGTGGTATCCTACTCGGTCCAGGACGGTAGGAGGGTAGAAATGGAGGCCCGGTTGGCCTTTCGATCCCACTGAAGAAGGGTCTCGCCTACTTCATCAACGTACTTCTCACCCAGGGTAAAGTTTCGAAGCCCTCTCGGCGATGGTCTCGCAGAAGACCCCGCCGACATGCTGGAGGTCCCGACCGCCATATTCTCCGCGACTGGGGCACTTGCCCTAGGAGTATCGGTAGTGACCGCCTTATCCTGGTGGTTGTCGAGGGATTAGACCGCTTGGAGGGAGAACCGGAAGCCGCGTAAGGCTTCCGCTTTTGACCGCTGGGCTTCAAGGAGCCAGGATCTTTGCGGCAGACTTAAGCGGCAGACCACGCGAGAGATAGGGAGGCGTCAAGAGTTCCCTAATTTGCATTCGACGGATGTAGGGGGAGATCTCACACTCCTGCATCAGGTGGGTTCAGTAAGAAAAAGTAGATATAAAGGTAAGCGGGAGCTAGGGGTGATGCAGTTCGTCTTACCCTCTCCCGGCAGGACTGGTGGGAGCGAGTTGACATTCTTCCATAGGTGAACGATATGCATGACGTGCCCTTGGATGAACTGGTGGAGCATGGCCCCATGACCTCCCAACGATGGAGGCCTGTAGGTCGACTCATCCTCATACACCAGTGCGAGAAGGGTGGTGCCGAAGCTCCCAGTGACAAAGATGAACCGATGAACCTAGTCGTGGTTCTTATTGGCGGTACCAGAAACCTTGAGATGGCTCTGGACGGAGAAGAAGACTACCTCGCCTTTCACCCGAAAATTGAACAGCTAATGGAAGACGAGGATGGAGAATCCAATCCTCTCCTCATGCATGTAGCAGGCGAATGCTACCAGCATTGTGATGGAGTTGGGTTTCAGCTGCGCGGGAACACCACCAAAATAACGGAAGGTCTGGGACAGCTCTGGCCAGAGAGGGAGGTGGAGCCCAACCTCAAAATGCTCCAGGGGGATGGCGAGTGTGTCCACCGAGAACTGGTTGATGCGGTCGCGGTTTCCAGGGCGATGCGCAACGAACCCTGGAGGGACGTAGTTTGCGATCGCCATTATGAACTCATCTTCTGACAAGTCACAAGTAGCGAAATCATGATTGGTGAATGCCTGAGCGCACTTACCCCTGCCAACAGGTTCAGCCACCATTATGCAAGAGTTGTAGCGTCGCGCGAGAAATCGTTAGAGAAGCGCGAGTGCAAGTGCGAAACTGAGGAAGAGAAGAAGAAAGCTGGAGTGAAAGTGATAAATGCGGTGGGTGGACCTGGCTATTTATAGAAAAATAAAGAAATCAAGAAGCTTCCTAGGCGTGGGGGTGCGGGTAGTGACCACGCTACCCCGACGCCTCGGGATTTAAGCCAGCCCCATTTTCATCCCACTCGCTGGCAGGTGGCGAGGGCCACACGCAGAGTCCTCTGCAGGAAGGCGAAAGAAAGATAAAGCACAATGAAACCAAAGCGTTAAGCGAGACAACATTCAGCAAAACATAAGAAAAATCATGCGGAATAGACATGTCTAACGTTTAAAACAAGATTGTTTACAACACAAGGACAATCTCGACATTCATTATGAAAACAAATTTATTACGCGGTGTAAGTGGAATACAGGGGGCGAGTGTCGGTAGGCTCAGTATTGAATCCATTGCCACCGATCCCGGCCTCACCTCCATGTCCTCAGTGGCACTCACGGGTAATAGTATGCGCTTACAACGGTGAGTTCTTGGGTGACCAAGTGCATTTGGTCCCTTTCCCGCGCGATGTGACTCCCGGGGGAAGTCCCCTTGCACATGTCTCCCTACCGCTCCATCTCTCCCACAGGATGCGAGTTGTCCCTTTTGAGAGCGCTCAACCTACACTCGAAGGCTGCCCAGTGTTCGTCCGTCTGGCAAGCTTGGTCTCGCTGCATCCAGATAAGCTTGTCGAGAACCTCCGTCACCCGCTCCTTCATTGTCCTAGGATCGACAGGGTCACCGAGAAAGTCTGAAAGGTCGTTGGGAGAAGGGCGCAGAGAGATCACCTCCTCCTCCTCAGAATGAGGGTCCATCGACGAGGCCTCTCGGTAGCCTGTGGGAGCGAAAGTTAGATAGTCTTATCTAGTAGTTCAAGCGAGCAGGGTCGAAGCAAATGCAATGACTAACCTGGTACATATTCTTTGCCTGAGCGCTGGCGAGAGGAGCTAGGTTGCCCTGCGAATGGCTGACCAGGGGAATGAAGCGATTTCCCCTTACCAGGGCGAGAAGGCACCTAGTTGGCAGTGGAAGTGGTAGCTAAATCAGCAGCGGGAGAATTGTGGATGAGGTCCCTCCCTGCCGAGTGCTCCGGCTCCTGTGTTGGGAGAGTCGTGATGGTCTCGCGGGCAAGAGAGATGCGTAGGACTAAGGATAACCCCTTTGTTGGGAACAGTGCTCATCAATGTTCTTGATTTGATGAAGTGCTCAGATAAATGATAAGTACAATTTGTATTTGATGAGCATTTGTTGTGAC
The DNA here is from genome assembly GCA_033032865.1 of Dactylorhiza incarnata. NCBI lineage: Eukaryota > Viridiplantae > Streptophyta > Magnoliopsida > Asparagales > Orchidaceae > Dactylorhiza > Dactylorhiza incarnata. The sequence continues at coordinate 6,890,846 of JAWHQI010000080.1, forward strand.
ATGAACAAGTCAGAATATCATATTCACTAAGTATATCATCTAAGGCTCAAGTAAAAGCATCTAAGTCAAATATTGTGGTGTTCACAATATACACACAATGATATTGCTGAAGTGTCTAGAAACATCGTTGAGAAGACTCATGAGGAATCCAAGAATACCGCAAAGTATATACTATATGTCCAGTACTTCTCCAATCTCATTAAGTTTAAAATCGTCGAGAAGGACTGGACATATCGTCGAATAAACACTCATATATCGTCGAGATTACTCTCATAGATAAGCAGAAGGTTCATGCCAGTTATCGTCGAGATAACATGGACAATTTGACGACATCGTTGTGACATCAAAGTACACACAATGATATCCTCGTAAGAAACAAGAAGAATCGATCAAGTCCGGTATCATCGTGTCAACCAGAATCACACGACGATATAGATGTAAGGTCTAAGAAGACTTAAGTCAGAGTATTCGGCAATGTCGACGACATTGTTGTAAAGAAGCCTAGTCGTCGAGAAGGCTAAGGGAGATCTCATGAAGACAACTTGCAGAAGAAGAATCACTTGTCGTCAAGATGATCAAAATAATATCGACGAGAAGTCAGAATGATCAAGACGACATCGTCGATAAGACAGAATGGTTTTATCGACATCGTCGAGAAGACCGCAAGTCGACAACATGCTTATAATGACATCTTTAAGATGACTTCATATCGTTATGAGTGCAAGTGCAGCTGTGTTATCTTATATCGTTGAGATATCCTTCTCTAAAGAATAGTTAAGAACACTTGAAGATTTGTCCATGTCCAAGGTGGATCGGCGTAACGACAAGTTCTGTCATCGAGACATTGCAAATGTCATCGAGACAGATCAAGATATTTTAAATCACGCTGTCTGCAGTGTATGCCACCACCTAATGGTCCAATCAATGCGTTCCACTAAGGAATGGGCCTCTGACACTTAAAAGGACATCATAGGAGACCGTTAGACGGCTCCTTAGTCATATAAAAGAGATAAGTGTCTTCCCTAATTTGCACAAGTGAAGAATGAAAAGAATATTTGCACGAATCAATAGAACAATAATATGGTTGCGTGAAGAAGGAACAAGAACCAGAAAATTAAATGATCTTCATCAAGTGTTCTCCAAGTGTCAGTCCGACAACATCGGATGATAAGAATTGTTCTAGATTGAATAGGAATCTGTGTTGTCCAAGAAAACATCAAAAGCATTCTCTTTAAGTTCAGATGCCAATCTTCTCTCAGCTAAAGAAGATTTTCTCACTCTTTCTCTGTAGGGCTTTTACAAGCCTGACTTTGTAGGATCTATTTCAGATCTGAGTTGTAGGGCTTGACGACCTGAGCTGTAGGGCTTACAGGCCTGAGTTTGTTGGATCTGTTTTAGATCTGAGTTGTAGGACTTGAGGGCTGATACGAGCAAATCTACTTCTTACTTAGAGATTTGGAAATATGAAAAAGCTAAGAGATTGATGATGTTTTCCAAACTATATCCGATGAGGGCAAGTGCACCTTATCATCTATAGTATAGGATATTTTAGAAATACCAAGGTCGTATTCCTCGGGGCGCGTTGATTACTTCTACTTTGAGGAGGTTACTATTATCTTATCTAATGATTTTTTAGGGATTTGTTTTACTTAGCTAAAATAGACAAATTGCAAACTAAAGAAGGCTTAAACGATGGTAAAAAGGATTAGTGCTCAAACTTAAGTCACCTTGGAGTGAGAATAATCAAGAGAAAGTAAAAATAATTCTAATTCCATTTAAATAAACCACTTGACCATGGAGGTTCCCGAAGCTTGAATATGCCTCTCTCGAGGGAAATGCCCAACTAAGTTTAGGAAGAATCAACCGAACTCTCATTCTATAATCGATTACCTAAAACTTGCTTTACGTTATGAACCCCACTATTGGATTTGAATCCAATTCGAGAGATTTACGTCATCCTCTCTTGAGGGGTGAGTGCAACGCACTTTAAAATTGAGTGATCGATTCATACTTTGAGTTTCTCGACTAGCTAAGTATGAAAACATAAGCGAAAACCATATATCAAAAAAATAGTTTCACTAATTAAAAATCAAGGGTATATCAAGTATTTATAGAAAAACGTAAAAAGAGAGCTAGAAAATCATAACTTGATTATCTCATCCTCGGATCATTTTGATCGAGCACTAATGAGAATTAATTAATCATGGCGGAGGTGAAAAAGAGAGAAAGATAAAATTGCATGAAGGAAAAAATTAACTAAAGGAGAAAGAGAAGTGACGAAAACAAGACTATTTTTTATTGAAAATCAAAGTGATTACAAGCTATAAGCAAGATTACAATGTTAGAAAAGTAAAGATTACAAGCATAGAAACCATTGCATGAAAGAAATCTAGGAGAACATTACTTGAAAAGGGGAAAGAAAGAGATCATAAGGAAAGAAACATGAAAACAACAATTAAGAACTCTAGCAGCACCTCCCCCTCTCCAATTTTCTGAACTCTGGACTCAAGGAGATCCCCTGAATTTATAGAAAAAAACTTCAAGTTACACACCCTTGGTCACGAGCGTGACCAAGGGCGTGTAATAACTATTCATCTCATCTCCGACATTGGCGTGGGTCATGCGTGACAGCGCGGCGAAAAAGGACTTTACACGCTCGTGTAATGTGGGTCACGGCCGTGTAATCTGGTAGCTTCATTAAATGCGGCGTGGGTCTTGCATGACAACGCGGCGGGGAGCAAGGATCACGTGGGAATGTCACGGGCATGACCTTTGGGTCACGTGCATGATTGAGGTCACCTTCTCGACGACATCTCCACTTCTCGACGGCAGCTCCGCTGGGAAGATCCTATGTTTACACGCCCCAGGTAACGAGCGTGACCTTTGGGTCATGGGTGTGACCAAGGGCATGACTTGTTGTGGACAAGTTCAAAATGGGCGACATCAACTCTGGACTAGTATTATGATTACATGCCCTTGGTCACGGGCGTGACCTAGGGCGTGTAATGCAAATTTTTCCCAAATTGTCCCAAAATTCTGCAAAAATATAAATAAGCTAAATTAGAATCAATTTTCATAAAAGAACTAGTTATAAGCTAAAATTGATAGGAAAAATAAAATTTTAATTTAGTAAGTAAAAATTACTTATCAAATACCCCCATACTTGAGGTTTTGCTATTCTAGAGCAAAAATATGAGACATAATTCATAAGATGTTCATAAGTTTTTTTAATTATAACTAAAATTTCATTTAAACCAAAAGTTAGGTTAAGAATAAATTCTAGGAGAAATTAAGTTCTAAGTTATGATGATGATTTGAAAAGAGAGGAAGTGTGATAAGTAATAAAATATACGTATTTTTAGTATAATTATTAGTAAAATTTTAATTAATATTGTAAATTTTATATGTAAATTAATGAATAATTGCTTGTTTTATTATTTCTGTTACTAACTTAGCTTTATTTCTTTTTTCAGATTTTTGACAAAATTTTCCCAGGTCACGCCCTCGGTCACGCCCGTGACCAAGAGCATGTAAATTTAATGTTCAAAATTCGTCAAATCCCGAGCTGAGGTCGACGAAAGGCAAGCTGAGTCCGACGAATGGCAAGTCACGCCCTCGGTCACGCCCGTGACCAAGGGCGTGTAAATTTAAAGCGTGGCGCCCGACGAATTCCTTTCCAGCTCACTCCAGTTGACCAAGTCACGCCCTTGACTCTACAAGTCACGCCCGTGTTCGACAAGTCACGCCCATGAGTTGCCAGCGCGTCTCGTCTCGAAGCCGCGCCCATGCTGCTGATGTCTACCGCCCATAGTCACGCCCGTGACTCTACAAGTCACGCCCGTGTCCCAGCAAAGTCACGCCAGTGAGCCGCCAGCGCGTCACATCTCGAAGCCGCGCCCATGCTGCCGACATCAGCAACCCATAGTCACGCCCGTGACTCTCCATGTCATGCCCATGTGCAGCCTTGTTTGACGGCTGAACCTTCGAGAAGTCGGCAAATACAGCCGAGCAAATGTCACGCCCTAAGTCACGGCCATGACATTCAAGTCACGCCCGTGACCTAGGGCGTGTAAAACTCAAAATTTCCCTATAAATAGAGGGGCTCGGCTGAAGTATTTTTCATCCAAATTTTGAGTGCTTTATAATGTTTTTCTGAGTTCTTTGAGTGAATGCGAGTTTTCTTTATGCAATTAAGTTATGTTCGTTTGTAATTTTTGCCTTTTAGAAATAAAATGTTGTTTTTCTCATTTGGATCAACTTCCTTTTCATTTATGTTAGTGTGTGTGTGTATGAGAATAGTTTTATTGCTTTCATAACTTAGTTTATTGCTTTCATAAAAGTAGTTTATCGCTTTCTTTATCGCTTTCTTTATCGCTTTCTTTTAAACACTTTCTTTCGATTCAGTCTTTTATTACAAGTAGAGTGCGTGAGTTTATGAGATAGTATTTTTCTTTTTTGTAACTTAGTTTTATTTCAGTCTTTATATAACTGCTATATACCACCCCCATATTGAATAAGAGGCTAATTTACTTTAGCATTTATTTAAGTCGGTTGGGACGGATATTATTTCTGCACCTTTATAAGTCTTTTTATTTCTATACAACCCCCTTCTTGAATAAGAGTCTAAGAACTTTTTAGCGCTTGTTTAAGGCGGTTGGGACGAATACTATTACTGTTTTTATGTAAGTATTTTTATTTCCTTTTTATCCGCTTTAATTATTAAACATGTATTTTCCAACCGATAATGCCGTTTCCATTCCGATGAGTGGCTAATTTCCTTTAGCGCACGATGTCGAAGAGCATTGGGACATAAAAATAGTTTTTCTAAAAATAAAACATCTCTTTCTAAAATAATTAACGCTTAAGGTTTACCCGAGAATCACGTTGAGTGGAGCCACATAATTGATGTGTGGTTTTCATTTCCGTTTTCGTACCTAGTTAGCCGAGAGGCTCGTGCGTACGGACTGATCACTCACGGGTAAAGAGAAGTGCGCTCTAGCCTCGAGAGAGGACGAGGTAATTCTCCCGAATTGGAAATAAAAACTCAATAGCGGGGTTCACAACATAAAGCGAGTATTAAGAAGATTCGATTGTAGAACGAGAGTTCGATCGAATATTCATAATCTCAGGTGGGCGTACCCTCGAGAGAGGAGCGTTCATAATTATGGAACCTCCACGGCCAAGTCGTTTTAATATTTTGAAAGGTCATCACTTTTAATTCTACGAAAAATCTATTTTCGTCTCAAGGTAATTCGACGTCGCGCGCTATCTTTCTTATCGCTTAGAACTCTAGTTAATCGCTTATTATCATTTAAATAAACTTAAAATATTATTTCGATAAAATAATAGATCGTTCCTCGAAGTAGTATAATCAACACGACCCGCGGAAATATACGATCCCGATATTTTCTAAAACAAAATATCCTGTACTACTTGCGATAAGGTATACTTGCCTTTATCAAATGATTAATTTGGACTACAAATTCAAACACAGCTTTCCAAACTCATTTAGTGAAAAACTCTCCTTTTCTACTTCTCAATTCAATAGAATTCGGCGTTGTAGCCGAGGCGTAATTGTCAATATTTCGAAAGAAGAAAAAGACCGTTACTTCTATCATTCGATAGGATAACGGTTAATTTCTCAAAGTAGGAGTACTTGCGAGACTCTTCGAAAACATCCGCCAATTCTAAACTCTTAATATAAAGGTTATCTTTTATTTATAAAACAAAGAAGAAGTCCAACTTAGATCATCAAGTTTTTGGCGCTGTTGCCGGGGAACCTTCATTTTGTTATTTGAAAGTAGGAGCTGCTATTAATTTTATTCCTTACCCATATATTTTTATTAAAAAAAAACCAAAAAAATACAAAAAAGTAATATAAAAAATATATATAAAAACTTATATTAAAAAAAAATAATAATAAAACAAAAAATCCAAAAATATTGTTTTTAGTATATGACCCGAGGAAGCTCGTCGGATGATTCGACTATTCCTTTTGACCCCGAAATCGAGCGCACTCTTCGTGAGCGTATCCGATCTCGTGATCAAAACTTACTCGAAACCCCCGAAGAGTCAATCAGAGATACTGCAAATATGGGCGATCCAATTCCAAATGTGGCCCCGGCCCGGACCATGGCATATTATGCCCGACCGAATTTGGAAGATACAGGATCAAGTATTACTCGCTCGACAGTTAATAATAATAATTTCGAAATAAAATCCAGCATAATCCAAATGGTACAACAGTCGTTTCAGTTCGACGGTTTGCCAGATGAGGACCCAAATCAGCACCTTTCAAACTTTTTAGAAATATGCGACACCTTTAAAATTAATAGCGTCACTGATGACGCCATTCATTTACGCTTATTTCTATTTTCGCTACGGTTAAAAGCCAAATCGTGGTTGACTTCTCTTCCGAGAGGGTCCATAACCACGTGGGCCCAATTGAAGGAATTTTTCTTAACTAAGTATTTTCCTCCGTCAAAAACCGCAAAACTACGCACGGATATCACATCCTTTATACAATTCGATTCTGAGTCTCTTTATGAGACTTGAGAGCATTTTAAAGAATATTTGCGTAGGTGTCCTCATCACGCGCTACCAACTTGGCTACAGGTCCAGACATTTTATAATGGTTTAAATTTTTCTATGCGATAGATGATCGATGCGGCCTCCGGGGGAACGTTAAACAACAAAACCCCGGAGACCGCTCAAGCTCTGATCGACGAAATGGCCATGAACGCGTACCAATGGAACGTGCCAAGGTCGCGTCCTAATAAACTGGCTGGTCTTTTTGAAGTGGACGCCACTACTTTCTTAGCCTCACAGGTAGAGCGGCTAAGTAAGCAGGTGGCGGAGATGACTGTTTCCTCCTCCACTCCCGCTTGGAATAATGATAATAATAATAATAACGTAATCGAAGAATCGGTGGATTACCTCGGTAATCCGGTTAGGCCCCCCTTCAACCCTAATAACAACCCGTATAGTAATAATTATAATCCGGGTTGGAGGACCCACCCTAATTTCTCCTGGAGCAATCCTAACAATGCTCAGAGGCCCCCAAATATGAATCCCCAAGGATTTCCGCAGGGATTCCAGCCTCCTCCTCCAAAACCTTCGCCGCTCGAAGATGTTTTGTCTAAATACATCGCGTCCAACGATTCAAATATCCGGAATCTTACCGGATCGATTAAAAACTTGGAAAACCTTCGCCTCCGACCCCTCCACCCTCTTCTTCGATTCTAATTACTCCGGATTCTCCGGTTGCGCCGAATGTTTCGAGTCCTCGAATTCCTTACCCGTCTAAAATTAATAAAGAGAAGGAGGACGAAAATTACCAAAATTTTTTGCGCATTTTAAAACAAATTCAAATAAACGTCCCCTTCTGCGAGGCACTCTCCCAAATGCCGAACTATGAGAAATATCTTAAGGAGTTGCTTTCTAATAAAAAGCGACTCGAGGATGTTTCGCGTGTTTCCCTTAACGCGGAATGTTCGGCTGTTCTCCTTAACAAATTGCCGCCAAAACTGAATGACCCGGGACGGTTCTCCATCCCGTGTCTCTTTGGCAATATGTTAATAAAGTACGCTCTTGCGGACTTAGGCGCCAGCATCAATTTGATGCCTTTTTCTCTTTTCAAAAAACTCGATTTAGGCGTCCCGAGTCTGACAAAAATGAGTATCCAACTCGCGGATCGCTCGGTAAAGTACCCAATAGGGGTAGCGGAGGATGTTCTGGTCAAGGTCGACAAGTTTATCTTCCCGGTAGACTTTGTCATCCTGGACATAGAGGAGGACGTCGAGGTACCCATCATCCTCGGTCTCCCCTTCCTCGCAACCTCCCGCGCATTAATCGATGTCAGTAACGGTCGCCTCCTCCTTCGAGTTGGAGACGACGAAGTTACTTTACATATCAACCCCTCCATGCGGAACTCACTATCGAATGATGATTCCTGTTTCAATTTGGAATCCGCATTTGTGGACGAGTGTTCTTCTCTTTCGGAATTGCTATCTTTAATGATAGATGATTCAGATCTAGCGAATCAACCTCCTTTAGAAGAATTACCGCCAGATTCGCCCTTCGAGCCTTTCGATTCGAAAGATTTAAAAATCTCCACTTCTTATGAAGAACCTCCGGTCTTGGAGCTTAAGCAACTCCCCGACCATTTAAAATATGCTTTTCTAGCCACGAACTTAAGACTTCCGGTTATAATATCATCTACTTTAACCGATTCAGAAACATCCGAATTGGTTGAAGTTTTATCTAAACATCGCCGTGCAATTGCATGGCAAATTTCCGATATCAGGGGAATTAACCCCTCATTCTGCTCCCACAAAATTTTTCTCGAAGAAAACCCCCGCAAAACTATTCAGCCTCAACGACGACTTAACCCGAACATGCGGGAAGTCGTTAAGACTGAAATTATTAAACTCCTCGACGCGGGCATTATCTATCCTATTTCCGACAGTACGTGGGTAAGCCCCGTACAAGTCGTCCTTAAAAAAGGCGGTATAACGGTCGTGGCAAACACGAATAACGAATTAATCCCAACTCGTACTGTTACAGGTTGGAGGGTGTGCATCGATTACAGAAAATTAAATGATGCCAACAGAAAAGACCATTTCCCGTTGCCGTTTATCGATCAAATCCTAGAGCGTCTCTCCGGTCATCCTTTTTATTGCTTCCTTGATAGTATCTCGGGATTTTTCCAAATCCCTATTTCACCCGAGGACCAAGAAAAAATGACTTTTACTTGCCCTTTCGGCACCTTCGCATATCGAAGGATGCTGTTTGGCCTCTGTAACCTGCCAGCTACATTCCAAAGATGTATGCTGGCAATATTTGGCGAGCTAGTAGAAGACATAATGGAAGTCTTCATGGATGACTTCTCCGTCTTTGGAGACTCTTTTAATAATTGTCTAAAAAATTTAGATAGAGTCCTCTAACGGTGCGATGAGATGAACTTAGTCTTGAACTGGGAGAAATGCAACTTCATGGTCCGAGAGGGTTTAGTCCTCGACCATAAAATTTCTTCCAAGGGGATGGAGGTCAATAAGGCCAAAGTCGCTATAATTGAACAACTTCCTGTTCCTTCGACGGTAAAATCAATTCGAAGTTTTCTCGGCCACGCAGGTTTTTATCGGCGGTTTATTCAAGATTTTTCAAAAATAACCAAACCGCTAACTCACCTACTGGAAAAGGATTCCCCATTGATTTTTGATAAAGCCTGCGTAGAGGCGTTTAATTTTATTAAAAAGCAACTTATCAATTCTCCAATTCTGTTGGCGCCAGATTGGTCTCTTCCGTTTGAGATTTTGTGCGACGCGAGCGATATCTCGGTAGGAGCCGTCTTAGGCCAACGCGTAAATAAATATTTTCATCCAATATATTACGCTTCTCGCACACTCACAGCCGCACAGGCTAACTACACCATGACGGAAAGGGAACTTCTCGCCGTCATCTTTGCTTTTGATAAATTCCCACCCTACGTAACGCTTTCACACGTAATCGTTTTCACTGATCACTCTGCCCTAAAATATCTTTTGGCCAAAATAGACGCCAAGCCTCGCTTACTTCGATGGATCCTACTTTTACAGGAATTTGACATAGAGATCCGGGATAAGAAGGGGGCTGAAAATTTAGCAGTCAATCACCTCTCACGTTTAGAACACCCCGTCGCAGAAGCACTTGTCGAACCCGAAATAGACGATCGATTTCCTGAGGAGCGCCTTTTAATTATAAATAATATAAAAACTTCTTCTACCCCTTGGTTCGCAGATTACGCGAACTATTTAGTTGCGCGGGTTGTTCCAAAAGATTTTTCGACTCAATAGAAGAAGAAATTCTTCTCTGACTTGAAAAACTACTTTTGGGAGGACCACTTTCTCTTTCGCGTCTGCGCAGACCAAGTGATACGAAGATGTGTTTCAAGCAAGGAGGGTGCGCAAATATTGCGACACTACCATGAGGGGCCGGCTGGAGGGCATTATCAAGCCAACCGGACCGCGCGGAAAGCGTTAGAGTCAGGCTTTTATTGGCCCACTCTCTTTAAGGATGCTCACACTTTTGTGAGTATATGCGATAGCTGCCAGCGGTCGGGTAACATCTCTCGTCGTGACGAGATGCCCCAAAATTTTTATTTAGAATGCGAAATCTTTGATTTGTGGGGCATAGACTTTGTAGGCCCCCTACCTCCTTCTTTTAATAATCGCTATATTTTAGTGGCGGTCGACTACGTATCTAGGTGGGCGGAAGCGCAAGCTCTGCCCACCAATGATGCGCGAGTCGTCGTCCATTTTCTAAAAAAATTATTTTCTCGCTTTGGCACGCCCCGTGCAATAGTTAGTGATAGGGGCACACATTTCTGTAATGCCCAATTTTCAAAAAATTTATCTAAGTACGGCGTTACGCACAAACTAGCCACCGCCTAACACCCCCAAACGAGCGGCCAAGTAGAGGTCATAAATCGCGAGATAAAACACATTCTGGAAAAAACCATCTCTTTAAATAGGAAGGATTGGTCCTCAAAACTCGACGATGCATTGTGGGCGTATCGTACGGCGTACAAGACCGCTATCGGTTGTACGCCCTATCGATTAGTCAACGGCAAAGCGTGCCATTTACCGGTAGAGTTAGAACACCGGGCTTTTTGGGCCTTAAAATTTTTAAATCTCGATTCGAACTTAGCCTCCGACAATAGGAAATTCCAACTAAATGAACTCGATGAATGGTGTGCAAACACTTATGAGAGTAATAAATTTTATAAGGAGCGTTCTAAGTTCTACCACGATCGAAAAATTAAATTTCCAAAAACTTTCGCACCGGGCGATCTTGTCCTTCTTTATAATTCACGTCTTCGTCTTTTTTCGGGTAAGCTCAAATCCCGATGGTTCGGCCCCTTTGAAGTCAAAGAGGTTTGGCCGTATGGGACCGTTCTTATCTCTCACCCCGAAAAAAGGCAATTTTAAAGTCAACGGCCACCGTTTAAAACTATATCTTGCGGGCGATCCGGTGGACGGACATACGAAATCATTAACCCTCCCCAATTTATAATCTCACCACGCCAAATGCGTCAAGCTACGCGACGGTAAACAAACCGCTCGTGGGAGGCACCCCATATTTATCTAATATTTTTATTATGCTTTTTATCTATTTTTGAAGGGTTTCTTACGACCCCGCCAGCTTTAATTCAGGGAAGCCTTTTTGCTCCCTCTTTCCTTTTGTATATATTACAATGTTATTTCCTCTTCTTCATACTTACATTACAACATTGGGGACAATGTTGGGTTTTAAGTATGTGGGTGTTTTACTGTCTTTATTTAAACAAATCTTTTTTTTTGTTCTGTATTTTCCTTACTTTTGTAAATATAAACTTAATTTATAAAAAAAAACAGAATAAAACTATAAAAAAAAAGTTTTTTTCCTGTTTTCTTCTGCATTTTGCTTACTTTTGTAATTATAAGCTTAAACAAAAAAATTTCAAAAATCCAAAAACATTTTTTTTTTCAAAAATCCAAAAACAAAACAAACAAAACAAAAATCCCACAAAATTGCAAAACCACAAAACATTTCAAAAAATATATATATATAACTATATAGTAGTTGAAAAAAAAAACAAAAAAAATAATAATAAAACCCTACTTTACTTTTATTCTTAAAGCATTTAGTTTCGAGAGTATATGTTTGTGGATTTTCGTAATCGCTAGTTTTACTATTTGTTTGTTTATCTAAGATCGATAGATTTAAACGTTCGGGGTTAAGTTTTAAAGAATATCTTGTGTTTTTAATTTAAATAGAGGCTTTGTTATCAAGCACTACTTCTACTAGCTAAAATAGAGACATGTCTATTAGGTTGGCAAAACAACTTTAGACTGCAATTATCCCTACTTTATGTCTTCATGAATCTAGGAATATTCAAATTACTAAGGTTGCTCTCAAAACTTTTTTTTATTATTCTAGAATTTCTCTTAAAAATCCCTTGTATACACACAAATTTAGCATGACAAAAAAAAATCTTATGTCAATGGGAATAAAAAAATTCCGTAAACATAGGCACCCAATATTTGTTAAAAGAGATCCTATGTCAATGGGAATTAAAAATTTCGTAAACACATGCATTGGGTTAATTAAAAAGGTCAATTTTCCCTCGTACACCAACGATGGGAGTCAAAGGAAACTATATAAGAGGGGTGAGAGGATAAAATTCATCACCCCTAATTCAAGTACTCTTCTATTTGTCAAGGCTTTTTACCCCCTTTTCCCTTAGCCAAATTATTGTTTCTAGTTTTAATTCAAAAAATCATTTGAGAGCATAATTAGTAACTTATATTTTTCCTTCATGTTTCTTTAAACAAAGGTTATTATAATTTCGATCTAATCTCGTGTACTAATGATTGCAATTTTGTTTGCTATTTGGTTAATTAAGAAGTCTTTTGGCTAGGACATTTCTTTCTACTTAAATCATTTGCATAATTTAGGACTTAACTCTTATTACTCCGAATTTTTATTTTTCAGTCTCTTATGATTAAAATAAAGCGATAGCCAAAAATTAGAACTTATGTTAATCCCGTATAGATCTCTCTTACTTTTGCTCTGGAATAGCAAAAGCTTAAGTATAGGGGTATTTGATAAGTAATAAAATATACGTATTTTTAGTATAATTATTAGTAAAATTTTAATTAATATTGTAAATTTTATATGTAAATTAATGAATAATTGCTTGTTTTATTATTTCTGTTACTAACTTAGCTTTATTTTTTTTCCAGATTTTTGACAAAATTTTCCCAGGTCACGCCCTCGGTCACGCCCGTGACCAAGGGCGTGTAAATTTAATGTTCAAAATTCGTCAAATCCAGAGCTGAGGTCGACGAAAGGCGAGCTGAGTCCGACGAATGGCAAGTCACGCCCTCGGTCACGCCCGTGACCCAGGGCGTGTAAATTTAAAGCGTGGCGCCCGACGAATTCCTTTCCATCTCACTATAGTTGACCAAGTCACGCCCGTGACTCTACAAGTCACGCCCGTGTCCCAGCAAAGTCATGCCCGTGAGCCGCCAGCGCATCACATCTCGAAGCCGCGCCCATGATGCCGACATCAGCCACCCATAGTCACGCCCGTGACTCTCCATGTCATGCCCGTGTGCAGCCTTGTTTGACGACTGAACCTTTGAGATGTCGGCGAATACAGCCGAGCAAATGTCACGCCCTAAGTCATGGCCGTGACATTCAAGTCACGCCCGTGACCTAGGGCGTGTAAAACTCAAAATTTCCCTATAAATAGAGGGGCTCGGCTGAAGTATTTTTCATCCAAATTTTGAGTGCTTTGTAATGTTTTTCTGAGTTCTTTGAGTGAATGCGAGTTTTCTTTATGCAATTAAGTTATGTTCATTTGTAATTTTCGCCTTTTAGAAATAAAATGTTGTTTTTCTCATTTGGATCATCTTCCTTTTCATTTATGTTAGTGTGTGTGTGTGTATGAGAATAGTTTTATTGCTTTCATAACTTAGTTTATTGCTTTCATAAAAGTAGTTTGTCGCTTTCTTTATCGCTTTCTTTATCGCTTTCTTTTAAACGCTTTCTTTCGATTCAGTCTTTTATTACAAGTAGAGTGTGTGAGTTTATGAGATAGTATTTTTCTTTTTTGTAATTTAGTTTAATTTCAGTCTTTATATAACTGTTATATACCACCCCCATCTTGAATAAGAGGCTAATTTACTTTAGCATTTATTTAAGTCGGTTGGGACGGATATTATTTCTGCACCTTTATAAGTCTTTTCATTTCTATACCACCCCCTTCTTGAATAAGAGGCTAAGAACTTTTTAGCACTTGTGTGAGGCAGTTGGGACGGATACTATTACTGTTTTTATATAAGTCTTTTTATTTCCTTTTTATCCGCTTATATCCGCTTTAATTATTAAACATGTATTTTCCAACCGATAATGCCGTTTCCATTCCGATGAGTGGCTAATTTCCTTTAGCGCACGATGCCGAAGAGCATTGGGACATAAAAATAGTTTTTCTAAAAATAAAACATCTCTTTCTAAAATAATTAACGGTTAAGGTTTACCCGAGAATCACGTTGAGTGGAGCCACATAATCGGTGTGTGGTTTTCATTTCCGTTTTCGTACCTAGTTAGCCGAGAGGCTCGTGCGTACGGACTGATCACTCACGGTTAAAGAGAAGTGCGCTCTACCCTCGAGAGAGGATGAGGTAATTCTCCCGAATTGGAAATAAAAACCCAATAGCGGGGTTCACAACATAAAGCGAGTATTAAGAAGATTCGATTGTAGAACGAGAGTTCAGTCGAATATTCATAATCTCAGGTGGGCGTACCCTCGAGAGAGGAGCATTCATAATTATGGAACCTCCACGGCCAAGTCGTTTTAATATTTTGAAAGGTCATCACTTTTAATTCTACGAAAAATCTATTTTCATCTCAAGGTAATTCGACGCCGCGCGCTATCTTTCTCATCGCTTAGAACTCTAGTTAATCGCTTATTATCATTTAAATCAACTTAAAATATTATTCCGATAAAATAATAGTTCGTTCCTCGAAGTTGTATAATCAACACGACCCGCGGAAATATACGATCCCGATATTTTCTAATACAAAATATCCTGTATTACTTGCAATAAGGTATACTTGCCTTTATCAAATGATTAATTTGGACTAAAATTTAAACACAGCTTTCCATACTCATTTAGTGCAAAACTCTCCTTTTCTACTTCTCAATTCAATAGAATTCGGCGTTGTAGCCGAGGCGTAATTGTCAATATTCCGAAAGAAGAAAAAGACCGTTACTTCTATCATTCGATAGGATAACGGTTAATTTCTCAAAGTAGGAGTACTTGCGAGACTCTTCGAAAACATCCGCCAATTCTAAACTCTTAATATAAAGGTTATCTTTTATTTATAAAACAAAAAGAAGAAGTCCAACCAAAATCATCAAAGTGTTTAGGCAAGGACTTCTCGAAATAACTAATTAGCAAATAAAATTGTAGAAATTATAAAACTAAATTAGATTAAAATTATAAGAACTTTATCTTAAAAGAAACTTTAAGGAAAAATAACCTACTAAATATTGCTCTCTCCATAATTTAAACTAAGTCTAGATCAATGATAATTGGCTAGGGGGGGTGGTCACAAATTTTGGCATACGAAGAGATCATTGAATGGAGGTGATGGATTTTATCCTTTCACCTTACTCAAAATTGATTTTCTAATTTGTATATGTTTAGGAGTAATGAATTTTATCCTCTTACTTCATGCCATATAATCTTTTATAATTCTCTTCTAATAAATCCCCAAAATGTATATGTTTAGGAGTAATGAATTTTATCCTCTTACTCCATGCCATATAATCTTTTAAATGATTTTGGGTGCATATGTTTATGGAATAATAAATTTTATCCTTTTATTCCCATGACATATGATCTTTTAAAACACTTTTTTATATATGCCATCACAAGGGGTAGGGTAGGAAAAATTTCTAGCTTATAAATTAAATTATATTGAGAGCAAATTCTAGTAAATTCAAATTTCCTAAGATCTACAAAGCTAGAAGAAAATATAATAGAAATCTAAGGCGGTTTAGCAAATTTACTACAAAACGAAGTCATTTAAAAATAAAAAGAGAAGTCATGCTAAATAAATTCTCTCATCAAGCTCAAATCATAAAATGATTCTTAAAATAAGATTACCTAAAATTTAAATTTAACAAACTATGATA
Source organism: Dactylorhiza incarnata (assembly GCA_033032865.1). Lineage (NCBI taxonomy): Eukaryota > Viridiplantae > Streptophyta > Magnoliopsida > Asparagales > Orchidaceae > Dactylorhiza > Dactylorhiza incarnata. The sequence goes on from JAWHQI010000080.1 coordinate 6,906,573, forward strand.
AACAAAATTTTAGGCAATTACAAACATAAAAATGCTTATAAATATTCTCAACTAAATTTGTAAGAAATCACAAAAAAACAAGTAGGGGCTTAATAATTTTTTTTGTTCTAAGTTTTTATTTTTATTTTGGAATATTTGATATTATCTTTTTTTGGATTTTTGGTAATAAAAGAAAGGAAACTAGTTTTAAACCTAACAATAATTTTTTTCTTGTTAACTCTTGGACTTCCTGAGGTATACGCCATGAAGGGTTCTCAATGGTACAAGGAGGTATGATGAGATGATAGCCCAAACGTCCCTTTCCAAGATTTACATTTTTGATTTTCTAATTTTTTTGAATTTTTGGGTTTGAAAAGTACTTAAATAAAAGAATATACAAGGAAAAAAATATATATTTTTTGAAAAGTTTTCTAAATTAAAAACTACACATTTTTTTAGGAACAATTTACACCCCCATACTTAAAGTTAAATATTGTCCCTGTTGGAACCAAGGCTTGGCCCCAACAAGGAGATCAGACCCCTTAGAGGGGCCAGGTAGCACCTACTGATCCCGCGGAAGAAGCGGACCAGAGACTAAGAGCTTAACACAGACCCTTGGCTACAACACAGAGGTCCCACCACACACCCGAAAGATCTTAGAGCGCTACCCCTCCTAAGCCAAAGCTGAAGCTGGGCACCTTGGAGAGCCCGAGGAGCTAACCAAAGAACCTAGGGAGGAAGAAGCCAGAAATTGGAATCCTCTCCAAAGGTGCCCTTCAAGGTCTATATATAGCTCTTCTAGTCTGGTCTGCTAATAACGTGATCCCTCCTTTTGGTTTTACTAAACATACCCCAAATTGGCCTGCTAACAGCCAAACTCTGTTGTTCTGAAGGGCTATTGGCAGCCCACCAAGGGTATCAGGGTAATTTCACCCCCAAAACCCCATGGGCGAATGGTCCATGAAGGCACCTCTCGCCTAAACTCCCACATACCATACCTCCCGGCACCCGCGGGGTGAATGGACCTTGAGGGCGCCACTCGCAGGGCCCTCAATCCTCTGGGCGAGTAGGGTCCTGCCCCTCACTCGCCCGATTGTCGTTATATCCGCGCTACTCTCGCGCGAGTGTCCCGCGAGTGCTCTGCGAGAGAGGCTGCACTCGCTCAGAACCCCCTTTTTGCCCTTTCTTGACATGGGCGAATGTCCTCCTTGCTTGCTCTTTTGCCTATCTCTAGCCTGGGGCCCCACTCAACAAATACGAGGTTATACACAATCCCTGCTCATTGTGAGTGAGACGCTCGCTCGGAAAGAAAGTCCAACCCCGTATATTTGTGAGTTCATGCTGACGTGGAGGGAATCTTTCAGTGGGACCCTCCACTTTGCTATATATACCTCATGCTGTGGGGCTTGCTATTCGTATTCCTTTCACTGTATTTACCTCTTCCTCCTTTCTGGGCTCTCACAAGCGATAACTTCCATGAAACCGTTGATGCGACCCCTTTCCCAGGCGATGATCGATCGTCTCGCCGAGGCGCGAAAGAGGGACCCTCTACTTCTGCCAAGTATGCCCCCATGGGTTGCAGCTAAAAGAGATCCCACCTCACCTTATCGTCCGAGGAGGGCCAAAATTGCCAGGAGGGGCCTGATGACCAACAAATCAACATCGGCGACCCCACCCCCTTCTCACGACTTCCCCCATGCGCCATAGGTAATTCTATCTCTTTCTCTCCTTGTCGCCGCGACAGCCAGTGTGTTATCTCAAGTATCGAGTTCACTCCCAGGAGAAACTGCTGGCGGGAAATGCCCCCGAGATCAACAAACCGGGCGATGACTCGCTCCCGCCCCCTTCTGATGATGTTCCACTAATTCATGAGGCCCCCCTCCGGTCGTTCCTACCTGGACCCTTCCTAAATTTGGTAAACTAACACCACTTTCTCACGTAGCCTGGCCTTTTATTATCTTACCTACTTCGCTCCTTGCAACCTCCACTTTCGGGACCACAGGCTTCCTCTTTCTCTGTGGGAACTAACACCGCGAGATCCTCCTCCAACCCCACGCACATCCCCAGCTCTCGAGACAACAACTCTCATCGTGCTGCGAGAGGAGTTCCCAATCGAGAAGGTCTCGGCGTGTAACCCCCCGGACGCTGGCGAAGCTAATGCGTCAACCGGTAATCTGGAACCTTTGTGTCCGGGGAAGGGAAAATATCTACATCCCCCCGACCAACCCTTCACGGGGCAGTCCACAGCCCATCACCTGCGCCTGGAAGATGAACCTGTGCTAGGTTAGTTATCCCACTCGCTGTGACTCTGTATTCCAAGGCCATCAGCTAAAACACACTCAAAGCTCGCTCTCGCAGAATACCGAGAGTCCTCGGCGATGGACCCCAAGTTTGAGGAGGAAGGGATGTTTTCACCCCCGCCCTCTCCTGAAGACCTTTTCGATTTCTTGGGAGATCCTGCCAACCCTGAGACGATGAAGGCGCAAACGACGGAAGTTCTCGACAAGCTCACATGGATACTGAAGGACCATGCGAGCCAGATCGATGCGCAACGTGCCACATTCGAGCGGAGGGTGAGCGTTCTCGAGCGAGACTACCAACATTTCGTCGGCGAGATGGAGCGTCAGGGAGGTGGGTGCCAGGAGACTTCTCCTGGGAGGCACATTGCGCGGGTGAGAGACCATATGCGCCTGATCAGCCAAGAGCTCAAGACGATGTGTGCGTACCACTACCAGCAAGTGCCTCCGAGGTCAGGCAAGCAAGGCCGACGTCGATGGCAGTGGGTACAGTACTTAGCCTACCGGCTCTCGCCCCATGTATCCTCCCGCATCCATGCTATTTCCTTTCTTTTCTTTTATGCACCAAACAAGTTGAGACTTGCTGCATCTCAAGAACTATCTGCCTGTTTGAATGTTGTATATTTTATAATTTCTATAGCTCTGCTGAATGTTGTCTCGCGGATGCTTTTACTTTCGATTCGTTTTAACTTGCTTTCGCTTGAAGAGTCTCGCATGCTACACTCGCCTTCCGCCGACGACTTGGAGTGTCTGTGGGTTATCACGCCTTCCGAGCCGTCGGGGTAGCGTGGTCGCTATCCGCACCGCGCGCCTAGAGAATTTTGTATTTCTCCATTGTTTTCTATAAATATGTGTCTTACCTACCGCCTTTATTACGCTTTCACCTCTCTCTCTTCTTGTTCTTGCACCGACACTCACCTTTCTCTCTAGAACTTCTGCGAGACCTTCCCCCTTCCCAACTTCACGTTGCAGAAATATGATGATGGTAGGGGCAAGTGTGCTCAGCTTTTCGCCAGCCATGAATTTGAGACCTGCAATCTATCGGAGGACGATTTTACCGCTGCGATCGCTGACTACGTTCCGCCCGGGTTTGCTGCGAGCCGCCCGGGGAACCGCGATCGCATTAACCAATTCTCTCCAGATACTCTCGCCATCCCCCTCGAACACTTCAAGCTGGGATTCCGCCTCCCCCTTTGGCCCGAGATGCGCCAGACCCTGCGCTACTTCGGAGTTGTCCCTGCGCAGCACAACCTTAACTCGATTGCAATGATGGTGGCATTCACGTGTTACCTGCGCGAGGAGGGGATAGAGTTCTTGCTCCCCCTCTTTCACAAACTCTTCAACTTTCAGGCAAGAGACGGGGTGGCCTTCTTCTCCGTCCAGACCCCCCTAAAGGTCACCGACACAGTCAACAAAAACCATGACTGGGTCCTGCGATTTATCTTCTCCACCGGGAACTACGACAACGTCCCTCTCGTGCCCATTCAAGGGGATGAGTCGACCTATCGGCCGCCGTCGCTCGGAGGGTACGAGTCCATGCTCCACATGTACATCCAGGAGCACGACATGGACGTCGTCTACTTGCGGAAGCACATCGATTCACTTCCTCCTATCCTGGCTGGAGAAGGTAAGGTCAACCAGTCCCGCTTTACCTTCCACTTACCCTTTCCGACCATCCTTTTCTCAACCCTTAAAATGCAGGTCTGCGAGATCTCCCTCTGCATCCTCCGCACGGCGTCGCAGAAGTCCCAGATGAGGCCTTGGCTCTCGCAAAGTCTATCGCCGAGGCCTGCCATGGGAATCCTCCTCCCCCCAAGTCTAGCGGCCACAAGCGGAAGCCTGACGTGGCCCCCGACGCTTGTTCTTCTAATCGGTCCAAGTCCTCCGCCTCTAAGGGCAAGAGGGTGGCCGCCGAGACCCTAGAAGCGGGTGTCTCGACCATGGGCGAGACGGTGGGTACCCTTGCGAAAATGACTGTCGAGGCCCCCATCACACCGGCTGGGACCTCTACCGCGCCAGCCGGAACTTCCGCGAGACCTTCTCCAAAGGGGCATCGCAACTTTGGCCAGGGCGAGAGGTATTTGGATGAGACGGGTGAACCCCTAGTGCTCTAGGATGATACAACCAACAGGATCTTGATCTCTTCACTCTTACCCTCCTGACAGGATCGGGACACCACCAGCGGCGAGGCGTATGCCCTCACCTTTATGCTTTATGGTCGGGAGAATGCTGCCATCTACGACGCTGAGTCCACCCAGACCTTCGCGCATGAAACTGCGCACGCTCAGATGCGCACCTTGGATCTAGCGCATATGTCTTCGCGCCGCAGTATCACTCTCGCGCGGAACCTCGTTGAGGTGGAGAAGATGCAATCCGCAGCTTTCGCGGAGGCGCAGACCCTGCGGGAGCAACTGGGCGCCACCCAGAAGCTTCTCGTTGAACGTCCTGTTCATGTCTTAAGTGATGCCGACCTTACTTGCACTCTTGCACCTCTCCTTTTCGCCTTCTCACCCCAAGCTAACTTTTCCCGTCTCTTTCTTCTTGCAGAGCACCGCGAACATGGACATCTTGAAAGCGCGAGCAGAACGGTCAGACGCACAGAATAGGGAGTTGTGGGCCGAAGTTAAGCGTCTTCGAGAAGTCGCCGCCTCGCCGCCTCCCGGGGAGCCACGCACTCGGCATCGATACACAAATTACAAAGTTGAGGTGATGATGCAGGAGACGGCCCAGGGAGCGGCGAGGCATGCGATCGAGAGGCTGTGAGACGCCGGGCTACTGAATGAAGGGAACTAGAGGCTCAGCGCTCGCTATCTTCTGCCCGAGCTTTTTGATCCGGTGCAGGTGCCGGTGTCGGAAGTGATTCTTCCAGCGAGAAGTTCGACGACCAGCCCTGAAGACTTACTTTCTTTTCGCCTTTTTTCTCTTTTTGATTGCAATACGTATGGGGCCAGACCCCCTTTTTGTAAACGCTTTTTGAGAATGAAATGAAAATGATGTCTATTCAACTGAGTCCCTTTTTGTTTTCTTGCTATCATTCGCTAACCTCTCGCACATCTGCCCATGATAGACTCATTACTTGTTTTCACGTTCGCACGCTTCCGCTTACTTTTGCCAACCGATACGTACTTATTAATTATTTATACCTACTCGCAAGCCACTACTCGCACCCTTGAAAGCAATGCGTTGACATTAACTGCTGGCCTACACTCGCCCACCACCACTCGCACTCTTGCAAGTGGTGTGTTTACATGAGCTGAACACTTATACTCGCACGCCACCACTCGCACTCTCGCAAGTGGTGTGCGTTTGCATTAACTGCCGGCTTACATTCGCGCACCACCCCTCGCACTCTCGCAAGTGGTGTGTTTACATGATCTGCTCGCTTATACTTGCACGCCACCACTCGCACTCTCGCAAGTGGTGTGCGATTGCCGATTTCTTAGGACTTAGGTGGCCACAATAATTCTACCAAGAGCACAACCTTGCCGAGATTGCAACTTACCCCGAGTGACCCTTATACTCTCCTTTAGACGAGGAGTTGCCTTGGGTATTCTTGCCGCATGGAAGCCTCTTCTGCCGAGGTCACTCACATAACTGACGAGCGAGTGCCTTGCCGGGCGAGTGCCTCCCTGGGCAAGAGCCTTCCTGAGTGAGTGCCTCTTCTGCTGGGACCACTCCCATACCTCCCCCTCAAGATTTTCTCTTTTGTTTTTCTTAGCTTTCCTCCACTGGGTAAGCCTGCTGTCCCGCCAGCTGGTTAAGATCCTAACCATGTCTTATTTCTGAGAGCCTGTTGCCTTGTACCCATTGCCACTTATGCCTAGCCAGCCTCTCTAGAGATCAACCTGACCCACCGTCTAATGAGAGCCCAACATCAGAATCGATCTGGGGCACTCCAGCTCAAACTTTACTTAGCCAGCCTCTCCAGAGATCAACCTGACCCAACATCTAATGAGAGCCTGACAACAGAATCGATATGGGGCACTCCAGCTCAAGTTTTCCTTAGCTAGCCTATCCAGAGATCAACCTGACCCACCGTCTAATGAGATCCCGACAGCGGAATCAATCTGGGGCACTCCAACTCAAACTGTCCTTAGCCAACCTCTCCAGAGATCAACCTGACCCAACGTCTAATGAGAGCCCGACAGCGGAATTGATCTGGGGCACTCCAGCTCAAACTTTCCTTAACCAGCCTCTCTAGAGATCAACCTGACCCACCGTCTATGAGAGCCCGACAGCGGAATCGATCTAGGGCACTCCAACTCAAGATTTCTTTAGCCAGCTTCTCCAGAGATCAACCTGACCCACCGTCTAATGAGAGCCCGATAGCGGAATCAATCTGGGGCACTCCAGCTCAAACTTTCCTTAGCCAGCCTCTCTAGAGATCAACATGACCCACCGTCTAATGAGAGCCCGACATCGGAATCGATCTAGGGCACTCCAGCTCAAACTTTCCTTAGCCAGCCTCTCTAGAGATCAACCTGACCCACCGTCTAATGAGAGCCCGACAGCGGAATCGATCTTGGGCACTCCAGCTCAAACCTTCCTTAGCCAACCTCTCCAAAGATCAACCTGAGTCACTGTCTAATGAGAGCCTGGCAGCGGAATCGATCTGGGGCACTCCAGCTCAAACTTTCCTTAGCCAGCCTCTCTAGAGATCAACCTGACCCACCGTCTAATGAGAGCCCGACAATGGAATCGATCTGGGGCACTCCAGCTCAAAGTTTCCTTAGCCAGCCTCTCCAGAGATCAACCTAACCCACCGTCTAATGAGAGCTCATCAGCATAATCGATCTGGGGCACTCCAGCTCAAACTTTCCTTAGCTAGCCTCTCTAGAGATCAACCTGACCCACCTTCTAATGAAAGCCCGATATCAGAATCGATTTGGGGCACTCCAGCTCAAACTTTCCTTAGCAAGCCTATATAGAGATCAACCTGACCCACCGTTTACTGAGAGCCCGGTAGCGGAATCAATCTGGCGCACTCCAGCTCATACTTTCCTTAGCCAGCCTCTCCAGAGATCAACCTGACCCACCGTCTAATGAGAGCCCGGCAGCGGAATCGATATGGGGGCACTCCATCTTATACACACAAGGGCACATGGTTAGAGTAGGCATTAAAATCAGCACACAATGAATCAATCATATAACAAAACAACATACAAAGTTTAAGGATAGAAACGCTTTAGATCATTCCCGCACCGAGCTCGACCGAGGGGTACCCCTTCCACATCCCGGAGGTGGTACCCTCCCGACTTGAGCACTTCCTCTACAATGTAGGGCCCTTCCCAGTTGGGGTCGAGCTTTCCCACCGCAGCCCCTCTCCCAGCCGCATCAACCTTTTTCAGGACTAAGCCCCCCTTCTCGAACTGCTTTACTCGGATATGCTTGTCAAAGTACCAAGCCATCCGTCGCTTGACTTCCTCCTGCGGGATGGTGGCTAGGTCCCGGAGCTCTTCTACCAAATCCAAAGATAGCCTCTGTTCTCCCTCGTTCTCGAGTCTCCATTCTTCATCTCCTTCCCCTGCGGTCACCACCCTGGGCGAATTTATCTCGAACTCTATAGGAAGCATGGCCTCGGACCCATGGGAGAGCTTGAATGGGGTCTCCCCGGTGGCCTTGTTTGGTGTGGTCCTCAAGGCCCAAAGGACTGAGGATAGCTGTTCTACCCAGTTGCCCCTTAGGTTCTTGACCTTCTTTTTCAGCAAATTCACGATTATTTTGTTCGCTGCCTCCACTTGCCCATTGCTCCTTGGGTGGTGAACTGACGCGAACCGAAGATCTATGCCTAACTGGGTGCAAAAGCTGACAAACTCATCACTGGCAAACTGCGGCCCATTGTCTGTGACGATGGCTGATGGAAGCCCACACCGATAGATTATTTCCCCCATATAAAGTTTCGGACTACCTGTGAAGTTACCTTAGCAAGGGCTTTTACCTCCAGCCATTTGGAGAAGTAATCGATCATGACTAAGCAGGAATTTTCTCTAGCCGCTCACCTGGGTGAAGGGACCTACCAAATCCAATCCCCATATTGCAAAAGGTCACAGTGTTGTGATGGTCCGGAGTCTTTGGGCTGGAAGGAGCTGGAGGGGAGCATATAGCTGGCACTTGGAGCATTTCTTTGCAAACTCTGCTGCATCTTTGCTGAGGGTGGGCTAGAAGTAGCCTTGCCTCAACATCCTTCATTCCAAGGTACTGCTCCCTGAGTGGCTTCCACACTTTCCCTAGTGGATTTCCTCCAGGACCCATGGGATCTCCTCTTCTGACACGCAATGGGCTAGGAGCCCCGAGAGGGTCTTCCGGTATAGTGCACCTGCATGTAGGTAGTAAAATGCTAATTTGTACCTGAGCCGTCACTTGTCCATCGAAGGGGAAACTTCCCCGATGTCAGGAAGGTGATGATTGGATCCATCCATGATGCTCGTTGATCTATCTCCATCAATTCCCCTTCCTCGATGGATGGGCAAAAGAGTTCCGACACCGCCCCCTGTCCGGGGACCGAACTTGGCCAGGAGGTCAGCCGAGATGCTTTCCTCCCTTGACACGTGTTGGATCGAGAAGGTGCAGAACTGTCCAATGACCCCTTGACCTTCTCCAGATAGCATTGGAGGGTTGTCTCATTTGCCTCAAACTCCCCCTTGATCTGACATGCCACCACCATGGAGTCCATCGAGACCTCCACGTCTTGCACGCCCAACTCCAGGGCTGGTCGTAGGCTGCTATCACCGCCTCATACTCCGCCTGGTTGTTGGTGATCGGGAAGTAGATGTTGATGGCCTGCTCGATCCTTGTCCCTTGGGGGCTTACCAAGATGACTCCCCCCAAAGGAATGCTTCCCTGACGCTCCATCAACAAACATCTTCCAGGCTACCGAGTGGGATGGTCCGGCCTCCTCCACCTCGGTCACGTAGTTGGCCAAGAAGTCCGCCAGTGCCTGAGCCTTTATCGATAACCTGGGCACAAACGAGACATCGAATTAGCTTAGCTCCACTGACCACTTAGCCAGCCTTCCTGAGTGCTCCACTCCTTCCATGATGTTGCGAAGAGGGTGGTCGGTCACCACCTTGATTGAATGTGCCTGTAAGTAAGGTCAAAGCTTCCGGGCCGACACCACGAGGGCGAAGGCCAGCTTCTCTAGGATGGGGTACCTAAGCCCGGCCTTCCTCAGGACCCAGCTGACGTAGTAGATCAGGAGCTATTTCTTCCCTTCTTCCCGTACCAGCACGGAACTTACCACCTCGGTCCCTACCCCAAGTATAGGGATAGGTCCTCTCCCTGCCTTGGTCCCTGGAGCAAGGGAGCCCGAGTTAGTTGCTTCTTTAGTGCTTGGAAAGCCCCCTCACACTTTGGGGTCCACTTGAACTTTTGATTTCCCCTTAGCACCTTGAATATTGATGCACATTTCTCCCCCGCCCTAGAGAGAAACCTGCTTAGCCCAACTAGCTTCCCGGTGAGGCGCTGGACCTCCTTCGCGTTCCTCGGCGATCTTAGCTCCAAGATCGCCCTTACATTGTCGGGGTTAGGCTCCACCCCGGCAGGGGTGAGCAAGTGGCCTAAGAACTTCCCTCAGCTAGCCCCGAAGACACACTTATAGGGGTTGAGTTTCATCTTAAATTATCGCAAGGTCACAAAAGTTTCTTCGAGGTCCCGAAGGTGGGACTCGAGGTCCCGGCTCTTGATCATCGTCCACGTACACTTCTAAATTCCTTCCCTTCTATTCTCGAAAGACCCTGTCCATCATCCGATGATATGTTTCCCCTATATTTTTTTAGCCTAAAGGGCATCATCTTGTAGCAGTAGCACCCGTCCCTTGTGATGAAAGAGACATCCTTGACGTCGGGAGGGTTCATACGGATCTGATGTTAACCTGAGAAAGCATCTAGAAAACTTATTAGGGAAAAACCGACGGCTGAGTCAACCAGCGCGTCGATTCAAGGCAGGGTGTAACAATCATTGGGGCGTGATTTATTTAGTAAAGAAAAATCTACACACATTCTCCACTAACCATCTCCCTTTTTTACCATCACTACGTTAGAGACCCAGCCTGGGTAATGGATCTCAGATACAAAACCTGCCCTGAGGAGCTTGCTCACCTCCTCCCGGATGGGTCCTTCCAGCTTATCCATGATGGACCTCTTCTTCTGACGGATGGGATGGGTGTCGGGGTCGAGGTTGAGGCGGTGGCAGGCCACATCCGCATCGATCCCGGGCATGTCCGCCGCTCTCTATGCGAAGACATCCATGTTATCCTAGACGCATGCCAAGATCTTCTTTTGCTCCTCGGGGCCGAGCTCCCCGCTGATCTGCACATTTTCTATCATCCCCACCAGGGAAGTGACATCTAGTTCTACGATCCCATCCACGGCCTCCAGCCGGGACTGCTCCCCCCACTCCCTCTCCTTCTTTTCACCGCATGCATCCGCCTCGGCCCTTCCTTCCTCCCTTTTTTCTTCCCGAACTTCCATTAACTCCCCCGCCCCTCCTGCCTGGGCCTCCTATTCTCCTCCTCCTCTCTTCCTTTTCTTCTCCCGGACCTCCCACAGCTCTTCCGCCCCTCCCGCCTGGGCCTCCTCCCTGGGTCCTCCGACGACCTCCTCTACTTCCGCTCTTTTCTCCATCTCCTGGTCCATTCCTTTTTCCTTGGCCTGCCAGGTGGTGTTGACCATGGTGACGTAGCACTGCCTTGCCACCTTGGGTTCACCCCTCACACGGACCTGGATCCCTCCGACGCTGAGCTTGAGGCATTGGTGGAAAGTGGAGGGGACGCACTGGAACACGCTGATAAGGGGTCGACCGAAGATGGCACTGTAGCTGCTCAGAGCATCCACAATGATGAACCAACAGTTACGGGATTGCCCCCCGAGGATGACATGGAGCCCTACTCCTCCCTTCACCTCCTTTCTCTCCCCAGAGAAACCGAACAATGGGCCGTCTGAGGCCAACACCCTTCTGGCCTCCACCTCCATCTCATCAAATGCCTTCTTGAACATGACGTTGACTGAGCTCCTATTGTCCACGAGGTTTCGGGAAACGGTGATGTTCTCAATGGCTGTCTGGATAAACAGTGCATCACATAATGGGTCCTCATGACCCGACATATCCTTCTGGGAGAAGGTGATCTTTTTCTGTTGGTGGTGGTGCTTGAGACGTCGAAGCCACGCTCCGACGGTACATGACATGGAGGCTCGCCTTGCGGGTCGCCTTGATCCCCACACCGCCATGATTCACTCCAATCCCCCAGGTTCTTACATCAGCACAGTATTCACACCTTTCTTCTTCCTCATCTCGAGGCAGGACTTCCTCGATCCTCACCGGCCACTGCTCACACTGCGCCGTCTCTTTTGCCCCTCTCATCTCCAGGAACTCTGGGCAGGTGGCCCTTGCGTGACCCTCTTCCTGGTGGAAGTCATAAAATGGCAACGCCGCCTCCTAATGCGCGAATCTAGCACACCACTATTGGCGATAGCAAGACTGCGGCACGAAACGGCAGTGTACCAATCGTTCAAGTAATATAAAATATGGGAGCGAATCCCCAAATTTCTAATCTCAAAGGAACACAGTAAGGTGGAGTTATCTATCGAGGAAGGACTTGAGATTGAAGTCCTTTAGGTCGGATGGATTGTGGAAGGCTTGGATTGGATTATGGAAAATAAATGAAAAGAACTAAACTACTCCTATGCAGGCCGCTATGCGCTGCTTCGACAGGCGGATGGAAACTATGCAGGCCGCTATGCACTACTTTGCTAGGCGGATGGACGAGTAGGCAAGCAGATGGAGTTAGTCGCACCGACGGAATGAGGGTCGCAAGCAGCTCATCACAAAGCTCACACTTAGCAATTGCTAGTGTGGCAAACCCAAACACTCACACCACAATTACCACAAGAGCATACAAGAATAATAACATTGCATAACAATGAGATGAAGATTAAATCAAATGTAGAGTGCAAACATCATCAAATAAAGAAGATTACACTAACAACAATAATCCAAGAGGAGAAAAATGCAAGACATACAACAGAATCCGGAGGCTTGTTGTAGATTCATGGTAGGAATCGTCGGGGCGTCAATCCGCGTCCTAGATCAGTCCCAACTATTGTCCGGGGTAGAGGAGGGTTATCACTTCCTCCCAATGGACCCATCTTCCCCGGTAAACAACAATCTGACCACGTCCGATACGAAGAACTCCTTGTTTAGCGATGAATATTAGTGTAGAATCCTCTCCATGAAGCGCTTGAATGATGCGAGGTGGCCTCGGGCAAAAGGGGGAGGAAAAGTGGAAGAAAATGGAGCTGGAGCTCCTCTTGCGGCGGAAAATGGCGGAACACTTCGGGGACCTCGTTAGGTTGAAATTTGCGGCTTTTATAGAGAACAGTCAAAAAAAATAGTCACGCACGGTCGAACGACGACCGTGCGTGGATCGTGCGATATTGATCTTGAAGGAAGCTCAAGAAAATGAAGCAGACGTGCCCGTACGTTTTACTTACGCACGGTCAAAGCTGACCGTGCGTAAAAACGCACGGGAAAATTCAGAAAGCTCAAAATCAGGCCAACAAGGAGAGATCGTGTGGTTCCTTCGCGCACGAGTAAACTGCCTGTGCGTGAAGAAATCACACGATCAGGGGCAGAACACCATTCTGCTAGCAGATAAGCACGCACGGTCGGAGCGATTGTGCGTCAAGAAAACGCACGACCGTGCGACTCATGCAGAAATGAATTCTGGACAATATGGATGATCTGCCCACCTGCACAATAAATCCAAACACTTGGAACACACCTCCAACACAAGTATAAGTACAGAGAAAGAATGGGGAGCACAATGTTCTTGCCCCCAACAACAAAGTGCGCAATTGCACACCAAAATAGGCTTAAACAGTGCACAAAGCGTGAAAGTTAATGTGTGTGAAATACAAGCTAATATTGCTTGAACGTGTTGTGCACACGAGTGAAAAATAACCCAGATGAGTCCAAAAACCCTAAATAAATCAGACTCATCACCTCCCTTCTCTCAGCCTCCGCGCCGCAATTCCTTCTCCTCACTCCGGCCCCCACTCCGGCTACTCTACCTCTCCCTCCTCGCTCGATCGCCATTGCCTGCTGAGGCGGGGGAAAAAACGGCCTCGGACCCTGCTTGCACCTGAGCTGATGAGGCCTTCCTTGGCCCCTCTGGAAGTTGCCTCCCTCCTGCTGCCTCCACCTCAACTCCGGGGCCCTTGGCTCTTCCCTTCTCTGAACCTCTTGCTTCTTGACCTCTGGCTCACTGAGCCTTGCTAGCCTTTTCGTGAACTCTGGGTTAGCCGCCTCCCCCTCTATCTCTTCCGATGCCCTCTCCATTAACTCCTCGAAGGACAGAGGAGCCCTCCTCTTAAGGCTCATTTAGAAGACCCCTCCCGCAGCCCCACCGTGAAGGCGAGCTGCAGGGTGATCCCTGACACCTCCTGGATGAGGAGGAGCTCCTCTTGGAACCGATCCACATAGTGGGCCAAGGACTCCCCCGGCCTCTGCTTGATATTAAAAAGCGCCTCGGGGTCTTTCTTCCTCTTCTTCGAGGTAGAGAAGCGCAGCTGGAAGCCGCGACGTAGGTCTTTGAAATCATAAATTGACCCCATGGGGAGCTGGTGAAACCAGTCCCGGGCCTTCTCCTTCAGGGTAGTGGCAAAGTGCCGACACTTGAAAGCGTCCGACATGGGTCTGATGGAAACCATATCTTCGAACCACTAAAAGTGCTGGACAGGGTCGTCCTTTCTGGTGTAGAGCTGCATGGCCGGGTCTTAATCCTTCGGGGAGTGGCGCCGAGAGCACCAACTCACAGAAGGGGCTTCCCCCACTCGCGCCCCTGCCCTTCTCCACTCTCCCCAAGATCTCTCGGGTCGGGTGTAACACCTCCCCTGCAATGATCATATAACATGGGTCCGGCCGGGACCCCACAGCATATAACCGCCACAACATCAGTATTAAAAGATGATATTAACTACCCATTCTCAAAACTCAGACAACACAGCGGAAACAAACATAAAACACAGAGATTGTCCACACTACATAGGAGTCCAACTGGCCTTAAGGCCATACAAAACCACAGTCCAAATCACCAAACATTCAACACAAAAGGACGTCCCAACAAAAGAGGACAGATAGTAGTTTTACCTAAACTACCTCGGCATGCAAGCCGGTTACAACAAAATGTAATAATAGAAGTGCATGAAGACAAGGTAAACACTTCATGAGGCTTTAGGCCTTTTTGGCCGGCGCGCTGGGTCCAGCCTACGATTCTTGCCCTGCAACCAAATCACAAAGAGCGGTAAACGAGGGTCAGCTATGGCTGACCACAAACGGTGTAACAACATCCCTCCTCCCGGCCGTCCTAGCGGACCCCGGGGAACTACTTCACCCTGCAAGTCAGCACTTCGTATGCAAATGTACATAAAAGGAAACAACATAAAAACAGGTATGAGTGTCACATACAACATCCACGTTTCTATGTTGAGCAGATAATAAAAAGGGGCCTACTAATGCAAAATGAATGCATACCCGGGTTTCACCCAAGGCACCCTAAAGCGTATGAATCTATCACATCATCATACATAATCATCACATCACAAACACAAGGGTACTTATCATTTCCCCGCAAAGGCATCATAACCCAAGGCCAAGAGCTCTCGCTGAGACCCACCTCGCCTGGCTCACCATGCCATCGGGCTTGTCTAACAGCTCACACGCTCGGGCCGCCAACTACACACCAAGACCGATACTAAGAATTCTGGCTAACCAAAACGTCCCAAGGCCCTGGACTTACTCTCGGGACAACGTCCACCGATTGCCTCGCCTGGCGACCGTCAACGGACTCATCCGTAGCACAGACATTCTCGTCAGTCAACAATCGAAGGGACTAATCTTGCCGGTACACTCTCCACACGTGAATCTCAGTCTCCACGGGATAGCCAGCCGACCACAAAGACCAATCGCGCCTTCGCACAACACTAGGCATCACAAGCCCCAAATTCCGCACATTATTTCTCTGCCCTAAACCCAACATTCGTTACCACATGAAGCTACAAGGGCATCACAACGACGAGTTCGCCGTATTCGGATTTCTAACAAAACCCCTAGAATGCGCGTAAATCAACATCACCGAATCAGACCTACGGCCACAAATCCGGCTTCACCCACAATGCCTAATCCGCTAACGGAGCGGATCTCTAGTGCAAATCATGTCGGGGATGGACTCAATCAACCCGATGGTTCCTTTCGAACCAAGGCGATCCAGATCCCTCTCACTCGACGGATCCAGTGCTAAAATGCAGAAAACAAAGGGATGCCATGCATGCATCCTAAAGACCGGGAGGAGAAATGTCGTTACCTTTTGAGATATCCTCCTAGCCATGAGAAGCTTGCAAACAAATGGCGGAGAAGAAGCGTCTCGACGCCCTCTACGCGTTGCCGGTCTCGGATCGGCGAACGGAGCTCCGAAGCTTCGGCAATGGCGGATTCCCCTTCTTCTTCCTCCTTGCCTCCTCCTCCTTTCTACAACCTAAGAGAGAGAAAGTCTTGGAAATAATGAGGGTTTAACTCCTCTACCAAGCCTTAAAACCCCCCAGCCATCCATCGCAGCTGTTGGATCAAATCCCAACATTTTGGGACGGCCGGATCATCTTCCCCGTCACTTTTCGCGGAGCAGAATAAACAGTGCGCACGAGCAGCGGCGCACGGTCAGTGATCGTGCGCGGCCAACATCCCCTGATCGTGCGCTACACGATCAGCCGACCTTCAACCCTTATGAATTAACGCACGATCAGGCGCATGACCACTGGTCGTGCGCGAAGGAGGCCAGTGAGCGTGCGCGAAGAACCTGCTATGGAATTTTCAGCCTATTCCGAGCGCGATGCTACCACTCCGCCTACCTCGCTGGACTACGATTTTTGGGGTGTTACATCGGGCCTGCTCCCACCTGCCTCTCACTCGCTGGGGTACTGCTCGCCGGGATGGCGCCCGCCGGGACCCCACTTGCAATTGCCAGGCTGGGGAAGAGCTCTCACCCAGCTAGGTCTCACCCCGTCCCCTCGATCGTCACTTCTTTTCCTTCCCTCTGCCCCGGGGCATTCTCGCCAACTCCAGGAGGCGGGACCACCTAGGGCCTCGGGGTTGCGAGATCTCCCCGTGCTGCTGTGAATGTGTATTGGATCGCCCAGAGCAGGTCCCTTTGGAGGTCTGCCAACATCTCGATTGTCGCTGGTGCACTGGGTGGTGGCGAACCGCCAAAGCCGCCGTCTCGCTCATCTTCTCCTATCATGCCACCTCTTGAGACTTTCTTGTACTAACTGCTCTCCATGCTTACCGCAACAAAAATGTTGGAACCAAGACTTGGCCTCAACGAGGAGATTAGACCAATTAGAGGGGGAAGGTAGCACCTACTGATCCTGCGAAAGAAGCGGACCAGAGACTAAGATCTTAACACAGACCCTTGGCTACAACACAAAGGTCCCACCACACACCCGGGAGATGTTAGAGCGCTTCCCCTCCCAAGCCAAAGCTGAAGCTGAGCACCTTGGAGAGCCTGAGGAGCTAACCAAAGAACCTAGGGAGGAAGAAGCCAAAAATTGGAATCCTCTCCAAAGGTGCCCTTCAAGGTCTATATATAGCTCTTCTAGTCTGGTCTGCTAATAGCGAGATCCCGCCTTTTGGTTTTACTAAACGCACCCAAAATTGGCCTGCTAACAGCCAAACTCCGCTGTTCTGAAGGGCTATTGGCAGCCCACCAAGGGTATCAGTGTAATTTCACCCCTAAAACCCCCTTGGTGAATGGTCCATGGAGGCACCTCTCGCCTAAACTCCCACGTACCAGACCTCCTGGCACCCGCAGGGCGAATGTCCCTTAATGGCGCCACTCGTAGGACCCTCAATCCTCTGGGCGAGTAGGGTCTCGCCCCTCACTCACCCGATTGCAGTTATATCCATGCTACTCTTGTGAGAGTGTCCCGCGAGTGCCCTGCGAGAGAGGCTGCACTCGCTCGGAACCCTCTTTTTGCCCTTTCTTGACCTGAGCAAATGTCCTCCTTGCTTGCTCTTTAACATATCTCCATCCTGGGGCCCCACTCGACAAATACGGGGTTGTATAGTCCCCAATGTTTAAAACTAAGTATGAAGTAAAAGAAAAAGAAAAAACAAATAATGTGCAAGACAAAGCAAAAAGGAATGCAAAATAAAAGAAGAAGGAAGAAGGGCTTCCCTGATTTTGAAGTTGCGGGGGAAGCGGCGGTTACCTACAAAACATGCTAGAAGAAAAGGAGAAATAACAAAAAGATAAATTTGGGGTGCCTCCCAAAAGCGCTTTGTTTAAGGTCGCGTAGCTTGACCCAATTGGTATTCACGTTATTGGTGGAAGGAATATTGATTCACTCTTCTCGTTAGCTAGATCCCCTGGAAGATACAACTTAAGACGGTGACCATTTACTTTGAAGGAACCTTTTTCCGGCTGGGAAATTAGAACTGTCCCATAGGACGAAACCTCTTTAACGATAAAGGGTCCGGACCATCGATATTTTAGCTTTCCCGGAAAAAGGCGAAGACAAGAATTATAAAGGAGGACGAGATCTCTCGACGAAAAAGTTTTTGGAAATTTTATATGTTTATCGTGGTAAGACTTTGTTCACTCCTTATATAATTTGTTGCTCTCGTACGCATTCGCTTGCCACTCATCTAATTCGGTCATTTGAAATTTCCATTGTTCGGCCGCTAATAAAGAATCGAGATTTAAAAATTTAAGCGCCCAAAATGCGTGGTGTTCTAATTCGACCGGAAGGTAGCATGCCTTGCCATAAACCAATCGATACGGTGTACAACCGATATCGGTCTTCTACGCCATTCGATTGGCCCATAACGCGTTGTTGAGCTTAAGAGCCCAATCCTTCCGATTTATAGAAAAATATTTTTTTTCTAAAATCCGCTTTAATTCTCGATTTACGACATCAACTTGGCCGCTCATTTGTGGGTGATAAGCAGTGGAGAGTTTGTGCATGACACCATATTTTTTTTAAAATTTTCATGAATTGGTTATTGCAAAAGTGGGTGCCCTTATCACTAACTATAACGCGCGGAGTACCAAATCGAGAGAACAATTTTTTTAAGAAGTTAATGACGACTCTCACATCATTGGTGGGGAGAGCTTGCGCTTCTGCCCACCTCGACACATAGTCGACCACAACTAGAATATATTTGTTTGAATAAGAGGTAGGGAGAGGACCAATGAAATTGATACCCCAAAGGTCAAAAAATTCGAATTCTAATAAATAATTTTGGGGCGTCTGATGAGTCCCGATTATATACACATATATGGACTCATCTGGGTCGTTTATCTAGTCATTCCACTGCACTTCAGCCTTGTTTTAGCTTATATTTGTTATCACTAGCTATGCGCACTTCTAGGCCCATTTTGGTGTTATTTCGTATCTTTCTTTGTTATTAGTTTTCTTGCGATGTTAAGTCTCACTTTCAGTGGCTAGACTGGTGTCGTACGCTGGAACAGGTGTCGTGCAGGTGTTTCCGGTGCAATTCTGCACAGGAACACTGCGCACGATCACCGGTTCTATTGCGCACGACCACTGGTCGTGCGCCACTGATCGTGTGCACTTAACCCTTTTTTATGAGTTCTGTTTGGTGCAATGCGCACGACCATCTACGCTTAGTGCGCACGACCACCGGTCGTGCGCCCCACTGTTCGTGCGCGCTTATCATCAATTTCATGAGTTCTGTTTCAACCAGTGCGCACGACCACCTACGATAGTGCGCACGACCACCGGTCGTGCGCCACTGGTCGTGCGAACATGTTATTTCATAATTTCTGTCTTTGCAGGTTCCGTCCAGGCAGAGCGCACGATCACCGAATTCTAGTGCGCACGACCACTGGTCGTGCGCCAATGACCGTGCGCACTGTTTAATTCCAGCGCCTATAAATTCCGCTGCTCGCGATTTAGGTCGATCGCTCGCTGTTTTCCGCCGTTCCTGCTCGAGTTTCGCCCGACTTCGCCCCTCCACCGTCGCCCACCATCTAGAGGTGCTCCGGGCTTGTTCTTCACGCCAATCTTGAGCCGGAGTTTCCTCTCGGCCTCCTCCTTCATCCAAGAGCTTCAAAGAGAGATCTAGCCGCCATCTCCATCGAGCAAGAAGAAGTTTGCAACCTCTACCGGATCGTGACACGAAGAAGACGGGTCCATTGGAGAGTCGTGACAGCTCTCTCTACCCCGGACGTAGTTGCGGACCGAGCTTGGACGCGGATTGACAACCCGGCGACTCCAACCGTGAATCTACAACGAGACTTCGGATTCGGTCGATTTCTTGCCTTATTCTTCTCTTATTGATGTGTATATGTTTTAGATCTCATTATTATGATGAAGTGGCACTTAAACTAGTTGTATTTCTATTTATTTCATGTCTATGTGAAATATTTGTTGTTTGAGTTGCTTGAGGTGCGCCCCATTCCATCCTCCATCCCGCCGTCACGTTCGTGTGCCGCACTAGCAATTGCTAGTGGCGTGCTTGTTGAAGAGGTGCTTGCGACCCTCACTCCGCTAGCCTACTCGTCCATCCGCCTACCGAAGCGTGGCATCGCGGCCCGTATTCCATCCCGCCTAACGAAGCAGTGCGCTCAAGGCCTGCATAGTTTGATTCCGCTTGCCTACTCGTCCATCCGCCCTTTCGACGCAGCGCGCTCAAGGCCTGCCTAGTCTCCATCCCGCCAAGCGAAGCTTTGCATAGCGGCATTGCATAGGAGTAGTTGATAGCTTTTATTTTGTTTTCCAAAAGCCAACCCAACTCCCCCGCATTCCATCCGATGTTAAGGACTTCAATCTCAAGTCCTACCTCGAACGTTAACTCCACCTTACTGTGTTCCTCAAGAGACCGACACTCGGGGATTTTCCCCATTATTATTACTTGCGCGACCGGTGCACTTGCCGAATCATCGCATCAAGTTTTTGGCGCCGTTGCCAGGGAACACAGACGTGTGAGTTTTCTGGAGAGGGAGAGTCTGAGAGAGAAGCCCTTCCATTTGTAAATTGCATCTCTTATTTTATTTCTGTTCTTTTTATTCCCTTTTCTTGTTTTATAGTAGGTTGCTTTAGTAAATTTTTGTTAGGTGTAGTATTTCGCACAATAGTGTTCTTCTTTTTGAATCATTTTATCTTCGCACTATGTGGGCACATCTTAATTTTCGTTGCCGTTGGTGTGGAGCTACCTCCCACTCTAGTGATGAATGCCCTACGGAGAATAGTAGGCATAATTCTTATAGCCCAGCATATGGAGCACCGACTTCGTCTGGTACTCCATATGGTGCGCATAAGTCTTATGGCTACTCTGCTGAGCCTTTACCGTCATACTTCTTTTCGGCTTCAGCACCCGCTGTGCCAAAGAAGCCTGCTAGGCAGTGCCAGTTTTGTCGGAGCACAGATCATGCCCTGAAGGATTGTGTTGCTTATCTTCGCCAATTGGATGAGGATGACGAGCCGGATATCCGGATCGTCCCGAATCCTAACTCTGGCGGCACACCTTCAACATCCGGTTATGTGTCTTTGTCACCTTCACATCTTGAAGGGTATGGCATGGACACGGTCACTGGATGTGTGGCTGATCTGGGCACCGACATTGCTGAGCCTATTCTCCCGGTGCATCCACCACCTCTAGTGGATTCGATTCTTTGTGAGGAATCGGTGCTCGACTTTTATCCGAGCACTACTCCTCTCCCTGTTGTGCATACTACACTCATCTCTGACGACATTGTTGATGATGTGTCGCAGGAGGAGGCGGTTGATCTGAGTGTTGTGCCTATTCCTATGGAGGAGGACAACCTTCTAGGTGAAGAGGAATTTTCCTCAGCACCGGTGGAGGAAGTCTAAATCCTAAGCCTGGCCACCGTTGATCCCGCCGAATCTTGTAGCATTGATGACAATGCAAACATTATTTTACTTCCCCAACCTGATGGGAGTGAGACCGGGACCACTCCCCCGATTTTTGATTATTTATGTTCTTCATCTTGTTTATTTCTCGATCCCCCCTCTTCACCCGAGCCTGTGCAGGTTGAATCTTCACAGGTACTTCAGGAGGACTTGGAGCTTTGTGCTCAAGTCAATGATGAGTGTGTCCTTTTATGCGAGGAGGTTGATCCCTCCTCCATTAAGGAAGCCTCATTCGTTGCCTTCTCCTCCTGCGGACCTGCTGTGGACGATACCTTGCTGGGCAAGGATAGTTTTGGTGAGATGAGTGAGGACCAGGCCTCCTCCTCTTCTTACTTTCTTTTCCCTCTACCTGTGAGGAGCAGGTATTTATATTCGGGTAGAGGCGTGACTGTTCTTTCTCCGTATAGGTACCCGCTACCGACACGGATATTAGGCCAGTTACCTGTCCACTTCTCCTTCCATAGGCCCATTAGCTAGAACTCGTAAAGTTTGAATAAGTCGTGCTGGGAGGACAATAACCCCAGTAGTTATCTTTCTTTTCTGCATTTTTATTTCCTCTAATCATGTTTAGTTAGTAGTATTTTCTTTTCAGTTTTCTTTTGTCTTTTGTTTTTGCGGAGCTGACCCCTGCAGGTACTTATTCTGGATGGCGGATGCTGCAGCTTCATTTTAGCTTACACGCCAATCTTCTGGTATGCTCATTTCTGAGCATTGGGTACTCTCTTCCCCTAGCCTTTGCTGATTTTCATGTCATATATTATGCGGATTGTTTAGTTTAAGTCTGGGGAGAGTAGTTTTATTTACCCGCTCACGTGCACTATTGCACTGCATGCTAGAAGATTTCATTTAAAATGTTTTGTTTATTTTCATTGCACACCACATCACCCACTTGAGCGCGTACTCATCTGTTTGCTTGCTCTGTTGTGAATTTAATTCTTCTGCTTATTTGGGAAAGTCTAGGTGATGGATTAGGACTATGTAGCAGAGTAAAGTGTTGACTCCCGTAGTGCTCCTAGTCGAGTGCTCGGTTGCATAGGAATTTGTGTAGGTTAGATCTCTTTTTATACTATGGTTTTATATTTTTCTCTATTAGTGTAAATGTTGTTTACTCTACTCAAATGGTGAATCCGGTGTGAATCAGACGGTAGCATAGGGATGTGTGTAAACGATCGCTAGATTCGTATTGCTTGAGTCGGGAGAAAGGAGAATCTTTCTCGGTGGCTAGAACTTGCCCCAAGCGATTCTTGAAGCATGGGTATACGGTTAGTCAATTGTGTGAATGTGATATAGGCCATCATCTTGGCCCGGTTGAGCCTTTGTGCCATTCCTATCATCATTTCCTCGCTAGCCCAGTTGTGCCTACCCCATTCTTTTGGTTCAGCCCCACTATTGTTCACCAAAGCCTAAACTCCAATCCTAGTCGCACACCCAAAAAGCAAGCATTTTGTTTAAATTTCAAATTGGTGGTGTTGATTGTGGTAGTACATTGTGAAAATGTGGTTGTGCATCTTTAAAAATTTGCTGAAATTATTAAAGAAAGAAAAAGAAAAGAAGAAAAAGATTTGAAAAGGAAAAGAAGAATGAAAAGTTTGATTGAAAAAAAAATTCTGTTTGAGATTTATATTTGGGAGTAGGCGGTGCACACACCCATGCGTCTAAGTCTAAGTCTGGGGGTGTGGTGCATCCGCGTGTTTTGTGGCCACTTGGATAATGTTATGCATTTGCTCATTTGGGTTTAGTTTTTGAACCATCGTCTTTATCATTGTATACCTCACCTAAACCCAAGCCCCATTTAAAACCTAAAGTCCTATTGATTCACGCATTTGAGTCAAACCAGTGCCGTGGAGAGAATGTGACCGGGCAAGCCTATGGTCACCGACACCGATGGATTTCGGTGGAGTTTGTCCGGCATCCCAATCTTGAGCAATGCTCATCTCAGCGTTTAGTTTACTTTCTCCGTATGCATGACCGAACGATTCACCGCTTTTCACCATTTTGAGTAGTTGTAATATGCTTTTACTCTTTTAGAAATATATAGACTGTTTATATAATCAGAAATCTTCTCTACTATTCTTCTTATGCACGTGAGCATGCGACTTCGCATGGTACTCTATATTGTAGTTTTAAGCCATCTACTTTTCTTTCCCCGTTCGCTTAGAATTTGTTTGCTCGGGACGCGCAAACAGGTAAGTCTGGGGGTGTGATGAGTCCCGATTATATACACATATATGGACTCATCTGGGCCGTTTATCTAGTCATTCCACTGCACTTCAGCCTTGTTTTAGCTTATATTTGTTATCACTAGCTATGCGCACTTCTAGGCCCATTTTGGTGTTATTTCGTATCTTTCTTTGTTATTAGTTTTCTTGCGATGTTAAGTCTCACTTTCAGTGGCTAGACTGGTGTCGTACGCTGGAACAGGTGTCGTGCAGGTGTTTCCGGTGCAATTCTGCACAGGAACACTGCGCACGATCACCGGTTCTATTGCGCACGACCACTGGTCGTGCGCCACTGATCGTGTGCACTTAACCCTTTTTTATGAGTTCTGTTTGGTGCAGTGCGCACGACCATCTACGCTTAGTGCGCACGACCACCGGTCGTGCGCCACTGTTCGTGCGCGCTTATCATCAATTTCATGAGTTCTGTTTCAACCAGTGCGCACGACCACCTACGATAGTGCGCACGACCACCGGTCGTGCGCCACTGGTCGTGCGAACATGTTATTTCATAATTTCTGTCTTTGCAGGTTCCGTCCAGGCAGAGCGCACGATCACCGAATTCTAGTGCGCACGACCACTGGTCGTGCGCCAATGACCGTGCGCACTGTTTAATTCCAGCGCCTATAAATTCCGCTGCTCGTGATTTAGGTCAATCGCTCGCTGTTTTCCGCCGTTCCTGCTCGAGTTTCGCCCGACTTCGCCCCTCCACCGTCGCCCACCATCTAGAGGTGCTCCGGGCTTGTTCTTCACGCCAATCTTGAGCCGGAGTTTCCTCTCGGCCTCCTCCTTCATCCAAGAGCTTCAAAGAGAGATCTAGCCGCCATCTCCATCGAGCAAGAGGAAGTTTGCAACCTCTACCGGATCGTGACACGAAGAAGACGGGTCCATTGGAGAGTCGTGACAGCTCTCTCTACCCCGGACGTAGTTGCGGACCGAGCTTGGACGCGGATTGACAACCCGGCGACTCCAACCGTGAATCTACAACGAGACTTCGGATTCGGTCGATTTCTTGCCTTATTCTTCTCTTATTGATGTGTATATGTTTTAGATCTCATTATTATGATGAAGTGGCACTTAAACTAGTTGTATTTCTATTTATTTCATGTCTATGTGAAATATTTGTTGTTTGAGTTGCTTGAGGTGCGCCCCATTCCATCCTCCATCCCGCCGTCACGTTCGTGTGCCGCACTAGCAATTGCTAGTGGCGTGCTTGTTGAAGAGGTGCTTGCGACCCTCACTCCGCTAGCCTACTCGTCCATCCGCCTACCGAAGCGTGGCATCGCGGCCCGTATTCCATCCCGCCTAACGAAGCAGTGCGCTCAAGGCCTGCATAGTTTGATTCCGCTTGCCTACTCGTCCATCCGCCCTTTCGACGCAGCGCGCTCAAGGCCTGCCTAGTCTCCATCCCGCCAAGCGAAGCTTTGCATAGCGGCATTGCATAGGAGTAGTTGATAGCTTTTATTTTGTTTTCCAAAAGCCAACCCAACTCCCCCGCATTCCATCCGACGTTAAGGACTTCAATCTCAAGTCCTACCTCGAACGTTAACTCCACCTTACTGTGTTCCTCAAGAGACCGACACTCGGGGATTTTCCCCATTATTATTACTTGCGCGACCGGTGCACTTGCCGAATCATCGCATCAGCGTCTCATCCTGACGAGAGATGTTCCCCGGCCACTTGCAGCTGTCGCAAGTACTCACATGGGTGTGAGCATCTTTGAAGAGCGTGGGCCAATAAAAGCATGCCTCCAGCGCCTTCCTCGCAGTTCGGTTCGCTTGATAATGACCACCGGTTGGTCCCTCGTGGCAATGCCGCAAATTTTTTTGGCCTTCCTCACTCGAGACACATCTTCTCACTACCTGGTCCGCGCAAACACAAAATAGAAAGGGGTCCTCCCAAAGGTAATTATTTAAATCAGAAAATAATTTCTTCTTTTACAGACTGGAGATTTCTTTTGGCAGGACCCGGGCTACTAGATAGTTGGCCAAATCCGCAAACCAGGGGGTGGAAGATGTCTTTATATTTTTGAGAGCCATGAGGCGCTCTTCAGGGAATTTATCATTAATATTGGCTTCTATTAACGCTTTCGTAGCGGGATTTTCTAAACGGGAAAGATAGTCGACCGCCAAGTTTCCAGCTGCCCTTTTGTCCTAGATCTCTAAGTCAAACTCCAGCAAGAGGAGGATCCATCGCAAAAACTGGGCTTGGCGTCCGATTTACTTAAAAGATATCTAAGAGTAGAGTGATATGTGAAAATGATTACTTTAGAGAGAGTGATGTACGACCTAAACTTATCAAAAGAAAAAACGATTGCGAGAAGCTCCTTCTCGGTAGTGTTGTAATTTGCTTGTGCCGACGTGAGTGTCTTGATCGCATAATAAATCAGGTGGAAATACTTACTCACCCGTTGGCCTAATACGACACCTACCGCAATATCACCCGCGTCGTACATAATTTCGAAGAGTAGCGACCAATTCGGTGCGACTAGAATCAGAGAGTTTATAAGCTTATCTTTTATAAGCTTAAAGGCAAATGGTATTCGTCATTAAAAAGGAAAGAAGATTCTTTTTCGAGATGATGGGTACGGCTTCGTGATTTTTGAAAAGTTTTGAATGAAACGCCGATAAAACCCTGCGTGGCCTAGGAAACTTCTAATTTCTTTTACATTCATTGGAGGGGGGAGTTTTTCGATAACTTTGATCTTGGCCCTATCGACCTCGATCCCTTTGCCCAATATTTTATGGCCAAAGACCAATCCTTCTTTGACCATAAAATGACATTTCTCCTAATTGAGAGCTAGATTTGTTTCCTCACAACGTTGTAGCACACGCTCGAGATTTTTTAAACAATTTTTAGAAGAATTTCCGAAGACGGAGAAGTCGTCCATGAAAAATTCCATCACTTCCTCTACTAACTCGTCGAATATCGCCAGCATACATCTTTGGAATGTAGCCGGTGCGTTACAATGACCAAATGGCATCCTTCAATAAGCGAAGGTGCCAAAGGGACAAGTGAACGTTGTTTTCTCTTGGTCATCGGGCGAAATAGGGATTTGAAAGTATCCCGACAAACCATTGAGAAAATAATAGTAGGAATGACCTGAAAGGCGTTCTAAGATTTGATCAATAAAAGGCAACAAGAAGTGATCCTTACGGGTGGCATCATTTAGTTTTCGATAATCAATGCACATCCGCCAACCAATAATGGTATGGGTTGGGATCAATTCATTGTTTTCATTTTCTACAACCATTATGTCGCCTTTCTTTGGCACGACTTGTACTGGGCTAACCCAAGTACTATCCGAAATTGGGTAGATGATTCCCGCATCTAAAAGTTTGATAACTTCAGCCTTAATGACTTATTTCCTATTCGGGTTTAGCCGTCGTTGAGGCTGGACAGTGTTGCGGGAATTATCTTCGAGGAATATTTTGTGAGTGCAGAAGGAAGTGTTAATACCCTTGATATCCAAGATTTGCCACGTAATTGCGTGACGGTGATTGCTTAAGACTAGAGTCAATTCAGAAATTTCTTAATAGCTCAGTTCGGATGATACAATAACGGGTAGCTTAGATTCTTTTTCTAGAATCAATTCAGCTCGGGAATCGTTACTCGATGTGGAGACTAACTCGGGAAGTGAATACAACTCATGCTCAAAACATTCTTCTAAGTACAAACACAAATCGTCATTCTCTAAGGTGTTTGGCATTGAGGGATTTATACTAACAGTAACTTCATCATCTCCAACCCGTAGGAGGAGCTTTCCATTACTTACGTCGATAATTGTGCGGGTGGTGGCATGGAAGGGGCGACTGAGTATGATGGGTACTTCGGCATCCTCTTCGATGTCAAGAATGACAAAGTCCAACGGGAAGATGAACTTGTCAACCTTAACGAGAACATCCTCCACCATCCCTGCCGGATATTTTAATGAATGATCCGCGAGTTGAATACTCATTCGAGTGGGGCTAGGATCACCTAGATCTAACTTTTCAAATAATGATAAAGGCATAAGATTGATGCTTGCTCCAAGATCAACTAAGGTGCGTTTTACTAACAAATTGCCAAATAGACATGGGATGGAGAACCGTCCCGGGTCATTTTCTTTTTGAGGCAATTTGTTAAGTATAACCGCAGAGCATTCTGCATTTAGGGAAATATGTGAAATATATTCTAATTTCTTCTTATTTGAGAGCAACTCCTTAAGATATTTCACATACTTCGATATTTGAGAGATAACCTCGTAGAAGGGTACATTAATATGAATTTGTTTTAAAATTTCTAAAAATTTGTTATAATTTTTCTCGGCGCACTCGCTCTTAAACTTAGATGGATAAGAAATATTTGAACTAGAAGCGCGTGGAGCTAACGTAGTAGGCAAATTCGAAGATAAAATAGGAGGGGGGGAGGAGAATAAGTTACCTTGGTTCCATCCTGTTTTGAAACCACCTCCTTTCCGCTGCGGAGAGTAATCACGTTCGCACTCTCCCTTGGATTTGGCTCCGTATTTCCCAGTAGTGCTCCTTGCTAACGCTCGGAGAACATTTTTGCAAGCTGGCCCACTTGATTCTCTAAATTTTTGATCGATCCGGCGAGGTTCCGGATGTTCGATTCATTTGTAGCAACATATTTTGCAAAGACCTCTTCAAGCGAAGAAGGCTTTAGCTGTTGCGGTGGAAAACCGAGTGGATTAAAATTTCAAGGATTTAGATTTTGAGGGGGATTAGGAGGTTGATTAATATTTAGAGGGCGCTGAGCATTTCCTTGGTTACTCCATGAGAAATTCGGATGATTCCTATAACCCGCATTGTAAGTGTTGTTGTACGGAGCGAAGTTTGGGTTATAGGAAGTCTGAGGCAGATTTCCCATGTAGTCAACATGCTCTTCACTTATAACATTATTAGCCCAAGGAAGAGTGCCGGAGGAAGCAGACATCTCTTCCACTTGCTTTGTTGAGCGCTCAACTTGTAAAGCTAAATTAGCACTTGCATCTATTTCAAAAATACCGTCCGACTTTTCAGGCCTAGCTCGGGGCATATTCCATTGAGACGCATTCATGGCCATCTCCTCGAAAAGCTCTTGAGCAGAGTTCGGGGTTTTGTTATTTAATGTTCCCCTGACGGCTGCATCAATCATTTGCTTCGTTTGGAAATTCAAGCCATTGTAAAAGATTTGCACTTATTGCCAAGTGGGAAGTGCGTGGTGAGGGCATCTATGCAAAATCTCCTTGAAGTGTTCCCATGTATCATAGAGAGTCTCAGAGTTGATTTGCATAAATGATGGAATATCTGTGCACAATTTGGCGGTCTTTGCAGGCGGGAAATATTTAGTGAGAAATTTTTCTGCCATTTCAGCCCATGTAGTGATGGACCCCTTAGGTAGGGAGCCCAGCCACTGCTTGGCCTTAGACCGCAAAGAAAAAGGAAAAAGACGTAATCTAATGGCATCATTGGTGACGCCATTGATTTTGAAATGTTGGAACATGGTTTTCCGCATCTCTTTGATTTGAGAATAACAAATCCTGCTTCTATTTGATCGTGGTTGCCATTATGTTTTTAGCATGCAGGCTTGAATAGATATGACACTATGATGCTACATTATTTGTCTGGACCTGCCCACAAGCTGAAAAGTGGAATGATGCCTAATTCCAGGCGTTAGGACTTAACGCCGGCGTTGACTCCCATTCTCACCAAGACAAATGTGGCAAGGAGGGAAGCTGCCATGATTGAAGGAACACTTTAGGAATAATCTGACCAACGCCAACGTTAGTCTCAACGCTAGCGTTAGGGTTGCCTAAAATGAATGTTTCCTAAAGTGCAGTATCTCCTTCCTGTTTTAAAGATCCGAGCCATCAAAACATTTCTATACCGGGTCAACGCCAGGCGTTAGCTTCTAGTCCTATAAATAGGTGGATTTCATCTTCTTCAACAACCAATGCTAAGGAGCCCTATTCCAGCACTCTGAATTATTTGTGAGGGCCATATTTCCAGACCACAAAGAACTTCCCACTCAATTTCAAAAGGAGGAATCAAAGGAGGCTTGGATCAACATGCTAAATCAACGCAAAGAACGCATGCTTGGACTTCAACGATCTTCAACGATTCTTCATCGTCTCCTTCAGATTACCTCATAAGGAGTTTTTATATTTGTCTTTTATATTTATCTTTGTAATCGTTTCGTGATTTTGCCTCGTGCTGGCAACTAGGTTTGAGTAGGACTTAGAAAGGAATTTGCCTCGTGTTGGCGATTAGGTCTAGGGAGTAGATCTAGGGGGTGCTCAGGGCCTTTTTGGGGATTGAAGGGCTAGAGAAACTTGAGGCCATATCTGGGGAGAGATCGGCTAAAGCCAACCGGTTCATAGTGAGAATAGTCGGTATATAAAATAAAAAGAGTATTTCATATTTCGCCTTGGATTTCTAGCGTCATAGAAATCAGATTTTGTAACCAAATTTTATTAATAATAATCATGTATTTTATATTTAATAAAATTGATTTACTCTTTGTTTTTGATTCATACTTATTCAAATAAAATATCAAAAGTTTTCTATAAACATTTAAAGTTTTCTAAAACCCTTATTCACCCCCCCCCCCCCCCTCTAAGGGCGCGTCAAGATCCAACAAGTGGTATCATAGGCAGGTTATTCCAAAATAGTTTCACCACTGGGAATAATGGCGATTTTTGATCATGATCTCGCTTCTACGAGTGGGGAGAAATTTTATACAAATGAAAAATCACCAGCACCCCCATTATTTGAAGGGAAAAATTATTAAGGGTGGAAAAATCTAATGGAAAAATTTCTCAGATCCTTAAGCATAGATGTTTGGAATATCACTATTAAAGAACCCCCTAGTGTTCTAAATAAAAATGAAATGGTTTTAAATGTTAAGGCTATGAATAGTTTATTTTGCGTAATATCACAAGATATTTTCAAATTAGTTTATTATTTTTCTAATGCATACAAAATTTGGAAATTTCTTGAAGAGATTTATAGTCTTCCTCATATTGGTATGGAACAATCGCAAGAACCGGAGAATATGCAAGATTGCATAGACATTCAAGAAAGCTCTTCTCTTGATAGATCCATGGAATGCATATCAAGCATAAGGGATGATGACAACACATCTATGGAAGAGGAGGATAAAGATGACAAAGGAAGTCTATGTTCAAATCTCGCCTCATCCAAAACCGCTGTAAGGAAATCAAATTCCATCTTTTGTACTTCTATTTCTACATTACAATTGCTACAAACTACTAAGCTAAAATTAAGAAATTAAAACATTTAAATTCAAAATGACGTCTAGAAAAGAAAAAATTAAAAGCTAAATTTAATGTAGAAACAAAGATTGATGTGTTTGATTATTCTCCACCATGCATTTTAATTGAAAATATAAAACCTTGTTTTGATTGCAATATTCTTAAAGAAAAACTTATGGTATATGAAAAAGAGCATCTTAAAGAACATAATGGAAAATTATCTTAGAAAATTCATCTGTTAAAAGTGATTATGCTATGTGAAAAAGTTATAAAATTGAAATTAAAGAGATGGATGAAACATTTGAAGAGTTAAGAAATAATTACAAAACTCGTATTGATTATATTGTTTCCACTCTTAAGAATAACACAATTGCTTATAATAAAGCTAGACATAATCTCAAAGTTAAGAACTATGAATTAGAAAATAAAGTTCACTTGCTTAAGGAAATTATAAAGAAAAATTCTCAACACATAAATTCAAATTATAAATTAAAATCCAAAGGCAAGTTAAATATGAATTTTCATAATCTATCTAAGCAAAACAAAGGAAATGAAAAACAACAAAAGCTTGTAAATGAAACTATAAATCTCTATCATCATTATCATTTACAACATAATTGTTCTCCCAACATAAAATTAAATGCAAACAAATTTCCTTTAAATAATAAATTCAAAAATCAATTTTATCCAAATATTCAAGTAAATGACTATGGAAATTTGAAAATTAAAAATAATGTTTGTCCAAGGTGTGAATGGAGACTCATACTTAAGAATGACACACTAATGTCAAATGAAAGGGTCCATTCATCCTTGTCTCTCCAAAAGCCAACTCGATGTATTTGGGTACCCAAAAGAACCATCCCACTTGGTCCACTTTGGATACCTAAATCTCTCATTCATTAGTGTCCAATCATTTGCATGAAGTAGAAACAATTAAAAATGAAATATCAATACTCTACTTCATGATATGCGTAATTTTGTTGTTGTTGTTGTTAGTTTCTGTTTTTATTTTTTCTTGAGCTAACATGCTACGGTTACTCTATATAACTTGTGATATGACTTTTCGCTCATTAAGCCAAAAACTCATTAATCAAAATTATTGGAACACCCTATTACTGATTTGGGCTATGATCACTATGTGTTGACTAAGGATCAAGTTGACCCCATTGTATAGTCTAAGGGTCAAGTATTTAGGTTGTTAGATTAGATAGAACTTAAGGTAAAATTTAAGTTCCCAGCGTTCGACAAATGGCTATCGGCATTCGACAGATGGCTGCCAGCGCTCAACGAATTCCTGCCAGCGCTCGACAGATTTCAGCCAGCGCTCGACAGATTTCAGCCAGCGCTCGACAGATCTCAGCCAACGCTTGACAGATCTCAGCCAGCGCTTGACAGATCTCAGCCAGCGCTCGACAGATCTCAGCTAGCGTTCGACAGATCCCAGCCAGCGCTCGACAGTTTTTAGCCAGAGCTCGACAAATTCTTTATTGAAGCTCAGATCGACAAATTCAGTTCCAGATTATTTAATTCTTAAATATCAGTTATTTGTCAGTACTCTGAACACAGATCGATGACTCTAACAGATATATTCAATATATTTTGACGTATTCATGTCAGTTAAGTTAGGATATTATATTCTTTGAATATATTCCTTTCTTTCCTTTAATCCAAGGCAAAGACAGCTGTTGACAATTAATGCAAAGGAGTATTTCACGGCTAAGGAATTAAAGGACCTACAAAAGTCGTTTTGTCTTTGTTGTTACTCCAAGAAAGAATTAAAGTATGATTATTCTATTTCCAAAAAGAGAATATATCAAAGACAGACATTAATGTCTCATCATCTCGACAGAATTCAAATATTCTTACAGAATATAGAGAGAGAACAACAACAAGGATAGAGAAAGAAAAATAAGAACACTTAGTAAAATTATTCTCAGTCTTCTTCTTCCTCAAGCAGCAATCATCATTTCTCTGAGAACATCCTCTTCAAAGATCCATCTCTCAGATATTTGTTGCAGCTTCAAGTCTTCTGAAAGAGCAATAAAGAATCTGAAGAACTATTTCTTCCAGATCAATCTGCTACAGAAGATTTCTGCTTCAAGAGAAAGCTTCTCCACCAACTGTCAAATACTTCAATCAGACAGGGGGAGCTTTACAACAAATCCACTAGAGTCTTCTCTCAGCATCTTGACAGAGAAGAACACTATAACCTCTTTCTCACCTCTCTTGTACATGGTTAATACTCCCTTTAGATTTGTAACTCCCTGGTGGCAAGACACCTGATCAAAAAATCTAGTTGGTTTTGAGCACCTGAACAAAAGCTCTGTAGTGTGTGGACACCTGAACAAAATCACCTTGGTGCTAGGGCACCTGATCAACTCCCCTAGTGGATTCCTACCAAGGGTGGTAGAAGAGTGGACTACCCAGATTTATTGGGGAACCACTATAAATTCCTTGTGTCCTCCGTGTTTGTTTGTTTCTCTGTGTTGTGCTGTGTGCTTTTACTTCTTTAGTTTTCTGCTTATATATATATCTCACACTGCTTAGACATATATATAACACTACTTTAATTCTGCTATAAAAACTAAGGAAAAGTTTTTAATACTCTATTCACCCCCCTCTAGAGTAACTTAAGATCTAACCTCCACTTTCAATTGTTATCAGAGGAAGTTGATTCTTTACAGGCTAACACCTGAATTACAAAGATCAATTAGATCTTAAATTAATTTAGAGTTTTTCTTTATCTATTTTCTGTTAAAAACACATGGCACAAAACAAGGAGTACTCAAGCACAAGACCTCCTATGTGCAATCTTAGCAGGTTTGCACTTTGGAAAGCAAGGATTAGGCTTTATATGAACTCTATTGATGAAGAGATTTTCAATGTTATTCTGACAGGGCCTCCAGCACCTACAGCATCAACAAGCACTGAAGCTACAACAGACAACCATGCTGTCCCACCTCCTGAGTGGACAGAAACACAAAAGAAGCAAAGAAGTGCAGATGCTATAACCATGAACATTCTGGATCAAACTATGTCTGATGACATATTTCAAAAAGTGGTTGAATGTACTTCAGCAAGAGAGATTTGGATTTCACTAAATAATATGGTTGCAGGTTCTGCAGATGAAAGGAAAGACAGAAGATCACACTTGATCTCTCTGTATGAAAACTTCAAGAAAGGAGAAACAGAGACAGTTGCAGACATGTATAACAGACTCAGTCTCATAATCAATGAGCTGAAATCTCTAGACAAAGTGATATCTGTAACTGAAGTCAATGATAAGATTCTAATGTGCTTCCCCAACATATGGGACTCTAGGACCTGGCCAATTAAGGAAGCTAGAAACCTCAATGAGATTACCACTGAAGCTTTGTTGGGCAAACTCAAATCTTATGAGCAGCTCATCAAATCCAGGGAAGCTGAATCATCCACTTCATCTCCAGCAACAAAGAGAGAAAAGAGCATAGCTTTCAAAGCAGCTGATGCAGAAGAAGAAAAGACTCCAAAAGATGAGGAGTTTATGAGTCTCATAGCCAAGAGATTTTACAAAATGGCTAAGAAGGACCTCAGAAAGAAAGAGTCCAGAACAAGAGAAAAATCAAGGTATGACAAATTAAATCCTAAAGAAGTTATTTGCTATGGATGCAGGAAACCTGGACACTACCTGACAGAATGTCCAGAAAATCAGAAGAAAGAAAAGAAAAGGGAAAAGGAAGAGAAAAGAAGCTCCAGCAAATCTTCCTCCCACAAGCACAAAAAGAAGGGAAGAGGATTTATAGCAGAATCTTGGAGTGACACTGAATCTGAATCATCATCCAACTCATCCGATGATGATGAAGAAGAATCAAAGGAAAGTGACCAATGTCTGATGGCAATATATGACTCAGGCAGTGAGTCAGAATATGCTTCCTCATCCAGCTCCAATGATGATGAAGAAGAAAGAACATTCTGCATGATGGCTATCAATGCCTCAGGACATAACTCTGAAGAAAAATTAGAATCAGAAGCAAAAGATGATGCAGACCAAGTATTATCTAACTTTGATTTTACTTCAGTTGAATTCAAAGCTGAATTCAAAGTTCTTTGCTTACACTTACTAAAATCTGAGAAAGAAATAATCTCACTCAGAAGTAAGCTAGCTGAAATGAATAATATAAGTGAGGAAAATAAAAATCTTAAGAAAGATTTGGCTGCCTCCAGGGAACATATTGTTCTCATTGAGAGCAAGTTATCAGAAGCCAAGAAGTTTGAAGAATCCCTAAATGGGAGAAGCATCAAACTGATGGACATTACAAGCACAGTAAATGCTAGACTTAATAGCAAACTAGGCTTGGGTGCCTCATCAAGTGAGCCACATCTGATTAAGAAGAATATATTATCTACACCCATAAAATTCATATCTGCTAAAAGCAAAGAGGCTGTATAATTAAACAAAGATATTTCAAACAAGTCTGTTAAGAATAAAAGAATTCAGAAGAATTCATCGAACGAAGCTCGACGAAAAGATTCCAATTTGTCAAACGGAGATCGACGAAAACTGAAAACTAATTTTCAGTATAGTTATTAAATGGACGGCGTTCGATGAAATCATGTACATTCGTTGAACGACGATCGACGAACTTACCCAAATTTGTCGAACAGATACTATACACAGAATTTCAGGAATTCTAATTCTAACCAAACTAAAAATCCTTTCACTGAATGGATTATACCTCCAAGGAGATATCATCCACAAGGCTATAAGGATCAGCCTGAAATGTCCTTTATTTCTGAATATTGTGGTAAGACAAAAGGACCTAAGGTAGTCTGGGTCAAAAACAACTAGTTTATTTTTCTGTATTTACAGGTACACAGCTATCCAAAGATAAAAGAGTATTGGTACTTGGATAGTGGATGCTCAAAGCATATGACAGGAAACAAGGCCAACCTGAGTAATTATAAGGCAAAGCTTGGACCCAAAGTTGTCTTTGGAGACGCCAATTGTGGACAAACAAAAGGATATGGACAAGTCAAGATTGGAGCAGTCACCTTCAAAGAAGTATCATATGTCAAAGGTCTCAAGCACAACCTCATTAGCAAAAGCCAGTTATATGATGAAGGTTATCAGGTAACTTTTAACCCTTCCCAATGTCTTATTACCAATAATAAGAATATAAATGTATTATCTGGTATAAGACAAGGAAACATTTATCTAGTCAATTTTGACTCAGCCAATACAGACATCTGTCTATTTAATCCAATTAGTAAGACAAATGAACTATGGCATAAAAGTCTTGGATACATTAACCTTAGAACTATCTCTAAGCTTTCTAAGGACAATCTTGTCAGAGGACTACCTTCTGGTTCATACAAGAAGGAAGGACTTTGCAGGGCTTGTCAGTTAGGTAAGCAGACTATAAGTAGTTTCAAATCTTTATCCAAGAGTGATTCACCTAGGATTCTGTATTTATTGCATTTAGATCTTTTTGGACCTACTGGTATACAGAGCTTAGGAGGGAAGCATTATTCTCTAGTTATTGTAGACGACTTCTCAAGATTCATTGGGGTGTTCTTTCTTAGGAACAAGTCTGACACCTTCAAAGTTCTAACAGACTTTCTCAGGTCCATCAAGACTGAGTACTCTACTGTAGTTGCATTGATCAGAAGTGATCATGACACTGAGTTTGAGTCTCTTCTGATGAGAGAATTCTGTGGAAAAGAAGGGATCAGACAGTGTTTCTCTGCTCTAAGAAGCCCTCAACAAAATGGGGTAGCTGAAAGGAAAATAGAACACTAATTGAATCAGCAACTACATTGCTTGCTGATGCTCATTTGACACTCTCCTTTTGGGCAGAGGCAGTGAACATAGCAAATTATGTGTTGAATAGAAGCCTGATACATAAACTTAAGGGTAAGACTCCCTATGAACTACTCAAGAATAAAAAGCCTAAGGTTAGCTATTTTAAGATTTTTGGTTGTAAATGCTATGTGCATAACAATGATAAGAAATATCTAAGGAAGTTTGAAGCTAAGGCAGCTGAAGGCATATTCCTTGGATACTCTCTATCTAGTAAAGCATTTGAGTCTACAACAAATCTACTATTAATATAGATGAGTCCATGCATGTTTCTTTTGATGAAACTAACCTGTTAAATGAGGAGAGGAATACCACCTCTACCATAAATACTTTGCAGGTATCAGATCTATATGAAGAGCTAAGTGAGCTAAATCTAAGGAAAGGAGATTCTTTACTTCCAGCAACTCAAACACTTGAAGATAGTGAAGAAGAAGATCATCCAGCAGATCTTGCTGACAAATCAATTCAAGTGACAGCTGAATAAATTCCTCAAGAAGATACAATTGTTGAACCAGATCCAACTGTTGACCACATCACAGTTAGAGATCATCCAATATCACAAGTAATTGGAGATATTTCAGCACGTGTTCAAACAAGGCATCAACTACACCAAAATCAGATGCATACTTGTTTCCTATCACAAGTTGAACCTCAAACTATAACAGATGCAGAATAAGATCCAAATTGGATTCTTGCAATGCTAGAGGAGCTCAACCAATTTGAGAGGAATAAGGTTTGGGATTTGGTTGCAAGACCAAAGGGCCATCCAGTCATTGGCACAAAATGGGTCTTCAGGAACAAGCTAGATGAACAAGGCAATATTATGAGAAATAAAGCAAGACTGGTAGCACAAGGATATTCACAGGAAGAAGGGATTGATTATGATCAGACCTTTGCTCCTGTTGCAAGACTTGAAGCAATTAGAATCTTTCTTGCATTTGCTACATATAAAAAGTTCAAAGTATATCAAATGGATGTGAAGAGTGCATTCTTAAATGGAGAAATTAAAGAAGAAGTTTATGTGGAACAACCACCAGGTTTCATCTCTCCAACTCAACCCACTTTTGTATTTAAGCTTAAGAAAGCTCTTTATGGTCTCAAACAAGCTCCTAGAGCATGGTATGAGACTTTAGCTAGTTTTCTTTTGGAAAACAATTTCTGTAGAGGCATAGTAGATAAAACCCTATTTTTCAAGATACATAAAAATCAAACTTTGCTAGTTCAAATATATACAGATGATATTATTTTTGGCTATACTGATTCAAATTTGTGCAAAAGATTTTCTAATCTAATGCAATCTAAATTTGAAATGAGTAGTATGAGTGAGTTATCATACTTCCTTGGTCTTCAAGTGAAGCAAACTCCAAATGGAATCTTCATATCAAATCTAAGTATGCTAAGGAATTAGTGAAAAGATTTGGTATGTCTGATTCTTCCACCATGAAAACACCCATGCCCTCAAATGCTGTTGTTGATAATGATGAATCAGGGAAAACTATTGATTCAAAAGTATATAGAGCAATTTTTGGCCCACTACTTTATTTAACAGCTAGTAGGCCTGACATAATGTTTGCTACCTTTATTTGTGCTAGGTTTCAAGTTAACCCCAAAGAATCTCATCTAATTTTGCTAACAAGGATTTTGAGATATATAAAGGGTTGCCCTAATCTAGGACTTTGGTATCCAACATCATCTGAATTTGAATTAACTGGATTCTCAGATTCAGATTATGCTGGATGCAGAGTAGACAGGAAAAGCACATCAGGAACTTGTCAGTTTCTTGGTGATAGGCTTGTGTCTTTGTTTTATAAGAAGCAGACATTTGTGTCCACATCAACAGCTGAAGCTGAATACATGGCTGCTGGCAGTTTCTGCTCACAGATGTTGTGGATATAAAATCAACTTCTAGACTATGGTGTCAACTTAAATAACTCAACTGTATTTTGTGACAATACTAGTGCAATATCTACAGCATAAAATCCAATTCTCCATAGTAGGACTAAACACATAGAAATTAGGCACCACTTCCTTAGGGATAATGTGGATAAAAATAAAATTTGCCTACAATTTATTTCTACTGATTTACAAAGAGCTGACATTTTCACCAGGCCCTTGGATGAAAAGAAGCATATCTTCTTTATAAATCAAATAGGAATGATAGATGGAGATTCAATCTGTTAAAAATTAAAATTTCTATTTATCCCCAAAATTCATCGAACGGAGGACGACGAATTTGAATCATTTGTCGAACGGTTGTCGACGAAACCTTCTAACTTCAAAATCGATAAAGAAAATTTCATCTGTCGAACGGTGGTCGATGAAAAAGATATTTTTGTCGAACGCTGTCTGACGGAGACCTAAAGTCTTTTTGACTTCTGCTTTCTATTAGGTTTTTGCCGAACATCGCTCTACAAATGCGCCCCCCTTCATCGGTCTATATAACCTCTATTTTATTTCTTAATAGATTGCGCCTACAGAAATCGTTTCCCTCCAGTTCCCCTCTGCACTTGATCTTTCTCTCTTGCAGGTACGAATGGCGATTTCTCAAGCCGCGCTGTATTCCAAGAAGTTCGATGCCGGATTTGACATTGATGTGGAATCTTTCGCACAATCAGACCATGTATTCAAAGATATTCTTCAACTTTTTTAAGAACAACAGTTGAAGAAGTTCATGAGCACGAGGATAAAGCTGCATACTGCAGAAATAAAGGAATGGGTTTATACGGCTCAGCCAGAAGATGAAAGGTTAACTGGAACCATCTTAGGACATCAGGTTTCTCTCACCCCAACCATTCTATCTGAAATTTTTGGTTTTGTGAATGGTGATGATGATTTAGAGCTAAGCTTTGTTGAATATGGTGAAGCTTTGATTAAAATGGGTCATTCTACTGGAAACCCTAATCATTTGCTTAAGAAAAACTTGTCTTTGGAATACAAGTTTTTATCTGATATTGTTGGAAAAGTTCTGCTAGGCAAGACAACAAGTCATGACTACATTAAAAGGCACCAATTTCTGTTGATGGTGGTCTTAATGGAAAAGAAGAAAGTTAACGGGGATCAATTCTTTTTGAATTGATTAAGAAGAAAATTTCTAAGGATAATGTATATTTTGGACGAGTTATTGGCATAGTTTTACAGGAAAAGCACCAAGACCTACTGGTCTCTCCCAAAGTAACAATAAATGCTAGCAAGAAGCTGACCTCAGCTCTCTTTGCAAAATGGGACAGGATTATTCCAAAGAAGAACCCAGGAGCAGTTGCACAAAAGAAAGCTTCTGAAGGCACCAGGACAGATCCAGTCACTCCCTCAACCCTTCCAGAAGCTCCTCCTCTTGTTTCTTCTCCTCCTCTCCTATCTTCACGTCAGCATATTTCCCCTGCACAAACTCCACCTCCAAATTCTCCTACATCAATTGATGACATCCCACCTCCTTCATTTACCGTTCCACCTCCTCATACTTCTCCACCTCCATCTCCCATGCATGATGACCATCAGTCACCCATCCATCATTCTTGCCCTATTCACTCAGACATCCCTACACAATATGCCAATGTTGCAAACATCTTTGTACCAACTTCCATTCCATCCACTTCTCAATCATCTTCATCTCATCCATCTGAATTTCTATTCCTAAATTTCCAATCTGTTGCGGATCAAATTCTTGATTATATTCTTCCCAAGCTAGATCAAATCCTGGATGCAAAACTTGCTCCAGTTCATCATATTCTTTCTAATCTTGACTCCACCTTGGATGTAAGACTTACTCCAATTCTTACAGCAATTTCTGAATTATCCTCTAAGATATCTTCAACTCCTTCCTCTCTTTCTGTCCCTTCTTCTAAGGTCCTAGATTCATGTTCCCTGAAGCTAGGCAGGGGGAGATGCCTTATGAAGAAGCTCCAGAAGCTCCAGTTTCAGAGGCTACAGTTGTTGTTGAAGATACAGTTCCAGTTTCTGATTTAGAAATGTTTGATTTGTTTGAAGATATAGTTCCAATCATAGAGGAGACAAATAATATCTACATTCATCATTCTTTAGATATTATTCATTTGCTGTCTAAGTACAATACTGTTTACTCAGTTCTGCCAAAATATCATGAATATTCTAGAGCAATTGTTCCATACATTGCTCCCATAGATAAAGTTTTGCTGAAAAAGATTATCAGAAGCTTTGAAGTTCAGATTGCAGATCCAGTTCCTGTTTCAGTTCAAATTCAAAGTCATGCAGAGGAATCAGTTGTAATTTCAGAGGAAATTATCAATTGTTTTGATGTTCTAACCTTTGTTTTTGATGAATCCCCAATTCTTGATTTTGATGAAATCTGGAAAGCAGAAGATGAAGCTTTTGAAGCTGAAGAGCAAAAGATTAAAGCTCTTAAATTGGTCAATGCTTTATATGATGAACCAATTCCACCTTCTGATTCTAATGAAGAAGATAGTGATAGTGATTCTGATGATTCATCATCAAAGAAGATAAAGAAAAGAAAAGCAAAGTCATTGGCTGTCCCCAAGCCTCCAAACCCTGATAGTGATATCCCTTATTATATTCTTCATAACATTACTCTTGATAAAGATACTCCACACTGGATGAAATTCTCAAGGAATGAAAACAAGAGAAGAAAGAGGTTTAGGAAAACTGGTTATTATTCTGATAAACCAGTTAAGTTTAATCCTCCTCCACCTCCTCCTCCAGCAGGATCAACAGGTTCAGCAACACCCTTTTCCTCCTCTCAGAAGTTCACTTCTCAGCAATCAAGTACACCAGCAAACACAAGTGGTTATCAGAGCTCTTGGTCTTCAGGACTGCCATCAAATTCTTCCAAGAATGTTTCCATAGAATACAAGTATCAATTATCTGATGGATCCTTGCACAGGAAAAGAAACATTCCTTTTGAACAACCTTCATTGCAGGCCATTGATCCTGATGAAAGGCCTTATTCTCCAGTTAATACAGAAGCTGAAGAAATAGCACAGATGGCTAGGTTCAAGTAGACAATTGCCACAGCTCAGATTAATAAGGCAAAAGCTGAAGGAAAAGACTACTCTCAATATTCAACCATGTCAGAATATA
Organism: Dactylorhiza incarnata; assembly: GCA_033032865.1. Classification (NCBI taxonomy): domain Eukaryota; kingdom Viridiplantae; phylum Streptophyta; class Magnoliopsida; order Asparagales; family Orchidaceae; genus Dactylorhiza; species Dactylorhiza incarnata. The sequence continues at coordinate 6,948,173 of JAWHQI010000080.1, forward strand.
GAAGAAAAGAATTTGAAAAGTATAAATCAAAGAACCTGTTCAATGTTGAAGAATTTTTGATCCAGCACCCACAAGCAAATCTCAGACTATTCTGGGTTCAGAAATGAAAAAGGTTCAGACTATTCCTCAGCCAAGAAATGAAAAAGGTTTAGACTTTATTTTGTTCTTGTTTGACATTTTGATTGTAAAGTTTATAAACTCAAAGCACAACATTCTATTCTATCTGCTGAAATGAATTTACATTCTGTCAGATATATTCATGCTCTGTTGTTTATTTTTTTGTTGTATTTATTTGATTGATGTCAAATAGTATCCTAACCCAAATAGGGGGAGATTGTTGGAACAACCCTATTACTGATTTGGGCTAGGATCACTATGTGTTGACTAAGGATCAAGTTGACCCCATTGTATAGTCTAAGGGTCAAGTCTTTAGGCTGTTAGATTAGCTAGAACTTAAGGTAAGATTTAAGTTCCCAGCGTTCGACAAATGGCTATCGACATTCGAGAGATGGCTGCCAGCGCTCGACCAATTCCTGCCAGCGCTCGACAGATTTCAGCCAGCGCTCGATAGATTTCATCCAGCGCTCGACAGATCTCAGCAAGCGCTCGACAGATCTCAGCCAGCGCTCGACAGATCTCAGCCAGCGCTCGATAGATCCCAGCCAGCGTTCGACAGATCCCAGCCAGCGCTCGACAGTTTTCAGCCAGAGCTCGACAAATTCTTTATTGAAGCTCAGATTGACAAATTCAGTTCCAGATTATTTAATTCTTAAATATCAGTTATTTGTCAGTACTCTGAACACAAAACGACGACTCTAACGGATATATTCAATATATTTGGACGTATTCAAGTCAGTTAAGTAAGGATATTATATTATATTCTTTGAATATATTCCTTTCTTTCCTTTTTTCCAAGGCGTTGACAATTAATGCAAAGGAGTATTTCATGGCTAAGGAATTAAAGGACCTGCAAAAGTCGCTTTGTCTTTGTTATTATTCCAAGAAAGAATTAAAGTCTGATTATTCTATTTCCAATAAGAGAATATATCAAAGACAGACATTAATGTCTCATCATCTCGACAGAATTCAAATATTCTTATAGAATACAGAGAGAGAACAACAACAAGGATAGAGAAAGAAAAAGAAGAACACTTAGTAAAAATATTCTCAGTCTTCTTCTTCCTCAGGCAGCAATCATCATTTCTCTGAGAACATCCTCTTCAAAGATCCATCTCTCAGATATCTGTTGCAAGTTCAAGTCTTCTGAAAGAGCAACAAAGAATCTGAAGAACTATTTCTTCCAGATCAATCTGCTACAGAAGATTTCTTCTTCAAGAGAAAGCTTCTCCACCAACTGTCAAATACTTCAATCAGACAGGGGGAGCTTTACAACAAATCCACTAGAGTCTTCTCTCAACATCTTGACAGAGAAGAACACTATAACCTCTTTCTCACCTCTCTTGTACAGGGTTAATACTCCCTTCAAAAGTGTAACTCCCTGGTGGCAAGACACCTGATCAAAAAATCTAGTTGGTTTTGAGCACCTGAACAAAAGCTCTGTGGTGTGTGGACACCTGAACAAAATCACCTTGGTGCTAGGGCACCTGATCAACTCTCCTAGTGGATTCCTACCAAGGGTGGTAGAAGAGTGGGGAACCACTATAAATTCCTTGTGTCCCTGTGTTTGTTTGTTTCTCTGTGTTGTGCTGTGTGCTTTTACTTCTTTAGTTTTCTGCTTATATATATATCTCACACTGCTTACACATATATATAACACTACTTTAATTCTGCTATAAAAACTAAGGAAAAGTTTTTAATACTCTATTCCCCCCCTCTAGAGTAGCTTAAGATCTAACCTCCACTTTCAAAAATGAATGAAATTGAACTAAAGTCATATCATTTCTCAAGTGACATATCTATCCTTTTTATTTTTATCCTTCTAAATCCATTTCCTATAAATGTCTTATATTATCATTATAAGTTGAAAACTAAACTTGTTATATGATATTATCAAGTCTAATCAAATAATTATCAAAAATGGATTTGAAAGGAATATTAAGGGTCTTAGTCTAAATGTATAAAATGCAAAAGTTTTGCTTATTTATTTAATATCCTTGCATCATTTGATAGCCCCTATCATGTTTAATCATAATCATGAAAATTTTGAATTGAAATTCACAAAAATCACAGGTTTTACACAAAAATCTCAACACTGTTGCTAACACCTGGCGTTAGTTTCTAACGCCGGCGGTAGCACAACTTTCCTGAAAATTTCGATTTCTCTAAATATTAATTTCTGAAATATTATTCTATTATCACTTTATTTTCAGAAAACTATATATATATATGTTTTGTTTAATATTCAAAATTCAAAGAGAAAATTTACAAAAACTTTTTAAAGTATCATATTGCCATAATGAATTATTTTAAAATAGAAAAATTGAAAGTAAAAATTCATAATAACTATGTGGTTTTAAAGTGAACTATAATTAGGAATCAATCTCTCATAAAAGCCATAGTTTATAAATTGATTCCATAAGAAAAAATGCTTAGGATGTCCATGATCATTCACCCACATTATATTTCTCACAATAGCGAGGGCGTAGGATTGTATGCATTAGATGACCTAACCTCTAAGTCATGTCTTGTCCTTAACTGGGGAGGGTTCCAGTGCGGCCTTGCGAGGCACTAGGGGGGGGGGGAAGAGTGCTAGGTTGAGCGTTCTCTAGTGTGTGCATATGGGATTAACACCCCAACCTACGACATGTGTGTAGCTCCTTATGCCCCTCCGTCACTTAGTACGGGGCTAGTGTGTAGGCATATGGTTAGGGTATTATAATCTGGGCATACTTATATCATATTTTACATGCACTCTTTATGATTATATTATTCATGCAGTCTTGGGTTGATTGAACATGCTTCTCTTGTGTTTTGCATATTTTATAATTTTGACCTTTATTGATATTGTAAAACACAAGTATTTGAAAACCAAATAAAAATATAAAAACTTTTTTTGAACAAATAAAACTTGCTTAAATATCCTTCTAATCATCTCCAAATTCTCTGAAATTTCTACACTGAGAAGGTTTATATACATACTCCCTATTCCAAATAATTTTTTTTCAAAAATATAAAAAAACAGTGTTCTGTTTGGGCGTTGAGTAGTTAACACCAGACATTAACTCTTTTGGCTAAATTGAAATTCTATTTATCCTAAACTATTTCAAGTATTTGTTTTTGCATTTTCTCAGTTTATTTTCTCTGCTTTAAAATTCTTTTGGAATTAATTTGTTAATTTTATTCCAAAATACAAAAAAATTAAATAATTCAAAATGATCAAAAATATGCTTTTGACATTTTTTTGTTGTAAATATTTACAAAATTATGGTTTGACTATACGACTTCACAAGAGCAAACATCTTAGTTATTTTGTTTCAAATGGTCAAAGTTGATTTGGCATTCACTTAAAGATTGTCTTCAATGTCTAATTTTAATTTCAAATTTCCTAAACATTGTTTTATCTTGTCATGCCTTGACCTTAATCTGATTATGTGCAATGATATTGTCTATAGAAAATTGTGTATGATTGCCTAAGCATGCCTCTAAGTGTTGAAGTCAGGAAAACCCGACTCTAAAATTCAGATCAATGCAGTCGGAGGCTACTCGCTCAGCGGTCCGACCAGACGGCTTGACTGGAGATGAGGAGGGAACTAGGACATAAACAACAGGACCCCAGGCGCTGCGGCAACGAGGTCACACCATGTACCCAAAAGCTCAGAAGAGACTTCCCCTCCACAACCAAAGATGGTCAAGCAGGGTACGAGGAAGGCACCGACTTGGCTATTATCAAGAGTAGCATCCAAGGATGACGGGTCTGAGAATTTGAAAGTATGGTTCCAAAAGCTCAAGTTCAGATGCCAATCCAAGTACCCTGGGGTCCTATTTATAGGCAAACCAAAGAGGGGGGGGGGGGGGGGTCATATTTATACCCCACCCAACTCGGCAACCAGACGACATTGAGGCGACCTCTCTTGGAAATAGGTGAGAATCACCTATGGTCACCCACCTCTTTGCGAGTATCAGGGCTACTCACGCGAGCTCACCCATACTCGCTCATGCCTTCTTCTGATCCTGCTGGCTGAGCTGTCTTGTGTTTTGGTGTAACACCCTAGTTTTTGCTAAGCGCGGAAGCAGGTTTTCCCAAGGAGGAGGGCAAGGCGTTCGTAGCTGGGAGCTAGCACCGGCGCTAGCGCTAGCATAGGTGTTAGCTGCCCCATCGTGAAAGGCTCTCATTCCGATGGTATTCGTCAAGTTGAATTCGTCGAGGTGGATTCGTCGAAGGGAATTCGTCGAAGAGCTAGCGCAGGCGGTAGCGCTAGCGCCAGGCGGTAGCGTTTCGTTGGGTAATGAAGTTCCATCGGGATGTTGAGTTGTTCTTCGTCAGGGGTTTTCGTCGAGTGGCTAGCGCTGGCGGTAGTGCTAGCGCCGATGCTAGCCCACGGAGCCAGTTCCGTAGGTGGCATTTCCTGGATGTCCGATCTTCTTAGATCTTGATCCTAAGGTTCAGATAAGTGCGTCCTAAGGCTCTAAATAGGGCAGAAAAATTATTTTCTCATTTCTTTAAGCCCTTGGTGCCTTTGGAGGCTAAGGAAAGGAGTAGGGTTTGGAGGAAGAAGAAGGCTAGATCCGCCATTGTTGGAGCACCGGAGCTCCGTTCGCCGATCCGAAACCAGATCTGTGGAGAGGACTAGAAGGCGCTTCTTTCTATCTGTGCCTTTCAACCGATCCATGGCGAGGAAGAGAGCTCTTAGGGTAACGACATCTCTCCTCCTGGTTTTAGGATGCGTGCATGGCATCTTTGCTTTTACCTTCTCTTTTATGAAATTTATTGCACCGGATCTCTCAAATGAGAGGGGTTTGGGCCGCCATGGTTCAAGAAGAACCATCGGGTTGATTGAGTCCGTCCCCGATATGATTTTGCACTAGATATCAGCTCCGTTAGTGGATTAGGCATTATGGGTGAAGTCGAAGTCGTGACCGGTTGTCCGATTCGGTGATGTTGCTTAACGTGCATTTTTAGGGATTTTGTTAGAAATCCGATGACGGCAAAAACGTCGTAGTTGTTGCCTTTATGTTTCGTGTGAGAACGAACGGTGGTTTGGAAAGGGTAACTTGTATGTGTGATGAATGGCTTGTGAAGCCGCTTGTATGTGAAGGTGTGACTTTGTCTTTGTGGTCGGCTGGCTAGCCCGTGAATGCTTGGATTCATGTGGGGAGAGTGTCCCGGCAAGACAAGTCCCCTTTGGGCTAACTAACAAGAATAAGTATGTTGATGCGCCCGTTGGCGAGAAGAGCCATGTAAGGGGTGAGGTTTCAGTGGAGTTCTTGGCTTTTGGCTTAGTGATTTTGGAGAGAGAAAAAGTATGTTGATGCGCCCATTGGCGAGATGAGCCATGTAAGGGGTGAGGTCTCAGTGGAGTTCTTGGACTTGGGATTGCATGCCCGTGGGGAAATGGTAAGTACCTTTGGTTTGTTGTGAATTAATGATGTGTGTTGATGTGTTAGAAGCATACACGCCATAGGGTACCTTGGGTGAAACCCAGGTTTGCATTCATGCTGCATTGCTAGGCCCCTTACTTTTACTGCTCAACATAGAAATGTGGATGATGATTGTGACACTCATGCCTGTCATTTTTATGTTATTACTGTTTATTACATTTACATAAGAAGTGCTGACTTGCAGGGTGATGTAGTTCCCCGGGGTCCGTTAGGAAGGCCGGGAGTAGGGGTGTTGTTACACTGTTGTTGGTCAGCCAAAGATGACCCTCGTTATACCACTATTTATGATTTGGATGCAGGGCAAGGATCCCAGGCTGGACCTAGCTCACCGGCCAAAAAGGCCTAAACTTCATGAAGTGCCTTTTTCTTGCTTTCTTGTTTGACTATGATGTCTTTACTTGTTCCGGCTTGCATGCCGAGGTAGATTAGGAGTGTGATGATCTTTTGGACATTTTATATGCCCTGTTTGTTTGACTTGAGTTTGTGTTTTGTAAGGCCTTAAGGCCGTAGTACTCTTATATAGATGTGGACAACTTTTGTGGTTTATCTAGTGTTTTCGCTGTGTTGGTTCTGAGTTTTGCGATGGTTAGATCTATATCACTTTGTAATACTAAAGCTGTGGCGATTATATGTTGTGGGGTCCCGACCGGACCTATATTATATAGTCATTGCAGTGGAGGTGTTACAATTTGGTATCAGAGATAGGTTAACGTTCGTGTTGAGGTTTAGCGTGTTCGGAGCGCGTTAAGGAGTTGTCCATATAGGAGTACCTTGCGGGACCATGAGTGTCCTTGCGATTGAGTCTTGAGAATTGAGTTTGATTTGTGTTTCCTTGCTTACGCTAGGATGGTGGCGACGATGCGGGGACATCGAGACGACAAGAGGAGCCTTCGACAAGCAGTGCCATGGCCCCAGCCCTTATTAATATGGGTGTATCCCTGCCAGACTTCTGTCGTATGCTAGTGGAGGCGATGGTGGCGGCTCAAGCTGCAGTAATACCACAGATTTCATTGCCTATTGTGCAGGCTGCGACTCCTGTTACTCCGGGTAATGAGATACCGGAGGTGGGAGTAAGGCAGGTAGAGCCATTAGTTGAGAGAGCGGTTGGGCAAGGAGATCATCAGATGAAGTACTATCCGAGTTTCCATCCTCTGACGTTCAAAGAAGTTGGCACTCCGACAGACGCCGAGGATTGGTTGGCGAGAATTCAGGAACTCCTAAAAGCGGCACAAACCCCAGAGGACAGGCAGTCCCAGTTCGCAGCGTTTATGTTAGAAGGCGACGCCAAGCTGTGGTGGGTGAACCATAGCGGTCGTCATTTCCCTGGACGTGCCCCGTCCATGGAAGAGTTCGGGAATGCCTTCCTGAAGCACTATATCCCCTCTTCGACAAGGTTAGCCCTTCAGCAGTAGTTCTTGCACTTGGTGCAGTGCGAGAAGATGGTAGATGTGTACTTACAGGAGTTTACTCGGTTGGGTCGTTACGCGGGAACGACCATGACAGATGATGAGGAGAGGGATAATCTCTTCTATCAGGGTCTGAGAAAGAATTTAAGGCAACCTCTGATAGCCTTAAAGAATGCGGGGTTCAATGAGTTAGTTGAAGCTGCTCGAACTTTGGAGAACTATATTGTGCGAACCCAGCGTCGCAAGGGCTCGGCGGCAAAGCATGGAGAAAGTAAGCCATCTTAGTCTCAGAAGAAGTCTGAGAAAAGTTGGTGGAAGAAAAAGCCCCATCCTTTTAGGACTAGCAAGAGGAGCGGTGTGACTTCTGGAGAGTTCCATTCCAAGGGACCAGTGACGTGCTACAAGTGTAGCAAGGTGGGCCACATAGATCGGTTCTATTTCGAGAGTGGAGTTGAGCCAGAGCAGAGGCAAGAGCTATCGGTGCGTTCCGTTCCCAGTGTTGGGGAGCAGTAGTGCTTCTCATTTCCCTCCTGTGCAGCCTAGAGCATACAACCTCGGGCAGCAGGAAGCAATTCGTCAACCTGACGTGGTGACATGTACAAAAGTTTAGAGTTTCGTTTAATAGTTTTAAACTGTTTGCGACCTTTCATATTCGTTATACGCGTGTTAAGCTTCGTGCTAGTTTCTGGCTACCCCTCTAGAGTGTTGTTCGACATGGGAGCGTCACACTCTTTTCTTGCGGATTGCTTTATTCGGAGGAGTGGGGTTGAGATTGTCGAGGCAGAGGCGGAGCTTAGTGTGCGCATGCCGAATGGGTCTTTCATGACCACTGGAAGGAAAGGACGCATTGTGATGAGTATTTGCGAGTGTGATTTCGAGTTGGTAGCAGCGATCCTACCACTAGCTGAATTTCACATCATCCTAGGGATGGACTGGCTTGCAGAGCAGTGAGCTTGTATTGACTGCCTGTTGAAGGTGGTGACCTTAAGGAGTGAAGGAAGAGCGGAGGTCAAGTTTGAGGGCCTGTGCGGAGTGGCTTGCTCCCTGATTTCTGCCGTGCAAATGGTGAGTGCTGTGAATCGAGGGGGTGAGGAATTTATAGATTTGTTAGAGACTCACTCCACAAAGCTGGCGATCAGAGAAGTGCCAGTGGTGGAGGAATTCGGGGATGTGTTCCCTGAGGAGCTTCCGGGAGCGCCTCCTCGGTGTGAAATCGACTTTTCGATCGAGTTGGTGTCGGGTGCGAGGCCGGTGTTGCGTCCTCCATTTAGGATGGCACCAAAGGAACTGGATGAGCTAAAGGTGCAGTTGCAAGAGTTGCTCGAGCTGGGGTACATTAGGCCCAGCTCCTCACCTTGGAGTGCGCCGATGTTGTTCGTTAAGAAGAAGGATGGTAGTATGCGGTTGTGCATAGACTACCGCGAGTTGAATAAGTTGACCGCGAAGAATAAGTACCCGATTCAGCGAATCGATGATTTGTTCGATCAGTTGGTTGGGTCGACGGTGTACTCCAAGTTGGACTTGAAGTTGGGTTACTATCAGTTAAGTATTCGAGAAGAGGATATTCCCAAGACGGCGTTTGGGATGAGGTATGGTCATTTTGAGTTCTCGGTGATGTCGTTCAGTTTGACGAACACGCCATCAGTGTTCATGGATTTAATAAACCGAGTGTTTCGACAATACCTGGATTCGTTCGTGGTGGTGTTCATCGATGACATCTTGGTGTATTCGAAGTCGAAGGTGGAACATGAGTCTCATCTGAGAATAGTGTTGCAGACTTTGAGGGAGAACCAACTTTATGCTAAGTTCTCAAAGTGCGAGTTTTTGATCTGGAAAGTGGCATTCTTGGGCCACGTGATTAGTGGAGATGGGGTGGCAGTGGATCCTGCGAAGGTGGAAGCCATTAGAGATTGGACTATACTAAGAACCGTGGCGGAAGTCCGGAGTTTCCTTGGAATAGCCGGTTATTACAGAAGGTTCGTTGAGAACTTTTCGCGAATGGCTTTGCCCATCACCACTCTTACCCGAAAGGACCAGAGGTTTGTGTGGACGCCAGAGTGTGCCCGTGCATTTGAGACCTTGAAGGAAAGATTGATGTCTGCTCCAATCCTAAGTCTTCCTAGTGGGACCAAAGGATTTCAGATTTTCAGCCACGCGTCAGGTTGCGGTTTGGGTTGCGTGCTGGTGCAACATGATAGCTTATGGGTCAAGGCAGCTAAATCCTCATGAGAGACATTATCCCGTCCATGACTTAGAGTTGGCGGCGGTGATTTTTGCGTTGAAGTTGTGGCAGCACTACGTGTACGGTGCGAAGGTTGAAATCTTCACGGACCACAAAAGCTTGAGGTATCTTCTAGATCAGAAGGATCTTAATATGCGGCAGCGTAGGTGGCTCGAGTTCCTTGGGGATTACAACGTAGCGATTCAGTTTACGCCAGGCAAGGCCAATGTGGTGGCTGAAACCTTGAGTAGAAAGTATTCCGGGCAGGGAAATTTGATTAATGCGCATGACAAGCGTTTGGTGCGAGAGTTTGAGTCTCTTGGTATTGTGTGTGTGGCTGAGGGTGAGTCCAGCGTGGCTCGACTGAACTGGATCGAGATGTAGTGTGATCTGGCAGATCGAATTTGAGAGGCAACTAGTGCAGATGAAGAGTGTCAGCGATTGGCAGTGGAGGCTCAACAAAGCGAAAGTAGTGCTTTGGAGATTATTGAAACCAGTAAATGGTCTCGGTGGAGTTCGGGTCCCCCAACGAGTTGGGGGTAGCTAGAACTTACAAATCCCTCGAAGGGACAGACTGAAGCCTCGAACTAGACACAGACCTCTAGACTCAGCAGGGAGGACCCACCACACACCCGGAAGATCTTTAGAGCGCTTCCCCTAACAAGCCAATGCTGAAGCCCGGGCACCTTGGAGAGATATGAAAATGCCAACCAAGGAAAGCCTAAGGAGAGAGAAGCTTTAAAAAAAGAGAAGTCTTCTCCAAAGGTGCCCTTTGGGTCATATTTATAGATTTTCTGTACTGGCCTGCAAATAGCAGGATTCCCCCACTTGATTTTACTATCTGCACCCCAAAATTGGTCTGCTAACAGCCAAACACCGTTGTTTGGAGAGGCTAATGATAGACCACTGGGGGTAAGAAGGTAACACCTCCCTGTCAATCTACGGGCAAGGGGTTTGCGAGGACATTGCTCGCGAGAGCTCTCGCTACCTTCTCGCGGTTCTCTTCCGCGACCTCCATTGAGACCGGGTCTCATGCGCCTTCCTGCGAGCTCACCTTGGTCCCCTCGAGATGACTGCCTTTCCCAGCGGATCCGCTGGGACAAGACTGGGCCGCCGAGATGGTAAACCCTCCCAGCCCAACCGCTGAGATAAGCTTATCTGGCGGAACTTGACATTCGTCGAACTGAGAACCGAGTTCGTCGAACGCAGAGCGGATTTCTTCGAGCCCAGGAAACTGCTGTAAGCGGCTCGCGAGCGGTGGCTCACCAGCCTTCTCGCGTATGCACGGCGAGTACCCATCTTGCCAGCCTGCCCGCGAGCAGTCGGCGGGGGCTTGTCTCGCTCGCCTGACTCTTGCGAGGACTTTTCAGGCTTGTCCCTCTTACTACTTTCTTCACAAGGTTAACCTCTCTAGACGCCCCCTCCCCCTTGCCAGGAGAATATCGGGGTTGTACACAATCCCCGCTCTTTGTGAGGCTATCTAGGCTCATGAAGAAACATCCAACCCCTGATATTCGCCAGTTTCTTGATGACCTGTCAGGAATCTTTGGTAGGACCCACCTGCGGGCTATAAATATCATCTTGAGCCACTGTGACACGCAACATTATTTCCTTCCTTTTCCCCTCTTTTCCTTACTGTAGCTGTTGAAAGATGCCGCTTTCCAAGGAAATGGAGACTCGCCTATAAGCCTCCAAGGGTGGCGAGCAGTCTTCAATGGGTAAAGTCCCTGCATGGGCGAATTGTCCACCTCCCATTCCGGTCCGACAACGAAGAAGGCGAAAACGGTTCGCCGAACCAGGGACGAGTCAGCGGCACCGGAATCTCCCCCAGACAACCCCTCCCCCGAGAAGGTAGGTATCATAACTAGCCAAGCTCACAAATAAATTTCTCTGAATCTCGCTTGATCGCAGGATCACGCCACCAACAATGGTAGTGGCGAGCCTGAAACTGGGTCTCGTCATGTTCCACCAGCCAGCATGGACCCTTCTGCCAAGAAGGCGGCAGGTACCCCGCTATTCTCGTTTACCCATGCATTTTTGTTGACTAATGGCTCCTGTTTCTTGCTCTTCGCAGTCTCGCCCCAGAAGACTCCGCCTCGTCAAGACTCGCAGCCTCTTTCGCCGGTCCCCGGCACGACCATAGAGATGCCGGGGTTCAATCTTCTGGTGGGCGAGGACTCTGACGGCTCAAGACCGCCGAAGATTCCCCCAATCAACATCGCGGCGTACCCTCCTGGCTTGGGCAAATCTCTTTTGCCCCACTACGACAACGTCTTTGAGGGTCAGCCCGGGTCTTCTCACCCCGGACCTTCTCGCCCTCCTCCAGGTTAGGGCTCCTGGACCCTCGCTATATATGAGGATTTCCCCCACATGTTAACTGTCTATTCTTTCTCGCAGAGCACTCTGAGACCCCGCACACCGACTCGGACTTTGGGGACGAAGGGGTGTCCCCCCTCCTAGAGCAAATGGAGGACTTCTTGGGGGATCCGCGAGATCCCGAGGCGATGAAGAAACGAACTGCTGAATTATTTCAGAAGCAAGGTCGGATGCTGATGGATCTCAACCTTCAGGCGAGACGAGATAGAGAAGCTGCCGAGGAGAGATATGTCGCCCTGATGGATGAGTGCGCGAGACTCTGAGCCGCGTTGCCTCGTGACCACGATGAGACTGTCACAACGCCGGAGGTGCATATTGCGAGGATGAGGGACTACGCCTACTTTATGAATAAGGAGGGCCGGGCGGCCCAAGATTATTACAACTCCAGGGTACCACCGCGGACCGGCTCGCGAGGTGGCGGCAGGTGGAAATGGTTGCCTCATTAGTCCCGCGAGCCCGCCTCCCTTCTGCGAACCTTTCCTATTTACTATTGTTTCTTCTTATTATGGACAGTCCCGTAACTATTTGCTACTTTTATTTACGAATTCTTGCTTGGTAATAGTTATTGACAGTTATTTGTGGGTTCTCGCTCGATATTCTTATTGCTATGCCCTTTTCATATTTTATTCCGGCCATAATCTATTCTGCTATCGCCTAATATTTATTCATGCTGGCTTCGCGAGAAGATCTCGCCCACGTGTCATTTTTGCCCGCAACGTGTCTCTCGCACGCGTTCAGGCGGTGATGTTTTGCTAACCGCACCCGTCGGCGCTTCAACTTCTTCCCGCCATTTTGGTTTTGCTATAAATAGGGTCATAATTGAGATCCACCTACCGCATTCATCGTCAACCCTTCTTCGTCACCTGCTCGAGAGATTTCACCGTCTTTCCCTCGAGCCTCTTTCTTCTTTCGCGGGTTTCTAAGATGGGTTCTGATGCAGCCGAGACCGAGGGTCGGTGGAAGTGCGCCTGGGCTTTCGCCGACCATTCTTTTTTCAACTACAATCTGACCGAGGATGAGTACCTCATGTCGGTCGCCGACCACGTACCCGCAGCATTCTCGGCTCGTCGCCCTCGCGAGGACGAAGCGATCAACTCCCTCCTCGCCGATGAGCTGGCCATCCCGATGGCCCATTTTGCGGTGGGCCTGCGCCTGCCCCTATGGCCTGAAGTCCGCCAGGTACCCATTAATCTCGCTTACCCTTCTCTTGTTGAATCAATCTCGCTCACCATGTGCTGACCTCGCTTTCTATTGCTCGCCAGGTGTTCAAGCACTACGGCGTCGTTCCAGGCCAGCTCACCCCCAATGCCATGGCGGTGATCGTAGCCTTCGCTAGCTATATGCGCGAGGAACGCATCAAGTTCAGCCTTCCGGTCTTCCAGAAACTGTCTCCTTCCGAGATTACAAGGACGACACCGCCTACTTCGTGGGCTCGGGTCCAAAGGTCGTCGAGACCGTGAACAAGGCCCACTATTGGGCCCAAAAGTTCCTCTTCGTGAAGGGGAGCTTCGGCAACGTCCCCTTCTCGCCAATTCAGCACGGCGAGACCACTTATCGGCCACCAACTCTCGGTGGCCACGATGACTCTTTGTACCAGTTCTTCTGTAAGAAGAACTTCAAGGTGATCTATCTTCGCTGGAACCTCGACTCGCTGCTTCCCGTTCTTCCCGGGGAAGGTAATAGTCCTGCTCGCTTACCTGCACTCTTTCAAATTTTTACCGTAACTTAACTTTCTTCATTCCAGGGTAGCGAGATCTTCCCAACAACCCCCCCTATCTGAGCAGCAGGAAGCCTTCCTCCAATCTCTCCCTTGCTACCATGGGAGCGGAGGCTTGCCGCGAGACCACCACCCCGCCTCCGCCATTCTCTCGCAAGAGGCCGGGGGCCTCCAGCAGCCGGGATCTACCCCCCAAGTCTCCGCCAAAGAAGAAGACCAAGAAGAGTCGGGGCCCGCTCCCCTCTGCGAAGGGAAGGGAACATGCCGAGGTTCCCCTCGGCGAGATCGACCTCACCATCCTTTCTGAGTGGGAGGTTGATGAGCAGAGCGAGGAGGCCATCCGGATCTCTGACCCGCCCATTCCAGTCAACCACTGGAACTTCGGCCTCGGCCAGAAGCGTAAAGATGAATCCGGCGAGCTCCTGGTGTGTTGGGGGCCGGAGGTTAATAAAGCTGACATCTCCACCATCCTCCCCTCATGGGTGGAGAAGTCGACTGTCAGCGGCCACGCCTTTGACTTCTCCTTCGCCCTCTATGGGCGCGAGGATGTCGGGGCCTACAAGGATGAGACCACGAGGACTCTCGCCTATGAGAGCGCGAGGTCTCAGGTGCGGTCTTTGGAGCTTGCGCATATGACGGGAAGGCGATGCTTGCAGCTGGAGCGCCAAAACATGGAGCTCGCAAAAGCCTACCAGGGGCTCTCCGCCGAAAATACGCAATTCAAGGAGAAGCTACTCGCCGCCGAAGGTGGTGTGGTGAGTCCCCTGGGTCTCGCCATTTCTTTCCTTCGTATGCTTTTCTTTTCTAAAATTTTTCTTTTCTTTATGTAGGACGCCGAGACTGCTGCGAGGTCTGAGGCCCGCATCCTCAAGTTGGAGGGCGAGATCGCTGGGCTAAAGGCCCACAACCGCGAGCTAGCCCACGCGTGCGTCCCCCCTCTCCTCGCCGTCTAAAGGAAGAGAGGAGAGCTCGATACGAGGAGGTCCGCGAGGAGTCCACCCAGTCGGCGCGCTACATCTTCCAATCAATGAAGGGGGCCGGCCTGCTGTCCGCCGATGCGGCCGACCGGACTCTCGAGGACATCGTCCCTGAGCTCTTCATCCCTCTCTCGCCAGTGAAGAGTAGTGACATTGAGGGGGAGTCCACGAGCGACCTCTAAAGCCTTGTATTTTAGATTTTCTCTTCTCAAAAAGTTTTTGGCGGGCGAGATCGCCGCACCTTGTAACTGACCTGTGTATAAATGCAGATTTTTGTCATTGTACTGTGTTTGTTCTTTTTGCCTGTCTTCCTTATACTTACATCATGTTCTCTCATATTAATCTCGCTTTCTCTTTAGTGTTCTCGCGATATTTGTTCTCGCGCATCACGTAATTGGATCATTTCGGTATAGAACCCGTTTTCGACAGCTCTCGCTTTTTACTGTTCGCTTTTTCATTTTGAACTCACGAGGGGTGATCCTGTTCCTAAACCCTCCTTTGCCTTCTCGAGCAACACCCCTTGCAGGATCTCTCGCCATACTTGATTCTGCGAATTCTTGTCTGCCGAGCACTAACCTCCGAGAGTACATAGGTAGGGTTTTTCCTTCCCTTTTTATCATACGATATGTTTTTTCTTTTTGCCGAGTGAGAGGCCCTTAGTCGGCACTAAAGGTTTGACAGCCCGGGACCCGCCTTCCTGCCAGCATAAAGAACGTCAACTTTGCCAGCCTCTCCGCGGGATCAAACCGACCCACCGGCTAGTGAGAACCCGGCAGCGGGATCGTCCGGGGCAATCCAGCATAAAGAACTTTTCAACCTTGCCAGCCTCTCCGCGAGACCAACCTGACCCACCGCCTAGTGAGAGCCCGGCAGCGCGATCGTCCGGGGCAATCCAGCATAAAGAACTTGTCAACCTCGCCAGCCTCTCCGCGAGACCAACCTGACCCACCGGCTAGTGAGAGTCCGGCAGCGGGATCGTCCGGGGCAATCCAGCATATAAACTTATCAACCTTGCCAGCCGCTCCGCGAGATCATCCTGACCCACCAGCTAGCGAGAACACGGCAATGGGATCGTCCGGGGCAATCCAACATAAAGAACTTGTCAACCTCGCCAGCCTCTCCGCGAGACCAACCTGAACCACCGGCTAGTGAGAGCCCGACAACGGGATCGTCCGGGGCAATCCAGCATAAAGTATTTGTCAACCTCGCCAGCCTCTCCGCGAGACAACCCTGACCCACCGGCTAGTGAGAGCCCGACAGCGGGATCCTCCGGGGCAATCCAGCATAAAGAACTTGTCAACCTCGCCAGCCTCTCCGTGAGACCAACCTGACCCACCGACTAGTGAGAGCCCGGCAGCAGGATCGTCCAGGGAAATCCAGCATAAAAACTTATCAACCTCGCCAGCCTCTCCACGAGATCATCCTGACCCACCGGCTAGTGAGAGCCCGGCAGCGGGATCGTCCGGGGCAATCCAGCATAAAAACTTATCAACCTTGCCAGCCTCTCCGCGAGATCATCCTGACCCACCGGCTAGTGAGAGCCCAGCAGCGGGCTCGTCCGGGGCAATCCAGCATAAAAACTTATCAACCTTGCCAGCCTCTCTGCGAGATCATCCTGACCCACCGGCTAGCGATAGCCCGGCAGTGGGATCGTCCGGGGCAGTCCAGCATTAAAACTTATCAACCTAGCTAGCCTCTCCGCGAGATCATCCTGACCCACCGGCTAGCGAGAGCCCGACAGCGGGATCTTCCGGGGCAATCCAGCATAAAGAACTTGTCAACCTCGCCAGATAGTTATGAACAATATACAGAAAATGAGACACATAGCAGGTGAAGTGATAAAAATTTTTAAGGATAGAATCGCTTCAAGTCATCTCCACTTCTGGCTCGGTCGAGGGGTACCCCTTCCATATCCCGGAGGTGGTACCCCCCTGACTTGAGCACCTCATTTACAATGTATTGTCCCTCCCAATTGGGATTAAGCTTACCCACCGCGCCCCCTCTCCCGGCCGCGTCGACCTTCTTCAAGACCAGGTCTCCTTTCTGGAAGTGCTTTACTCGGATGTGCTTGTCAAAGTACCGAGCCATTCGCCTTTTGATTTTCTCCTGCCGAACCGTAGCGAGGTCTCGGAGCTCTTCCACCAGGTCCAAGGACAACCTTTGTTCCGCGTCGTTTTCCATCAACCATTCTTCACCCCCTTCGCCCGCGGTGACCACCCTGGGGGTTCTTACCTCGAATTCTATCGAGAGGACGGTCTCAGACCCATGAGAAAGCCTGAAGGGAGTCTCTCTTGTGGCCGCGTTTGGAGTAGTCCTCATGGCCTAGAGGACCGAAGGTAGTTGTTCCACCCAATTCCCCTTGAGATTCTCCACTTTTTTCTTGAGTAGGTTGACGATGATCTTGTTCGCCGCTTCCACCTGCCCATTACTCCTAGGGTGGTGGACTGATGCGAACTGAAGGTCGATGCCTAGCTGGGTGCAGAAACTAACAAATTCCTCGCTGGCAAATTACGGCCCATTGTCCGTGACTATGGCTAGTGGGAGCCCATGCCTGCAAATTATTTCACCCCAGACAAAGTTTCTCACTACTTGGGATGTTACCTTAGCGAGCGCCTTCACCTCGATCCATTTAGAGAAATAATCTATCATCACTAGTAGGAAACTCCTTTGGCCGCTTGCCTGGGGGAAAGGTCCCACCAGGTCCAACCCTCATATCGCAAAGGGCCAGGGGGCCGTGATGGTCCGGAGCCTCTGAGCCGGAAGGAGCTGGAGGGGGGCATAGAGCTGGCACTTGGAGCACTTTTTAGAAAACTCTGCCGCATCTTTGCTGAGGGTGGGCCAGAAGTAGCCTTGCCTTAGTACTCTTCCCTCTAGGGTCCTGCCCCCCAAATGACTGTCGTACTCCCCCGAATGAATCTCTTCCAGAACCCTCAGGGCTTCCTCCTTTGAAACACAATGGGCTAGGAGCCCCGAGAGAGTCTTGCGATATAGCGACCCTGCATGTAAGGAGTAATATGCCGATTTGTACCTGAGTCGTCGCTTGTCTACTCCTTCTTCGGGGAACTTCCTGTCATCAAGTAAATAATGATGTGGTCCATCCATGACATCCTCTGATCCACTTCCATCAGCTCTCCCTCCTCGATAGAATGCCGGAAGAGTTCCGATACCGTCCCCCCTTCCCGGGGACCGAACTTGGCCAGGAGGTCTGCCCGGGTGTTCTCCTCTCTTGGGACGTGCTTGATGGAAAAAGTGTGAAACTGCCCAACGACCTCCTTAACCTTTTCCAGGTATCGCTGGAGAGTTGGCTCTTTGACCTCGAACTCCCCCTTGGTCTGGCATGCCACTACCATGGAGTCCGTCGAGACCTCGAAGTCCTGCACTCCCAACTCCCGAGCTAGGCGGAGGCCTGCTATCACGGCCTCATACTCAGCCTGGTTGTTGGTGAGAGGGAAGTGAATGTTGATCGCCTGCTCTATCCTGGTGCCCTGCGGACTCACCAATACCACCCCTCCCCCAAAGGAGTGCTTTCTCAACACGCCATCAACCAACATTTTCCAGGACACCGGGTGGGACAACTCAAACTCCTCTAGCTCGGTCACATAGTCGGACATGAAATCTGCCACTGTATGCGCCTTTATGGATACCCGAGGTACGTAGGAGATATTGAACTCGCTCAACTCCACTGACCACTTAGCCAATCTTCCGGAGTGCTCCACCCCCTCCATGATGCCGCAAAGGGGATGGTCGGTCAATACTTTGATTGAATGTGCTTGTAAGTAGGGCCGGAGTTTCCTAGTCGATACCACCAACAAAAATGCTAACTTTTCCAGGATTGGATACCTGAGCTCGGCCATCCTCAATACCCTGCTAACATAGTAGATAGGGAGTTGTTTCTTCCCTTCTTCCCGAACCAGCACCGAGATGACCGCTTCTGACCCTACCCCTAAATATAGGCATAGGTCCTCCCCTTGCCTCGGTCTTTGCAGTAGCGGAGCCTGGGTCAATTGTTCCTTTAGTGCCTGAAAGGCTTTATCGCATTCTGGGGTCCACTCGAATTTCTGGTTACCCCTCAGTACCTTGAAAAAAGGGGAACATTTCTCTCCTGCCTTGGAAAGGAACCTACACAACCCAGCTAGCTTCCCAGTTAGACGTTGAACCTCCTTCGCATTCCTTGGGGACCCCAATTCGAGAATTGCCCTTACTTTGTCTAGATTAGGCTCCATGTCGAGGGGGGTGAGTAAATGACCTAAGAATTTTCCTCGACTTGCCCCGAAGACACACTTCAAGGGGTTAAGCTTCATCTTGAACTTTCTCAAAGTCCCAAAGGTCTCTTCGAGGTCCCTAAGGTGAGATTCAAGGTCCCAACTTTTGATCATCAGGTCATCCACATAGACCTCCAAGTTCCGGCCTTTCTGTTCGCGGAATACTCTGTCCATCATTCGCTGGTACGTTGCCCCTGCATTCTTCAAACCGAACGACATCATTTTATAACAATAACATCCATCCCCGGTGATGAAGGATACATATTTGATGCAGGGAGGGTGCATACGGATCTGGTGATAACCTGAAAAAAGCATCTAAAAGGACATCACAGAGAAACCAACGACTGAGTCAACCAGCGCATCGATTCTAGGCAGGGGGTAGCAATCCTTGGGGCAAGATTTATTAAGCAAAGAGAAATCAACACACATACGCCACTTACCATCACCCTTCTTTACCATCACCACATTGGAGACCCAGCCAGGGTACTGGATCTCTGATACAAAACCAGCTTTGATGAGCTTACTCACCTCCTCCCTGATGGGAACCTCCAGCTTGTCCGCAATGGACCTCTTCTTCTGGCGAATGGGGCGAGTGTCGGGATCATGGTTGAGGCGATGGCACGCCACATCCGCATCGATCCCAGACATCTCCGCAGCACTCCATGCGAAGACGTCCACATTGCTTTGGATGCAAGCCGAGATCTTCCTCCGGTCCTCGGGGCTGAGCTCCACACTGATCTTTATCTTCTCGATGGTTCCTGCCTGGGTGGTGACTTCCACCTCCACTACTTCCTCCACCGCCTCCAACCTGGATTGTTCTCCCCAGACACTGTCCTTTTCTCCGCCACAAGCGAGCGCTTGGGCTCCCTCCCCCATCTCTTCCTCTCCTACCACCATCAGTTCTTCCACCCCTCCTCCCGGGGCCTCCTCTTCTCTCTCTCCCTCTTCCCCTTCCTCCGCCCTGGGCCCCTCAGCAACCCCTTTCTGGGCATGAACTACTCCTTCTCCCACCCTTCCTTCCAACTTCTCTTCCTTCTCGGCCTCGGCCACCTCTTCCATCACCTTATCCCACTCCTCCGCTTCTTCCATCTAAGAGATAGTGTTGACGGCAGCCACATAGCACTGCCTTGCCACCTTGGGATCTCCCCTGATCCGGACTTGGACTCCTCCATCATTGAATTTAAGGCACTGATGGAATGTGGAAGGGACACACTAGAACGCACTGATAAGAGGCCATCCGAAGATGGCACTGTAGCTACTAGGGGCATCCACAATCACGAAGTGGCAGTTCCTGGACTGCCCTCCCAAAACCACATGGAGTCCTACTCCTCCTTCTACCTCCTTACTCTCCCCGGAGAATCCAAACAACGGACCGTCCGAGGCCAACACCCTTCTCGCTTCCACCCCCATCCCGTAAAATGCCTTCTTAAAGATGACGTTGACCGATCTCCTGTTGTCCACAAGGATTCGGGAAATTATGAAGTCCTCGATCGCCGTCTGGATGACCCGGCACGTCCTCATAACCTGGCACGTCCTTCTGGGTGAATGAGATCTTCTCCGTCGGGGGCGGGGCCAGGGATGTCGAAGCCACGCTACGAAGATAGATGGTATGGAGGCTCGCCTTCCGGGTTGTCTCAATCCCCACCCCCCATGGATCACCCCGATCCCTCCTCGGGACCCCGATTTGGCCTGGTCTTCACACCTATCATCTTCATCCTCTTGGGGTGTAATCTCTTCTATCCTCACTGGTCGCTGCTGCGGCTGCGGCGTTGGGACTCTTGCATTCCTTTCTTCTAAGAACTCCGGGCAGGTGACTGTCGTGTGACCTTCCTCCTAGTGGAAGTCACGGTACGGCAGCGTCACCCCCATCTCCTCTCCTCCTACTCCCATGTTCCTTCTTTGGGGCCCGACTCCTTGATGCGCGTCGGCAAGTGCACCGGTCGCTGTCAAGTAATAATTGTGGAGAATAAATTCCCCGGATGTCGGTCTCTTGAGGAATGCAGGATGGGTGATCGAATCGCGCAGTGAATATTGTTACACAAGCGTTTCACAAACACAAAGAGGGGTTTTTGGTTGGTTTTCCTAATTTTAACAACAATAAAAGAGATGCGGGTCGAGAACACCGCTTCGCAACGTGAGGTGGATGCAACGGCCGCGATGCCGTGCTTCGTGAGGCGAATGAAGTGGACTCAGGCGCGAGAGAGTGAGGGTCGCAAACACCTCTTCACAACCGTCGTTAGCTCTTGCCAACACGGAGCAAACACCTTGCGTGCGTGTGTGAGTGAGTGCGCTTGAACGTGGTGAATCACAACCAACCCATGAATAAGAACACAGAAACGTTCATTCTCATCAAGTAAATATCACAATATTCATTTAGTAAAAGATTCAAAGGGGTACAATCAAGGAAAGAGGAAGGAGATAACCGGTGGTGAAGACTAGCGGCCGTTCACGGCCGGAATGGTAGGTTGTCGGGCTACCTCCGGACTCGGGCGGACGATGCTTCCGGCGTAGAGGGCTGTCACAATCTCCCTACGTGCTCCGTCGTCTTCGACTCAAGGTCTCTTCTTCTTCTCACCGGGCGGAAAGCGAAAATGATTGCTTGGAGGCTTGCGGATGATGGAGAACACTCACGGACGATGGAGGATGTCGAGGAATGGACCGAGGAAGCTTCCCCTTGCGTAGGAGATGAAGTAGGGGCGATCCAAGGGGGCGGTCAGCGGCGTACGGAACAGAAATCCCGCTCCCGAAATGAATAATCCGCCCTAAAATCGCAACAGGCGCTTAAATAGGCGCTGGATTAAACACTGCGCACGATCATTGGCGCACGACCAGTGGTCGTGCGCACTAGAATCCTGCGAACGTGCGCACTGCCTGGACAGAACCTGCAAGAGATGAAATTATAAAATAAAATGTTCGCACGACCAGTGGCGCACGACCGTTGATCGTGCGCACTAGCGTCGGTGGTCGTGCGCAATAGGTGAGACAGAACTCATAAAATTACTATTAAGTGAGCACGGACAGTGGCGCACGACCGGTGGTCGTGCGCACTGGAGTTGATGGTCATGCGCACTGCACCAGACAGAACTCGTAAAAAAGGGGTTAAGTGCGCACGATCAGTGGCGCACGACCGGTGGTCGTGCGCACTAGAACAGGTGATCGTGCGCAGTGTTCCTGTGCAGAATTGCACCGGAAATACTTGCACGCCTCCTATTCCAGCACAAACACAGATCTAGCCACCGAAAGTGGCACTTAACAACATATGAGTACTATGAAAGGAAATAAACACGAAAACACACCAAAGTGGGCCAAAATGTGCACCTAGCATGGGTTATCAATTATAAACTATAATAAGGCTAAAGTGCGTGATATTGACTAAATAATGGCCCGGATGAGTCCATGAAGGTGTATATAATCAGGACTCATCACACCCCCAGACTTAACTGTTTGCGCGTCCCGAGCAAACGAATCCGGCGGAAGTTGAAAAAGATAATTAAAATAGCGAATTACGCAGGGGAGTACAGTGCGAAGTAACATATGCATGCGAGTAGGAATTCTAGTAGAAGAAGATTCTAGCTATGCTAACTAATTTACGTAAGTACTAAAGCGTAATCAAAGATTTAATTGTACTCAGTGGGTGAATTATGAAGAATTTGACGATCATGCCCGGTATGAAAGTGACGAGACGCTGAGGCGGGTGTTGCAAAAGATCGGGACTTAGGAATAACTCCGCTGAAATCCATCAACGTCGTGAACCATACGCTTGCCCGGTCACACTCTCTCCACGGCGCTAGCAAACTCGCAAGTCAAATCAGTAGGACTTATAGGATTAAAACGGGGCTTAGGTTACGGAATGATATGCAAAGATAAACATGACGGCTACGCAACCCAAATGAGCCAACGGCACACTGCACCTTACAAAACCAAACAACTATGCTCGTGTGACACACCCCCAGACTTATCATGAAAACCAGGTGTGCACACAGCCTACTTTACAAATACCAACAGATTTTTCTCTTTAGCTTGGGAGGATTATTTTCAGGATACTCTTCTTTTTTTTTTCTTTTATATATTTTTCTTCTTTCAAGCAACCTCCAGTTGGTTCAAAATCAGCGGAAAGACATTATTTTCTCTTCAAAACACAATGATACCACACACCACACAAGTTGGAAATTATGAGCACAGTTAAAACATTTTTTTGGTTGCGGGCGTAGGATAGGCTTCAGGCTTTGGTGGATGAGGAGGAGCTGAACATAAAAATGGTAGGCACAAATTTGGCTTGCAAAGGTGAATGAAAGGGGCATGGAATAGCAAAGCTCAAACTAGCCAAATGGTGGCCTACATCATGCTTGACTCAACAAGTAGCTCTCACCCATGCTTCAAGAGTCGCTTGGGGCAAGTTCTTAGCCCACGAGAAAGATAAACCTTCCTCCCGACTCGAGCAACACACGTTTAGCGACCGCACACACACAACACCGGGTTATCATCAATTTCATTCGAATTCACCACTTGAGTACATTAAATCTAAATTTACGCAGAGATACTACACATAAATTAAATGCATAAAGAAAATCTAATTCTACTCAGGTTCTACTATAGCATGCGAAGCGACTAGAACACTACATGAGTCGACACCGCGCTCCAAATAATAATTCCTGTGTTAATAGCCTATTTCACATTCCAACCAAACTAGTTTAAACGGAACAACACAAAAGGAAGCACGCACTCAAGTGGGTGAAGTGGTGTGTGAAGATGAACGAAACTAAATAACTGAAATTAAAATACTTCTAGTATGCAAATGAGATGAGCATGTGCAGTGGGTGACAAAGAAACGGCTCTCCCCCAGACTTAATCAAAACCATACAACATAATGATATGACAGTGAAAATCAAAATTGAAAGCTAGGGAAGAAGTTACCCAATGCTCAGCACGTGAGCATACCAGAAGAATGGCGTTTAAAATCAAGACAATCCGCAGCATCCACCATCGAACACAAAACCTGCAAGCAAAACTCAAAACAACAAAAGCAAAAACAAAAACTGAACTAGGAAAGGTTAGATAAAAGGAAATATATAAAAAAAAAACGGAAATCTGGGTTGTCTCCCAGTAGCGCTTTCATTTAACGTCCTTAAGCTGGACCAAATACCTGTATTAGCATTGTTTACAAAGAGTGCAGGAATTTAAAAAGAAAAAAGTTCAGAACTAGGGTTTCACACAAAAGATAAGAGACAAGAATAGGAAATCAGCTGCCGGTGCTTGTATGAAGTCCATCTCCCAATGTCAACAACTGACACTCCTTGTTAATAGTGGCGCCATCATATAACTTCAGCCGATGTCCATTGACCTTAAACTTGTCCCCCTTATCTCCAGATATTTCAATGGCACCAAAAGGCGAGACATCGGTCACGGAGAAAGGACCACTCCACCTCGATTTAAGCTTCCCTGGGAAGAGGCGGAGACGGGAGTTGTAGAGCAGCACCTGGTCCCCAATTTTGAACTCCTTAGGAATTATATGCTGATCATGCCATTTTTTCGTTTTCTCCTTATAGATGCGAGCGTTTTCATAAGCAAAATGACGGAGCTCCTCTAACTCGTTGAGTTGGGACCGACGCACTTCGGCCGCGGCTCCAATGTCCATGTTCAACAGTTTGGTAGCCCATAATGCTTTATGCTCCAGCTCTACAGGGAGGTGACATGCCTTGCCATAGACTAATTGAAACGGAGTCATTCCAATGGGTGTTTTGAACGCAGTCCGGTAGGCCCATAATGCGTCATCGACCTTCTTAGCCCACTCCTTCCTATTTGAATGTATTGATTTCTCAATTATTCGCTTGAGCTCGCGGTTGGAGACTTCGACTTGCCCGCATGTTTGGGGGTGGTAAGCCAAAGAAATTTTATGATGGACCCCAAACTTTTTCATGAGCTGCACAAACTGTCTATTGCAAAAATGACTCCCGCCGTCGCTGATGATAGTTCTCGGCGTCCCAAACCTGGAGAAGATGTTCTTGTGGATAAAGTGCAGCACAGTGTTGGCATCATTCGTGGCAACCGCCTCAGCTTCCACCCACTTCGAGACATAATCAACTGCCACAATAATGTAATGCTTACCATGAGACATTGGGAAAGGGCCCATGAAGTCTATTCCCCAGACGTCAAAGGGTTCGCAAACTAGCATGTTATTAAGGGGCATCTCATCACGCCGGGAAATATTCCCAGTCCTTTGACATTCGTCGCACTTGGTGACATAGGCATGGGCATCCCGGAAGAGGGTCGGCCAGAACAATCCACATTGCAGGATTTTTCGTGCTGTTCGAACGGCCCCGAAGTGCCCGCCGGCCTCTCTGTCATGGCAATGCTGTAATACAGACTGAAACTCAGCTTCCGGAATGCAACGCCTAATAATCCCGTCGCTGCATGTGTGGAACAAGAGCGGATCTTCCCAAAAATAGTATTTTGCGTCGGAGACAAGCTTCCGTCTTTGCTGAGGGGACAAACTCGGGGAGAGTGTTCTACAAGCCAAGTAATTAGCAATATCTGCATACCAAGGTGCGGTCGGGGAGGAAGTAGTGATTGCAAATAACTTTTCATCCGGGAAATAGTCGTCAGTTTCCTCCACAACGCAATTAGGAGTGTCGTACTCCAAACGTGTGAGATGATCAGCAATCACGTTCTCCACCCCTTTCTTATCTTTGATTTCCAGATTGTATTCCTGCAAGAGTAAAATCCAACGAATCAGACGCGATTTGGATTCTTTCTTACTGAAAAGATACCTGAGAGCGGCGTGGTCCGTATACACGATCACTTCGGAGAGTACCAAGTATGAGTGAAACTTTTCAAAAGCGAAGACCACAGCTAGCATTTCTTTCTCCGTGGTGGTATAATTGGCTTGTGGACTGTTGAGAGTTCGACTGGCATACGCGATAGTGTGAAAAGTCTTGTCTTTCTTTTGACCGAGAACAGCACCTACGGCCACATCACTTGCGTCGCACATGATAATGAAAGGTAGAGTCCAGTCGGGTGCCACCAGAATTGGGGCTGAGATGAGTTGTCCCCGTAAAGTTTCGAAGGCGTGCATGCATGCTTCATCGAAATGGAATGGGACGTCCTTAACCAGCAGGCGAGATAAAGGCTTTGAGATGGAGGAGAAGTCCCTGATGAACCTTCGATAGAAGCCCACATGGCCAAGAAAACTTCGAATGCCCTTCACTGACATGGGTGGAGGGAGGTTTCTGATGACACTAACTTTCGCTTGATCCACTTCAAGCCCTTCGCAGGAAACTTTATGCCCCAAGACGATTCCTTCGCGCACCATGAAGTGGCATTTCTCCCAGTTTAAGATAAGATTGGTGTCTTCACACCGCTTCAATGTCTTGGCCAAATTTGCGAGGCAACTGTCAAAACTACTGCCAAATAGAGTGAAATCGTCCATAAAGACTTCGAGGAAATCCCCTACCATGTCAGCAAAAATGGCGAGCATACAACGTTGGAAAGTTGCGGGGGCATTAC
Source organism: Dactylorhiza incarnata (assembly GCA_033032865.1). NCBI lineage: Eukaryota > Viridiplantae > Streptophyta > Magnoliopsida > Asparagales > Orchidaceae > Dactylorhiza > Dactylorhiza incarnata. The sequence goes on from JAWHQI010000080.1 coordinate 6,974,194, forward strand.
ACAGTCCGAATGGCATTCTTTTGAACGCGAAGGTACCGGATGGACATGTGAATGTAGTCTTGTCTTGATCAGAAGGGTCAATTAAAATCTGATTGTACCCTGAGTACCCATCCAAGAAACAGTAGTAATCCTGCCCTGCTAACTTTTCTAGCATCTGATCAATGAAGGGGAGTGGGAAATGGTCCTTGCGCGTCGCATCGTTCAGCTTGCGGTAGTCAATGCAGACTCTCCACCCAGTGATCATTCGGGTCGGTAGCAGCTCATTCTTCTCGTTGGCAACGACAGTGATCCCTCCCTTCTTTGGGACCACCTGGACTGGACTGACCCATTTGCTATCGCTGATTGGGTAAATGATGCCAGCATCTAAAAGCTTTATCACTTCAGCCTTCACAACCTCTTGCATTTTCGGATTCAGCCGCCTTTGGGGTTGTGCTGTCGGTTTGTACTGATCTTCAAGGAGGATCTTATGCATGCAGACCGTGGGGCTGATTCCCTTGATGTCAGCTAGAGAACGTCCGAAGACCTTGTGGTACCTTCTCAGCACGCCCACTAGTGCAGTTTCGTTGGCAGCGGAGAGGGCTGCCGAGATAATCACCGGATGCGTGTTCGTTTCTCCAAGAAAGACATACTTGAGAGAGTCCGGAAGTTGTTTGAGAGCCGAACAAGGGTCTGGATCAGCAGAAACGTTGGAGGGCTCTCCAATTGAATGTGCCAAATCTGGCTGGTTTGAGTGAACACCCTCCTCCTCCTTGTCTTTGTGCTGCCAACACACCTCGCGGTCATCCAACTCCACATCGTTCTGACCATCGAATTCTTCAAGTGCCTCTGCTGGCTCACACTCCGTTATTTCAAAGAGTTGCGAAGGGCTATGGACATTGAACGATATAGCATCCTCCCCCAGTCTTAGAGTGAGCTCCCCCTGCTCCACATTAATAATAGCACGAGCAGTAGCCAGAAAGGGCCGCCCCAAGATAATGGGTACATTTGTATCGACCTTCATGTCGAGAATGATAAAATCAGCTGGGAAAGCGAGACCGTTTACAATGATTGTGAGGTCCTCGACAATTCCTGATGGCTTCTTGATCGACCGATCAGCGAGTTGCAGCATTACCTGTGTTGGCTTCAAGATACCAGCACCAAGTTCACGAAAGATAGAGAGTGGCATCAAGTTGATTGATGCCCCCAAGTCACAGAGTGCCTGGCTGAAACGGTGCTGGCCAATCCTGCAAGGGATCGTGAAGCTGCCCGGATCCTTGCACTTTGTGGGTAAATTGGAAACAATGGCGGAGCACTCCTCGGTGAGGTCGATAGTTTTGAGACCCTCCAACTGCTTCCGCTTCGAGATCAAGTCTTTCAAAAACTTGGAGTAGCCCGGCATTTGAGAGATAGCTTCAATGAGTGGTATGCTCACTTGCACTCCTTTCATTACTTCCAAGAATCTGTGGAATTGCTTCTCGGATTTCTCGTTGCGCAGCCTGTGGGGAAATGGGGGGTGAGCAGCGCTTTTCGAGGGTTGTGCCTCACTCACAGGATGTGGCTCGAAATGAATCTGAGTCGGCTTCTCGTGGATGTCTTCATTAGGCTTGTCAGTGGAAACCGCAAGCGGTTCCGGTCGAGGGGGATTGTCTACACTTCTCCCACTTCTCAATCGCATGGTATTTGCCGACTCAGGATGCTGAATTGCAAGTCCAGAAACAACATCAGAAAGAGTCCCAATAGTAGAGCGAAGCTGTTGGATTGCGACTGATTGGTCAATCATTTTGTTCAATACCCCAACCACCAAGGTTGCTAACTGTTCTGGTTGATCAGGCGGCACCAAATCCGCTGCTCCCTTGAGCGTCACGGCATTAACTGCAGCAGTACTTGTGGAGCAAATGACATGACTCCAATGCTGACTGGTGTGAACAATATTCACGACCACTTCCCATGCGTCCTTCCCCGATTTATTAAACAGGGCCCCACCGGCTGCCACATCAAATAGAAGACGGAATTTCTCCCGCACTCCAAAATAAAAAATCTGAATTAAGAAAGCTTCCGAGAGATCACCACGGTAACAACCCCTATGCAGGGACTGGAAACGTTCCCAAGCATTGTCTAACGTCTCCTCCTTCCCTTGTTCAAAGGTCATGAGTTCCCTGTACTTATCCAAGGCTTGAGTACGATGTTGAAACTCTTGTAAAAATCTCCCTTCGAGTTGTTTCCATGTGATCACCTCTCGTTTCCGGGTATCCCAATACCAGCTTTTGGCTTTTTTGTGCAGGGAGAATGAAAATGCCAGAATCTTCTGTGGGTCATTTTCAACTCCACTGAAAATACAAGTGTAGTAGATGTCTAAGAAATCTCGCATGTGTTGCCCCGCATCTTCATGCTCATCTCCGCTGAACTTGCAGTTCCCATACATGTACTCAACGACGTCGGCGGAGATCCCAAAGTCATGATTGTTCCTTTTTGCTTGATCCCTTAAATCGTTTAAGCTTCCATGGTAGATGCATTCCTGAATGGAGGTCATGCTGCGAATACAGAGGTGAACAAAAGAGGTGAAAGAAAGGGAAATTCTTGTGCAACAAAGCTTCACACAGACGAATTCATCACGTCTGCACTCCCCGGCAACGGCGCCAAAAACTTGATGCGCGTCGGCAAGTGCACCGGTCGCTGTCAAGTAATAATTGTGGAGAATAAATTCCCCGGATGTCGGTCTCTTGAGGAATGCAGGATGGGTGATCGAATCGCGCAGTGAATATTGTTACACAAGCGTTTCACAAACACAAAGAGGGGTTTTTGGTTGGTTTTCCTAATTTTAACAACAATAAAAGAGATGCGGGTCGAGAACACCGCTTCGCAACGTGAGGTGGATGCAACGGCCGCGATGCCGTGCTTCGTGAGGCGAATGAAGTGGACTCAGGCGCGAGAGAGTGAGGGTCGCAAACACCTCTTCACAACCGTCGTTAGCTCTTGCCAACACGGAGCAAACACCTTGCGTGCGTGTGTGAGTGAGTGCGCTTGAACGTGGTGAATCACAACCACCCATGAATAAGAACACAGAAACGTTCATTCTCATCAAGTAAATATCACAATATTCATTTAGTAAAAGATTCAAAGGGGTACAATCAAGGAAAGAGGAAGGAGATAACCGGTGGTGAAGACTAGCGGCCGTTCACGGCCGGAATGGTAGGTTGTCGGGCTACCTCCGGACTCGGGCGGACGATGCTTCCGGCGTAGAGGGCTGTCACAATCTCCCTACGTGCTCCGTCGTCTTCGACTCAAGGTCTCTTCTTCTTCTCACCGGGCGGAAAGCGAAAATGATTGCTTGGAGGCTTGCGGATGATGGAGAACACTCACGGACGATGGAGGATGTCGAGGAATGGACCGAGGAAGCTTCCCCTTGCGTAGGAGATGAAGTAGGGGCCATCTAAGGGGGCGGTCGGCGGCGTACGGAACAGAAATCCCGCTCCCGAAATGAATAATCCGCCCTAAAATCGCAACAGGCGCTTAAATAGGCGCTGGATTAAACACTGCGCACGATCATTGGCGCACGACCAGTGGTCGTGCGCACTGGAATCCTGCGAACGTGCGCACTGCCTGGACAGAACCTGCAAGAGATGAAATTATAAAATAAAATGTTCGCACGACCATTGGCGCACGACCGTTGATCGTGCGCACTAGCGTCGGTGGTCGTGCGCAATAGGTGAGACAGAACTCATAAAATTACTATTAAGTGCGCACGGACAGTGGCGCACGACCGATGGTCGTGCGCACTGGAGTTGATGGTCGTGCGCACTGCACCAGACAGAACTCGTAAAAAAGGGGTTAAGTGCGCACGATCAGTGGCGCACGACCGGTGGTCGTGCGCACTAGAACAGGTGATCGTGCGCAGTGTTCCTGTGCAGAATTGCACCGGAAATACTTGCACGCCTCCTATTCCAGCACAAACACAGATCTAGCCACCGAAAGTGGCACTTAACAACATATGAGTACTATGAAAGGAAATAAACACGAAAACACACCAAAGTGGGCCAAAATGTGCACCTAGCATGGGTTATCAATTATAAACTATAATAAGGCTAAAGTGCGTGATATTGACTAAATAATGGCCCGGATGAGTCCATGAAGGTGTATATAATCAGGACTCATCACTCCTCTACCCCCTACCCCTCTTACTCTTCCTCTCCTCCCTCCTATCTCCATTGCTTGCTGAGGTGGGGGATGAGGTGGTCTAGGACCTTGCCTCCATCCCAATTGATGCGGCCTCCCCTGTCCTCCATGATTATTACCACCTCCGTAGGGGAGCCCTCTTCCTGGATCCCGCATTCCGCCACCTTGCTGCCTCCACCCCAACTCCGGGGCCCTCGCTTCTTCTCTCCTTTTCGGCTCTACCTGCCTGCTTTCTAGCTCGCTCAGCCATGCTAACCTCTTCGTGAACTCGGGGTTTGCCGCCTCCCCGTCTACTTCCTCTGCAGCTCTCTCCATCAACCCCTCATAAGACAAAGGAACCCTCCTTTTGAGATCCATCTTGAAGAAACCCTCCCGCAGCCCCAAAGTGAAGGCAAGCTGAAGGGTGTACCCTGGCACCTTCTGGACGAGGAGAACCTCCTCCCTGAACCGCTCCATATACTGAGCTAAAGACTCTCCGGACTTCTGCTTGATGGTAAAGAGTGACTCAGGATCCTTCTTCATTTTCTTTGAGGTGGAAAAGCGTAAGAGAAAACCTCGGCTCAAGTCCTCGAAGGCATAAATCAACCCCGAGGGCAGCTGGTGGAACCAGTCCCTTGCCTTCTCCTTCAAGGTGGTAGCAAAAAGTCGGCATTTGAAGGCGTCCGACATGGGTCTGATCGAAACCATATCCTCGAACCATTGCAAGTGTTGAACGGGGTCATCCTTGCCGGTGTACAACGTCATGGCTGGCTCCCTGAATCCTTCGGAGAGTGGTGCCGAGAGCACCAACTCGCAAAAAGCCCCCCCCCCCCCCCCCCCACTCACCCTATGGACCTGCTCCACTCTCCCTGCGAGCTCTCCTGGAGACCCGGCTCCTGCCGGCCTCAGTCTCGCCGAAGGACCGCTCGCCGGGGCCCCACTAGCCGGGACCCCTTCCACTTGGGCGACCCTCGTCGGGATCTCGCTTGCCCTCTCCGGGATGGGGAAAAGTTCTCGCACGGAGAGGTCTTGCCCCACACCTTGGGTCGCCGCCTCCCTTCCGGCTCGCGGAGCCGGGGCCTTCTCGTCCACCCCCAGCGGAGGAGCCACCTGGGTCGCTGGGGTCGCGAGACCGCCAAGCGCCGTGACGAGAACGCTCTGAAAAGCTCCGAGAAGATCTCGCCTAAGTTCTGCTGAATTTCCACCATTGCTGTCGCTCCTGGGGGTGGCGACCCTCCAGGTCTCGCCTCCTGCTCGTCCTCTCCTGTCATGTTTTCTCCTCAAGATTTTCTTGAGGCAACTGCGCTCCATGCGCACCGCACCAAAAATGTTGAAACCAATAAATGGTCTCTGTGGAGTTCGGGGCCCCCAACTAGTTGGGGGACAGCTAGAACTTACTAATCTCTTGAAGGGACAGACTGAAGCCTCGGAGCTAGACACATACCCTTAGACTCAGCAAGGAGGACCCACCACACACCCGGAAGATCTTTAGAGCGCTTCCCTTCCCAAGCCAATGCTGAAGCCCGGGCACCTTGGAGAGCTCTGAAAATGCCAACCAAGGAAAGCCTGAGGAGAGAGAAGCTCTAAAAAAAAGAGAAGTCCTCTCAAAAGGTGCCCTTTGGGTCTTATTTATAGATTTTCTGAACTGGCCTGCAAATAGCAGGATTCCCCCTCTTGATTTTACTATCCGCACCCCAAAATTGGTCAGCTAACAACCAAACTCCACTGTTTGGAGAGGCTAATGACAGACCACTGGGGGTAAGAAGGTAATACCTCCCTGTCAATCTATGGGCAAGGGGTTTGAGAAGACATTGCTCGCGAGAGCTCTCGCTGCCTTCTCGCGGTTCTCTTCTGCGACCTCCATTGAGATCGGGTCTCGCGCGCCTTCCTGCGAGCTCACCTTGGTCCCCTCGAGATGAATGCCTTTCCCAGTGGATCCGCTGGGACGAAACTGGGCCGCCGAGACGGTAAACCCTCCCGGCCCAACCGCTGAGATAAGCTTATCTGGCGGAACTTGACATTCGTCAAACTGATAAGCGAGTTCGTCGAACGCAGAGCGGATTTCGTCGAGCCTAGGAAACTGCTGTAAGCGGCTCGCGAGCGGTTGGCTCGCCAGCCTTCTCTCGTATGCACGACAAGTACCCATCTTGCCAGCCTGCCAGCGAGCAGTTGGCGGGGGCTTGTCTCGCTCGCCCGACTCTTGCGAGGACTTTTCAAGCTTGTCCCCCTTACTACTTTCTTCACAAGGTTGACCTCTCTAAACACCCCCTCCCCCTTGCCTGGAGAATATCGGGGTTGTACAGAGATGGTCGGTGGACTTTTAAAGAGAAATGGAAGGGTGTGTGTCCCTCGCTTTGGCAAGCTCCGTGAGGAGTTGATGTTTGAGGCTCACTTCACGAAGTACTCCATTCATCCAAGAAGTACGAAGATGTACATAGATTTGAAGAAATCCATTTGGTGGCCTAGGATGAAGCAGGATGTAGCTTCGTATGTAAGCCGGTGTCAGACGTGCGCCTTAGTGAAGGCTGAATGCCAAAGGCTGGGTGGATTCTTGAAACCTCTTCCTAACACCGAGTGGAAATTCGATGACATCTCAATGAATTTTGTGCATGGTTTACCTCGATCGCGGCAAGGTAACGATGCGATTTGGGTGATTGTGGATCTCCTGACCAAGGTAGCCCACTTCATTCCAAATCGGAAGGACGATAGCGTGGAGAAGCTCATGGAGCTTTATACTCGGAACATTGTGCGGTTGCACAGAATTCCAAAGAGCATCGTTAGTGATCGCGATGGACGATTCACATCCAAGGACTGGAGGTTGGTGCAGATAATTTTGGGCACAAAATTGAAATTTAGTACCGCGATTCATCCGCAGACCGATGGTCAAACGGAGAGAACGAATCGTACGTTGGAGGACATGTTGAGGATGTGTGCTCTCGATTTCGGTAAGAGTCAGGAAGACCACCTCTTCATGATGGATTTTGCCTACAATAATAGTTTCCAGGAGAGCATCAAAATGGCACCGTATGAGGCTTTGTATGGAAGGCGGTGTCGAACGCCGATGTCTTAGATAGAGGCGGAAGACACCCAACTATTAGGAAAAGAAGTGGTGGCAGACGCTTGTGAGTTGGTGCAAACGATCCAGGAGTGCATGAAGGTTGCTCAAGATCGGCAGGCAAAGTATTTTTATGCGCGTCACAGAAATGTGGAGTTTGCGGTGGGCGACATGGTTTACTTAAACTTCAAGCCATTCAAACGGCGTTTCACGAATTCGGCGACTAAAGAAATTGAGTCCGAGATATTTGGGTCCGTTTGAGGTTACAGAGCGCATAGGAGAAGCGGCCTATCGGTTGGTGTTGTCCGTAGAACTAAGTGGATTACATGATGTATTTCATGTTTCGGTGCTGAGGAAAGCGTTGGTGGGGCCGGAAGATGTTGTTGTGTCTTCGACAGTTCCTGTAACCGAAGATCTGAGGATGATAGTTCGCCCGTTGTGCGTGGAGGATTTTGAAGTCCGGCGGTTGCAGAACAAAGAGGTCAAGCTGGTGAAAGTGCATTGGGATAATTGAGGACGAGACGAGTTCTCATGGGAGCACGAGCAAGCGATGCAGGATGATTTCTGGAACTATTCATTTCATGTATGGGTGTAATTTGTGCTTTCGGTAAATTCGTAAATTTCAAGGACGAAATTCTTTTAAGGGGGGGGGGGGGGGGGGGGGGGGGGGGGGGGGGGGGGGGGGGGTGGAGTTGTAACACCCTAGTTTTTGCTAAGCGCGGAAGCAGGTTTGCCCAAGGAGGAGGGAAAAGCGTTCGTAGCTGGGAGCTAGCGCCGGTGCTAGCGCTAGCGCAGGCGTTCGCTGTCCCGTCATGTAAGGCTCTCGTTCCGACAGTGTTCGTCAAGTTGAATTCATCGAGGTGGATTCGTCGAAGGGAATTCGTCGAAGATCTAGCACAGGCGGTAGTGCTAGCGCCAGGCGGTAGCGTTTTGTCGGGTTATGAAGTTCCGTCGGGACGTTGAGTTGTTGTTCATCAGGGGTTTTCGTCGAGTGGCTAGCGCTGGCGGTAGCGCTAGCGCCGACGCTAGCCCACAGAGCAAGTTCTGTAAGTGGCATTTTCTGGACGTTCGAACTTCATAGATCTTGATCCTAAGGTTCAGATAAGTGCGTCCTAAGGAACTAAATAGGGTAGAGAAGTTCTTTTCTCATTTCTTTAAGTCCTTGGTGCCTTTGGATGCTAAGTAAAGGAGTAGGGTTTGGAGGAAGAAGACTAGATCCGCCATTGTTGGAGCACCGGAGCTCCGTTCGCCGATCCGAAACCAGATCCGTGGAGAGGGCAAGAAGGCGCTTCTTTCTATCTGTGCCTTTCAACCGATCAATGGCATGGAAGAGAGCTCTTAAGGTAACAACATCTACCCTCCCGGTTTTAGGATGCGTGCATGGAATCTTTGCTTTTACCTTCTCTTTTCTGAAATTTATGGCACCAGATCTCTCAAATGAGAGGGGTTTGGGTCGCCTTGGTTCAAGAAGAACCATCGGGTTGATTGAGTCCGTCCCCGACATGATTTTGCACTAGAAATCTGCTCCGTTGGTGGATTAGGCATTATGGGTGAAGCCAAAGTCGTGACCGGTTGTCCGATTCGGTGATGTTGCTTAACGTGCATTTTTAGGGATTTTGTTAGAAATCCGATGACGGCGAAAACGTCGTAGTTGTTGCCTTTATGTTTCGTGTGAGAACGAACGGTGGTTTGGAAACGGTAACTTGTATGTGTGATGACTGACTTGTGAAGCCGCTTGTATGTGAAGGTGTGACTTTGTCTTTGTGGTCGGCTGGCTAGCCCGTGAATGCTTGGATTCATGTGGGGAGAGTGTCCCGACAAGACAAGTCCCCTTTGGGCTAACTGACGAGAACAAGTATGCTGATGCGCCCGTTGGCGAGAAGAGCCATGTAAGGGGTGAGGTCTCAGTGGAGTTCTTGGCTTTTCGCTTAGTGATTGTGGCGAGAACAAGTATGCTGATGCGCCCGTTGACGAGATGAGCCATGTAGGTCTCATTGGAGTTCTTGTTCTTGTGCTTGCATGTCCGTGGGGAAATGGTAAGTACCTTTGGTTTGTTGTGAATTAATGATGTGTGTTGATGTGTTAGAAGCATACACGCCATAGGGTGCCTTGCGTGAAACCCAGGTTTGCATTCATGCTGCATTGCTAGGCCCCTTACTTTTACTGCTCAACATAGAAACGTGGATGATGATTGTGACACTCATGCCTGTCGTTTTTATGTTATTACTGTTTATTACATTTGCATACGAAGTGCTGACTTGCAGGGTGATGTAGTTCCATGGGGTCCGTTAGGACGGCCAGGAGGAGGGGTGTTGTTAATGTTGGAGTTACCTTTCTGATCTAGAAGTGGTCAAACATGTAGTCTCACTGCCAACGCGATATGAGCCTGCAGGGTCGCACATAAGAGCATGTGGAGAAATTGAAAGATTGACTGTGTTGGTAAAGGTTACCAATCACCATACAGAATGGGGTCCGGCAAATGTTGCCGAGGGATTCGTCGACTAAGGGAATTCGTCGGATATGATTCGTCGAGTATCATTAGTCGACGATTGCTGATATCCGACGAATAGGGGCATTCGCCGACTATCGTACTGTTCGATACTCGACGAATGTTGATACCCGACGAATAGGGGCATTCGTCGACTATCGAACTATTCGATACTCGACGAATGCTGACAACCGACGAATTGTTCCAGAAACCCTAATCTTCTGTGGTCTGCGGATAGCGATTCTTTTAGGTCTGTTTATGCTTCGGGTATAAATAGAACTTGTTTTTAAGGGTTCAATACACTGTTACGCGAACAGGAAGTTACTCCCGACGGAAGTGTTCCACCTCCCGAACCCTAGTTGACGGAAGAAGTTCCGCTTCGCTCGCCTACGCAGATCGCATCGCCGGCGATCGTCGTCGTGATTGTTCTTCCTGGAGCGAACCTAGCAGTTCGTGGAAGCGCAAGGTGCAGTCTCCTTCTCCCGGCTCGTGTGGACCTCTGTAGAGTCGCGGACATTATTCCGTGAAACTCTCTTTGCCGCCGACAGGACTCGACTTCTTGGAGCACCTAAGTTGGATTCGGTCCAACTCCACCAAAGTAATTTATACCTAGTATTTTTATTAGCTTCTTGATTCAATGTTCATGGCCCGATCCAAACTCTTTTGGGTTGTTCTCTTTATTTCCGCTGCGCCTACATATGATGTATGGTTGTAGAAAACCCAACAGTGGTATCAGAGGGAGGTTACGGCCAAGAATGTTGTTTCAGAAGTTAGGTTATTCCAGTACGTGCAAATCTAGGTATTTGGAAGCGTTCTAAATGTCAAGATTTCTTCCTGGAACATCAAAAGTTGATGATTTTTCCAAGGGGCGCTGCCCCTTGGACCCCGTTAGGGGCTCTGCCCCTAAGACCCCGCTAGGAACGTCTGGGATTTTGTGGTAATTTCTAATTGTTAGAAATTTTTTTTGTCTCCTTAGCAGTAACCGTCCCTCAAGTGGTTAGTGAACTCGTGTATTGTTTTGGATTTTGAATCCAACAATGAGAGACGAGCTTGTCTACTGCATTAAGTCGAGTTGCCTTTGCCTTTCTCCAATGCATGTAAATCTGAAGATTTGGAAGAGTCATGATGTTTAGATTTATCCCATTGTCCTATCAAGTGTTGATAGTTCTATGTTGTGCACATAAGGGATGCATTTGGATTTCGAAAAGCTTGTTTTTCTGTGGATGTGCACATTGATCAAATGTTGATCATGGTTAAGTGTTAACTTGCTATTAAAATCCCTTCATCAAATATTAAGTGCTCGGATGCCTTCTGATGGATGACACTCTTCCTGCCTCGATCGATGAAGTGTGGGCTTGCCAAAGCAAGGTGCATTAATCTATCTTGGTAAGGGTGCGAGCGGATAATTGTGATATCCCACTGTCGACATCGGGTCTAACTTAACTAGGTGACCTCAAAGGTTGAGTACCTAGAGGCATAGGGTTGGCATGCACCATATGATGGATGCGAATAAGGAGTTATTCACCAACCATACAAGAGTTGCATGAGGATGCAATTGGCAAGCGTTGCCTAGCTAAATAACTGCATAGTGAGAGATAAGCCAAAGCTGACTCATTGTGTTGGTGAAATACGGGTCTTGTCCACTAAGAGAGTAGCTCGCATGGACTCTCCGAATTGATAGTGAGGTCTATCAATTTGAATAAAATAGTGGGAGTATTTAATTGAAGTCCAAATTAAAATAAATTGTATTTTGAAATTTTGGTACTGATTAAATTCTGCATGAATTCTTGTAGAATTCGATGGCCAGTGGTTCACACTCCACTCTGTCCCTGAGAGCTATCCTTGAGAAGGACAAGCTAAGCGGGACGAACTATATGGACTGGTACAGGAACCTGAGAATTGTTCTCAGGCAAGAGCGAAAGCTCTACGTCTTGGAAGAAGAAGCCCCCGAGGTGCCGACCGGGAACACGTCCCGTGTTGATAAGGATGCTTATAAGAAGTATACCGATGACGCCTTAGATGTCGAGTGCCTTATGCTTGCCACCATGAACTCTGAGCTTCAGAAGCAACACGAGAACATGGGGTGCAAGGAGATTGACGAGCACCTAAAGAAAATGTTTCAAGGGCAAGCTCGTCAAGAGAGGTTCAATGTCACGAAGGCATTATTTCAGTGCAAAATGGGAGCTCGAGACTCGGTTGGTATTCACGTACTCAAGATGATTGGGTATATAGAGAACCTGGAGAGACTGGTTTTTCCTCTGGGTCAAGAGTTGGCCACAGATCTTATCCTGCAATCGTTGCCGGATAGTTATGAGCAGTTCGTCTTGAACTACAACATGAATGAAATAGACAAGACACTGCCCGAGCTCCTAGGCATGTTGCGAACTGCTGAGATAAACATGAAGAAGGCCAAGCCTGCTAGTCCCATATTGATGTACATAAAGGCAAGGGTAAGGCCAAGGGCTTTAAGAAGACGAAGGTGGGACCTAAGTCACATCTTGAGCCCAAATCTTCTGCGCTGAAAAAGAAGAGCACTGTGAAGGAAGGGAAATGCCACCACTGTGGCAAGGCTGGTCATTGGAGGAGGAATTGTCCTTCGTACATTGAGGGTCTGCAGAAAATGAAGGGAGGTATGACTTCCGCTTCGAATATTTACGTTATAGAGATAAACCTTTCTGCTCCTTCATCTTGGGTATTGGATACTGGATGTGGTTCTCACATTTGTACAAATGTGCAAGAACTGGGAAGGAGAAGATTGCTGAGTAAAGGAGAGGTGGACCTGCGCGTCGGCAATGGAGCAAGAGTTGCTGCTGTAACCGTAGGGGTTTACCGTTTTTCTTTGCCCAGTGGGCTTGTAATAGAACTTAATCATTGTTATTTTGTTTCGTCCATAACTAGAAACATTATATCCATTTCATGCTTAGACATGATTGGATTTTCTTTTATAATTAAGAACAATTGTTGTTCTATATTTAAGAATGATGTTTGTTATGTTGTAGCTCAATTGTTTAATGGTCTTTATGTTTTGAACCTGGACCATCCGATCTATAATGTAGATAATAATAAAAGACTAAGAACAAATGACTCAAATCCTACATATCTCTGGCATTTTTGTTTGGGGCGTATAAATGAGAAGCGCATATCCAAGCTCCATAGAGATGGACTATTGGACTCATTTGATTATGAATCATTTGAGCGATGCGAGTCTTGTTTGTTAGGCAAGATGACTAAAGCCCCTTTCACTGGTTATACTGAGAGGGCTGAGGATCTCTTGGGTGTTGTGCATAGTGATGTATGCGGGCCCATGAGTTCTATGGCTAGAGGTGGGTATTTCTACTTCGTTACATTTACTGATGATTTCAGTAGATACGGATACGTGTATCTTATGAAGTGCAAATCCGAAACTTTTGAAAAGTTCAAAGAGTTTAAGAATGAAGTGGAGAACCAATTGGGTAAAAAGGTTAAAGCACTCCGATCTGATCGAGGTGCCGAATACCTGAGTCATGAGTTCCGTGATCATCTGAAAGAGTGTGGTATTGTATCACAGCTCACTCCACCTAAGACACCGCAGCATAATGGTGTGTCTGAGAGGAGAAATCGTATTCTGTTAGACATGGTACGGTCGATGATGAGTCATGCAGACTTGCCTGTTTCCTTTTGGGGTTTTGCTTTAGAGACTACTGCAATGACACTGAATCGCGCTCCGACGAAAATGGTTCTAAAGACACCATATGAGATATGGACTGGGAAGCGTCCTAGTATGCCATTCATTAAAATTTGGAGCTGTGAGGCATACGTACGACGTCAAATGCCTGACAAGCTGGAACCCAAATCAGATAAGTGTTATCTGGTGGGATATCCTAAGGAAACGAAAGGATATTACTTTTACCTACCGTCTGAGGGCAAAGTGTTTGTCGCAAGGACGGGTGTCTTCTTGGAGAAAGAGTTCTTGTCAAGAAAGACGCAAAAGGTAGAGCTTGAAGAAGTTCAAGAACCACAAGTAGTGAATGAACCAGAATTGGATTCTGAGCCAGGACTACAAGATGTTGTAGCTAGAGAACCTGCTCAAGAGACACAAGTCCTACGTAGATCTGGTAGACCAAGATTTGAGCCTGAGAGATATGGATTTCACGTGTCTCAAATAGGTAATGTGTTGCTTATGGATCATGATTATGAACTAGCAACCTACCAAGAGGCTATGAATGGACCGGACTCCGACAAATGGCTTGAGGCTATGAAATCCGAAATGGACTCCATGTATACAAACCAAGTTTGGAACTTGGTGGAACCACCTGAAGGGGTACGACCCATAGGGTGCAAGTGGGCCTTCAAGAAGAAGACCGACATGGATGGGAATGTACAGACATTCAAAGGGCGACTGGTGGATAAGGGTTTCAAGCAAATTCATGGTGTTGACTATGATGAGACCACCTGAAGGGGTACGACCCATTGCTTGCTATTGATGCGTATTATGACTACGAGATCTGGCAGATGGATGTCAAAATGGCTTTCCTAAATGGAAACCTCCTTGAGGAAGTGTACATGACACAACCCAAGGGTTTTGTATCCCCAAATGAAGCCACTAAAATATGCAAGCTGAATAGGTCCATCTATGGATTGAAATAGGCCTTTAGAAGTTGGAATCTTCGTTTTGATGAGAAGATCAAAGAGTTTGGTTTTGTCAAGAATGAAGATGAATCGTGTGTTTACATGCAAATCAGTGGGAGCATTGTTGTCTTCCTGATATTGTATATAGATGACATACTGCTGATCGGGAATGACATACCTACCCTGAAAGTTGTTAAGAACAACCTAGGGAACTGCTTTTCTATGAAGGACTTGGGTGAAGCGACTTACATACTCGGTATTAAGATCTATAGAGATAGATCGAAGAAGTTGCTGGGTTTGACCCAGAGTACTTACATTGAGAAGGTGTTGAAGCGGTTCAACATGCTTGAGTCCAAGAAAGGATTTTTGCCCATGTCTCATGGTGTGAATCTCTCTAAGGACCAGTGTCCAAAATCTTGTGAAAATAAGGACCGCATGAAGTTGATTCCATATGCTTCGGCAATTGGGTCAATCATGTATGCAATGTTATGTACTCGACCCGATGTCTCTTTTGCTTTGAGCATGACTAGCAGGTATCAGTCTGATCCCGGTGAATGTCACTGGATAGCCGTAAAGAATATCCTGATGTACTTGAGAAGGACTAAGGATGTATTCTTGGTGTATGGTGGAGAGGAAGAGCTCGTTGTAAGTGGTTACACAGATGCCAACTTCCAAACTGATAGGGATGATTCGAAGTCTCAGTCAGGGTTTGTGTTTTGCCTGAATGGAGGAGCTGTGAGCTGGAAGAGTTCCAAGCAAGAGACAGTTGCTGATTCTACAATTGAGGCCGAGTATATCGCTGCGGAAAATGCAGCGAAGGAGGTTGTATGGATTAGGAAATTCATCGGTGAGCTAGATGTAGTTCCTAGCATTGTTGGTCCCGTAGTTCTCCACTGTGATAATAATGGTGCAATTGCACAATCTAAGGAACCTAGATCCCATCAGCGCTCCAAGCACATACTTCGGCGGTTCCATCATATTCGTGAGATTGTCGAACGAGGAGATGTGAACATTTGCAGAGTGCCGACTGAGGAGAATATTGCAGATCCACTGACAAAGCCTCTCGCGCAGAGAAAGCATGTGGTCATACTAGATCAATGGGTATACGATACCTGAGTGATCAACTCTAGTGGGAGTCTTGTGGGTTGCATGTAAAATATATATTCTGTTGGTTGTTTATTATTTATTCATATGATGAATTGTGTACCAATTATTTCTTTTTACAATTAATGGCAAGTTCTTTTATTATGATATACTGTTTCTATAAGATCGAATAAAATTCGTGATAAATACCTTTAGAATGTTCACTTCCATAGGACATCAAGTACGTGACTTGAATGTGAGAGCCTATGATTTCGAAGCTTCATTCTTAAAAGGTCCCTGGTCGAGGTATCATCGTAGAAGCTAAGGGTGATGATGATACACTAAGACTAGCATGTGTATTGACTGATGACCGGTTCTCACAGGTCATGATATTGTGATATCAAGTCATCTCGTGGGTACTTGTTAGTGAACAAGTTGTACTGGACAGACCCAACCTGAGACTGCTTTGTGGATTGTTACTTGAACGTGTCACAAGTAGGTCTCATTTGACAATGGTGTTGTGGTCCTTTGACCTGAAGTCACAGCATTCATCGAGTGAGGAAGAGCGTGCTTTGATGTCATCTAAAGTCTTCCTTGAAGAAGGTTGATGATAAGGGTGGTCGTTGGGTACGTAACGAATCATTTGGGAGTTTGGGTGTGAGCAGAGATGGGATTTGTCCTCCTATATAACAGGAGTTGCATCCATGGTCCCCTTGATGAAATTGGACTGAGAAATGCATGGCCATGCTTGGTTGAGCCAATATGTGATATTGGGCTCACCATTCTCTGGAAGTCCGTTCTAGATTAAGAAACTTCGATTGAGCTATTATGAGGGTGACACGGCCCATGCCTCTAGTTCTTTCCGGATGTAAGGGACAAAGGGACAAAGACAACGCTGGAACATTGGTCATAAAGGCTTATGAGTTATGAACTCTTATTGCTTGGGGAGCAATGATGCATTGCTAGATGCCGCTCATTGTTTGTGAGGTTTTTGTTTGATACTTTCAAGATCAAGTGGGAGACTGTTGGAGTTACCATTGTGATCTAGAAGTGGTCAAACATGTAGTCTCACTGCCAACGCGATATGAGCATGCAGGGTCGCACATAAGAGCATGTGGAGAAGTTGAAAGATTGACTGTGTTGGTAAAGGTTACCAATCACCATACAGAATGGGGTCCGACAAATGTTGCCGAGGGATTCGTCGACTAAGGGAATTCGTCGGATATGACTCGTCGAGTATCATTAGTCGACGATTGCTGATACCCGACGAATAGGGGCATTCGCCGACTATCGTACTGTTCGATACTCGACGAATGATGATACCTGACGAATAGGGGCATTCATCGACTATCGAACTGTTCGATACACGATGAATGCTGATACCCGACGAATTGTTCCAGAAACCCTAATCTTCTGTGGTCTGCGGATAGCGATTCTTTTAGGTCTGTTTATGCTTCGGGTATAAATAGAACTTGTTTTTAAGGGTTCAATATACTGTTACGCGAACAGGAAGTTACTCCCGACGGAAGTGTTCTGCCTCCCAAACCCTAGTCGACGGAAGAAGTTCCGCTTCGCTCGCCTACGCAGATCGCATCGCCGGCGATCGTCGCCGTGATTGTTCTTCCTGGAGCGAACCTAGCAGTTCGTGGAAGCGCAAGGTACAGTCTCCTTCTCCCAGCTCGTGTGGACCTCTGTAGAGTCGCGGACATTATTCTGTGAAACTCTCTTTGCCGCCGACAGGACTCGACTTCTTGGAGCACCTAAGTTGGATTCGGTCTAACTCCACCAATGTAATTGATACCTAGTATTTTTATTAGCTTCTTGATTCAATGTTCAAGGCCCGATCCAAACTCTTTTGGGTTGTTCTCTTTATTTCCGCTGTGCCTACATATGATGTATGGTTGTAGATAACCCAACAGTTAAACTGTTGTTGGTCAGCCAAAGCCGACCCTCATTATACCACTCTTTGTGATTTGAATGCAGGGCAAGGATCGCAGGCTGGACCTAGCTCGCCGGCCAAAAAGGTGCATTTTTCTTGCTTTCTTGTTTGACTATGATGTCTTTACTTGTTCCGGCTTGCATGTCGAGGTAACTTAGGAGTGTGATGATCTTTTGGACATTTTATATGCCCTATTTGTTTGACTTGAGTTTTGGTTTTGTAAGGCCTGAAGGCCGTAGTACTCTTATGTAGATGTGGACAACTTCTATGGTTTATCTAGTGTTTCCGCTGTGTTAGTTCTGAGTTTTGAGATGGTTAGATCTATATCTCTTTTTAATACTAAAGCTGTGGCGATTATATGTTGTGGGGTCCCGGCCGGACCTATATTATATAGTCATTGTAGGGGAGGTGTTACACTTGGAATGATGGCCTCTGTGCCGACCTTTTGACCTTGACTTCTACCTATATGGCTTTGAATGGACCCACCCTCGAAGAATAAGGGTTGTATAGAATCCCCGCTCTTTGCGAGTAACGTAGTTATTCAGAAAGAAACATCCCACCTTTATTCGACGAGCTGTCATGTTGGCAAGTATCGGTCTATAGTCGGCATCTCGCTGGCTGATGCCCTGCCTCTATATATAGAGGGGGAGGGGTCTCTAATGGCAGGGATTTTCTGATCTCGCTCAAGATGTGTCATAGTCATGCCGAGGAAGCTGATGCTGATATGGCCGACCTCTTAGGCTTGCTGCTGCCCCTTCGGGCACCTGCTCACACAGACATCGAGATCGAGGACATCCTCGCCTCTAAGAAGAGGAAGCGGCTCGCTAAGAAGAAGAAGAACACTGCTGTGGAGGATGTCGCCGATCCTCTGGCCGGCCATCGTCAGCAACTGCTCCACGATCTGGGTCTCTCTCATGAGGGAGGCACGCCTGATCCTGATCCTCATGCGCCGAAGGTCACTCCGGAGGTGAGTACGGCTGGGCCTCGACTCAGGCTCAACCGGATGTCGCCCCTGTGTGAGGTGAGGACTCCATACTCGCCCATTTGGACTTGCTTGCTAAATTGTCGCCGATGACGAGGTCCTGACATCCTTTATACTATTCTCAGATTTACGAGCTACCGGGGCTGTGGAGGAGCCTTTTATTGGAACAAACCTATTACTGATTTGGGCTAGTATCACTATGTGTTGACTAAGGATCAAGTTGACCCCATTGTATAGTTTATGGGTCAAGTCTTTAGGATGTTAGATTAGCTAGAACTTAAGGTAAAATTTAAGTTCCCAGCGTTCGACAAATGGCTATCGGCGTTCGACAGATGGCTGCCAGCGCTCGATGAATTCCTGCCTGCGCTCGACAGATTTCAGCCAGCGCTCGACAGATTTCAGCCAACGCTCGACAGATCTCAGCCAGCAGTCGACAGATCTCAGCCAGCGCTCGACAGATTCCAGCCAGCGCTCGACAGATTTCAGCCAGAGCTCGACAAATTCTTTATTGAAGCTCAGATCGACAAATTCAGTTCCAGATTATTTAATTCTTAAATATCAGTTATTTGTCAGTACTCTGAACACAGATAGACGACTCTAATGGATATATTCAATATATTTGGACGTATTCAAGTCAGTTAAGTAAGGATATTATATTCTTTGAATATATTCCTTTCTTTCCTTTATTCCAAGGCAAAGATAGCCGTTGACAATTAATGCAAAGGAATGTTTCACGGCTAAGGAATTAAAGGACCTGCCAAAGTCGTTTTGTCTTTGTTTTTATTCCAAGAAAGAATTAAAGTCTGATTATTCTATTTCCAAAAAGAGAATATATCAAAGACAGACTTTATTGTCTCATCATCTCGACAGAATTGAAAATATTCTTATAGAATACAGAGAGAGAACAACAACAAGGATAGAGAAAGAAAAAGAAGAACACTCAGTCAAATATTCTCAGTCTTCTTCTTCCTCAAGCAGCAATCACCTTTTTTTTGAGAACATCTTCTTCAAAGATCAATCTCTCAGTTATCTGCTGCAAGTTCAAGTCTTCTAAAAGAGCAACAAAGAATCTGAAAAATTATCTCTTCCAGATCAATCTGCTACAGAGGATTTCTGTTTCAAGAGAAAGCTTCTCCACCATCTGTCAAATACTTCAATCAGACAGGGGGAGCTTTACAACAAATCCACTAGAGTCTTCTCTCAGCATCTTGACAGAGAAGAACACTATAACCTCTTTCTCACCTCTCTTGTATAGTGTTAATACTCCCTTCAAAAGTGTAACTCCCTAGTGGCAAGACACCTGATCAAAAAATCTAGTTGGTTTTGAGCACCTGATCAAAGGCTCTGTGGTATGTGGACACCTGAACAAAATCACCTTGGTGCTAGGGCACCTGATCAACTCTCCTAGTGGATTCCTACCAAGGGTGGTAGAAGAGTGGATTACCTAGATTTATTGGGGAACCACTATATTTCCTTGTGTCCTCTGTGTTTGTATATTTCTCTGTGATGTGCTGCGTGCTTTTACTTATTCAGTTTTTCTGTTTATATATATCTCACACTGCTTACACATATATATAACACTATTTTAATTCCGCTATAAAAACTAAGGAAAAGTTTTTAATACTCTATTCACCCCCCCCCCCCCCCCTCTAGAGTAACTTAAGATCTAACCTCAACTTTCAATTGGTATCAGAGGAGGTTGATTCTTTACAGGCTAACACCTGAATCACAAAGATCAATTAGATCTTAAATTATTTTAGAGTTTTTTTTACTGTTTTTATTTTCTGTTAAAAACTCATGGCACAAAACAAGGAGTATTCAAGCACAAGACCTCGTATGTGCAATCTTAGTAAGTTTGCACTGTGGAAAGCAAGGATTAGACTTTATATGAATTCAATTGATGAAGAAATCTGTAATGTAATTTTGACAGGGCCTCCAACACCTACAGCAGCAGCAAGTACTGGAACCACAATAGACAACACTGCTGTCCCACCTCCTGAATGGACTGAAGCTCAGAAAAATCAAAGAAGTGCTGATGCAAAAGCCATGAATATTCTGGCTCAAACTATGTCCGATGACATATTTCAAAAAGTGGTTGAATGTACTTCAGCAAGAGAGATTTGGATCTCACTAAACAATATGGTTGCAGGTTCTGCAGATGAAAGGAAAGACAGAAGATCACACTTGATCTCTCAGTATGAAAACTTCAAGAAAGGAGAAACAGAGACAGTTGCAGATATGTACACTAGATTAAGTGTAATGATAAGTGAACTCAGAACATTGGATAAGGAAATCTCATTAACTGAGATTAATGACAAAATCCTAATGTGCTTCCCCAGCACTTGGGACTCAAGGATCTGGCCTATCAAGGAATCCAGAAGTCTTAATGAGATAACTACTGAGACACTGTTAGGAAAGCTCAATTCCTATGAGCAACTCATTAAGACAAGAGAAGCTGAACAAGTGAGCACTTCCTCTTCAACAAAGAAGGACAAAAATATTGCCTTCCAAGCTACTGAAGAAGAAGAAAAGACTCCAAAAGATGAGGAGCTCATGAGTCTCATAGCCAAGAGATTTTACAAAATGGCTAAGAAGGACTTCATAAAGAAAGAGTCCAGAACAAGAGAAAAATCAAGGTATGACAAATTAAATCCTAAAGAAGTTATTTGCTATGGATGCAGGAAACCTGGACACTACTTGACAGAATGTCCAGAAACTCAAAAGAAAGAAAAGAAAAAGGAAAAAGAAGAGAAGAGAAGCTCCAGCAAATCTTCCTCCCACAAACACAAAAAGAAGGGAAGAGGATTCATAGCAGAATCTTGGAGTGAAACTGAATCTGAATCATCATCCAGCTCATCTGATGATGATGAAGAATCAAAGGAAAGTGACCAATGTCTGATGGAAATATATGACCCAGGCAGTGAGTCAGAATATGCTTTCTCATCTAGCTCCAATGATGATGAAGAAGAAAGAACCTTCTGCATGATGGCTATCAATGCCTCAGGACATAATTCTGAAGAAAAATTAGAATCAGAAGCAGAAGATGATGCAGATCAGGTATTATCTAACTTTGATTTTACTTCAGTTGAATTCAAAGCTAAATTCAAAGTTCTTTGCTTAGACTTACTAAAATCTGAGAAAGAAATAATTTGACTCAGAAGTAAGCTAGCTGAAATGAAAATTATAAGTGAAGAAAATATAAATCTTAAGAATGATTTGGCTGCCTCCAGGTAACAGATTGTTCTCATTGAGATCAAGTTGTCTGAAGCCAAGAAGTTTGAAGAATCCCTAAATGGGAGAAGCATCAAATTGATGGACATTACAAGCACAGTAAATGCTAGACTTAATAGCAAACTAGGCTTGGGTGCCTCATCAAGTGAGCCACATCTGATTAAGAAGTATATATTATCTACACCCATAAAATTCATATCTGCTAAAAGCAAAGAGGCTGTAGAAGCAAATAAAGATATTTCAAGCAAGTCTGTTAAGAATAAAAGAATTCAGAAGAATTCGTCGAACGAAGCTCGACGAAAAGATTTCAATTTGTCGAACGGAGATCGACGAAAATTGAAAAAAAAATTCAGTATAGTTATTACATGGACGGCGTTCGACGAAATCATGTACATTTGTCAAACGACGATCGACGAACTTACCCAAATTTGTCGAACAGATACTATACACAGAATTTCAGGAATTCTAATTCTAAACAAACTAAAAATCCTTTCACTGAATGGATTATACCTCCAAGGAGATATCATCCACAAGGCTATAAGGATCAGCCTGAAATGTCCTTTATTTCTTAATATTGTGGTAAGACAAAAAGACCCAAGGTAGTCTGGGTCAAAAACAACTAGTTTATTTTTCTGTCTTTGCAGGTAAACAGCTATCCAAAGATAAAGGAATATTGGTACTTGGATAGTGGATGCTCAAAGCATATGAAAGGAAACAAGGCCAACCTGAGAAATTTTAAGGCAAAGCTTGGACCCAAAGTTGTCTTTGGAGACTCCAACTGTGGACAGACAAAAGGATATGGACAAGTCAAGGATGGAGCAGTCACCTTCAAAGAAGTATCATATGTCAAAGGTCTCAAGCATAAACTCATCAGCATAAGACAGTTATGTGATGAAGGTTATCAGGTAACTTGTAACCCTTCCCAATGTCTTATTTCCAATAATAAAAATATAAATGTATTATCTGGTATTAGACAAGGAAACATTTATTTAGTCAATTTTGACTCTGCCAATACAGACATCTGTCTATTTAATTCAATAAGTAAGACAAATGAATTATGGCATAAAAGGCTTAGACACATTAACCTTAGAACTATCTCTAGGCTTTCTAAGGACAATCTTGTCAGAGGACTGCCTTCTGGTTCATACAAGAGGGAAGGACTTTGCAGGGCTTGTCATTTAGGTAAGCAGACTAGAAGTAGTTTCAAATCTTTATCCAAGAGTGATTCACCTAGGATTCTGTATTTGCTGCATTTAGATCTTTTTGGACCTACTGCTATACAGAGCTTAGGAGGGAAGCATTATTCTCTAGTTATTGTAGATGACTTCTCAAAATTCACTTGGGTGTTCTTTCTTAGGAACAAGTCTGACACCTTCAAAGTTCTAACAGACTTTCTCAGGTCCATCAAGACTGAGTACTCTACTGTAGTTGCATTGATCAGAAGTGATCATGGCACTGAGTTTGAGTCTCTTCTGATGAGAGAATTCTGTGGAAAAGAAGGGATCAGGCAGTGTTTCTCTGCTCCTAGAAGCCCTCAACAAAATGGGGTACCTGAAAGGAAAAATAGAACACTAATTGAATCAGCAACTACATTGCTTGATGATGCTCATTTGCCACTCTCCTTTTGGGCAGAGGCAGTGAACACAACAAATTATGTGTTGAATAGATGCCTGATACATAAACTTAAGGGTAAGACTCCCTATGAACTACTCAAGAATAAAAAGCATAAGGTTAGCTATTTTAAGATTTTTGGTTGTAAATGCTGTGCATAACAATGATAAGAAATATCTAAGGTAGTTTGAAGCTAAGGAAGCTGAAGGCATATTCCTTGGATACTCTCTATCTAGTAAAGCATATAGAGTCTACAACAAATCTACTCTTAAGATAGAGGAGTCCATGCATGTTTCTTTTGATGAAACTAACCTGTTAAATGAGGAGAGGAATACCACCTCTACCATAAAAACTAGAGAAAAGAGATTCTTTACTTCCAACAACTCAAACACTTGAAGATAGTGAAGAAGAAGATCATCTAGAAGATCTTGCTGACAAGTCAATTCAAGTGAGAGCTGAACAAATTCCCCAAGAAGATACTATTGCTGAACCAGCTCCAACTGTTGACCACATCACAGTTATAGATCATCCAATATCATAAGTGATTAGAGATATTTCAGCAGGTGTACAAACAAGGCATCAACTACACCAAAATCAGATGCATACCTGTTTCCTATCACAAGTTGAACCTCAAACTATAACAGATGCAGAACAAGATCCAAATTGGATTCTTGTAATGCAAGAGGAGCTCAACCAATTTGAAAGGAACAAGGTTTGGGATTTGGTTCCAAGACCAAAGGGCCATCCAGTCATTGACACTAAATGGGTCTTCAGGAATAAGCTAGATGAACAAGGCAATATTGTGAGAAATAAAGCAAGATTGGTAGCCCAAGGATATTCACAGTAATAAGGAATTGATTACGATCAAACCTTTGCTCCTGTTGCAAGACTTGAAGCAATCAGAATCTTTCTTGCATTTGCTACATATAAGAAGTTCAAAGTATATCAAATGGATGTGAAGAGTGCATTTTTAAATGAAGAAATCAAAGAAGTCTATGTGGAACAACCACCAGGTTTCATCTCTCCAACTCAATCCTCTTATGTATTTTAGCTTAAGAAAGCTCTTTATGGTCTCAAACAAGCTCCTAGAGCATGGTGTGAGACTTTAGCTAGTTTTCTTTTGGAAAAGAATTTCTGTAGAGGCATAGTAGATAAAACCCTATTTTTTAAGATACATAAAAATCAAACTTTGCTAGTTCAAATATATGTAGATGATATTATTTTTGGCTCTACTGATTCAAATTTTTGCAAGAGATTCTCCAATCTTATGCAATCTAAATTTGAAATGAGAAGTATGGGTGAGTTATCATACTTCCTTGGTCTTCAAGTGAAACAAACTCCAAATGGAATCTTCATATCCCAATCTAAGTATGCTAAGGAATTAGTGAAAAGATTTGGTATGTCAGATTCTTCCACCATGAAAACACTCATGCCCTAAAATGTTGTTGTTGATAATGATGAATCAGGGAAACCTGTTGATTCAAAAGTATATAGAGCAATTGTTGGCTCACTGCTTTATTTAACAGCTAGTAGGCCTAGCATACAGTTTGCTACCTGTATTTGTGCTAGGTTTCAAGTTAACCCTAAAGAATCTCATCTAATTTTGCTAAAAATGATTTTGAGATATATAATGGGTTGCCCTAATCTAAGACTTTGGTATCCAACATCATCCGAATTTGAATTAACTGGATTCTCAGATTCAGATTATGCTGGATGCAGAGTAGACAGGAAAAGCACATCGGGAACTTGTCAGTTTCTTGGTGATAGGCTTGTGTCTTGGTTTTGTAAGAAACAGACATCTGTGTCCACAACAACAGCTGAAGCTGAATACATAGTTGCTGGCAGTTGCTGCTCACAGATGTTGTGGATACAAAATCAACTTCTACACAATGGTGTCAACTTAAATAATTCAACTATATTTTGTGACAATACTAGTGCAATATCTATATCACAAAATCCAGTTCTCCATAGTAGGACTAAACACATAGAAATTAGGCACCACTTCCTTAGGGATAATGTGGATAAAAATAAAATTTGCCTACAATTTATTTATACTGATTTACAGAGAGCTGACATTTTCACCAAGCCCTTGGATGAAAAGAAGCATATCTTCTTTATAAATCAAATAGGAATGATAGATGGAGATTCAATCTGTTAAAAATTAAAATTTCTATTTATCCCCCTCAATTCGTCGAACGGAGGATGACGAATTTGAATCATTTGTCGAACGATGGTCGACAAAACCTGTTAAGTTCAGAATCGATAAAGAAAATCTCACCTGTCGAACGGTGGCCGACAAAAAAGATATTTTTGTCGAACGCTGTCTGACGGAGACCTAAAGTCTTTTCGACTTCTGCTTTTATTAGGTTTTTGCCGAACATCGCTCCACAAATGCGCCCCCTTCTCCGGTCTATATAATCTCTATTTTATTTCTTAATAGATTGCTCCTACAGAAATTGTTTACCTCCAGTTCCCCTATGCACTTGATCTTTTTCTCTTGCAGGTACTAATGGCGATTTCTCAAGCCGCGCTTTACTCCATGATGTTCGACGCCGGATTTGACATTGATATGGAATCATTTGCACAATCAGACCAAGTATTCAAAGATATTCTTCAACTTTTTGAAGAACAACAGTTGAAGAAGTTCATGAGCACAAGGATAAAGTTGCATACTGCAGAAATAAAAGAATGGTCTTACACGGCTAAGCCAGAAGATGAAAGTTTAACTGGAACCATCTCAGGTCATCAGGTTTCTCTTACCCCAACCATTTTATCTGAAGTTTTTGGTTTTGTGAATGGTGATGATGATTTAGAGCTAAGCTCGGTTGAATATGGTGAAGCTTTGATTAAAATGGGTCATTCTACTGGAAACCCTAATCATTTGCTTAAGAAAAACTTGTCCTTGGAACATAAGTTTTTATCTGATATTGTTGGAAAGGTTTTGTTAGGCAAGACAATAGGTCATTACTACATTAAAAGGCACCAATTTCTTTTGATGGTGGCTTTGATGGAAAAGAAGAAAGTTAATTGGGGATCAGTTCTATTTGAGTTGATTAAGAAGAAAATTTCTAAGGATAATGGCTGTTTTGGAAGAGTTATTGGCATAGTTTTGCAGGAAAGGCATCAAGACCTTTTGGTCTCTCCTAAGGTAACAATAAATGCTAGCAAGAAGCTGACCTCGGCTCTCTTTGCAAAATGGGACAGGGTTATTCCAAAGAAGAACCCAGGAGCAGTTGCACAAAAGAAAGCTTCTGAAGGCACCAGGACTGATCCAGTCACTCCCTCAACCCTTCCAGAAGCTCCTCCTCTTGTTTCTTCTCCTCCTCTCCCATCTCCACCTCAGCATATTTCCCCTGC
This sequence comes from Dactylorhiza incarnata, assembly GCA_033032865.1. Taxonomy (NCBI): domain Eukaryota; kingdom Viridiplantae; phylum Streptophyta; class Magnoliopsida; order Asparagales; family Orchidaceae; genus Dactylorhiza; species Dactylorhiza incarnata. The sequence continues at coordinate 7,000,679 of JAWHQI010000080.1, forward strand.
ACAAACTCCACCTCCAAATTCTCCTACACCCATCAATGGCATTCCACCCCCTTCATTTACCCTTCTACCTCCTCATACTTCTCCACCTCCATCTCCCATGCATGATGACCATCAGTCACCTATCCATCATTCTTGCCCTATTCATTCAGACATCCCAACATAACATGCCAATGTTGCAAACATCTTTGTACCAACTTCCATTCCATCCACTTCTCAATCATCTTCATCTCATCCACCTGAATTTCTATTTCTAAATTTCAAATCTATTGCTGATCAAATTCTTGATTACATTCTTCCCAAGCTAGATCAAATCCTGGATGCAAAACTTGCTCCAGTTCATCATATTCTTTCTAATCTTGACTCCACCCTGGATGCAAAACTTGCTCCAATTCTTACAGCCATTTCTGAATTATCTTCTAAAATATCTTCAATTCCTTCCTCTCTTTCTGTCCCTTCTTCTAGGGGCCTAGATTCAGGTTTCCCTGAAGCTAGGCAGGGGGAGATGCCTTATGAAGAAGCTCTAGAAGCTCTAGTTTCAGAGGCTACAATTTTTGTTGAAGATACAGTTCCAGTTTATGATTTAGAAATGTTTGATTTGTTTGAAGTTTCAGAAATTCCAGTCATAGAGGAGACAAATAATTTCTATATTCATCCTTCTTTAGATATTATTCATTTTCTGTCTAAGTTCACTTCTGTTTACTCAGTTCTGCCAAAATATCATGAATATTCTAGAGCAATTGTTCCCTACATTGCTCCTATAGATAAAGTTTTGCTGAAAAAGCTTATCAGAAGTTTTGAAGTTCAGATTGCAGATCCAGTTCCTATTTCAGTTCAAATTCAAAGTCAAGCAGAAGAATCAGTTGTACTTTCAGAGGAAATTAGCAAAAGTTTTGATGTTCCAACTTTTGTTTTTGATGATTCCCCAATTCCTGATTTTGACGAAATCTGGAAAGCAAAAGATGAAGCATTTGATGCTGAAGAGCAAAAGATTAAAGCTCTTAAATTGGTCAATGCTTTATATGATGAACCAATTCCATCTTCTGATTCTAATGAAGAAGATAGTGATAGTGATTCTGATGATTCATCATCAAATAAGAGAAATAAAAGAAAAGCAAAGTCAATGGCTGTCCCCAAGCCTCCTAATCCTGATAGTGATATCCCTTACTATATTCTTCATAACATTCCTCTTGATAAAGATACTCCACACTAGATGAAATTCTCCAGGAATGAAAACAAGAGAAGAAAGAAATTCAGGAAAACTGGTTATTATTCTGATAAGCCAGTTAAGTTTAATCCTCCTCCACCTCCTACTCCAGCAGGATCAGCAGGTTCAGCAGGATTATCTTCTTCCCAGAAGTTCAGTTCTCAGCATTCAAGTACACCAGCTAGCACAAGTGGTTATCAGAGCTCTTGGTCTTCAGGACTCCCTTCAAATTATTCCAAAAATGTTTCCACAGAATACAAGTATCAAATATCTGATGGATCCTTGCACAGGAAAAGAAATATTCCTTTTGAACAACCATCATTGCAGGCCATTGATCCTGATGAAAGGCCTTATTCCCCAGTTAATACAGAAGCTGAAGAAATAGCACAGATGGATAGATTCAAGGAGACAATTGCCATAGCTCATATTAATAAGGCAAAAGCTGAAGGAAAAGTCTACTCTCAATATTCAACCATGTCAGAATATAGAAGAAAAGAATTTGAAAAGTATAAATCAAAGAACCTTTTCAATGCTAAAGATTTTTTGATGCAGTACCCTCAAGCAGTAGTTATTCAGGGTAAATCTCAAACTATTATAGGAGCTCGGGATCTCTACTTGAGTAAGAGGAAATCTGAAGATCCCAACAGAGAAATTATCTTCAAGCCTTCCTCAGCAAAGAAATGAAAATGGTTCAAACTCTATATTTTGTTCTTGTTTAAAATTTTGGTTGTAATGTTTATAAACTTAGAGCACTATATTCTATTCTATCTGCTGAAATGAATTTACATTCTGTCATATATATTTATATGCTCTGCTGTTTGTTCTTTTGTTGTTTATAATTTGGATGATTGTAAAATACTATCCTAACCCAAATAGGGGGAGATTGTTGGAACAACAAAATTACTGATTTGGGCTAGGATCACTATGTGTTGACTAAGGATCAAGTTGACCCCATTGTATAGTTTAAGGGTCAATTCTTTAGGCTGTTAGATTAGCTAGAACTTAAGGTAAAATTTAAGTTCCCAGCGTTCGATAAATGGCTATCGGCGTTCGGCAGATGGCTGCCATCGCTCGACGAATTCCTGCCTGCGCTCGACAGATTTCAGCAAGTGCTCGACAGATTTCAGCCAGCGCTCGACAGATCTCAGCCAGCGCTCGACAGATCTCAGCCAGCGCTCGACAGATTCTAGCCAGCGCTCGACAAATTTCAGCCAGAGCTCGAAAAATTCTTTATTGAAGCTCAGATCGACAAATTCAGTTCCAGATTATTTAATTCTTAAATATCAGTTATTTGTTAGTACTCTGAACACAGATCGACGACTCTAACAGATATATTCAATATATTTGGACGTATTCAAGTCAGTTAAGTAAGGATATTATATTCTTTGAATATAATCCCTTCTTTCCTTTATTCCAAGGCAAAGATAGCTGTTGACAATTAATGCAAAGGAATGTTTCACGGCTAAGGAATTAAAGGACCTGCCAAAGTCATTTTGTCTTTGTTGTTATTCCAAGAAAGAATTAAAGTCTGATTATTCTATTTCCAAAAAGAGAATATATCAAAGACAACCTTTATTGTCTCATCATCTCGACAGAATTGAAAATATTCTTACAGAATACAGAGAGAGAACAACAACAAGGATAGAGAAAGAAAAAGAAGAACACACAGTCAAATATTCTCAGTCTTCTTTTTCCTCAAGCAACAATCACTATTTTTCTGAGAACATCTTCTTCAAAGATCAATCTCTCAGATATCTGCTGCAAGTTCAAGTCTTCTAAAAGAGAAACAAAGAATCTGAAGAATTATCTCTTCCGGATCAATCTGCTACAAAAGATTTCTGTTTCAAGAGAAAGCTTCTCCACCATCTGTCAAATACTTCAATTAGACAGGGGGAGTTTTACAACAAATCCACTAGAGTCTTATCTCAGCATCTTGACAGAGAAGAACACTATAACCTCTTTCTCACCTCTCTTGTACAGGGTTAATACTCCCTTAAAAAGTGTAACTCCCTGGTGGAAAGACACATGATCAAAAAATCTAGTTGGTTTTGAGCACCTGAACAAAAGCTCTGTGGTGTGTGGACACCTGAATAAAATCACCTTGGTGCTAGGGCACCTGATCAACTCTCCTAGTGGATTCCTACCAAGGGTGGTAGAAGAGTGGACTACCCAGATTTATTGGGGAACCACTATATTTCCTTGTGTCCTCTGTGTTTGTTTATTTCTCTGTGCTGTGTTGTGTGCTTTTACTTATTCAGTTTTTCTGTTTATATATATCTCACACTGCTTACACATGTATATAACACTATTTTAATTCCGCTATAAAAACTAAGGAAAAGTTTTTAATACTCTATTCACCCCCCCACCCCTCTAGAGTAACTTAAGATCTAACCTCCACTTTCACCTTTGTCCGTACCTCCTCTGTGATCATCTCCGCTAATCTCGCATGGAGATGAAAAGGGGTCTCGCCAAGGTGACTCGGTACTGATCCTTCATATCTCTCTATCGGAGAAGTGGCCAATGAGTGAGCAGAGGGCTCCCTTGGCGAGCAGCGCACCTCCACCGCCACCGCCTTTACAACAACCGGAACTGGAGAGCAGCTCCCAGCTGCCCGCAGGTGGACTTCTGCCACCACCTCCATTGCCGCATCCAGCTGACGTCCCAAGCAATCATCGCCACTCGTCTTCTATGGCCCCCTCAACCCATCCATGATAGTCCTTGCGCCGAGGAGGGGTTGGGGTATCTAATGGATTCTTCTCCCCAAGGGGGAGGGCGGCCAGTGGATGGTCGCGGTCGGGGGAATGCGCCTCCCAGCAGGGAGCAAACCGGCGGAACTCACCTCGGTCGGCGAGGTGCTGGTCATCATAGCGCCTCCCCACATCGAGGAAGGGGCTCTCCTTATCGGCGATCTCGCAGTCCTCCTCGCGGCTCGAGGAACAAAGATCACCGGCCTGGTAACTTAGTTGTTATTTTGTCGAATTTGCTGCGATCTTCCTTTGATACTCGCCACTAATGCTTTCTGCTTTCTTCTCTTTTTGGCAGCCCGCGCTCAAACTCCTATGGGAGCTTTGATTGACGCGGTCGGGCTTTCTTTCCGTGAGTACCAGGAGAGGGCTACTCGCTCCATCCTATATCTAGAGGCGAAGGTCGAGCGCTTGGCGATCAGTGAGCCCCATCGTCGCTTAACTGATTTGGAGGTGCGGGTATCCTTGTTGGAAGAGTTTGATGCTCGGCTGGCTGGTGCAGAATCTCGCCTTCAGACTGTCAGCAACTTGGAGCGCCGGGACGCCAGGATGGGGCCTCGTCAATAGTTGCATCATGATGAGCTAGTGGGGATGCGCGCGAGCATGGAATCGGTTGGTCGGCTCGCGAGGATTGAAGACCAGCTGCGGCAAGGCGAGGATACGATGACCATAGCCTTCGAGCAATTCAAGCGTGCTCGCAGCATGGGCTGGGTTGGGCGACATCCACAACCCCCGGATCCTCAAGAGAACCTTCAGGGCCCTCCTTAGATTGTGCTTTTCTTTTTTCTTGTACTTGAATGGCCAACATTTGGCGAGTATCTTGTAATGCGGACACCCATTGTAAAATTTATCTGGCGAGTATTTAAATCTCGCCCTTCATTTCTTATTTACTTCCTGTGATGTCTGAATTTTTCTATCTATTTTTTGTTCTTGCGAGTAGTGGTTCAATATCGCGTCTATTTGGCGAGCTTCCTTGTATTCTGATGCAGGTACTCGCGCGATGAAGGTTGGTGATCCGGTGCACACTATAAATTTGGCGACTTTCCTTAATACTCGTCAGCCCTCATTCATACTCGCGGCGGCGTAGCCGACAAGCCAAGTCTCCTCGACTCTTATAAATAGGGGGGTGGGTATGAATTAATTATGCTTTTGGGGAATTCCTTCTGTACTAGCGAGTATCTCTTGATCACTTTCGTTCTCACCCTTTTGATACTCGCTCCTTTCCTTCTCTTGTTTCAGAATGGCGGATGAGGCGACCATCCGGCGTGCGAATCACGCTAAGAACTTTGCGACGACGTCCTTCAAGAAGCCGATTACTAGGCTGAAGGACTTGGAGGAATTTTCAAAAAAATACTTGTCGCCAGGATATGTCTCCGGGCTTCCTCGCAAAGATGAGCGACTGAACATCTTCTCGTCCACCGAGATGGTGTTCCATATTCGCCACTTCGAAGTCGGCTTGCGACTACCGTTGTGGACGGAGATATGTCAGATCCTCCGCTACTTCGGGATAGTCCCTGCCCAGATTAACCCAAATGGCATGGCGATGATCATTGGGTTCCTCTGCCTTTTGCGATAAGAGAGGATAGCCTTCGATCTCTCCATCTTCAGGAGGGTTTTTCACTTCATGGCTGTAACGCCCTTGAATTTTCAGCTATTATTTGGAAATTTATTGATGACGTCATATTGACGATGGGCATTATGTTAGTGCGAAGTTAGCGGTGCGCCGTCGTTTGCGCATTTTCGCGTTCGTTTGGTCAAGTCGACCAAATTTTGAAATGACCCGGAATTGGAAAATTTTACGTTAGAAAATTAGATTATTTAATTTTAGAAAGGTTGTCAAAGTTTCGTGGCGTCCAGAGCGATATTAGAGCCTCGGTGAATTTTCAAATATTTGTACATTTTTAGCGTCGCCGTAAACTTCGAAAATTTATACCTCGAGAATGGTACGTCGGATTTCGGTTTCGACTTCGTCGTTGGATTCTTAGCGCCGGCGTTCTCCTTTAGTGCGATTTTCGTCGGTTTCGGCATTGTTAGTTTTGGCAATAATATATTATTATTATTATTATTATTATTATTACTATGATAAAAATAATACATTAGAATTCGTTTAGGGTTTAGGGTAATGATACCCTACACCATTAGAATTCGTCGACGAATAGTTTCGGCATTGTTAGTTTCGTCGGGTAATGATACTCATATATATTTCAACGAATCTTTCTTTCCAATGGCAGAACTAGGATTTTGAAGTCGCACGGGCACAATGTAAGTATTGCCGACGGAGGGGGGGGGGGGGGGGGGGTTCAGGGGGCAGGGCCCCCTGAGCGGGGGTTCGGGGGTAGTGCCCCCGAAAGTTTTTTTTGCAGAGATATTTATGTAAGAAAAATATTCAACACAATATTACAATAAAATGCAATTACATGAAAATTCAAAACAAAACATTATAAAAACTTACAGATCAACACGATGCTTTACGTTGACACATACTCTGAAAATGTGAAATAATTTCTTCATTTGTAATTGTATCTGCAATGTCTTTTTCAATATACGTCATCAAACAATCATTCATCCATTCATCTCCCATTCTGTTTCGCAGACGATTCTTTATTATCTTCATTGTAGAAAATGTTCTTTCAACGCTAGCTGTTGCAACAGGTAGGAGGCAAGCTAACTTTAACAATCTGAAAACTAGCCGGTAAGTATCTTCTCTTTTTAATTCCACTAATTTTTGAAGAAGTCCATTGATTCCCTTAATTTCTGAAAATATGTCCGGCGATGCAGATCGCATGTCAAAAATATACATGTCAAGTTGCCTTTTAGCCCTCTGAACTCGCCTTTCATATTACTAGCGCCATCATATCCTTGCCCACGCAACTTAGATATACTGAGACCATTTTTCATAAATAATGAATCAATGGCAGATTTTAAGGATAATGCAGTAGTATCGGCTACATGAACAAAACCAAGTAGACGCTCTATAATCTTGCCACTGGAATTCACATAGCGTAAAACAACAGACATCTGCTCTTTTGTAGAAACATCACACAATTTTCTAGAAGTATTGTGTGGACTAGTGTGTGGAGTAGTGTGATTTCCAACATGTCTGTCCAATACAGTTTTCTCTTTCCAATTTTTGAATCCTCTAATAGTAAAAGTAGGCTCACAACCTCTTTGAGGGAAAACATAACAGTAAAGACAAAATGCTGCATCTTTTTCTATACTGTATTCTAACCAGCCTTTAAACTCGTTAAACCAATTCTTGTTAAAGCGTCGAGCTTTGTTTCCAATTTCTGTTTGGGGAAAACTTTGTAAATGAGGTTGACAAGGACCCTTCTGCAAGTAATATCTTCGTATTGACTCTTGAATATTTGCATCGTAGGAGTTTATTGGATTTCTTAGGCCAGGATCTGAAGGTAAATCTTCTATTTTGAACTCTTCTACGTGACTTCTTTTACCAGTGAGAACTAACTCCTGAGAATCTATTGAACTTTGACATGCTCCCTTTTTAGAAAAAAATTTCTCCATTGACCACTAATTAAACATGCTGCAAAAAACCGACGGGACATTCCCGTTAGCGCAACTTGGGCTGATCGATATGCACATCACAAACATCGCAGGGATGGACTAAATCAAGAGGAGCATTCCAGTTAATGTTGAAATCATAAAACTCTTTGGAAAATTCAAAACAAAACATTGAAATAATAAAACTCTTTTGAAAATAGCTGAATACGTGTTTAAAAATAGGTGTTAAATTATATCCTACCTAAATCAATACCAAACTGGATTAAATCACAAACCTAAATCTATATCTATCTCTATATAATTTATATCCTACCTAGATCTAAGTGAGGAAGAAGAATGGACCTTGCGTCCTTGCCAATTATCACTCCAGTTAGTGTTGAGAACACTCCACTTTCTTGAGAACACTCCAGTTCTTGAGAACACTCCAGTTAGTGTTGAAATCTGAAGAAGAAGAAATCAGAAATTAATCAGTCCTAAATTGAAATCAGAACCAGAAATTAAATCAATCCCAAAATCAGATTTCTGAAAACAGTCCTAAAATCAGAAACAGAGTTCTGAAATTAGTGTATCAACAGATTTCAGAAATCTGTGTAAATCAGATTTCAGAAATCTGTGTATCAACAGATTTTAAATCAGATCTAAAGAAGCTCTGTGTAATAAATCAGCTGTGTAAATCTAAAGAAGCTCTGTGTAATAAAAAACTGTGTAAATCAGCTGGGTAATTCAGATTTAAAGAAGTTCTGTAGGAAGAAGAAGAAGAAGAAGAAGTAACAGCAGGTGCCGGCCCCAAATCCGCAAATCGATCGCCCGCAGGAGGAGGAGGCGTACCAGCAGGAGGCGTACCAGCAAGAGGAGGAGGCGTACCAGCAGGAGGAGACGCTAATCGATCGCCCGCTCTTTGCCCTAGCAGAAATCGCGACCCTGGCAGCAAATCGCCCGCTCCTGCAAATCGCAAAAACTACTGTGCCTAATGCAGTTTCCGCGATTTTACGCTCGGGCACCTGCCCGAGCGTGCCCACATCTGGGTCCGCCCGTGTTTCTTTCCTTCTCTTCAGATTATTATTACTATTATTATTATTATTATTATTATTATTATTAATATTATTATTATTATTACTATTATAACTTTAGATATAAATAGCCTTCTTCCCCATCCGAAAGCCTATTTTCTTTTCTTCCCGTCCTGTGCGAGCCAAGAAAGGGGCGTCCTTCCGCGAGCCTTCATATCGCCGCCATCGGAGCTCTATAGAATGAAACCTTCACCGGAGCATAGATCTGGAAAGCTTTCGCCGAGATCTTCGCGTGCGCGGTAAGTATTTTGAGTTTCGTAGATTTTTGAGGTTAGAGCCGGTAGCCCTAACCCTCTTTTTCGTTCCAAAAGTTTCAGAAATTCTTCCTCGAGGTCTTCTAGCGGTCGATCTGCGGCGTGGAGTGCGTTGGAGGCCGTTTTCCTCCGAAAGGTTTGAGGCAAGTGATGGATTCTTCCCCCTTGCCATGTTATTTCATCGTCCTTAACATTCTTTTCCTCTATATCTGATTTAGACTAGTATTTTCAGATTTTTCTCTGTCAAGGTCCCATACTTCAGTGAAATTTGTCAAGTGATTATAGATTCGTTACAATACCCTTAAATCATAACTTCGCCGAAATAATCATAAGTAGATTCGTCGAAATGTCTTTGAGTAGATTTCCTTCCGCATAATTTCGCCGAGTGTTCTAATTAGATTCGTCGAGGGATAGATAATTCGTCGGGTAAATTGAAAATTCGTCGAGTGATAGAATTCGTCGAGTGATAGAATTCATCGAGTGATAAAATTCGTCGAGTGAGCGGTTTCGTCGGGTAATTTCAATGAAATTTGTCGGGTGATCTGTGCTATCGTTGAGTACGAGTTAGAATTCATCGAGACAATTGTCGTAAGGGTTGTACTTGGAATGGTTTCCGGGTTTTTCTATGGTGTCTGTTTTGGTCAGAATTTTGTGAACCTCTATTCCCAGTTAGTTATTTTTGGACCGTGGGTGGACGAAGCGGCCACTACTAGTGCCTGTTGTTTTTCCGTGGATGTGTATAGACTATTGGTTGGTGGGCTGCAACCACCGCCACAGTGCTTTTGTGCCTTGGATATTTTGGTCTGATGGTTGGTTGGAAAGAATGCCTCTGCCTCAGCATTGTTTTTTTGGCTGGGATAGTGATTCATTTCTTGGGCAACTCGATACCTTTTCTTTTGTATGTTGATGGAATGCAATTTGACTGCACCTTGTGCTAGTCTTTCCTTACTTATTGGATGCTGATATTTCTTTTTGAGATTTGCTGATGCTCACAGCTATTCCTGGTGGGTCGGTAACCCCCTTTTTGCTAATATTTCTCCTACTCCTTGATTATTATGTCTTTTATGCCTTTGTGCTGAGTCATTTTTTTCTCTTGAATGCCTCAGGTTTGGATTAGTAGCAGGTGGAGCAGATCGAGATCTGTTTTTCTTCTGACTGCTTTAGTGTTTCCTTTACTCTCGCTTTGAGAGGTAGACTTTTGGTTTCTTTTGAGAGTTTGTCAAGGTGATGGGTTCGTGTTAGTTTGTTGACGCCCATAGCCTGATTTCTTTCAGTATTAGACTTTGTCTTGCTATTTATATGCTACTACTGTTACCTTCATTTTAGTGTAAATGCTCTTGGGAAGATTTTATGTTATGATGCATAGTAGATATTTTAAATACAAAATTGAATAATTCTTACTACATGACATCTCTTTTTAAACTAATATCACTTTATTTTGAAGCCCGTAACAAAAACCTTTTGTATTTATACTAAATATAGAAGTGCATATCATCATGCTCATATAGGGTAAGGTAGATTAAATTATGTATTTTCTACTGCGTAAATTTATACTTTCTTATTTATGGACTAGTTGATCCATTAAACCGAGGGACACGGTGTTTGAAAACCTTAAACTTAAATTATCTTTTAAACATAAAGTTCATGACTTTCTAAAGAAAAGTGTGAAGGTAGAGCTGCCTAAGCGTCCGCAGTTGTCCCCTGCATGACGCGACATCATGATGCGTATATTCTCTTACTCTGACGTATTATTTAAATACAGAGAAAATGTGGGTTGTGACAGTTGGTATCAAAGCGGGGTTTTTTTGACAAATTGGTCGGACGACTTTCTCTGATCGGGTGTTAATTATCTTGTCTCATTGCATTTACACACTGAAGTGTCATCCGTACGTCTTGGCTGAAGCATGAACACTACACTCATATCCTGATAAGAAGTATACAGGGCATATTATGTAGTATGGGATGCATAATATGTGTTTGTATATGGATCCTCATAGGTGACAACATCTGACCATTATGTAGTATGGGATGCATAACACCAGTCCCATGGATGTCCATTAGCTCGATTTTTTTTGTTTTCGTTGCATGCGATATTATGTATTATGGGGTGCATAATATTTCATACGTTCGCCGCTCATAACATGCATTAAGGCATTTCTTAGAATGCATAGCACAACATACACATCATAGCAACGCATAAAGCACCTGTGTCAAGCTAAAGATTTACATGATGACACTTGTACACACATAATTTGAAATGGAAATTTAAACATTCATGCATGTATGTGATATGCACAAGAGTCAAAGGATGATAGTATATCATCCTAAGTTAAAGCATAACATCATTGGTATAAAATCCCGGAGCAAGGTAGTAGCTAGAGCAAGTGTCTTTTCCTGTTTGGATTGAGCTATGATGAGTAGTTCTAGTTCCAAGCTAGGGTTTTGATGAGCCGTTTGTTCATCTTTATAGATATGTCGCTGAGGCGTGTTGCGACGAGGTTGACCCCCAATCTGAGGATGAGACATCGGGAGCTCAGAGTGAAGCCTTGATCAAGAGTCTGCGATAGAGTAATGAGGCTCTGTCAAGGCAGTTGGTTGCGATGCAATTGCAGATTCAGACATTGTTGACTGCCGCCACCGGGCTGCAGCCTGTGGTGCAGGACCCTGTAGTGGGTCAGACCGTACCTGTTCCTCCCGCTCCTTTGGTGCCTCCAGTTCTGCTGCCACCAGAGATGAACTTTATATCGCATTTCCAGAGATTAGGACCTCCTACGTATGACGGGAGAGCCAATTTCATGGAGTTAGATGATTGAATTATCGCTATTGAGGAAATGTTTTCCTATTCTGGGATTTCTGTCGACCAAAAGGTGATGGTCGTTGCGTACCAGCTGAAGGGTCTTGCGAAGAGATGGCGGATAAGAGAGAAGGAGAACCTGACAGGTGGATGTTCATGAGAATCCTTCAAGAAGATGGTGCTGAAGAAATTTCTACCGTCGGTCGAGCAGGACCGCCTGATGAACAATTTTTTGCATCTGAAGCCGAATTCAGTAAGTTGAGCAGATTTGCTCTAGATTTAATGGCTTTTGAGGCTGGAAGATTGAAGCAATTTCTCGGAGGACTTCGTAGTGATGTTCTGCAATTGGCTAGCACATACAGATCTGAAAGCTATGCTGAAGTAGTAGAAGTCGCGCTGAAGGTCGAGGCCATCGACAACACCAAAAATAGGGGTGTGTTGATGAGAAAAGATAAGAGAGAGGTCGAAGAGGGGGAAAGCCCCAAGGTATCTAGCCCTGCTCCAAAGAAAAGAAGTGGCAAAGTTTGTAGCTTCTATGGTCGCCCGGGCCATCCATTCAAGAAATGTTTTAGAAGGTTGGGAGCTAAGAAACATCAGTTGTTAGTTATGGGTTGTCAACTTATCACCTAGAGGGGGGGGGGGGGTGAATAGGTTTTTCAAATTCTTTTTATTTCCCCCTTCCGGTGTTCTTGTTTTCTGATTAAAAGATCTATAGATTATAAACGCATAGCACAGAAAACACGCAAGAACTTATAGAGGTTCCTCAAGACCGGGTGTCTTGAGTAGTCCTCTTTCCCTCTGCGCCGACCCAGCTATGTGCTAGGCTCGGCAAACTCCGCCAATGTCTCGGCCCTCAAGCCTTACACCTCGGACCCACAAGTCCCTACAGCCTAGGCCCGCAAGCCCCTTCACTACACCCAAGCGCGCAAGCTCGACACGTTCGGACCCGCAAGTCCCTGCAGCCTAGGCCCTCAAGCCCCTTCACTACACCCGAGCCAGCAAGCTCGACACGTTCGGACCCGCAAGTCCCTGTAGCCTAGGCCCTCAAGCCCCTTCACTGCACCCGAGCCCGCAAGCTCGACACTTGATGTGCAAATCTTAACACACCGCTATAGGCGGTAGTAAGACTGCGGCACAAAACAGCAGTGTACCGATCGTTCAAGTAATATAAAATGAGGAGCAAATCCTCGAGTATCGATCTCGAAGGAACACAGTAAGGTGGAGTTAACTTTCGAGGAGGGACTTGAGATCGAAGTCCTTTAGGTCGGGTGAAATGTGAACGGGATGGATTGGTTTATGAAAAATAAACGAAAATAACTACTCAACTACTCCTATACAGGCCTTGGGCGCACTGCTTCGTTGGGCGGGATGGAAACTAGGAAGGCCTTGAGCGCGCTGCTTCGCAAGGGCGGATGGACGAGTAGGCTAGCGGAATTGAACTGTGCAGGCCTTGAGCGCGCTGCTTCGTTAGGCGAATGGATTACACGGGCCGCTATGCCACGCTTCGCTAGGCGGATGGAAGAGTAGGCTCACGGAATGAAATCGATAAAATGAATGACAATAACGCACCTCATACACATGAATAAATCAAAAGAAATTTCATAAATATGAAATAAACTTTAAAGATCTAGATTTATCATGCTCTTCATCCACAAAATATAGAGTGTAGCATACAAACATCATTTCGAAAGAGTAAAGAGTAAGAGATTCGACCGACTCCGAAGCCTTGCTGGGATTCACGGTTGGAATCACTGGGTTGTCAATCCGCGTCCAAGCTCGGTCCTCAACTGCGTCCGGGGTAAAGGAGGGCTGCCACTTCCTCCCAATGGCCCATCTTCTTCGTGTCACGACCCGGTGATGTCCAATGCTCTTCAAACCTTCCTTGATGATGGAAGTAAGATCCAATCTCTTCCTTGAAGTCCCTAGATGAAGAGAGGAGGCTTAGAACAAAAAAAACAAAAAACGGCACTGGAAAAGACCTAGAAACGAAGAAGTTCCGACTGTTTTCGCGGAGCAGCTATTTATAGACAGGTGCAGAATTTGATCATGCACGACCAAACGCACGACCGTGCGTAAAAACGCACGACCAAAGTCAAAAGGCTGTTTTTGGGCCGCAAATGAACGCACGATCGCAGCCAACCGTGCGTAAAGAAAATGCACGACCGTGTGATTCATGCAGACACGAAAACTGGGCATAATTGATGATCTACCCACCTGCACATCACCAAACATCAATCATACAGCTGAGAATACCCTTCCGGCTCAATCCAAATACATAAAAAAGGGTTGGGGAGCACCGTGTGCTTACCCCCAACAACATAGCGCGCAATTGCACACCAAAATGGGCTCAAAGAGTGCACCTTGTGAAGAAATGTGTTCAAGTGAAGTTTAAGCGATAATGAACTAAAAGTGAAGTGCAAATGCATGAAAGCTAGCCCAGATGAGTCCAAATATGTGTATATAAATGGGACTCATCACACCCCCAGACTTACTCGTTTGCTCGTCCCGAGCAAACTATCTCCCATGTGAAGTAGAAAAATCTTAAGCTGGCAAAGTAATTGAATATGCGAAGTACAATGCGAAGTCGCTTACACGCGCGCGTTGAAATTTCAGTAGAAAAACCTTTTAAACATGCGAAATAGATTAGAATTTTCTAGATTACGTTTCTACTTATTATTGCTACTCATAATTTGAATCGTGGTGAATCCTTCAATCACGCGTAGGGAGAAAGTAGCTCGATCGCTAAGTGGAATATTGCCAGAGATCGAGGATCGGGACAAAGTCCAAAGAAATCCATCAATGACGATGGCCATAAGCTTGCCCGTTCACACTCTCTCCACGACACTAGTTACGCTCAGAGTGCGAATCAATTGGACTTTTAGGTTATGATTTAGGCTTAGGCTATGGTGCGATAGACAATGATAAATGTGGGGGCTTAGCACACCTAACCCAAATGAGCTCGCAATAAAAACACTATCCGGCAATAATGAAAAATGTGTACACCACACCCCCAGACTTAAACATGAAACTATGGGGTGTGTACACCACCTATTCCCAAATACATTGCTTTACACTTTTTTTCATTTCTTTTCACACATTTTTTTTTCTTTTCTCTTTTTTTTTTAAATTATAACTTTGCACATATAATAACAAACACAGCTATATTTTCAATAATGCATTCCCACCACAACCACAAATATACACAGCCTCAACACCCAACATTTAAATGCACAAATTGCTTGAGCTCAGAATTTGGTGTGCGATTAGGATAGTCATTTTGGCTTTGGTGAATTGAAGGTGGAGCTGAATCAAATGGTAGGGATTAGGCACAAAGGGGATAAGCAAGGATAGAGCATTTAGGAATGGTGCAAAGGCTCAACCGAGTCAAAGAATGGCCTATATCACACTCGCACAAATGAAATAACCAATACCCATGCTTCGAGAGTCGCTAGGGGCAAGTTCTTAGCCACCGAGAAAGAATATCCTTCCTCCCGACTCGAGCAATACATCACTAGCGTTCGTCTACACACGCACCTACACTATCGTCGGATTCAACTGGATTCACGAAATACGAGTAGAATAAATAGTATTCACGCAATTGGAAAATTAAAAAACTAAATGCATGAGAAAAAGCTAATCCTACAAGAATTTCAACACGATACGCGAGCACTCGACTAGGAGCACTGCTAGAGTCAACATGTTACTCTGCCACTCAATCCTATGCCAGCATCATGATCTTTCAATCACACGGAAAAATAATATTTACCCGAGACGCATAGACAAACAAGCGCGTGCTCAAGTGGGTGTTGTGTGCTGTGAAGATGAACAATACAAAATAAATGAGATTAATATACTTCTAGTATGCAAATGATATGTGCACGTGCAATGGGTAACACATAGCGGCTCTCCCCCAGACTTAATCTATGCAATTGACACAAATGACGTAACCATGAAAATTAAATAAAAGACTAGGGGAAGAAACGTTACCCATGCTCAGAAATGAGCATACCAGAAGATTGGCGTTAGTACAAAGAATACACTCCCATATCCGCCAAACAAGAAAATAACTGCAAACCTACAGGCAAAAGACTCCACGCGCAAAGTATATATGTAAAACTAAACTATTAGCATGTTAGAGAAAAATAAAAGCAACAAAAGCTTGGGTTGTCTCCCAGCAGCGCTTTTGTTTACCGTCCTTAAGCTGGACTTAATACCTGTATTATGCAGTTTTAATAAAAGTCTAAGCATAAAGCAAAAGCTAGTAAATCCTAAATATTACATGCCTCAAAATGATCAACTATAAGTTGATTTAAAATAGTAACTGAAAATAAAAGAGATGGGCCCGAAGACCCAAAAGCAGCACATCAGAAGATCAGGAGCTTTCCATCTCCATATTTCATCTTTCTTCATCCTCTTCCTCTCCTCCAATCTGCGGTCATGGATGAAGTAGCGCTTTCCACCCTGCACCCAGTCTTTCAAGGAAAACGCAGGCAATAATGATGAGGTGGAATAGGCGATGGATTTCATCATTGCCATTTGATTGTCCTTCCAAGACTGCCACTCATAATCACCCAAGAATGGGTCCACATATTCTTTCACCTGCAGGGGGATATATGAAATATCATAAATAGAAGCAGGAGAGGTAGCAGGACGGATGAATTTATCAATATCAGCATTATTAGAAGGAGGATTAGGAAATAAAATGGATGAAGGACTAAAAGGTTCACAAAAAGGAGGAGTGGCCCCGGTGTCACTCCTGGAAGGTTCCACAAAAGGCTCATTGTCGACCGCATTAAGAGCACTGCAGGAAGGATATGAGCAGCTAGGAACTTCGATGATGAGTTGGACCTTCTCCTCCGGTGATGAGGTAGAAACCTCATCACTAAGGAAATTGTCCTCCTCAGTGCAACTCAGCATAGCTTCAGGCTCCATAGGCTTATCTTGCATATCTAAAAACTCGGCAATAAGAGCAGAAGATACATGCATACTAATACAAGAAAATATCTGAGTAGAAATAGGACTCAAGATAGAGTCCGATATGTGTGAATAAATATCCTCAGATACAGAATCCACAGGAAAGGATGGCACCAAAGAGGAAGAAAACTCCAAAATGTCATCGTAGTGATCAACAACGACGCTGATTGACGCATTCGTTGTGCTCCCAAGATGACCCGGGGGCCTAACGTATGTGTCATCAACGATGGAAGGAGCGGCGGCATAGGAAGGAAGTGGAATGGTGATAAGTGCTGGCTCATCATCCTCTCCCAATTGCAATTTCCATTGCTCACAGTCCTTCAGCACGTGATCAAGACTCTGACAACACAAGCAGCGCTTCCCGGTAGGTTTTGACTGTAGAAAAGCCAAACCACCCGGTGAAGGCGATGCTCGCGATGGGGACGCATACTTATAATACGTAGGTCCATAGTATGAACTACACGGATTATAATTATGGCTTCTTAAATGGCACTCATCACTAGAGTGACTAGACGCTCTACACCACCTACATTGTTGATAAGCAGACATATTGGTGCAAAGAAGGATTCACTAATAATATAAGCTGAAAAATAACTCAGTATGCACGAAGGGAAAAATTAAATCAACAGGAACCTGATTTTTGAAATACTTTAAAAGATAATAAGAGAATTTACAAACACTAAATTAAAACAAATGCGATAAACAAATGGAAAAGACTTTATCTCTTGTCGCTCTCTCTCAAGTAACTCACACGACTGTGTTCCCCGGCAACGGCGCCAAAAACTTGATGCGCTATTTCGGCACTGCTAATTAGCAGACACGAAATGCGATACGACGGCAGTGCACCGGTCGTTGTCAAGTAATAAAATAGGGAGGAACTCCTCGAATATCGATCTCTTAAGGACCGCAAGTTAGGTAGTACGATTTGCTCTCGCAGGAAATCAGTTCAAAGGATAAAATAGTAACGACAGGGGTTTTGATTGGGTTTCCTATGTTATTGCAGAATGAAGAAAGATGCGGGTCTAAACTCTGCTTCGTACGGCGAGATGGGTGCAACGGCCGCGATGCCGTGCTTCGGAAGGCGCGTTGGCGGAATCTCACTATGACGGTTGAGGGTCGCACACACCTCTTCTCAAAACATCACCGCTAGCTTTTGCTAGTGGCTTCAACCACAACGTAACACAGAAAATAGCAAGAGGCAAAGGGGCTATTCATGCCACCACAATAACATTGCATATGAAAACAAGCAGTAATCCATAAGATCTACTTAACACGCATTCATAAAGCAACTGCAAACGAGTTCAAGAAACAAGGGTTAGAGAGGACCATAACGAAGAAATCACGTCTTGGGTTCACAGCCGGAATGAGAGGTTGTCGGGCTCTCTCCGGACTCGGCCCTCAGATGGTGAGCTTGGCTCGAAGGAGGCTGTCACCGCTCCTATGATCTTCAGCGCTTCCTTGGTCTCCTTGGCGAGGAATGCTTGACCTAATGGTGGATGAAGCTTCCTAGTGCTCCTCGATGGAAGGATGGAGGTGGAAAGTCACCGTAAATGGCCTTGATGGTGGAGGAGATGAAGGAGAAGCCTTCACCCCTCAAGAGCAGCGGGAAGGAAGAGTTTTCCCTTCCTCAGAATCGCTCCCGCTCGCGCCCTAGTCGTCCTCCTTCTGATTGCCTCGATTCCTGCTTTTTATAGGAAACAGGCTGAAAATTGATCACGCACGGTCGAACGCACGATCGTGCGCAGACCGTGCGATATTAATGGATGAAATATGACTTGCAGAATACGCTGCGCCGCCCGTGCGATTTGTTCACGCACGACCAACGCCGCCCGTGCGTTCAAACGCGCGGGTAAAATCCGACGCTTTGAGATCATAATGATACAAGTCAACCGTGTGTTTTACTCACGCACGGGCGAATTCGCCCGTGCGTTAAAACGCACGAGTAAACCCCGACGCTCCATTTTCATCCCAGACACAAACACACGACCGCGCAGACCGTGTGTCAAGGAAACGCAAGACCGTGCGATATGCACAGAAATTACATTTGGGGGAAAACGGGATGATCAGGTCACCTGCAGACAAGATATACTAGCTGGGAATACACGTCCAGCACAGGGATACATAAAAGAAGGGAAGGGGAGCACAATGTGCTTACCCCCAACAACGAGGAATGCAATTGCACACCGAAATGGGCTTAATGGTGCACCTAGCATGGAATAGTATATGTAAATGAAAACGTGACTAAAATGTGGTGCAAACACTAGAATATCAGCCCAAATGAGTCCAAATATATATATATATATATATAAATGTGACTCATCAACACTCAGGCCCTCAAGCCCTACACAGCACATACCTGCAAGTCTTGCCTGCAGCCTAGGCCCTCAAGCCCCTTCACTGCACCCGAGCCCGCAAGCTCGACAAGTTTGGACCCGCAAGTCCTCTGCCCTACCCCTCAAGCCTCAAAGATCTCAAGCCCTCAAGCTTGACACTCATATCTGAAAATAGATCTTACAACTTTGGCCCGCAAGCCTTATAATGAAAGATTTACAGTAATGAAAACTATTTCTTCTGCCTGATGGAGATCGACTTCTTATCTTGAAGAAGATGCTTCTGATTTTGAATCTGAACGACACAAATCTTCTTCAAGCTTTCTTCCTCTTGCCTGATGTTGACTGACTTCTACTTTTGAATGATTTTTTGCAATCGATGAGACTTGACTGCAACTTGAAGAACACAATATGATCATTTTGTTCTTCCCTTCTTTCTTTCTTTCTTTACCGCCGCTTGTACTGTTGTATTGCTAGGCAGGATTCTTTTATGTTTTTCTCGCTACTTTTTCTAGGGCATCACTGTTCCCCTTTATAAGACGGATGAGCCGCTTAACGGTCACATATGATGTCCTTTACTGTCAGACGCCCATCCCTCAAGACCATGCGCTGATTGGACAATCAGGTGGCGGTATTAAATGCTGACAGCGTGTCCGGCTACTTTTGAAATTGTGCTCTTCATTCTCTGGAAGAGAAAATTACTCCAGTTGGTCTTCTTAGAATGGATTATCCGGGCCATGCCACTGAACATGTCTTAGAGATTCGATCATGGGACCCAGGTTTGCACAATAGAACTTTCCCAACAATGTCGGCCAGCAGCTTCCCCTTTTGATTAAATTCTACTCCTTAATAGACTCGTAGGTCTTCCCCGTGTGGCCGCACCAGGTATAGCTTGCGGACATATCCTCTAAGGTCAGCTCTTCTTCTTCCTCTCCCCCTTGGATTCTTGGTAGATGCAGCGCTTTTCCTAGGCTTTTCGCAGATATTTTAACCTTCTTACCTCTCACCTTGGACTTGATCTGTGATTCGGTGTGGTTGATTCTTGCTTCGGCAAAGAACTCTGCTAGTTCATGGTGGAGAAGAACTGAGGGTTCGCATAGAAGATATTCCAGTCCTGATGACTCCAGCAACCCTATCACTGACCTTATCTCATTGGAGCAGGCATTGAAACCCCCTCGCAGGAGTTCACATCCTGACAGTACTTCCTCTTTCTTGGGACCCATTGAGAGACAGAGCGAGACGAAGCAGTACGTTAGAGACGAAGCGATGGTTTGTCGATGAAATAGCTTAGGGAAAATGAAAGCGTAATTTTCATCCAAGGCATTCACTCTATTTATAGTGGAAGTAGGTGAAGGGGTGCGTACCTTTTTTATTTTATCGAGGAATCGATGACTACCGCATCGAGCGGCTCTGATTTATCGAACCAACAGAATTTAAAATATTTGGATGTTGTTTCGACGATACGACTTTTGTCGTTGAAACACATCTAGGATACGCATCCTTCCTGCCTAGTCCATTTGTCGTCGCGATATCTACTATGTCGTCGAGATATCTTATTGTATTGACGACATAATTCTTCCTTACATGTCTGCCTAAGGCATTCTTCCGCCCTGCTTGGGAGTTATCTTTTGGCACCAACCCTGCATTAAGATTGTTAATGAGCTAATTTTGCTGTTCCAGCCTATGGGCCAGAACAGCCTTCTTGTCCAAGGCCCAGATTTGCTTCTGGTGGGCTCTTGGACTACCTGCAAAATGAGATTACAAGCCCTTAGGTACCCAAGTATATTTGGTTCCTAGGAAATTATTAGCTTTAAGGGGCTTGCTGGATCTAACTGCTCCATGATATACATAGTGATTATGAACGAGATTCTTTGCAAGTTTAGCATTTGTTACCCTTGGAGCAGTTGGATTGTACCAACATTCGATTGCAAAGTGCCCAGTCTTTCCACAGCACCAACATTCAAACATGTTGTATCTTCTTCTTTGGCTGGTTGTGTGAGGATGAGTCTTTTGAGTATGAGCATATGGATATTTGAAAGATACAGATCTGTACTGATTGTGAGTGTGACGTTCACAATCATCAATCACAGTTTTCCATCTGGAGTTAGTCTTCTCTAATGATCTCTGCTCTTGTATAGACTTAGTAACTCCATGCATCCTTGTGATCATCCTTTCATGAGGAACTCTTGAGGTCTTTTGCATGTTCTTTGCTCCACTTCTTTGAGTTGGGCAGCAGGCATTTACCAGTGGAGGAGGGGTCTCTAGTATGGAGAAGCTTGTAGCTGACCTTCTTCTAATAGGGTTTTTGTCCTCTACACCCCTGATTTTATTACCCTTGGACTTCAGGAGACCATCTTGAGTTCTATCCTTCTTTAGAAGTACAATCTCGTTGGTTAGAGAGTAGCACAACTCCTTGTCGTCGATCAGTGCCTTCAGAGTTTTCCCAAACTTGCTTATTAGGTCAAGGTTGGAGCTTGCATTGAAGTCCTTTTTGAGTTGGCAAAACTCTGAATTCTGTAGAGTAAGCTTCTCTGCCTTTTCAGAGAGATCGGAGTTTCTGTCTTGAAGAATTGAGATCTCTTCAGCTTGCTCCTTGCAGAGCATTTTGAATTTTCTGAGTTCTTCTAAAAGGCCATTATAAGGCTTGGACAAGTCATCATTTTCTGATGAGCAAGTTTCAGATTCTGAATCTGATAAGGATAGAGGTGCTCTTATACATACTTGCTCAAGTGTGACTTCAACCTGGATTTCTTCCTCTGACTCAGATAGGACAATCAATCCAAACTGAGTCTCCTCTTCTGAATCTGACCAACTTGAGTCACTATCACTCAGGGTTTTGATCTTCGTCTCAGCCGCAGTGCTTCTGACTCCTGATGATCCTTCCATGAGAACTATTAGAGAGTTCCACATGTCCTTGGCTGTAGTGCAGTGAGCAATTTGCTGAAATGTAGAGATATCAACTGCATCAGCTAGAATGCTCTTAGCTTCCTTGTCGAAGTTGATTAGGATGAGGCCATTTTTAGTCATTTCAGATGATCTCTCGGCCACAACATATGTCCCTTCTCGAATGGTCAGAGACATCCTTGGATCTATAGCATCCATGTAAATTTCTGCCCTCACCTTGCATAAGGCAAAGTTTTCCCTAGAACAGATGGCTAGTCTTGATTCCATAGCTTTGATGTGTGGACACCCACTGGCTGATCTGTTCAAGCTGTTAAGCTTTATTTGAACAACCTTGCTTTGATACCACTTGTTAGTTATGAGTTGTCAACTTATCACCTAGAGGCGGGGTGAATAGGTTTTCAAATTCTTTTTATTTCCCCCTTCCGGTGTTCTTGTTTTCTGGTTAAAAGATCTATAGATTAAAAACGCACAGCACAGAAAACACGCAAGAACTTATAGAGGTTCCTTAAGACCGGGTGTCTTGAGTAGTCCTCTTTCCCTCCACGCCCACAGATAAGTAATAAAATATATGTATCTTTAGTATAATTATTAGTATAGTTTTAATTAATATTGTGAATTTTCTATGTAAATTAATGAATAAATTGCTTCTTTATTATTTCTGGTTTCTAACTTAGTTTTATTTTTGTTTTTGCATTTTTTTGCAAAACTTTTCCAGGTCACGCCCTCGGTCACGCCCGTGACCAAGGACGTGTAATTTTAAAGATCAAATATCAACAGGACGGCTCGATTCAGATCAAGTCCTGACAAATCGCTCAAGTCACGCCCTCGGTCATGCCCGTGACCCAGGGCGTGTAAATTTAAAGCTCTGCGCCCGACGAATTCCTTTCCAGCTCACTCCTGTTGACCAAGTCACGCCCGTGACTCAACAAGTCACGCCCGTGACTCAACAAGTCACGCCCGTGTCCCAGCAGAGTCACGCCCGTGAGCCGCCAGCGCGTCACGTCTCGAAGCCGCGCCCATGCTGCCGACATCAGCCACCCATAATCACGCCCATGACTCACAAAGTCACGCCCGTGACATACCAAGTCACGCCCGTGTGCAGCCATGTTTGATGGCCAGACCTTCCAGAAGGCGGCGAATACAGCCGAGCAAATGTCACGCCCTAAGTCACGGCCGTGACATTCAAGTCACGCCCGTGACCTAGGGCGTGTAAAACTTAAATTTTCCCTATAAATAGAGGGGCTCGACTGAAGTATTTTTCATCCAAATTTTGAGTAGTTCTTGTTGTATTGTGAGTTCTTTTGAGTGATTGTGAGTTTCTCTTATGCAATTCAGTTTAAGTTCATTTTTAGTTTTTTTTCGTCTTCCCAGTCTAGTTGTAATGCTGATTTCAGAAATAAAATGATGTTTTTCTCATTTGGATCATCTTCTTTTTTATTAATGTTAGCGTGTGTGCGTGTATGAGTTTAGCTTTATTGCTTTCATAATTTAGTTTTATTGCTTTTATAGTTAGGTTTATTGCTTTCATAATCTAGGTT
Organism: Dactylorhiza incarnata; assembly: GCA_033032865.1. Classification (NCBI taxonomy): domain Eukaryota; kingdom Viridiplantae; phylum Streptophyta; class Magnoliopsida; order Asparagales; family Orchidaceae; genus Dactylorhiza; species Dactylorhiza incarnata. Next base: position 7,024,010 of record JAWHQI010000080.1, read on the forward strand.
TACTGTTTTCATAGCTTAGATTTACAAGCTTTCATAAAATAGTTTTATCGTTTTCTTTTTCGCCTTATTTTATCGCTTTCATTTTAAACGCTTTCTTTTCAGTTTTTTTTAGAGTGTGTGCGTGTATGAGATTATATTTTTCTTTTTTGTAACTTAGTTTTATTTCAGTCTTCATATAACTGCTATATACCACCCCCATCTTGAATAAGAGGCTAATTAACTTTAGCATTTATTTAAGTCGGTTGGGACGGATATTATTTCTGCACCTTTATAATTCTTTTCATTTCTATACCACCCCCTTCTTGAATAAGAGGCTAAGAACTTTTTAGCGTTTGTTTAAGGTGGTTGGGACGGATATTATTTCTGCACCTTTATAAGTCTTTTCATTTCTATACCACCCCCTTCTTGAATAAGAGGCTAAGAACTTTTTAGCGCTTGTTTAAGGTGGTTGGGACGGATACTATTACTGTTTTTATATAAGTTTTTTTATTTCCTTTTTATCCGCTTATAACCGCTTTAATTATTAAACATGTATTTTTCAACCGATAATGTCGTCTCCATTCCGATGAGTGGCTAATTTCCTTTAGCACACGACGTCGAAGAGCATTGGGATACAAAAATAGTTTTTTCTATAAAATTAAAACATCTCTTTCTAAAATAATTAACGCTTAAGGTTTACCCGAGAATCACGTTGAGTGGAGCCACATAATCGATGTGTGGTTTTCATTTCCGTTTTCGTACCTAGTTAGCCGAGAGGCTCGTGCGTACGGACTGATCACTCACGGGTAAAGAGAAGTGCGCTCTACCCTCGAGAGAGGACGAGGTAATTCTCCCGAATTGGAAATAAAACCCAATAGCGGGGTTCACAACATAAAGCGAGTATTAAGAACATTCGATTGTAGAATGAGAGTTCGGTCGAATATTCATAATCTCAGGTGGGCGTACCCTCGAGAGAGGAGCGTTCATAATTATGGAACCTCCACAGTCAAGTCATCTTAATATTTTGAAAAGTCATCACTTTTAATTCTACGAAAAAATCTATTTTCGTCTCAAGGTAATTCGACGTCGCGCGCTATCTTTCTCATCGCTTAGAACTCTAGTTAATCGCTTATTATCATCTTTCGCTTTTTATCACTTAGAACTCTTGTTAAACCAACTAAAAATATTATTCAGATAAAATAATAGTTCGTTCCTTGAAGTAGCATAATCAACACGACCCGCGGAAATATACGATCCCGATATTTTCTAAAAAAAAATATCTTGTATTACTTGCGATAAGGTATAATTGCCTTTATCAAATGATTAATTTGGACTAAAAATTCAAACACAGCTTTCCAAACTCATTTAGTGCAAAACTCTCCTTTTCTACTTTTCAATTCAATAGAATTCGGCGTTGTAGTCGAGGCGTGATTGTCAATATTCCGAAAGAAGAAAAAGATCGTTACTTCTATCCTTCGATAGGATAACGGTTAATTTCTCAAAGTAGGAGTACTTGCGAGACTCTTCGAAAATATCCGTCAATTCTAAACTCTTAATATAAAGGTTATCTTTTATTTATAAAACAAAAAGAAGAAGTCCAATACTAATCATCAAATTTTTGGCGCCGTTGCAAGGGATCTTTGTGTTGTTATTTGAAAGTAGGAACTGCTATTAATTTTATTCCTTATCTATATATTTTTACTAAAAAACAACAAAATACAAAAAAGTAATATAAAAAAATATATATAAAAAACTTATATTTAAAAAATTACTTAATAATAAGAAAACAAAAAAATTTCCAAAAAAAAAAATGTTTTTAGTATATGACCCGAGGAAGCTCGTCGGACGATTCGACTATTCCTTTTGACCCCGAAATCGAGCGCACTCTTCGTGAGCGTATCTGATCTCGTGATCAAAACTTACTCGAAACCCCCGAAGAGTCAATCGGAGATACTGCAAATATGGGCGATCCAATTCCAAATGCGGCCCCGGCCCGGACCATGGCATATTATGCCCGGCCGAATTTGGATGATACAGGATCAATTATTACTCGCCCAACAGTTAATAATAATAATTTCGAAATAAAATCCAGCATAATTCAAATGGTACAACAGTCGATTCAATTCGACGGTTTGCCAGATGAGGACCCAAATCACCACCTTTCAAACTTTTTAGAAATATGCGACACCTTTAAAATTAATGGCGTCACTGATGACGCCATTCATTTACGCTTATTTCCATTTTCGCTACGGTCAAAGGCCAAATCGTGATTGACTTCTCTTCCGAGAGGGTCCATAACCACGTGGGCCCAATTGACGGAATTTTTCTTAACTAAGTAATTTACTCCGTCAAAAACCGCAAAACTACGCACGGATATCACATCCTTTGTGCAATTCGATTCCGAGTCTCTTTATGAGACTTGGGAGCGTTTTAAAGAATATTTGCGTAGGTGTCCTCATCACGCGCTACCAACTTGGCTACAGGTCCAGACGTTTTATAATGGTTTAAATTTTTCTATGCGGCAGATGATTGATGCGGCCTCCGGGAGAACGTTAAACAACAAAACCCCGGAGACCGCTCAAGCTCTGATCGACGAAATGGCCATGAACGCGTACCAATGGAACGTGCCAAGGTCGCGTCCTAATAAACCGGCTGGTCTTTTTGAAGTGGACGCCACTACTTTCTTAGCCTCACAGGTAGAGCGGCTAAGTAAGCAGGTGGCGGAGATGACTGTTTCCTCCTCCACTCCCGCTTGGAATAATAATAATAATAATAACGTAATCGAAGAATCGGTGGATTACCTCGGTAATCCGGTTAGGCCCCCCTTCAACCCTAATAATAACCCGTATGGTAATAATTATAATCCGGGTTGGAGGACCCACCCTAATTTCTCCTGGAGCAATCCTAACAATGCTCAGAGGCCCCCAAATATGAATCCCCAAGGATTTCCGCAAGGATTTCCGCAGGGATTCCAGCCTCCTCCTCCAAAACCTTCGCCGCTCGAAGATGTTTTGTCTAAATACATCGCGTCCAATGATTCAAATATCCGGAATCTTACCGGATCGATTAAAAACTTGGAAAACCAGGTTGGACAACTTGCAAAGATGGTCTCCGAGCGGCCATACGGAGCTCTACCAGGGAATACGGAGCTGAACCCCAGGGAAAATGCCAACGCTATAACCATTCGAAGCGGCAAGGAGGTCGTCTCCCCATTGCGGGTTGAGCCTAAGGTATGCATTTCGCCTCCTACCCCTCCACCCTCTTCTTCGATTCTAATTGCTCCGGATTCTCCGGTTGCGCCGAATGTTTCGAGTCCTCGAATTCCTTACCCGTCTAAAATTAATAAAGAGAAGGAGGACGAAAATTATCAAAAATTTTTGCGTATTTTAAAACAAATTCAAATAAACGTCCCCTTCTGCGAGGCACTCTCCCAAATGCCGAAATATGCGAAATATCTTAAGGAGTTGCTTTCTAATAAAATGCGACTCGAGGATGTTTCACGTGTTTCCCTTAACGCGGAATGTTCGGCTGTTCTCCTTAACAAATTGCCGCCAAAACTGAACGACCCGGGACGGTTCTCCATCCCGTGACTCTTTGGCAATATGTTAATAAAGTACGCTCTTGCGGACTTAGGCGCCAGCATCAATTTGATGCCTTTTTCTCTTTTCAAAAAACTCGATTTAGGCATCCCAAGTCCAACAAAAATGAGCATCCAACTCGCGGATCGCTCGGTAAAGTACCCAATAGGGGTAGCGGAGGATGTTCTGGTCAAGGTCGACAAGTTTATCTTCCCGGTAGACTTTGTCATCCTGGACATAGAGGAGGACGTCGAGGTACCCATCATCCTCGGTCGCCCCTTCGTCGCAACCTCCCGTGCGTTAATCGATGTCAGTAACGGTCGCCTCCTCCTTCGAGTTGGAGACGACGAAATTACTTTACATATCAACCCCTCCATGCGGAACTCACTATTGAATGATGATTCCTGTTTCAATTTGAAATCCGCATTTATGGACGAGTGTTCTTCTCTTTCAGATATGTTATCTTTAATGATAGACGATTCAGATCTGGCGAATCAACCTCCTTTAGATGAATTACCGCCAAATTCGCCATTTGAGCCTTTTGATTCGAAAGATTTAAAAATCTCCACTTCCTATGAAGAACCTACGGTCTTGGAGCTTAAGCAACTCCCCGACCATTTAAAATATGCTTTTCTAGCCGCGAACTTAAAACTTCCGGTTATAATATCGTCTACTTTAACCGATTCGGAAACATCCGAATTGGTTGAAGTTTTATCTAAACATCGCCGTGCAATTGCATGGAAAATTTCCGATATCAGGGGAATTAACCCCTCATTCTGCTCCCACAAAATTTTTCTCGAAGAAAACCCCCGCATAACAATTCAGCCTCAACGGCGGCTTAACCCGAACATGCGGGAAGTCGTTAAGACTGAAATTATTAAACTCCTCGACGCGGGGATTATCTATCCTATTTCCGACAGTACGTGGGTAAGCCCCGTACAAGTCGTCCCAAAAAAGGGCGGTATAACGGTCATGGCAAACACGAATAATGAATTAATCCCAACTCGCACTATTACGGGTTGGAGGGTGTGCATCGACTACAGAAAACTAAATGATGCCACCAGAAAAGACCACTTTCCATTACCGTTTATTGATCAAATCTTAGAGCGTCTCTCCGGTCATCCTTTTTATTGCTTCCTTGATGGTCTCTCGGGATTTTTCTAAATCCCTATTTCACCCGAGGACCAAGAAAAAATGACTTTTACTTGCCCTTTCGGCACCTTCGCATATCGACGGATGCCGTTTGGCCTCTGTAACGCGCCAGCTACATTCCAAAGATGTATGCTGGCAATATTTGGCGAGCTAGTAGAAGACATAATGGAAGTCTTCATGGATGACTTCTCCGTCTTTGGAGACACTTTTAAAAATTGTCTAAAAAATTTAGATAGAGTCCTCCAACGGTGCGAGGAGACGAACTTAGTCTTGAACTGGGAGAAATGCAACTTCATGGTCCGAGAGGGTTTAGTCCTCGGCCATAAAATATCTTCCAAGGGGATGGAGGTCGATAGGGCCAAAGTCGCTATAATTGAACAACTTCCTGTTCCTTCGAACGTCAAATCAATTAGAAGTTTTCTTGGCCACGCAGGTTTTTATCGGCGGTTTATTCAAGATTTTTCAAAAATAACCAAACCGCTAACTCACCTCCTGGAAAAGGATTCCCCATTCATTTTTGACACGGCCTGCATAGAGGCATTTGATTTTATAAAAAAGCAACTTATCAATTCTCCAATTCTGGTGGCGCCAGATTGGTCCCTTCCGTTCGAGATTATGTGCGACGCGAGCGATATCGCGGTAGGAGCTGTCTTAGGCCAACGCGTAAATAAATATTTTCATCCAATATATTACGCTTCTCGCACACTCAATGCCGCACAGGCTAACTATACAACGACGGAAAAGGAACTTCTTGCCGTCATCTTTGCTTTTAATAAATTCAGGCCTTACGTAACACTTTCACACGTGATCGTTTTCACTGATCACTCCGCCCTAAAATATCTTTTGGCCAAAGTTGATGCCAAGCCTCGCTTACTTCGATGGATCCTCCTTTTACAGGAATTTGACTTAGAGATCCGGGATAAGAAGGGGGCTGAAAATTTAGCAGCCGACCACCTCTCACGTTTAGAACACCCCGTCGCAGAAGCGCTCGTCAAACCAGAAATAGACGATCGATTTCCTGAGGAGCGCCTTTTAATCATAAATAATACAAAAACTTCTTCTACCCCTTAGTTCGCAGATTACGCGAACTATTTAGTCGCGCGGGTCCTTCCAAAAGATTTTTCGACTCAGCAGAAGAAGAAATTCTTCTCTGACTTGAAAAACTACTTTTGGGAGGACCCTTTTCTCTTTCGCGTCTGCGCAGACCAAGTGATACGAAGACGTGTTTCAAGCAAGGAGGGTGCGCAAATATTGCGACACTGCCATGAGGGGCCGGCTGGAGGGCATTATCAAGCCAACCGGACCGCGCGGAAAGCGTTAGAGTCAGGCTTTTATTGGCCCACTCTCTTTAAGGATGCTCACACTTTTGTGAGTATATGCGATAGCTGCCAGCGGTCGGGTAACATCTCTCGTCGTGACGAGATGCCCCAAAACTTTTATTTAGAATGCGAAATCTTCGATTTGTGGGGCATAGACTTTGTAGGCCCCCTACCTCCTTCTTTTAATAATCGCTATATTTTAGTGGAGGTCGACTACGTATCTAGGTGGGCGGAAGCGCAAGCTCTGCCCACCAATGATGCGCGAGTCGTCGTCCATTTTCTAAAAAAATTATTTTCTCGCTTCGGCACGCCCCGTGCAATAGTAAGTGATAGGGGCACGCACTTCTGCAACGCCCAGTTTTCAAAAATTTTATCTAAGTACGGCGTCACGCATAAGCTCGCCACCGCCTATCACCACCAAACGAGCGGCCAAGTAGAGGTAGTAAATCGCGAGATAAAACGCATTCTGGAAAAAACTGTCTCTTTAAATAGGAAGGATTGATCCTTAAAACTCGACGACGCGTTGTGGGCGTATCGTACGGCATACAAGACCGCTATCGGTTGTACGCCCTATCGATTAGTCTACGGCAAAGCGTGCCATTTACCGGTAGAGTTAGAACACCGCGCTTTTTGGGCCTTAAAATTTTTAAATCTCGATTCGAACTTAGCCTCCGAGAATAGGAAATTCCAACTAAATGAACTCGATGAATGGCGTGCGAACGCTTATGAGAGTAATAAATTTTATAAGGAGCGTTCTAAGTTCTACCACGATCGAAAAATTAAATTTCCAAAAACTTTCGCGCCGGGCGATCTTGTCCTTCTTTATAATTCACGTCTTCGTCTTTTTCCGGGTAAGCTCAAATCCCGCTGGTCTGGCCCCTTTGAGGTCAAAGAGGTTTGGCCGTATGGGACCGTTCTTATCTCTCACCCCGAAAAAGGTGATTTTAAAGTCAATGGCCACCGTTTAAAACTATATCTTGTGGGCGATCCGGTGGACGGACATACGGAATCTTTAACCCTCCCCAATTTATAATCTCACCACGCCAAATGCGTCAAGCTACGCGACGGTAAACAAAGCGCTCGTGGGAGGCACCCCATATTTATCTAATATTTTTATTATGCTTTTTATCTCTTTTTGCAGGGTTTCTTACGACCCCGCCAGCTTTAATTCAGGGAAGCCTTTTTGCTTCCTCTTTCCTTTTGTATATATTGCAATGTTATTTTATCTCCTTCATACTTACATTACAACATTGGGGACAATGTTGAGTTTTAAGTATGAGGGTGTATTTACCGTTTTCATTTAAAACAAAACAAAAAAAGGGCTTCTTTTTACAAAAAATCAAAAAAATTACAGTCATAATACAAAAAAAAAATATTACAAAAAAAATATATGTATTTTTTAACTTTGTCATATTTCAAACAAAAAAAAAATTCCAAAAACCAAAAAAAAAAAAAATTTAGCAAAACCCCAAAAAACAAAAAGTTCCAAAATAATATACCCTACTTTTATTCTTAAAAGCATTTAGTTTCGAGAGTATATGTTTGTGGATTTTCATAATCGCTAGTTTTACTATTTGTTTGTTTATCTAAGATCGATAGATTTAAACGTTCGGGGTTAAGTTTTAAAGAATATCTTGTGTTTTTAATTTAAATAGAGGCTTTGTTATCAAGCACTACTTCTACTAGCTAAAATAGAGACATGTGTATTATGTTGGCAAAACAACTTTAGACTGCAATTATCCTTACTTTAAGTCTTCAGGAATCTAGGAATATTCAACTTACTAAGGTTGCTCTCAAAACTTTTTTTTTATTATTCTAGAATTTCTCTTGAAAACCCCTTGTATACACCAATTTAGCATGGCAAAAACAAAAGAAGAAAACAAAAAGATCTTATGTCAATGGGAATACAAAAATTCCGTAAACATAAGCACCCAATATTTGTTAAAAGAGATCCTATGTCAATGGGAATTGAAAATTCCGTAAACATAGGCATTGGGTTAATTAAAAAGATCAATTTTCCCTCGTACACCAACGATGGGAGTCAAAGGAAACTATTTAAGAGGGGTGAAAATATAAAATTCTTCACCCCTAATTCAAGTACTCTTCAATTTGTCATGACTTTGTACCCGCTTTTCCCTTAACCACATTATTGTTTCTAGTTTTAATTCAAAAAATCATTTGAGAGCATAATTAGTAACTTATATTTTTCCTTCATATTTCCTTAAACAAAGGTTATTATAATTCCGATCTAATCTCGTTTACTAATGATTGCAATTTTGTTTGCTATTTGGTTAATTAAGAAGTCTTTTGGCTAGGACATTTCTTTCTAGTTAAATCATTTGCATAATTTAGGACTTAACTCTTATTACTCCGAATTTTTATTTTTCAGTCTCTTATGATTAAAATAAAACGATAGCCAAAAATTAGAACTTATGTTAATCCCGTATAGATCTCTCTTACTTTTGCTCTGGAATAGCAAAAGCTTAAGTATGGGGGTATTTGATAAGTAATAAAATATATGTATTTTTAGTATAATTATTAGTATAGTTTTAATTAATATTGTGAATTTTCTATGTAAATTAATGAATAAATTGCTTCTTTATTATTTCTGGTTTATAACTTAGTTTTATTTTTGTTTTTGCATTTTTTTGCAATATTTTCCCAGGTCACGCCCTCGGTCACGCCCGTGACCAAGGGCGTGTAATTTTAAAGATCAAATATCAACGAAACGGCTCGATTCAGATCAAATCCCGACAAATCGCTCAAGTCACGCCCTCGGTCACGCCCGTGACCGAGGGCGTGTAAATTTAAAGCTCTGCGCCCGACGAATTCCTTTCCAGCTCACTCAAGTTGACCAAGTCACGCCCGTGACTCTACAAGTCACGCCCGTGTCCCAGCAGAGTCACGCCCGTGAGTCGCCAGCGCATCACGTCTCGAAGCCGCGCCCATGCTGCCGACATCAGCTACCCATTGTCACGCCCGTGACTCACAAAGTCACGCCCGTGACATACCAAGTCACGCCCGTGTGCAGCCATGTTTGACGGCCAGACCTTCCAGAAGGCGGCGAATACAGCCGAGCAAATGTCACGCCCTAAGTCACGGCCGTGACATTCAAGTCACGCCCGTGACCTAGGGCGTGTAAAACTTAAATTTTCCCTATAAATAGAGGGGCTCGGCTGAAGTATTTTTCATCCAAATTTTGAGTAGTTCTTGTTGTATTGTGAGTTCTTTTGAGTGATTGTGAACTTCTCTTATGCAATTCAGTTTAAGTTTGTTTTTAGTTTTTTTCGTCTTCCCAGTCTAGTTGTAATGCTGATATCAGAATTAAAATGATGTTTTTCTCATTTGGATCATCTTCTTTTTTATTAATGTTAGCGTGTGTGTGTGTGTATGAGTTTAGCTTTATTGCTTTCATAATTTAGTTTTATTGCTTTTATAGTTAGGTTTATTGCTTTCATAATCTAGGTTTACTGTTTTCATAGCTTAGATTTACAAGCTTTCATAAAATAGTTTTATCGTTTTTTTTTTCGCCTTATTTTATCGCTTTCATTTTAAACGCTTTCTTTTCAGTTTTTTTTAGAGTGTGTGCGTGTATGAGATTATATTTTTCTTTTTTGTAACTTAGTTTTATTTCAGTCTTCATATAACTGCTATATACCACCCCCATCTTGAATAAGAGGCTAATTAACTTTAGCATTTATTTAAGTCAGTTGGGACGGATATTATTTCTGCACCTTTATAAGTCTTTTCATTTCTATACCACCGCCTTCTTGAATAAGAGGCTAAGAACTTTTTAGCGCTTGTTTAAGGTGGTTGGGACGGATATTATTTCTGCACCTTTATAAGTCTTTTCATTTCTATACCACCCCCTTCTTGAATAAGAGGCTAAGAACTTTTTAGCGCTTGTTTAAGGTGGTTGGGACGGATACTATTACTGTTTTAATATAAGTCTTTTTATTTCCTTTTTATCCGCTTATATCCGCTTTAATTATTAAACATGTATTTTTCAACCGATAATGTCGTCTCCATTCCGATGAGTGGCTAATTTCCTTTAGCACACGACGTCGAAGAGCATTGGGACACAAAAATAGTTTTTCTATAAAATTAAAACATCTCTTTCTAAAATAATTAACGCTTAAGGTTTACCCGAGAATCACGTTGAGTGGAGCCACATAATCGATGTGTAGTTTTCATTTCCGTTTTCGTACCTAGTTAGCCGAGAGGCTCGTGCGTACGGACTGATCACTCACAGGTAAAGAGAAGTGCGCTCTACCCTCGAGAGAGGACGAGGTAATTCTCCCGAATTGGAAATAAAACCCAATAGCGGGGTTCACAACATAAAGCGAGTATTAAGAACATTCGATTGTAGAACGAGAGTTCGGTCGAATATTCATAATCTCAGGTGGGCGTACCCTCGAGAGAGGAGCGTTCATAATTATGGAACCTCCACGGTCAAGTCATCTTAATATTTTGAAAAGTCATCACTTTTAATTCTACGAAAAAATCTATTTTCGTCTCAAGGTAATTCGACGTCGCGCGTTATCTTTCTCATCGCTTAGAACTCTAGTTAATCGCTTATTATCATCTTTCGCTTTTTATCACTTAGAACTCTTGTTAAACCAACTAAAAATATTATTCAGATAAAATAATAGTTCGTTCCTCGAAGTAGCATAATCAACACGACCCGCGGAAATATACGATCCCAATATTTTCTAAGAAAAAATATCCTGTATTACTTGCGATAAGGTATACTTGCCTTTATCAAATGATTAATTTGGACTAAAAATTCAAACACAGCTTTCCAAACTCATTTAGTGCAAAAATCTCCTTTTCTACTTTTCAATTCAATAGAATTCGGCGTTGTAGCCGAGGCGTGATTGTCAATATTCCGAAAGAAGAAAAAGATCGTTACTTCTATCCTTCTATAGGATAACGGTTAATTTCTCAAAGTAGGAGTACTTGCGAGACTCTTCGAAAATATCCGTCAATTCTAAACTCTTAATATAAAGGTTATCTTTTATTTATAAAACAAAAAGAAGAAGTCCAATACTAATCATCACCTACCCAGCTGTGTGCTAGGCTCGGCAAACTCTGCCAATCTCTCAGCCCACAAGCCTTACACCTCAGACCCGAAAGTCCCTCCAACCTAGGCCCACAAGCCCCTTCACTGCACCCGATCCCGCAAGCTCGACACGTTCGGACCCGCAAGTCCCTGCGGCCTAGGCCCTCAAGCCCCTTCACTGCCCCCAAGCCCGCAAGCTCGACACGTTCAGACCCGCAAGTCCCTTCAGCCTAGGCCCTCAAGCCCCTTCACTGCACCCAAGCCCGCAAGCTCGACACAAAGGCCCTCAAGCCCTACACAGCACATACCCGCAAGTCTTGCCTGCAACCTAGGCCCTCAAGCCCCTTCACTGCACCCGAGCCCGCAAGCTCGAAGTTTGAACCCGCAAGTCCCCTGCCCTAGCCCTCAAGCCTCACAGATCTCAAGCCCTCAAGCTTGACACTCAGATCTGAAAACAGATCTTACAACTTTGGCCCGCAAGCCTTACAATGAAAGATTTATAGTAATGAAAACTGTTTCTTCTGCCTGATGGAGATTGGCTTCTGATCTTGAAGAAGATGCTTAGGATTTTGAATCTGAACGACACAAATCTTCTTCAAGCTTTCTTCCTCTTGCCTGATGTTGACTGGCTTCTACTTTTGAACGATTCTTAGCAGCCGATGAGACTTGACTGCAACTTGAAGAACACAATATGAACGTTTTGTTCTTCCCATCTTTCTTTCTTTCTTTACCGCCGCTGGTACTATTATATTGCTAGGCAGGATTCTTTTTCGTTTTTCTAGCTACTTTTTCAAGGGCATCACTGTTCCCCTTTATAGGATGGATGAGCCGCTTAACGGTCATATATGATGTCCTTTACTGTCAGACGCCCATCCCTCAAGAGCATGCGCTGATTGGGAAATCATGCGGCGGTATTAAATGTTGACAGCGTGTCCGGCTACTTTTGAAATTGTCTCGACGATATTTCCATTGTTATGACGACATGGATAATATCTCGATGATAGGACTTTGTCGATGCCTTGAACTAGTCTCTTCTTCAATTCTTCATCAGATAGTGATATCTTCGATAATACTGGACATCTCTTCTGTACTCGAGCTTATGACGGCACGAAGTCATCTAATTGATGTCGTCGCGATCTTCTTATCTGCTTGATATCGCTGTAACAACTTTATCTTGTTGATGACATAAATGATATCATGTCGACAGACTATACTTTAGCAACTGCTTGTCTTCAACTAAACTCCTTCAGTCTTCTCGACATCACGCCTTCTTTACGACGATGTCCAACGCCATCAGTCACACTTAGCCTTTCCGATGACAAGGCTTCTTCTCGATGCTATTTGTTCTTCTTTGGCCTTATCGACGATACAGTTTCTTGTCAACGATATCTTCGACACTGATCTTCCCTTTGCCTTTTCAACGACATTCATTCTGACTAAGCCTTATCGATGTCAAGGCTTCTTGACGACAACATCTTTGAGACTTCTTCTTCATCTTCGACTTTCTGATATCTTCGTGTAGATGTCACAACGATATCACCATTCTGTCTTACTCTGCATGATGTTGACGATAGGCCTACTGTTGTGGACGATATGCATGATCCTTTTCGACGACATAGACACAATCATTCTTCTTTGCTTTGCCCATCATTTCAACGATGTGCCTGTACTTGTCGACGATATGTCCAACCTTTTTCGACGATATTATACTTAGGCAGGTTATTGAAGTATTGGACATATTATCTCATCTCTGCAAGCATGAACTAGATGTGACATTAAATACAACTTGCACTTATCATTGAGTTAAGCACTTCTTCAAATCAGGAACACTGCTGGGCACTGTTCCCAACAGCAGCAAGTGTCGGCAATATAGGGAGCTCCCAGAGGAGATCTGACATGTACCTTCTGTAAGCGAAATGGGCATGATGTTGCCTATTGCTGGTCTAAAGATAAGGTGTGTTTTTAGTGTGGACAGAAGGGGCACGTTAAGACTAAATGCCCGCGTTTCCAGCCTACTATGCAGCCAGTGCCACTTCAGGCTTTGCCGCCTCCGCAGCCACGGCATCAGGATAAAGGGAATGGCAAGTTGAATGTGATGACTAGGGAAGAAGCACAGAATTCCACCCAAGTTATTTCAGGTTAGACTTTAAACTAATTCTTAGCCTTTATCTCTAGTTTTCGATTTCTGCTCGGCTAGTTATATATCTGATTTTTATAGGAGAATTTAAGGTAAAGAACCGTTGGGCGCATGTCCTTTTTGATTCTGGTGCTACCCACTCATTCGTGGCTAGGACTTTTATAGAGCGTCATTGTTTGACCCTCAATCAGTTTGGCGATGCATTTCGTATTAAGTTTCCTTCTAGCTACTCTGTGGTGTCGAACTAGGGTATCCAGAATTATCCTATCCTCTTTGGTGATTTCTTAGCGTTTGCTGATTTAAAGGTGCTAGGCCTGGAAGACTTCGATGTGATTTTGGGCATGGACTGGTTGTCCAGATATGATGTGGTTATCCAATGCAAGGTTAAGCATCTGGACTTCAAGTTGGACAACGGTCAACCCTTGAGTGTGTATGGCTTTCCACGCCAGGATTCCCCGATTATTTCCGCGGTATGTGCTCAGAAACTTTTAGATTCCGGTTGTTTTGTTTACCATGTTTATATGTTAGAAACTGTTAGTGGTTTGTCGTGTATCGAGGATATTCCTGTGGTGCGAGAGTTCCCTGATGTTTTCCCTGTTAGTCTTCCTGGTCTTCCTCCTGAGAGAGATGTGGAGTTTGTTATTTATCTTGAGCCTGGTACTCGTCCTATTGCTAAGGCACTGTACCGTATGGCCCCGCGTGAGCTGGAAGAGTTGCGTACCCAGTTAGATGAATTGTTGCAGTGTGGATTCATTAGGCCAAGTTCTTCGCCCTAGGGTGCTCCAGTGTTGTTCGTGAAGAAGAAGGATGGTTCTATGAGGTTGTGCATAGACTATAGGGAGTTGAATAAAGTAACCATAAAGAACAGATATTCGTTGCCGCGAATCGATGATTTGTTTGATCAATTGCGTGGTAGTTTGATGTTTTCAAAGATTGACCTTTGTTCAGGTTTCCATCAGTTGAGGATCCGTGAGTTGGACGTCCCTCAGACTGCCTTTCGTTCCTGTTATGGTCACTTTGAATTTCTTGTGATGTCTTTTGGTTTGACAAATGCACCCTCTGCGTTTATGGATATGGTGAACCGAGTTTTCAAAGACTTCCTAGTTCATTTTGTAGTAGTTTTCATCGATGATGTGTTGGTTTATTCAAGAAGTGTTGAGGAGCATGCTACGCATTTGCACTTAGTATTGTCTACTCTAAGAGAGCGCAAGTTGTATGCAAAATTGAGTAAGTGTGAATTCTAGCTTTCGCAAGTGTGTTTCCTGGGTCATGTAGTGGGCAAGGATGGAATTTCTGTAGACCCAGCAAATATTTCTGCTCTTTTGGATTGGAAAATGCCTAAAATGCCTAAGGAGATAAGGAGTTTCTTAGGTTTGGCAGGTTATTATAGAAGGTTTGTGCAAGGATTTTCGGCGTTGTCGGCACCCCTGACTAAGCTTACCCAGAAGAATGCAGCTTTTGTTTTAGGAATTAAAGAAGTGTTTGTGTAGTGCTCCTGTTTTAGCTTTACCGACCGAGGGAGTAGAGTATGCCGTTTATGTGGACGCATCTCACGTTAGTTTTGGTTGTGTTTTGATGCAAGAAGGAAAAGTGATCGCGTATGGATCAAGACAACTGAAAGTTCATGAAAGGAATTACATTACGCATGACTTAGAGTTTGCGGCAGTGATTTGTGCTTTAAAGCTTTGGAGACATCTGTTATATGGAGCGGCGTGCAAGATTTTCACGGACCATAAGAGTTTGAAGTATGTCTTTACCCAGAAAGAACTAAATTTGTCAGCGCAGATGGTTGGCGTATGTTGCGAATTATGAAGTTGATATCATGTATCATCCGGGTAAGGCTAATGTGGTGGCCGATGCCCTGAGTAGAAAGACCGTACATGTCTTCAACCTTTATGTGCAGTCCTTAGTGGAGGAGTTTATGCTGATGGATATCTCAGTCGGTAGAAGTACCGCGACTTCGAGTTTAGAAGCTGAAGAGCCTTCTTGGATTACCCTTACAAGACTGCAGCAGAAAGAAAATCTTGATTTGCAGCATCTATGGAATAGAACCGAGAAAGGGGAATTACCAGATTTTTCAATTGATGATAAAGATATCTTGAAGTATCGGGGTAGGTATTGTATTCCCGCGATTGAGGACATTCGAACAAAGATCTGTAGTGAAGCACATGATTCTAGTGTTTCATATCATCCTGGTTCCACAAAGATGTATAAAGACCTGAAGCAGATTGTTTGGTGGTCAAGTATGAAGAATGATATAGCTAAGTATGTTTCGGAATGTTATACCTACCAGCGTGTTAAGGCAGATCACAAAAGGCATGGAGGAAAATTGAACCCTATGGATATTCCAAGCTGGAAGTGGGAGAGTATTTCAATGGACTTCATTACCGGTTTGCCGAGATCCCCCAGAGGACATGATTCAGTTTGGGTCATAGTTGTTAGATTGACAAAGTGTGCTCACTTTGTGCCTTTTAAGAATGGCTATTCTATTGAGAAAATAGCAGAGCTTTATTTGGATGAGGTCATCAGACTACATGGTGTGCCCATAAGTATTGTGTCAGATCGGGATTCTAGATATATGTCTCATTTTTGGCAGAGTTTGCAGGGAGCTTTGGGCACCGAACTTAAATACTCTACCTCTTACCACCCTCAGACCAATGGTCAGACGGAAAGAGTGAATCAGATTTTGGAAGATACGATCATGTATTACCTGTAATTCGTCGAGACCAAACTGGGAGTTAAGGTGACCGAGACAAGTAGAGCGACCGCTCAGAAGCAACTGGAGACCACTCACCCGGGAAGAAAGTATGAACAACCCTCATATTTGCCGAGTGCGTGTAGCGCATCATATACATGGTCGCGATGATGAAAATGACCGTAACTGGGTAAAATGGCCGCTTGAATGCGTTCGGAAATGACCGTAATCAGAAAAGGCGGAGACCCCCACTCGCCCCTTCGGGGGCGGGTGAGGGGAGACCCCCCTCCCCACTCGCCCACCCCCTTGGGAGCGAGTGGGGAAGACTCTCACTCGCCCCTTTGGGGGCGGGTGGGGGGAGACCCCCCTCCCCACCCGCCCTCCCCCTTGGGGGCGAGTGGGGGAGACTCCCACTCGCCCCTTTGGGGGCGGGTGGGGGGAGACCCCCTCCCCACTCGCCCGCCCCCTTGGGGGCGAGTGGGGGAGACCACCACTCTCCCCTTTGGGGGTGGGTGGGAGGAGACCCCCCTCCCAACTCGGCCGCCCCCTTGGGGGCGAGTGGGGGAGACCCCACTCGCCCGCCCCCTTGGGGGCGAGTGGGGGAGACTCGCACTCGCCCCTTTGGGGGCGGGTGGGGTGTGATCCCCCTCCCCACTCGTTCTCCCCCTTGGGGGGAGTGGGAGGAAGCCCCCACTCGCCCTTCTTGGGCGAGTGGGGTCTCGTGTAATCACATTTGGACCTCCGGCAAGGGCGGAAGTGGACGTTTCAGGTCCCACTCTCCCCCCCCCTCGCCTGCCTTGGTGGTGATCGCAGGGTTGCAGGGTCGCAGGGTCGAAGGGTTACAGGGTTGCAAGGTCGTAGGGTTGCAGGGTCGCAGGGTTGCAAGGTTGAAGGGTTGTCAGGGAAGACTCAGGAAGTAATGTTTCGGCCCACGTTTAGCCCTTTCAAACAGTGGAAGTCGGTTATTGGCAGACCATTTTGGCTATCCGCAGCCCATTTTCAGGAAATCTATAAATAGACCCCCATGGGCACCTTGGGAAGGGTTGGCATCTTTCTACCTCACCCCCCCCCCCCCCACCCTTAGTGTGTTTTCGGTTAGCAGGCGTCCTTGTCTTCTGCTCGCCAAGTCCCTTAGGAAAGCAGTCAGGTATTCGCTAGTGTTCTCTGAGGTGCCCAGGCTCGGCATTGGCTTGGGAGGGGAAGATCTTCGAATCTTTCGGGTTAGTGGCGGGACCTCCTCGCTGCAGCTCGCGGGGTCTATTTTCATCTAAGTCCATAAGTAAAGAGTTTCCTAGGCGCTAAGTGACCGGTCGTGGGACTTCACCCGAGAGGAGTAAGGGCAAGCTGCCTACCCCTGATTTTGAACGGTTTGAATCCCAATTTCTTGGGTTTCAACATTCTGGTGCGGTGAGCGTGGAGCGTAGCTTGTTCGGAAAAATCTTGAGTAATTCCAATGGCTGGAAGTGAAGAGTTAGGGAACTCACCCCCTCCCTGCGACTACGTTAGAAAAAGTGAGTTCGATGAGTTCAGGCAGTCAATCCTGGAGACTTTGCGATTCGCACTCCCCCCCACAGGCGAGTGCTCGACTCCTCCGGTGCCTGTTCTCAACTCGCCTACCCTAGGCGAGACGACACCAACTGGGCAACCTAACAAGGAAGTGCAGGTGGAGGACGATGGAACCCTCCTGGAACGGGTGCTGTTCCCTAGTCCGACAAGTACTATGCATCTCGGCGAGGAGGCTGGGCGAGCAATACCGACCCGCCAAATAGGAAGGGGAAGTCATTTTTGCGAGTTGATCTTGTCCGCCCCAGTTCCGGAAGGATTTAGGGAGCCGATTATGTCTCACTACACCGGAAAGGATGACCCTCAGCAGCACCTCCAATGGTTCGAGGATGCCATGTCTATCAGGCAGATGACCGACGCTTTCAAGTGTAGGTTATTTACCATCTCCTTCCAGGGGAAGGCTAGGGACTGGTTTCAACAACTCCCCTCCGGGTCCATCTACAACTTCGACGACTTGAAGCGGAGTTTCCTGTTGAGGTTCTCGACGTCCAAGAAGAGGAGAAAAGGAGCGGAAGCCCTTTTCTTGATCAAGCAGAGGGCGGACGAGTCGCTAGGGAGTTACATGGATCAGTTCTAGGAAGAGGTCCTTCTCGTCAATGAGGTGCCCGGGCATACTCTACAACTTGCGCTTACCCTCGGGTTGCGGCAAGGGTTTTTTCGCATGGGCTTGGCCCGGGACCCTCCTCTGTCTTACGAGGAGTTGATGGAACGAGCGGGATGAGAGATCGAAGTGGAGGCAACGAACCTGGAGTTTGCAGCCAAGATGGCCAAATGGACGGAAGGCGGAGGAAAGTCAGGAGAGGCTCAGCAGTCAAAGCCAAAGAAGAGGGAGGAGCCAGGGTGGAGATCCCAACCACCGATCAACCGACCGGCCTGGAGGCCAGCAGGAGGGCCCCCTCAGGGCCAAGGAAGAGGAAATATTCAGGGAGGTGAAAACTTCCATGGAGGGCAAGGGCATTTCAACCCTCCAGGATGGCATCTAGGCCTGAGGCCGGCGCAGCCTCAGCCTCAGCGCGTGATGACAGTTGGCCAGGTAAGAAGAGGAAAAAAGAACTGCGCTGGTGGTGGCGGTGTCAGAATAAGAGGGGATAGGAGGGTGTTGCCCTTTTATGACTTCCATCAGGTGGAAGGTCACGCGACAGCCACTTGCCCTGAATTCTTGGAAGTCAGGGAAGAGAGAAGGGCCTCTTTGGGGGGAGAGTTATTGCTGCTGGGAGACGGAAGAGAATAAAGAGGATAGGACGATGATCGGTGCGAGGACGGAGTGGACTCTGGAGCACTAGG
Organism: Dactylorhiza incarnata; assembly: GCA_033032865.1. NCBI lineage: Eukaryota > Viridiplantae > Streptophyta > Magnoliopsida > Asparagales > Orchidaceae > Dactylorhiza > Dactylorhiza incarnata. The sequence continues at coordinate 7,042,779 of JAWHQI010000080.1, forward strand.
CAGGATCAGAGTGATCCATGGAGGGGTAGGGATCGAGGCCCCCGCAAGGGGAGCCTCCATGCCATCTACCGACGAAGCGTCACTTCGACCTCACGAACCCCGCCCCCGGGAGAGAAGATCACATTCTCTTCGAAAGGTATGCCGGCGCATGAAAATCCTTTCTGCGACGCACTAGTGATCGAGGCCGCGGTGGAGAACTTCACGGTCTCCCGAATCCTGGTAGATAATGGGAGTTCGGTTAACGTGATTTTCAAGAATGCTTTCGATAAGATGAAGGTGGAGCAAAGGAGGGTGGTCGTGTCGGATGGACCACTCTTCGGTTTTTCAGGAGAGCAGAAAGAAGTTGAAGGAGGAGTCGAGCTCATGGTCACCTTGGGGGGGACATCGAAGAATTGCTGGTTCATCATAGTGGATGCACCGAGCAGTTACAGCGCCATCTTTGGGCGCCCCATCATTAACGCCTTCAAGTGTGTGCCCTCCTCCTACCATCAATGCTTGAAATACATCATAGGAGGAATATAAGTCCGGGTCCGTGGAGACACCAAGGTGGCCCGTCAGTGCTACGTCACAGTAGTTAACACCGTCACTTGGAAGGAGAAAGCAGAGGAAGTGGACAAGGTAATAGAAATCTTGGCCGGGCTAGAGGTGTAGAGGAGGTGAAGAAAAAAGAAGTCATCAGCGGCGGGGGCGGGAGGCCCGAGAAAGTGCAGGACAACTAAAGGCTGAGCAAGTAGGACCCAAAGAAGGTCCAAGAGTATATCTGGCAGAGCATGAATGTCTGCTTACTTATCTGTAATGAACAATGAACATCTTATCTTAATGAATTTTTTTCTACTATATAATTAAAAATTTTTATTAAGTCTCGAGATGGTTCCGCTGACCGGGCTTCCACTAGACGGTAGGGTAGGTTGACCTATCAGAGAGGCAGGGCCCCGAGATGGTTCCGCTGACCGGGCTTCCACTAGATGGCAGGGCAGGTTGACCTCTCAGAGAGGCATGTTAAAATGTTGAGGCATGGCCCCGAGATGGTTCCATTGACCGAGCTTCCACTAGACGGCAGAGCAGGTTGACCTCTCGGAGAGGCAGAGCCCCGAGATGGTTCCGCTGACCGGGCTCCCACTAGCCGGCATGGCAGGTTGACCTCTCGGAGAGGCAAGTTAAAATGTTGAGGAAGGGCCCCGAGATGGTTCCGCTGACCAGGCTTCCACTAGACGGCAGGGCAGGTTGACCTCTCGGAGAGGTTAAGTCCCCAAGAAGAGACCGCTGACCGGGCTAGTTGATGCCGACAGGGTAGGAGAACTCACTCGGAGAGGCAGAGCCCCGAGATGGTTCCGCTGACCGGGCTTCCACTAGACGGCAGGGCGGGTTGACCTCTCGGAGAGGCATGTTAAAATGTTGAGGCAGGGGCCCGAGATGGTTCCGCTGACCGGGCTTCCACTAGACGGCAGGGCAGGTTGACCTCTCTAAGAGGCAGGGCCCCGAGATGGTCCCGCTGACCGGGCTTCCACTAGACGACATGGCAGGTTGACCTCTCGGAGAGGCATGTTAAAATGTTGAGGCAGGGCCCCGAGATGGTTCCGCTGACCGGCCGTCCACTAGACGGCAGGGCAGGTTGACCTCTCAGATAGGTAGAGCCCCGAGATGGTTCCGCTGACCGGGCTCCCACTAGCCGGCAGGGCAGGTTGACCTCTCTGAGAGGCAAGTTACAATGTTGAGGTAGGGCCCCGAAATGGTTTCGCTGACCGGGCTTCCACTAGACGACAGGGCAGGTTGACCTCTCTGAGAGGTTAAAGCCCCGAGAAGAGAACGCTGACTGGGCTAGTTGATGCCGGCAGGGCAGGAGAACTCACTCAGAGAGGCAATGAATTTGGTTAAGGCCCCGAGAAGAGACCGTTGATCGGGCATGTTGATGCCGGCATGGCAGGAGAACTCACTCGGAGAGGCATGGAATTTGGTTAAGGCCCCAAAAAGAGACCACTGACCAGGCTTGTTGATGCCGACAGGGCAGGAGAACTCACTCGGAGAGGCAGGAAATTTGGTTAAAGACCCAAGAAGAGACCGCTGACCGGGCTAGTTGATGCCGGCAGGGCAGGAGAACTCACTCGGAGAGGCAGGAGACTCATTTGGTTAAGGCCCCGAGAAGAGACCGCTGACCGGGCTTATTGATGCTGGCAGGGCAGGAGAACTCACTCGGAGAGGCAAGGAATTTGGTTAAGACCCTGACAAGAGACCACTGCATGGGCTCTTGTAAGTTGTCTCCACTTCCAGTTGAGCTCGGCTCCCTGGAAGGTGTTGAGTTGTCTCCACTTCCAGTTGAGATCGACTCCCTGGAAGGTGTTGACTTGTCTCCGCTTCCAGTTGAGCTCGGCTCCCTAGAAGGTGTTGAGTTGTCTCCACTTCCAGTTGAGCTCGGCTCCCTGGAAGGTGTTGAGTTGTCTCCACTTCCAGTTGAGCTCGGCTCCCTGGAAGGTGTTGAGTTGTCTCCACTTCCAGTTGAGTTCGCCTCCCTGTAAGGTGTTGAGTTGTCTCCACTTCCAGTTGAGCTCGGCTCCCAGGAAGGTGTTGAGTTGCCTCCACTTCCAGTTGAGTTTGACTCTCTGGAAGGTGTTGAGTTGTCTCCACCTCCCATTGAGCTCGGTTCATGGGAGGGTTGTTAAGTGGAGAAAAGGTTTTTCTTTCCTATGCTTACTTCAGTTTGAAACATTTTTGAAATAGTTCAACACCTGAGTTCTCATCGTTGGTCTCTCCGGACCACGGGTCATCCATTGTTTTTCCGGGCTCGTGTCGAACCCGAAAAAAGCGGGGATTGTGTATTACCTGTAATTTGTCGAGACCAAACCGGGTGTTAAGGTGATCGAGATAAGTAGAGCGACCGCTCAGAAGCAACTGGAGACCACTCACCCGGGAAGAAAGTATATGAACAACCCTCATATTTGTCGAGCGCGTGTAGCGCAGCATGTACATGGTCGCGATGATGAAAATGACCGTAATAGGGTAAAATGGCTGCTCGAACGCGTTCGGAAATGACCATAATCAGAAAAGGCGGAGACCCCCACTCACCCCTTCGGGGTGGGTGAGGGGATACCCCCCTCCCCACTCGCCCTCCCCCTTGGGAGCGAGTGGGGGAGACTCCCACTCGCCCCTTTGGGGCAGGTGGGGGGAGACCCCCCTCCCCACTCGCCCCTTTGGGGGAGGGTGGGGGGAGACCCCCCTCCCTACTCGCCCGCCCCCCTGGGGGCGGGTGGGGGAGACCCCCACTCGTCCCTTTGGAGGTGGGTGGGGGGAGACCCCCCTCCCCACTCGCCCACCCCCTTGGGGGCGAGTGGGGGGAGACTCCCACTCGCCCCTTCAGTGGCGGGTGGGGGGAGACCCCCTCCCCACTCGCCCACCCCCTTGGGGGCGAGTGGGGGAGACTCCCACTCGCCCTTTGGGGGCGGGTGGGGAGTGATCCCCCTCCTCACTCGCCCGCCCCCTTGGGTGGAGTGGGAGGAAGCCCCCACTCGCCCTTCTTGGGCGAGTGGGGTCTCATGTAATCAAGTTTGGACCTTCGGCAAGGGCGGGAGTGAACGTTTCAGGTCCCACTCGCCCCCCCCCCCCCCCCCCCCCCCCCCCCTCGCCTGCCTTGGTGGTTATCGCAGGGTTGCAGGATTGCAGGGTAGCAAGGTCGCTGGGTTGCAGGTTAGCAAGGTCGCTGGGTTGCTGGGTCGCAGGGTTGCAAGGTTGAATGGTTGTCAGGGAAGACTCAGGAAGTATTGTTTCGGCCCGAGTTTAGCCTTTTCTAACAGCGGAAGTCGGTTATTGGTAGACCATTTCGGCTATCCGCAGCCCATTTTCAGGAAATCTATAAATAGACCCCCCATGGGCACCTTGGGAAGGGTTGACATCTTTCTACCTCCCACCCCCCCCCCCCCCCCCCCCCCCCCCCCCTTAGTGCGTTGTCGGTTAGCAGGCGTCCCTATCTTCCACTCGCCAAGTCCCTTAGGCAAGCGGTCATGTGTTCGCTGGTGTTCTCCGAGGTGCCCAGGCTCGGCATTGGCTTGGGAGGGGAAGATTTTCAGATCTTTTGGGTTAGTGGCGGGACCTCATCGCTGCAGCTCGCGGGGTCTATTTTCATCTAAGTCCACAAGTAGAGAGGTTCCTAGGCGCTAAGTGACCGGTCGTGGGACTTCACCCGAGAGGAGTAAGGGCAAGCTGCCTACCCCTGATTTCGAACTGTTTGAATCCCAATTTTTTGGGTTTCAACAGATTAGATGTTATATTTTGGATCATGGTGGAGCTTGGGATAAGCGTCTTGGATTGATGGATTTTGCATATAATAACAGTTATCAGGAGAGTTTGCAGATGGCCCCCTTTGAGGATTTGTATGGGAGGCGTTATCGAACTCCTTTCTTTTGGGCCGAGGTTGGTGAGAGTCTGTTGCTAGGTCCAGAAGCTATCTCATCCTCATCTTTTCAACTAGTCCTCTTTGGTAAGTGTTTTCTTTCGTAGCTTTTAGTTACTCGCTTTTATGTGTTGTATTCGAGCTATCTGTCAAAGTTTCGGGATGAAATTTCTTTTTAGGGGAAGAGTTTGTAACGCCCCTGAATTTTCGGCTATTATTTGGAAATTTATTGATGACGTCTTATTGACGAAGGGCGTTACGTTAGTGCGGAGTTAGCGGTGCGCCGTCGTTTGCGCGTTTTCGCGTCCGTTCGGTCAAGTCGACCAAATTTTGAAACGACCCGAAATTGGAAAATTTTATGTTAGAAAATTAGATTATTTAATTTTAGAAAGGTTGTCAAAGTTTCGTGGTGTTCGGAGTGATATTAGAGCCTCGGCGAATTTTCAAAGATTTGTACATTTTAACGTCGCCGTAAACTTCGAAAATTTATACCTCGAGAACGGTACGTCTGATTTCGGTTTCGACTTCGCCGTTGGATTCGTAGCGGCGGCCTTCGCCTTTGGTGCATTTTTCCTCGGCAATAATATAATATTATTATAATTATTATTATTACTATGATACAAATAATACGTTGGAATAGTTTCGGCATTGTTAGTTTCGTCGGGTAATGATACTCATATATATATATATATCTCGACGAATCTTTCTTTCCTTCTCTTAAGATTTTTATTACTAATATTATTATTATTATTATTATTATTATTATTATTACTATTATAACTTTAGATATAAATAGTCTTCTTCCCATCCGAAAGCCTATTTTCTTTTCTTCGAGTCCTATGCGAGCCAAGAAAGGGGCGTCCTTCCGTGAGCCTTCAGATCGCTGCCATCGGAGCATGAAACCTTCGCCGGAGCATAGATATGGAAATATCTCGCCGAGATCTTCACGTGCGCGGTAAGTATTTTGAGTTTCATAGATTTTTGAGGTTAGAGCCGGTAGCCCTAACCCTCCTTTTCATTCCAAAGTTTCAGAAATCCTTTCTCGAGGTCTTCTAGCAGTCGATTTGCGGCGTGGAGTGAGTTGGAGGCCGTTTTCTCCGAAAGGCTTGAGGCAAGTCGTGTATTCTTCCACCTTGCCATGTTATTTCATCGTCCTTAACAATTGTTTCCTCTATATCTGATTTAGACTAGTATTTTCAGATTTGTTTTTTGTCAAGGTCCCATACTTTAGTGAAATTCGTCAAGTGATTATAGATTCGTTACAATACCTTAAATCATAACTTCGCTGAAATAATCGTAAGTAGATTCGTCGAAATGTCTTTGAGTAGATTTCCTTCAGCGTAATTTCGCCGAGTGTTCTAATTATATTCGTCGAGGGATAGATAATTCGTCGGGTAAATAGAAAATTCGTCGAGTGATATAATTCGTCGAGTGATAGAATTCGTCGAGTGAGCGGTTTCGTCGGGTAATTTCGACGAAATTCGTCGGGTGATCCGTGTTGTCGTCGAGTACGAGTTAGAATTCATCGAGACATTTGTCGTAAGGGTTGTACTTGGAATGGTTTCTGGGTTTTTCTATAGTGTCTGTTTTGGTCATGATTTTGTGAACCTCCATTCCAAGTTAGTTATTTTTGGAATGTGGGTGGAAGAAGCGGACACTATTAGTGTCTGTTGTTTTCCTTGGGCGTGTATAGACTGTTGGTTGGTGGGCTGCAACCACCGCTACAGTGCTTTTGTGTCTTAGATATTTTGGTCTGATGGTTGGTTGGAAAGAATGCCTCCGCCTCCGCCTCAGCATTGTTTTTTTTGCTGGGATAGTGATTCATTTCTTGGGCAACTCGATACCTTTTCCTTTGGTTGTTGTTGGAATGCAATTTGACCGCACCTTGTGTTAGTCTTTCCTTACTTATTGGATGCTAATATTTCTTTTTGAGATTTGCTGATGCTCACAGCTATTCCTGGTGGGTTGGTAACACCCTTTTTGCTAATATTTCTCCTACTCTTTGATTATTATGTCTTTTATGTCTTTGTGCTGAGGCATTCTTTTCTCTTGAATGCCTCAGGTTCGGATCAGTAGCAGGTGAAGCTGATCGAGATCTGTTTTTCTTCAGACTGTTGTAGTGTTTCCTTTACTCTCGCTTTGAGAGATAGACTTTTGGTTTCTTTTGAGAGCTTGTCAAGGTGATGGGTTCGTGTCAGTTTGTTGACGCCCATAGCCTGATTTCTTTCAGTATTAGACGTTGTCTTGCTATTTATATGCTACTAATGTTACCTCGCTTTTAGTGCAAATTCTCTTGGGAAGCTTTTATGTTAGGATGCATAGTAGATATTTTACATACAAATCTGCATAATTCTTACTACATGACATCTCTTTTTAAACTAATATCACTGTAAAAGAAACCTTTTGTACTTATACTAAATCTAGAAATGCATATCATCAGAATGTTGGTTAGCTCATCATGCTCATATAGGGTAAGGTAGAGTAAATTATGTATTTTCCGCTGCATAAATTTATACTTTCTTATTTATGGACTAGTTGATCCATTAAACCGAGGGACACAGTTTTTGAAAACTTTAAACTTAAATTATCTTATAAACATAAAGTTCATGACTTTCTAAAGAAAAATGTGAAGGTAGAGCTGCCTAAGCGTCTGCAGTTGTCCCCTGCATGACGTGGCATCATGGCGCGTATTTTCTCTTACTCTGACGTATTATTTAAATACGGAGAAAATGCGGGTTGTGACAATGGCGACTGGCGAGGGCGTCGTCTTCTTGTGCAGTCACATCTGTACGCTGGTCGGCTCGGCGAACAAGAACCACCGCTGGGGAGAGCGGCAGGTCATCGTCAGTGGCGACTTCGGGGCCATCCCGAGCTCATCCTCCCAGCCGCCGGAGAGCATCTTCTCCGTTCCTTACTTGGAGGAGACAAGGGATAAGCTACTCGACTGCTTCCGGAATCGCCGCTGGATGTGGCCTTCTAGAGGAGGCGAGTAGATGTACTCGCAGAGGTCTTCTCGGGCGAAGGTAGTCTTCTGAGCGAGTATTGGATATACTTGCCTCTCTGTCCTTAACTGCCGACTAACCTTTTTGACTCTTATCTTTTGCAGTTGTTCGCACTGTGACGCACGAGCCTCTCCCGATGGCGGCGAAGGTGGCAGCTTCCTCCCAAGTGGGCGAGCGGACCTCGGCGTGCGAGTGCGGGGATTCCTCCCTGATCGTCTTGTCGCCTGTTGACGAGGAGCCGGTGGTCGTCGGTGATGAGGCCGGGACCTCAAAGAAGCTGAAGGGCAAGGCCAGAGCCCATGAGCCCGCGAGGAAGAAGAAGCAGGTCACTCATAGGGACCTGGGGGAGAAGGCGGATCCTTCGGAGGCTGGCGAGCCCCACAACCATTCGCTCTTCAATGAAGGCACCCGTGGTGAGGATGCGTATCATCTCCCATTGGTGCCCTGGGTGGAGCGCGCCCACGAGGTGACCCTCAGCACCAATCTCCCCGCCTGGTCGGAGGATTGGGAAGATAACGGCGAAGCATTTGACGTGATGTTCGCCCTATATGGTCGCGCGGATGCCAATGTCCTACAGGATGTCTCGGCCGAGTATCTGGCTCACCAGACCTCGCGCTCGTTCCTGCAATACGCCGAGCTATTCCATACGACAGCGAGGCGGCTGCTCGAGTATGAGCAGATGATCAAGGTGCAGAGAAAGAAGCTCATCTCCTTGGGGCTACAGGCTGCCAAGTGCAAAGATTACGAGGTACTTGCTCGCTGTCCTTCTGGCTTCTGGGATACTCTCCTTTGTGCCGACCATTCCGCTAATTGTTTTCTTAATATCTGCTCAGGCCGCCGAGATCGAGACAGTGAAGAAGGTGTCCCAGCTAGAGAAGGAGCTGGAAGACACTGGGCAGACCTTGGAGGCTGCGCAAGTCCGCATCGCCGAGCTAGAAACTCAGCATGCCGAGCAACAATTGAAAGTGCACAGTGTGCTTCTGAGATTCCTCTAGAGGGGGAGTGAATAGAGTTTTTAAAATATTTCTATCCTAACTGTGTTTGACAATAAATTACTCTAAGGAGTTATGCTTAATAATCCAGGCAGAATAAAGAATGCAGGAATAAAGTGCAGGATAAAATACTGGGCAGCACAGAAAATCACAGCACAGACACAATGAATTTTATAGAGGTTCCCCAAAATGTGAGTAGTCCTCTCTTCTACCACCTGGTAGGAATGCACCACTGTGCCTGAGTCTTTTGATCAGGAGACTCTTAGAACCAATGATCTTTTGATAAGAAGATCATGAACCACCAGATCTTTTGATAAGGAGATCTTGAACCACTGAATCCTTTGAAGAGGGATTAATAAAACTCTTTTACAGGAAAAAGAAAAGGAGAAGAAGGAAGGTTAGAGGAATTATGTTCTCAGAATTCTTGTGAAGGCTGTATGAAATTCATCCTCTTAGTTATTCCAAAGAATCTGCTCTTGATTAGCCCCTGCTTTTGATGATAATAGATTGCAGGAGCTTTATATTGTCAGATTCTTTCTTCCTTTGCTGATTGAGATCTGGCTGCCAAAAGATGGTGATGAAGAGCAGCTGTTCAGATTCTTTGTTCTATCAGATGAAGAACACCAGAGCCTTCTATTCTCTTTCACAGCTCTATATTAGGGTTCCTGAGAGAGAGGGAGAAGAAGATAGGAAACCCTAATTTGAGAAGAGGTGGCTGATTGTGATTAATGATGTCTTCTTCTCTTCCTTCTCTATCCTTATATACCCTGTCTCTATTTTGAATTTGTTTTCTTGTTAGGTAAGACGTGAAAAGGTATATTTGATAGACATTCTCTTTCCTTCCTAAATTACTTCTCGATCCGTCCAACCAGAAGGTATATACTTCCAAGAAAGCCTTTTTCTCCTTTTTTTAATGTTTCCTTCTTCTTCAGGAAATTATTAGACCGTTGGAGAATGGTCTGAGAGATGTGGTCCATGATAGAAGCCTCAGAATGACAGATGTAAAGATTGAACTTTCACAGACTGTATTCGACGTAGCATCGAATAAACTTCCTCTCTTATCGACGCTGCTGCGAGTTCATCTAAGAGCTGCTTCGATTTCTTCTGTGCTCTGACTGAACTCGGCTAGTTGTCATTGCGTCGATTCCTTATCGACACACCCATCGAGTTGAATAGAATCCACTCTGACATCCATTAACTGCGTCGAGATGAAATCGACGTTGCATCGACATTAGATGTCTTTGACATGTATTCCCTTCTGCGTCGAGTTTGAAGTAGAAGCTGCGTCGACTTCTCAAGTTCCTTCGACATGTCTCTGGTCTCTTCGTAGATATCAATTCGACGTAACGTCGACTAGTGTTACTTCGACAGTAGAGTTGAAACACTTGGACTTTTAGTCGGAGTAGCGTCAACATGAACTCGATGTTGCGTCGAATTCCATTCGACGCCATTATTAACTTTGCCCAAATTTGCAGCCCTTTAACTGGTCTTGACACTCTAGGTTGAGTGTGACATCCTAAGACATCTAGAGACAAAGTTACCCTCACTATACAATGGGTAAATTAAATCCTAGTGAATAAAATCATTTTTAATTAATTTGTTAAGTTAAATCAAGGGTTTTTCCCAACAATCTCCCTCTATTTATCTTAACAAATTTTACATTTTGTTCTAAGTGATTTTATACAATTTTTATAAACAACAATACAAACAAAGCAAAAAAGACATAGGAAAATGACAAAGCTAGATGATCTGATAAAAACACCAGATTAATGATAGTCAGAAGATTTATCATAGATTACCCAGAGTGAGTATCACTTCTTGTCTTTGAGAAATAAGAATAGATCTTCATACACTCTTCTATACTTCTTGTTGGGAACAGTGCCCAGCAGTGTTCCTGATTTGAAGAAGTGCTCAGCTCAATGATAAGTGCAAGCTGTATTTAATGTCATATCTAGTTCATGCTTGAAGAGATCAACAATATGTCAAGTACTCTAGTTATTTCACTAAGCACTATATCGTCGAGAAGAATAGGAAATGGCGTCGACAAAGTATGCTTGTCGTCATGATGATGAGCAAAGCAAACGCTGAGACTTGGCGAGTTCGTTGAACGCAGAATGCAGTTCGTCGAATGCAGAATGCAGTTCGTCGAACGCAGAATGAAGATCGTCTAACGAAGAGACAGGACAGAAGCAAATGTCGAGACTTGGCAAGTTTGTCGAACGAAGAATAAAGTTCGTCGAACGCAGAGACGGGATAGAAGAATGAAGTTCGTCGAACGTAGAATGTTGTTCATCGAACGCAGAATGAAGCTCGTAGAACGCAGAGAAGACATGAAGATATCAAAGGAAGGAATGTCGTCGAGAAGATGCAGTATCGTCGACATCATCAAAGTAGCCTTGTCGTCGAGAAGACTGAAGAAGGAGAGCTGAAGACAAGCAGTTGCTAAAGCATAGTCTGCAGACATGATATCACTCATGTCGTCGAAAGAACAAAGTGATTACGACGACAAACTACAAGAAAGAAGATCCCGACGACACAGTCAGAAATAGCATATCGTTGTATATGCAGAAATGCCAGGATATCCCGTATCGTCGAGATATCAATGTCAGAGGCAGAAGCTAGAAGATATGAATATTTACCAAGGTCTAAGACATCGACAGTCATGTCGTCGAGATATTATCCATATCGTCGTAACAATGGAAATATCGTCGAGACGGAATTCAAATATTGCGGACGCGCTATCAGCATTTAATGCTGCCGCCTGATTGTCCAATCAGTGCGTGCTCTTAAGGAATGGGCGTCTAACAGTAAAGGACATTATATGTGACCCTTTAAGCGGCTCACCCGTCCTTTAAAAGGGAACAGTGATGCCCTAGAAAAAGAAGATGCTGAGAGAGAAATAAGAAAGAATCCCGTCGCTGTTTCTCAATATAATAATACATTCTGCGGAGAAGAAGAAGGAAAAGTACAGAACAAGAATCAAGCGTTCTCAGAAGAATCAGTCATCTCCATTAACTGATAAGAAGTCGTTCCTCATCAGGCTACGAAAAGAGATTGAAGAAGAAGTGTGCTTTCAAGATCAGAATCAGAAACATCTTATTCAACCTCAAGTTGCCGATCTTCATGAGGCTAAGTTGCCGATCTTCACCAGGCAGAAGAGACAGTGTTTGTTACTGTAAACCTTTTATTGTTGTAAAGCTTGAGGGCCTATTTGTCTAGCTTGAGGGCTAGAGAGCTGTGAGGCTTGAGGGCTAGGGTAGTGGACTTGCGGGTCCGACACCATCTATCTTGAGGGCTGGAGAGCTGTGAGGCTTAAGGTCTAGGGCAGTGGACTTGCGGGTCCGACACCATCTAGCCTGAGGGCTGGAGAGCTGTGAGGCTTGAGGGCCAGGGCAGTGCACTTGCGGGTCCGATATTGTCGAGCTTGAGGACTCGGGCGTAGTAACGGATTGCGGGCCTAGGCTGTAGGCACAGGACTTGCGGGTCTGTGTTGTGTAGGGCTTGAGGGCCTGAGTGTCGAGCTTGCGGGCTCGGGTGTAGTAGGGGCTTGCGGGCCTAGGCTGTAGGACATGCGGGTCCGTGTTGTAAGGCTTGAGGGCCTGAAGATTTGGCGGAGTTTGTCAAGCCTAGCACCCTGCTAGGTAGGCGCAGAGGGAAAGAGGACTACTCAAGACACCCTATCTTGAGGAATCTCTATAGATCACTGTGTGCTTTTCTGTGTTGTGCTTTATAATATATAGATCTACTAATCAGAAATCAAGAACACCTAAAGGGGATAAAATAATTTGAAAAACCTATTCACCCCCCCCCCCCCCCCTCTAGGTGATAAGTTGACACCCAATAAACACCAAGTGGTATCAGAGGTAGGTTGTTCAAAGAAAAGCTTAACAACTTTAACAGATCTGCCCGTGGGTGTCCATTTTTCGCAGCTATGGAATCAAGGATAGCTGTTTGTTCTAGAGAGAACTTTTTTCCTTTGGAAAGTAAGAGCTAAAATATACATGGAGGCAATGGATCCAAGAATGCTTTTAATTGTTCAAGAAGGACCCTCCATGACAATGTTGAAAGATGAGACTCTTCTAGCCAGCTTGGACAAAGAACCCAGAAGCATTCTAGCTGGTGTAGTAGATCTGCCAACACACCAGAAGCTGAGTCATTGCACAACAACAAAGGACATGTGGGACTCCCTAGGAGTCCTCATGGAAGGGTCGGAGGAAGATTTTGAAGAAGAAACCCCTCATGAAGAGGTATGCATCAGAGCATCACTGACTACTTCAGACAGTGAATTATATGATGAAGAATGCTCTGGAGCAGGAGAAAGAATAAGAGCACCCTTGACTCTTACAGACTGTGATTCTGAGGATGAAGAGGTGCATGGTCTGATGGCTCTATCAGATGAAGAAATCATGATGAATCACATTATGATCAGGTATGCATCACTCACACGCCTTTGCTACCTGCTTCAATTAAGAAAACCAAGAGTGCATCAGGTGATTGTTCATCTTCCGAAGATGATCCAGAAGACTGCTCATCATGCAACAATAAGAGCCATGCTGGTCTAATAGAACAGTTTGGTGATCTCTTGGGAGCTCTGAAAAAGAGCAAGAAGCTGGTTAAGAAGCAAGCTAAGGAGCTAGAATCACTCAGGCCCATTAAGGCTGAGATGAAAAAGGAAATGGGTATGTCCCCCAATGAGGGCACCAACTCCTGTGAGCTTAAGAAAATCATAGACAAGCTTTATGATGAAAGAAGCCAAAGGGAAGAGCTTATCAAGAAACTTGAGAATGACCTTCTTAAGGAAATAAGCTTGGTAGCTCAATTCTCTAAGCCCAAAACTGTACTGCACATCATTGACACCTTCTCCTCCCATGGAAATAGGAGGGGATTGGGTTTCAATGAAGGGGCAATAAATGCTGGGAATGGAGAAAGTGGCAATACTAAAGCAGATCCTCATACCACCTTTCAGAAGGTTGTGCTTCCCTCAAATAGGTATGATCAGGACAGTGTCCATGGTCACTGGATGAATGGAAGCTCCATTAGTCATGGAAATGCCCCTGACTATGGGAAGAGAAAGAGCATGGGGATGAGTGCATTAAAGGCTCCCCGTGAGGAATTCCAAATGGCCCATCATGGACCATTTGTGTTTGGTGCCCCAGCCCCCACTTTCAAGGATAAAGGAGGAACATCTTCCTAATCTCTTACAGATAAGAAGCAGTCTGGTAGCCCCAGTATAATCAATTCTCACTTGATCATATCTGATGCCATCAACACCATGTCAGCTACCAAGCTGACATCTGTTGCTGACAAACAGATAAAGTCAAGAAGAAACAATTATACTAGATCAGTCAGTCAGCCCTTAGCTGAGAGAGATAGGAAGAATGCTGCTGCCTTCTCTACTGAACAATAGCATTGTGATTCTCCAACCACCTCAAAAAGTGTTCAGAGAAGAAGGTACAACATCCATGAATGTTGGTGATGTGGCAAAGTGGGACACTTTGCATTGACTAGTGGCATAACCCTAGTGTGTCTAGTGCAAAGGAGAGACCTCCTGGAAGGGCTGACGTGAGTAGAATAATTCCCTTTTATGCTAACAAGAACCTAGGACCCAAGTCACCTTGGGTTCCTAAGGAATATTAAATCTTTCTTGCAGGGTAGTCCATTTAGCCAATCAAAAGCAAACAAGGCTAATGGACAATAAGTGCTCCAGGCTCAACTCTGGACTAAGAAAAACTCACCGCATGCCAAGGTGCACTAATTAAGGGGGAGATAAGAGTAAAGATAAGTGGACATCCCATCAAGGGGGAGTTGCTAGCTCAAGAAGACTTAAAAGCTAAGGTGAAGGTAACTATGTTGATGCTCAATACATAATGTCACAACACGCATTTTCTCCAAGTTTAAATATATTAGAGTAAGGGAAAATGCGCGTCATGATGCCACGTCAGGCAGGAGACAACTGCTGACGTTCAGGCTGAAACTCATCTCTTTCTTTATTTAACACAGACTTATAAGTTGTTTATCATTTGAAAACATTTGTTTGATTTTGGAGTAAGAACTGTGTCCCTCAGTTCGTGGATCATCTAGTCCACCGTAGAAAATATAAATATTAGCAGCGGAAAACTATTTAATTCATTTCATTTAAATGCCCTATATATAGATAATGACTTAATAAGCAGAATGATATGCATTTAACTATGTTTAGTATATGTACGAAATTACTTTTAATTGACTTAAAATATCCATATTTGTTTAGAAAACATGTCATGCAGATGGAAGGAAATCATTTTATAACTACAATGCACCTAATCATAAATCATTCTCAAAGAGCAAGTAAAGTAGAAGTAGTAGCAATAACCAAAAAAAAGGTAAAGCGTACAGTCAAAGGGCACAATGGGCGTCAACAACATGACACCAACCCATTGGCTTCAAAACCCAAGTCTAAACATAAGAGGGACTAACTAAAAGCTACCTCGCAGAAGCGGGGTACAAAAGCTATAACTGCTCCCAGGGGCTCCAAGCTAAACTCTAGCTGCTACAGCCCTGAACCTGAGGCATTCAATAAAAACAAAGAATGCCTCAGCAATGAATGTGCAAGTGGCAATAAAGGAAAGGAAACTCAGCAAACCTCTGTGACAACAGAGGAGAACTCTGCACGGGGTTAGTATGCAAATAAACAACAAGGTATAATCGACAATAATACAAAAACTCACTAAAAGAAAGCGCACCCACAGGGGAGAGGTAAGCCTGTGTAAACAAAGAATGCTCATTTATTTATATCATAATTCAATTCATCTTTATTTGTAATAGAGACTGATCAGCTCAGACAATCAGGAAGCACCGTACCGGGGAATAAATCTACCACGTGTACAACCTTCGAAAGGAAGCACCATGACGGGGGCACACCTCCCCACTCACAGCCTTCATATGGAAGCACCATGTCGGGGGCACACCTCCCCGCACACAGCCTTCATAACTACTATCGGGAAACACTGTACCGGGCACAACTCCACCACGCGTACAGCTTTCATAAAACATTATCTTATTGTATATGTGTATTTAACTATGCAATAAGTCAAACAAAATACCAAAGAACGGGTTCAGGAGAAGGGGAAGTTCTTTACCCTCCGTCATCCGAATAGTCAAATTATCATATTTATGATTTCAGTTAATACCCTTAAGACAATCGCAGACCAACTTCCTCGGAAATCAGCAAGTCATACAAGGACGGGACCCATTTACTATAAGGAAACCTCACGGCAGGACCGAAGAAAAACAAGGTAAAAAGGTCAGGAATAATCGCTATCGCCGCTATCTCCGGGCGGGGCGATAGCTTCCAGAACCCGTTTTCCCTACAGATTTCAATGAAAATTCTTATCCTAACTCTAAATTTCATGACTCTCCTGTACAACAAAATTATAGGAAAAAGACATAAACCAAAAAGATCAAGAACACCTACAGGGCTTGAAATGGACAATAAACTTCAATGGAAGAAGGGGCAACCTATTGATCATCTACCCGTCATATCCAAATAACTCGTAAACACCAAAGATTAGCTAAAACATCTAATAACTGAATGATCAAAAACTGGAACTCAAAACGAAAATTCAAGAAAGGCTAGCAAGAGAAACGCCACTTGCCTTAACTTGCGGGAAAACCACGACCGATCTCCAAATCGAAGATCCACGCCAAGGAAGGAGGGAGGACACCAAATCTGCCATTAATGGGTCAAAACGGAGGTTAAGGCCAAATACCCTAACGCCAAACTTACATGAAACGAGGGAACCTTACCGCCAAAACGAAGAGCACGCCGAGAGCTTTCCGAATCTCTGCTCCGACGGCGATTCCGTCCACTAGAACTCCGATGGCGGCAATCCAAAGCTCTCCAAAAAGAGAAACCTTCTCTCTCTCTTTCTAACTTATGACGGCGGAAAAGCAAATGAAGGAGGAGAAGATGGTACGGTGCCTTTAGGGTTAATCAGATTCCTATATTATATAATATATATATATAATTATATTTTATTCTTAAAAACGCCATTTACGGCACCAAATCAAATCAACTCCGATTCCGACGAAATTTGCGCCATAGCTAAATATTGGCGCTACGGAACCGACAGCGAAGTCGAAATCAACTTCCGACTCGCCAAACTCGAGTTATGATTTTTCGAAGTTAAATCCTTTATAATTCTGACAAAACTCGCCGAGGCCTCAAATTAGCTCGGAACGCCACGAAACTTCATATTCGTGACTAAAATTAATCATATTAATTTTCTAAACTCCGACGTCTTATTTTCGTTGAGTTCGAAATCTGGTCACCACGACCTACGGTTCAAAATATACGCTAACGGTGACCCACCGTTAACTAAACGCCGACGTAACGCCCTTATGTCATTCGACGTCACTATCGCTATTAAAATAATTATCGAAAATTCTGGGGCGTTACACATAACCTCATCTTTATCATTTTGTAAAAGTAATTTTCACTTAAATAAGTAAAAGTTATCATTCAAGGAGAACATATGTATGGCACTGCCAAAAGCATTGCACTGGTCATACATAAGAGTGAACCAAAACCATGTCGTCGAAATGATAATTGGTATCGTCGAAATGACTCCTCGATATCGAATCTGCATCACGACGATATCCAATCATCAGCGGACCCTTAAATAAACCTGTGCTTAACCAATCATTACAGTTAAACTCGAGTTAATCAGACATTTAACAAATGACACTTCGACTTCCAATTCAGACACTATAAATAAGGTCAAATGTCTTAAGGTTAAAACACTCTCTACATTAGCCCTAAAAAGCTGTCGTGTTCTCCACGCCTTCTAAGAGTGGACGAGTCGACAATGCTGAAATACTCCTAGATCAAGCAAAAGATGGCGCCAAAGAAGGAAGATTTTTTGTACGAAAGAAGTGAAGGGGTGAGGAATGAGTTCTCTGAAGGATCAGAATAAATCCAGAGCACCATTAAGCTGCTTGAGGCCATCGGCCTGGAGTTCGCCCTCTCTGAGCTGACAGTAATATTAAAAAGAGAAGTGTTGGAGTTCTACTCGAATGCCAAGGGTGGCTCAAAGGGAACGTCTGTGAAGAGCATAATCAATGGGATAAAGGTCAAGGTGAATCCCAAGAGATTGAACAGGGCTCTTCAGTTGCCGGCCTTTGCCAAGGGGGAGGAAGATGAAAAGATCACCCAAGAAGACCTTGACAAGGCTTTGGCATGGTGCGGGCATTCGAGCAAGACCTATGGGTCTCTGGAAAGGAAAAGCTTCAATCAACAAGGAAAACTGATAGCAGACATTGTGGGAAAAGCTCTCCTCTGCAAGGTAGGGTCGCATGACAGGATATTCAGGCCCATGTTCGAGACAATAGCAAGGATAATCCTAAGGAAGAAGACCAACTGGGGTCAGATTATTTTCAAGAGAATTCAAGACAGCCTTCAAGTTCCAAATATTGGAAGAATACTATCATTGTATCTTCTGCTATCCTACCCTGAAAGATTTAACAAAAATTATGGAGTAAAAATCCATCACATGAGAAGAATGGATATCAGGATGCTGGAAAGGTGGGAGAAAGTTCTGACTAAACCTCCCAAGAAGTTGAAGACAGCAGAAGATATGAAGAGGAAGGGGGAAAGCTCATCTGAAGGAAGTGAGTCAGGCAACAGCTCACCTCCATCTGACTCTGAGGTACCCATGGAGACAAGGAATGTCGCCATCTAGACCTCTGCTCTAAGTCAAGGATCCAGGATAACGACAGGAACAGATTAAAGAAGTGCTGAAACGGAGGGGGAGAAGAACAGTGTGCTCCCTGCTCAAGTGGAAGAAGTGATCAATAAGATCATAGGGGCTGAGGATGCTGGTCATTCTGAACCAGAAGTGCAAGAGGACAACCAAGAGAACCCTGCTGATGAGACTAGCAAAGATCAGCAAAGTCCTGAAAAGGAAAATAAGCCAAACCATTCACCCATAAGAAAATATCTATCTCCAATAATTGAAGGGAATGAAGAAGAGGAACAAGATAGTTCATCTCCAGAGAATAGGCCAGTGGAGCTCTCACTATTATCTCAGATAAAGATGTTCCTGGAAGAGCAAAGATTAAAAATTGAAATCTATGTCACCTCTGCTATCAATGAGCTAAGAAGGGAACTGTCTGCTGAAACGGCAAGCCTAAGAAATGATATGAAGAATCTACAAGAGTATACTGCCAAGGAGACAATCCTTACTCACAAGGGTCTATCTAATTTAGGGGTCAATCAGACTCTGATTGTCAGCAACATATAAATGGCCTACATTGCATCCACCAAGAAAATGGCTGGACACAAAACTGATCTCCAAGAAAGTCTATATCACCACAATAAAGATCTAGACAGTCATCTGCTTGACACCAAGAATCACTTGGAAGCAGGAATCCACATGCTCAAAAACAAGATATTGGCCTCCGAGGAGAAACTACAAAGGGGGATATCTGAAGAAGCCATAAAGGGGGAGAGATCAATGATAATGGCCAGTGGTGATTATGCCATCTGGACCACAAACACCATCAGGGAAGCAATGAATCTCCCTCCTCTACATTATGACGAGCCTGCTGAAGAGAAACATACAGATATTCCTGATACTGATAAGGGTAAAGAAAAGGAAGCACTGGAGGATGAAGAAATAAAAATGAGAAAGAGAAACTATAGGGAGGAAATGGAGAAAAAGGATGACTATGAAAGATGGAGTCCCATATCCATGACCATCATTCTAATAGCATGGGAGCAAGTGAAAGCTAATAAAGTTGAAAGATACAATGTATATAGTCCTCAAGAATGGGTTAAGCATGAAGATCAAGAAGAAGTAAGGAGAGAATACAGAAGGAATAAGAAAGCAGGAAGAATTCCAGCTGACACTCCTGAACCTCTAAAGTATCATCCTAAACCGTTTGAGTACTTCATCAGACAAGCTGAAAAGGAACAGGAAGCCAGTGCCAAGAAAGCAAAGGGTGAAGCTGACACGAGGGCACCCGAGATATAGATGGCTAAATCCTTAGGGGGCTAAATTGAAAGACTTTTAATTAAGGGTAGCTAATCACCTAGAGGGGGGGGGGGGGGGGGGTGAACAGGTTATTTCAAAAAACTATTTGCAGTTCTTGATTATAAACTAAATGAATGATCAGAGCTTTCAAGAAAATGAACACAAACAAGAACACACAGAATTTTATAGTGGTTCCCCTTATCTTGGGTAATCCACTTTCCCCCTTCTCCCCTCTAGCAGTGTGCTAGATAGGGTTTATATCTCCTCCAGATCTCAGACCACCAACAGGTCTTACAGCTCAGATCACAATAGATCTTACAGACTCAGATCTTAACAGATCTTACTCTCTCAGATCTCAGCAGATCTTACCATCTCAGATCTTCAGTAGATCCTACCAACTCACATCTCAACAGATCCTACCTCAGCCTTTATAACTATAGGCTTACAACTCAGATTCACCCCTGAATCTTACAACTCAGATCACACCTGATCCTACAACTCAGATCCTTGAAAGATCCTACACTCAGATCTGACAACTCAGACCCTACAGGTATTGATAAAGATAGTAACAATACATAGACTCAGATTCTTCAAAGTGTTGAGTCTTCTTGATCTGTCTGAATGATCAGACAGAAATCTTCAACAGATCAGCAGTAGCAAATTGGTCTTCTTGATTTATCAGGCTGTGATGACTGTTCGTCTTCTTAGAAAGACAAATTCTTCCTTCTTAATCTTCTCTTTTCAGAAAGATGTATCAGCACCAGATTGCTGAAAGAATTCTTCAAGTTAGAACAGTTCTGAAAGAGGAGACGACTTCTTCAGATTCTTTCTCAGACTTTCCATCAAAATGATGGAGAAGATAATGGCTTTCGAAAATAGGAATATGATAAACTTCTGAACCCATAGGTCATGCCTTCTATTTATAGCCTGCCATCTGCAACATCTGTTACGCTCCTCCACGTCAGCATGACGTTAAGTCTTCAATGGTCTTTAATGGCTTCTGAATAAACAAAGGCTCAGCTAGCTCTTAGACTGAAACTCTCAACTCCTCCTTCTTAGTCATTGAGCAAACTGAAATTTTGGTCGACACTTCTCATTCCACGGCGTCGAGCGATATTCCTTGGCTCGACGCTTCCAAACTTGGTCTCAGATCTTCAGCGGCGACCTTGTCTATTTGAGCAGCAGACATGGGTCGACGCTTCTGGGTCACAGGCGTCGAGCGATGTGTGGTGTCTCGACGCTTGTGAACTTGGATGAATTCCTTGAGCACTTTGATTGACCTGATCTTCTGCACAATGATTCTAGAGAGTATATCAAATACATTCTGAGGTATATCTTTGACTTAGGAATGGACTTCTCCAAATCTAAGACATTGTGGACAATGTTCCCAACAATCTCCCCCTATTTGAAGAAGTCATAACCTTAGTCAATGATATATCCCTCTTTACAAAGATAATCAATATTTTCTATACAGGTAATCAAAATGTAATGAGTGTAATACCTTATAAAATTAGATTACCAAAACATTCTATCAACAGAAATTATCTGACACATGATTTCTCATATAAGCACAAAATCACAAACAATTCAGAATAAAACATGTCATGATAAGAAAAGGACCACATCACAGGCAAATATATATATGATAAAAAATAGTTTGCTCTGAGATCTCATCAAGATTGTTCAAAGTTATATCAAATACATTTCTCTGAGAATTCTTAATAAAGATTAGAATCCAAATGTTGTTCAGGTTCCTTGATCTCTATTCCTCTTTTAGCTCTCTTGGAAAGGACTTCAGCAACCTCTTTTCTTCACTTGAAATAGCCAAGCGGCTTTGGAAAGTATCGGATTGGCTCCTTATCACCTGCCTAAACTTTCCCAGCCAATTTGTCTGGTTTGAATTTTATCTTCAGCTCCTCTTGATCCCTCTGCTTCAACCATTCAGCTTCAGAATACCATTTCCCTCTTTCTTCTGGATTACCTTTCACAGCTTCCCATGCTGTCAGAATCATTTCTCTTGAAGAGGGAGACCAATGTTCAAAATCGACCCTTGATTGAACTTCTTCTCTGAACTTCCTATTGCTAGATTCTACTTGTTCACTGGTAAAGTTCTCTCTCTTTCTTTTATCCTCAGGACTATACATTTTGGCAATTTGCTTTTGGATTTGTGTAAGAGATGCTGGCTTGGTCTCAGAAACTTGATCATTATCATAATCTATGGGAGGATAGCCAAAAGTTTCTCTTATAGAATTATAGGTCCACACAGCATGCTCAGAGCTGGATTTAATCATTGACCTCTCCCCCTTTAGGACTTCTTCAACTATATGATCTCTTATAACATTCTTCTGAAACCTGACTTGGCCCTACAGATGATGTATTCCACTTTCAATGGTTTTCTTGACCTTAAGAAGATGGTCATCTATGGTATCTTTATTCAACTTTACCTGATCTTTTAGAATTGAAGAGCTCTCATCAATTTTGGCTATAATAGCAGCATCATGCTGTTGCAGTTTAGCTTCTATCTTAGCTGTACCTGTAAGAGTTTGTGCAACTTGTTCTTTGTACAACACTTGCATATTGTTACTTAGAATTCCTTGATTTGTTTGAACATCATCTACTGTCTTTGTGATACCTGCTTGTGTCTCTTTGATAGCCTTTGATGTCTCTTTGATTGAATCTAGTTGTTCAGTTGTGTAATCCACTGAAGCACCAGCTCTTTTGAAAATTTTTACCATTTCCTTTCTCAGAGCAGTCATCTGATGATTAACTTCAAATCTAACTAATTTCATCTGAAAATCTACTTCATTTTTCATTTTTGTGTTATTTTCTTCAATATACTGTTCCAATAATCTTCTTTGATTATTAAGCAACACCTCCAGCTGAGGTAGTATTGGAGTTAAATCCACATTGATTTCTCTTGCCATTCCATCACTTCTACTATTTTCTTCTCTGATGAAAGAGTCATCTCTCTGGCTCATATGTGAGCTGGAAGATTCTATCTTGATAACCTTCTCATCCTCTTTCCTTGTGGCTTCAGACTCTCCTTCCACATTCATATCATCAACTGTAGGATTCTCTTGAGCAGGGACCTCAGGCTGATACTCCCCCTCAAATGTTGCATTGTCTTGATCAAGATTTTCTTGAGCTGGGATTTCATCTTGAGGCTCCCCCTCAATGTCTGCATTGTTAAGGTCATTATTGTCTGGAGCAGGGAACTCATCCTGAGCCTCCCCCTCAACTGATGCCTTGCTAATTTCAGAATTATCCTGAGCAGGGATCTCATCTGGAGCCTCCCTCTCATTTTGAAATTTCCCTTCAACTCTAGCAGGGGATCCAGGATGACTTCCTCTCTCTTCTTCTTCTTTCTCATTCTTATCTTTATTGAACTTGTCAATTCCTTCCACTAATGGATCAGTACTGTTGGTGTGTCAGGAGTACTGTCCCTAGGTTTGTTCCCTTCTTCTTCTTCAGATGATGATGTGAGATTAGGATCATGAATTGGAGAGGATCTTGATTTTCTTTTGGCAGAAGATGAGCTTGATGAGCTTGAAGAGACCTTCTTCATCATTTGCTTCTTAGCTTTCTTCTGCTTGGGAGAAAGTTCTGCTGGTGGATGATTTGATAAAACTTTTTCCCATCTCTCTATCATTCTGATGTCCATTTTCTTCATATGATTTATCTTGGATCCAAGTTTGTTATTTAAAGAATCTGGAATGATTTTTACTAAATATATAAATAATATCCTACCCATGTTGGGTGCTTGGATACATTCGATTACTCTGTCAAACACCACCCTCCACCAATCTGTTCTCAATGTATGAATAATCCTGGTCAGGAGAATAAACATTTTCCTGTAAATTTTATCATGAGATCCAGTCTTGCATAACAGACCCTTTCCGATCACATATGTTAGCAGTTTTCCTCTTGAGTTCATTCCTTTCCTAATTATACTCCCAGAGATTTCATGTGATGTTTCAATTCCACACCAGACTTGGGCTAGTCTAATCTGCTCATAGCTCACTTCTTCTTCTTCTTCATTACTTTTTAATCTTGGCAGTTCTAGTGCCTTAGTGAGTCTAGAAGGAGAAATCTTAATCTTCTTACCATTTACAGTCATTTTAAGCTTAGAATTGACGGTGACTATTACTGTATTGGAGTAAAGTTCTAAGACCTCTCGTTTCCAGATTAGAGTTGATACAGATAGCACGAATTCTAGTCCTGCTTTGTAGATTAGCTCGATGGTTGATTTGATTTCCACTGGTGATGTTTGGAATCCATTGTGAACAAGCTCGCTTCCTTCGTAAAGGTAATCACTGCTCTTGGGAGGCATTGTGGTTGTTGATTGTACAATGAAAGAATTAATGGAGAAGTTTTCTAGGGCAGATAATTTCGAATTGAGAAATCTAGGGCATATGTACTAACGAAGTGTCTTCCCTATTTATAGAATTTCTAGTTCAAGAAGATGAATAGCCACGCACCGGACTTGTTTGACAAGATTGATCAAATGGTTCAAATTTACCCTGTCGAGACGGTCTAGCTATGTTCGCACAAGCGTTGAGATAGCTTGACGCCATTTATCCTCGCTCGACGCCAGGTATCTTCTCTACTCCAGGTATCTTCTCTCGACGCCTGGTATCTTCTCTCGACGCCTGATATCCTTGCCCGACGCCAGATATACCTCCACTTACTTTTTAGGACATAATTATAATTTTCATTTATTTATTTCATTTATTCTAGAATTGTCATTTATTCTAGCTTTAGTTTATTTAATTTCAAGACAACTTTATTCCATTTTTAGCATTCCTAATTCAATTTTGAAGTTATTGAATTTTGTTTCATCCAGGGGTTTAGTGAATATATCAGCAACTTGTTTGTCAGTGGAATCATATTCAATTATGATATCTCAATTTTCTACATGTTCTCTAATAATGTGATATCTAATTTCTATTTGCACCCGAGATATAGATGGCTAAATCCTTAGGGGGTTAAATTGAAAGACTTTAATTAAGGGCAGCTAATCACCTAGAGGGGGGGGGGGGGTGAATAGGTTATTTTAAAAAACTATTTGCAGTTGTTGATTATAAACTAAATGAATGATCAGAGCTTTCAAGAAAATGAACACAAACAAGAACACACAAAATTTTATAGTGGTTCCCCTTATCTTGGGTAATCCACTTTCCCCCTTCTCCCCTCTAGCAGTGTGCTAGATAGGGTTTATATCTCCTCCAGATCTCAGACCACCAACAGGTCTTACAGCTCAAATCACAATAGATCTTACATACTCAGATCTTAACAGATCTTACTCTCTCAGATCTCAGCAGATCTTACCAACTCAGATCTTCAGCAGATCCTACCAACTCAGATCTCAACAGATCCTACCTCAGCTTTTATAACTATAGGCTTACAGCTCAGATTCACCCCTGAATCTTACAACTCAGATCACACCTGATCCTACAACTCAGATCCTTGAAAGATCCTACACTCAGATCTGACAACTCAGACCCTACAGGGATTGATAAAGATAGTAACAATACTTAGACTCAGATTCTTCAAAGTGTTGAGTCTTCTTGATCTGTCTGAATGATCAGACAGAAATCTTCAATAGATCAGCAGCAACAAATTGGTCTTCTTAATTTATCAGGCTGTGATGACTGTTCTTCTTCTTAGAAAGACAGATTCTTCCTTCTTAATCTTCTCTTTTCAGAAAGATGTATCAGCACCAGATTGCCAAAAGAATTCTTCAAGTTAGAACAGTTCTGAAAGAGGAGACGAATTCTTCAGATTCTTTCTCAGACTTTCCCTCAAAATGACGGAGAAGATAATGGCTTTCGAAAATAGGAATATGATAAACTTCTGAACCCATAGGTCATGCCTTCTATTTATAGCCCGCCATCTGCAACATCTATTACGCTCCTCCACGTCAGCATGACGTTAAGTCTTCAACGGTCTTTAATGTCTTCTGAATAAACAAAGGCTCAGCTAGCTCTTAGACTGAAACTCTCAACTCCTCCGTCTTAGGCATTGAGCAAACTGAAGTTTGGTCGACACTTCTCATTCCACGGCGTCGAGCAATATTCCTTGGCTCGACGCTTCCAAACTTGGTCTCAGATCTTCAGCAGCAACCGTGTCTATTTGAGCAGCAGTCATGGGTCGACGCTTCTGGGTCACATGCGTCGAGCGATGTGTGGTGTCTCGACGCTTGTGAACTTGGTTGAATTCCTTGAGCACTTTGCTTGACCTGATCTTCTGCACAATGATTCTAGAGAGTATATCAAATACATTCTGAGGTATATCTTTATCTTAGGAATGGACTTCTCCAAATCTAAGACATTGTGGACAATGGTCCCAACATAAATGTAGAAATGTCAAAACTTTTGAAAACATTTGGCACTATTTATAAATGAAGTAATATTTGTCAAATTCCGTGTTCACTCAATTATAGCAGCATTGTCATCATTATATGCTTGTTTGCTTATAATATTAAACCTTTTATTTGAGTGGCATTTATCATTGAGTGGGTTATGAATTCTTCAAATAGGGGGAGATTGTTGGGAACAGTGCCCAGCAGTGTTCTTGATTTGAAGAAGTGCTCAGCTCAATGATAAGTGCAAGCTGTATTTAATGTCATATCTAGTTCATGCTTGCAGAGATCGACAATATGTCAAGTACTCTAGTTATTTCACTAAGTACTATATCGTCGAGAAGAATTGGAAATGTCGTCGACAAAGTATGTCTATCGTCATGATGATGAGCAAAGCAAACACTGAGACTTGGCAAGTTCGTCGATCGCAGAATGCAGTTCGTCGAATGCAGAATGTAGTTCATCGAACGTAGAATGAAGTTCGTCGAACGAAGAGACATGATAGAAGCAAACGTCGAGACTTGGCAAGTTTGTCGAACGAAAAATAAAGTTCGTCGAACGCAGAGACGAGATAGAAGAATAAAGTTCGTCGAACGCAGAATGTTGTTCGTCGAATGCAGAATGAAGCTCATCGAACGCAGAGAAGACATGAAGATATCAAAGGAAGGAATGTCGTCGAGAAGATGCAGTATCATCGACATCATCAAAGTAGCTGTGTCGTCGAGAAGACTGAAGAAGAACAGCTGAAGACAAGCAGTTGCTAAAGCATAGTCTGCCGACATGATATCGCTCATGTCGTCGAAAGAACAAAGTGATTACGATGACAGACTACAAGAAAGAAGATCACGACGACACAGTCAAAGATAACATATCATTGTATATGCAGAAATGCCAGGATATCTCGTATCGTCGAGATATCAATGTCAGAGGCAGAAGCTAGAAGACTTGAAGGTCTACCAAGGTCTATGACATCGCCAAAGTCCTGTCGTCGAGATATTATCCATATCGTCATAACAATGGAAATATCATCGAGACGGAATTCAAATGTTGCGGATGCGCTATCAGCATTTAATGATGCCGCCTGATTGTCCAATCAACGCGTGCTCTTAAGGAATGGGCATCTGACAGTAAAGGACATTATATGTGACCGTTAAGCGGCTCACCCGTCCTATAAAAGGGAATAGTGATGCCTTAAAAAAGAAGAAGGTGAGAGGGAAATAAGAAAGAATCCCGCCGTTGTTTCTCAATACAACAGTACATTCTGCAGAGAAGAAGAAGGAAAAGTAGAGAACAAGAATCAAGCATTCTCAGAAGAATCAGTCATCTCCATTGACTGATAAGAAGTCGTTCCTCATCAGGCTAAGAAAAGAGATTGAAGAAGAACTGTGCTTTCAAGATCAGAATCAGAAACATCTTCTTCAAACTCAAGTTGCCGATCTTCATCAGGCTAAGTTGATGATCTTCATCAGGCAGAAGAAACAGTGTTTGTTACTGTAAACCTTTTATTGTTGTAAGGCTTGAGGGCCTATTTGTCTAGCTTGAGGGCTGGAGAGTTGTGAGGCTTCAGGGCCAGGGAAGTGGACTTGCGGGTCTGACACCGTCTAGCTTGAGGGCTGGAGAGCTGTGAGGCTTGAGGGCCAGGGTAGTGGACTTGCGAGTCCGACACCATCTAGCATGAGGGCTGGACAGCTGCGAGGCTTGAGGGCCAGGGCAGTGGACTTGCGGGTCCGATATTGTCGAGCTTGAGGGCTCGGCCACAGTAAGGGCTTGCGGGCCTAGGTTGTAGGCACACGACTTGCGGGTCTGTGTTGTGTAGGGCTTGAGGGCCTGAGTGTCGAGCATGCCGGCTCGGGTGCAGTAGGGGCTTGCGGACCTAGGCTGCAGGACTTGCGAGTTCGTGTTGTAAGGCTTGAGGGCCTGAAGATTTGGCGGAGTTTGCCGAGCCTAGCACACTGCTAGGTAGGCGCAGAGGGAAAGAGGACTACTCAAGACACCCTATCTTGAGGAACCTCTATTGATCACTATGTGCTTTTCTGTGTTGTGCTTCATAATTTATAGATCTACTAATCAGAAATCAAGAACACCTAAAGGGGATAAAATAATTTGAAAAACCTATTCACCCCCCCCCCCCCCCCCCCCCCCCCTCTAGGTGATAAGTTGACACCCAATAAACAACACTTCTTCTCCACATATTTGAAGTTTGCTTGAGTAGCTTTCTCTGGATTTCTCTGTATCCTTCCATGTCCTTTGAAAAGCTTTTCCAGGCCTACTTCTGTATTTGGATGAACATCATTGAGTGTAAAGCCCATTCCAAACATCTTGGATGTCATCAGATTTATGAGTTCCAGATTCAGATCAGCTGATGTTGGATCTTCCTATAATTCTAGTTCAACAGGCAGTGCTTGGGTTTCACTAACTGTTGTCTTTTCTTGCTTAGAGGTTGATGCCTTTGTGAACATAATCTTCTTCATCTTCTTCTCCTTTTCAGGTGACTCTTCCCTTTTCTTCCTTTTCTGAGAGAATTATACTGCTTCCTTAGGGTTGCACCCAATGTCTCCTCTGTGGAGTTGTCCAACTCCTTCTAGCATCTTAGCCTGAGGATTCTTTGTAGTATATTTTGACTGATCAAACAAACTAGGTTTGATAGGAATTGGTTTGGCTAGTTCCTCCTTTTCAACTACTTCCTTCCATCTTTTTAGTATATCAATAAATCTGTCTTTCTTGGCTTGAAGCTCCTTTTGAGCAACTTCATATTCATACATTTCCCTTTCACTAATGTCTTCTAATATTGCATCCAGCCCTGAATCAGTATAGGTCTTCATTGTATTCTCTGGTATCTCAACCTTTTCATGCTTCTTATTATATGATTTATCCTTTCTATATTGTTTTCTTTGCTCCTTTGTATATTGTTCCCAATTGGGTATTCTTCCTCTAGCTTGATAAGGAGGTCTTCCTCTGAAGATAGGTGTTAGAAGGAGAGGAGCAGTTGTATGTCTTGGAGCAGGTGGTGGATTAGGAGGCTGAGCTGGTGGTGAAATTAAGTCTGTTGCAGGAAGATCTGGAGCATAATCAGTGGAGTCATATTCTTGATCAGTAACTTTGGCAGGGGGAGCTGTTGTAGAAGAATCACCAGAAGACACCCTGAATTGAAGAGGATCAGGAATGAGTGTCTCATTATTAGCAATATATCCATGAAGATGCATGACATGGATCTGATCGTCTGAGCAGGCAGGACTCTCCCACTATGTAGATGACTCCCCCTGTATCATAGGTAGAGCTCTTGTAAGTAAGGACTCCCCTTGGATCTCTGCATTGGCGAGCTGTAGTTTAGACACTACAATAGGCTCTCCTTCAGAAATAAAGGAGAGAGGAATTGCAGTTGTGTAAACCGAGTCCTGTGGAATCTTTGGCCTGCTGGTAGACATCTCCCCCTGCTTTATATCCTGAATGAAGGATGTAAAGATATCAGCAGGCACCGCTGCCAATCTTACTGCACCATCGAGGGCCTTTATCTTAGAATTGAGGTCTCTTGCAACCTCTTATGTTGGCCACGTAATTTCTGGTAACACTCATTTGAGAGATCAAGGTAGAAGGAACAAAACTTGGACAGAACTGCTTCCATCGCAAGGTTGACTGCCTCTACCACATCTTGCTGATTTGATGGGAATGCCATTTGAAATTGGAGAGTACTGTTGGATCTTACGACGCCCTTAGAGGGGGGGGGGGGGTGAATAAGGGTTTTATGGAATTTAAATCTTAATTAAATTTATCAGAGTTTGTGACCAAAGTTTAGGAATATTTTATAAGAAAATATATTTTGATATCTCAGAAAAGATTATACTGAAGATTCCTTTTTAAACAAGAGAAACAAAAATTTTGGTTAACTGTTGCTAACGCCTGGCGTTAAGTGTTAACGCTGGGCGTTAGCTCTCTAGAAAATATTTCTTAGAACAAAAAGATTGCCACAGTGATTTTACTTATGAAATCTTAAATGAAATACAATTCCAAAAATCAGAGATAATGAAAACGATTATTGTATTACAAAGATAATTACACAAATGTTAATTTTAATACTTTGATGAGAATATAAATTAAAACATTCTTGAAGAGGAAATAAAATCAATTGAATAGAATATTGAAAGACATGATTTTATTTCATAATAAATTGAATACACAAATGTTTGATTTCTATAATGCTAGAAATCAAGGCGAGATTATGTAAAAACACTTTTTGTTGTTTCACCGGTCCTTCTCCCAAGGAACGATTGGCTATAGCCTATCTATCCCCAGATAAGGCCTCTAGCCACCCCCTAGATCTACCCTCGACCTAGTCGCCATGCACAAGTGGGAAAATTACCCCCTAAGCCGCACAAGGACCTAGTCGCCAACACAAGGCGAATTTACCCACGGAATCCTTCCCGGAATCCGACGTTCTCACCGAATGATTTCTCCACACAAAATACAAAATGAAAAAATAAAAGATTACAAGATAAGTAAAGAGAAACTCCCCAAGAAATTCTGAAGGTGAAGACGAAGTCGATGTAGATGTTGGCGTTCTTGAAATGA
The DNA here is from genome assembly GCA_033032865.1 of Dactylorhiza incarnata. Taxonomy (NCBI): domain Eukaryota; kingdom Viridiplantae; phylum Streptophyta; class Magnoliopsida; order Asparagales; family Orchidaceae; genus Dactylorhiza; species Dactylorhiza incarnata. Next base: position 7,073,093 of record JAWHQI010000080.1, read on the forward strand.
TCGTCCTTCGTATGGGATATGCGTTGTAGACCTTCTCCTCCAAAATCCTCTTTAGATCTTCATGATAGCCCAAGGGATATCTCTTAATTGCTGCACACGAACCTCTCTCCAAAGTATCAGAATTCTGGAATCATCTCACATAGAATGAGAGGGGCTGTACTTTAAATAGCCACGGGAGCTAATGTGTGGTGTTAAGGGTTAATGCCGGCGTTAGTGAACGTGCACTGCCATGGCTGAAATCGCGCAATCATCAAGATCGTGGCAGTTTGATTCAACGCAGGCGTTAAGAGTCAACACTGGCGTTGAGTTTCGTTCCCCTTCAAAGTTCGTCGAACGGCCTTTTCGTCGAACGCAGTTTCGTCGAGCGGCCTTCTCATTTCGTCGAACGACATTGTCGTCGAGAAGCCTTCTCATTTCGTCGAACAACATTTTCATCGAACGCAGTTTCGTCGAATGGCTAGCGCCTGGTGTTAAGACCTAACGCCTAGCGTTGTCTCTGGATTCTCAACGGTTCATTCTCGACGGTATTTCTTCTCGACGGATTCCTTCTCAATGGAAGTTAACGCGGGCGTTAACAACTAACGTGGGGCGTTAGCTCTCTTTCCAGAGAGTCACCACCATTCAGTATACTACTCATAGGGATGTGTAGCTATAGTTCCTGCACAACCCTCATACTACAAACACACAAAATACAACACGGTATTTGTTATTCTCAAACGAAGAGATGCGGAACATAGGCTCCAACAATCTCCCCCTTTTGATAATAACAAATACCTGTATGAGAAATTAGTGAGATTAAGACCATTTGTGTTTATAGATAAGTGCAGTGATAAGATATGCATGAATAACAGGTTAAAAGCCGTGATAGATTTGATAGCGATAATGTATACTCTTTCGATATGAAGCCCACCCTACATAAGTGTTCTCTTATAATTTACTCCCCCTAAATATCTATTTTACTAGATTTCTCAATTTCTTCTCCCCCTTTGTTATTAACAAAAATGGGTAGGGATGAAAGTATATCTATTAAGATTGATTAGGAACCACTTATTGAAGGATTGTCATGATCGAGCATATGATAGTGTATGCACCTCTTATATGATTAATCCTCCTACAAAGATACCCCTTTTTTGTGTTTAATATTATTATAATGCACTCCCCCTAAATATTAGATTTATGCAATTTAATCTCCCCTTTTGGTAGTATCAAAAGAGGGCTTAGGAGTGAGTATGTAATAAGGAGTAATATGTTTTATGTCGAGAAGAAAAATAGGATGCAATCAAAGGCTTGTTAAATACTAATTGTTAAGAAAAATATAAGCATGATGGAACATATAGTAGTAAGCAACATAGCTAACATGTTAAAGTAAGCATTCTATTTTAAGATACCACTTGTTGAAAAGAAAACCACGGTGTTAAAAATAATATACATGAATGAGCATAAGTGGTAAACTTAGCAGAAGAATATAATAAGCACTCTTAAACATAAACATCATTTTTAGAAGATAAAATCATATAAAGGATAATGAGTTTTAAATTTGAAAAGTTGATGTTTGAGTTAAAGATTGAAGAGATGCTATTTCATTAAGATAAAAATTGCAAGCATGATTTCATAATGTCAAGAAAAGATACAAAAACTACAATGTAATAAAATTTGCATTTCAAGTAAACATAAACATTGTAGCGATCATGCTTTGTTATCTCGTGCATTTACTTAAGTTTGTAGAGATTTGAGTAGATGAGCATTAGGATCCAATTCTCATGAGTAGAAGTTTTATGAAAGATAATGATGTGTACAAAGTAGTGTTTTGATAAAGTATACAAGTGAATCAATCAAAAACACATGACATATATAATGAAATAACACAACATTAAAATACACAAATAATATTACTTCCACAATATTTCAATGCACATAAATAAAGAGTACAACTACCAAGGTGCTCTGCACACACAATACTTATTAAGACTTATCAGGGTGCAAAGTAGTGCTTGAGGATCACTTTTATACTTTTTAGCTTTAATTTCAATTTTTTGTGATCCGATGTACTAAGAGAAGTGATGTATAAATGTTTGCTACAAGACACTTTACAATTCTTAGACAAAGTGCTCAACCTAACAATGCTCATTAAGACTTATCAGGAGGGTGAGTAGTGCTTGGTGGAGTTTTTCCTTGTCATTTATTATTTGCTTTTTAGTTTAGTGACTAAGGACTCCAAATTCACTTGTTTTGCAAACATAGCATTTTAAACCACATTTCTCTAAAGAATAAGTGCATGTAAGACAAAGAATTGTAATAACCAATTCAATGTTGTGTAGGTAATCTATTTATGCATTTTAATTATTTATGTTATTACACTACACAATCATGCAAGTATAAGATTGTAAACATATGTAGATTATCAAAAAAATAAGTGAGTGAATAAATCATTATCAAACATAATACATTACTCATACTTAGAGGCATGCTAAGCATTTCGACACATGTATATCTACAATCAATTTCATTGCACATAACAAGATAATTTTCAAGGCATGACAAATACAAAGCAATATTTTTTTAAGAAACTTGAAAGTTAAATTAAACATTGTATTTAATCTTTAATTGATATAATTAATCATCCTTGACAATGGCAATGAATAACAATCATATTTTTTATAAATTTTCAATTTTTTATATATGCACGAAACAATAAACACACATAAAGAAAAAAATTATTTTTGTTCTTTGAAATTGTTTTGTAATTTTGTATTTATTTTTTTATATATATTCTCTGGAAAACATAGAAGTCTTTAATAGCCCTTTCAGTAAATGATATTCTATGCCAGAGAAATACACCCAAAATAATGCATGAGAAAATACATATTTTTTGAAAAGAAATAAAATTTTGTTTTAAATGAAATAAAAAGATAGAAAACTTTTTACAAATAGAGAAATAAAACACACAAAATATTAAAATAATACCAGAAATTACTCAAAAAAAAATGGAGCAAAGGAGCTAACACCAGACGTTAACTTCTTAACGCCAAAACAGAACTGCATTTCTTGATTTTTTGAAAAATGTTTTTCAAAATTCATTTGTATTATAAAGAGGCCTTCCTTTAGTTGAAATTTCAGAGTATATTGATTAGATTTGAAGGCTCTTTTAGCATGTTTTTGGTGATTTTTCAAGTACTTATGTTTTGTAAAATCATTAAAGCTCAAAATAATAAAATATGCAAACACAAAATGCAATGTTAGAACAAAAACAAATATGCATGATTTTAGTATAACGAGTGAGATAATATTCATGCAATGAATATAATATGAGTATATCTAAGATCAAGATACCTTAACTACATGACTACACTCTAGCCCCGTACTAAGTGATGGATGGGCATGAGGAGCCGCACACATGCCGTAGGTTGGGGTGTTAATCCCATATGCATATAAAAGATGACGCTCAACCTAGCACTCTTTCCCCCCAGTGCCTCGCAAGGCCCTACTGGAATCCTCCCCAGTTAAGGACAAGACATGACTTAGAGGTTAAGTCTCTAATGCACACAATCCTATGCCCTCGCTATTGTGAGACACAAGTCATGGGTTAATAATTATGGATATACTAAGCGTGTATGCCTTAAATATATTAACTATGATATAATTGCCTGATTAGTGTTGGATTTACACTTATATTGAAGATTGTTGATTTTAAATCCATTTAGAAAATTTTTATTCATGCAAATAACTACAAAGGAAATTATGATTTTCACATTCTAGTAAATATAATTTACTTTAGCATTGCAATATATATAACTAGCATGTACATTGATTTCTACCAATGGTAAGTGATGATGCTAGTATGATGAATTACGACAATAAGGTGCAGAGCTAAGTAAAATTGGACAAATATATAATTGAATTGCATGTATTCAAACATAGAGTTTTGAATTTTCATATACCTAGAGAGAAGTGACAATTCTATTTGATTTCATCTTGTTGATATCAAGTTAATTCATAGGTCTAAATGAGATACATGCAAACAATAGAGATGCACATCACACACACAAAACAAGATATGAAACTATAATACCAATAACAATCATATATTTCAAAATTCCTAAGGTTGATAGAATTAGTTGATTTAAGATAGGTCTTGATGGATCATGAATTATGATATATGATTATAGTGAATTTTAGCATAGGATATTAATAGATCATGGTGGTGATTGTGAAATCATATTCATCATTTTTGTAAATTTTCTTTTTGAATTTAATTTGTAAAAATTAGACAAAATAAATACAAAGTATTTGAAAATAATGATAGTAAAAATAAATTTTCAGAAAAATAATAAATAGAGAAATCAGAATTTTTAGGAAAATATGCTACCGCCAGCGTTAGTGATAACGCATGGCGTTAGCAACACATGTTTTTTATTTGATTCTGATTTTTCTCGATTATGATTTTCAATATAGGGGCTATTATATGCAACAACGAAAAATAGACAAATATGCAATAAGTTGTGCATTTAATATTTTAGCCTAAGACCCCTAAAAGTCCATTTAAATCCAATATTAAAATTAATTTCATTAGTCTTGATAATATCATTTAGCAAATTTAGCATTCAATTTATAATGATAATATAAGACATTTATAGGCAATGGATTTAAAAAGGATAAAACATATAAAAATGAAAGATAGACCACTTAAAAATTATGACTTTATGTTCAATTTAATGCAATTTGATTTGTTAAACAGTAGGCTTAAAATGAAAGTCATATCTCATGATATATAAAGTGATCATAGTGTGTTGGCTCAAAAATAAAAAATAAATAAAAGAAAAAGCAATTAAGCATATCATGAAGTAGAGTAATGATATTTCATTTTTAATTTATTTCTACTTCATGCAATACAATGATTCCTAGTGAATGAGAGATTTAGGTATCCAAAGGAGACCTAGTGTGATGGTTCCTTTGGGTACCCAAATACATCGTGTTGGCTTTTGGAGAGATAGTGATGAATGGGCCTTTACAAGTGGAGCTAGTGTTTCATTTTTAATTTTGGGCCTCAATTCATACTTTGATTGTTTATCTTTTAAATTCATATTATGATTATTTGACATCTTTTTGGGATGATAGTTGTTTGAAAAATAATTCATTTGGGATTTAAGTTTATTCAAATTATTTTTCAAAATACATTGATGTTGATAATCATAATGAATTTTATTATATTGATTCTTTAAGAGTTTATAAGAGTGATGGTCTTTCTTAAGAATTGAATGTTGAAAGAGTGGGTTACAATATGTTTTAAATGATTGATTCTTATTTTGATGATTTCCATTTCCACTCTTTCTTATAGACATACTCTTATAATATGAAGGATAATATTTTATAGTTTGATTTTCATGAATATGAGTTTTTAAATTTGAGCCATGATTGAAAATATATTGAGACTTATAATAGTGACTCTTAAGAATTTTGTGAGGGTCATAATTCATTTTGAAACAAAATTCCTTTTGATTTGATGTATGAAAATGGTTCTTTTTAGAAATTATTTTGTAAGCTAATTTATCTTTATTATTCAAAATCTTATGATGAATGACATTACTAGAAATTAGAACTTTTTCAACAAAAGATTTTAATTGTATTAACTAACAAGTTAAAGCATCATTTTCAATTATCAATTTTTCATTATGTTCTTTAGAAACTAAGAGCCCTTTTTCAATATCCTTGAATTTTTCTTTTAATAGATTGCATTCTAAACAAGGAGTAGGGATTTTAATTAAAGAGCATGAAAGAGAATTTGAAACATCAATATAAGATTCTACTTTTAGCGTTTGCTTTTAAAGTTTTATTTTCTAAACGTAATTTGGAATTAGCATGTTTCAACTTTGAAATTTTACGTTTAGCACATTTAAGCACACGAAATGTAGAAATAGAATTAGTTACTAAAAGAGAAGATTTAGATTTTCTTACCTTGCTATAGTTTCCGTCCTCTCTTTTGCTTGATGTTTTGCCATCAATTGAGTTCAATATTGTTTCTCTCTTAGATTGATCTTCCTCCAAGAATGAGTCCTCGTCGATTTCTTCTCTTGGATCCATAAGGAATCCCTCTTGTTCATCATCTGTGGAAGGAAGACTATAAGTATTCTCAAGAAATTTCCAAACTTCAAAAGCAGTAGGAAGCGTATAAATAAGTTTGAAAATATTCTGATCTAGAGCATAATATAGACTATTCATAGATTTGGCATTTAAAAACATTTCATTTTTATTTAAAATACGTGGGGGCATTTTAATTGTAATATTCCAAACTTCAATATCCAAAGTTTTAAGAAATTTTCCATAAGTGTTTTCCACCCGTTATAATTTTCACCCATAAATAATGGTGGACATAATGATTTTTCATTTTCAAAAAAATTATCCCCTCTAGAAGATGCGAGATCACGAAGCGCCATTATTCCCGGTTGTGAAGCCGTATTGGAATAACCTACCCTCTGATACCACGTGTTGGATCTTACGGCACCCTTAGAGGGGGGGTGTGAATAAGGGTTTTATGGAATTTAAATCTTAATTAAATTTATCAGAGTTTGTGACCAAAGTGTAGGAATATTTTATAAGAAAATATATTTTGATATCTCAGAAAAGATTATATTGAAGATTTCTTTTTAAACAAGAGAAACAAATCTTTTTGTTAACTGTTGCTAACGCCTGATGTTAAGTGTTACTGCTGGGCGTTAGCTCTCCAGAAAATATTCCTTAGAACAAAAAGATTGCCATAGTGATTTTACTTATGAAATCTTAAATGAAATACAATTCCAGAAAATCAGAGATAATGAAAACGATTATTGTATTTCAAAGATAATTACACAAATGTTAATTTTAATACTTTGATGAAAATATAAATTAAAACATTCTTGAAGAGGAAATAAAATCAATTGAATAGAACATTGAAAGACATGATTTTATTTCATAATAAATTGAATACACAAACGTTTGATTTCTATAACGCTAGAAATCAAGGCGAGAATATGTAAGAAACACTTTATGTTGTTTCACCAGTACTTCTCCCAAGGACCGATTGGCTATAGCCTATCTATCCCCAAATAAGTCCTCTAGCCACCCCCTAGATCTACCCTCGACCTAGTCTCCACGCACAAGTGGGTGAATTACCCCCTAAGCCGCACAAGGACCTAGTCACCAACACAAGGCAAATTTACCCACAGAATCCTTCCCGGAATCCGACGTCCTCACCGAACGATTTCTCCACACAAAATACAAAAGAAAAAAATAAAAGATTATAAGATAAGTAAAGAGAAACTCCCCAAGAAATTCTGAAGGTGAAGACGAAGTCGATGTAGATGTTGGCGTTCTTGAAATGATCGTCCTTCATATGGGATATGCGTTGTAGACCTTCTCCTTCAAAATCCTCTTTAGATCTTCATGATAGCCCAAGGGAGATCTCTTAATTGCTGTTCACGAACCTCTCTCCAAAGTATCAGAATTCTAGAATCATCTCACATAGAATGAGAGGGGTTGTACTTTAAATAGCCACGGGAGCTAACGCGTGGCGTTAAGGGTTAATGCCGGTGTTAGTGAACGTGCACTATCGTGGCTAATATCGCGCAACCGTCAAGATCGTGGCAGTTTGATTCAATGCGGGCGTTAAGAGTCAACACTGGCGTTGAGTTTTGTTCCCCTTCAAAGTTCGTCGAACAGCCTTTTCGTCAAACGCAATTTCGTCGAGCGGCCTTCTCATTTCGTCGAACGGCATTGTCGTCGAGCAGCCTTCTCATTTCGTCGAACGACATTTTTGTCGAATGCAGTTTCATCGAATGGCTAGCGCTCGGTGTTAAGACCTAACGCCTAGCGTTGTCTCTGGATTCTCAACGGTTCGTTCTCGATGGCATTTCTTCTCGATGAATTCCTTCTCAATGGAAGTTAACGCGGGGCGTTAACAACTAACGCGGGGCATTAGCTCTCTTTACAGAGACTCACCGCCATTCAGTATACTACTCATAGGGATGTGTAGCTATAGTTCCTGCACAACCTGCATACTATAAACACACAAAATACAAGATCAAATACAACACGGTATTTGTTATTCTCAAACCAAGAGATGCGGAACTTAGGCTCCAACAAGTACCTGCACGAAAATAGAAAGAAGAGACGAAGAGAGGGTAAAGAGAAGAGAGCAGGGAAAGAGATCTCGAATATCACCAGAAAAATTTGGTGTAATAGTTGCTTTGAGTAGACGAATTGCCGCAACTTAGGGCTGTATTCGAAGCAACGTCGAGAAGAGCCAAATTCAGCGCGCCAAAGAGATGGAAGTGCGCGTGACCTATCAATGTCGATGGAGCGTCGAGTTGATGTCGATGTAGCTTCGAGAAGAAATCATCAATGATGATATCGATGTAAGCGTCGATAGGAATTTGACGTTATATCAAATGATATTCGAAGGATCCTTTCCAACGTGCTCTCGTATCTTGTGTCAAGTATAATTCGACGTAGCGTCGATTGGTATTCGACACAGCTTTGATTATGTAGATATGATTCTCTGTAAACATTCTTGTTGTTTTTGTCAGCAATAGTTTGTTATAGAAAATAGGTGTGTATGCATAATAAAGGGAACCTACAAAGCTCCATCAAGCATTCCCAGAGCATTGATCAAAAACTTGTGCTTGCTTTCATCAAGGAGCTTAGTGAAGATGTCAGCCCTTTAAGTGTCAGTATAAGTGTATTAGAGGTTAATCTTGCCCTTCTCCACATTATCTCTGAGAAAGTGGTGCCTTATCTCTATGTTCTTAGTTCTACTGTAGAGAACATGATTGGACGCTATTGATATAGCACTAGAGCTGTCAAAAAATATTGTGGAATTGGCAAGTGAAAAGTTGTAATCTAACAACTGATTTTGCATCCACAGGATTTGTGAACAGTAGCTTCTTTCAGCAATATACTCAGCCTCAGCTGTAGAAGTGGAGACTGTGGTTTGCTTCTTGCTAAACCATGAGATCAGTCTAGCACCCAGAAACTGACATGTCCCTGAGCTACTTTTTCTATCCAGCCTGCATCCAACATAGTCTGCATCTGAATATCCAATCAATTCAAACCCAGATTCAGTTTGATACCATAAGCCAAGCTCAGGAGTACCTTGTAGATATCTAAGAATTCTTTTGACAGAACTCATGTGGGATTCCTTTGGGTCAACCTGAAATCTTACACAATTATAGGCAGCAAACATTATATCAGGTCTGTTAGCTGTTAAATAGAGGAGAGAGCCAATGGCTGCTCTGTAAGTCTTCTAATCAAAAGACTTACCTTGTTCATCTCTATCTAAGACAACATTAGTGTCCATGGGGGTTTACATAATAGAGGCATTCTCCATCCCTAACCTTTTAATGAGTTCTCTTATATATTTGGATTGGGATATGAAAATGCCCTCTGAATTTTGTTTGACATGGAGTCTAAGAAAATAGGATAGTTCCCCCATGCTACTCATCTCAAACCTTGACTGCATTAAGTATGCAAACCTTTTGCACAATGTTTGATCTGTGGACCCAAATATAATATCATCCACATATATTTGTACAAGTAATAGCTGGTTCTTGTGTGCTCTTGTGAAAAGAGTTTAATCTACCTTCCACCTTTCAAATTTGTGTTCCAGGAGAAAAGTGGATAAGGTCTCATACCAAGCTCTTGGAGCTTGCTTGAGACCATATAGTGCTTTATCTAATCTATATACAAAAGAAGGAAAGGCTGGATTGACAAAACCTGGTGGTTGTTCCACATACACTTCTTCTTGTAATTTTCCATTGAGAAAGGCACTCTTGACATCCATCTGGTAGACCTTTATCTTCATGTGGGCAGCATATGCTAGGAACATTCTGATTGCCTCCAATCTTGCTACAAGGGCAAAAGTCTGGTTGAAGTCAATGCCTTCTTCTTGCCTGTACCCTTGAGCTACAAGTCTAGCCTTATTTATGACAATGACTCCTATTGAGTCCATTTTATTCTTAAACACCCACTTGGTGCAAATAACTGGATAGTTCTTTGGTCTTTCAACCAATGTCCACACCTTGTTTCTCTTAAACTGAGTCAATTCCTCTTGCATAACAGATATCCAATTAGGATCACTATATGCTTCTTCAAACTTCTTGGGTTCATATTGTGATAGAAAGCATTGCAGCATTGTCTCACAAGTTAGCTATTTCCTGGTCTTTACTTCTGCTGTCAAATCTCCTATTACTTGAGTTGGAGGATGATCCTTTTGAGTCATCCTAGATCTTGTGGGATGATCCAGCGGGCAGTCGTCTTCCTGAGCTACTACCTGCTCAGAGACAGTAGGAGCTTCATCCTCATTCACCTGAATGATGTCTATAACTGGTAGCTCAGGTGCTGCAGTCTTCTCTTCTTTTGCCGCATAATCATCATCTGAGTCAGTGTCAATGTCCTGTTATCCCTTTTCATGGCACACAGATGGTGACCCACTATGCTCATCCTTTCCACTTGCTCTGCTAGTTGATCTTCTTCCTGCAGGATAGAGATGGTGGAAGTTTCCTTCCCCTTGTAAACCATGTTAGTTTCATCAAAAACTACATGCATTGACTCCTCAATTTTGAGAGAGCCTTTATTGAAATACCTATAGGCCTTGCTTGATGAAGAGTATCCTAAGAATATTCCATCATCAGCCTTCTTTTCAAATTTGGCAAGATGGTTTTTCCCATTGTTAAGGATAAAGAAAGTACACCCAAAGATCCTAAAGTAGGTGACTATGGGTGCCTTTCCCTTCAGTAGATCATAGGGAGTTTTCAACTTAGTCTTGTGGATGAGACTTCTATTCAGAACGAAATTTGCAGTATTTGCTGCCTCAGCCCAGAAGGACTTTGGCAAGTTAGATTCAGCTAACAACGTTCTTCCTGATTTAATTAGGGTTCTATTTTCCTTTCAGCCACCCCATTTTGTTGGGGAGTTCTAGGAGCATAAAAGCTTTGTCTGATGCCTTCATGCTCATAGAATCTACACATTAACTGATTCTCAAACTTAGTGCCATGATCACTTCTGATCACAGCAACCTATGTATTGAGTTCAGATTGAATCTGCCTAATGAATCTTGAGAGGATCTTGAAGGTGTCTGATTTAGCTTTTAGAAAGAACACCCAACTGAATCTAGAAAAATCATCAACAATAAACAACGTGTATGATTTCCCTGCCAAGCTTTGAGTGGAGATGGTACCAAACAGGTCCATGTGTAGCAGGAAAAGGATTCTAGGAGAATCATTCTTACCAATTGGTTTGAATGAACCTTTGATCTGCTTCCTTAGTTTGTAGGCTCTACAGGGATGGTCTTTGTTAAATTTACCATTTGGTAAACCCCTGACTAGGTTCAGTTTGGAAAGTTTGGCTATGGTCTTAAGGTTGAGATGACTAAGTCTCCTATGCCACAATTCACTATTTTCTAACTGGGAATTAAACAAGCAGATCTCAGACTTTGTGTAGTCAAAGTCTACCACATACACCTTACCTTTTTTGAGACCAGTCAAAACTGTTTGATTACTCTTAGAACTCATTATATGACATAAGGAATTGGTGAATACAACTTTGTATTCACCATCACACAGCTGACTAATGCTGATCAGATTATGTTGAAGTCCTTCAACATAAGCTACTTTAGCAAAGGAGATTTCTCCAATCCTGATCAAACCATATCCTTTGGTTTGACCAGAGTGGGAGTTCCCAAATATTACCTTGGGCCCTTCCTTGGCCTTGAAATTCTCCAGCAACTCTCTTGCTCCAGTCATATGCATGGAGCATCCACTGTCCAGATACCACTGCTGGTTTGTGGTTGAGCAACCTTCCCTCTGCACATGTAAATTAAACATTAACACAGACCATCTCATGTTGGGGTCTCTTCCTTCTATCATCATATGGAGACATGAAAGAATGAGATGATCTTTCATTGTTCCCCCTTTGGTGAAGAAGTGCTGCATAACTATGCCAGCAATACTTGGCAATATGTCCTAATTTAGAACAGTGGGAACATCTAAGTATAAAAGCAACAGAAGGTTTTGATGTTTTGAGATTCTGTGCAGAATTTATGCGTCGAGAAGAAATCGACGCAGTTTTAGAGTTGCGTCGAGTGAAATTCGACGTACTTGCATAGTCCCGTTGATAATCATTTGAAGTAAGGTATTGGTTGCGTTGAGAGAAATTCGACGCACCCATATAGCTGCTTCGAGATGATGTCGATGCACATGCTGGAGTCCGTCGAGATGCATTCGATGCATCCCAAAGATTGCGTCGAGTTCTATTCGACGTATGATTCATACCATTCATGGCTTGTGAATTTGAGTTTACACCTTTCTTAAACAAGTGGATTTCTGACCTTACTTTGTCATTCTTGATCATTAAATCATGTCTTGCTTTATTGTAGGCATTTGTGCTATTTTTAAGAGTGGAGATTACATAATCAATATGGTCTTGGTAGTCATTTCTATACTCCTCAAAAGTTTCATCCATCTCTTCAATTTCATTTTTATAACTTCTGCATGTAGCACATTCATTCTCCACAGGGAGATCTATATTTTCTAGGGGCAGTTTACCTAGGATTCCTGATTCATCACTAGTTTTACCCTATTAAATGTGGTGATTTTGTTAGGGTTATTTATATCATGTTCTCCACATGATTATAATGAATTATCGAGCCTAGATCTGACAGATGTGTTTGGTCTGTCACAAAAAGGTTTGCTTGTGAGTGATTGTGATTCTTGATCAAGAAGATCTCTTAGAGAGATTTTATGAGATCTCTTTGATCTTTTGGCTCCTTCCATTGAGGGAGTCTTCAAAGACCTTTGCTTTTGAGAGTTCTTTTCTTAGGTCAAAATTTTCATTATCTAAGAAGTTTATTTCTTCCTTTTTCTTAAACAATTCACATTTCAGATTATTGTTAACTGAGAATAAAGGATCTAAACTAATAGCTTTTATTTCAGACTTAATCATTACAAGTTCCTTTTGATTATCAATATAGTCTTGGCAAAATTCTTGAAAACATCTTTTAAAATCTTTTGAAGAAAAGTCAAAATCTTCAAAGATGCTTACCTCAAATTCATTAGTGGAATCTTCCAAAGCCATTAGGCAGGCTCCTTCTGGTCCACTATCTTCACCATCATCTGATGAGGAGGAGCTTGATTCTGAATCTGAATCACTCCATGTCTCAGCTAAGAGCCCTCTTTCTCCTTTCTTAACCTTTCTCATGAAGGATTTCTTCATGTGCTCCTTCTTTTGCTAGTTTTTCTTGTCCTTGTCTTCCTCAGGACATTCAGTAGAAAAGTGTCCTGGTTTCCTGCAAGAAAAATAGATTATCTCCTGTTTAGGAGTTTTATCATACCTTGGCTTGCTTGAACTTCTCTCTCTCCTTCTGGAATCTTCTGTCCTGGCCCACTTCTTGAATCTCCTATCCAAGAGATTAAAAACATTTCTTCTTCAGTAGTGAACGACTCTGCTTCTGCATTTTTAGTGCAATAGTCCTCTCCTTGGAAGTAGGTGTCCTTTCTTGGGCTTCTGACTCATCCATGCTTTTCAGTAGGAGCTCATAAGACTTGAGCTTTCCTAAGAGAGCTTCAGTAGACATCTCCCTGAGGCATCTAGAATCCCTGATAGCCCAGATTTTAGAGTCTCATGTGCTAGGGAAGCACATGAGGAGCTTGTCATTAATCTCTGTCAGAGAGATGTCCTTGTCAAGCCCTCTCAGCTCATTTATGATGAGGGTGAATCTGTCATACATTTCTGTAATGCTTTCATCAGCCTTTTTCTTAAAGTTCTCATATTGAGATATGAGAAGAGCCTTTTTGTCTTTCCTCTCATCAGAAATTCCATCAACTAGTCTGGAGAGAGATTCCCAAATCTCCTTTGCAGAGTTGCAGTCAATAACTTTCTGAAATATGTCATCAAACATGGCTGAGACCAATATGTTCATGGCCTTGGCATCACATACCTTGACCTTCTTCTAATCCTCAGTCCATTCAGCTCTGGGAACTGAGGTTTGTATGACCTTTCTAGTGGAGTCTTTCCTTATAGGAGCTGGGGGACCTGTGAGGATGACATTGAAAATTTCCTCATCAATTGAATTCATATATAATTTTTTTCTAGCCTTCCAGAGTGTAAACTTATTCAGATTACACTGGAGGTCTTGTAGAAGCATAATCCTTCGAGCTCATTTTGTTTACACAATATATTTATAGAAAAGAAATAAGAGTAGGAGGTCTTTTTGATCAATGTGTTAACCTTTTAATGATCAACCTACCTCTGATACCAATTGAAAGTGCACAGTGTGCCTCTGAGATTCCTCTATAGGGGGTGAATAGAGCTTTTAAAATATTTCTATCCTAACTGTGATTGACAATAAATTACTATAAGGAGTTATGCTTAACAATCCAAGCAGAATAATGAATGCAGGAAATAAAGTGCAGAATAAAAGACTGGACAACACAGAAAATCATAGCATAGACACAATGAATTTTATAGAGGTTCCCCAAAATGTGGGTAGTCCTCTCTTCTACCACCTGGTAGGAATGCACCACTGTGCCTGAGTCTTTTGATCAGGAGACTCTTAGAACCAATGATCTTTTGATAAGGAGATCATGAACCACCAGATCTTTTGATAAGGAGATCTTGAACCACTGAATACTTTGAACAGGGATTAATAAAACCCTTTTACAGGAAAAAGAGAAGGAGAAGAAGGAAGGTTAGAGGAATTCTGTTCTCAGAATTCTTGTGAAGACTGTATGAAATTCAGCCTCTTCGTTATTCCAAAGAATCTGCTCTTGATTAGCCCTTGCTTTTGATGATAATAAATTACAGGAGCTTTGCATTGTCAAATTCTTTCTTCCTCTGCTGATTGAGATCTGGCTTCCAAAAGATGGTGATGAAGGGCAGCTGTTTAGATTCTTTGTTCTATCAGATGAAGAACACCAGAGCCTTCTATTCTCTTTCCCAGATATGTATTAGGGTTCCTGAGAGAGGGAGAAGAAGACAGGAAACCCTAATTTGAGAAGAGACAGCTGATTGTGATTAATGTTGTCTTCTTCTCTTCCTTCTCTATCCTTATATACCCTGTCTCTATTTTGAATTTGTTTTCTTGTTAGGCAAGACCTGAAAAGGTATATTTGATAGACATTCTCTTTCCTTCCTTAATTACTTCTTGACCCGTCCAACCAGAAGGTATATACTTCCAAGAAAGCCTTTTTCTCTTTCTTTAATGTTTCCTTCTTCTTCAGGCAATTATTAGACCGTTGGAGAACGGTCTGAGAGATGTGGGCCATGATAGAAGCCTCAGAATGACAGCTGTAAAGATTGAACTTTCACAGACTATACTCGACGCAACGTCGAATTAACTTCCTCTCTTATCAATGCTGCTTCGATTTCATCTAAGAGCTGCTTCAATTTCATCTGTGCTCTGACTGAGCTCGGCTAGTTATCGTTGCATCGATTCCTTATCGACGCACCCATCGAGTTGATTAGCATCCACTCTGACTTCCATTAACTGTGTCGAGATGAAGTCGACGTTGCGTCGACTTTAGATGGCTTTGACATGTATTCCCTTCTGCGACGAGTTTGAAGTAGCGTCGACTTCTCAAGTTCCTTCGACAAGTCTCTGGTCTCTGCGTCGATATCTATTCGATGTAAAGTCGACTTGTGTTACTTCGACAGTAGAGTTGAGCCACTTGGACTTCTAGTCGGAGTAGCGTCGACATGAACTCGATGTTGCGTCGAATTCCATTCGACGCCATTATTAACTTTGCCCAAATTTGCAGCCCTTTAACTGCTCTTGACACTCTAGGTTGAGTGTGGCATCCTAAGACATCTAGATACCAAGTTATCCTCACTATACAATGGGTAAATTAAATCCTAGTGAATAAAATCACTTTTAATTAATTTGTTAAGTTAAATCAAGGGTTTTTCCCAAAAATAGCCTTCAGAGGCGGGCCCCTCCAGGGTCAGCAAGCAAATCAGGATGCACGGCGATGAAATGTCGCACATCTGCCGAGAGATCACGCGAGCGATCGGGAAGGTCATCCAGAGTCGGTTGAAAGCTAACGGTTACTTGAAGCCGGAGGCGATGGACCTGACCGTGGTGGACATCATCCCTGCGCTGCTCGTCGAGGAGTCCACATCCCCTAGACGAGTTCCTCGACCGTCTTCCAGTGATGCCGAGGATGAATACTCCGAGGACGAGGATGGTGATAAGGACGTCGATGTGGATGGCGAGGATGAGGATGATGATGAAGGCGAGGATGACGCCTAGTCGCCGGGGCCCTTTTTTCACAGCTCAGGTGTACATCAAGTTTTGAACATGTAACTCAAAAACATGAATGAAATGAAAACATATATTTTTTGCTCGCCTTCTGTTACTATTCTTGCCTTCTTGTTTGCATGCCGATTAGGCTCTTAGGCTCCAGGCGAGGTTGAGTGCTCGCTAGGCTCTTAGGCTCGAGGCGAGGTTGAGTGCTCGCTAGGCTCCTAGGCACGAGGCGAGGTTGAGTGTTCGCTAGGCTCCTAGGCCCGAGTGAGATTGGATTTTGCGGTCGAAAATCATACCTTACTCGCATGTTAGCTGCTCGCTCGCTCATTTGTGCTCGCACCCGCATGCTCGCACCTGCATACTCGCACCACTATACTCGCACCTGCATGCTCGCCCCTTTCAAAATCCTTGTTGGAGTTGACCTGTGAAGAGCACTTGGAGAGGGTCCTGAGGTACATATGCTCCCGAGGCCTTCTCTTGTACATGATGTTGATGCTGATGAAGAGATCGACAAGCAGGGAATGGTAGTCGGGGAGGTCAGAGGGGATACACCGTCCTGAGGTCTCCATCCTACTGTGAGGTTGATGCTGATGAAGAGATCGACAAGTAGGGAATGATAGTCGGTGAGGTCCGAGGGGACACACCGTCCTGAGGTCTCTATCCAACTGTGATGTTGGTGCTGATGAGACAAACTCTTTCCTGATATTGTAACAACCCTAAAATGGAAATAATAATAATAACAACAAAGTATTATTATTATTTAGAGGTTTTGCTATCTGCACCCCTCCCCCTTTAAACCCTCAGCTGAGCCCCCCCTCCCCTCCAGATATAATTGTCTCGTGCGGCTAGGGCTCCCGCTCCCTCCTATTTCCGCAAGCTGTAAGCCCCGATCCCGCTCCAGCCTCGTCTCCTGATTCCACTCCCGTCTCCCGTGCGCAGTCCCGTCGACGCCTCCTGCCCCTCCTGCCGCCTCATGATGTCCTTCTCCCTCCTCTGGTCGGCGACCTCAGCCCCTCCAGTAGCCGGCATCATCGCCTCCTCTTGCTTCCCCGTCGCTTTCTCCTCCTGCTCAGGATGACAGCCTCCTGCTCTTCCTCCTCTAGGGCCGGCGCCTCCTCCTCTTGCTCTGGCTGGTGGATTCCTCCCCTCTAGAGATCTTCCAGGAAGCCCTCCCTCTCCTCCTAAGGGGCCGGCAGCAGCATCTCCTTCTCCGCCTTCTCTGGACGACAGCAACCCTCCAGCAGCAACCCTCTTCTTCTCCATTTCCGACTAGGGTTTTGCTTGAACCTTCCTCCTCCTCGGATTTTGGACTCGGATTTGGTGAATATTGGTAAGAAATTTCTCCTTCCCCGCCAAATTTCGGATTTTCTGTTGATTCAAGGTTTTGCCCGCTCATAATCGTCTAATTCCTAGGTTTTCGTGCTCCTCGGCGCCGTTCGTCGCTCCAATTGGCGGAATCTCTTGAGGACCCTTCCAAATTTGGGTTTCCCTAGCCTAAAGCGCCGCCAAATCTCCGATTTTCTTGTAGTAGCCTCCGTCTCCGCGTGGAAGCTCTTCTCCCCTCACTTTTGAGGGAGGTAAAATCCGCAAAACTCTCGTTGTTTAATTTCTTCGTCGTTGAAATGCTTGTGTTTGCATAGTGAATTAAGCTATGTTGCTTTCATCGTTCTTATACAGGTTTGAAATATGATTTCTGATTTTTGCTCGCGCTATTTGGCCGCCCCCGTCAGCTTCAGCTTATTTAAGGCAAGTAGAGATCATTCTCTCTTGCAAACATTGAGCTGCAATTCATGTGTTTGTTCTTATAATTATAGGTTTCACCTTTGAATCCACGTCTCATCAAATAAATTTAGATCTTAGATCCCTGATTTGACATGTTAATAAATTGAGGTTTTCACGTGTTTGAAATGACACAAATTCATGAACATGAATGATGTTATTTTGATTAGTTACCTAAATGAATGAATTCCTTATTTGATGGATAATTCAAGGAATGATAGATTGTTGAGCATGTGTAACAAGCGTCGTGATGATAATAGTAATGATCTCTGGTTAACAAGTATATGATCGGTGTTTTTCTATCATATTCGGATCGTACACGTGTTTACTTAGAAGTTAATCGTGTCTTGAAATGGATCAACCTGAATGAATGCTTGGTATCCTAGAAAATGATATATACCAATCTTATTACTCGTGAATACTTTGATCCGCAAGTTTCCAAAACTCTCTATCGAGTTCTCTGAGTCATCGAACCTTGTTTCTTATGCCTGTCTAGTTCCAAGACTTGGTTAAATAACGTTCTATAACTTGATTCCTCCTGTTTCACATTTATAAAATATACTCTTGTATAACTAAATTAGAATCTTGGTTTCATGTCTTGATATGCTAGCAACCACGAAATCCTGCGCTAAGTCAATAATAACGTAAGTTAACATTGAAAGGTAGGGTTTAATTGATGAAACTCCTTGACTTGGGTTCCCTCTTGAATCCCTAATGGGAACAAAGGACCGGTCGTAGCGAGCTTAAATTTCTGAATCACTAAGGTCCTGTGTGTCATAAGTAAATCTTGGAAGCTAGGGTTTAGGTGGTGCATTGTCTTGATTGCATGGTCACGGTAAGCAGGAAATACTCTTATTCTAGTAAGCCTTACACCCGGACATGAGTGTGAACCATGTGCGCCCACTATAAACATCTACGCATTTCATTGATTACCGCTTATGATATTACATGATCTTTTATCTGCTTATTCCTGAATCTCTGGCAAGTCTTGAATCTGAACCTGTATCTGAACCTGAATCTGTCTGAATCACGAATCCTTCAGTTCATTTATGTGCTAAGCAATCATTGAAAGGTAGTGTTAAATTAATGTGATGCTTTGAATCGAGTTTCTGCTTACCTTATAACGGGAACCAATAATGTCATAGTAAGCCCAATTACTTTGATAAGCCTTGCATTTAGACTCCTGTTAGAATCTCGTGCATCAGAAAGAAACACTTGCACCTTTCAATGATTACAACTAATGACATTACATGACAGAATCTTTGTTGTGTTTCAGAATAGCCTAATAATTCTGATTATTTCTACTCTTCTTGCTTACTGTCTGCCTTGCTAGCTTTGCTTCTGATAAAACTGGTACTTATATATTGTTGTTTCCCTTGCTAGTTTGTAATTTACCTTGCTTATGTTATCAATGTTCTGAGGTTTTTCCTTCTTGTTTTGGATTTGGCTTAGTGCTCGTGCCTGTGCCGCCTACTCTCTGAGGCCGATCTGCGTCAAGTTTCAGGTTCTATGTTTATGTTTCATTTCTTTTACTGTCGGATATTTCTGTTATGTAGTAATTACGATCAGCCATTTTCTCTTGTTTCATGGACAACTGCTAGGCTAAATATTATATGTACTAGAATTTGACATGTTTTGCATGTTCATTAATCTGAGAAGATCACTGCATAAAAATCTGTTTCAAAACTTGTATCTTGAGCTTTTACTAAAATGCATGTGCACCTATTTCAAATTATCATGTTTTAAAGCTTCCGCATAAATCAATCTGTTTTACGTAAAAGTAACTATTTTAAAAACTATTTGTAGTACTTCTGCTTCCGCCTTAGCAGACATGGATTTCTTTTCGCCCATGCCTGTGGGATCACGATCCGCCCCGAAGCGCACTCTGACTCTTATCAAGACGGGTCGTGACAGATATGCTCAACAATCAGAGTGGATTAAGCACACCAACTCAAATGATTGGATGAAACAATCAGAAACGAAGCGCTATGCTACGAGCTTTCAGCTCTCAAGGGCTTACGACGCCTTTATTCAAGGGTCTCCCGATAGGTTAAGTCGATCATCCCTTCGTTGAATTGGGAGATCGGCGTCCCGACTTCTTCCTGATAATCTCTCTAGTCGGACGAGAAATGCAGTCGGAGGGTATCTACGGCCAACGTGCAAGGGGGAGCTGATCTCGACCGTTAGTGCAGAGGCGTGGTCTTAATAGAATGCACTACTGAGGTACTATCCCATCATCTGTTATGGGTTTTACGAGAATCAAGTTGGAGGCCTATTTCCCAACCTAGCGTGGAGATCGGCTTCACCTGCTTTTCTTCCTTTCTTTTAAAAAACGTTTTGCTGAGACAGATAAGTATAAGAACCACTTTAGCCTTTCGAGGAAATACGACACCTTTATCCAAGGGCCCCCTGATAGGTTAAGTCGATCATCCCTTCATCGAATTGGGAGGTCAGCGTCCAGATTTCTTCCTGATAATTTCTCTAGTCAGACGAGAAATCCAGTCGGAGGGTATCTACGACCAACGTAAAAGGGGGGTGCTGATCTCGACCGTCAGTGCAGAAGCTTGGTCTTAAGAGAACGCACTACCGAGGCACTGTCCCATCACCTGTTCTGGGTTTTACGAGAATCAAGTCTAGTTTCCCAACCTAGTGCGGAGATCGACTTCACCTGCTTTTCCTCCTTTCTTTGAAAACATTTTGCATTGAGGTAAATGTAAGAACCTTTTGCTATCCCATGTTTCAGGGGGGTGATGAATTTATTCATATGCAATAACTTTACAGGAAAGGGACGTACACACTCCCGCTCAGGGGTAAAACCTTTTCAGGTCGTCGACACTCCAGGTGTTCTCCAACAGCTCCCCTTCGTGATTCTGCAGGCGATATCCTCCTGTTGTAAGTGGTTCATGGACGATGAAAGGTCCCTCCCAATTTGGGTTGAGCTTTTCAACAGCCGCTGACCTTCCTTCCGCATCCACTTTCTTTAGGACTAGATCACCGACTTGGAAATGCTTGAGGCGGACGTGCTTATCAAAGTGCATCGCTATTCGACGCTTGATCTCCTCTTGCCGAGCTGAGGCTAAGTCGCAGAGTTCTTCGATGTAGTCGAGAGATAGCTTTTGAGCTTCCTCATTCACCAGCCACCATTCTTTGTCTCTGTCTCTGGCCGCAACCACCCTTGGACTTTGGACTTCGAACTCTACTGGAATGAGAGCCTCGGACCTGTGAGAGAGTTTGAACGAGGTTTCCCTGTGTCTAAGCTAGGAGTGGTCCTCAAAGCCCACAAAATCGAAGGGAGCTGCTCCGCCCAATTACCTCTTAGGTTCTCGACTTTCTTCTTTAGGAGTTTGATGATTAGCTTGTTGGCATCCTCCACTTGCCCATTGCTCCTCGGGTGATGCACTGAAGCGAACCGAATATCTGTTTCGAGCTGCCTAAAAAAATCTTCCAGCTCCAAGCTGTCAAATTAGGGACCGTTGTCGGTGATGATGGCAAGGGGGATCCCGAATCTGCAGACGATTTTCCCCCATATGAAGTTCTTCACGACTTGAGAGGCGGTCTTGGCCTGAGCTTTGGCCTCGATCCACTTGGAAAAGTAGTCAATCATGACGAGAACAAACTTCCTCTGGCCACTGGCTGAAGGAAAGGGACCTATAAAATCCATTACCCAGATAGCGAACGGCCATGGGGCGGTGATCGAGCGAAGTTGCTGGGCCAGCTGCAATTGAAGGGGGGGGGGGGGGGGGGAGAATAGCTGGCACTTCTGACACTTCTTCGAGAAGATCTCTGCATCCTTATGGATAGTAGGCCAGAAGTAGCCATACCATAGAATCCTCTGCTCTAAAGTGTGAGTCCCAGAATGAATTCTGCACTCTCCCGAGTGGATCTCTTCCAACACTCGAGGTACTTCATCTTCAGAGACGCATCTGGCCAGGGGGTCCGAGATGGTCTTACGATATAGCTCCCCGTATTGCAATAACTAATATGCCATTTTGTATCGAAACTTTCTTTGGTCCCCGTCATCCGCAGGGAGCTGTCCGATGGATAGGAATGCTGCGAACGGATCCATCCACTAGGGGCGCTGCTCGATCTCCATCATCTCCCCTTCTTCGATGGATGACCAAAATAACTCAGTGATAGTTCCTCCGGTCTTCGGCCCATACTTGGCTAAACGATCCGTTGCCGAGTTCTCCTCTCTCGGTATATGCTCTATGAAGAAGGATTGGATGCCTCTAATCAATCCTTTTACTTTGACGAGATACTCCTGCAGAACAGCATCACGTACTTCAAAATCTCCCCGAATCTGTGACGCGACTACCATCAAATCAGTGAAGTCCCTGATATCTTGGATGCCCAACTCTTGCGTGAGGTGCAAGCCTGCCACTATGTCCTCGTACTCTTCTTGATTGTTCATGATGGGAAAGAGGATCTCGACTGCTTGCTCGATCCTAGTTCCCTGTGGGCTGACAAGAACGATGCCTACTCCCACAGAGCTTCTGCCCGAAGCTCCATCCACAAACATCTTCCAAGGAACTGGATTAGAAACTTCCTCCCCCGGCTCTGCTTCTACCGAGAAGTCGGCTAAAAAGTTTGCTACTACCTGCGCTTTGATCACCACCTGGGGCGAGAAGGAAATGTCGAACTCACTAAGTTCTACCAACCATTTCGCTAGCCTTCCCGAAAGCTCCACCCCTTCTAATATACTTCAGAGAGGATGATCAGTCACGACCCGGATGGAATGAGCTTGAAAATAAGGCTGGAGCTTCCGCGCCGACACCACCAAGGCGAAGGCAAGCTTCTCCAGGATTGGATACCAAAGCTCTGCCTTCTCCAACACCCGACTAACATAGTAGATGGGGAGCTGCTTCTTCCCTTCTTCTCGGACTAGCACGGAAATCACTACTTCCATTCCTACTCCTAGGTAGATGAGTAGGTCTTCTCCTTCCTTCGGACTTTGAAGGAGAGGTGTCTGAGTCAACTGCTCCTTCGGCATATCGAATGCCTTCTCGCACTCTTCGGACCATTCGAAGTCCTCGCTCTTCCGAAGCAATTTACTGAACGGATAGCACTTCTCTCCTGCCTTTGACAGAAAGTGGCTAAGACTCGCCAGCCTTCCTGTCAACCTTTGGAGTTCTTTCATTGTCTTTGGTGAAGTCATCTCCAGGATTGCCTTAACCTTGTTAGGTTTCGGCTCTACCACTTCCGGGGTGATGAGATGCCCCATAAACTTCCCCTTCCAGCTCTGAATACGCACTTTACCGGATTGAGCCTCATCTTGAACTTCCTCAGCATTGCGAAGGACTCCACCAGATCAGCTACATGCTCCTGGACGCTCTTGCTTTTGATCAAGAGGTCATCTATGTACACTTCAAGATTCCTCCCCTTCTGCTCTTTGAAGATGTGGTCAATCATCCGCTGGTAGGTAGCCCCTGCGTTCTTTAACCCGAAGGGAATCATCTTATAGTTGTAGCAACTATCGCCAGTGATGAAAGAAACATCGCGACAGTCGGGGGGATACATCCGGATCTGGTGGTATCCTGAAAACGCATATAGGAAGCTCATTACAGAAAACCGACGGCTGAATCAACCAGCGTGTCGATTCGAGGCAAGGGATAACAATCCTTTGTGCATCTTTTATTCATTAAATAAAAATCGACTCACATCCTTCAGCTGCCCCCAGCCTTTTTCACCATTACAACATTTGAGACCCAGTCTGGGTACTGGATCTCCGACACAAAGCCTGCTTCAAGCAGTTTTTGTACTTATTCGCGGAAAGGTATGACCAACATGGTGGCAGTTGACCTCTTCTTCTGGCGAACGGGCTTTGCAGAAGGGTCGAGATTGAGGTGATGGTTGGCAACCTTAGGATCGATCCCCGGCATCTCAGCAGCAATCCAGGCAAAGATGTCAACGTTCTCTTGCAGACACACTGCCATCTCCATCTTCTCGCTGATCTTCAGCGATCCTCCGATCTTCAGCAACCCAGATATTCCTGCCTCGGAGAGTACCTCGATTTCTTCCACCTCTTCGGCTACTTCCAGTCTGGACGTGCTCCCCAACACTCTTTCAAACTCCTCTGCGTCAGCCATCCAACTGATGGTGTTGACCGCGCTGAGATAGCACTCGCGGGAGGATCTTGGATCACTCCTAATCCTCACCTGGACCTCCCCTTGACAGTACTTTAAGCACAGATGGTAGGAAGACGGAACGGCCTTGAAGGTGTTGAGAAGCGGCCTTCCGAAGATAGCATTGTAGCAACTCGGGGCATCGACGATGACGAAGTGGCATTTGAGGGAGGTGCCACCGAGTGTTACAAGGAGATCTACTCTTCCTTCCACCTCCTTCCACCTCGTTCTTCTCTCCCGAGAAGCCAAAGAGGGGACCATCTGACGCCCAGACTCTTTCTTCTCTGACGCCCAAACCGTCAAACGTCTCCTTGAAGACGACGTTCACTGAGCTACCGTTATCGATCAGAATTCGATCAACGGTGAAGTCCTCCATTGCTGCCTGGATCAAGAGGGCATCATGGAATGAATTCTCATTCCCCAGCATGTCCTCCTCCGAAAAGGTGTTTTCCTCCAGTGAGGGCGGTGCTTGCGAGGTCGAAGCGACACTCCTTCGATAAATCTGATGGAGACTACCCTTGCGGGAAGATCCTAGCCCTTCTCCCCTATTGATTACCACCACTCCTCCTCTGCCTCCCTGGGCGACGTCTCCTCAACCTCCATGGTCGACCCAATCTTCATTCCTCCTTCGAGCGATGGCTTGCACTATCATTGGCTCGAC
The DNA here is from genome assembly GCA_033032865.1 of Dactylorhiza incarnata. Lineage (NCBI taxonomy): Eukaryota > Viridiplantae > Streptophyta > Magnoliopsida > Asparagales > Orchidaceae > Dactylorhiza > Dactylorhiza incarnata. The sequence continues at coordinate 7,097,925 of JAWHQI010000080.1, forward strand.
GGGGGCTTCTATCCTCTGCTGCTCTCCTCCTCCTTCTCCTGCTGCCAACCTCCTCCTAGCTTCCCAAAAATCTGGGCAAGCCATCGTCCTGTGCCCCTCCACCTGATGCAAATCACAATAGAGGGGGATCTCTGTTGGAACAACCCTATTATTGATTTGGGCTAGGATCACTATATGTTGACTAAGGATTAAGTTGACCCCTTTGTATAGTCTAAAGGTCAAGTTTTTAGGCTGATAGATTAGCTAGAACTTAAGGAAAATCCAAGTTCTCAGCGTTCGACGAATGTCATGTGGCGTTCGATGAATTATTCCCAGCAGACTGAAGTACTATAGATAGCCAGCGCTCGACATTCTCTGAGTAGCGCTCGACGAATTCCAGCCAGCGTTCGACAAATTTCAGCCAGCGCTCGACAAATTCTTTATTGAAGCTCAGATCGACAAATTCAGTTCCAAGATTATTTAATTCTTAAATATCAGTTATTTGTCAGTACTCTGAACACAGATCGACGAATCTAATGGATATATTCAATATATTTGGACGTATTCAAGTCAGTTAAGTAAGGATATTATATTCCTTGAATATATTCCTTTCTTTCCTTTATTCCAAGGCAAAGATAGCCGTTGACAATTAATGCAAATGAGTATTTCACGGCTAAGGAATTAAAGGACCTGCCAAAGTCGTTTTGTCTATGTTACAGTTCCAAGAAAGAATTAAAGTCTGATTATTCTATTCCAAAAAGAGAATATATCAAAGACAGACTTTATTGTCTCATTATCTCGACAGAATTCAAATACATTCTTACATAATACAGAGATAGAACAACAAAAAGGATAGAGAAAAAAAAAGAACACTCAGTCAAATATTCTCAGTCTTCTTCTTTCTCTAGCAGCAATCACCATTTCTCTGAGAACATCTTCTTCAAAGATCAATCTCTCAGATATCTGCTACAAAGTTCAAGTCTTCTAAAAGAGCAACAAAGAATCTGAAGAACTTTTTCTTTCAGATCAATCTGCTACAGAAGATTTCTGTTTTCAAGAGAAAGCTTCTCCACCATCTATCAATTACTTCAATCAGATAGGGGGAGCTTTACAACAAATCCACTAGAGTCTTCTCTCAGCATTTTGACAGAGAAGAGCACTATAACCTCTTTCTCGCCTCTCTTGTACAGGGTTAATACTCCCTTCAAAAGTGTAACTCCGTGGTAGCAAGACATCTGATCAAAAAATCTAGTTGGTTTTGAGCACCTGAACAAAAGCTCTGTGGTGTGTGGACACCTGAACAAAATCACCTTGGTGCTAGGGCACCTGATCAAAACTCCTAGTGGATTCCTACCAAGGGTGGTAGAAGATTGGACTACCCAGATTTATTGGGGAACCACTATATTTCCTTGTGTCCTCTGTGTTTGTTTATTTCTCTGTGCTGTGCTGTGTGCTTTTACTTATTCAGTTTTTCTTTTTATATATATCTCACACTGCTTAGACATATATATAACACTATTTTAATTCCGCTATAAAAACTAAGGAAAAGTTTTTAATACTTTATTCACCCCCCCCCCCCTCTAGAGTAACTTAAGATCTAACCTCCACTTTCAATTGGTATCAGAGCTAGGTTGATCTTATTTACAGGCTAACACCTGGATCACAAAGATCAATTAGATCTTAAATTAATTTAGAGTTTTTGTTTATTTATTTTCTGTTAAAAACTCATGGCACAAAACAAGGAGTATTCAAGCACAAGACCTCCTATGTGCAATCTTAGTAAGTTTGTACTGTGGAAAGCAAGGATTAGGCTTTATATGAACTCAATTGATGAAGAAATTTTTAATGTCATTTTGATAGGACCTCCTACTCCCTCAGCATCAACAAGCACTGAAGAAATAGCAGACAACCATGATGTCCCACCTCCTGAGTGGACAGAAGCACAAAAGAAGCAAAGGAGTGCAGATGCTAAAGCCATGAACATTCTGGCTCAAACTATGTATGATGACATATTTCAAAAAGTGGTTGAATGTACTTCATCAAGAGAGATTTGGATCTCCATAAACAATATGGTTGCAGGTTCTGCAGATGAAAGGAAAGATAGAAGATCACACTTGATCTCTCAGTATGAAAACTTCAAGAAAGGAGAAACAGAGACAGTTGCAGACATATATAACAGACTCAGTCTCATAATCAATGAGCTGAAATCTCTGGACAAAGTGATCTCTATCACTGAGGTCAATGATAAGATCCTAATGTGCTTCCCTAGCACATGGGACTCTAGGATCTGGCCAATCAAGGAAGTCAGAGGTGTTGGAACATGGTCTTCCGCATCACCTAGGTTTGAGAATAACAAATCCTATGTGTATTTGATCTTGTGTGTTCAAGTGTGCAGGATAACAAAGTCCACATGACTCAAGGATTACATAAGAAGGTTGCCTCCAAAGTTGAGCCATCAAATCCAAATCTCCTACTAACGTTGGCGGTAGTGCTAGCGCAGGCGCTAGCTGCTGTTCGACGAACTGATAGCGGCGCTCGACGAAATGCTTATAACGGCGTTCGAGAAAAATTTCATTCGACAAAATCCCAGCTTCGACGAATTCTCGTTTGACAAAATTTTCGTTCGACAAACTCTTAGCGGCGCTCGACAAATTTCAGTTCGACGAAATATTATCTTAAAGAGAAATTGCCGGGAGAACTTATAGAAGGAGATAGCGCCAGGCGGTATCCGATAGCGCAGGCGATAACGAGGAGCACAGTAGGCAAGGGAGAATTGTTTCCTCGGATGGAAGATTCTGTCGCGCAGAATGTGTCCTAATATGGGATAGCGCCGGCGGTACCGCTAGCGCAGGCGCTAGTGCTGAGTCTATAAAAAGGACGTCTCTTCTCTCATTTTTGACACACATCAGAGAGATATCAGAGAGATATCAGAGAGATAGATAGAGTGCTAGAATTTCAGAGGCTATCTTGGTCGAAAGTTGATGTCCTACCAAAGTTCTGCAAACTTCTGAAGGAGAATCTCATCACGCCGGATCCAAACGAAGTCCGCTTCTACAACGCTTACTCTACAACGGATCTTCATCTCCAACTTTAGAAGTTCATCAAGAGGGAGATTTTATTTATTTTCATTTCATATTCTTCTTGTAAATGGTTAGTGAAATCGCCTCGTGTTGGCGACTAGGTCTGGGTAGGACTTAGGGGGAAACTTGCCTCGTGTTGGCGACTAGATCTAGGCTAGGTCTAGGGGGTGCTCGAGGCCACATCCGGGGATGGGTTGTCTAGAGCGGCTTGAGGCCGAATCCGGGGAGGATAGGCTAGGGCCACCGGTTCGTGGGGATGCGTGTCGGGATAGAAAACAAAAACAGTTTACTATTCATCGCCACCGATTTCGAGCGTTATGGAAGTCAAATTTTGTAAAACCATATTTGATATTAATAAAGCATGTTTCTCCTTTATTTCAATTGTTTTACTTGACTTCTTATTATCTTTGTCTTGCATTATTACAAAGCTTTTCAAAATATCACTAAAGTTTTTTAAAACCCTTATTCACCCCCCTCTAAGGGCGCCTACCGATCCAACAAGAGGCCTCAATGAGATCACCACTTAAAGCTTATTAGGAAAGCTCAAATACTATGAGCAACTCATTAAGACAAGAGAAGCTGAACAAGTGAGCACTTCCTCTTCAACAAAGAAGGACAGAAATATTGCCTTCCAAGCTACTGAAGAAGAAGAAAAGTCTCCAAAAGATGAGGAGCTCATGAGACTCATAGCCAAGAGATTTTACAAAATGGCTAGGAAGGACTTCAGAAAGAAAGAGTCCAGAACAAGGGAAAAATCAAGGAATGACAAATTAAATCCTAAAGAAGTTATTTGTTATGGCTGCAGGAAACCTGGACACTACCTGACAGAATGTCCAGAAAATCAAAAGAAAGAAAAGAAAAAGGAAAAAGGAGAGAAAAGAAGATCCAGCAAGTCTTCCTCCCACAAGCACAAAAAGAAGGGAAGAGGATTTATAGAAGAATCTTGGAGTGAAATTGAATCTGAATCATCATACAGCTCATCTGATGATGATGAAGAAAAATCAAAGGAAAATGAACAATGTCTGATGGCAATATATGACTCAGGCAGTGAGTCAGAATATGCCTCCTCATCCAGCTCCAATGATGATGAAGAAGAAAGAACCTTTTGCATGATGGCTATCAATGCCTCAGGACATAATTCTGAAGAAAAATCAGAATCAGAAGCAGAAGATGATGCAGATCAGGTATTATCTAACTTTGATTTTACTTCAGTTGAATTCAAAGCTGAACTCAATGTTCTTTGCTTAGACTTACTAAAATCTGAGCTCACTTAGAAGTAAGCTAGTTGAAATGAAAATTATAAGTGAAGAAAATATAAATCTTAAGAAAGATTTGGCTGCCTCCAGGGAACATATTGTTCTCATTGAGAGAAAGTTGTCTAAAGCCAAAGAGTTTGAAGAATCCCTAAATGGGAGAAGCATCAAACTGATGGACATAACAAGCACAGTAAATGCTAGACTTAATAGCAAACTGGGATTCGGTGCTTCATCAAGTGAGCCACCTCTAATTAAGAAGAACATGCTTTCTACACCTATAAATTTTGTTTCTGCTAAAAGCAAAGAGGCTGTAGAAGCAAATAAAGATATTTCAAGCAAGTCTGTTAAGAATAAAAGAATTCAGAAGAATTCATCGAACGAAGCTCGACCAAAAGATTTCAATTTGTCGAACGGAGATCGACGAAAACTGAAAACAGATTTTCAGTATAGTTATTACATGGATGGCGTTCGACGAAATAATGCATATTCGTTGAACGGCGATCGACGAACTTACCCAAATTTGTCGAACAGATACAATACAAAAAATTTCAAGAATTCTAATTCAAAACAAACTAAAAATCCTTTCACTGAATGGATAATACCTCCAAGGAGATAGCATCCACAAGGCTATAAGAATCAGCCTGAAATGTCCTTTATTTCTGAATATTGTGGTAAGACAAAAGGACCCAAGGTAGTGTGGGTCAAAAACAACTAGTTTATTTTTTCTGTCTTTGCAGGTACACAGCTATCCAAAGGTAAAGGAATATTGGTACTTGGATAGTGGATGCTCAAAGCATATGACAGGAAACAAGGCCAACCTGAGCAACTACAAGGCAAAGCTTGGACCCAAAGTTGTCTTTGGAGACTCCAACTGTGGACAAACAAAAGGATATGGACAAGTCAAAGTTGGAGCAGTCACCTTCAAGGAAGTATCATATGTCAAAGGTCTCAAGCACAACCTCATCAGCATAAGTCAGTTATGTGATGAATGTTATCAGGTAACCTGTAACCCTTCCCAATATCTTATTACCAATAATAAAAACATAAATGTATTATCTGGTATTAGACTAGGAAACATTTATCTAGTCAATTTTGACTCTACCAATTCAGACATCTGTCTATTTAATTCAATAAGTAAGACAAATGAATTATGGCATAAAAGGCTTGGACACATTAACCTTAGAACTATCTCTAAGCTTTCTAAGGACAATCTTGTTAGAGGACTGCCTTCTGGTTCATACAAGAAGGAAGGACTTTGCAGGGCTTGTCAGTTAGGTAAGCAGACTAGAAGTAGTTTCAAATCTTTATCGAAGAGTGATTCACCTAGGATTATGTATTTGCTGCATTTAGATCTTTTTGGACCTACTGCTATACAGAGCTTAGGAGGGAAACATTATTCTCTAGTTATTGTAGATGACTTCTCAAGATTCACTTGGGTGTTCTTTCTTAGGAACAAGTCTGACACCTTCAAAGTTCTAACAGACTTTCTCAGGTCCATCAAGACTGAGTACTCTACTGTAGTTGCATTGATCAGAAGTGATCATGACACTGAGTTTGAGTCTCTTCTGATGAGAGAATTCTGGGGAAAATAAGGGATCAGGCAGTGTTTCTCTGCTCCTAGAAGCCCTCAACAAAATGGGTAGCTGAAAGGAAAAATAGAACACTAATTGAATCAGCAACTACATTGCTTGTTGATGCTCATTTGCCACTCTCTTTTTGGGCAGAGGCAGTGAACACAGCAAATTATGTGTTGAATTGAAGCCTGATACATAAACTTAAGGGTAAAACTCCCTATAAACTACTCAAGAATAAAAAGCCTAAGGTTAGCTATTTTAAGATTTTTGGTTGTAAATTCTATGTGCATAACAATGATAAGAAATATCTAAGGAAGTTTGAAGCTAAGGAAGCTGAAGGCATATTCCTTGGATACTCTCTATCTAGTAAAGCATATAGAGTCTACAACAAATCTACTCTTAAGATAGAGGAGTCCATGCATGTTTCTTTTGATGAAACTAACCTGTTAAATAAGGAGAGGAATACCACCTCTACCATAAATACTTTGCAGGAATCAAATCTATGTGAAGAGCTAAGTGAGCTAAATCTAGAGAAAAGAGATTTTTTACTTCCAACAACTCAAACACTTGAAGATAGTGAAGAAGAAGATTATCCAGAAGATCTTGCTGACAAATCAATTCAAGTGACAGCTGAATAAATTCCCCAAGAAGATACTATTGCTGAACCAGCTCCAACTGTTGACCACATCACAGTTAGAGATCATCCAATATCACAAGTGATTGGAGATATTTCAGCAGGTGTACAAACAAGGCATCAATTACACCAAAATCAGATGCATACTTGTTTCCTATCACAAGTTGAACCTCAAGCTATAACAGATGTAAAATAAGATCCAAATTGGATTCTTGCAATGCAAGAGGAGCTCAACCAATTTGAAAGGAACAAGGTTTGGGATTTGGTTCCAAGACCAAAGGGCCATCCAGTCATTGGCACTAAATGGAACTTCAGGAACAAGCTAGATGAACAAGGCAATATTGTGAGAAATATAGCAAGACTGGTAGCCCAAGGATATTCACAGGAAGAAGGGATTGATTATGATCAGACCTTTGCTCCTGTTGCAAGACTTGAAGCAATCAGAAATTTTCTTGCATTTGTTGCATATAAAAAGTTCAAGATATATCAAATGGATGTGAAGAGTGCATTTTTAAATGGAGAAATCAAAGAAAAGTCTATGTGGAACAACCACCAGGTTTCATCTCTCCAACTCATGCTTCTTATGTATTTAAGTTTAAGAAAGCTCTTTATGGTCTCAAACAAGCTCCTAGAGCATGGTATGAGACTTTAGCTAGTTTTCTTTTGGAAAACAATTTCTGTAGAGGCATAGTAGATAAAACCCTATTTTTCAAGATACATAAAAATCAAACTTTGCTAGTTCAAATATATGTAGATGATATTATTTTTGGCTCTACTGATTCAAATTTATGCAAAAGATTTTCTAATCTAATGCAATCTAAATTTGAAATGAGTAGTATGGGTGAGTTATCATACTTCCTTGGTCTTCAAGTGAAGCAAACTCCAAATGGAATCTTCATATCCCAATCTAAGTATGCTAAGGAATTAGTGAAAAGATTTGGTATGTCTGATTCTTCCACCATGAAAACACCCATGCCCTCAAATGTTGTTATTGATAATGATGAATCAGGGAAACCTGTTGATTCAAAAGTATATAGAGCAATTGTTGGCTCACTACTTTACTTAACATCAAGTAGGCCTGACATAATGTTTGCTACCTGTATTTGTGCTAGGTTTCAAGTTAACCCCAAAGAATCTCATCTAATTTTATTAAAAAGGATTTTGAGATATATAAAGGGTTGCCCTAATCTAGGACTCTGGTATCCAACAACATCTGAATTTGAATTAACTGGATTCTCAGATTCAGACTATGCTGGATGTAGAGTAGACAGGAAAAGCACATCAGGAACTTGTCAGTTTATTGGTGATAGGCTTGTGGCTTGGTTTTGTAAGAAACAGACATCTATGTGCACATCAACAACTGAAGTTGAATACATAGTTGCTGACAGTTGCTGCTCACAGATGTTGTGGATACAAAATCAGCTCCTAGACTATGGTGTCAACTTAAATAATTCAACTATATTTTGTGACAATACTAGTGCAATATCTATAGCACAAAATCCAGTTCTCCATAGTAGGACTAAACACATAGAAATTAGGCACCACTTCCTTAGGGATAATGTGGATAAAAATAAATTTTCCTACAATTTATTTCTACTGATTTACAAAGAGCTGGCATTTTCACCAAGCACTTGGATGAAAAGAAGCACATCTTCTTTATAAATCAAATAGGAATGATAGATAGAGATTCAATCTGTTAAAAAAATTATATCTTCTATTTATCCCCTCAATTCGTCGAACAGAGGACGACGAATTTGAATCATTTGTCGAACGGTGGTCTACGAAACCTTTTAACTTCAGAATCGTAAAGAAAATTTCATCTGTCGAACGGTGGTTGACGAAAAAGATGTTTTTGTCGAACGCTGTCTAACGAAGACCTAAAGTCTTTTCGACTTCTGCTTTTATTAGGTTTTTGCCGAACATTGCTCCATGAATGCGCCCCCTTCTCCGGTCTATATAACCTCTATTTTATTCCTTAATAGATTGCGCCTACAAAAATCGCTTTCCCTCCAGTTCCCCTCTGCACTTGATCTTTTTCTCTCTTGTAGGCTTCAATGGCGATCTCTCAAGAAGCTCTCTATTCAATGAAGTTTGACGTAGGATTTGATATTGATATGGAATCTTTCGCGCAATCAGACCAAGTATTCAAAGATATTCTTCAACTTTTTGAAGAACAACTGTTGAAAAAGTTTATGAGCACAAGGATAAAGCTACCTATAGCAGAAATCAAAGAGTGGGTTTATACTGCTAAGTCAGAGGATGAAAATTTATCTGGAACAATATCAGGACATCAGGTTTTTCTTACCCCAACCATTCTATCTGAAGTTTTTGTCTTTATAAATGGTGATGATGATCTAGAGTTAAGCTCTGTTGAATTTGGTGAAGCTTTGATTAAAATGGGTCACTCTACTGGAAACCCTAATCATTTGCTTAAGAAAAACTTGTCCTTGGAATACAAGTTTTTGTCAGATATTGTTGGAAAGGTTTTGTTAGTAAAAACATCAGGACATGATTACATTAACAGACACCAATTTCTGTTGATGGTGGCCTTAATGGACAAGAAGAAAGTTAACTGGGGATCATTTCTGTTTGAATTGATTAAAAAGAAAGTTTCTAAATATAATGTATCTTTTGGAAGAGTTATTGGTATTGTTCTGTAGGAAAAGCATCAAGACCTTCTGGTCTCACCTAAAGTAACAATAAATGCTAGCAAGAGGCTGACCTCAGCTCTCTTTGCAAAGTGGGATAGGGTGATTCCCAAGAAGAAACCAGGAGCAGTTGCACCAAAGAAAGCTTCTGAAGGCACCAGGACTGATCCAGTCACTCCCTCAGCCCTCCCAGAAGTTCCTCCTTCTGTTCCTTCTCCTTCTCACCCATCTCCTTCTCAGCATATTTCCCCTGCACAAACTCCTACCCCAAATTCTCCAACACCTTCAAATGACTTTCCCCCTCCTTCATTTGACCTTCTGTCTCCTCACACTTCTCCACTTCAATCTCCCATACATGATGACCATCAGTCACCCATCCATCATCCATGTCCTATCCATCAAAACACCCCTCAACAACATGCTCATGTTGCAAACATATTTGTACATATCTCCATTCCATCCTCTTCTACATCCTCATCATCTAATCCACCTGAATTCATCTATATCAATTTCCAATCTATGGCTGGTCCAATTTTTGATCATGTCTTTCAAAAGCTAGACACTCTCCTGGATGCAAAACTTGCTCCAGTTCTTAATATTCTTCCTAAGCTAGATACCATCCTGGATGCAAAATTTGCTCCAGTTCTTCAAGCCATTTCTGATCTATCTGCTAAAATGTGTTCATTCCCTTCCTCTCATTCTGTCCCTTCTTCTAGGGGCCTAGATTCAGATGTCCCTGAAGCTAGGCAGGGGGAGATGTCTCATGAAGAAGCTCCAGAAGTAGTAGAAGCTCCAGTTTTTGCAGATTCAGTGACAGAGTATGATTCAGAAATGATTGACTTATTTACAGTTTCAGAAGTTCCAGTTATAGAAGAGATAAATAATATCTATATTCATCCCTCTCTAGATATTATTTCTTTGCTATCTAAGTTTAATTCAGTTTTCTCAAATCTGCCAAAGTTTCAAGAATATTCAAAAGCAATAGTTCCATATACTGCTCCTATAGATAAAGTTGTGTTGAAAGAGTTTCTCAAGAATTTTGAAGTTCCAGTTCAAACTCAAACTCAAGCTCCAGTTCAAGCAGAACAAACAGTTGAAATTTCAGAAGAAATTCTCAAGAGTTTTGATGTTCCAATTTTTGTTCTTGATGACTCTCCTATTCCAGATTTTGATGAAATATGGAAAGCAGAAGATGAAGCTTATGAAGCTGAAGAGCAAAGAGTTAAAGCTCTTAAATTGATAAATGATTTGTATGATGACCCAATTCAATCTTCTGATTCTAATGAAGATAATAGTGATTCTGATGATTCATCATCCAAGAAAAGAAAGAAAAGGAAAGCAAAGTCAATGGCTGTCCCTAAGCCTCCAAATCCAAATAATGATATTCCTTATTATATCCTTCATAATATCCCTCTTGATAAAGATACCCCAAACTTGATGAAATTTTCCAGGAATGAGAACAAGAGAAGAAAGAAGATGAGGAAGACTGGTTATTATTCTGACAAGCCTGTCAAATATAATCATCCTCCTCCTCCTCCAGCAGCAGGTTCAGCAGCACCCTCTTATTCCTCTCAGAAGCTTATTCCTCGGCAATCAAGGAGACCAGCAAGTTCAAGTGGTTCTAAAAGTCCTAGGACTTCAAGACCTCCTTCAAATTCTTCCAAGAATGTTTCCATAGAATACAAATATCAAGTATCTGATGGATCTTTGCACAGGCAAAAAAATATTCTTTCTGACCAACCTTCATTACAGGCCATTGATCTTGATGAAAGGCCATATTCCCTAGTTGATACATGTTGAAACCCAAAACTTGGGGTTCAAACAGTTCGAAATAGGGGTAGGCAGCTTGCCCTTACTCCTCTCGAGTGAAGTCCCACGACCGATCACTTAGAGCCTAAGAACCCCTCTACTTGTGGACTTAGATGAAAATAGACCCCGCGAGCTGCAGCGAGGAGGTCCCGCCACTAACCAGAAAGATCCGAAGATCTTCCCCTCCCAAGCCAATGCCGAGCCTGGGCACCTCGGAGAACACTAGTGAACACCTGACCGCTTGCCTAAGGGACTTGGCGAGCGGAAGACAGGGATGCCTGCTAACCGACTACACACTAAGGGGGGTGGGGTCAAGAGATGCCAACCCTCCCCAAGGTGCCCCTGGGGGTCTATTTATAGAATTCCTGGAAATGGTCTGCGGATAGCGCAATCCCGCTATTTGAAAATACTATCCGCACCTCTGCGAAAACATCCAGGCAGGTGAAGAGAGAGGTGAGAAGGGTCTTTACCCAAAAATAGGGGGGAGGGCGAGTGGCCACTACTCCCACTCATGCGCAGGGGAAAGAGGAGAGGGGAGCGGGTGCTCACCCCACTCGCCCGCAAGGGGGCGAGTGGGTGTTCGCCCCACTCGCCCCCAAGGGGCGAGTGGGCACTTGCCCGTATGGAGTGCTCCCCCACTCGCCCCCAAGAGACGAGTGGACGCTCCCCCACTCGCCCCCTAAGGGGTGAGTGGGCGCTCCCCCACTCGCCCCCTAAGGGGCGAGTGGGCGCTCCCCCACTCGCCCCCCAACGGGCGAGTGGGTGCTCCCCTTTCGGTCCTGCCGCACCCTTTTCCTCTCGTCCGGATCCGTTTGTGCCTTGGCTGATTTCGGGCGCTCCCGAGCGGGCAATTTCCTTGTTCACCTTCATCTTCCTGAGTCCGGGCTGATCAGACCAGCTCGGCAAATATGGGGGTTGTACAATACATAAGCTGAAGAGATAGATGAGATGGCTAGATTCAAGGAGAAAATTGCCACAGCTCAAATAAATAAAGCAAAAGTTGAAGGAAAAGATTACTCTAAATATTCAACCATGTCAGAGTATAGAAGAAAAGAATTTGAAATGTATAAATCAAAGAATCTGTTCAATGCTGAAGAATTTTTGGTACAGCACCCACAAGTAGTAGTTATTCAAGGTAAATCACAAACTAAATCATAAATCAAAGAATTTTTGGTACAACACCCTTATGCTGATGGATCATAAGGGGCTTGTTGAAATTTTGAAGTGGTGTGGAGGAGACCGGGCGGTCTGGTTTGGGAGACCGCGGAGACCGCGCGGCTTGTGTATGTTATCTGCCGGTCTGGCTCTGCCGGACTGTTCTGGTGATCTGCTGACTGGCCGGTTTGTTCTTGTTCGTTGCGGTCTATTCCTGAGTTGTTCTGCTTGGTTGGCCTGTCTTCTTTGTTGGAAGGCCGGGCAGGTTGTTCTTATATGACCGTCTATCTGGGCGGTCTGTCCTGGCGATCTGGCGACTTGTCCTAAGTCGGCCAGATGGTTCCTGGTTTGCTCCTGGTGGTCTAAGGGAGAAGTACCATTGTGATCGCGTGGCTTGTGAGCGGTCTCGTACTCACGCGGCTTGTGCGCGAGCTGCCTGCTGTTCTGCGGTCTTGGTCGGTTGATCGTCCAAGTGGTCTGATCGCACGGTCAGTCTTTTAAGACCGCTGGCGATCTGACGGGTGGTGATTGTATCCCGATTTTTGCGGTGACGACATCCGTTTACCCGCCTATAAATAGGGGTGCATGGCCCGTCATTCATAACGAGAACTGTAAGAACTGAGCCTGGGTTAATTCGTGCGGTCTCACTTTGAGGTCGGGCGGTCTCGGAAGCGAGCTGACTGTTTGTTGTGTTCGCAGGTTTGCGATCAGCAGGTTGCGGTCTTCTTCCTTGGTGATTCCCAGCGGCTAGAATAAACAGCTCGGCAGCAGTCTGTCTGCGAGTTGGTTTATGTTTGTTCTTGTGCTGTTCGCAGCGAGCTCAGCGATCAGGCGACCTTCAGCGGTTAGGCGATCTGAGTTGTGGTCTGGCGACAGCTTCAGTTCCTTGTTCCAATAAGCTCCAGTTCGTGCGGTCTGAGGTGCGGTCTTGCAGTGCTGGCAGTCTGTCTAGTTTCTGTTCGTGCGATCTCAGGTCAAGCCGGGCGAGTTCTGGAGTGGTGCGGCTTATGCGGTCTGAGCTTGTCTAGCCGCAAGCTTTGCTTTTTGGTGTGTTTTGTTCTTCTCGTCTCCGTGATTCTGATGAATCATGTCTCGCCATGTATACCTCGCAATGTAAATGAATATTGTGTTTCAATAAAGTTTCTTGTGTTTCTGTGTGGCATTGTGGTTGTTTGGCTTTAACTCAGTTGTCTTGTGCAGCTTATGTCATCAACAGGATGCCTCTAAGTCCTATCAACATGAAGACCCCTCACGAACTGATGTTCAAGGAGAAACCGAGTGTTGCTCACCTTCGGGTGTTCGGGTCAACCTGCTATGTGCATATTCCTGATGCTCTTCGGACAAAGCTAGATGCGAAAGAAAGGAAGCTAGTCTTTGTTGGGTATGATGAGCGAAAGAAAAGATGGAGATGCATGGATCCTGAGACACGGAGATCAGTGGTTTCTCGGGATGTGGTGTTCGATGAAGTGACTTCCTACAAGGGGAGTTCAGGAGTTGAACTACCGGAGGGCAGGGTTGATGAAGCAGAGAAAGCTGCAGGAAGTCTTCAAGTGGAGTTACCTGTTTCACCAGGAGCTCCAGCGGTGTCAAGCTCTGAGATGGAGGCTTCAGGTTCTGGAAGCAGGGGGAGCGATGCTCCAAGTTCGTCTGGAAGAGGATCTTGCACAGAAGAAGCAGCTGTGGAGGTGGTTAATCAGGTGCAACGTCTTAGGAGGTCGAAGGGGACTATCAAGCCACCAGATCGATATACAGGAGGAAACATGGTGAGCTTCGTCTCATGTTTCTTCGTTGGTCCCTTGGATGAAAGGGAACCGTCGAGCTTTGAGAAAGCCAAAGGTGTGAAGCAGTGGGATATTGCTATGCAAGAGGAGATGGATGCTCTCAAGAAGAATGAGACTTGGTCTCTAGTGCCCAGGCCTAAGGGCATTACCCCTGTGACATGAAAATGGGTTTATAAACTCAAGAAGAAAGCTGACGGTACGATCGAGTGATACAAGGCTCGCCTTGTAGCTCGCGGGTTCTCACAGCAGTATGGTGAAGATTATGATGAGATGTTTAGTCCAGTGGCAAAGATAACTTCGGTCAGATTTGTTATTGCTTTGGCGGCATCTTGTGGATGGGAGATTTGGCAACTCGATGTTAAGAATGCTTTCTTATACGGAGAGATTGACAAGGATATCTTCATGATCCAGCCACCGGGTTTCATTTCGGAGGATCGTCCAGACTACGTCTGCAAACTAAAGAAGGCCTTATATGGGTTGAAGCAAGCACCTCGGGCGTGGTATGGAAAGATCGCGGAATATCTTCTATTCTGCGGGTTCTTTGCTTCAGACTCTGATTCCAGCTTGTTCGTCAAGAAGGAGGGGGCGCTTCAGGTTATTGTGCTGCTGTACGTGGATGACATGATTGTCACCGGGAACTCGAAGGAGGCGGTAGCAAGGCTGAGAGCTGAGCTTGCTATCAGGTTCGAGATGAAGGATCTGGGGGAGCTTCACCATTTCCTTGGACTCGAGGTCCAGAGGCGGGAGAGCGGAGTGCTCATTTCTCAGGAAGGATATGCGGAGCGGATCGTTCAACGATTTGGCATGGAAGAAGGTAAGAGCAGCTCTATACCTCTGGAATAGCATCATAAACTTTGGAAGGATGAGGGAAGAGTTTTATCTGATCCATTGGTGTTCCGAGCTCTGGTTGGGAGCTTGATTTACTTGACCATCACGAGGCCTGATATTGCTTATGCAGTTGGCAATGTGAGTTGGTACATGGCGGAACCACGGAAACCTCATCTTCTAGCGGCGAAAGGTATATTGAAGTATGTGAAGTCGACCTCTGATTTGGGTCTCCTATTTAGGAGAGGGTCAAGATTGGAGTTGCATGGATACATGGATGCTGACTACGGGGGAGACGTGGATGATCGTAGATCAACGTCTGGTTATGTCTTTATGACGGGCCCCACATCTATCTCTTGGTGCAGCAAAAAGCAAGACTCGGTGTCCGTATCTACCACAGAAGCGGAGTACAAGGCTTCGGCCTTGGCAGCTCAGGAAGCCGTTTGGCTCAGGAGGTTGGTAGAGGATGTTCATAAGGAGGTTCGAGGTCCTACTATGCTACGCGGGGACAATGAGAGTGCTCTCAAGCTGGTTAACAATCCAGTCTGTCACGCGAGGACCAAGCATATAGAGATTGAGCACCATTTCATTCGTGAAAAGGTGTTGGGAGGATCTCTTATGGTCGAGCATGTTCGGAGTGCGGACAATGTCGCAGACATCTTCACAAAGCCGCTGGCAAAGGGACCGTTTACACGGTTGCGGAGTTTACTCGGGCTAGTCTCCACTTCCCACTTCAAGGGGGAGTGTTGAAATTTTGAAGTGGTGTGGAGGAGACCGGGCGGTCTGGTTTGGGAGACTGCGGAGACCGCGTGGCATGTGTATGTTATCTGCCGGTCTGGCTCTGCCGGACTGTTCTGGTGATCCGCTAACTGGCCGGTTTGTTCTTGTTCGCTGCGGTCTGTTCCCGAGTTGTTCTGCTTGGTTGGCCTGTCTTCTTTGTTGGAAGACCGGGCGGGTTGTTCTTATATGACCGTCTATCCGGGCGATCTGTCCTGGCGATCTGGCGACTTGTCCTAAGTCAGCCAGATGGTTCCTGGTTTGCTCCTAGTGGTCTAAGGGAGAAGTACCATTGTGATCGCGCGGCTTGTGCGCGGTCTCGTACTCGCGCGGCTTGTGCGCGAGCTGCCTGCTGTTCTGCGGTCTTGGTCGGTTGATCGTCCAAGTGGTCTGATCGCGCGGTCTGTCTTTTAAGACCACTGGCGATCTGACGGGTGGTGACTGTATCCCGGTTTGTGCGGTGACGACATCCGTTTACCCGCTTATAAATAGGGGTGCATGGCCCGTCATTCATAATGAGAACTGTAGGAACTGAGCCTGGGCTAATTCGTGCGGTCTCACTTTGAGGTCGGGCAGTCTCGGAAGCGAGCTGACTGTTTGTTGTGTTCGCAGGTTTGCGATCAGCAGGTTGCGGTCTTCTTCCTTGGTGATTCCCAGCGGCTAGAATAAACAGCTCGGCAGCGGTCTGTCTACGAGTTGGTTTATGTTTGTTCTTGTGCTGTTCGCAGCGAGCTCAGTGATCAGGCGACCTTCAGTGGTTAGGCGATCTGAGTTGCGGTCTGGCGACAACTTCAGTTCCTTGTTCCAATAAGCTCCAGTTTGTGCGGTCTGAGGTGCGGTCTTGCAGTGCTAGCAGTCTGTCTGGTTTTTGTTCGTGCGATCTCAGGTCAAGCCGGGCGAGTTCTGGAGTGGTGCGGCTTGTGCGGTCTGAGCTTGTCTAGCCGCCAGCTTTGCTTTTTGGTGTGTTTTGTTCTTCTCGTCTCCGTGATTCTGATGAATCATGTCTCGCCATGTATACCTCGCAATGTAAATGAAGATTGTGTTTCAATAAAGTTTCTTGTGTTGTTGTGTGGCATTGTGGTTGTTTGTCTTTAACTCAGTTGATACAACTCCTGCTTACTACTAAACGGTCCAATTTCAAAAATTTTAACAATCTGCACCTCTGCGAAAACATCCAGGCAGGTGAAGAGAGAGGTGAGAAGGGTCTTTACCCAAAAATAGGGGGGAGGGCGAGTGGGCACTACTCCCACTCACGCACAGGGGAAAGAGGAGAGGGGAGCGGGTGCTCACCCCACTTGCCCGCAAGGGGGCGAGTGGGTGTTCGCCCCACTCGCCCCCAAGGGGCGAGTGGGCACTTGCCCCTATGGAGTGCTCCCCCACTCGCCCCCAAGGGACGAGTGGGCTCCCCCACTTGCCCCCTAAGGGGAGAGTGGGCGCTCCCCCACTCGCCCCCTAAGGGGCGAGTGGGCGCTCCCCCACTCGCCCCCAACGGGCGAGTGGGTGCTCCCCTTTCGGTCTTGCCGCACCCTTTTCCTCTCGTCCGGATCCGTTTATGCCTTGGCTGATTTCGGGCGCTCCCGAGAGGGCACTTTCCTTGTTCACCTTGATCTTCCTGAGTCCGGGCTGATCAGACCAGCTCGGCAAATATGGAGGTTGTACAATACAGAAGCTGAAGAGATAGATCAGATGGCTAGATTCAAGGAGAAAATTGCCACAGCTCAAATAAATAAAGCAAAAGTTGAAGGAAAAGATTACTCTAAATATTCAACCATGTCAGAGTATAGAAGAAAAGAATTTGAAATGTATAAATCAAAGAATCTGTTCAATGCTGAAGAATTTTTGGTACAGCACCCACAAGTAGTAGTTATTCAAGGCAAATCACAAACTATTCTGGGAGCTCAGGATCTCTATTTGAGTAAGAAGAAATCTGAAGATCCCAATAGAGAAATTATCTTTAAGCCTTCCTCAGCAAAGAAATGAAAAAGGTTCAGACTCTATTTTGTTCTTGTTTGACATTTTGGTTATAATGTTTATAAACTCAGAGCACTATACTTTATTCTATCTACTGAAATGAATTTACATTCTGTCAGATATATTTATATGCTCTGCTGTTTGTTCTTTTGTTGTTTATTAATTGAATGATTGTAAAATAGTATCCTAACCCAAATAGGGGGAGATTGTTGGAACAACCCTATTACTGATTTGGGCTAGGATCACTATATGTTGACTAAGGTTTAAGTTGACCCCTTTGTATAGTCTAAGGGTCAAGTTTTTAGGCTAATAGATTAGCTAGAACTTAGGAAAATCCAAGTTCTCAGCGTTCGACGAATGGCGTGTGGCGTTCGATGAATTATTCCCAGCAGACTGAAGTATTATAGACAGCCAGTGCTCGACATTCTCTGAGTAGTGCTCGACAAATTCCAGCCAGCGCTCGACAAATTCTTTATTGAAGCTCAGATCGACAAATTCAGTTCCAAGATTATTTAATTCTTAAATATCAGTTATTTGTCAGTACTCTGAACACAGATCGACGACTCTAACAGATATATTCAATATATTTGGACGTATTCAAGTCAGTTAAGTAAGGATATTATATTCCTTGAATATATTCCTTTCTTTCCTTTATTCCAAGGCAAAGATAGTCGTTGACAATTAATGCAAAAGAGTATTTCACGGCTAAGGAATTAAAGGACCTGCCAAATTCGTTTTGTCTCTGTTGCAGTTCCAAGAAAGAAATAAAGTCTGATTATTCTATTCCAAAAAGAGAATATATCAAAGACAGATTTTATTGTCTCATTATCTCGACAGAATTCAAATACATTCTTACAGAATACAGAGATTGAACAACAACAAGGATAGAGGAAAAAAAAGGAAGAGCACTCAGTCAAATATTCTCAGTCTTCTTCTTTCTCTAGCAGCAATCACCATTTCTCTGAGAACATCTTCTTCAAAGATCAATCTCTCAGATATCTGCTGCAAAGTTCAAATCTTTTAAAAGAGCAACAAAGAATCTGAAGAACTTTTTCTTTCACATCAATATGCTACAGAAGATTTCTATTTTCAAGAGAAAGCTTCTCCACCATATGTCAATTACTTCAATCAGACAGGGGGAGCTTTACAACAAATCCACTAGAGTCTTCTCTCAGCATCTTGACAGAGAAGAACACTATAACCTCTTTCTCACCTCTCTTGTACAGGGTTAATACTCCCTTCAAAAGTGTAACTCCCTGGTGGCAAGACACCTGATCAAAAAATCTAGTTGGTTTTGAGCACCTGAACAAAAGCTCTGTGGTGTGTGGACACCTGAACAAAATCACCTTGGTGCAAGGGCACCTGATCAAAACTCCTAGTGGACTCCTACCAAGGGTGGTAGAAGAGTGGACTACCCAGATTTATTGGGGAACCACTATATTTCCTTTTGTCCTCTGTGTTTGTTTATTTCTCTGTGATGTGTTGTGTGCTTTTACTTAATCAGTTTTTCTGTTTATATATATCTCACACTGCTTACACATATATATAACACTATTTTAATTCCGCTATACAAACTAAGGAAAAGTTTTTAATACTCTATTCACCCCCCCCCCCCCCCCCCCCCCCCCCGCCCCTCTAGAGTAACTTAAGATCTAACCTCCACTTTCAATCTCCTCCACCTGCGGTCTCCTCTGCCGATTCTTCCGACCTTGCCAGTTGCCATACCGGGCAACCGCTATCGCTTCCTCCCTTCCTCATCCTTGACGCCTCTCCGACTGGTTGAAATCCCTTCTCCCCGGGGATCTCCTTCCCCGATCCTGACACTGAAACTGTCCTGCTGGCCTCCAAGGCGGCTGGTCAACGGGAACCTGGTAGCGCCTTTCTTCTTCCCGACGCTCCGGAGCCACGATGAGTCTCCTCTCATCGTTTCTTCTTGGCACTTCCTTTCTGGGCTCCTCCATCTTCCTTCCTTCCCTTCTCCTCTCCTCCGACTTCCTCTTTTCTCCATCCTAGGCTCTTCTTTCTTCCTTCTCTCAGGGGTCTTCTCTTCTTCTTCCTCCTACTCCCTGGTAACCCTGGTGAGACAGGTTAAGAAGCCGCGATTATAAGCCTCCCCCTGATCAAACTTGTTGGCTCTCTCGATAAGATTGTCATAAGAATAGGGAGGATTCCTGCCGAGCTCCAAGTAGAAGAGGCCTTCACGTAGCCGAATGTCAAGGCAAGATGCAAGGTGGGGCCATCCACCTCCTGGATGTCCAACACCTCCTCCCTGAAGTGATCGATTAAGTGCCCAAATGTCTCCTTTGCTCCCTGCACAAGATGGAAGAGGGTCATTGCCTCCTTCTTCATCTTCTTGGTCGTGGCAAACTGCATCGTCAACCCCCAACACAGATCCTCAAAGCAGTAGATCGAACATGCTAGAAACTGGTGGAACCAGTCTCAGGCCTTCCCTCTGAAGGTGATAGCGAAGAGCCTACATTTACAAGCATCCGACATGGTCTGGATGGAGGCTACATCCTCGAACCATTGGATATGATAGATAGGGTCATCCCTCCCTGAGTAGTAATTCATCACCGGATCTCTGAACCCTTCCGGCACGGGTGTAACAAGAATCTCCTCACAGAATGGGCTCCTCCCACCCAGCTGGCGACGATCTTCTCCCTGGCGAGTATCACCTCCATACTCGCCGAATTGGCAAGTACCATAGTACCTCGCCTGCTCCTCCACTTCGCAGAATTGGATTTCGCCGACTCCCTGTGAGGTCTGTGGGTAGAACTGCGACCTCCTCAGTCGCTCGGGCTCCTCCTCGAGCTCCCTCCCTGCTCGCCGAGGGACACCATCTTCCTCAGTCAGAATCGGGCGATGAGGTGAGATCATCGTTCCCTCTGCGCGAGGTTGGAGGGTTGCTCGTACGGCCCCCTCTAGATGTCGCACGAACTCTTCAAAAACAGCTAGCGTCACAAACTCGCCACCTCCGGCTGAGTTTCCGACTACCTCCTCATGGTCACCAACTACTACCATGTCGCCTTTCTATGAAGCTTTCTCCTTCTGGCTTCAATACACGCTCACCGCACCTAAGTGTTGAAGCCAGGAAAATCTCGACTCCAAAATTCGGATCAATGCAGCCAGAGGCTACTCGCCCAGCGGTCTGACCAGACGGCTTGACTAGAGACGATGAGGGAACTAGGACGGAAACGACAGGACCCCAGGTGCTGTGATAGAGAGGTCCCACCATGTATCCAGAAGCTCAGAAGAGACTTCCCCTCCACAACCAAAGATGGCAGAGCAAGGTACAAGGAAGGCTCCGACTTGGCTAGTATCAAGAGTAGCGTCCAAGGATGACGGGTCCGAGAATTTGAAAGTAGGGTTCCAAAAGCTCAAGTTCAGATGCCAATCCAAGTACCCATGGGGTCCTATTTATAGGCAAATAAAAGAGAGGGGGGGTCTTCTTTATACCCCACCCATCTCGGCAACCAGGCTACATTGAGGCGACGTCGCTTAGAAATAGGCGAGTATCACCTATGGTCGACCATACTCGCCCAGGCCTTCTTCTGCTCCTGCTGGCTGAGCTGTCTTGTGTCTTGTACTGCTGGCCTCTGTGCTGACATTTTGACCTTGACTTCTGCCTATGTGACTCTGAATGGGCCCACCCTCAGAGAATAAGGGTTGTACACTAAGTATGAGTAATGTTTTATGCTAATCAATGATTCATTCACTCACTATTTTGGTAATCTACATGTGCTCATAATCTTAGTTTTGTATGATTGTGTAGTGTAATAGTTTTAACATATTAAGTTGCATGTCTAACTTACCTACACCATCTTTCAAACATTAAATTTCTTGCACACATAGAAGTGTTATTTCAATATTATCAGTGTTTGCAAAAACAAGTGAATTCGGAGACCCTTTGGCCCAAAATTAAAAAGATATAAAATAAATGCCAAGGATAACTCCACCAAGCACTACTCACCCTCCTGATATGTCTTAATGAGCATTGCGAGATTGAGCACCTTGGAAAGAATTGTAAATTGTCTTGTGCAAACACATTTTTTGACATCACTTCTATTTGTACACCGGATCACTAAAAATAAAAATTAATAAAAGTGCTTATGTGATCCCTGAAGCAATACTTCACTCCCTGATAAGTCATAATGAGCATTATGTGGGTGAAGCACCATGGTAGATGTACTCCTTTTATGTGCTTTGAAATTTTATTCTAACATTGATGTGTGAAAGTAATTATAAGATTACAATCTTAATATTGTTGTTACTTTTTCATTACATATGACATGTGTTTTGATTATTTCACTTGTATACTTTTATCAAAACACCTTATGCACACATCATTGTTTTTCATAAATCTTATACTCATGAGAATTTGATCCTAATGCAGAATTACATAATTCTCTAAAAACTTAAGTAAAAGCACTAGATTGCAATGCATGATCTCTACAATGTTTCTTTACTTGAAATACGAATTAGTTTCATTGTAGTACTTATCGTTTTGAATATGTTCAATCATGCTTGCCTATTAGTTATGAAAAATTTCAAGGTTAAAGCTCAAATGTGAAGAGACTAGCAATATTGTTGGAATGGTCAAACTATAACAAAAATGCCACTATTGGTTATTTTGTTATGTCCTTCCGCATTAGTAATTTGACTATGTTGTTTTTACCATGCTTTATCATGCTTACTTCTAAAGTTTATTTTCTTTCTTCACTTGTGCTTGTCAAACTATATTGCATTTCTTTCATCAAGTAGTATCCTTTTTCAAATTACTTTGAAAAGCAAGTGGTAGAATTCCTTTGGTAAAAACATGGAATGTTGTTCCTTCATGCTTATCATGTCCATTCTCCGTTGTGCTACTCTCTCCATTAGCTCGATCACGAATTACTTTATGTCTAATCAAAACTCTTAATCCTCTCTTAGTTATGCCCCAACTTATGTCTTCTCTCTTTTAGTTTTGTTTCACTCCACCCACTTTTGCTAATAACAAAAGAGGGAGAATAAAATGATAAATCATAACGATTAAAGGAGTATGATTCACTAGATTAAGGGGGAGCATACATTTAGTCTATGGGTGCATAGACTAAGGGGGAGCATTTATATAGGGGGAGAAAAACTTAAACAATCTATAATTCTTATTAATATCTCTATATTGCTTAGTGTCACAAATCCTTCTAAAAACACATCTCTCTTATATATGAATCTGATTTATCTCTACAGGATTTGTTATTATCAAAATGGGGAGATTGTTGGAACATGATTTTCCGCATCCCTTTGATTTGAGAATAACAAATCCTGCTTGTATTTGATCG
Organism: Dactylorhiza incarnata; assembly: GCA_033032865.1. Classification (NCBI taxonomy): domain Eukaryota; kingdom Viridiplantae; phylum Streptophyta; class Magnoliopsida; order Asparagales; family Orchidaceae; genus Dactylorhiza; species Dactylorhiza incarnata. The sequence continues at coordinate 7,120,732 of JAWHQI010000080.1, forward strand.
TGATTGCCATTGTGTTTTTAGCTTGCCAACTTGAATAGATATGACACTAGGAGATTTTCTGGACCTGCCCACAAGCTGAAAAGTGGAATGATGTCTAACGTCAGGCGTTAGGACTTAACGTCGGCGTTGACTCCCGTTACCACCAAGATAAATGTGGCAAGGAGGGAAGCTTCCGTGATAGAAGGAGCACCCTAGGATTAATCTGACTTAACGCCAGCGTTAGCCTCAACGTCAACGTTAGGGTTGCCTAAAATGAATGTTTCCCAAAGTGCAGTATCTCCTTCCTATTTTGAATATCTGAGCCATCAAAACATTTCTATACTGGGTCAATGCCAGGCGTTAGCCTTAACTCCGGCGTTAGCTTATAGTCCTATAAATAGGTGGATTTTGTCTTCTTCAACAACCAATGCCAAGGATCCCTATTCTAGCACTCTGAATTATTTGTGAGGGCCGTATTTCCAGACCACAAAGGATCTCCTACTCAATTTCAAAATGTGGAATCAAAGGAGGCTTGGATCAACACGCTAACTCAACACAAAGAACGCACGCTTGGACTTCAACGATCTTCAGCTATTTTTCATCGTCTCCTTCAGATTACCTCATAGGGAGTTTTTATGTTTGTCTTTTATATTTATCTTTGTAATCAGTTCGTGAATTCGCCTCGTGTTGGTGACTATGTCTGGGTAGGACTTAGGGAGGAATTCGCCCCGTGTTGGCGACTAGGTCTAGGGAGTAGATCTAGGGGGTGCTCAAGGCCTTTCTGGGGATTGAAGGGCTTGAGCGGCTTGAGGCCGTATCTGGGGAGAGACCGGCTAAAGCCAACCGGTTCTTAGTGAGAAGAGTCGTTATATAAAACAAAAAGAGTATTTCATATTTCTCCTTGGATTTCAAGCGCCATAGAAATCAGATTTTGTAACAAAATTTTATTAATAATAATCATGTCTTTTTCTATTTAATAAAATTGATTTACTACTCTTTATTTTTTTTTGATTCACACGTATTCAAATAAAATATCAAAAGTTTTCTATAAAAAATTAAAGATTTCTAAAGCCCTTATTCACCCCCCCCCCCCCTCTAAGGGTGCCTCAAGATCCAACATGAACGTGTTGCAAATTTCGAGAAAGTAAGAGATATGAGAGTTTGGATCTTCGTCTGGTAGACCATTGAAGGTCACCGATTGTTGCACCATTTGTATGATGCTAGACTTGATCTCAAAGTTATTGTTCACCACCGCGGGGCGAACAATACTCGACTGCGTGCCTTCCAAATTCAGCCGCGCATAATAGGACATGGTCCGTTGCGCGGTCTCATTAGGATTGGGCGCGTTAGGATTAGGTGGATTAAGATTATCATCCATATTTGGTGTGTTAGTGTCCCCGATGACTCTTCGAATTTTAAGTGTATATCCTGATCATGAGAACGGCGACGCCAAAAAAGGGTTCACTCGACCTATGGATCAAAAGGAATATTCGAAGTGCTACCTCAGGGCATACACTATAAAGCGGAAGGGGAAAGAAGAAAGAACAAAAAAGAGAACAGAGAGAATAATAAAATAAAAAGAAAGAAAGAGGAAAACTTGATTATTATATTTTTTTTCTTTTAGGCGGATTAAGTTAGTCTTGGACTTCCCGAGGTATATCCTGTGAGGGGTTCTCACTGGTACTAGGAGGTGTGATGGGATGATAACCCAAACGTCCCTTTCCAAGATTTAGATTACACCTTTAAGATTTTTGAAACTAGAGAAAGTAAGAAAAACATGATAAAATTAATAGCTATCCTCTTTTCAAAATATCTACGCAAAAGTCCCCGGCAACGACGCCAAGAACTTGATACGAGCAAATCTACTTCTTACTTAGAGATTTGGAAATATGAAAAAGCGAAGAGATTGATGATGTTTTCCAAACTATATCCAATGAATGCAAGTGTACCTTATCGTCTATAGTATGGGATATTTTAGAAATACCAAGGTCATATTCCTCGGGGCGCATTGATTACTTTTACTTTGAGGAGGTCACTATTATCTTATCTAACAATATTTTAGGGATTTGTTTTACTTAGCTAAAAGAGACAAATTGCAAACTAAAGAAAGCTTAAACGATGGTAAAAAGAATTAGTGCTCAATCTAAAGTCACCTTGGAGTGAGAATAATCAAGAGAAAGTAAAAATAATTATAATTCCATTTAAATAAACTACTTGACCATGGAGGTTCTCGAAGATTGAGCATGCCTCTCTCGAGGGAAATGCCCAACTAAGTTTAGGAAGAATCAACCGAACTCTAATTCTATAATCGATTACTTAAAACTTATTTTACGAAGTGAACCCCGCTATTGGATTTGACTCCAATCCGGGAGATTTACGTCATCCTCTCTCGAGGGGTGCGTGCAACTCTCTTTACCCTTGATTGATTGATTCATAATGTGAGCCTCTCGGCTAGCTAAGTATGAAAACATAAGCGAAAACCATATATTGAAAATATGGTTTCACTAATTAAAAATCAAGGGTAAATCAAGCATTTACAAAAATGGAAAAAGAGAGCTAGAAAATCATAACTTGATTATCTCATTCTCGGATCATTTTGATCGAGCACTAATGAGAATTAGTTAATCACGGCGGAGTGGAAAAAGAGAGAAAGATATAATTGCATGAAGGAAAAAATTATCTAAAGGAGAAAAAGAAGTGACGAAAACAAGACTAATTTTTATTGAAAATCAAAGTGATTACAAGATATAAGCAAGATTATTGTTGGATCTTGAGGCGCCCTTAGAGGGGGGGGGGGGTGAATAAGGATTTTAGAAAACTTTAAACTTTTGTAGAAAACTTTTGATATTTTATTCGAAGTAAGTAAAATCAAAAGTAAAGAGAATGAAATCAATTTTATTAAACAAGAAAAGACATGATTGTCATTTATAAAATTGACTACAAAATCTGATTTCTATGATGCTAGAAATCGAAAGAAAAATATGAAATATTCTTTTTGTTTTCTATACCGACTCTTCTCACCAAGAACCGGTTGGCTTTAGCCGATCTCTCCTCAGATACGGCCTCAAGCCGCTCTAGCCCATCTATCCCCAGAAAGGCAGCGAGCACCCCCTAGATCTACTCCCTAGACCTAGTCTCCAACACGAGGCAAATTCTTCCCTAAGTCCTACCCAGACCTAGTCGCCAACACGAGGCAAATTTACGAACTGATTACAAAGATAAATATAAAATACAAATATAAAAACTCCCTATGATGTAATCTGAAGGAGACGCTGAAGATCGTTGAAGTCCAAGCATGCGTTCTTCGCGTTGAGTTAGCATGTTGATCCAAGCCTCCTTTGATTCCTCCTTTTGAAATTTAGTGGGAGATCCTTTGTGATCTGGAAATACGGCCCTCTGAGAATTTCCGAAGTGCTGGAATATGGCTCTCTTCAATCAGTAGTTGGAGAAGACGAAATCCACATATTTATAGGACTGAAGGCTAACGCCTGACATTGACATAGTTTGGAATTGTTTTGATGGCTCGGATCTTCAAAATGGGAAGGGGATTATGTACTTTAGGAAACTTTTATTTTAGACAACCCTAACATTGGCGTTGAGTCTAATGCTGATGTTAGGTCAGATCATTCCTAAAGTGCTCCTGCAATCATGACTGCTTCCCACCTTCCAAAATCATCATGATGGGAATGAGAGTCAACGCTCAGCATTAAGTCCTAACGCCTGACGTTAAACCTCTTTCATTTTCTCAGCAGCAAGCTATCTCATCGATCGACAGGCCATCTCATCGCCAACACCCAGCATTAAGTCTTAACGCTTGGCATTAGACCGCAATCATAATTTCTGCTTGTGGGTAGTTCCAGACCAATAATGCAGCAACCTAGTGTCTTATCTGTTCAAACCTGCATGCTAAAAACACAATGGCAACAAGATCAAATACAAGTAGGATTTGTTATTCTCAAATCAAAGGGATGCGGAAAATCATGTTCCAACAATCTCCCCCTTTTGATAATAACAAATCCAATATAGATAAATCAGATTCATATATAAGAGAGATGTGTTTTTAGAAGAATATCTGACACTAAGCAATGTGGAGACAATAATAAGAATTATAGATTGTTTAAGTTCTGCTCCCCCTACTTAAGTGCTCCCCCTAAGTGTATGCTCCCATAGACTAGATTTATGCTCCCCCTTAATCTAGTGAATCCTACTCCTTTAATCATTAAGATTTATCAATTTATTCTCCCCCTTTTGTTATTAGCAAAAGTGGGTGGAGTTGAAACAAAACTAGAAGAGAGAAGACAAAAGTTAGGACATAACTAAGAGAGGATTAATAGTTTTGTTTAAATATAAGGTAAGTCGTGATCGAGCTAAGTGAGAGAGTAGCACAGCGGAAAAAAGATAAGGTAAGCTTGAAAGAACAACATTCCATGATTTTACCAAAGGAATTCTACAACTTGCTTTGCAAATTAATTTTTAAAGAAGAATATTACTTGTTGAAAGAGATGCAATATTGTTTGACAAGCACAAGTGAAGAAAAAAACTTTGAAGTAAGCATGATAAACCATGGTAAAAGGAAAACATGATCAAAATAGAAATGCGGAAAACAAAATACAAAACAATTAAGAGTAGTATTTTTGTTATAGTTTGACTATTCCAACAATATGTCTAGACTCTTCACATTTGAGCATTTAACTTTGAAATTTTTCATAACTAATAGGCAAATATGATTTAACATATTCAAAAAGATAATAGCTACAATGTAACCAATTCGTATTTCAAGTAAAGAAAACATTGTAGAAATCATGCATTGCAATCTAGTGCTTTTATTTAGGTTTTTAGAGAATTATGTAATGTTGCATTAGGATCCAATTCTCATTAGTGGAAGCTTTATGAAAAACAATGATGTGTGCATATGGTGTTTTGATAAAAGTATACAAGCGAAATAATCAAAACACATGACATATGTAATGAAATAGGAACAACAATATTAAGATTGTAATCTTATAATTACTTTCACACATCAAATCTAGAATAAAATTTCAAAGCACATAAAAGGGTACAACTACCAAGGTGCTTTGCCCACACAATGCTCATTATGACTTATCAAGGAGCGAAGTATTGCTTGGGGGGGATCACATAGGCATTTTTATATTTTTTTTTATTTTTAGTGATCTGGAGTATAAATAGAAGTGATAAAAAAGAATATGTTTACACAAGACACTTTACAATTCATTCCAAGGTGCTCAACCTCACAATGTTCAAGACTTATCAGGAGGGTGAGTAGTGCTTGGTGGAGTTATCTTTGGCCATTGATTACATTTTTTATTTAAAGCTTGCGCCAAAGGTCTCCGAATTCATTTGTTGTTGCAAACATTGACAATATTGAAATAGCACTTCTATGTGTGCAAGAAATTTATTTTTTGAAAAACGGTGTAGGTAATTTAGATATACAACTTAATGTGTTAATAATTATTACACTACACAATCATGCAAGACTAAGATTATGAGCACATGTAGATTACCAAAATAGTGAGTGAATGAATCATTGATTAGCATAAAACATTACTCATACTTAGAGGCATGCTAGGCAATCATACACAATTTTCTATAGACTATTTTATTGCACATAATTAGATTAAGGTCAAGGCATGACAAGATAAAACAATGTTTAGGAAATTTGAAATTAAAATTAGACATTGAAGAGAATCTTTAAGTGTATGCCTAATCAATTTTGACCATTTGAAACAAAATAACAAAGATGTTTGCTCATGTGAAGTCTTATTGTCAAACCATAGTTTTGTAAATAGTTAAAGCAAAACAAATAACAAAAACATATTTTTGCTTATTTTGAATTATTTGAATTTTTTTGTATTTTACAATGAAACAACCAAATTAATAACAAAATAATTTCAAATATGAGAAAAGAAACAAAGAAGAATCATTATAAAAATACCAGAAACAGTGCAGAGAAATCAGAATTTCAATTTGGCAGAAGAAGCTAACGCCTGGCGTTAGGCGTTAAGTACTTAACGCCCAATCAGGACACCATTTCTTGAGATTTTTGAATTTTTTTCTCTAGAATAGGTAGTATGTATATAGACCTTCTTTGTGTAGAAATTTCAGAGAATTTAGAAATGACTAGAAGGCTATTTAAGCATATTTTTGGTGATTTTAAAATATTGTCATCTTTTATATTTGTTTTTTGATTTTTCATTAAATGAAGGAGTAAATAAGGTGTAAACATATATGTAATGGTATACAAATAGATATGCAACAAGGAATTTGCACTTATGGAGAAAAATGGAGCTAACGCCTGGCGTTAAAGTCAGCGCAGACGTTAAGTTTACTTTATATAAAAGCCCCAAATCTGAGTTCTTTTCTTATTCTCATCATTTCAAGCCATTTCTCTTCCAGTTTCGCCGACTCCCCTTCTCATATCTAGGTAAATTTTTTTGTTTTTCTTCTTATATTTTGTGATTAAAGCATTTCTCTACCCCTAAATTGTAATCCTTTGAAGTATTGAAGTGTTTTATTATGGTATTTGATAGACCTAGGATTTTGAGATCTAGGGTTTCAAGTTTTGAGATGTAGAATGGGGTTTTTGAGATTCTTCTCAAAGATGAGTTTTTGCTTTACTTTTTAGTTATTTTGAGTTTTATTGGTGATTTTCCATTTAATCCTTCCTTTTTACAAAATTTTTGAGTTGCAAGTGTTACTGAAGGTCGGCATTGTATATTGGTGGTGATAGGAAATTTCATGGCAAGCGCATGGCATTAGCAATAACGTCGGGCGCTGATGAAAAATTTTGTGTTGATTTTCTGTTGTGTCAAAATGTGCAGGTTATGGCTTCTTCCAGTGCACATGGGGTCGTGCCAGAAAGTCTTCTTCTTCCCGAGCAGCATGCGAGTCATACCAATCTTATGCAGGATTGAAAAAGCATATGTTGGTGTAGGCATGGTGTTTGCAAATAGACCTCCCTCGACATGACCATATTCAGAACCTCCTTGCTGCATCAGGAGTGTTATCAGTGATTATGATTGTTTTTCTACAGATTTTATTCGGGAATTCTATAACCATTTCTTTGATCCATCAAAAATAGAACTCCATGGAGGAGTGATTTCTATGATACAGTTTGAAGTTATTCACATCACACATGAAGATCTAGGGAATGAGTTTGGGTTAGTTGAGAGTGAGAATCGTCTGGATGTTGTTGAGAAGTATAGGGCTGAGCGAGACTAGACACCAGTGAATCTGGTTTTGCATGGAAAGGAGACTAAAGAGCAAATTATGTATGTTACTTCACTTAGGGAAGATGCATTCATAATTCAAGATATTTTGTGACACACTATAATGTTGAAGTCCGGAGATACAAAGAAGATCCCTGCACAACTGAGTATTGTTACTTAGCATATTATACATGAAGAAATTTTTGATGTGGCAGATCTTTTACTCTCATAGATTCATTATACGTTTAAGTTGAAGGATCCAAGACTGTCTAGACTCAACACACTTCCCTTAGGAGGACTCATACAATGGGTTGTGATGGAGAAGTATGCATACATAGTCAGAAGTAAATATATTAATGATCTTGTCCCAGAGCTTTATTCTACTTCAACCATTCGAGTTCCTCGGTCATGATATATACCATCATATTCTCGACCACCCCTACAATGAGGAGTTTCACTCCGTGCGACAAATCGGGAGCATCAGGAGTCGTTCGAGGAATTCAAGGAGAAGGCGACGCGGCAAATGTCACGGATCGAGAAGATGGTGCGATATATGATCAGGGCCCTGAAGATAAAACCGACACCTGCAGCGGATAGGGATTGGACGTTCCCGTGGAGGATCCTCCATGCCACTCGACACATCGTACTCGAAGGTCAAGAGATCCAGGAAGTTCAAGTACATAGGGGACATATTCTATTAGTTAGAGTAGAGAGTTTTAGGGTGCTTGCTGTTATGTAATAATAGTTTTTAGCATTTGGACAATTTAGTCTAACACCTGACGTTGCCACTTGCGCCCAGCGTTAGTTGTTATCATGCTTTTTACCTTTTTCTTGTTTTTATCTATTTTGTGAGCTGTTTCTGTGTTGTATTCTAGTTTTTATTCAGGCTTTCATAGTTATAATTTTGATGCTTTAAAAAAGGTTTTCTGAAAGGAGTTTTAGTTCTTAATATTATTAAAGAAATTGTTTGAGTTTTACTTCAAAATAATGTTATATATATATATGTGTTGTATGAGTAATAACAACAAACAGTAGGAAGGCATAAGTAATCACAGCAAGAAATAAAACATAAAACAAAGCAAACATCCAGATGACACAAAATATATAGTAGTTCCCCAATCAACCTGGGTACATCTACTCTTCTACCCACTGGTAGGAATCCACTAGTAGGTTGTTGATCAGGTGCCCTCACACCAAGGTGATTTTGTTTAGGTGTCCACACACCATAGAGCTTTTGATCAGGTGCTCAAAACCAGGATGCAGGTTTTTGCTAAGGTGCCCTGTCACCGGGAGTTAACTTTTGAAGGGAGTTATAACCCTGTACAAGAGGAAGGAATAGAGAAAATAGAAAAGATTGAAGGTGTTCTTCTCTTTGCTGAGAAGTCTCTTGAAGATCCAGATTGGTAGTTGAGTTGGATCTTGATGATGATGTTGGAGAAAGTTCCCCCTGTCTGATTTAGATTAGATGACAGCTGGTCGATGGAGCTTCTTCTCTAGAATGCAAATACTCTTCTTCTTCTTCTTGCAGTTTAGATCCCTGAGCAAATAGTATTGATTGGTGTCTCAGGTTGTAGATGATCTGCAAGAAGGAGTTTAGCAAAAAGAATATATAGTATATTTTGATCTGCTTCTTTTTGCTCCTCTGTTTTATTTTTCTCTTCTTCCTGTTTCGCCGCTAGCTACAGTCTTATTTTGCTTCTTATTCTTCTTTGATCTTCTCTCTATATATGTATTCTGGAGAGCTTTCGATTGATTTGAATTCTTGCCGTGCTGAAGAGGAAAGAGATAATATCTCTTTTATTTCACAGATCCTCGAGCACATAACTTGCCATCTTTAGCTTGCTGCAATGGCTACAACATTTAATGCTTTGCTGCAACGGCTCTATCATTTAATGATTCAACAGCTGTACTGTTAAGTCAGCAATATATATATAGAAATAATAAATATTGCTTTAATAAAATCTGACAGCATATATATAAAATTAGTCGAGCTGAATGATATAAAAACAATGCTGTAGATATTTCATCGAGCTGAGCATCAAGTTTGTTGACCTCAACATTTGATTCGTCGACCTGATCATTTAATTCACTGTTCTGAACATCTGCTGAATATTCGTCGAACGCAGACTTGAGTTCGTCGAACGGAAGGATTCGTCGACCGCTGAGCCTGGATAATTTCGTCGACCGCTGAAGTATTAAGTTGTTCGTCGAACGCAGACTTAAGTTCGTTGAACGCGGGATATATTTAGTCGAGCGCTGCACATAGACAAATTCTTCGACCACTGAGATTTGAGCTGTTCGTCGACTGCTGAACCATTGAGACGGGATCGTCGAACGCTGAACCGCTGGATTTCATCGAGCGCAGAATGAATACCATTCGTCGAGCGCAGAGCGCCATTCGTCGAATGCAGGTAGCCGTCCATCGAACGCAGAGAACATATGTAAATTTTATTCTTCTCTTATTATTTCAGACTATTAATTATATCTCTTTTCAGCCTTCTTTCTTATTGGGATTTAATCTAAGTTATAAGATATATTATGAAAGCAACTTAGACATTAAAGGTGGATCCTAACTCAAATCAAAACTAAGGTTCCAACAATCTCCCCCTATTTGAGTTGGGATCCTAATCCAAATTAAGACTAGTTTCTAACAATCTCCCCTTATTTGGTTTAGGATACCTAAGCATAAAAAGTCTTTGAACAACTTAAGGCTTAAGGGTCAGAGATTATTTCTAAATTTCTTTTTAAAACCAAGCAATTTTTTATTTCCTAAATTTTGATTTAAACAGGACTTTAGTATTATGAGTCGCTAGCTGTTATTGGATTCTAGGATTTTTAAAATAAAGGCATTGCCTGATAGCTTCTTTCTATAGAATCCCCTTAATCAGAAGAGACTCACACTTAGTGCTTTGATCATTTCTGATCTATGCAATCTGAGTAGAATGCTCAACATGATTTTGGAGAAAATCTGTAAGAATGTGAAGTATATCTGACTTTGTTTTAAGATAAAAAAATTCAAAAGAATCATATAACTGCTTATTTAGTTATAAAAATTTTAAAATAGATAAAAGAAGATGTCTTATAATTAGATATTTTGGCCTTTTTATCTCATTGAAATATAAATTTGAAAATTTATTTTGATGTTGCTGATCATAAAATTTTTCTTTTTTCTTTAAAAGTTTGTTTAAACTTATCTGCCTTAATTAACTTATTTTCTAAACAAATAATTTGTTCTACTGATATTTTAAAATTTTCTTTAGGTTTGTCATATTCAGAAGATAAATTATTATTATTATTTCCTTTATTTCTTTGTCAGATTTTATTAAATCTGTATGTATTAACTTAAGATCTGATTGGTAATTTTTAGATATAGAGTTGGGATTTGAAATTACCATTTCTGATTCAGATTCAGAATTTATTAAATCTGTACATGGTGAATTGAAAACAGATTTAAAATCAGAGGTAGAAATAAAATTTGAAGTTACCTCTTTTACCTTTTCTGATTCAGATTCAGATTCTGATTTGTAGTATGAACCATATATGGTCATCATGCAGAAATCTCTAGCTTTTTGTTCTTCTTTTTCTTCTTCTTCACTTAGATTAGATAATGGTTCTGCATCAAAAATGTAGTTAGTGAAGGAAGTAAAGGTGGATTCATTTACCATCCTTGAGAGGGAGTTCCAGATGGCCTTTGCTGAAGTGCAATCAGCCACTTTTTGAAGAATGTCTTTTGACATTGATTTAGCCAATATGTTCATGGCCATGGCATCGGCACTTTTCAGCTTTTCTTGATCATCTGTTGAAGAGATTGAAGATGGAAGTCCTGTCAAAACAGATTTGTAAATATCTTCATCTATGACATTCATATATAACTTTATTCTAACTTGCCATAAAGTAAATCTATCCAAATTACAAATAGGTGGATCTGAAATTGAAAAATCTGATTGTGTCATTAACTTTTTAGAAAAACCCTTTTTAGGAACTAGGTGATCTTTGTGTTTCAGGTGTTAGCTTGTGTGAAATCAACTACCTCTGATACCAATTGAAAGTGGTTCAATTGAGTATCAGTTGCAAATAATTGAAGTAATCAACCTCCTCTGATACCAATTGAAAGGAGTTTTAGTTCTTAATATTATTAAAGCAATTGTTTATGTTTTACTTCAAAATAATGTTATATATATGTGCTGTATGAGTAATAACAACAAACAGTAGGAGGGCATAAGTAATCACAGCAAGAAATTAAACATAAAACAAAGCAAACATCCTGATGACACAAAATATATAGTAGTTCCCCAATCAACCTGGGTACATCTACTCTTCTACCCACTAGTAGGAATCCACTAGGAGGTTGTTGATCAGGTGCCCTCACACCAAGGTGATTTTGTTCAGGTGTCCACACACCATAGAGCTTTTGATCAGGTGCTGAAAACCAAGATGCAGGTTTTTGCTAAGGTGCCCTGTCACTGGGAGTTAACTTTTGAAGGGAATTATAACCCTGTACAAGAGGAAGGAATAAAGAAAACAGAAAAGATTGAAGGTGTTCTTCTCTTTGCTGAGAAGACTCTTGAAGATCCTGATTAGTAGTTGAGTTGGATCTTGATGATGATGTTGAAGAAAGCTCCCCCTATATGATTTAGATTAGATGACAGCTGGTGGATGGAGCTTCTTCTCTAGAATGCAAATACTCTTCTTCTTCTTCTTCTTGCAGTTTAGATCCCTGAACAAATTGTATTGATTGGTGTCTCAGGTTGTAGATGATCTGCAAGAAAGAGTTTAGCAAAAAGAATATATAATATATTTTGATCTCCTTCTTTTTGCTCCTCTGTTTTCTTTTTCTCTTCTTCATGTTTCGCCACTAGCTACAGTCTTATTCTATTGCTTATTCTTCTTTGATCTTCTCTCTGCATATGTATTCTGGAGAGCTTTCGGCTGATTTGAATTCTTGCCGTGCTGAAGAGGAAAGAGATAATGTCTCTTTTATTTCACAGATCCTCGAGCACATAACTTGTCGTCTTTAGCTTACTGCAATGGCTACAGCATTTAATGCTTTGCTGCAACGGCTCTATCATTTAATGCTTCAACGGCTGTATTGTTAAGTCAGCAATATATATATAGAAATAATAAATATTGCTTTAATAAAATCTGATAGCATATATATATAATTATTTGAGCTGAATGATATAAAAACAATGCTGCAGATATTTCATCGAGCTGAGCTTCAAGTTCGGCGACCTCATCATTTGATTCGTCGACCTGATCATTTAATTCACTGTTCTGGACATCTGCTGAATATTCGTCGAACGCAGACTTGAGTTCGTCGAACGGAAGGATTCGTCGACCGCTGAGCCTGGATAATTTCGTCCACCGCTGAAGTATTGAACTGTTCGTCGAACACAGACTTGAGTTCGTCGAATGCAGGATATATTTAGTCGAGCGCTGCACATAGACAAATTCTTCGACCGCTGAGATTTGAGCTGTTCGTCGACCGCTGAACCGCTGAGACGAGATCGTCGAACACTGAACTGATGGATTTTGTCGAGCGCAGAATGAATACCATTCGTCGAGCGCAGAGCGTCTTTCGTCGAATGCAGGTAGCCGTTCGTCGAACGCAGAGAACATATGTAAATTTTATTCTTCTCTTATTATTTCAGCCTATTAAAAATATCTCTTTTCATCCTTCTTTCTTAATGGGATTTAATCTAAGTTATAAGATATATTATGAAAGCAACTTAGACATTAAAGGTGGATCCTAACTCAAATCAAAACTAATGTTCCAACATTTTCACTTAATCTTTGGTGGATTTTATAAGGCAATTGTTAACCGCACTACTCATTTGGCTATTCACACCCAATTAAAATTGTTTTTAGGGTTCTGTAAAAAAGCCTAGCCGCACTCTCTCCTTTTAACGCTCAATCGCCGACCCCCTCCTTCTCGCACTCACCGACCAAAGTCTCCCTCTCTTCTCGCACCACGGAGGCGGAAGCCGACGGCCTCGCCAACGCCAGTAGAAGATCGCCCTCCCCGACGCCAACGCCCAGTAGAAGATCGCCCTTACCGATGCCGACGCCATCGCCGACGCCGATGCACTCGCCGACGTCGATGCCCTCGCCGACGCCGACGCCCTCGCCGATGCCCTCGCTTCCTTCTTGCTCGGTTTGGTACTTGTCAGTTGTCACTCCATTGCTCTGCTTTATTTGCCTCTACCCATTTCCTTGGATTAGGGTTGAATTTCTGTAGAACAAACCAGAAGAACAAATACTGTAATAATAAATTAGAACAAACCAGACGAAAGAGCACCACTGTAATAATATTCAGTGAAGATCGAGCACCACTGTTAGAAAATCCAATGAAGAACAAACCAGAAGAAAGACCTGGTTTAATTAGGTATACGACGACAAACTTTATTCATCGACAACATTATTCCAGAAGACAAACCTTATTCATCTTGCAATCTGTACATGGTTGGTGAAATGATGAACATCAATGCCATTATTATCAACATGTATTTTGATACATATGAAGTAGAAATTGCAATTGTATCCAAAACTAGATTATATTTCACCATTTTAGTAGCACATTCAGTTCAGTGCAAATAAGTGGAGGAGCTCAAATAGTTCGGTCAACATTATCTACAAAAAATGGTTTGCGGATAACAAATAAGTTTGCGGATAGCCATTTTGAAAACAGTGGTTTGCGGATATCAAATAGTTGCGGATAGCCAAAAGTGCGGTGCTAATAACAATGCCCTTTTATAATGTAAAAACAATCTGTAATCTTTGTATAGACATTGGATCATAATAATGGCCTATTTAAAGATGTAATAACATAACACTTTAGTTTTAAAGTTATTCAATGAATTGTAAGGATAAGTATTGGTATGTCGTTTTATTTTATTAACAACTTTTTTAATTACGAACTATGAATATGCACACTTTTTTTGTAAGACGAGATATGATAGTTTCCTTTGTCGGATATTTGCAATGATGCACATGATTAGAGATTTTCAAAATTTTAAACAACACAGAATATTTGACATTCGAGCTATCGCTGGAGTTAGCTCAGCGCCTGCGTTAGCTCACAAAGAGTGCATATTTTACTCGTATAGCCTAGATTTTCTTCGATTTCACTTCTGATTTTGCTCAATTATGTTTGTGTAATGTAAGACATGACTAATGAAGTGAAAAAATGAGAAGAAATCGCAAAAAGTTGTGGATGTTAAATTTTAGATCATTGTCTCCAACAATAACCTTAATTCTTGAGTTTTGCACAATCATTTAAGCATAATATTATAGGATATGTCAGACAAGGAAAACATGATTGAACAAGACAAATATGCATAATTTTATTAATAATAGATTGGTCATTTATAAATGAAAAACTTGACTTTTACTTTTGATTTAATTTAATTTGTAACATCATTTAGGCTTTAGTGGACAAAGTCAAATTTCAAATATTATATTAGATGGCCATGGCATGATGGCTAAAAAACGTTAAAGCATATCGTGAAGTAGAAATTTGTATATTCTATTTTGAACGGATTCTACTCCATGCATTTGATGATACCTAATGTATTTGAGATTTAGGTATCCAAAGAGGACCAAGTGGGATGGTTCCTTTGGGTACCCAAATACATCGTGTATGCTTTTGGGAAGACAAGGATAAGTGGAACCATTCAATTGACATTAGTGCGTCAGTCTTACGTATGGGTCTCCATTTATACCTTGGAAGAATGTACTTTTTATTTTTCAAATTTCCATAGTCATTTACTTGAATGTTTGGATAAAAATGACTTTTGAATTTATTATTTAAGGGAAATTTGCTTGCATTTAATTTTATGTTGGGAGAGGATTGATATTGTAAGTGATAGTGATGATAATGTTTAGGAATTTCATTTATAATCTTTTGATATTTTTCATTTCCTATGTTTGGCTTAGTCAAATTAAGAAAGTTTATATTTAACTTGCTTTTGAATTTTTCTTGAGATTGTGAATGTATGTTTTGAGAATTTTTCTTTATGATTTCTTTAAGCAAGTTGATTTTAGTTTCTAATTCATTATTCTTAATTTTGAGATTATGTCTAGCTTTATTATAAGCAGTTGTGCTATTTTTAAGAGTGGTGACAATAGATTCAATGTGAGTTTGATAGTCATTTCTTAATTCCTCAAATGTTTCATCAATCTCTTTAATTTCAATTTTATAGTTTTTACACATAGCAGAATTGTTTTTTAGAGAAGAGTTTTCTAAACATAATTTTTCATTTTGTTCTTTTGCAAAAATAAACTCTTTTTCAAGTTCCTTGTAATTATCTTTTAATTCATTACAATAGTTACAAGGTGAAGCAATTTTAACTAAAGAACAAGAGTGAGAACTAAGTAATTCAAAATTTGATTTTACATTAACATTAGCTTTTAACCTTTTATTTTCTAAACATCAATTCTTATTAGCAATTTTCATTTTTTTCATTTTACGTTTAACAATTTGTAGCATATGTAATGTGTAAACAGAATTTGTCACAAAAAGAGAAAAGTTTGATTTCCTTACATTGCTATCAGAAGAGGCAAGATTTGAACAAATAGTTCATTTGACATTTTTTTGACATTCCTCTTCTAAAGATATGATTTCATCTTCTCTTCCTCTTGATGTGGACTCCATTGATCCATAGTGAGAGGAGCATTGCTGACCATTTGTGCAAGCTTGTATGTTCTCCACTTCTTGTGTTGGTTCCGTATCTGTGAGAGGAAGATCATACATTTCTTCAAGAAATTTCCATACTTTTATGCACTAGAGAAACAATATATCAATTTGAAAATTTCTTGAGATAAAACACAAAAATACTATTTAAAGACTTTGCATTTAGGCGACGTTCCTTTTTATTTGTTTCGTCCGCTGGTCTTACAATTGCAATATTCCAGGCTTCGATATCTAAAGTTTTAATAAATTTTCCATTAAAATTTTCCACTCTTTATAATTTCTCTCTTCGAATAAAGGTGGTGCAAGAGATTTCTCTTCTCATAAAAATTCCCCCCACTAATAGAAGCGAGATCATGAGACGCCATTATTCCCGGTTGTTAAGCCAATTTGGAATAACCTCGCTCTGATATCACTTTGTTGGATCTTGATGCGCCCTTAGAGGGGGGGGGGGGTGAATAAAGGTTTTAGAAAACTTTAAACTTTTGTAGAAAACTTTTGATATTTTATTCGAAGTAAGTTAAATCAAAAGTAAAGAGAATGAAATCAATTTTATTAAATAAGAAAAGACATGATTATCATTTATAAAATTGACTACAAAATCCGAGTTCTATGACGCTAGAAATCGAAAGCGAAATATGAAATGTTCTTTTTGTTTTCTATACCGACTCTTCTCACCAAGAACCGATTGGCTTTAGCCGATCTCCCAGATACGGCCTCAAGCCGCTCTAGCCCTTCTATCCCCAGAAAGGCCTCGAGCAGCCCTAGATCTACTCCCTAGACCTAGTCTCCAACACGAGGCGAATTCCTCCCTAAGTCCTACCCAGACCTAGAAGCCAACACGAGGCGAATTTACGAACCGATTACAAAGATAAATATAAAATACAAATATAAAAACTCCCTATGAGGTAATCTGAAGGAGACGCTGAAGAATCACTGAAGATCGTTGAAGTACAAGCATGCGTTCTTCGTGTTGAGTTAGCGTGTTGATCCAAGCCTCCTTTGATTCCTCCTTTTGAAATTTAGTGGGGGATCCTTTGTGATCTGGAAATACGGCCCTCTGAGAATTTCTGAAGTGTTGGAATAGGGCTCTCTTCAATCAGTAGTTGGAGAAGACGAAATCCACCAATTTATAGGACTGAAGGCTAACGCCGACGTTAAGGCAAACGCCTGGCGTTGACCCAGTTTGGAATTGTTTTGATGGCTCGGATCTTCAACATGGGAAGGAGATTATGTACTTTAGGAAACTTTTATTTTGGGCAACCTAACGCAGGCGTTGAGTTTAACGCTGGCATTAGGTCAGATCATTCCTAAAGTGCTCCTGCAATCATGAGTGCTTCCCACCTTCCAAAATCATCATAATGGGAATGAGAGTCAATGCCCATCGCAAAGTCCTAATGTCTGGCGTTAAACCTCTTTCATTTTCTCAGCAGCAAGCTATCTCGTCGATCGGCAGGCCATCTCGTCGATCGCCAACGCCCAGTGTTAAGTCATAACGTCTAGCGTTAGACCACAATCATAATTTCTACTTGTGGGCAGTTCCAGACCAATAATGCAGCAACCTAGTGTCATATCTGTTCAAACTTGCATGTTAAAAACACAACGGCAAACAAGATCAAATACAAGTAAGATTTGTTATTCTCAAATCAAAGGGATGTAGAAAACCATGTTCCAACAATTACAATGCTAGAAAAGTAAAGATTACAAGCTTAAAAACTATTGCATGAAAGAAATCTAGGAGAACATTACTTGAAAAGGGGAAAGAAAGAGAACATAAGGAAAGAAACATGAAAACAACAATTAAGAACTCTAGCAGCACCTCCCCCTCTCCAATTTTCTGAACTCTGGACTCAAGGAGATCCCCTGAATTTATTGAAAAAAAATTCAAGTTACACGCCCTCGATCACGAGCGTGACCAAGGGCGTGTAATCACTGTTCATCTCAGCTCCGACATTGGCGTGGGTCTTGCGTGGCGGCGCGGCGAAAAAGGACTTTACACGCATGTGTAATGTGGGTCACGGACATATAATCTGGTGGCTTCATTAAATGCAGCGTGGGTTATGCGTGACGGCGCGACGGGGAGCAAGGATCACGCAGGAATGTCATGGGAGTGACCTTTAGGTCATGAGCATGACTAAGGTCAACTTCTCGACGACATATCTACTTCTCGACGGCAACTCCGCTGGCAAGATCCTATGTTTACACGCCCCATGTCACAGGTGTGACCTTTGGATCACGGGTGTGACCGAGGGCGTGACTTGCTGTGGATGAGCTCAAACTATGTGATCTCAAATCTGGACTGGTATTATGATTACACGCCCTTGGTCTCTGGCGTGACCTAAGGTGTGTAATGAAAATTTTTCCCAAATGGTCCCAAAATTCTGCAAAAATATAAATAAGCTAAATTAGAATCAATTTTCATAAAAGAACTAGTTATAAGCTAAAATTGACATGAAAAAGAAAATTTCATATTAAATAATTACTAAAATTTATATTAAAAAGGTAAGTAAAAACTACTTATCTAGGGCCTGAACTGTAGGGCTGCGGGCCAGAGTTTGTAGGATCTGTTTCAAATCTGAGTTGTAGGGCTTGAGGGTTTGAGTTGTAGGGCTTAAGGCCTGAGATTGTAGGGCTTGCGGGCCTGAGCTTTTGGCGGAGTTTGCCGACCCTGGCACACTGCTAGTAAGGCACAGAGGGGCAGTGGACTAATCAAGACACTCTGCACTTTCTTTCAGTTCTACTGCACTTTCTTTCTGTTCTACTCTAGTTCAGTACTGGTCCAGTTCTTTCCAGTATTTTATTACAGTTTGTTTCCGTTCAATACTTTTACAGCTCCATATTTTACTACTGTAGTTAGTTTTTCTGCTTCTTCCAGTACTTCATATCTGTGGTTTATTCCAGTAGCATATTAATTTAGAGTTGACGGGGAGATGGGGCATCCCTTCAAAGTCAACCCTAAATGGTGCCGAACTGTCCGCCTCTTGTAGAGCAGAGCGGACAGATCGATGTTTTGTCTTTTCCTTCTTTATTGCCAATAATTTAGAGTTGACGTGGAGATGGGGCATTCCTTCAGAGTCAACCCTAAATGGTGTCGAACTGGCCGCCGCTTGAAGAGCAGAGCGGACAGATCGATGTTTTGGCTTTTCCTTCTTTATTACCTATAATTTAGATTTGATGTGGAGATGGGGCATTCCTTCAGAGTCAACCCTAAATGGTGCCAAACTGGCCGCCGCTTGTAGAGCAGAGCGGACTGATCGATGTTTTGGATTTTCCTTCTTTATTTCCTATAATTTAGAGTTGACGTGGAGATGATGCATTCCTTCAGAGTCAACCCTAAATGGTGCCGAACTGACCGCGGCTTGTATAGCAGAGCAGACAGATCGATGTTTTGGCTTTTCCTTCTTTATTGCATATAATTTAGAGTTGATGTGGAGATGGGGCATTCCTTCAGAGTCAACCATAAATGGTGTCGATATGGCCGCCGCTTGTAGAGCAGAGCGGACAGATCAATGTTTCAGTTTTTCCTTCATTATTCCCTATAATTTATAGTTGACGGGGAGATGGGGCATCCCTTCAGATTCAACCCTAAATGGTGCCGAACTGGCCGCCGCTTGCAGAGCAGAGCGGACAGATCGATGTTTTGGCTTTTCCTTCTTTATTGCCTATAATTTAGAGGTGACGTGGAGATGGGACATTCCTTCAGAGTCAACCCTAACTGGTGCCGAACTGGCCACCGCTTGTAGAGCAGAGCGGACGGATCGATGTATTGGCTTTTCCTTCTTTATTGCCTATAATTTTGAGTTGACGTGGAGATGGGGCGTTCCTTCAGAGTCAACCCTAAATGGTGCCGAACTGGCCGCCGCTTGTAGAGCAGTGCGAACAGATCGATGTTTTTGTTTTTTCTTCTTAATTCCCTATAATTCAGAGTTGACGTAGAGATGGGGCATCCCTTCAGAGTCAACCCTAAATAGCGTCGAACTGGCCGCCGCTTTTAGAGCAGCGGGGACGAATCAATGTTTTGAGGTTTTGTTCTTGTATTGACCGTGATTTAGATTCCTACAGGAATATATTGTGTCTTCGAGAAACATTCTTACAGGAATTGTTGAAACCGATTTCTCGGCCTCTTGTGGAGCTCGGGGCCCTCACCAAAATGAGGGGCAGCTAGCCCTTACTGATCCCTCGGAGAAGGTAGACTGAAGATTAGAAAAAATACTAAGACCTTAGTCACAGCGAGGAGGTCCCTCCACTAACCCGGAAGATCGTTGAGCGCTTCCCCTCCCAAGCCAAAGCTGAGACTCGGGCACCTTTGAGAGCTCTGGAAATGCTAACCAAAGAAAGTCTGAGGAGAGAGAAGCTGAAGTGAAGTCCTCTCCAAAGGTGCCCTTTAGGTCTTATTTATAGGTTTTCTGATCTGGCCTGCAAAGAGCAGGATCCCGCCTTTTGATTTTACTATCCGCACCCAAATGGGTCTGCCAACAGCCAAACTCTGCTGTTTGGAGAGGCTAGAGGCAGACCACCAAGGGTAAAAGGGTAATTTGGCCCTATCAACCTATGGGCAAGGAACTGCGAGAACCTTACTGGCTCATCCTGGTGGTATCTGCCGAGGTTCGGTCTCGCGAGTCTTCTTGCGAGACCGCCTCCTGACTTCGTCAAGCTCAACACACCTTTCGTCGAACGCAGGGCACTTCGCCGATCACGGACGAGCTCGACAAATGTAGAACGTCGACCGCTGCTAATAGAATAGATTTGGTTCGTCGAGCGCCGTCCGATGAATGTTGAGCTCCGTTCGACATTCGTCGAACACGAACTTGAGCTCGCTGGACGCTGAGGCTCTAAACTCGCGAGCCTTCCTGCGAGCACTGAACACATTTCGCTGAACACCTGAACATAGGTCTCTTCTGCCAACGGCCTACGAGGTATTGGTTTGTCAGCCCTCGCTTGGCCCAGTCTTTTTGAGGATATCTGCCGAGGGCTGGATCTCGCGACTCCTCTTGCGAGACCGTCCCTCTGGCTTTAATGAGCCTAGAACGCTTTGTCGATTCTGATGATTTCGCCGAATGGGGGTGAGCTCGACCATGGCAGGTGAGCTCGACGAACACGGGAGAGTTCGTCGAACGTAGTACTTCTTTCGTCGAACTCAGGAGACTTCCTCAAACTGCCTGCGAGCATTTATTTCACCAACCCTTCTCGCTCGCCTCTCAACGAGCCCTCCGAGAGTGACTTCTCCAAGGCCTCTCTCGCGAGGTCTTTGGCCCTAAGGCCTCCATCTCTTACCACTTCCTTCATCTTGTTGCTTTCTTAAACCGTGCCTCTTCGCCTGGCGAATACGGGGTTGTACATGAATTATATTATGCCTCCGACATATGTTTCATCGGGAATATATGGTGCCTTCCAGAAATATCCCTACGGGAATACATTGTGCCTTCGAGAAATATTCCTACGAGAATATATCGTGCCTTCGAGAAATATTCCTACGGGAATATATCGCGCCTTCGAGAAATATTCCTACGGGAATATATTGTGCCTTCTAGAAATATTCCTACGGGAATGTATTGTGCCTTCGATATATGTTCCTGCAGAAAAATATTATGCCTTCTAGAAATATTCCTACGGGAATACATTGTGCCTTCGAGAAATATTCCTACGGGAATATATCGTGCCTTCGAGAAATATTCCTACCGGAATATATCGTGCCTTCGAGAAATATTCCTACGGGAATATATCGTGTCTTCGAGAAATATTCCTACGGGAATGTATTGTGCCTTCGATATATGTTCCTTCAGGGATATATTGTGTCTTCTACAAATATTCCTACGGGAATATATTATGCCATTGAGAAATATTCCCACGGGAATTAAATGTGCCTTCGGAAAATGTGCCTTGGGAGGATGTCGGATGGCCGATGAGTTTTACTCTAAGGCAACCAGCACGACGGACGGTCTGGGAGGGCAACCTGTGCGAAACTAATAGAACTACATGGGTCTGAGATTGTATGCAAGATGATACGGAGTACGTAGGCGGTGGTCGTGGGAAGACTGTCTCGGCCCAATAAGAGTCCAGATATCCCCTCCCTTATAAATGATATATTATGTTTGTTTGTTAATAGGGGTTGGATTTTGTTCGTGGTTCTAATAACTTGTCTTTAGCACAGGTGACAGGTGCGGATGAGAGACAGCACCCATGTGTGGATGAAGCCACAGAGCAGGCTACGCCAGGTACAAGTTGTTAAGCTGGATCCCTTTTTGTTGTGCCCCACCTCACGACATCTATATATTGGCAATGAATCCTTGATGGACAGGATTTAATGCGGCGGAGATATGGAAATTATTCATACATGTCTTGAGTTTAAGGTTCCTGTGATAGTTAATCTTCCGCTATAATACTACGTCTTCCGCTAAATGTTATAAAGTGCACTCTTTGATGATGTCTTCCGCTAGAATACTGCTTCCCTACTCTGTTGATGTGTAGTGACATTCGCTTAACATCACCCCTATGCATGACAATGGAATGTTCAAGTAAGGGGGTTGGAGAAGCTAGTACCTTCGCCCTTCGTGATCGCTTCGACGTCATTCAAAGAAGCTAGTACCTTCGCCCTTCGTGATCGCTTCGATGTCATTCAAAAAGGGTGGTGTGCGATAAGATCCCCTGGTCGGACCGCTGATTTGGGAGGGGAGGTCTTACAAGAACTGTCTTTCAAAAACTTGTCTCTCCACAAGCACCATCAACCAAACAAAAGGGAAAGGCTTTACCTCAAAAACCTATTCCCAAGGAAAGACCATTGACTGTGCAACCAACTCCAAAATCAAGGCACAATCACATGATCAGTAGAAATGCATGCTGTAAAGCAGCCTGCTCATCTAGTCACCTATCCTCCACTCAAAAGGTGACTCAGAAAAGGAGGTATAATAGATTTGAGTGCTGGTGTTGTGGCAAGGTTGGGCACTTTTGTTGGAGTTTCTACGGTGATTCGGAAGTAATCAAGCAGTTAGTCTTACTGCTAATGCGATATGAGCCTATAGGGTCGCACATAAGAGCATTTGGAGAAAGGATTTTGTTGGCCTTGCTCATATTGGAGTGATAGGACCAATCCGATGACTATTTGGAATATAGTTGGTTCGGGAAGACTGCTCCTAGATATTATGAATATTGTATGGAGCATGTTGGGAAAGTTTCAAGACGATATTGTGAATATTGTCGAGAAGACTTCTAAACGACATTGTGAATGTCATCGTGACAGATAACCTGTTGTCAGGATCACAAGCCAATATTATGAATATCGAAATGTGAACAATATCGTCGAGATTGTCTCGATTACATGGACTAACAGGAAATTCGTCGAGATGGTCTCAGAGATTTTGTCGAGAGTGTCTCGATGATTTCATCGAGACTCAGTCATTCGTCGAGATTTCTCAACGAATCTGTCGAGACTGTCTCGACGGTTTCGTCAAAACTGTATCGACGTTTTTGTCGAATTGTTTCGATGAATTCGTCGAGATGTATCGACGAATAACTGATCCCTATAGAAAAATAAAAAGCTCTGTTTTGACATGTCTACGGGTAGCGGGGATGTAGTCTGTCTTTTCTCTGAGTATAAAAGAGTAAACCTTTTAGGTTTTATCTATCCATGATGTGATCAGAGAAAAAGATAGAGAGAAATAGAAGCGATGAGGATGGAAGCCCGATACCGATCGATGCCCCGTCCCCGTGCGAGAAATCATGTCGTCTCTCCTCAAGATTCAAGAGGAATTGTTCCTTGAGATCTTGTCGGTACTTCAGGAGTTGAATAGGAATTGTTACTTGTGTTTCTCGTGACTTCTATAGATCTATAGGAAGGGTTCCTGTAGGATCTTGCCACCTCTGATCCGCTCCATGTAGTCGCCGCCTCTCCTTAGTCTGAACTGGCAATCTGTGGAGACGTTGAAGGCACTCCTTCTCTGACCTAGCACTTGTTGGACAAGAGGCCAAGAGTTATCCTTCGCTCGTGTGGACTTCTATAGAGGTGTGGACTTATTTCTACACTAACTCCTCTGATGAGCAGTTCAATCTTGCGAGAGACAAAGGAAGCACAAATGAAGAACTCGGAATAGGATTCCGAATTTCAAGAAGAATTTTCTTGGAGCATCCAATTGAGTATTGACTCAATTCCGCAAAGGTAATTTTATTATTGCTGCAATTTCTTGATTCATGGTTTTAGCAAGATCCATATGTCTCTTTTGGGTTGTTCTCGTATATTCTGCTGCGCACATTCTGATGTGTATACCCTTGAAGAAAACCCAACAGTGGTATCAGAGACAGGTTTCTGCTATTTCCATGTTTCAGAAATTGTTCCCTTTGCAGTAACTGTATGTCTCTATGTTAGTTTGTGAATCTAAAGGCATAGAGAGACGAGATTATCTACTGTTATAAAGAGTGTTTGCCTGTGCTAGCATCCGGTACATGTAAATCCGAAGATTTTGAAATATTCTAGATATTAAAATTTAATCCATATCATCAAATGTTGGTGGTTTTGTGCATCTGGGTTGTATTCGGATTATGCTTGTAATTTCATTCTTGATTGTGAATTGTGTGCACATTGATTAAATGTTAATCAAGATTAATTGTTAATCAAACATCATGAAAATCCCTTAAATAAAATATAAAGTATTCGGATGCCTTTCGATGGATGTCACTCTTCATGCCTCGATCGATGAAATATGGGCTTGCCAAAGCAAGGTGCATTAATCTATCTTGGTAAGGGTGCGAGCGGATAATTGTGATATTCCACTGTGGGCATCGTGTCCAGCTTAACTATGTTACCTCAAAGTTTGAGTGTCTAGAGGCATAAGGTTGGCTTGCACCATATGATGGATGCGAATAAAGAGTTATTCACCAACCATACAATAGTTGCATAGTGATGCAATTGGCAAATGTTGTCTACCTAAATAGCCACATTGTCGGTGATCAACTAAAGCTGACTTACGATGGTGGTGAAATACGGATCTTGTCCACTAAGAGAGTAGCTCGCATAAACTCTCTGAATTGATATTAAGGGTTAACAATTTGAATAAAATAGTGGGGGCTTTTAATAAAACTCCTTGTTAATAATTGTATTTTGAAATATAGTACTAAAATGTTTTGCAAATTTATTGTCTAATTTCAATGGCAAGCACATCACACTTCACTCTGTCCATGAGATCCATCCTAGAGAAGTACAAGCTCAACGGGGAGAACATCCTAGACTGGTATTGGAACCTGAGGATTGTCCTCAGGCAAGAGCACAAGCTCTATGTCTTGAAAGGGGAAGCCCCCAAAGAGCCAACTAGAAATGCTCCCCGAGCATACAGAGATGTCTTGAAGAAGTGTCAGGATGATACCCCGGATGGGGAATGCCTCATGCTTGCTACCATGTCCTTTGATCTTCAGAAGCAACACGAGAGCATGTGTGGTTATGAGATAATCGAGCACCTCAAGAAAATGTTCGAGGGGCAAGCTCGACAAGAGAGGTTTGACATATCCAAGGCATTATTTCAGTGCAAAATGGGAGCTCGAGACTCAGTAGGGACTCACGTACTCAAAATGATTTGGTATATAGAGAAGCTTGAAAGACTGGGTTTTCCCTTGGGCCAAGAGTTGGCCACTGATCCGATCATGCATTCATTGCCGGACAATTATGAGCAGTTCGTCTTGAACTATAACATGAATGAAATAGACAAGACACTGCCCGAGCTCCTAGGCATGTTGAGAACTGCCAAAAATAATATGAAGAAGGTCAAGCCTGCTAGCCCCATACTGATGGTGCATGAAGGCAAGGGAAAGGCTAAGGGATCGAAGAAGACAAAGATAGGATCTAAATCTCATCTTGATCCCAAGTCTTCTGCACTGAAAAGGAAAGGTTTGGCGAAGGAAGGAAAGTGTCACCACTGTGCTAAGGCAGGGCATTGGAGGAGGAACTGTCCCCTCTATATTGAGGATCTGCAGAAATAGAAGGGAAGTATGACTTTCGATTCAGGTATTTTCGTTATAGAAATAAACCTTTCTGCTCCTTCATCTTGGGTATTGGATACCGGATGCGGTTCTCACACTTGTACAAATGTGCATGAACTGGGAAGGAGAAGAATGTTGGGTAAAGGGGAGGTAGACCTGTGCATTGAAAATGGAGCAAGAGTTGTTGTCGTTGTCGTTGGTGTCTATCGTCTTTCTTTGCCCACTGGGCTTGCAATAGAATTAGATAACTGTTATTTTGTTCCAGCCATAACTAGAAATATTATATCAATTTCATTTATTGACATGAAGGGGTTTTCATTTATAATTAAGAATAATTGTTGTTTAATTTTTTATGAATGATGTTTGTTATGGTGTAACCCAGTTGTTTAATGGTCAATATGTTTTGAACTTAGACTATTCGATCTATAATGTAGAAAATACTACAAGACTAAAAATAATTGACTCGAATCCTACGTACCTTTGACTTTGTCGTTTAGGCCAAATAAATGAGAAACACATATCCAAGCTGGAACCCAAATCAGATAAGTGTTATCTTGTGTGATATCCTAAGGAAACTAAAGGGAGTACTTCTACATGTGATCCGAGGGCAAAGTGTTTGTCGCGAGGATTGGGGTTTTCTAAAGAAAGAGTTTTTGTCTAGGGAAAACACCAAGGTGGATCTTGAAGAAGTTCAAGAACCACAAACAATGAATGAACTAGAATTGGAACCTGAGCAAGGACTACAATCTGTTGTAGCTGGAGAACCTGCTCAAGAAACACAATTCCTACGTAGATCTGGTAGACCTAGAGTTGAGCCTGAGAGATATGGATTTCTCATGTCTCAAATAGGTAGTGTGTTGCTTATGGATCATGATGATGAACATGCAACCTACCAAGAGGCTATGAATGGACCAGACTCCGAGAAGTGGCTTGAGGCCATGAAATCTGAAATGGACTCCATGTATGCAAACCAAGTTTAGAACTTCTTGGAACCACCTGAAGGGGTACGACCCATAGGGTGCAAGTGGGTCTTCAAGAAGAAGACCTACATGGATGGGAATGTACATACATTCAAAGGCCGACTGGTAGCTAAAGGTTTTAGGCAAATTCGTGGCGTTGACTATGATGAGACCTTTTCCCCTATTGTTATGGTCAAGTACATCAGAATTCTACTTGATATTGCTCTGTATTATGACTAAGAGATCTGACAAATGGATGTCAAAATGGCTTTCCTTAATGGAAACCTCCTTGAGGAAGTGTATATGACACAATCCAAGGGTTTTGTATCTCCAAGTGAATCCACTAAAATATGCAAGTTGAATCGATCCATTTATGGGTTGAAACAAGCTTCTCGAAGTTTGAATCTACATTTTGATGAGAAGATCAAAGAGTTTGGTTTCATTAAGAACGAGGATGAGCCTTGTGTTTACAAGAGAATTAGTGGGAGCATTGTCATTTTTCCTGATATTGTATGTGGATGACATACTGCTAATCGAGAATGACATTCCGACCCTGCAAGCTGTTAAGAACAGGCCAGGGGACTGCTTTTCTATGAAATACTTGGGTGAAGCACTTATGTACTTGGTATTAAGATTTATAGAGATAGATCGAAGAAGTTGCTGGGTTTGACCCAGAGTACATACATTGAGAAGGTTTTGAAATGGTTCAACATGCCTGAGTCCAAGAAGGGATTCTTACCAATGTCACATGGTGTAAGTCTCTCTAAGGATCAGTGTCCTAAATCTTTGGATAATAAGGACCACATGAAGTTGATTGCATATGCTTCAGCAATTGGATCAATCATGTATGCAATGTTGTGTACTCGACCCGATATCTCATATGCTTTGAGCATGACTAGCAGATATCAGTCTGATCCTGGTGATGGTAACTGGATAGCAGTCAAGAATATCCTAAAGTACTTGAGAAGAACTAAGGATATGTTCTTGGTGTTTGGTGGAGAGGAAGAGCTCGTTGTAAATGGTTACATGAATGCTAGCTTCCAAACTGATAGGGACGATTCAAAGTCCCAGTCAGGTTTTGTGTTTTGCCTTAATGGAGGAGTTGTAAGCTGGAAGATTTCTAAGCAAGAGACAGTTGTCGATTCTACGACAGAAGCTGAGTATATTGCTACAGCAAATGAAGCAAAGGAGGCTGTATGGATTAGGAAATTCATCAGCGAGATAGATGTAGTCCCTTGTATTGTTGATCCCGTAGTTCTCTCCTATGACAACAACGGTGCTATTGCACAAGCAAAGGAACCTAGATCTCATCAGAACTCCAAGCACATACTTCGCCGGTTCCATCTTATTCGAGAGATTGTCAATCGAGGAGATGTAAACATTTGCAGTCTACCAACTGAAGAAAATATAGCGGATCCACTGACAAAGCCTCTTGCGCAAAGGAAGCTGATGGTCATGTTAGATCAATGGGTATTAGATACCTATGTGATCATCTTTAGTGGGAGCCTTGTGGATTGTATGTTTGTTGGTTGTTTATTCATTTGATGAATTGTGATTTGTACTGTGTGTTTTTCATTCTACATTTATGGCAAGTTCTTTTATTATGTCAATTGTTTCTATTTGATAGATTAATTAACATGATGAATGCCCTTAGAGTGTTTGCTTCCATAGGAATTCAAGTGCGTGACTTGAATGTGAGGGCATATGTTTAAATGAAGCTTCATTCTTAAATGATCCCTGGTCGAGGTATCATCCTAGAAATTAGGGCGAGGATGTGACCATAAGACTAGCATGTGCGTTGAATGATGACCGGTTCTCATAGGTCATGATATTTTGATATCAAGTCATCACATGGGTACTTGTTAGGAACAAGTTGTACTGGACGGACCCACCGTGAGACTACTTTGTGGATTGTTATATGAACGTGTCACAAGTAAGTCTCAAGTGGCAATGGTGTTTGTGGTTCCTTGACCTGAAGTCACATCATTCAACAGGTGAGGAAGAGCGTACTTTGATGTCATCTAAAGTCTTCCTTGAGAAAGGTTGATGATAAGGGTGGTTATTGGGTATGTTATGAATCATTTGGGTGTTTGTTTGTGGACAGAAATGGAATTTGTTCTCCTATATGATAGGAGTTACATCCATGATCCCCTTGATGGAATGAGACTGAGAAATGCATGCCCATGCTGGGTTGAGCCAATATGTGATATTGAGCTTACCACTCCCTAAAGTTCTATTCTAGATCAAGAAAGCAAGGGTTGAACAATCATGAGGGTGACACAGTCCATGCCTTTAATGTTGGAGTTTCTTTGATGATCCGGAAGGAATCAGCAGTTAGTCTTACTGCCAACGCAATATGAGCCTATAGGGTCGCACATATGAGTATTGGAGAAATTGGAGATTGTTTGTGTTGGCCTTACTCATATAGGATATGAGTGAAGGACCAACCCTACGACTTATTGGAATTGGGTTGAGTCGACTGATTGCTCCACAGGTATTGTGAATATTATATAGAGCATGTTGGCAAGTTTTGAGAATGTCTCGGCAAAACTTATTTCATGCCGTCGAGGGGATTCATCGGCGAATTAGATATACTCGACGAAATTGTCCTTCTAATGACCTGACAAAGTATGCCAATTCGTCGAAATGACTCGGCGAATTGGATATGTTCGTAGAGTCATTCCGTCGGACAGGTATTGGCGGAGAAGATCTAACCGACGAATCCCCTCTCGACGAAATCGTCAATTGATCTCGACAAAATCGTCGAATGTCTCGACGAATTCGTCGAATGATCTCGACAAACCATGTGCACTCGACGAATTCTGTTTTAACTTGGTTTGCGGATAGCAGATGTCGTGGTCTTTCTTTTCTCGGGATATAAACCTTTTTAGGTCGAATATATAGCTCTCCCTTTTGGAGTGAACCTGAGAGAAGAACGAAGCGGATGATCGGCGACTTGCGATTTCCAACGGCGTGCCCTTACCCGTGCATGAAGTCTCTCGCCGACCAGTAGATCAAGAGGAATCGTTCCTTTGGGATCTAGTCGTTACTTCTGGAGATTGAAGGGAATCATTCCCGCAAGATCGTGTCGTCTCCTCTCCTTTAACAGATCTAGTAATCTGTGGAGACGTAGAGGGCATTCCTTCTCCGACCTAGATCTTGTTGGACAAGAGGCTTGGGGTTCTCCTTTCTTGTGTGGGCTTTTATAGAGGTGTGGACACAATTCTACACTAACTCCTCCGACGAGCAGTCCGACGTTGACGGAGCCGAAGGAAGCACAAAGCAAGAACAAAGCAAGGACTTGGAATAGGATTCCAAATCCTAGAAGACTTTTCTTGGAGCTTTTGATTGAGTATCGATTCAATCCCTAGAAGGTAATTTTATTGTTGCCTCAATTTCTAGATTCATGATTTTAGCACGATCCACATGTCTCTTTAGGTTGTTCTTGATATATTCCGCTGTGCGCATCTGATGTGTATACCTTTAAGGAAAACCCAATAGTGGTATCAGAGCTCGGTTCTCTGCTAATTCCATGTTTCATAAATTGTTCCCTTCGCAGTAACCGTCTGTCTCTATGATAGTTTATGAAACTAAAGACTAGAGAGACGAGCTTGTCTAATGCAATAAGGGTGTTTGCTTTTGCTAGCATCCAGTACATGTAAATCCAAATGATTAGAAATGTTCTAAATATTCAGATTTAATCCATATCATCAAGTGTTGATGGTTTTGTGCATCTGGAATGTATCCGGGTCATGCTTAGTCTGTTTGTGAAGATGTGTGCACATTGATTAAATGTTAATCATGATTAAATGTTAATCTCTTATCTTAAAATCCCTTAACTAATATTAAGTATACGGATGCCTTCCGGTGGATGACACTCTTCCTGCCTCGATCGATGAAGTGTGGGCTTGCCAAAGCAAGGTGCATTAATCTATCTTGGTAAGGGTGCGAACGGATAATTGTGATATCCCATTGTCGACATCGGGTCCAACTTAACTAAGTGAGCTCAAAGGTTGAGTGCTTAGAGGCATAGGGTTGGCATGCACCATATGATGGATGCGAATAAAGAGTTATTCACCAACCATACAAGAGTTGCATAATGATGCAATAGGCAAGTGTTGTCTACCTAAATAACTGCATCGTGGGAGAAATGCCAAAGCGGACTCATTGTGTTGGTGAAATACGGATCTTGTCCACTAAGAGAGTAGCTCGCATAAACTCTCCGAATCGATATTAAGGGTTATCGATTTGATTAAAATAGTGGAAGCCCTTTAATAAAAGTCATTATTAAAATAAAATGTATTTTGAAATGTAGTACTAAAAGGTTTTGCAAATTTATTGTAGAATTTCCATGGCAAATACATCACACTCCACATTGTCCTTGAGAGCCATCCTTGAGAAGGACAAGCTCAATGGGACGAACTTCCTCGACTGGTATAGGAACCTGAGAATTGTTCTCAGGCAAGAGCGCAAGCTCTATGTCTTGGAAGGGGAAGCCCCCACAAAGCCGACCGGAAATGCTCCGCGAGCAGACAAAGATGCTTACAAGAAGTATCGGGATGATATCTTGGATGTGGAATGCCTCATGCTTGCTACCATGTCCTCTCAGCTTCAGAAGCAACACGAGAGCATGTGTGTTATGAGATAATCGGGCACCTCAAGAAAATGTTCGAGGGGCAAGCTCGGCAAGAGAGGTTTGACATATCCAAGGCATTATTTTTAGTGCAAAATGGGAGCTCGAGACTCAGTAGGGACTCACATACTTAAAATGATTGGGTATATAGAGAACCTTAAAAAACTGGGGTTTCCCTTGGGCCAAGAGTTGGCCACAGATCTGATCCTGCAATCGTTGCCGGACAGTTATGAGCAGTTCGTCTTGAACTATAACATGAATGAAATAGAAAATACACTGCCCGAGCTCCTTGGCATGTTGAGAACTGCCGAGAACAACATGAAGAAGGCCAAGCCTGCCAACCCCATACTGATGGTTCATAAGGGCAAGGGCAAGGCCAGGGGATCTAAGAAGACAAAGATTGGATCTAAGTCTTATCTTGATCCCAAGTCTTCTACACTGAAAAGGAAAGGTCTGGCGAATGAAGGAAAGTGCCACCACTGCGGTAAGGCAGGGCATTGGAGGAGGAACTGTCCCCTCTATATTGAGGATCTGCAGAAAAAGAAGGGAAGTATGACTTCCGCTTCAGGTATTTTCGTTATAGAAATAAATCTTTCTGCTCCTTCATCTTGGGTATTGGATACCGGATGTGGTTCTCACATTTGTACAAATGTGCAGGAACTGGGAAGGAGAAGAATGTTGGGTAAAGGGGAGGTAGACCTGCGCGTTGGAAATGGAGCAAGAGTTGCTGCCGTTGCCGTTGGTTTCTATCGTCTTTCTTTACCCACTGGGCTTGTAATAGAATTAGATAACTGTTATTTCGTTCCAGCCATAACTAGAAACATTATATCCATTTCTTGTCTTGACATGAAAGGTTTTTCATTTATAATTAAGAACAATTGTTGTTCAATTTTTATGAATGATGTTTGTTATGGTGTAGCGCAATTATTTAATGGTTTATATGTTTTGAACTTAGACCATCCGATATATAATGTAGAAAATAATAAAAGACTAAGAACAAATGACTCGAATCCTACATACCTTTGGCATTGTAGTTTGGGTCATATAAACAAGAAACGCATATCCAAGCTCCATAGAGATGGACTATTGGACTCATTTGATTATGAATCATTTGAGAGATGCGAGTCTTGCTTATTAGGAAAAATGACCAAAGCCCCTATCACTGGTCATACTGAGAGGGCAGATGATCTCTTGGGTGTCATACATAGTGATGTGTGCGTACCCATGAGTTCAATGGCTAGAGGTGGGTTCCACTACTTCATTACATTTACTGATGATTTCAGTAGATATGGATATGTGTTTCTTATGAAGAACAAATCTGAGACATTTGAAAAGTTCAAAGAGTTTAAGAATGAAGTAGAGAACCAACTGGGAAAAAGGATAAAAGCGCTCCGATCTGATCGAGCTGGCGAATATTTAAGTCAGGAGTTCCGTGATCATCTAAAAGAGTGTGGTATTGTATCACAGCTCACCCCACCTAGAACACCGCAACATAATGGTGTTTATGAGCAGAGGAATCGTACTTTGTTAGACATGGTATGGTCGATGATGCGTCATGTAGATCTGCCTGTTTCGTTTTAGGGTTTTGCTCTAGAGACTGCTGCTTTTGCACTAAATCGTGTTCCGGCGAAAATGGTTCAAAAGACACCATATGAGATATGGACTGCGAAGCGTCCTAGTATGTCTTTCATTAATATTTGGGGCTGTGAGGCATACGTACGACGTCAAATGTCTGACAAGCTGGAACCCAAATCGGATAACTGTTATCTTGTGGGATATCCTAAGGAAACTAAATGGTATTATTTCTACCATCGTTCCGAGGGCAAAGTGTTTGTCGCTAGGAGTGGTGTTTTTTTAGAGAAAGAGTTTCTATCTAGAGAAAATACCAAGGTAGAACTTGAAGAGGTTCAAAAACCACAAATAATGAATGAACGTGAATTGGAACCTGAGAAAGGACTACAACCTGTTGTAGTTGGAGAACCTGCTCAAGAAACACAAGTCCTACGTAGATCTGGTTGACTTAGAGTTGAGCCTGAGAGATATGGATTTCTCATGACTCAAATAGGTAATGTGTTGCTTATGGATCATGATGATGAACCAGCAACCTACGAAGAGGCTATGAATGGACCAGACTCCGAGAAGTGGCTTGAGGCCATGAAATATGAAATCGACTCCATGTATACAAACCAAGTTTGGACCTTAGTGGAACCACCTGAAGGGGTACAACCCATATGGTGCAAGTGGGTCTTCAAGAAGAAGACCGACATGAATGGGAATGTACAGATATTCAAAGACCGGTTGGTGGCTAAAGGTTTCAAGCGAATTCATGGTGTTGACTATGATGAGACCTTTTCCCCTATAGTTATGGTTAAGTCCATCAGAATTCTACTTGCTATTGCTGCGTATTATGACTACGATATCTGGCAAATGGATGTCAAAACGGCTTTCCTTAATGGAAACCTCCTTGAGGAAGTGTATATGACACAACCTGAGGGTTTTATATCTCCAAGTGAAGCCACTAAAATATGCAAGTTGAATCGATCCATTTATGGATTGAAACAAGCATCTAGAAGTTGGAATCCGCATTTTGATGAGAAGATAAAAGAGTTTAGTATCATCAAGAATGAAGACGAGTCTTGTGTTTACAAGAGGATTATTGGGAGCATTGTCATTTTCTTGATACTGTATGTGGATGACATACTGCTGATCGGGAATAACATTTTGACCCTGCAAGCTGTTAAGAACAGGCTAGGGGATTTCTTTTCTATGAAAAACTTGGGTGAAGCGACGTATATACTTGGTATTAAGATCTATAGAGATAGATCAAAGAAGTTGATGGGTTTGACCCAGAGTACATACATTGATAAGGTGTTGAAATGGTTCAACATGCTTGAGTCCAAGATGGGATTCTTACCAATGTCTCATGGTGTGAGTCTCTCTAAGGATCAGTGTCCTAAATCTTTGGAAGATAAGGACCGCATGAAGTTGATTCCATATGCCTCAGCAATTCGATAAATCATGTATGCAATGTTGTGTACTCGACCCGATGTCTCATATGCTTTGAGCATGACGAGAAGGTATCAGTCTGATCCAGGTGATGGTCACTGGATAGCAGTCAAGAATATCCTAAAGTACTTGAGAAGTACTAAGGATACGTTCTTGGTGTTTGGTGGAGAGGAAGAGCTCGTTGAATGTGGTTACACAGATGCTAGCTTCCAAACTGATAGGGACAATTCAAAGTCCCTGTCAGGTTTTGTATTCTGCCTTAATGGAGGAGTTGTAAGCTGGAAGAGTTCCAAGCAAGAGACAGTTGCCGACTCTACAAAAGAAGCCGAGTATATTGTTGCCGCAAATGCGGCAAATGAGGCTGTGTGGATTAGGAAATTCATCGGCGAGCTAGATGTAGTTCCTAGCATTGTTGATCCCGTAGTTCTCTACTGTGACAACAATAGTGCAATTGCCCAAGCTAAGAACCTAGATCTCATCAGCGCTCCAAGCACATACTTCGGCGGTTCCATCTTATTTGAGAGATTGTCGATCGAGGAGATGTGAGCATTTGCAGAGTACCGACTGAAGGAAACATGGCGGATCCACTGACAAAGCCTCTTGCGCAAAGAAAGCATGATGGTCATGTTAGATCAATGGGTATTAGATACATGAATGATCATCTTTAGTGGGAGCCTTGTGGATTGCATGTTTGTCGGTTATTTATTCATTTGATGAATTGTGTTATGTACTATGTATTTCATTTTGCATTTATGGCTCTTTTATTATGTCAAATGTTTCAATATGATAGATTAATTAGCATAATAGATGCCCTTAGAATGATTGCTTCCATAGGGATTCAAGTGCATGACTTGAATGTGAGGACCTATGTTTAATTAGAAACTTCATTCATAAAAGGTCCCTAGTCGAGGTATCATCTTAGAAATTGTGGCGAGGATGAGACCATAAGACTAGCATGTGTGTTGACTGATGACCGGTTCTCACAGGTCATGATATTGTGATATCAAGTCATCACATGGGTACTTGTTAGGAACAAGTTGTACTGGACATGTCACAAGTAGATCTCAAGTGACAATGGTGTTTGTGGTCCTTTGACCTGAAGTCACAAAATTCATCAAGTGAGGAAGAGCATGCTTTGATGCCATCTAAAGTCTTCCTTGAGAAAGGTTGATGATAAGGGTGGTTATTGGGTATGTTACGAATCATTTGGGTGTTTGTGTGTGGACAGAAATGGAATTTGTACTCATTTATGACAGGAGTTACATCCATGGGCCCCTTGATGTAATGAGACCGAGAAATGCATAGCCATGCTAGGTTGAGCCAATATTTGATATTGAGCCTACCAATCTCTTAAGGTCGATTCTAGATCAGGAAATTAGGATTGAACAATTATGAGGGTGACACGGTCCATGCCTCTAGTTCTATCTGGATGTAAGGGACAAAGGGACGCGACAATACTGATACATTGGTCACAGACATGCTTATTGAGTTATGAACTCTTATTGCTTGGGTAGAAATGATGCATTACTAGATGTCGCTCATTGTTTGTGAGACTTCTGTTGATACCTTCTAGATCAAGTGGGAGACTGTTGGAGTTTCTTTGATGATCCAGAAGGAATCAGCGGTTAGTCTTACTGCCACCGCGATATGAGCCTATAGGGTTGCACATAAGAGAATTGGAGAAGTTGGAGATTGTTTGTGTTGGCCTTACTCATATAGGATATTAGTGAAGGACCAATCCTACGAGTTATTGGAATTGGGTCGAGTCGACTGATTGCTCCACAGGTATTGTGAATATTGTATGGAGCATGTTGGCAAGTTTTCGAGAATGTCTCGACGAAACTTATTTCATTTTG
The DNA here is from genome assembly GCA_033032865.1 of Dactylorhiza incarnata. Taxonomy (NCBI): domain Eukaryota; kingdom Viridiplantae; phylum Streptophyta; class Magnoliopsida; order Asparagales; family Orchidaceae; genus Dactylorhiza; species Dactylorhiza incarnata. The sequence goes on from JAWHQI010000080.1 coordinate 7,157,043, forward strand.
TCGAGGGGATTTATCAGCGAATTAGATCTACTAGACGAAATAGTCCTTTGAATGACCCAACAAAGTATGCCAATTCGTTGAAATGACTCGATGAATTGGATATGTTCGTAGAGTCATTCCGTTGGACAGGTATCAACGGAGAAGATCTAACGGACGAATCCCCTCTCGACGAAATCGTCGATTGATCTCGACGAAATCGTCGAATGTCTCGACGAATTCATCGAATGATCTCGACAAACCATGTGCACTCGACGAATACTGTTTTAACTTGGTTTGCGGATAGCAGATGCCATGGTCATTCTTTTCTCGGGATATAAATAGCCTAAACCTTTTTAGGTCGAATATATAGCTCTCCCTTTTGGAGTGAACCCGAGAGAAGAACGAAGCGGACGACCGATGACTTGCGATTTCCGACGGCGTGCCCTTACCCGTGCGTGAAGTCTCTCACCGACCAGTAGATCAAGAGAAATCGTTCCTTTGGGATCTAGTCTTTACTTCTGGAGATTGAAGGGAATCATTCCCTCAAGATCGTGCTGTCTCTTGATATCGACGAGAAGTGTTCCCGTTCGGTTCTAGCTGCATTCCTTGGAGTCGCCTCCTCTCCTTCAACAGATCTAGTAATCTGTGGAGACGTAGAGGGCATTCCTTGGAGTCGCCTCCTCTCCTTCAACAGATCTAGTAATTTGTGGAGACGTAGAGGGCATTCCTTCTCCGACCTAGCTCTTGTTGGATAAGAGGCTTGGGGTTCTCCTTTCTCGTGTGGACTTCTATAGAGGTGTGCACACAATTCTACACTAACTCCTCCGACGAGCAGTCCGACGTTTACGGAGCCAAAGGAAGCACAAAGCAAGGGCTTGGAATAGGATTCTGAATCCTAGAAGGCTTTTCTTGGAGCTTTTGATTGAGCGTCGATTCAATCCCTAGAAGGTAATTTTATTGTTGCCTCAATTTCTAGATTCATGGTTTTAGCACGATCCACATGTCTCTTTGGGTTGTTCTTGATGCATTCCGCTGCGCACATCTGATGTGTATACCTTTAAGGAAAACCCAACATTTAGTTCAATCCGGATGTAATGGATAAAGGGACATGATAACGCTAATATATTGGTCACAGATAGGCTTGTTTGAGTTATGAACTCTTATTGCATGGGTAACAATGATGCATTGCTAGATGTCGCTGATTATTTGTGAGATTTATGATTGATAGCTTCTAGATCAAGTGGGAGACTGTTGGAGTTTCTACGGTGATCCGGGAGTAATCAAGCAGTTAGTCTTACTGCCAACGCGATATGAGCCTATAGGGTCGCACATAAGAGTGTTTGGAGAAATTGGAGAAAGGATTGTGTTGGCCTTGCTCATATTGGATATGAGTGATAGGACCAATCCTATGACTATTTAGAATATAGTTGGTTTGGGAAGACTGCTCCTAGATATTATGAATATTGTATGGAGCATGTCGAGAAAGTTTCAAGACGATATTGTGAATATTGTCGAGAAGACTTCAAAATGACATTGTAAATGTCGTCGTGACAGATATCATATTGTCTGGATCACAAACCGATATTGTAAATATAGATTGGTGAACAATGTCGTCGAGATTGTCTCGATTACTTGGACTAACAAGAAATTCGTCGAGAAGGTCTCGGAAATTTCGTCGAGAGTGTCTCGACGATTTCGTCGAGATGTCTCGACGATTTCGTCGAGATGCCTCGACGTGTTCGTCGAGATATCTCAACGAGTTCGTCGAGACTGTCTCGATGGAAGACTATCACTGGTCATTTCGTCGAGACTATCTCGACGAATGATTGTTTTCGTCGAGATGTCTCGACGAATCCGTCGAGACTGTCTCAACGGTTTCGTCGAAACTGTCTCGACGTTTTTGTTGAAATGTTTCGACGAATTCGTCGAGATGTCTCGACAAATAACTAATCCTGATGGAAAAAACTATAAGTTTTGTTTTGTCAGGTCTGCGGGTAGCGGGGTTGTAGTCTGTCTTTTCTCTGAATATAAAAGAGTAAACCTTTTAGATTTTATCTATCCCTGATGCGATATGATAAAAAGATAGAGAGAAATAGAAGCGACGAGGATAGAAGCCCGATACCGATCGACACCCCATCCCCGTGTGAGAAATCCTATCCTCTCTCCTCAAGATTCAAGAGGAATTGTTCCTTGAAATCTTGTCGGTACTTTGGGAGTTGAATAGGAATTGTTCCTTGTATTTCTCGTGACTTCTATAGATCTACAGGAAGGGTTCCTGTAGGATCTTGCCTTCTCTCATCCTCTCCATGTAGTCGACGCCTCTCCTTAATCGGATCTAGCAATCCGTGGAGATGTTGAGGGCACTCCTTCTCCGACCTAGCTCATGTTGGATAAGAGGCTTAGGGTTCTCCTTTGCTCGTGTGGACTTCTATAGAGGTGTGGACTTATTTCTACACTAACTCCTCCGCCGAGCAGTTAACTCTTAACAGAGACGAAGGAAGCACAAATGAAGAACTCGGAATAGGATTCTGAATTTCAAGAAAAATTTTCTTGGAGCATCTGATTGAGTATTGACTCAATTCCGCAAAGGTAATTTAATTATTTCTGCAATTTCTTGATTCATGGTTTTAGTAAGATCCATATGTCTCTTTTGGGTTGTTCTCGTATATTCCACTGCGCACATTTTGATGTGTATACCCTTGAAGAAAACCCAAAAACTTTGCTATAGATTTTTGGTTCAACCCAACAGTGCCTAGAGCAAGGTATGAGAAGCTAGTCAGTAGTTTGACTGCAAAAGTTACAATAGGTAGAGATGTTTCTTACTGTGTTAACAAGAACCTAGGACCCAAATTCATTTGGGTTCCTAAGGGATATTAAATATCTGTCTTGCAGGTTTGTCCAAGTAGCCAACCAAAAGTAAATATGGCCAATGGACAATAAGTAATCCAGGTATAAATTTGGAATAAGAAGAAATTCATCACAAACAAAGGTATCAGCCTGACATAATTATTGGATCTCACAATTAGCCCAACAACACAAGTATGTGCCCCTTCATAGTCCAAAGTAAGAAATATTCAAATAAATCACATGTTTAGATATAGGGTAAAACACACATTTGCTCTAAGTCATCACATAAAGAAGAGTGACTTGACAATTCTGAAGAGAAAGGAAAAAGATAACTAAACGTGAGTTCAGTTCTTCAACAGAGTAAAACAGCATATCAAATCCAAAACAATATGTAAAGACTTAGGTTGTTGGATGACAGTACATGAAGACTTGTCCGCCAGAAAGAATTGTGCAATAGTTGAGGGGGAGACTCATGTTGAGCTCTTAGCACAAGAAACATTGCTGTCAATCAGGGATGAGGCTGCTGTTGAGGGGGAGTCTCAAAATGAAGTCACTTCTCCAGAGGTTGAGGAGACTGCTAACACTGAAGATGTTATGCAAGATGTATAAAGAAGCTACAAGATGATTCTGCTGCTTATAATGATAATCTTAGTGAAGCTTCTGTCCAACTGAACAATGATGTAGTTGAGAGGGAGCATACAAGGATCCCTGAGTAGGATAAGATGGATCCATCCACCCCATCTGCTAAGACATCAAATTTTCCTAAGTGTGATGGTCTAGAAAGTCAAGAGCAGGAGGATCAAAGGAAGGAGAAAGGTGTAGAGAATAAAAGGAACTAAACTGGCTCATGTGATAGCTAAAAGGAAATGTGGTTGAAATTCTATTTTGAAAACATTTAGCTTAACTGTAAAATGACAATAAAGTAGTGATACTCTTAAATATGCAACTACTTCAGCACATAAATGTGAAGCTAACACGCAACACACTGTGTTGCAAAAGAGCAAACAAAGACAATATCGTTGTATCTACAAAACGATATCGTCATAACAACAGTGTGTGTGTCATCAAAATGACAGTGTGTGTCGTAGAAATGACTCTACGACTTCATTGTAAATTCACGACGATACTAAGTGTCTTCTCAAGAAATCAGAATTCCAAAATAAATCAATCACGACTACTCAATCTGATTTAATTAAACATTTAACAAGCGACACTTCGCCACCCACACAATAAATTATAAATAGGGACATATGTCTTGAATGAAAAGCACTTGCTACATTTACCCTAAAAAGTTGTCGTGTACTCATTGACTTCGGAGAGTGAACAAGACGGTATTGGGAATCCTCCCTTGATTAATCAAGAAATGGCACCGAAGAAGGAAGAATATCTATATGAAGGAAGTGAAGCAGTAAGGAATGGCTTCGCGAAGGCTCCAGAAGAAATTCAAAGCACCATAAGTCTACTCGACTCCGTCAGCTTGGAGTTCGTTCTCTCAGAATCAATAGTAATAATGAAGAGGGGAGTTCTGGAATTCTACTCGAACGCCAAGGGTTGATCTAGAGGAACGTCCATCAAAATTCAAGTCAATGGGATAAAAGTTAAGGTAACTCCAAAGAGATTGGCTAGGGTTCTGCAGTTACCGACCTTTGCCAAAGAGGAGGAGAATGAAGAGGTCACCCAAGAGGACCTAGATAAAGCTCTTGCATGGTGTGAGCATGTAACACCCCACCCGTTGCACAGTATATAACAGTAGGTCCGGACGGGACCCCACGTCATATAAGGTGAATAAGTAAGAGGGTTACGTATTCAGTTACCCAACAACATCTCAGAGGTTACGCAGAAGCGGAAGCATAAATTATTTAAATCTTGAACCAGAGAATATGTCCACAACACAGAATAGGAATGACTGATAAATATAAAAGGCTTGGCACTAAGGTCATACATCAAAATGTGTTTCTCTTAGTACATGGTTTCCAAACATCGGCACGTAGGCCAGCAATACATGAAAAGCACTCAAAACACTTGGGCCTTTGAGGGCCAGCTAAACACAGCCTCGCTAGGACCTGTAAAGCATAATCCACCAAGCAGTGGGAAAACAGGTAACCGGTCAGCTTTAGCGGACCAAGAATATAACAACCCCACCCCATGCCCGGGGCGGTGCTACTCCTTCCATGCAAGCAAGCAATAACATCATATATTCATAGGTGCGCCTAAGCACCGAATAGAAACAATCACCACATACGTCGACTCTAGGCCGCACGTATTGTGCTCTCAAGGCACACTTCGGCGTACTCCCCAAGTTACACCAATAGTCTAAGTCTTTTTCACCTTAGAAGATCAATTGAGCTAAGCCATACACATTGACGTTTTCCGGCATTCTTCCATAAGACGGTGCACCGAGGGGCGAACTCTTCACCGACCAATATGGACGGGTTCAGATCCAGCTAGTCCCGGCTCAATCATCGCGAATAAACAACACGATGCTGGTAAACTTTCACCTCATCCCGGTCACAGGAAAACCTCCACCGGGTCATCGTCACAGACTCAAGGGACATTTCCAAGCACACCACGTGATATCAAGTATCACTGGCAATAGCGCCGGCACTAGCACAAGCGCACGTGTTAGCTAACAGAATGCAGTTCAGTCATCTCTTTCAGGTATTTCCTGGAGGTAGCCTCTAGGACTCCCTGCAGCACATCACAGCACTCAGAACCCAAAAACAAGCATACATACTTGGAGTCTTCTCCGAAGTGCACTATAGCAATATCAACATCACCAATCCAGATCAACCTGTCCATATGGGCTTGACATAGTATGCTTATATCCGTACAACGATCCAAACTCTATATGCAATTTCTACAGGGATAATCCATATTGACCCTTCGGAAGAAACCTATCCACTAATTAGTGGAAATCTTCCTGCTACAATGCAAATCAAAGGACTAACATGTCCAGAGATTACAGAGGAAAATCGTTACCCTTGATGCTCGTTTTGGTGCAATCGGACCAGGATTTCTTCCCACGGATTTGAAGACGGCACAAGCACGCAAGAGATCTTCTACTTCGGACTTGACTAGCCAAACAGATCCTTCCTCTGCTTCCCGACTTCTTCCCTTGCCTTAGGAGAGAGGTCCAGAGAGAAACTAAGGAAATCCACAATTCTGAGGGCTATATAGAGAAAAACGCTACTACCGGTGCTACCTACTAACGCAAGCGCTATCCCAAAGGGGGTACGACCGAACATATCCACAGCCGCTTAAGGATTCGTCGAGAACGCTACCGCTACCGCTAGCTCCCGCGCTATCACTCGACGAGTCGAATTGATGCGCACTCAACATGATTCATCGGAATACATTCGTCGGGACATAAATTTGTCGAGAGAGCTACCGCCGGCGCTATCCCTACCGCCGACGCTAGCACTCGATGATTCGTCTTGATGCTTTCGACGATACACACAAGTCATTTCGTCGAAACCCAACTAATTCGACAATATGAGATACTGTCGGTGCTAGCCCTAGCGCTGGCGCTAGCTCCTTAACTTAGCACACCGTGAACTCTTTGCACATGAAACCTGGGGCCTTACAATCCTCCCCCCTTAAACAGAATTTCATCCCGAAATTGAAGCAGTGCAAATAACTACAAAGATACAAAATGTAACTTGTACCTCAACGGAACAATTTGGGGAACTCGTCATGCAAGGTCTGCTCACGCTCCCATGAAAGCTCCTCGCGACAACAATTGTACCAGTGAACTTTGACCATCTTGATCATTTTATTCCGCAACTGCTTGACCTCAGAGCCCTCGATGTGAATAGGCGTGACCCTTGCCTTTATCCCATCATAGACTGGCACTTGATTCGCTACAAGCACTTGGCTAGGCTCTGGCATAACCTTCCTTAGCACAGATATGTGAAACACATCGTGTAAGCTGCTCAACTCTGTCGAAAGAACGATTAGATAGGCAGCTTCACCAACACGTTCCAGTATCTCATATGGTCCAAGGTATCTCGGACTCAACTTTTTCAAGAGTCGAATCCTTGACACACCCTTGAAAGATTTAATTTTGAGATACACCCAGTCGCCCACGGCGAACTCGAGGTTCTTGTGTCTAGCATTATAATACTACGCTTGCCTATCTTGCGCAATCAACAACCTCTCCTGGATTGTCCGAATAGTCAAAGTACCACATTCAACTTCTTTTCGCTTAAACAGCTTAGTCTCGCCCGTCTCTGCCCAAGCCAAAGGTGTACGACACTTTTTACCATTGAGGTCTTCAAAGGGTGCCATTTGAAAGTTTGTTTGATATCTGTTGTTATAAGCAAACTCGATCATAAAGAGATGATCTTCCCACCTCTTGCTAAAATCCAAAGCGCACATTCGGAGCATATCCTCCAATGTCTTGTTGGTCCATTCAGTCTACCCATCTGTTTAAGGGTGGAAGGAAATGCTAAACTTCAGTTTGGTACCCAACAGTTGGTGGATTAGCCTCCAATCATTTGAAGTGAAGCGCCCATCTCAGTCACTTACGATGCTACGGGGCACACCGTGCAATCGTACGATGCTATCAACATACAACTTTGCTAACTTTTCCACTGAATCATCTTGCCGGTTTGGAATGAAGTGTGTGACTTTCGTCAATCGGCCCACAATCACCCAAATGGCATCGTTACCGGAATGCGATCTCGACAAACCATGCACGAAATCCATAGATATGTCATCAAACTTCCATTCCAAAATCAGTAACGACTTCAAGAAACCACCAGGTTTTTGGCATTTGGCCTTCACGAGCGCGCAAGTGTGACACTTGGCTATGTATAAGGCGATGTCTTTCTTTAATGTCGGACACTAGACTAATTTGTTCAAGTCCTGGTACAACTTTGTGCTCCCCGGGTGGATTGAGTTCTTAGTGAAGTGTGCCTCGTACATCAACTCCTCCCGCAATTTACCAACATTGGGGACGCACAGGCGACTATCTTTCAAGGAGAACTCAGTATTCGACCCATCCATGGTCTCTGTCACATACCGCATCATACTTTCATCGAGTTAATGCCAATCAGACTCTATCTGCAAGGTCATATTGTACCTCCGTCCAGTTCAAACATGTTGTGGCACTGGTTCTCTTGTCAACGCAAACGATGTCTAAGGCCTCCAAGTCCCTGATTAGGCGCTCATCATGCATCTGAATCCAGTTTGCTTGTGTAGAAGCACTCCGAACCAAAGCATCAGCGACTAGTCAAGTTTTCGTAGGTGCAAGGTCTTTCGATTCTCAGCAACTAGATCAAGTGTTCTAGCTCAGGTCAAGTAAGGGTCAGCTGCATACCCATTGCGAATGTCGAGACCGGTTCTCTGGTTTCAACAGATATGGCCAAGTGATAAGGGAATCAGAGCACCCCTGACCCTCTCAGACAGAGAATCTGATGATGAAGAAGGTTCTATGGCTAGAGAAAGGATAAGGGCACCACTCACTCTCTCAAACTGTGACTCTGAGGATGAGGAACTCTATGGGTTGGTTGCCATTTCAAATGAAGAAAGTCATGAGGATCCACATCCTGCTCAGGTAAGTACTACTCACATATCTCCAGTACCTGCTTCATTTGAAAAGTCCAAGATTGCATCAGATGATTGCTCATCATCTAAAGATGATGCAGAAGACTGTTGATCATGCAATAATAAGAATCATACTAAACTGATAGAACAACTTGAGAGTCTCTTGGCGGCTCTTAAAAAGAGCAAGAAATTGGTCAAATTTCAAGCTGAGGAAATCAGATTCCTTGAGCCCTTCAAATCTCAAGTTGAAGAGAAGACCAATGAGGAGTTTAGATTGTTCAATGAGCTTATCATACTTCAGGAGAAATCTGATGCTCAGGGTAGGACAATCAAGTCTCTAGAGAACAAGCTTAGAACAGGGAGAAAGCTTGTGACTAGCTTCTCTAAGCCCAAAACAGCTCTCCCTATTATTGACTGCTTCTCCACTCAAGTCAGAGGAGGACAGGGAAATAATAAGGAAGTTGGAGATACTTCCCTAACTAGAACTGTCTTCTAAACAGTTGTCTCTCCACATGCACCATCAACCAAAAAAAAGGGAAAGGTTTTGCCTCAAGAACCTATTCCCAAAGAAAGATCATTAATTGTGCAACCAATTCCAAAACCAAGGCACAATCACATGATCAGTTGTAATGCATGTTGCAATACATCCTGCTCATCTAGTCACCTCTCCTCCACTCAAAAGGTGACTCAGAAGAGGAGGTGCAATAGATATGGGTGTTGGTGTTGTGGCAAGGTTGGGCACTTTGCTATAGATTGTTGGTTCAATCAAACAGTGCCTATAGAAAGGAATGAGAAGCCAGTCAGTGGTATGACTGCAAATGTTGTAGTGAGTATGTTGGAACAACCCTATTACTGATTTGGGCTAGGATCACTATCTGTTGACTAGGACTAAGTTGACCCCAATGTATAGTCTAAGGGTCAAGGTTTTAGGCTGTCTGGGTTAGCTAGAACTTAGGAAAAACTCTAAGTTTCTAAGTTCGACGAACTCCATTCTGCGTTCAACGAAATCCATTCTGCGTTCGATGAACGTCATGCTTCAGTTCGACGAACTTGCTCTCCACCTCGACGCATTCAGTTCTCCAGCCAGTTCAACAGATTTTGTCTTCAGTTCGACGAACTCCAGTTTGAGATCGACGAACTAAATTAAAGTTTATTGCTGAATCAGATTGCAGTTCCAAGAAATATCTTTTCAGATTATTATATTCCTTAATTGGAAGATTTGAATTTCAAATCAGTGATATGTTGTCCAAGGAAAAGAAAGATCAGTAAGAAGACAGAAAGAATGGAGAAGTATTAGTCGAAAAAGAAATACAAAATGTCAAACAGATTTACAGAGTTCATCCTCAACAGCAGCACTCTCAATTTCTGAGAACATCAACATTATTATCTCAGTTTTCAGGTACTAGTTCTAATCTTCAAAGAGGAACAATAATCTGAGAAACTTTGTCTCTCAGATTCATCAGCTATCAAGGAAGATTTGCTTTACATTCAAGAGGAAGCTCCATAAATCAACTGTCAAGAATTTCTATCAGACAGGGGGAGCTTTACATCAACAATCCACTAGTCTTCTCTCAGCTTGTTGACAGAGAAGAATCTCATAAACAATTTTGTTTACCCTTTTTATCCCATCTTGTACAGGGTTCTAACTCCCTTCAAAACTTAACCCTTTGGTGGCAGGGCACCTGATCAAAAACCTGTGATTGGTTTGAGCACCTAATCAAAAGCTCAGTGGTGTTTGGGCACCTGATCAAAACTCCATTGGTGTTTGGGCACCTGATCAAAAACCCATTGGTGATAGGGCACCTAATCAAAAACCTAGTGGATTCCTACCAAGGGTGGTAGAAGAGTAGATGTACCCAAGTTGATTGGGTAACTACTATAGATCCTTGTGTCTTCTGTGTTTGTGTTTTTCTTTCTGTACTGTGCTGTGTGATTTGTATTTTTCTTTTACACTCACTCTGTCACACATATAAATATCGGTATTTTAATTCCGCTATAAAATAAGTTAAAAACTTTTTAATACTCTATTCACCCCCCCCCCCCCCCCCCCCCCCCTCTAGAGTAAATCTAAGATCTAAACCTCACTTCTAGAGTAGAAATGGCTCTTACTATGCTAACAAGAATCTAGGACCAAATTCACATGGGTTCCTAAGGGATATTAAATCTGTATTGCAGGTTTGTCCAAGTGGGCCAACTAAAAGCAAATATGGCCAATGTACAATAAGTAATCCAGGTATAAATCTGGAATAAGAAGAAACTTGTCACAAGCAAAGGTATCACACTTGACATAATTATTGGATCCCACAATTAGTCCAATAACACAGGTATGTGTCCTTTCACAATTTAAAGTTAAAAATCTTCAAATAGATAACATGGTCTAGAAATAGAGTAAAACACACATTTGCTCTAAGTCATCACATGAAGAAGAATGACCTGACAACTCTGAAAAGAAAGGAAGAAGGGAACTAAATGGGAGTTGAGTTATGCAGCAGAGTAAGGCAGCATGACAAATCTAAAACAACAGAACGCTGATCAAATTGATGTCTCTGCATCAAGATATCCCAGAGAAGGAAGCTGAACCAGCTAATACAGAGGTGACTGAAGATAGGAGAATTTCATCCCTGGAGAGTGATCCAGTTGAGGGGGAGCACCAATTTGTGATCTCAGCCCAAAATACTGAAATGGTTGAGGGGGAGCAAGACCCTACAAGAGTCTATACACCATCACATCATAAGAAAACAATATGATCCTCAATTGAGCAAGCAAATATCCCTCTAACCGAGGAAAGAAAGAAGGCAAGTAAAGGATTGAAGAATGTTGTTGCTGCTCATACTGTTAGTCTCAGTAAAAGCCTATGTCCAACAGAACAATGCGGCAGTTGAGGGGGAGCACACAAGGATCCCTGCTCAGGACAAGATGAACCCATCTACCTCATATGCCAAGACAACAAATTATCCCAAGTGTGATGATCTATAAAGTCAAGAGTAGGAGGAGCAAAGGTAGCAGAAAGGTGCAAAGGAGAAAAGGATATGGCTCGGGTGGTAGCTAAAAGAAAATATGGTTAAACTCTATTTTAAGACATCTTACTTAAACTCTAAAATGTTAATAAAGTGGACACTCTTAAAAACACAACCACTTTAATATATGAAGGCGAAGCCAACATGCAACACACTGATGAAACAAACAAGGACAATATCGTCGTAATCACAAAACGATATCGTCGGAACCACAGTGTGTATCGTCGAAATGATAATTTGTATCATCAAAATGACTCAACGACGTTGGCGTGAAGTCTCGGCGATACCTAAGTCTCTACTCGAGAAATCAGAACTCTGAAATCAATCAATCACGACCACACAATCTAATGTAAGTAAATTTTGATAAGCGGCACTTCGCCTCCCGCACTATAAGTTATAAATGGGGTCATATGTCTTAAATCAAAAGCACTTGCTACATTTTCCCTATTAAGTTGTCGTGTCCTCCTCGACTTTGAAGAGTGAACAAGTAGACTCTGCTAATACCTCCTCTGATAGACAAAGAAATGGCACCGAAGAAAGAAGGATATATGTACGAAGAAAGCGAAGTAATAAGGAATGGCTTTGCGAAGTCTTCAGAAGAGATTCAAAATACCATAAAGCTGCTCGACTCCGTCAGCCTGTAGTTTATTCTGTTTGAACCATCAATGATACTGAAGAGAGAATTTTTGGAATTCTATTCAAACGCCAAGGGCGGGTCAAAAGGAACGTCCATCAAGAGCCAAGTCAGTGCAATAAGAGTTAAGGTAACTCCCAAATGATTGGCCAAGGTTCTGCGACAACCAATTTTCACCGATGATGAGGAGAATGAAGAGGTCACCCTAGAGGACCTAGACAAAGCACTTGCATGGTGTAAGAATTCCATGAAGACATATGGGTCTCTGGAAAGGAAGAACTTCAACCAGCAGGGAAAGTTGCTAGCTGATGTAGTACGAAGCACTTCTTTGTAAAGTGGGGTCTCATGACAGAATATCCAAGCAGATGTTTGAGATAATGACAAGGATTATCCTAAGTAAGAGAACCAATTGTGGTCAATTGATCTTCAAGAGAATACAAGAGAGCTTTTAAGCTCCCAATTTGGTCTTGCAAAGATCTCCCAAAAGGTCGCAGGCTCTAGTAGATGAGGTGAGTGAAGAAGAAAGCTCATCAAAAGATAGTGAACCAACTCACAACCCAGAACTGACCAACTCTGAAGAGAATATGGAGCAGAGGGATGTCTCCCTCCAAACCTCGGCATTGAGTCTGGGGTCCAGAACCACTGCTGGAACAAATCAAGGGGGAGCTGAGACTGAGGGGGAGCAGGATACTGAGCTCCCTGCTCATGAAATCGATGTGATTCCCTCTGTACCAACAGTCCATGAGTCCAAGTGAAGCTCCACTGGAAGGATACCACGAGAATCCTGCTGATGGAACCAAGAGAGATCTGTCAATTGCTGAAAATCCAAATGTGGCTGAGGAGGAACAATGACAAACATCCATTAGAAGATCTCCATCCCCCATGCTAGAAGAGACTAAAGGGATGGACTTCTATCTTTCAACCATACTGCAGAAAAAGGTTGAGGGACAATCAGACAATCCTAACATTTCCACAGAGCCAAGACAAGAAGACTCCTCACTGTTGAATCAGCTAAGAATGCTCTTGGAAGAGCAAAGACTAAAAATTGAAAGCTATGTTGACTCTATTGTTAAGGATATAAAAAAGGATCTATCAAGTGAAGCAGAAGGTCTACGAAATGACATGAAGAATCTGCAAGAAGACACAACCAAACAGCTAGCACTTACTAACTAGGGCATAGTTGAAGCTTTGGATAATCAAGGCATGATATGCAACAACATAGAGAAAGCCTACATAGCCACCAATAGGTGGATGGAAGAGCACACGGCTAATATTCAAGAAAAGCTAGATAAACAAAATCAGGAACTAGATAGTCATTTGTTGGAGACAAAGAATCATCTGGAAAGGGGAATCCACATGCTTAAAGATAAGATTCTGAACCTTCAGGGGAATATCCAGAGGGAGATATCAGAAGAAGTCATAAAGGGGGATAGATCAATGATAAAGGCCAGTGGTGAGCATGTCATTTGGACCTCTAACACTATCAAGGAAGCAATGAATCTTCCTCCCAATAACTATGATGATTACCCTATTGATCAACCTGATGATATTCCTGGTACTGATGATACTCCTGCTACTTTTGTTGCTGCTGCTGCTGTTCAGAGTTAGGGAAAGGAGATCTCAGAGGAAGATGAGGTGAAGATGAGGAAGAAGAGATACAGAGAGGAAATGAAGAAGAAAGATGATTATGAGAGGTGAAGTCCCAAATCCAGAGCCATAATATTAAGTGCATGTGAGCTGGTGAAAGTAAACAAAGGTGAAAGATATAAGTTGTACAGTACTCAAGAGTAGACTAAGTATGAAAATCAAGAAGAAACAAGAAGAAGACACATAAGAGACAAGCAAGCAGGAAGAATTCCAGAAGATGCTCAAGAGCCACTTAAATATCACCCCAAACCAAAGGAATATTTCACCAGGCAATCTGAGAAAGAACAGGAAGCTGCTACCAAGAAAGCAAGGAATGAGACATAAATGGCTAAATTATTGTGGGCATATGTAGTAATGCTGAAATCTTTACAAACATATGTCTCTACTAATAACTTATTAATGAAAGCATTTATATAGACGATCTCATTCTGTGATCATGAAATTTTGACTGAAATATCATTATTATATGCTGATTTCTTTTAGATGTACCTTATCATTAAATGAGTTATGACTTCTTCAAATAGGGGGATATTGTTGGGAACAATGCCCAACAATGTTCCTTATTTGAAGAAGTGCTCAGATAAATGATAAGTACAATCTGTATTTGATGGTGTGTTCAGTTTATGCTTGCAGAGATTAAACAACATGTCCAGTACTTCTCAAATTCCACTAAGTACAATATCGTCGAGAAGGACTGGACATATCGTCGAATAAAGCACTCGCACATCGTCGAGATTGCGTAAAGAGATAATTTGAAGGATCATGGTAGTTATCGTCGAAATGATATGGACAACTCGACGATATCGTTGTGATAGCAATGCTCACACGATGATATCGTCGTAAAGAATAAGAAGAATCAATCGAGTTAAATATCATCGTGTCGATCTGTATCTCACGACGATATCGCTGAAAGGCTAAAGTCAAAGTATTCAGGAGTGTCGACGACATCGTCATATAGAATACTTATCGCTGAGAAGACTAAGAAAGAACTTGTAAAGACAGCTGATAGAAAAAGAATGGATTATCGCCAAAATGATCAAAACGATATCGACGAGAAGTAAGAATGATCAAGATGATATCACCGAAAAGACAGTATGTTTTCAACGACATTGTCGAGAAGACCAGTAGTTACCGACAAGATTACGATGACATGTTCATATCGTCGTATGTGCAAGTAGAGCTATGATATTAAGTATCATCGGGATATCATTCTCTGAAGAAGACTTGAAGAATTGTCCAAGTCCAAGATGGATCATCGTAACGACAAGATATGTCGTCGAGACGTTGCAAATATTGTCGAGACAGGTCAAGATATTTCAAATCGCGTTGTCTGCATTTAATGTCGCCGCATGATGGTCCAATCAACGCGTGCCGTTAAGAAATGGGCTCCTGATACTTAAGGTACATTCTAGGAGACCGTTAGCCGGATCCTCAGAGATATAAAGGGAATAAGTGTCTGCCCTAATTAAAACACAGAGAATACTCGCAAAATTTTCAATAGAACAGTAATACGGTTGCGAGAAGGAGGAACAAGAACCGGCGAACTAAACTTTCACATCAAGTGTTCTCCAAGTTTTAGTTTAGCACCATAGACTGATAAGAAGTGTTTCAGATCGAAGAAAGCATTAATAGAGGAACCTGTTCTTTTCAAGAAAAGATCTGAAGCATTCTCTTCATATCCAAGAAGCCAATCTCCATTAGGCTTAAGTTTCAGTCCAGCACCATCGACTGATAAGAACTGTTCAAGACTGAAGAAGGGATTGAAGAAGAGTCTGTGCTGTCCAAGATAACATCAAAAGCATCTTATTCAAGTCCAAGAAGCCAATCATCAACAGGATAGAGAAGTTGTTTCTCAAATCCTTTTTTTGTAGGGCTTGAGGGCCTGAGCTATAGGATCTGTTTCAGATCTGAGATTTGTAAGGCTTGAGGGCCTGAGATTTGTAGGGCTTGAGGGGCTGAGACTTGTAGGTCTTGAGGGCCTGAGTGTAGGTCTTGCGGGCCTGAACTATAGGATCTGTTTCAGATCTGAGATTTGTAGGGCTTGAGGGCCTGAATGTAGGGCTTGATGGCCTGAGTTTGTAAGGCTTGAGGGCCTGAGTATTTGGTGGAGTTTGCCGACTCTAGCACACTGCTAGATATGCGCAGAGGGACATTGGACTACTCAAGACACTCTGTATTGATGAATCACTATAGATCCTTGAGTGCTTTCTATGATTTGCTTTTAATCTTTAAAACATTACTCTAGGATCTTCATAAGAACAGACTCAAAAGAAAGAGTGGCAATATATTTTAATATACCTATTCACCCCCCCCCCCCCCCCCCCCCCCCTCTAGGTGATTTGGCAACACCCATAACTAACACGATCTCATAGGCTCATATTACATTGACAGTAAAACTAAATTTCTTGATTACTTCTAGATCATAGAAGATTCCAACAGTTTCTTCTAGATCAAAAGTGCTAAACATCATGGAGTGTTGGTGGGTTGAATACTTTGGTGACTACGACATAGAGATTCATTATATGTCAGGAAAGGAGAATATTGTGGATAATGTGTTGAGAAGGAAGTACTCAGGGTAGGCAACCTGGATGGAGGTGCACATCGAGCAGTTGGTGCAAGCCTTTGAGACTCTAAATATTACTTGTGTTGCAAGTGACGACACTAAAATAGTATATTTTAACTCGATCTAACTACAATGTGATTTAGCAGACTGGATTCGGGAGGCAACTAGTGTATATGAACAGTTTCAACCTTTGGTGTTGGAAGTTCAGTAGGGCGAGAGCAATGTTTTGAAAATTGTTGGTGGACTCTTGAAGAAGAATGGGAAAGTATGTGTTTTGCGCTTTGGCAAGCTCCACGAGGAGTTGTATTTGAGGCTACTTCACGAAGTACGCTATTCATCCAGGAAGTACGAAGATGTATTTTGATTTGAAAAAAAAATCTTTTGGTGGCGTGGGATGAAGCGAGGTGTGGATTTATGTTGCGGGAAGTTGTCAAATGTGAGCTTTAGTGAAGGTAGAATGTCAAAGTCTGAGCGGGGTTTTGCGACCTCTTACAATCCCTGAGTGGAAGTTCAATGACATCTCCATGGACTTCGTGTATGGTTTGCCCCATCTCAGCATAGTAATGATGCAATTTTGGTGATTGTGGATCATCTAACTAAGGTGTCTCACTTCATTCCAAATAGGAAGTATGATGTCGTTGAGAAGCTAGTGGAGTTATATGTTCGCAACATTGTGTGGTTGCATGGAATTATGATGAGTATCACCAGTGATAGAGATGGACGGTTCACGTCTAAGGACTGAAGGTTAGTACATAAGAGATTGGGGATGAAGCTCAAATTTAGTACGACGTTCCATCAGTAGTCCGATGATCAAATGGAGAGGAAAAATCGTACAAGGAAGACATGCTTAGGATGTGTGCACTTGACTTCAGAAAGAAGTGAGAGGACCATCTTTTCATGGTGGAGTTTGTTTATAACAATAACTTCCATGCAAGTATCAAGATGGAGCCATATAAAGCTCTGTATGGGAGGCGGTGCCAACACCGATGTCTTGGATAGAGGCGGGCGACACCCAAATTTTGGGAAATGAAGTGGTGTCCAATGCTTGCAAATTAGTAAAGACGATTTAGGAGCGTATGAGAATTACTCAGGATCGACAAGCGAAGTTTTTCAATGCGTGTCATAGAAATATGGAGTTTTTAGTGGGTTGTATGGTATACTTGAAGGTCAAGCCGTTCAAGGCCGTTTCGACGACTGAAGAAGTTGACTCCAAGGTACTTGGGACCATTTGAGATCATTGAGCGCATATTTGAGGTAGTTTATTGGTTGGGGTTGACGACAAAGTTAAGTAGATTGCATGATGTCTTCCACGTCTCAGTGTTGAGGAAGGCTATGGTGGAGCCTAGTGTGGCGATTGAGCCGAAGGCGGCATCAACGGCTGAGAATTTGGAAATCGTAGTACGTACGGTGCACATAGAGGATTTAGAGACACGGAGATTGCAGAATAAGGAAGTCAAACTCGTGAAAGTGCATTAGAACAACTGCGATCGAGACGAGTTCTCATGGTAGAGAGAGCAAGTAATGCGAGAGGAATATCCAGAACTTTTTGTGTCAGGTATGATATTTAGTTAGATAATATTTAAAGTTCTAAGCAACCATTTTTTCCAGGTTGAGAGCAAGAGTACCTCAAATTTTGGGATGAAAATTATTTTAAGGAGGGGAAGATTGTTACACCCAAAATTTCAATTTCCCGGAGTTTTCTTCGCGCATGCCCGTGCGATCATAGGTGCACGCCTGCGCATTTTTAAAGGAATTCTGGGTCAGAAATCAAAGATCTGTGGCTGCGTGTGCATTTCACTAGTACATGCATGTGCGTCGTCTCTGGGAGGTCGTGAGTAGTCTAGCTGGGGAAGTGAGCATGCTCGTGCGCCTGTGCGCATGTCCATGCACGCTATGAGAAGCTCCATGTCGAAAATTGGCATTCTGTGGGTGTGTGTGTCATTCCTTTGCGCACACCTGTGCATACCTAGATGCACGTGCATGCCGCGCATATCTGTGCGCCCTAATGTGCATGCATGGGCGAGCGGCAAGATTCTTGTTTGCAAGGCCATAATCTAAAATGTGTGCTTCAATCCAACAGTTTAGATCGCGCATAGGACCCTCTTAGGCCGTGAGGAGGTGTTTAGAACCCTCATTCTCTCATTTCCTTCTCTCTCTTATATTTGGAAGGAAGAGGAGGAGGCTAGGGAAAGAGGAGGAAGAAGGTACCATTGGAGGAGCTTCGGAGCCCTGATCGATGAGCCGAGACCAGATTCACGAAGAGGGTTCGAGGGTACTCGTCTTCATCCATGATTTGTAGCGTGCTTGCATTCTTTATTTTCCATGCTTTGATTTCATGTTTGTGGTGACCGGTACCTCTAATTAGAAGGCTTGGGAAAACCACGGTTTATTGTGAACCACCGGGTTGATTATGTCCGTCCCCAACATTATTTCCTTAAAGATTCAAAACCGTTTAACGGATTAGGCATTGTGGGTGAAGCCAATATCGTGACCCGTGGTCCGATTTGGTGATGATTGTTTGACGTTGCATCTAGGATTTTGATAGTCAAGCGAATGCGGCTTTAATGTCATTGTGATGCCTATGGTTCCATAAAACAATGGATGTCGAGTTTAGAGCAAGGAGAGTATGTGAGAATCCTAGTTGTTGGATGTGACGTCGTGATAGCCTATGTTAGCATTTATATCGTTGATTATGTCGCAATCTTAAAAGCTTAATGTGATGTCTCCGTAGTGATCAGTGTTTTGGAATTCATACTTTATGCTTTTGAAGTTAAATTGAGAATGCAACAGTGAGGGAAAAATCATGAGTAATGCCGCCATGTAGGCCAGATGATTTTACCTATGATGCCACCATAATCTGTGTGTGCAAATTGGACAAAAATCCATAAGCGAGGGAGAATTCATTTGTACATGCCACCAAAAAGGCCAGGAAACTTTGCACTTGATGTCACCTCATCTTAATTGATTAATAGCATAGAAGTAGAATTCTTGGGACTGCCGCCATAAGGCCGGAAGACTTTACTCCTAGTGCTTATGCTTTTGCTTGTATAGTATGATATGCGATGTGAATGTATATTGATGCTTTGTTAGATTTATACACGTGATAGGGTGTCGCGAATAACACCCGTTTGCATACATGTTGCATAGATAGACCCCGTTTATATAATGCTCAACATAACGACGTGTTTGATGCTTGTTGCATGTAGAATAGAACTTACTATGCATGTTTATATGTTTTGCTTTCACTTGCATATGAAAAGCTGACTTGTAGGGTAATGTAGTTCCGCTAGGACCAGTGGCGGAACTAGGATTTTCGTGAAGCCCGGGCACAATTAATTTAGACTAAAAAAATAATTGTTGAAATCGCCTACTTGAACGAGATTATCACCATCATTTACCATATATGTTGATTTCTTAGCCAATTGGAGCTCATTTGCTTGCCAATAATTGCTCTCAAGCTCACTCTAGTGGACTTTTACTAAAGAAATAGTAGAGATTCAACACATTTTTATTTATTGTTAGCTATGATTTTTTGCACATGAAAAATTTTTGAACAGGAAAAATCTAAACAATGAATTAACATGATAAATCTTACCTGTACATAAGTCTCTCAATGAAATCATCCACCGAAACATGTATCAGGATACAACAATTAGCCGTCATGTTCTCTTTGTCGAGCACTGCTAAAATCTTGCAAACATTTTAGAAGATATTGACACTTGCAAACTGCTTTACCTAGGGCAAAACACCAAACTGAAACCTTGAAACAAGCATTTGATCAAACAGGAAACATGCATCTGTTAGGTAGTTAAGTACAGAAGCCTGGAGAAATTATAATTTAGAAGGATTACAGATTCACAGTGAGTAAAAGAGCTTCAGGCTGTAAATAAGGAGAAGTAAAAAGAATATAACTCACAGTAGAAAGTAGAGCACAAGTAGAGTAAATAATCATTATGGGCTTCTAATAATATGAGACTTTAAGACCTAACATTGCAAAGAGGAGGAAAGAACAAGAAGATTCACAATCACTCGTTGATGTCCAATGGGAAGAAGAAGGGCTGAAGAGGAAAGGATCGCACTCCTGAGGAGGGCTCCGCCTGGCAAAGCGACTGGAAGAGAAGCCGGGAAGCCCTCTGCGAAGAATTGAAGAAGCCTCGAGCGAGACGACGCCATCTATGTCGCGATTCGAGAAGCAGCTTGTCGCCTCTGTGTTAGCACCAACTCTGTGTCGTCACCTGTCGAGGAGGAGTGGAGGAGAACGGGAGAATCAGAATACTCTGACCCGCCGAACTAGGGCTAGCAGCGCCATTAAAAAGTTCGCAATTTTCACGTGATAGGGTGTCGCGAATAACACCCGTTTGCATACATGTTGCATAGACAGACCCAGTTTATATAATGCTCAACATAACGACGTGTTTGATGCTTGTTGCATGTAGAATAGAACTTACTATGCATGTTTATATGTTTTGCTTTCACTTGCATATGAAAAGCTGACTTGTAAGGTAATGTAGTTCCGCTAGGAGCCTAGGACGGCGGGGAGGAGGGATGTTATTACGAAATTATGGTTAGCCCTGACAGACCCTTGTGTGCTGCTTTTGTTGCGATGGTTGCAGGGCAAGGATCTCAAGTTGAAGCTTGCTAGATGGCTAAAAAGTCACTGCCCCGTGAAGTGTTCTTCTCCCCCTCCTTTTTTACTGTTTTTCTTTGCTCTTATTCTGGCCTGTGCGCCAATGTAGCTTTTGACTGAACTAAGCTTCTTAAATCCACACAGCACAATCTGCTTCGGTGACAAAATCTTAATCCACAAGAAGAAAGGGGGGCGAGAAATGATTCGAACTCTGAATAGAAGCATCAGATTCTCATACTTCTCATCTCTGATCCCTACTTCCCATTCTTCAGCCCTAATACTCGACGTAAAATTCTCCGATTTCACCGCCAGAATATCCACGCACCGCCGTCGGAAGAACAACTCCCCAGCCCCACCACTGCCGGACCAATCCCTGATCGACGCCTCCATCGCTTCCCTCCCACCGCGCTTCACCTCATTGGACCTCTCCTCGGCCCTCGCACGCCTCCCCGATCCTCGCCTCTGCATCCCACTTCTTCTCCATTCCACCCATCACCGCCCCCAACTTCTCCGCTCCGGCGACGCCGATGCTTCCTCTCTCTTCCTCGTTGCGGTCAACCGTCTCGGTTCGGCCCGCCTTTACCGCGATATGGACTCGGCCGCCTCCCTCGCGTTCTCCTTTTCCACATCGGTTTCATTCCCCGAGACCTTCTTCAACACCCTTATCCACTTCTACTCGGAGGCCCGCTGGATCTCAAAAGCCATCGGAGTTTACAAGATCATGCGCTCTTCCAGGTACGCCGCCGCCCGGCCTACCACCCGAACCTTCAACCTTCTCTTTACCGCCCTCTTGGGACACCACCGTGGCGCCAACTCCTACATTCGCCATCTGTACATGGATGCCCTCCGCTCCCTCTTTCGTCAGATGCTAGCCTCAGACTTGGCTCCCGACCTCTTTGCCTTCAACTCCATGATCAAGGGCTATGTCTTATCGCTCCACCTGAACGACGCCCTTCGTATCTTTCACCAGATGGCCCCAATCTACGGCGTAGTGCCGGATGATCACACTTACAGCTATCTGATTCACGGGCTCTGCGCGCAGGGACGGACACGGAATGCGACGGAGCTCTATTCGCAGATGAGGGAGAAGGGATTGATTCCTTCAAGAAGGGCCTGCAATTCACTTGTCAGCGTGCTGGCAATGGACGGGGAGGTGGATGAGGCGGTGGCTGCTCTGTGGGAGGCGGTGGGAATCAGGAAGGGGCCGGATTTCATAACATGCAGGACGGTGGTCGAGGAGTTCTGCCGGCAACAAAGAACGGTGGATGCGGCGGAGTTCGTCAAGGAGATGAGACAGAAGGGCGTTATTGATGGCGACTCCTACCGGGAGCTTCTTGCTGGAGTAGAAGGGGAGTATCAGAATTAATGGCATTATCTGTTCGTTGAAACATTGTAAGTTAAATGTTTACCTTTCGGTGCTGTTACTTAGCCAAGTTCTGGTCTCCTCAATGTTTTATGAGGAGAGAATACGGTGAGGATGCGTTTGGAAGGATGGAATTGAATTTGGTCCAAAATCAAAACTCGTATGTTAGTTTTGGTGCCAATTCTCTCCATGAAGCATAAGCCACATAAGAAGGGAAGGAAGAAGAAGAAGAAGAAGAAGAAGAAGAAGAAGAAGAAGAAGAACGGTCGATCGGCTGGGGCGGGCTTTACGATCAGAAGAATGGTTTTCATTGACGCTTGATTCTCAAGGAATGAAAATAGATGGGTTTTGCTCCAATGTCAATTTCGACTAGATAAAAGTGCAAAAAAACATAGGAATTGTAATGTTACCATCTTTATCTTGTGGATGCGAAAACTCGAGACTCTGGGTTTTTGAAAGAGATTATGATTTTGGCCCCAGTTTTTTTGATCACCTATTGGCTTGATGTGTGAGACTCCTCTTTAGCTTCATCTGCTCAAATTTTTCTTGCCAAATGAAGGATTTTCAAATTCAGATTTGTTGGAATGAGGAGAAGTTGTAGTGTTTAATCCAATTTTGTTGGTGGATTGCATAGATGTGTTGAAGGAGATCAGCGGGAAAGAACTATTATAATCTCAAGCTTGAGATCTGTGGCGCTTATTTATGTTTTTATGTTATCTCGTGTGTTTCCTTTCGGATTTCAAGAGAAGGATTCTCTTTTTTAGAGTTCTCTTCTTGACAATTTATAGTGATCCTTTAGCTGGTAAGCTCTTTACGCAAGCCTCTTCTGAAGATATAGACCGAAGTTGAAGGTGATTGTTTTCTATCTCTATCAAGATATTTATACTGAGTTAGGAGTATGTAATCGTGCTTGTTGCCAACTTCTCAATGATGATGTTGTTAGAATGATTAAGGGGTATAAATAGGTAAAGTAGGGGAGAACAATATACAATTTTTAGATGTGGGACTAAAGAGAGACTAATGGACTTCTATGATGGGCTTTACAATGTGGGCCTCACAATACAATAATGGGTATTTTATTCAACAACCCCTCTCAAACTCATAGTGGTGAAGTAGAAGTTTGAAAGCTCATAGAAGATGAGATGCTATGTTCCGTAGAAAGCTTGTGGATCAATCAATGAGAGTTGTTGAATCCAGAACTCATGTCTTTGAACTGTTTGAGCTTTGTGATGCGATAATTTCGGCAAGTGCACCGATCGTTCAAGTAATATAAAATGAGGAGTAAATCCCCGAGTATCGATCTCTGAAGAAACACAGTAAGGTGGAGTTTAGTATTGAGGAAGGACTTGAGATCGAAGTCCTTTATATCGGGGCTACGAGGGGGGTTGATGTGGTTTGCGAACAATAAAACAAAAGAGTTAAACTACTTCTATGCAATGCCGCTATGCAATGCTTCGCTTGGCGGGATGGAAACTACGTAGGCCTTGAACGCACTACTTCGTTGGGCGGATGGGTGAGTAGGCTAACGGAATGAGGGTCGCAAGCACCTCTTCGACAAGCACGCCACTAACAATTGCTAGTGCGGCACCGAACACGGTGGTGGAGTGGAAAATGGATGGCGGCGCTTCTCATTAACACATATGAACTAAATAATTCCAAATAAATGAAATAAGCATTATAAAGCATAGTTCATAACATACATCATCAAAATATAGAGATTACAAACATTACATCAACATAAGGAAGAGAAAAAGGCAAGAGATACGACCGAATTCGGAGGCTCGTTGTAAATTCACGGTAGGAAGCACCGGGTTGTCAATCCGCGTCCTAGCTCGGTCCCAACTATCGTCCGGGGTAGAGGAGGGCTGTCACACCTCCCAATGGACCCGTCTTCTCCAGCGTTTTACAATCCGACCACGTCCGACGCGAAGAACTCCTTCCTTGGCGATGAAGATGAGTGTACAATCTCCTCCTTGAAGTCCTTGGATGATGGAGGAGGCCTAGGGGCGAAAAACCTGTGGAAAGGGCCAAAACGGCGGACAGAACGGAGTCCCCAAGTCGTAATCCCGACCTAATTCGCGAGCAGGTCAATTTATAGGCGCTGGAATAAACAGTGCGCACGGTCATTGGCGCACGACCAGTGGTCGTGCGCACTAGAATCCTGTGATCGTGCGCCTGACTGGACGGAGCCTGCAAGGTAAGAAATTTATGAAATACAATGTTCGCACGACCAGTGGCGCACGACCAGTGGTCGTGCGCACTATCGTAAGTGGTCGTGCGATAAGCAAGACAGAACTCATAAAATGGGCGTTAAGTGCGCATGATCAGTGGCGCACGACCAGTGGTCGTGCGCTGTAGAACCAGTGATCGTGCGCAGTGTTCCTGTACAGATTTGTACCGGAGACACCTGCACGACTCCTGTTCCAACAGACACGCTGATCAGGCCGCTGAAAGTGGCGCTCAACAATACGCTACGGCTAACAAACGAAAGTAAACACAAACACACCAAAATAGGCAAAGACGTGCACTTAGCATAGAATGACAATTATGAGCTAAAATAAGGCTAAAGTGCAGTGGAATGACTAGAAAGACGGCCCGGATGAGTCTGAATATGTGTATATGATCAGGACTCATCACACCCCCAGACTTACCTGTTTGCGCGTCCCGAGCAAACGAATTCCTCAAGCGGCTGAGAAAAATACACAGCTGGCATAGAAATTGTAAAGCGGAGTATCATGCGAAGTCGCATGCTCATGCGCGTAGAAATACAGTAGACAAAATTTCTAATTGTACATATTAGTTTATACTTTTCTAGGGGCGTATTTATATATTACATTTACTCAAAAAGTGAATCACGGTGAATCATAAGGTCGTACATAGGAAGAAAGTAAACTAAACGCTGAGGCGAGCATTGCCAAAGATCGGGGCTCGAGACAACCTCCATTGAAATCCATCAATGTCGGTGACCATAAGCTTGCCCGTTCGCACTCTCTCCACGACACAGGTTTGACTCAAATGCGTGAATCAATAGGACTTAAGGTTTTAGATGAGGCTTGGGTTTAGGTGAGGTAAACAAATATAAACATGAAGGCTTAGAACACAAAAAACCCAAATGAGCAAATGCATAACACTATCCAAGTAGCCATAAAACACACGGATGCACCACACCCCCAGACTTAGACGTAGACGCATGGGTGTGTGCACCGCCTACTCCCAAATATAAATCTCAAACAGATTTTTTTAATTAAACTTTTCATTCTTCTTTTTCTTTTCAAATCTTTTTCTTCTTTTCTTTTTCTTTCTTTAGCAATTTCAGCAAATTTTCAAAGATGCACATCCACATTTTCACATTGTACTTCCACAATCAACACCACCAATTTAAAATTTAAACAAAATGCTTGCATTTTGGGTGTGCGACTAGGATTGGAGTTTAGGCTTTGGTGAACAATAGTGGAGCTGAACCAAAAGAATGGGGTAGGCACAACTGGGCTAGCGAGGAAATGATGATAGGAATGGCACAAAGGCTCAACCGGGCCAAAATGATGGCCTATATCACATTCACGCAATTGACTAACCGTATACCCATGCTTCAAGAATCGCTTGGGGCAAGTTCTTAGCTACCGAGAAAGATAACCCTTTCTCCCAACTCGGGCAATAAGAGGCGAGCGATCGTTTACACACATCTCTATGCTACCGTTTGATTCACACCGGATTCACCAATTTTTGAGTGTAGTAAACAATATTTACGCTAATAGAAAAATATAAACTAAAAGCATAAAAAGAAATTGAATCTACACGAATTTCTATGTGAGACCTGAGCACTCGACTAGGAGCACTATCGAAGTCAACATTTTACTCTTACTCACAATCCTAAGCCAGCACAATGATTTTCCAAATCACACAAAAAGAAATGAGTTCAGCTCAAGACGTGCCAACAGCTAAGTGCACACTCGAGTGGGTGTAGTGGTGTGCGGTGCAAATGAACATCATAACACAATTAATGCTTCTAGTATGCAAATAAAAGGTGCACGTGAGCGGGTAACAACATGTGGCTCTCCCCCCAGACTTAATCTACGCAATACATCATAATGATAGAGCATTGAAAATTAAAATAGAAAGCTGGGGGAGAAGTTACCCAATGCTCAGCAAGTGAGCATACCAGAAGATGCATGAAAATCTGAAGCAAACCCGCCATTCAAAATTTGCAATGAGTACCTGCAGGGGTGAGCTCCACAAAAACAAAAGGAAGCAGAAATGCTAAAACTGAACATAAATTAACGAACTACTCTAACTAGGAAAATAAAAATGCAATAAAAGTAAGATAACTACTGGGTTATTGTCATCCCAGCACGACTTATTCAAAAACTAAGGGTTCTAGCTAATGGGTGTATGAAAAAGAAAGTGCACAGGTAACTGCTCCATTATCCGTTTCGGTAGCTGGTACCGATACGGAGATAAGGCAGTCACCCCTCTACCTAAATAAAAATACCTGCTTGACACAAGTAGAGGGAAAAGAAAGTAAGAGGAGGAGGAGATATCCTCACTCAACTCACCAAAAATATCCTTGCCTAGCAAGGAGTCGTCAACAGGGAGGCAGCAGGAGGCGAATGCAATGAGTGGAGCTTCCTCTACGGAGGAGGAATAAACCTCCTCACATGAGAGGATGCTCTCATCATTGACTTGAGCAGAAAGCTCCAAGTCCTCCTGAAGTACCTGTGAAGATTCAACCTGCACAGACTCAGATGAAGGAAGGGGATCAAGAAATAAAGAAGACGAAGAACATAAATAAACATCAATCGGGGGAGTGATCCCGGTCTCACTCCCATCAGGTTGTGGAAGTAAAATAATGTTTGCATTATCATCAATGCTACAAGATTCGGCGGGATCAACGGTGGCCAGGCTTGGGATTTGGACTTCCTCCACCGGTGCTGAGGAAAACTCCTCTTCACCTAGAAGGTTGTCCTCCTCCAAAGGAATAGGCACAACACTCAGGTCACCCACCTCATCCTGCGACACATCATCAACAATGTCGTCGGAGACGAGTATAGTACGCACAACAGGGGGAAGAATCGAATCCACTAGAGGTGGTGGATGCACATGGAGAATAGGCTCAACAATGTCGGTGCATAGATCAGCCGCACATCCGGTGACCGTATCCATGCCATACCCTTCAAGATGTGAAGGTGACAAAGACACATAACCGGATGTTGAAGGTGTGCCGCCAGAATTAGGAAGTGGGACGATCCGGATATCCGGCTCGTCATCCTCGTCCAATTGGCGAAAAAACTCGGCACAGTCCTTCAAGACATGATCAGTGCTCCGACAAAACCGGCACTGCCTTGCGGGCTTCTTTGGCACAGCGGGGGCTGGAGCCGAAAAGAAGTATGATGGTAAAGGCTCAGCAGAGTAGCCATAAGACTTACGCGCACCATGTGGAGTACCAGACGACGTCGGTGCTCCATATGCTGGGCTATAAGAATTATGCCTACTATTCTCCGTAGGGCATTCATCACTAGAGTGGGAGGTATCTCTACACCAACGGCAACGGATATTGAGATGTGCCTACATAGTGTGAAGATAAAACGATTCAAAATAAAAATGCTATTGTGTAAAATACTACACCTAACAAAAATTACTAAAGCAACCTAATATGAAACAAGAAAATGGGATAAAAGAACAGAAATAAAATAAAATAAAATAAAATGCAATTTACAAATGGAAGGGCTTTTCTCTCAGATTCTCCTTCTCCAGAAAACTCACACGAATGTGTTCCCCGGCAACGGCGCCAAAAACTTGATGCGATAATTTCGGCAAGTGCACCGATCGTTCAAGTAATATAAAACGAGGAGTAAATCCCCGAGTATCGATCTCTGAAGGAACACAGTAAGGTGGAGTTTAGTATTGAGGAAGGACTTGAGATCGAAGTCCTTTATATCGGGGCTACGAGGGGGGTTGATGTGGTTTGCGAACAATAAAACAAAAGAGTTAAACTACTTCTATGCAATGCCGCTATGCAATGCTTCGCTTGGCGGGATGGAAACTACGTAGGCCTTGAACGCACTACTTCGTTGGGCAGATGGGTGAGTAGGCTAACGGAATGAGGGTCGCAAGCACCTCTTCGACAAGCACGCCACTAACAATTGCTAGTGCGGCACCGAACACGGTGGTGGAGTGGAAAATGGATGGCGGCGCTCCTCATTAACACATATGAACTAAATAATTCCAAATAAATGAAATAAGCATTACAAAGCATAGTTCATAGCATACATCATCAAAATATAGAGATTACAAACATTACATCAACATAAGGAAGAGAAAAAGGCAAGAGATACGACCGAATCTGGAGGCTCGTTGTAGATTCACGGTAGGAAGCACCGGGTTGTCAATCCGCGTCCTAGCTCGGTCCCAATTATCGTCCAGGGTAGAGGAGGGTTGTCACACCTCCCAATGGACCCGTCTTCTCCAGCGTTTTACAATCCGGCCACGTCCGACGCGAAGAACTCCTTCCTTGGCGATGAAGATGAGTGTAGAATCTCCTCCTTGAAGCCCTTGGATGATGGAGGAGGCCTAGGGGCGAAAAACCTGTGGAAAGGGCCAAAACGGCGGACAGAACGGAGTCCCCAAGTCGTAATCCCGACCTAATTCGCGAGCAGGTCAATTTATAGGCGCTGGAATAAACAGTGCGCGCGGTCATTGGCGCACGACCAGTGGTCGTGCGCACTAGAATCCTGTGATCGTGCGCCTGACTGGACGGAGCCTGCAAGGTAAGAAATTTATGAAATACAATTTTCGCACGACCAGTGGTGCACGACCAGTGGTCGTGCGCACTATCGTAAGTGGTCGTGCGATAAGCAAGACAGAACTCATAAAATGGGCGTTAAGTGCGCACGATCAGTGGCGCACGACCAGTGGTCGTGCGCTGTAGAACCAGTGATCGTGCGCAGTGTTCCTGTACAGATTTGTACCGGAGACACCTGCACGACTCCTGTTCCAACAGACACGCTGATCAGGCCGCTGAAAGTGGCGCTCAACAATACGCTACGACTAACAAACGAAAGTAAACACAAACACACCAAAATAGGCAAAGACGTGCACTTAGCATAGAATGACAATTATGAGCTAAAATAAGGCTAAAGTGCAGTGGAATGACTAGAAAGACGGCCCGAATGAGTCCAATATGTGTATATGATCAGGACTCATCACTTTGCTGAAAAAATCTGCAATCTACAGAGCCGAGGAGACATGAGGAAGCGAGATTATCTTGCTCAGAAATTGTTGACGAACATAGTGACAGTTAATCTCAATATGTTTGGTGCGCTCATGAAAGACCAGATTAGAAGCGATTAGTATGACACTAGTGTTGTCACAGAAGAGTGGTGTGGCATCTGAGACAGAGATACAAAGATCTTGTAGAAGACGGCTTAGACAAGTTAGTTCAGCGACAGTGGTAGACATGGCACGGTACTCTACTTTAGCACTTGAGCGTGATATCATATTTTGTTTCTTAGATTTCAGGATATCATAGATTTTCCAAGAAAGATGCAGTATGTTAATTGTTACCAATCAGCATCAGTATAAGTACGAAGGTCTAGAGATGAATTGGATGAGAAAAATAATGATCTGTTAATTGTGCCATGACGATAGCACATAATACGGAAAAGTGCTGCATAGTGAGTACTTCTGGGTTGTGAGAAAAATTGACTGGCAATATGAATGACGTGTGAAATATCTGGGCGACTGATTGTGAGATAGACTAGGATTCCAACGAGTTGTCGGTATCTCGATGGATCTGATAGGACTTCTCTCGCTTGAGAATGAACCTTGAGATTTAGTTCAAGAGGAGTGGCCGTAGTATGTTCGTCAGTCAATGCAGCTCTATCAAGAATCTCCTAAATGAATTTTTGTTGGGATAAAACATATCCTCTATGAGAGTGATCTATTCCCTGACCGATAAAGTAGCGAAGATGTTCGAGATCTTTCATTTCAAACTGATGTTGAAGATGACTCTTGACTTGCTGGATGTGCTTAGAGTTCCCGCTCATAATGATCATGTCATCAACATATAACAATAAAAGAGTATATGAGTAAATAACGTCGGATCAGAAGGACTTGCAATAAATCCATTCGCTACGGATGTAGTGAAACGAGAGAACAATGCTCGAGGAGCTTGCTTGAGTTCATAAAGGGCCTTGCGAAGGTGACATACTTGTCCAGATGAGTGTGGGACCCCGGGTGGCGGTGTCATATAAACATCTTTAGAGAGATCGTCATGGAGAAAAACATTTTTGGCGTTCATCTGAGAGATGTCCTAGGAGTGGATGGAAGCAATAACAAGAATGGTACGTATAGTAGTCATCTTGGCGATCGGGGGCAAATGTTTCATTATAATCAATGTTGTGCTGCTGTTGAAATCCTCGAGCCTTGTGTCTGTCAATGGTACCATCAGCTAATGTTTTGATTTTGTAGACTCATTTTTAGCTAATGGGATGAATGCCCTTAGGTAGAGGCACAAGACACCAAGGTTTGATATTTTTCCGGGCCTGTAGTTCTTCTTCCATTGCATGTTGCCAAACAAGTATGGTGGCAGTCTCCTGGTATGTTTGGGTCACCTGATGGCTAGAAGTGGTAGAGAGAAATGCTTGAAGAGCTGGAGTGAGAGGAGAGAAAAGACTGAGACGATCAGGAGGTTTGTGAAATCGAGTGGAGCGACGAAGAGGGACATGATATTGAGGTAGTTCAGTAGTCTTAGATTATGGAACATATCTGTCAGAAGGATTTGAATCACTAGGGAGATGCTCACTACAATAAGATATAGTAGGTGAGATAGGAGGAGATGCTTGAGGCGGAGTGGTTGAAGGTATAATATCGAGAGAAATTAGATCCTCGGAAGTAGATGATGGTAGAGGTACATGTGGGTTAGGTAGAGCATAGTATGTGAGATTCTCAAGAAAGATAACATGACATGAGATACGCATTCGTCTGGAAATAGGATCGTAGCATCGGTAACCCTTATGTTGAGAGATGTAGCTAATGATGACACATGCTACAGAACGAGGTGATAATTCATCACGTTCAATTATTGTTACACTGTTTGTGGTCAGCCATAGCTGACCCTCATTATACCATTTTTTCTGTAATAGATGCAGGGCAAGGATCACAAGCTGGAGCCAGCTCGCCGGCCAAAAAGGCCTAAGCCTCATAAAGTGCACCTTCTCATATTTTTCCTATATGTTTATGTTTTCGTTATATTGTTCCGGCTTGTGAAAGTGCAATTGAATATCAGTTGAAAGTGATTGATATAATCAACCACGCTTAGATACCAATTGAAGGTGAGGTTAGTTCTTAAATTAAACTTTTTGGGTTATTTCAAAATAGTGATATATAAAAATATGTATAACACAGAGTGAGTTATTTAACTACAATATTTATCACAGATATCACAACACAGCAATAAAGAAATAAAAACTAAGCTAAACAATCAGAAGACACAAAGAAATATGTAGTTCCCAAATAAACTTGGGTACGTCTACTCTTCTATCACACTTGGTAGGAATCCACTACAGGTTTTTGATCAGGTGCCCTGCCACCAATGGAGTTTTGATCAGGTGCCCAAATCACCACAAAGCTTTTGATCAGGTGCTCAAAACCAACACAGGTTTTTGATCAGGTGCCCCGCCACCACACAGTTAACTTTTGAAGGGAGTTATAACCCTGTGCAAGATGGGAAGGGAAAAGAATATATTGTTCTTCTCTTTCTGAGAAGACTCTAGAGATCCTGATGGGTTGTTGAGAATGGATCTTGATGATGTTGAAGAAGAGCTCCCCCTGACTTGATTAGTGTTGAGGAAGCTTCTTCACTTGATTGTAATAACTCTTTTTCTTCTTCTGCAGTTTTGATCCTGAGCAAGTGATCTTGATTGGTGTCTCAGGATGAAGATGTTCTGCAGAGAAGAGTTAGCAAAAAGAAGATAAATAATATATGTTGTTCTTATTAAGAACTCTGTAGATCTGCTTCTTCTTTTTGCTTCTCTGTTATTTCTGTTTCTCTCTTCCTGTATATGTATAATCTTTCTCTTATTTTCTTCTCTGCTCTTCTCTCTGTATATATAATCTGGAGAAGGCTTTCAGACTATTTTGAATTCTTGCCCGACAAAGGAAAGAGATAATGTCTCTTTAATTTCCTCAAGAAGATAAATTGCCGTCTTTTGCTTTTTTGCAACGGCTATAATATTTTATGCTTCTGCAATGACTATAATATTTATTGATACAGAAGGGCAGCAATATATAATTTAATCAAAATATTGCTTAATCAGATATAATAATATTAACCGAG
The DNA here is from genome assembly GCA_033032865.1 of Dactylorhiza incarnata. Lineage (NCBI taxonomy): Eukaryota > Viridiplantae > Streptophyta > Magnoliopsida > Asparagales > Orchidaceae > Dactylorhiza > Dactylorhiza incarnata. The sequence goes on from JAWHQI010000080.1 coordinate 7,189,600, forward strand.
CTAAGAAATGAGATATTATAATAGCAGATAATATTTCGTCGATCTGAGATTGAAGATGGTCGATCTGATCATTTAGTTCGTCGTTCTGAGCTCCTGCTGAAGATTCGTCGAGCGCAGATTGGAGATCGTTGAACGCATCTTTTCGTCGACCGCTGAGACCGGCTGGATCGTCGACCGCTGAGACGGTTCGTCGACCGCTGAGACGGTTCGTCGACCGCTGAGATATTGAGCTGTTCGTCGAACGCAGATTGAATATAATTCGTCGACCGCAGAGCGTCGTTCGTCGAACGCAGATAGCCGTTCGTCGAACGCAGAGAACTTGTATAATTTTTTATTCTTCTCTTGTTTTCTCAGCCTATTATTTATATATATATATTTTTCTCAGTGTATTATTTATATATATATTATTTTCAGCCTTCTATCTAAATGAGATTTGATCTAGGTTATACAAGATGTGTTATGACCATAAAGATGGATCCTAACTCAAATCAAAACTAAGGTTCCAACAATCTCCCCCAATTTGAGTTGGGATCCTAATTCAAATCAAGACTAAGTGTTCTAACAATCTCCCCGTATTTGGTTTAGGATACTAAGCATAAAATAAAATAAAATAACTGCAAGCATAACAGTTAGAAATATAAAGCTTAGAGGAGATGTGTAGAATAAAAACAGATAGAAAAATTTATTGTTCTTTTGAAAATGTTTAATCATAATTATATTATTTCTTCTTCTTTAAAATTTTAAATTTCTTCTTCTTCTTAAAAACATTTAAGCAATTTCTGATTCCTAGATTTTGTTTTAATAAGATTTTAATAATATGATGAATTGCTACAGCTGTTAATGGATTCTAAGGAATTTTAAGATCAGAAAAACATTGCCTAATACCTTCCTTCTATAGAATCCCCTTAATCAGAAGAGACTCACACTCAGTGCCCTGATCATTTCTGATCTATGCAATCTGAGTAGAATGCTCAACATGATTTTGGAGAAAGTCTGTAAGAACATTGAAGTTATCTGACTTTGTTTTTAAGATAGGAAATTACAATGAATCATATAACTGCTTATTTAATTATAAAAGTTTAAAAAAGATTAAAAAAAATGCCTTATAATTAGATATATTGGCCTTTTTATCTCATTAAAATATAAATTTGAAAAACTAAACTGATTTCTAGATTTTGTTTTAACATAAAGAAATTCAGTAATTTCTACAGAGTCTTTTACTTCTTTTTCCTTAAAAGTTTGTTCAAATTTATTTTTCAAGGAAATATTTTATTCTTCTTATATTTTTAAATCTTTTTTAAGTTTGTTATATTCAGAAGTCAAATTATTTATTTTTGTTAACTCTGTTTTGAGAGATTTTATTTCTTTCTCAGATTCTATTAAATCTGTATATGGTAATTTGAAAACAGATTTGAATTGATCAGAGGTAAAATTAAAATTTGAAGTTACCCCAGTTACCTCATTTTCCTTAGATTCAGATTTTGCATCTGAGTTGTGGTGTGAGCCATATATGGCCATCATGCAGAAATCTCTGGCCTTTTGTTCTTCTTCTTCTTCTTCTTCTTCACTTAGACTAGATGATGGTTCTGCATCATAAATACAGTTAGTGAAAGAAGGTTCAATTACCATCCTTGTGAGGGAGTTCCAGATTGCTCTTGCTGAAGTGTAGTCATCAACTTTTTGATGAATGTCATTTGACATTGATTGAGCCAATATGTCCACAACCTTTGCATCAGCACTTTTCAGCTTCTCTTGAGCATCTGTTGATGTCTGTGAAGATGGAGGTCCTGTCAAAATATAATTATAAATTTCTTCATCTATGCCATTCATGAATAATCTAATTCTAGCTTGCCATAAAGAGAATCTATTTAGAATACAGATTGGTGGATTTGTGACTGAAAATTCCACTTGTGTCATTAGATTTTAGAAAAACCTTTTTAAAAAAACACTTAAGAACTAATTGATCTTTATGATTCAGGTGTTAGCCTGTATAAAAAATCAACTACCCTCTGATACCAATTGAAAGTGTAATTGAATATCAGTTGAAAGTGATTGATATAATCAACCACGCTTTGATACCAATTGAAGGTGAGGTTAGTTCTTAAATTAAAACTTTTTGGGTTATTTCAAAATAGTGATATATAAAAATATGTATAACACAGAGTGAGTTATTTAACTACAATATTTATCACAGATATCACAACACAGCAATAAAGAAATAAAACATAAGTCAAGCAATCAGAAGACACAAAGAAATATAGTAGTTCCCTAATAAACTTGGGTACGTCTACTCTTCTACCACACTTGGTAGGAATCCACTACAGGTTTTGATCAGGTTCCCTGCCACCAATAGAGTTTTGATCAGGTGCCCAAATCACCACAGAGCTTTTGATCAGGTGCTCAAAACCAACACAGGTTTTTGATCAGGTGCCCCGCCACCACACAGTTAACTTTTGAAGGGAGTTATAACCTTGTACAAGATGGGAAGGGAAAAGAATATGTTGTTCTTCTCTTTCTGAGAAGACTCTAGAGATCCTGATGGGTTGTTGAGAATGGATCTTGATGATGTTGAAGAAGAGCTCCCCCTGACTTGATTAGTGTTGAGGAAGCTTCTTCACTTGATTGTAATAACTCTTTTTCTTCTTCTGCAGTTTTGATCCTGAGCAAGTGATCTTGATTGGTGTCTCAGGATGAAGATGTTCTGCAGAGAAGAGTTAGCAAAAAGAAGATAAATAATATATGTTGTTCTTATTAAGAACTTTGTATATCTGCTTCTTCTTTTTGCTTCTCTGTTATTTCTGTTTCTCTCTTCCTGTATCTGTATAATTCTTCTCTTATTTTCTTCTCTGCTCTTCTCTCTGTATATATAATCTGGAGAAGGCTTTCAGGCTATTTTGAATTCTTGCCCGACAAAGGAAAGAGATAATGTCTCTTTAATTTCCTGGAGAAGATAAATTGCCGTCTTTTGCTTTTCTGCAACGGCTATAATATTTAATGCTTCTGCAACGGCTATAATATTTATTGATACACAAGGGCAGCAATATATAATTTAATCAAAATATTGCTTAATCAGATATAATAATATTAGCCGAGCTAAGAAATGAGATATTATAATAGCAGATAATATTTCGTCGATCTGAGATTGAAGATCGTCGATCTGATCATTTAGTTCGTCGTTCTGAGCTTCCGCTGAAGATTCGTCAAGCGCAGATTGGAGATCGTCGAACCCATCTTTTCGTCGACCGTTGAGACGGGCTGGATCGTCGACCGCTGAGACGGTTCGTCGACCGCTGAGATATTGAGCTGTTCGTCGAACACAGATTGAATATAATTCGTCGACCGCAGAGCGCCGTTCGTCGAACGCAGATAGCCGTTCGTCGAACGCAGAGAACTTGTATAATTTTTTTTTCTCTTGTTTTCTCAGCCTATTATTTATATATATATATATTTTTCTCAGTATATTATATATATATATATTATTTTCAGCCTTCTATCTAAATGGGATTTGATCTAAGTTATACAAGATGTGTTATGACCATAAAGATGGATCCTAACTCAAATCAAAACTAAGGTTCCAACAATCTCCCCCTATTTGAGTTGGGATCCTAATCCAAATCAAGACTAGGTGTTCTAACAGCTTGCATGCCGAGGTTGTATAGGAATGTTTTTACCCTTTGGATGTTTTGTACTATATGGCTGATATTTGAACATTGGTATTGTAAGGCCATAAGGCCAGGGTACTCATATGTAGTTGTGGACAGCTTCTTTGTTTATGTCAGAGTTTCTGCTGTGTTTGTTCTGAATTTTAAGTTGGGTAGATTCTATATCATTTTTAATGCTAAAGCTGTGACGATTATATATTGTGGGGTCCCAGCCGGACCCATATTATATGGTCATTACAGGGGAGGTGTTACAATTTGGTATCAGAGATAGGTTAGCATTCTTATTGAGATTTGGTGTAATCAGATCGCTTAAAGAGGTTGTCCACATAGGAGTATTTATGGGACCATGAGTGTCCCTGTGTTCGAGTCTTGCGTATAGAACTTTATTTGTTTGCTTCCTTGCTTATGCTAGGATGGAAGCGACAATATGGGGACGTCAAGGCAGCAAGATGAGTCTTCGGCAAGCAGTGCTACTGCTCTGGGCCTTATGAGTATAGGTGTGTCCCCAGCAGATTTCTGTCCCATGCTAGCAGAGGTGACGGTAGCGGCCCAAGCTGCGACAATGCCATAGGTTGCGACACCTGTCGTGCATGTTATGATTCATGTTACCGCAGTTGCGACGCCTGTTACACTGGAGGTAGGAGTAATGCAGGCAGATTCGTTAGCTGAGAGAGTGATTGTGCAACGAGATCGACAAATGGAGTATTTTCTGAGTTTCCATCCTCTAACATTCAAGGGAGTCGGCATTCCGACGGATGCCGAGGACTGGTTGGAGAGGATTCAGGAACTCCTGAAAGCGGCAGAGACCCCAGAGGACAAGCAGTCCCAGTTTGTGACTTTTATGTTAGAAGGTGACGCCAAGCTGTGGTGGGTGAATCATAGTGGTCGTCATTTCACTGGACGTGCCCTGTCCATGGGAGAGTTTGGGAACACTTTCCTAAAGCATTATATCCCCTCTTCGACGAGGTTAGCACTTTCGAGGCAGTTTCTGCACTTGGTGCAGTGTGAGAAGACGTTAGATGAGTACCTGCAAGAGTTTACTCATTTGGGTCGTTACGCGGGGACGACCATGACAGATCATGAGGAGAGGGATAATCTCTTCTATCAAGGGCTAAGAGAAAATCTAAGGCAACCCCTTATAGCCTTAAAGAATGCGAGATTCAATGTGCTAGTCAAAGCCGCTTGAATGTTGGAGAGTGACATGGAGCGAACCCAGCGTCGTTAAGGAATTTGTAGCAAAGCAAGGAGAAGGTAAACCTTCTCAGTCTTAGGGGAAGTCAGAGGGAAATCGGTGGAAGAAAAAGCCCCGTCCTTTTAGGCCTGGTGAGTGAAGTGGTGCAACTTTTGGGGAATTCCATTCCAAGGGACCTATGACGTGCTTTAAGTGTGGCAAGGTGGGCCACATAATTCGGCTTTGTCCCGAGGGTGGAGTTGAGCCAGAGCAGAGGTAGGACCAGTCAGTGCGTTTCGGCCCTAGTGGTTGGGAGAAAGGGAAAGTTGTGGAGTTAAGTGCTTTACATTTCCCTCCAGTGTAGCCTAGAGCGTACAACCTTGGGCATCATGAAGCGATTCGTCAACCCGATGTGGTAACAAGTACAAAAAATTTCAACTTTCGTTCGGTAACTTAGAACGGTTTGCGACCTTTCGTATTCGTTATGCGTGTTTAGGCTTCGTACTAGTTTCTAGCTACCCCTCCAGGGTACTGTTCGACACGGGAGCATCACACTCTTTTCTCGCAGAAAGCTTTATCTGGTGGATCATTGTTGAGACTGTCGAGGTGGAGGTGGAGCTTAGTGTGCGCATGCCGAATGGATCTTTCATGACCACTAGGAGGAAAAGACACATTATTTTGAGAATATGCGATTGTGACTTCGAGTTGGTAGCGACAATTCTACCATTAGCAGAATTTGACATTATCTTGGGGTTGGACTGGCTTGCATAGCAACGAGCTAGTATTGACTGCCTGTTGAAGGTGGTGACCCTAAGGAGTGAAGGTTGAGCGGAGGTCAAGTTCGAGGGCTGTTGGGAAAATGATTTATCTTAACCCCTAGAAATGAGTAGAAAATGAGTTATCAGAGTAGAAAATTGGTTTAAGTAAAACATGCGTCGAATAGTAATCGACGCAACGTCGAAGTGCAGTCGACGCTCTTCTCAAAATGAGTAGAAGTAATTCTAAACAGAATTCGACGTAACCAAAGTCAACGTAACTCTTATTTCTAGTCGACGCACCCAGTAAAGTCGACGCACCTCTGTCGACACTCTTTCCATATTTTCTTCTCGACGTCTAGCCAAGCTGAAATCGACGCTTACGTCGAATAGTAATCGACGCACGTCGATTTCTGTGACAGATTCAAAAACACGCCAGATCTCTTTCCTTTTTTCTGTAGATCTGAATTTTATGGAATTATATTATTCTTTTCTAGCCGTTCTGAATCAATCTTTCCTTCTAAATGATTCTTGGCTAATTTGATTGAGATTATTATGGACATTATTTGAAAATAGAATGATCTTTTTCCTTCTACAGATATAATGATTATGGAAACTTTCCACTCTTACTATTTCTCTGACTGTCAATTGATTATTCTCCTATAAGCAATATTTTGAATAAACAGAGCTATAAATACACAAGGAGGTCGGCAAAGAAAAAAAGGGAAGTGATCCATTCCATCCATTTGAAAAAGAGGAAAAGCTCTCAAGTGAAAAGTGAGAAAGCTGAGAAAAATGAAAGAGTGTTGCAGCAAAGAAAAAGCCTTCTTCTTCTCCTCCTTCTAAAGCCATACTGCTGCCATTTCTGAAAGCTCTCACTGAAAGAGAAAAAGGCCTACAATCTCATTCTCACTATAGAAGAGAGATTTCAAATTCACTATACTTGTGCTTCTAATCTTCTTGCTAGGAAGAAGATTCTTTCTTGCTTTAATTGTTTTTCTTCTACTTCTTCTTATTCTTATTTCATTTTCAAATTGTGTAAAAGAGTTTTTAGAATCTCTCTTCAAAAAATTCAGTTGTAGTGGTTCTAAGAGTCTCCTTATCAAAAGACTCAGGCTGGTTCTAAGAGTCTCCTTATCAAAAGACTCAGTGAAAGATAGTGAATTCCTACCAAGGGGGTAGAAGAGTGGACTATCCAAAGTTTGGGGAACCACTATATTTCTTTGTGTTGCGCTGTGATTTTCTTTTTGCTATTTCTTTTGCTTAATTCTTGTTGGTGTGTGGAAAGCTTAAATATGTGAATATTACACATATATATTTATTAACTTTGCACAAAATATTTTTTAAATCTCTATTCACCCCCTCTAGAGAATTCTAGTGAGGCTAACTGTGCACTTTCAATTGGTATCAAAGCGAGGTTGATCAAAAAGGGATAACTCCTTGATCAAAAAGATCCTACCTCATATATGTATATTTCTAAAAAAAAATTATGGCACAAATCAAAGATTATGCTTCTGCCAGACCACCAATTTGCAACCTTGAAAAGTTTGCACTTTGGAAAACAAGAATTAGGATCTATATGAATTCTATTGATGAAGATTTGTTTAATGTTATTTTGACAGGTCCTCCCAAGTCCTATAGAAAGGACTCAAGTGGTAAAGTGACTCAAACACTTGTCCCAAGGGCTGAGTGGACAGTTGAAGAGAAGAAGGCAGGAACAAGTGATGCAAAAGCTGTGAACATTCTTGTCTCAACTCTCTCAGATGAAATCTTTCAAAAGGTTGTTGACTGTGAATCAGCCAAAGAAATCTGGGAGGCTCTTACAAAGATAGTAGAAGGAAGTGCTGATGAAAGAAAAGATAGAAAGGCTCTATTAATCTCCCAATATGAGAACTTTCAAAAGAAGCATGAAGAAACATATCTGAGATGTATGACATATTCAGTCTGATCATCAATCAATTAAGGAGCTTGGATAGAGAGATCTCTCTCACAGAGATCAATGACAAATTGTTAACGAGTCTCCCAAGTTCATGGGACTCAAGAATATGGGCAATAAGGGATACTAGAGGACAAAAGGAAATCTCAACAGATGCCCTCTTAGGAAAACTCAAATCCTATGAGCAACTACTGAAAACCAGAGAAGAGAAGGAAAGAAGGGAAAACACTCCAACCTCCTCAAAAGATAGAAACATTGCATTAAAAGCAATAGAAGAGGAAACCTCTGTTACTGAAGAAGAATTATTCAGCCTCCTGGCCAGAAGATTCAAGAAATGGGTCAGAAAAGATGGGTCTAGAAGGAGAGAGTCAAAACCAAGGTATAATAAGACTCCTACTAAAGAAATTATTTGTTACTCCTGCAGGAAAACTGGACATATTGCTCCAGAATGTCCAGAAAATGCTGAGAAAAAGAAAGATCTCAAGAGGAAGGAGAAGAAGAAAGAAAGAGGCTTCATTGCAGAAGCTTGGAGTGAAACAGACTCTGAAGACAACACCTCATCTAAAAGTGACAGTGAAGAGTCTAAGCAAGAAGACCTATGCTTAATGGCTCTTGGAAGCTCAGAAAAAGAATGTGTTGCTGAATTATGGAGTGAAACAGGTTCAGAAGGAAGCATCTCTTCTGAAGATGAAAAAGAAGATAGCCTTATTCTTATAGAGGAATCTGAGGTAAGGATGAGATAAGCATTTTTGATGAAATAGATTTTCTATGTGATGATTTCAAAAGTGATTTTAAAGGACTCTGTTTAGATCAACTAAAAGCTAAACAAGAAATTAAGGATCTAAAAGAACAAATCAATATGAGAAAAATAAAGGATACATGTTCAAAAAATTATGAACTAAGGTGTGAAATCTATAAAACAGAAAAAGAAATACAAAGTGCTAAAATAGAAAATCAACTCCTTAAGAATAAGGTTTCCCAGGCAAAAGCTTTTGAAGAATCTATAAAAGTCAGAAGCCAAACACTTAAAGAAATCACTGAAAAACAAATAATCAGACATAAGAATCTGAGGCTAGGGGCTGATCCTTCAACCAGTTCAATATCATCTACCAAACCTGCTAGGATGAGCCCTGTTAAATTTACTAAACCCATAAAATCAACAAACTTAGAAGAAGACTCACAGAATAAAGAAGAAGACTTCACCTTCAAGGAGATAGACCATTTTGATGAAACATCATACTATATAGATGAAGACTCTCAAACTCCTCCTAAGAAGGCTACTAGGCCAAAAGAAACAATTCATAAAAAAATAAATCTCCAACCAGAAAAAGGGAAGAATAAAATCTGTGAAGACACAATTACGTCGACTACATATCGACGTATGAATGACAGTACGTCGAATTCTACTCGCCGCAATCTCTTAGATGCTTCGACCTCAAATCGATGCATGAATAACATTACGTCGACTTACAATCGACGCAACTACTCACATGCATCGATTCGAGATCAACGCAATCTAGAGAACGCGCCGAATATAAATCGATGCAACTCTCATCATACGTCGAATAGTATCGACACATAAAACCTCAGAGCAACTTAAATACAGGACATAGCTATTCTTCAAAAACTTTCTATCTTAACCCCCATTAAGGACTCTTTCATCCTGATCAAAATTTCTATCCTAATCAAAACTTTCATCCTGATCAAAACTTCTATCCTAATCAAAACTCTTATCTTAATCAAAACTTTTATCCTAATCAACAACCCTATCCTAATCAACTTCTCTATCCCTCTCTAAATTTAAATTCCCATAATCTAAAGACAATTAGGTTTTATATCTGTAATAAAACTGGCCACACTGCTAAACAATGTTGGCACAATCAATCCAATTGTTTATAAAATTAGTCCAAGGGTGACTTAGAAAACCTTAGGATTAAGAAGAAATAATCTCTCAAGAAAAACCTGGAATTTTCAAACAAAGTAAAAGTCACGTCGATCTCTTAATCGATACATACGTCGATAGGAAACCCTATCAGACTATACCGACGCATACATCGACTTCCACTCGACGCAACGTCGACTTCATGAAAAAGAGCGGCAATACTAAAATATTTTCAGTCACATCTACTGTTGTACCGAATAAACCTCGAGTTGTGTCTTGTGTCGACGTTTCACCTGACTTAAATTGACTCTTCAGTTAAAATTCAGCACGCTCCTTGCATCTCTCATCCTTCTCATTTCTCAGTCCAGCCATCTCTTCCTCTATTTCACTGACTTAAATGGCTCCCAAGATCAACTCTGGTTTCGATATTGATCTTGAATCCTTCCAAGCGGCCGCCGAAAACTATAAGAGCATCATAGTTCTCTTCACTGAAGCTGGTCTAGACAAACTCATTTCCACAAGATGCAGACTCCTAGAGACAGAACTCATTGAGTTAATGAATCATGTTCAAATGTCTGAACAAGGAGAGATCACAGGAACACTCTATGAGACACCTGTCTCAATCTCTGCTGAACATCTTAGGGATACCTTTGATCTTCCATCAGGTACGCAACAACACTATCCTATTTCAAATCAAAAGGAAAACAAATTATTTTCTAAGAATAGCTAAATGAATCTCCATCATCATTCCCTTATCAGGTGATGAACCTGTGGAACTCACCCCTGAGGAAATCAAAAATCTATTACTCATCATGAAGTTCTCCAAAGATAAACCAATCCAGCTGAAGAAAATAGATTTCTCTGATGAATATAGGCTATTGGCAGACATAGTAGGAAAAATTCTACTATGCAAGATCTCTGCCCATGATGTAGTGCCCAAGCAGCAACTGAACATCATGGGGGCCCTTGTGCTGAAAAAGAAGGTTGACTGGGCCAGCTGCTTACTAAAAATGATAGGCTACAAATATTCTCACAAAGAAAATGCCTATATGAGGATCATGAGTCAGGTAGTCCTTCACTCCTTCCCTGACCTATGTAGGTCAAAAGGAATTCTCATTCCTCCTAGAAAAAGGATGTCCATAGCCCTCTTCTCAAAATGGACCAGGCAAATCCCCAAGCCTGGCTCCATTCCTGAAAAGACTCCCTCTCCTCCTAATTCTCCTGTGCATCCATCTTCCCCTCCTCCTCAACATACAGACATCTCTTCCCTACCAACATCATCCACACCAATAATCTCCACTACCCTCACACCTCCTACCTTAACTACATCTTCACATACACCAATTCAATCACCACCTCTACCTCCTTCTACTATCACATTTTCTCTACCTACATCATCTCACACACCTCATATATCAACAACCACTTCCCCACCTTTATCCCCTCCACCATTATCTCCTTCACCAACACAACCTGAACCATCTCCATCCACTGAAACTCTCATCACTCAGTGTATCCAGACAGCAGCCCAAAAATTTCAAGAAATGCTGGATGGACACTGCCTTTAAATTCACTCCTCTATTAGGCACATGCAAACCCAGTTGGATGGGGTAAATGCCTCTGTGCAAGTACTCAAAACCTCTGTGTCTTCATCTAAGGTTACTAAATCATTCTTAACCTCCTTGGCTAAGAAGGTCAAGAAGGGGGAGAAGTTAGATGAAGAACAGCTCTCCAACCACAAATCTCACTCACACAAAACCTCTCCAACATCAAAATCTGATAGCCTTGCTCTGCTTAAGACCATTGGGAATGAAATAGTACCTGAGCTACATACTACAGAACAGCTAACAGATGTACTTTCTATAGCAAGAGAGGCTGAACAACAAGTAGCTCTCTTACAAGGGGAGGCAAGTAGAGTAGAGAAAGAAGCTGAAGAAACAGAAAAAGAAAGTATAAAGGAACTTCTATCTCAGGGGGAGCAGACTGCTTTGACTCAGGGGGAGCTGAATGAACAGGAACAACTCACCTATATAAAAAGACCTGATCTCCCTTTAGTATTCTCTAGGAAGAGAAAAACTCCTCATACTCCTCCTGAATGATATGTTGAACAATTTTGACTCAGGGGGAGCTGAATGATATGTTGGACAATTTTGAGCAAAGCTCTATTTTTAATACTTAAGTACTGCTTGATCTGTACAAAAAGTCTGTTATATGATTTCTTTCTCCATTATCTACTGATTACCTAATATATCTCTTTTCTATAAATATGCTTTGATGTGTTGATTACAAGCTGATAAAATTTCTCTCTGAATAGGGTTAAGACAAATAAGGGGAGATTGTTGGGAAAATGATTTATCTTAACCCCTAGAAATGAGTAGAAAATGAGTTATCAGAGTAGAAAATTGGTTTAAGTAAAACATGCGTCGAATAGTAATCGACGCAACGTCGAAGTGCAGTCGACGTTCTTCTCAAAATGAGTAGAAGTAATTCTAAACAGAATTCGATGTAACCAAAGTCGACGTAACTCTGATTTCTAGTCGACGCACCCAGTAAAGTCGACGCACCTCTGTCGACGCTCTTTCCATATTTTCTTCTCGACGTCTAGCCAAGCTCAAATCGATGCTTACGTCGAATAGTAATCGACGCACGTCGATTTTTGTGACAGATTCAAAAACACGCCAGATCTCTTTCCTTCTTTCTGTAGATCTGAATTTTATGGAATTATATTATTCTTTTCTAGCCGTTCTGAATCAATCTTTCATTCTAAATGATTCTTTGCTAATTTGATTGAGATTATTATGGACATTATTTGAAAATAGAATGATCTTTTTCCTTCTACAGATATAATGATTATGGAAACTTTCCACTCTAACTATTTCTCTGACTGCCAATTGATTATTCTCCTATAAGCAATATTTTGAATAAACAGAGCTATAAATACACAAGGAGGTCGGCAAAGAAAAAAAAGGGAAGTGATCCATTCCATCCATTTGAAAAAGAGGAAAAGCTCTCATGTGAAAAGTGAGAAAGCTGAGAAAAGTGAAAGAGTGCTGCAGCAAAGAAAAATCCTTCTTCTTCTCCTCCTTCTAAAGCCATACTGCTGCCATTTCTGAAAGCTCTCACTGAAAGAGAAAAAGGCCTACAATCTCCTTCTCACTATAGAAGAGAGATTTCAAATTCACTATACTTGTGCTTCTAATCTTCTTGCTAGGAAGAAGATTCTTTCTTGCTTTAATTGTTTTTCTTCTACTTCTTCTTCTTATTCTTATTTCATTTTCAAATTGTGTAAAAGAGTTTTTAGAATCTCTCTTCAAAAAATTCAATTGTAGTGGTTCTAAGAGTCTCCTTATCAAAAGACTCAGGCTGGTTCTAAGAGTCTCCTTATCAAAAGACTCAGTGCAAGATAATGAATTCCTACCAAGGGGGCAGAAGAGTGGACTACCCAAAGTTTGGGGAACCACTATATTTCTTTGTGTTGTGCTGTGATTTTCTTTTTGCTATTTCTTTTGATTAATTCTTGTTGGTGTGTGGAAAGCTTAAATCTGTGAATATTACATATATATATATTTATTAACTTTGCACAAAATATTTTTTAAATCTCTATTCACCCCCTCTAGAGAATTCTAGTGAAGCTAACTGTGCACTTTCAAGGGCCTAGGCGGAGTGGCTTGCTCCCTGATTTCCACCGTACAAATGATGTGTGCGGTGAACGAAGGAGGTGAGGCATTTATAGCTTTATTGGAGACACACTCCAGGAAGTTGGCAATCAGTGAAGTGCTAGTGGTTGAAGAATTTGAGGATGTGTTCCCCGAGGAGCTTTCGGGAGCACCTCCTCAGTGTGAAATCGACTTTTCAATAGAGTTGGTACCATGTGCGAGGCCGGTGTCGCGTCCTCCATTTAGGATGGCACCTAAGGAACTGGTCGTGCTTAAGGTTCAATTGTAAGAGTTGTTAGAGCAAGGATACATTAGGCCAATCTCTTCATCGTGGAGCGTGCCAGTGTTGTTCGTAAAGAAAAAGGATTGTAGTATGTGGTTGTACATCAACTACAATGAGTTGAATAAGTTGACCATTACGAATTAGTATTCGATTCTGCAAATCGATGATTTGTTCGACCAGCTGGTGGGGTCGACGGTGTACTCTAAGTTGGACTTGAAGTCGAGATACTACCAGTTGAAGATTCGAGAAGAGGATATTCCCAAGTCAACATTTGGGACTAGGTATGGTCATTTTGAGTTTTCGGTGATGTCGTTCGGTTTGACAAACGCGCTATCAGTGTTCATGGATCTGATGAACGGAGTGTTTCGACAATACATAGATTCGTTCGTGGTGGTGTTCATCGATGACATCTTAGTGTATTCGAAGCCGAAGATGGAGCATGAGTCTCACCTGAGATTGATGTTGCAGACTCTGAGGGAGAACCAACTTTATGCTAAGTTCTCAAAGTGCGAGTTCTGGATTGGGAAGGTGGCATTATTGGGTCACGTGATCAGTGGAGATGGGGTGGCAGTGGATCCGGCGAAGATTGAAGTCATTAGAGCTTGGCCTGTACTGAGAACCGTGGCGGAAGTCAGGAGTTTCCTTGGACTAGCCAGTTATTACAAAAGATTCGTTGAGAACTTTTCGCGGATGGCATTGACCCTTCCCTCTCTTACTCGCAAGGACCAGAAGTTCGTGTGGATGCCGAAGTGTGCCCGTGTGTTTGAGACCTTGAAGGAAAGATTAATGTCCGCTCCAATCCTAAGTCTTCTTAGTGGGACTGAAGGGTTTCAGATTTTCAGCGACGCGTCAGGCTGCGGGTTGGGTTGAGTGCTGGTGCAGCATGGCAACGTGATAGCTTATGGGTCGAGACAGTTAAAGCCACATGAGATGAATTACCCCATCCATGACTTGGAGTTGGCGGTGGTGATCTTTGCATTGAAATTATGGCGGCACTGCGTGTATGGTGCAAAGGTGGAAATCTTCACGGACCACAAAAGCCTGAGGTATCTCCTGGATTAGAAAGATGTAAATATGCGGCAGCGTAGGTGGGTCGAGTTCTTTGGGAACTACGACATGGCAATTCAGTATACGCCAGGCAAGGCCAATGCGGTGTCTGACGCCTTGAGTAGACAGTATTCCGGGCAATTTAATTAGATAGAAACGCATGGCGAGTGGTTGGTGTGAGATTTTGAGTCTCTTGACATTGCTTGTGTGGCTAGAGGTGAGTCTAGCGCAGCTCAGTTGAAATGGATCAAGATGCAGTGTGATATAGCAGATTAAATCTTGGAGGTGACCAGTGCAGACGAAGAGTGTCAACAGTTGGTGTTGGAAGCTCAGCAAAGCGAAGGCAGTGCTCTTGAGATAGTCGGTGGACTCTTGAAGAGAAATGGAAGGGTGTGTGTTCCACACTTTGGCAAGCTTCGTGAGGAGTTGATGTTTGAGGCTCACTTCACAAAGTACTCCATTCATCCAGGAAGTACAAAGATGTACTTGGATTTGAAGAAATCCTTTTGGTGGCCTAGGATGAAGCGGGACATAGCTTTGTATGTAAGTCGATGTCCGACGTGCGCCTTAGTGAAAGCTGAATGGCAAAGGTCGGGCGAGTTCTTAAAACCTTTCCCATCCCTGAGTGGTTCTTGAAACCTTTTCCTATCCCCGAGTGGAAATTCGACGACATCTCCATTGATTTTGTGCATGGTTTGCCTCGGTCGCAGCAAGATAACGATGCAATTTGGGTGATTGTGGATCGCCTGACCAAGGTAGCCCACTTCATTCCAAATCGGAAGGAGTATAGTGTGGAGAAGCTCGTGGAGCTTTATATTCGTAATATTGTGCGGTTGTATGGGATTCCAAAAAGCATTATTAGCGATCGCGATGGACAATTCACATCAAAGGACTGGAGGTTAGTGCAGAGAAGTCTGGGCATAAAGCTCAAGTTTAGTACCGTGTTCCATCTGCAGACCGATGGTTAAACGGAGAGAACGAATCATACTATGGAGGACATGTTGAGGATGTGCGCTCTTGATTTTGGTAAGAATTAGGAAGACCCCCTCTTCATGGTGGAGTTTGCCTACAACAATAGCTTTCAGGAGAGTATCGATATGGCGCCATACGAGGCATTGTATGGAAGGCGGTGTCGAACGCCGATGTCTTGGGTAGAGGTGGGAGACACTCAGCTTTTAGGAAAATAAGTGGTGGAAGACGCTTGTGAGTTGGTGTGAACGATCCAGGAGCGCTTGAAGATTTCTTAGGATCGGTAGGCAAAGTACTTTAACTCTCCCCATAGAAATGTGGAGTTTGCAGTGGGCGACATGGTCTACTTGAAGATCAAACCGTTCAAAGGCGTTTGCGAATTCGGCGACTCAAAAAGTTGAGTCTGAGGTATTGGGTCCGTTCGAGGTTACGGAGCGCATAGGCGAAACAACTTACCGGTTGGCGTTGTCCGCAGAGCTAAGTGGATTACACGATGTTTTCCATGTCTCAGTGTTGAGGAAAGCTCTGGTGGAGCCGAGTGATGTAGTTGGGCCTACAGCCGTACTAGTAGCCAAAGATATGAGGATGATAGTTCGTACAATTTGCGTGGAGTATTCAGAAATCTAAAATTTGCGGAATAAAGGGGTCAAGCTGGTAAAAGTGCGTTAGAACAATTGTGGGCGAGACGAGTTCTTGTGGGAGCATGAGCAAACAATGCGGGAAGACTTTCCGGAACTGTTTGCCTCAGGTATGTGTTGTATGTTTTGAATTAGCATTTTAAATTTCGAGGACGAAATTCTTTTAAGGGGGCTGGAGTTGTAACACCCCAGTTTTCACAATGCTGTGAAAATAGGCGCCCTATTTGCTAGCGCTGGGCGGTAGGTGCTACTGTTGGTGGTAGCAGTATGTGTCAAGAAGGTTCGTCGAGAAGGTGCGTCGAGTAGATGTCGTCGAGAGTAAGCGGCGCGCGCTAGCGTTACCGCTGGTGGTAGGTGTATCATCGAGACGGGTGTTTTATCATCGAGACATAGTGCTGATTACGACGACCCGAGACAGTGTGCGGTTTTCTCTAGTACTACCGTGACGTGGTAGCGCTACCGTCAGGCGGTAGCATGCGAAACCAGATCTGTAAGTAGCATTTTTGGGGCCCCCGATCTCCTTAGATCTTGATCCAAGGGCTCAGATCAGTGCGTCGGAAAGCCCTAAGTAGGGCAGAGGAACTCTCCCCTCTTATTTCTAAGTCACTTGTGACTTTGGGGCTAGGGTGAGAGGGAGAGCTTGGAGGAGGAAGAAGAGCAAGATCCGCCATTGTTGGAGCTTTGGAGCTCCGTTCGTCGATCTGAGACCGGCAGCGCAGAGAGGGCTTGAAGGTGCATGTTTTCATCCGTACTATTCGAGTTTTCCTTGGCGAGGAAGAGACTTCAAAGGGTAATGACATCTCTCCTCCTGGTTTTAGGATGCGTGCATGGCATATCTAGTTTTGACCTCCTTATTTCTGAATTTTGGCACCGGATCTCTCAAATGAGTGAGGTTCGGGTCGCCTTGGTTCAAGAGGAACTATCGGGTTGATAGAGTCCATCCCTAACATTATTTTTGCATTAGAAATTCGCTCCGTTAGCGGATTAGGCATTGTGGGTGAAGTCAAAATTGAGACCGATGGTCTGATTCGGTGATGTTGCTTAACGTGCATTTTAGGGATTTTGCTAGAAATCCAATTGCAGCGAAAACGTCATTGTGATACCCTTATATTTTCATGTGAGAACGAACGTTGGCTTGGGGCGGGAAAATATGTGCGGGTTGAATGGCTTGTGATGCCTGTTTGTGTGTGAAGGTGTGGCTTTGTCTTTGTGATTGGCTGGCTAGCCCGTGTGTTGAAATTCAAGTATGGAGAGGGTCCCAGCAAGACAAGTCCCCTTTTTTGATAACTGACGAGAACATCTGTGCTGATGGACAAACCCGATGGCGTTGTGGGCCATGTGCTGGTGGGGTCTAGGCAGGAGTTCTTAGCATCGGTTGTGCCTGACTTCGTGATTCTGGCGAGAACGGGGTGAGCTGATGGACAAGCCCGATGGCATTGTGGGTCATGTGCGGGTGCGGTCTCAGCGGGAGTTCTCGGCCTTGGGCTTGCGTGCCTTTGGGGGAAATGATGAGTACCCCTATATTTGTTGTGAAGTGATGATGTGTGATGATATGTTAGAAGCATACACGTCATAGGGTGCCTTGGGTGAAACCCAGGTTTGCATACATACTGTATTGGTAGGCCCCTTATCTTATTTGCTCAACATAGAAACATGGATGATGCTTGTGACACTCATACTTGTTGTTTCTATGTTATTTTCTGTTTAATTACATTTGCATACGAAGTGCTGACTTGTAGGGTGATGTAGTTCCCGGGGTCCGCTAGGACGGCCAGGAGGAGGGGTGTTGTTACACTGTTTGTGGTCAGCCATAGCTGACCCTCGTTATGCCGCTTTTTCTGTAATGGATGCAGGGCAAGGATCGCAAGCTGGAGCCAGCTCGCCGGCCAAAAAGGCCTAAGCCCCATGAAGTGTACTTTCTCCTATTTTCCTGCATGTTTATGTTTTCGTTATATTGTTCCGGCTTGCATGCCGAGGTAGCATAGGAATGCTTTTACCCTTTGGATGTTTTGTGTTGTATGGATGATGATTTGAACATTGGTATTGTAAAGCCATAAGGCCAGGGTACTCCTATGTAGTTATGTACAGCTTCTGTTTTTATGTCAGTGTTTCTGCTGTGTTTGTTCTGAGTTTTAAGTTGGGTAGATCTATATCATTTTTAATGCTAAAGCTGTGGTGATTATATGCTGTGGGGCCATGGTCGGACCAATATTATATGATCATTACAGGGGAGGTGTTACAAAGTTGACCTGATATCATGTATGCAATATGTGTATGTCTTAGGTACCAGGCTTGCCCTAAGGACTTTCATTACTTAGCTACAAAGAGGATTCTGAAATACCTTAAAGGCACACCAAATCTTGGCCTATGGTACCCTAGGAACAATGATTTTGAACTAACAGGGTATTCAGATGCAGATTTTACAGGTTGTAAAAATGATAGGAAGAGTACCTCAGGGACAAGCCAATTCCTTGGGAGAAGACTAATTTCCTGGAGTAGCAAGAAGCAAACAAGTGTTGTTATTTCAACAGTAGAATCAAAATACATATCAGGATTACACTAGATGTAAGCTGCTGTGCACAACTGCTGTGGATCCAACATCAACTTCAGGATTACAACTTACAGCTAAGAAAAACCCCTATGTTTTGTGATTCCTCTAGTGCAATTTCAATTGCTAAGAATCCCGTGTCACACAGTAGGATAAGCACATTGAAATTAGGTATCACTTCATCAGAGAGCATATTGAGAAGGAAGACATATGGCTTGAGTTTGTCCCCACTGACAGACAAGTGGTAGATATATTCACTAAACCTCTGGATAAAGCAAAGTTCAATTTCTTCAAAATTGAGCTGGGCATGCTCAATTTGGAATAACTTCTGCTGAGCTACCCTTAGTTATTTTTGTTACAATTTGCTTCTAAGAGATGCTAGTCACTAACAAAGCATGCGTGTTGTCATTGTGAAAGCTGGGAGTGACTTACAGAAGAGGTGTACATAATATTTGTGCATAAGAGCAATCAAAAGCCATATCATTTTGACCACAAAACGGTATCGTCTTGATGAACAAAACGATATTCTATTATATTTCTGTATGAAAGCAGGAAAGAATAAGAAAATGAAGCTGCAAGTGAGGGGGAGCATGACTGGCAAAAGTAATATAGATGATGCTGCAAGTGAGGGGGAGCTTGACACTGAGCTCCCTGCTTAAGTAGTAGAGGTGATAATAAAATCACTAAGGTTGGGGATGCTATCCACAATGGGTTAGCAGTCCAAGAGGATTGGTCTGAAGCTCATGAGGAGATGAGCCAAGAAAAGTGTGTCGTCAGCTCAAGTCAATCTGCAGAAGCACCTATCTGAAGAAGTCCTAAAGAGGGAGAGGAGATCAATGATTAAGGCCATCTACGGTTGTTGCACAAGGCAAAGGGAAGGAGACTACTCTACTCTCTGCTCTTATTATCTGTTAAATTTCACTAGTGTTCTTTATCATTGACTGAGTTATGACTTCTTCAAATAGGGGGAGATTGTTGGGAACACTGCGCACAATGTTCCAGATTTGAAGAAGTCCCTAAGTCAATGATAAGTATAATTTGTATTTGATATCTATTTGATGTGACATGAGCAGATTGGGACATGAAATATCTCATATATAATGGTTGGAGAACAAGAAAAATGTTTAAGTTAAATATCGTCGTGTATATAGCACTCACACGATGATATCGTTTTGATCACTCACAGAAGAAAGCAGAAGAATTCAGTCAAAAATTGACGTGACAATAAGAAGAACATGACGATATCATCGTGTCAACAAGGTACACATGACAATATCGTTGTGAGAACTCAAAGAAAGTCTACTAAAGTATATATCATCGTGTCAACAAGGTACACACGATGATATCGTTGTGAGGACTCAAGAAAAGTCAGCTATGCATATATCATCGTGACAATAAGCTTCACGCGATGATATCGTTGTGGGGATTCAAGAAAAATCAGCTAAGGCATATATCGTCGTGACAATAAGATTGACACAATGATATCATTGTGAGGACTCAAGAATAGTCAGCAAAGGGAGATATTGTTGTGAAAGCTCAAGTAAAGCCATCTAAGTTAGATATTGTCGTGATAACAAGGTGCATACGACGATATCGTTGCATAAACTAGAAAAAGACCTGCTAAGTCATTTATCATCGTGTCAACTATCTTCACACGATGATATCATCTTGACAAGCTCAGAAGGCGGGATTTCAAATCGACGGAGATGACAAAAACATATGTCAAATAAATCACGTCTGAAAAGCGGTCTAAGACAAAACCTTTTTAAGGTTTCAACCGTTTGAAGGTTCGTAGCTAGAAAATGATAAGAGAGGGCCGGCTAACCCTATCTTTGGGCTTATATCATTGAGAATTTAAAAAGTGAAAAGCTTGTCTGTCGCTGAAAAGCAATAGAACAATAAAATAAAAGGCTTTTCAAAAAGAAAGAAGAAGAAGAAGTCAAGCTTCAACAAGAAAGCTCTCACTCTTGAGAGCAAGAATACTTCTTGAAAGTCAATTAATATGCTTTGATACCAATTGCAAGTGAGTTTTAGTTCTTAATTAATATCTTAAAGCTCTTGTTTAAGTTTATTTCCAAGTAATTATATATATATGTGTTGAGTGAGTAATAAAAACAAACACTAGGAGGGCATAATAATCAACACAACAATAAAGCATAAAACAAAGCAAAAAACCAGATGACACAAGATATATAGTAGTTCCCCAATCAACCTGGGTACATCTACTCTTCTACCCACTGGTAGGAATAAACTAGGCGGTTGTTGATCAGGTGCCCTCACACCAAGGTGTTTTTGTTCAGGTGTCCACACACCACAGAGCTTTTGATCAGGTGCTCAAAACCAAGATGCAGGTTTTTGCTAAGGTGCCCTGTCACTGGGAGTTAACTTTTGAAGGGAGTTATAACCCTTTGTACAGGAGGGGAAATAAAGAAAACAAAAAGATATGTTGTTCTTCTCTTTGCTGAGAAGACTCTTGAAGATCCTGATGGGTTGTTGAGTTGGATCTTGATGATGATGTTGAAGAAAGCTCCCCCTGTCTGATTTAGATTGATGACAGCTTGTGGATGGAGCTTCTTCTCTAGATTGCAAATACTCTTTTCTACTTCTTCTTCTTCTGCAGTTTAGATCCATGAGCAAATAGTATTGATTGGTGTCTCAGGGTATAGATGATCTACAAAGAAGAGTTAGCAAAAATGAGACAAGATGGAATAATATGTTGTTCTCTGTTTTTGCTGCTATTCTTCTTTTTCTCTTCATCCTGTTTCACCGCTAGCTATTCTATTCTATCTGCTATTCTTCTCTGCTCTTTTCTTTGTATATATTCTGGAGATCTGTTCGGCTGATTTGATTTCTTGCCGACAGGAAAGGATATAATATCTCTTTCTTTTCCCAGATCCTAGAGCAGACAAATTGTCGTCTTTGGCTTGCTGTAACGGCTATATTATTTAATGCTGCAACGACTATATTGTTAAGGCAGCAATATATAAATAGAAATAATAAAATATTGCTTTATTAAATCGGACAGCATATTAGTCGAACTGAGAATGATATTAAAATAATGCTGCAGATATTTCATCGAGCTCAGCTTCAAGTTCGTCGATCTGATCATTTGATTCGTCGTTCTGAGCTTCTGCTGAATATTCGTCGAACGCAGACTGGAGATCGTCGGACGCAACTTTTTGACCAACGCATAGATGGGCTGGATCGTCGACCGTTAAATATTGAGTTGTTCGTCGAACGCATACTTGAGTTCGTCGAACGCAGCCTTTCGTCGACCGCTGAGTCGGGGTCTATTCGTCGACTGCTGAACCGCTGAGACGGGATCGTCGACCGCTGAACCGCTGAGACGGGATCGTCGAGCGCTACTTGGATTTCGTCGAACGCAGCTTTGAACCTATTCGTTGACCGCAGAGCGTCGTTCGTCGAAGGCAGATCGTCGTTCGTCGAACGCAGAGAATATAGGTAATTTTTATCTTTCTCTTATTTTTCAGCCTATTAATTATATCTATCTTCAGCCTTCTATCTTAATGGGATTTGATCTAAGTTATACAATGTGTTATGATAGAAACTTAGACATTAAAGGTGGATCCTAACTCAAATCAAAATTAACGTTCCAACAATCTCCCCATATTTGAGTTGGGATCCTAATCCAAATTAAGACTAGGTTCTAACAATCTCCCCTTATTTGGTTTAGGATACCTAAGCATAAAAAGTCTTGAATAACTTAAGGCTTAAGGGTCAGAGATTATTTCTAAATTTCTTTTCAAAACCAAGCAATTTCTGATTTCCTAGATTTTGATTTAAATAGGAATTTAGTATTATGAATTGCTAGCTGTTATTGGATTCTAAGGAATTTTAAAATCAAAAAGATATTGCCTGATAGCTTCCTTCTATAGAATTCCCTTAATCAGAAGAGACTCACACTTAGTGCTCTGATCATTTCTGATCTATGCAATCTGAGTAGAATGCTCAACATGATTTTGGAGAACATTTGTAAGAATGTGAAGTTTATCTGACTTTGTTTTTGAGATAGAAAATTCAAGAGAATCTTAAAGCTGCTGTTTGATTATAATTTGAGTAAAAATATTAAACAGTTAAAAAATTGCCTTATAGATAGATATGTTGGCCTTTTTATTTCATTAAAATATAAATTTGAAATTTTATTTTGGTCTTGCAAAACATAAAGTTTTTCTTTTTATTTAAAAGATTGTCTAAACTTTTCAGCCTTAACTGACTTATTTGTTAAACAAATAATTTATTCTGCTGATATTTTAAAATTTTCTTTAGGTTTATTGTATTCAGAAGTCAAGTTATTTATTTTTGTTAACTCCTTTTTAATTTCCTTCTCAGATATTAAATCTGTATATGTTATTTTAAAATCAGATCTGATTTGATCAGAGGTAAAATTAGGAATTGTAGTTACCTCAGTTACCTTTTCTGGTTCAGATTCAGCATTTGATTTGTGATATGAGCCATATATGGCCATCATGCAGAATCTTCTGGCCTTTTGTTCTTCTTCTTCTTCAGTTAGAGTAGATGATGGTTCTGCATCAAAAGTGTAGTTAGTGAAAGAAGTAGAAGTGGATTCATTTACCATCCTTGAGAGGGAGTTCCAAATGGCCCTTGCTGAAGTGCAGTCAGCCACTCTTTGAAGAATATCTTTTAACATTGATTTAGCCAATATGTTCATGGCCATGACATCAACACATATCAACTTCTCTTGATCATCTGTTGAAGAAATTGAGGATGGAAGTTTTGTCAAAATGGAATTATAAATTTCTTCACCTATTGCATTCATATATAATCTGATTCTAACTTCCCATAAAGAGAATCTATCCAAATTACAGATAGGTGGATTTGAAATTGAAAAATCTGCTTGTGCCATTAGATACAAAAAAAATATTTTTAAGAACTAAGTGATCTTTGTGATTCAGGTGTTAGCCTGTATGAATAATCAACCTGCTTTGATACCAATTTAAAGTCAATTGATATGCTTTGATACCAATTGAAAGTGAGTTTTAGTTCTTAATATATTAAAGCTCTTGTTTAAATTTATTTCAAAGTAATGATATATATATATATGTGTGCTGAGTGAGTAATAAAAACAAACACTAGGAGGGCATAATAATCAGCATAGCAATAAAGCATAAAACAAAGCAAACAACTAGATGACACAAGATATATAGTAGTTCCCCAATCAACTTGGGTACATCTACTCTTCTACCCACTGGTAGGAATCCACTAGGAGGTTGTTGATCAGGTGCCCTCACACCAAGGTGTTTTTGTTCAGGTGCCCACACACCACAGAGCTTTTGATCAGGTGCTCAAAACCAAGATGCAGGTTTTTGCAAAGGTGCCCTGTCATCGGGAGTTAACTTTTGAAGGGAGTTATAACCCTTTGTACAGGAGGGGAAATAAAGTAAACAAAAAGATACGTTGTTCTTCTCTTTGCTGAGAAGACTCTTAAAGATCCTGATGGGTTGTTGAGTTGGATCTTGATGATGATGTTGAAGAAAGCTCCCCCTGTCTGATATAGATTGATGACAGCTTGTGGATGGAGCTTCTTCTCTAGATTGCAAATACTCTTTTCTACTTCTTCTTCTTCTGAAGTTTAGATCACTGAGCAAATAGTATTAATTGGTGTCTCAAGGTATAGATGAGCTGCAAAGAAGAGTTAGCAAAAATGAGACAAGATAGAATAATATGTTGTTCTCTGTTTTTGATGTTGTTCTTCTTTTTCTCTTCTTCCTGTTTCACCGCTAGCTGTTTTATTCTATCTGCTATTCTTCTCTGCTCGTCGACCGCTGAACCGCTGAGACGGGATCGTCGATCGCTGAACCACTAAGACGGGATCATCGAGCGTCGCTTGGATTTCGTCGAACGCAGCTTTGAACCTTTTCGTTGATCGCAGAGCGTCGTTCGTCGAACGCAGATCGCCGTTCGTCGAATGCAGAGAACATATGTAATTTTTATCTTTCTCTTATTTTTCAGCCTATTAATTATATCTATTTTGAGCCTTCTATCTTAATGGGATTTGATCTAAGTTATACAATGTGTTATGATAGAAACTTAGACATTAAAGGTGGATCCTAACTCAAATCAAAACTAAGGTTCCAACAATCTCCCCCTATTTGAGTTGGGATCCTAATCCAAATTAAGACTAGGTTCTAACACTTCTTCATTCAAGAAAGCTCAACACTGATCCTGATACAAAAAGATTTTCTGCTAATTGATCAAGTGTTACTGCTAGAGAAGGCTTTCTTTCCAAGAAAGACCTAAAAAGACTCAAGCTGCTTAAAGCGGTATTATTTAGAGTCTATTTGTTGTAAACACTCTTTTAAATCTCTTCTTGTAAGATCTCTTTGAGATCTAAGGTAGGGTTGTGCTGACAGCCTGAGTGTAGGGCTTATGAGAAGGCTTGAGTTGTAGGACTTTGCTGAAAGTCTGAGGTAGGGTCTATGAAGACCTGAGCTATAGTATTTCTGAGGAAATTTGAGTTGTAGGATCCTTGCTGGGGATCTGAGCTGTAGGAGTGCTTGCACTCTGAGGTATGGTTGTTGTTGGCACCTAAGGTAGGATTCTAGGAGGGAATCTAAGGTAGGGGACTTGCTGAGTTCCTGAGTTGTAAGATCTAATTAATCTGAGTTTTTGGCAGAGTTGGCCGAATCTAGCACACTGCTAGATTGGTGAAGGGGGACAGTGGAGTACCCATCATCTGGGGAACCACTATAAATACTTGTGTGCTTTTCTGTATTGTTTGTTTTAATTTCTCTGAGCTAAAACAGTCAACAATTCAAATAAGACTTAAATATTTTGAAGCACCTATTTACCCCCCCCCCACCCCCCCGCCCCCTCTAGGTTATTAGACTACAGATAAAACTTTTAGAAAGTAATGACGCTGCTCTTTAGCACGCACCTGCCCAATTGGTCATCTTAGTGTGTGACCCTCGAATACTCCTTGACTTCTGGAAAATGGGTTTTTGAGTAAGGGGCGGTCAGGAGCATTTTGAGCACCGCATGTGCCCTGCAACATCTACGGGTGGTTAGAAATTTTGGACTGCCGAGGTCATCTTTTGTAAGATTGTCACAACTTTGATGACCTCTCTGAGGAAAGCAATGACACTGCTCTTTAGCACGCACCTGCCTAATTGGTCATCTTAGATTATGCACCTTTTTTATATTCTACTGACCACCAAAGTAGTCGCATTAGGGAGCTACTAGAGCTTTGATGACCTCTCCGAGTAAAGCAATGACGCTGCTCTTTAGCGCACACCTGCCCAATTGGTCATTGTAGTCCGTATACCTCCCGTTGAGAAATACAGGTTATTCTTTTGGGTTTCCTTTTGTGCGGTCAAAAGTGTTGTCTGAGTATTCTTATGGACTTATGTATATGTTGTTAAGATAGTTACAAGGACTCACTACTCTAGATTTCTTTATAGCACGGTCTAAAATCTCTATATATGCGGCCAAGAATGATATATTAGGATTTTACATATTGAACTCTACATTTGCGGTTAGGGGTGATTATTGAAGATCTATCATCTTGGATTTCTTTATAAACTCATGATGCAGTTAAGAGCCATGGAGTGGAATTCTAGAATATGAATAATGGCATGCGGATAGATAACTCATGACCACATAATTTCATCCAACTCTCTTTGATAGTTATGAGTTCATGAAATAGTCTTTCAATTGATGATTGTGATTTACTTCTTCATGAAGATTACTATCATATGATATGGGAAGTTCACTATAATATATCGGCGACCATTCAGGTAACTGACCTTGCGACTTCATCGATTAAGGTATAATCAAGCAAACTTGCTGGGAATTAGAGGGATGATTCTTCCAAGTAAATTACTATATAAATGATGGTCTCCCTTGTTATTAATCACTCGATCGCTTCATCTTATAATCAGCTGAATAAAAGTGAGAATTTTATCTCTGCAGATAGGATAGATGGATCGTAAAACTAATATGCAAAATCTCTGGAATCAGAAGTATAATGGTTACGTGACTATAATGAGATGTGACCGCTCTAACCACATACATCAAAACAGTTACGATTGAAAATATACATCCAGCATCAGAAATCACAGTAGAGGTAATTACGAGAAAAAACCATGACAAAGAAGGTAACAAAAATTCTTTCACTTCATTTCAAAATAAGATTACATGTATCTGTCGACGCAGTTAATAAAAAATAAACCGAGTCTTCTTGCAAAATAAAAATTACATTTGATAGAAATCTTATCTAATCGCGGCTCTATTCGCCGCCCTTCTTGGTTTTCTTTGATGGACGCTCTTCAAACAAACTTTCAGTGGCTTCTGGAGACTTTACCAAACTTTTTGTTGAGCCTGAGGAACTAAAGCCAGAGCTAGAGCTAGAACTAGAAGATGAGCTTGAGCCAGTATGGGAAGCAGCATACTTACTTCCTCTTGCTGACCACGAGTTTTCTTTGCTCTTGTCCGCTGCTTTTCCTCCTACCCCTTCTTCAACTCCCTAATCGTCATCCAACCTGATGATTTCTACTTCCTCTTCCTCTTCTCCTCCCTCTCCGTCCTCTTCATTTGAGGTCGCAGAGACCGCTCCGGTCCCCATATTTCCCAAATCCGGTAACAAGTACGCGAATCTGATATTTTTGTATTCCTCTTTGAAAGTGTTGCGGTCTCTTAAGCGCTTGATCGCTTATTCTACTCCTTTCCTTAGATGTTTAAGGATTTCCTTACGGAAGTTGGGGTTGTCCGGATCATAGGCTCTCTGCAAAAAAAGAAAGGTTTGTATTTTTTGAGATAAGAATGGAGGTTAATCATGCAAACCGCAGGCCAGTTCGCAACCTCTACTGTTCCCCCATCTCAGCAAGGTCCTTCAAAGATTTGCAGAAAGAACGGCCCATGAAATTGTTCATAATCATGCTTCTCGTGGTCGCCTACGCATTCATATCAGCCAGCCTCTTCAGCTGAAAATAACACACTCACATACGATAAATCTAGACATAACCTTAAGATTAAGAACAATGAATTAGAAACTAAAATCAACTTGCTCAAGGAACTCAAAAAAGAACTACTCATTAATCCTAAATCCACAATATCAAGTGAAATCCAAAAGCAAATTGAGTATGAATTTTCACAATATGACTAGCAAACAATGTCGTCAAAAATACAATTATGCACATTCATATTATAAAGAAAACTACACTACAAATCAAAACACTAAAAATATGTTAAGACAAGATATGAACGGAGACCCATAGTGAGAAATATTGATTCAATTCTACCTACACCGATGAATTCCCATTCGTACATCTCACAAAAATCACCATATTATATTTGGGTACTCAAAGGAACCGTCACACTTGGTCCTCTTTGGATACCTAAAACTCCCATTAATTAGTAATCAATACAATTCATGAAGTAGAGACAAATCGAAATAGAACTTACAAAATCCTACTTCGCGATGTGCCTAATTTCAGCTAAAAATAAAATTGACTCTTCTTTTTCCTTCACTCTGTATATTTTTGTATGTTTTGTTTTATGTTGAGCATCACTATAAATGCATGAATTGTTTCATTTCATATTCACTTTGAAAAGTCATGCATCATTATTATGTAACTTTGTTATATGCATTTAATCATGCATTCTACCACTCTTATCATGATAGGTTATTGATCATATTCTATGAATGCTTGATATATTATGACTGCATATCTATCATCATTCTAGGATTATCACATATTTATCTTAATAAGTTAAATGACTATTTATTTCTCTACATCCTAGTTTTCATAAAACATTTGTTGTGTATCGTTTCTCAATGCATGCATCATACATAGGTCTTGCAAAACAAATAATCTTTTACTAGTTCTCAAAATGATTTTCTCTACTACGACATTATTCATGCATCATGTGATGATGTTGATGTCATTGTCTTATGGGCTGATTTGTATGTCGTGATAAAACTGGACAAGATGAATGAGAATGACCATATTTTACATCACATACATCATTGTGGACTATCAATCTCATGTTATAAATACTTAATTCTTATCTCTAATCATGTGTCATAACTTGAGAGCTATCACGAAAAATCAAAAGATTAATAAATTCTATCAAAATAAATATAATTGGAATAAATACTTTTGATTTCAAATACTTTTTGTGTGTTCAGTTCATGTTGATCATGTGAATGTGTTATTTCTAGTGATTGCATGTATATCATCTTGTTTAAACTAAAAGATTAATCACTTCTATCAATTCTAGGTCAATGAGAAGTATATTAGAACTCTATCTTGAATACATGAAATATAAACTTTAATTAATTTAATTATAAATGTCATATCACTGCATGTGGCCAACTTTTCTCATTATTCTAGCATCATCACTTATTACATATGAAATCCGCTGCCTATTGTTGGTACAAAAATTGTACTGCCACAACTTCACGCTAAGGGATATCGGGGGAAGACTGTGAGTGGTCGGTTACCTCTCGGTTGAAGAATCACAAAAAAAGAGGGTCGCAGGGCGACGAGACCAGACTTATCCATCGCGGCAAATACCACTTGCGACGAGCAATTTATAGATCAAAATAAGCGATTACAAGAGAAAAAAGCTAATTGGCAATCAAGTGACCGGGAAGAAGCCCATTGCGGGAAAGAAATTGACAGAGGGCAGAGAAAGTTCCCTTCAAGTTACCAAGATAATTGACCTTGCGAAAGAGACTGCCACGGTCACCCCGAGCCCGTCGCCTAAAGTAAATGTTGATAAAACTCCTTCCTCAGAGACGTTTTCCCTGCAACTGGATGATACTGAGATAACTTTTGATGTTGCCCAGACCCTTATCGATATTGGGCTGTCTCCCAATCTGCCTACAATAACAATAGCTATAACTCAGTCAGGTGGCGGTCAGCAGGACAACTTACCTGTCTGCGATGATGCTAGCTTGGACAAGGTTGCACTAGGTATGAAGAAAATGGCGTCTGCTGCTGACCGACTTAGGTAGCAGATCCGTAAGGAGCAAAAATCTGTCGAAGCAGACCGAAAATATAAGAGGCTAGCTTTTGTGTCAACAAAGAAAGAAAAGTGTAAAAAGGAAAAGAAAGAGAAGAAGAAGAAGGATAAGAAGGAGTTGACCGCAGAGATCGATGCGGTCAATACTGGTACTGGAATTAGCAAGGAGGGGGGAGATGCCATGATCTCCGGCTAAGGCTCCTCCTGCAGATGAAGGAGAGAAAAATTCTGATCGAGGTTCATCACCTTTGGTCGATTCTTCTCTGGCCAAGTAGGTTGATCATGACTTAACCGCGTACTTGGATAAATTTTTCCTGAGGAAGATGAAAGTAACTCTGCGGTTAATGTGCAGGTTTCTGATGCTTCTGATGATGAGGGGAGGAAGGCTGAGGTTGATGCCAAGGTAAAAGCAATCCTGGAGGAGGAGTAAGAGAAGAAGCGCAAGGAGGCACAACTGCAGTAGGTGCTGGAGAAGGCCAGTATGACTGGCGATGAAGTGAACATTCCTGCGGTTAAGAAAACCAAGATAGAGAAGGTTGCGGTGGATCGGGTGAAGGCCTTGGATGCTAACCAGCTTAGTAAGGCTCGCGCGATCTCTAAATTGAGACCACAATTTTTAGTTCCTCTAGGGGTCTTTAAGCCTTTGCCACCCAGGAAGCGACTAGTGATCAAAATAATTTCCCTGGATGATCTTTTCCCAGTAAGTACTATTGATCTAAAGCAGGGACGAAAGAGAGGAGAGAGATTGCAAAAGAAGCAGCTCAAACAAATTGACTCTGAGTGGTTTAGGCCTTCTTCTCGCCTTATGCTGACCGTGTAACATCCCGACTTTTATTGGGTCACTGACCCTAATAGACCCAATAAAAGTAACCCCCAAAGGATAGAAAGTGACCTGAATAGGGGATGTTGTGCTAGGAAACACCAAATTGACTTCCATCAGTTCCATTAGATCGTATGACCAATACGAGCGCAACGGAACTCGTTCCATCCCGATCCAAGGTCATTTAGGGAAAACGACCATTTTGAGTATCGTAGCGCGTCACAACCACCCTATTGTGGAATAATGACCATACGTACTCCAAATTGACTTACGTCAGTTCCGTTAGACTCGTATGACCAATACGAGCGCAATGGAACTCGTTCCATCCCGATCCAAGGTCGTTTAGGGAAAACGACCATTTTGAGTATCGTAACGCGTCACAACCACACTATTGTGGAATAGTGACCATACGTACTCCAAATTGACTTCCGTCAGTTCCGTTAGACTAGTATGACCAATAAGAGTGCAACAGAACTGGTTCCATCCCGATCCAAGGTCGTTTAGGAAAAACGACCATTTTGAGTATCGTATCGCGTCACAACCACACTATTATGGAATAGTGACCATACGTACTCCAAATTGACTTTCGTCAGTTCCGTTAGACTCGTAAGACCAATACGAGTGCAACAGAACTCATTTCATCCGAATCCGAGGTCATTTAGGGAAAATGACCATTTTGAGTATCGTAGCGCGTTACAACCACAGTATTGTGGAATAGTGACCATACATACTCTGAATTGACTTCTGTCAGTTCTGTTAGACTTGTATCACCCATACAAGCACGACGGAACTCGTTGCACTTCAATCCAAAGTCATACGGGAAATATGTCCATTTTGGGTTTTGCAGACCGCCACGACATAATTTTCGAAATACTAAGCATACGAACTCGGAATCAACTTCAGTAAGTCTCGGTGGACTCCTAAGGTCAAAACAAGACCAACAAAGTTCGTGGTAACCAATTCCGGCATCAGAAAGTCAACCCACGGTCAAATCAAGCTATATGTCACAACAAAGTGTGCACGCACCTATATTGATTTGATATCCCGATAGTGACCCCTCACCCAACAGATTGGACCCCTTGGGCCCGGGCCCCACATAGGGGACCCACCCTAGGTTTGACCATGGTCAAACCTCCCCCCCACACACAAAGCCCATTTTTTTAGAATTTTCCTAAAAGGGGGGGGGGGGGGGGGCTCCCACTAACCTCCCCACCATGAAAGGGGGTTGCCCCATGGGTGGGTAACCCACCTTGGGGTAGTGGAGGGAGGGGGGGGGTGAAATATCTCCCCCCACCCTCCCTCCATTTAATCCACATCAGGAGAAAGGGAGCGAGGACCCCCTCCCTCCCTATAAAGGGAACCCAACCCCTCCCCTCTCTGGACACACCTCCTCCCTCTGCCCGAGCCCGCCATCTCATCAGAAAGCCACTCCCAAGCTCCCACCGCCGCCACCCCCAATGACCGGATGGCCCACCACCTCCCGATCCCCCCCTCTGCAGGTGGACGCACTCCTCTCCCCTTCCTACTCCCCAATGGCATGCCCCCCCCCCCCCCCCCCCCCCGTCGCGGGAGCACCGTCATCGCCACACACGCCATGTCCAGGCCCAAGTGGTGGCTCGGCAGTGCGAGCCTCACCCCAGCGCCAATGGTGGAGCTGGGGAGTAAGATCCCACCCAGGGACCTCTGCTCCGATGAAGGGAGGCGGCAGGGCCGCTGGAGAACGCGTCTCCGGTGGTCCCCACAAGCCCCCCCCCCCCATTTTCCTGTACCGCCTCAGCGGAAAGTGTCGGTGGCGGTCGGCGCCGCTGGTCGCCGGACCACCACCGGATGCCAGCCCTTCCCCCAAAGACCCGCCCGGGGGAAGTAGGAGACCCTCCCAGTAGGGGAGGTGGCGCGGCATCGGCCAGCATGGCCTATGCAGACCGCGCCACCGCTCCCGCCCCTTCTCCTCCTTAAAATCTGCCGGCGGCCGGCGGCGCCAAGACGCCAAACCACTGCCATATTGATCGCCGGCCCCTGACGAGCCGACCGGCAGCGGCGCCGATGCCTAGCGGCCGCTACCCGGCGGTGGCAGTGGCCGCCATTCCATGTGGTCCAGTCAAGGGACGAGGGCCGTCCGATCTCCATGATGAGATCGGACGGCCCTCACCACCTTATCCCCCCTGCCTCAAACTTTGCGCCTCCACAGTGGATCAGCTACAGATCCGCTGTGGGGATCGAAGAAACGCGCTCGGTCCAGCGCCCTCCCGCCCCCTGGAATCCTCTATCTGCACCCCACCCTCCTAAGTCTTTCCTGATTTTTCTAAGGCAAACCTAGGCTCCTAGGGCAAAAACTTTCAACATGAAAAATGTTCCCTACCCAGAGGGCTATCTTCAGTAATTTTTTAAGAATTTTAGGATACGCTTAAGCTATTTTTAAGAGACTTTACAAGAGTTAATTAAAGGAATTAAATGCCCAAACAGCCTTGGAAAATTCATCAAAAATTATAGGCTCAAGTTTAGACCATTTTACAAACACTATCAAAGTTTGAGATTTTTATCAACTATTTTGATAATTCTAAGAGCCTAAATAAAAATTTTTTTCGAGCAAAATAAAACCCTAAAATGGACTGAAATATTTGGGAAAAATTTGTGGGCCTTTGACATGTTATTTTGGATATATTATAAAATTATGTGAGTCATTTAAAGATAAATGGTAGGCTCACCAACTATTACGAGAAAACGATTGAGGTAAAGGCATCGAAACACACAATCGGGTCACGATCGTGATTCGACGTTACGAATAAAAAGTGACTCGATAAATAAAGGTGTGAACTCAAGGCGCACAATAATGAGGAGTTTTATGAAATGTGACCTACATTTAAGATAACCCCTGAACTATAACTAAGATATACAGAACGGAGAGGAGACTCCTATGAACGGAGAAAGAACATAACCTTCCTCCTAAGAACGGAGATGAAACTGAAGCCTCCTAATTATGGAGTGATTGGACTACTAACCTGCATTTTATTTTATATTCTCCAGTCTCGTACTGGTCCAATAGTTACTGTTTTATACATATTCTTTCAGTAATCCAGTCATGTACTGGTCCGTTATTTATCGCCTTTATTCATTCTCGTCGGTATTCCAGTCTCGTACTGGTCAGCTATTTACTGCTTTCAGTTTCTTCTTTTCGATACTCCAGTCCCGCACTGGCCAGCTGTTTAGTGCTCGCTAATCCAGTCTCGTACTGGTCTAGTTAATCCGGCCCTTGTGTTCGGCATTCCTTTTTGTGAAATGTTTTATTACTCAGCACCGCAGTTTATTTTATACCATAATTATCATACTTATACTCATGGTTCTAACCCAGGTTTGGCTCCAGCTGGCGGTTTTCCTGCTGGTGAGGCCTTAGTTGGGGATAACCGCGAGTTGAGTGTCTCCTCCAGAGTTAACCCCAAATATTGTGCCCCCACATCCGCTGCCCCTTCGGCCAAAAGTTGGGTAACTGGTCGAGTCAAGAAAGTCGCGGTAGACCTGAAGTATTCATTCCTTTCTTTAAAATGTTTATGAATTGCTTGCTATAAAAGTGGCGGGTCGGCCATGCCCATAGATCGTTTGTACCAATGCGGGAGGGTTGACGAATCATGGCGACAGGGAGATGTGCACCACGGGTTATCACCACCTCGAACCCGCTGATTTGCCTCCACTGGTCGGACCAAATTTTGGAATCGCCGGATGTCGCTCACATTCAAGCAGTACACCAAGTTGTACGGGAGGGCCTGGGTGATACGGTACGACTACACTCAAAAGTGGCAGGACTGGCCACTGTCACCAACGGCCATATCGGTGAGGCCCACGGGGTTCGCTACCCTGTTGGAAGGAAAGCGGTCCAAATTATGTCAACACAGGATTTTGTGTACAGGTTTTGAATACCTGTTGTGTGTGTGCAATATAGGATTACTAATGATAACATAAGCCGCGCACTCCCTTTATTTAACTCATAATATTGCTTGAAGGCCCGATATATATGCACATACCCGCTGCTAACCCTTTCTTGCTCCGGCTATCTATTTCTGGTACTTAAGCCCGCCCCTAGGTGTAACGTCCCTGATTTTTGTTAATTATTTACGTGGCCGCTGTGGCGTAATTTTTGGCGTAAGGGCATTACGTCAACTCGTCAGGTTTAGTTTTGAGCCTTAGCTTGGTTAAAGTATGTAAATCAGATCGAGCGTGCGAGATTTCGCGTCGTTTCGAGTTGTAGAGGAGATTTTGTGTAGTTATTGAGATCTTAGCTTCGGGAAGCTTTACCCCGAGTTTGGCTCATTGGAATTAAATTCTGACTTCGCCGTTGGATTTGTAGCGCTGAATTTCAGTTTATGTGCGAATTTCTTAGATGTCTGCATTGATTTAGTCGCCGTCGTAGTTTAAGTAGAAGGGGAGGTTGTTTTTGTAATTCTTTGTCTGCGTTCGATAAATGGCAGGCAGCCTGCATTCGACGAACGGCAGGCAGCCTGCGCTCGACGAATGGCAGGCAGCCTGCGTTCGATGATCTGCTGGCTGAGTTCGTTCGACGAACTGCTGGCTGGGTTCGACGAATTCCTGGAATCTTAGTATATACCTTAAGTTTAGGTTTTATTCTTTCATCCCCTTCCCCTGTCGGCCGACCTAGGGTTCTTTCGGGCGAGAAAATGAGTGCGGACGGTCGTGGAGTTCCAGCGATTTCTAGGGCTGTTGTAGTCAGAATCGCGTTTGGAGAGTTGATTCGGAAAGCTCTCGGCGAGATCTTCATGTTAGAGGTAAGCTTTTCCCTATTCTTGGATTTTTGGGGTTTGAGGTAGTGACCTAACTCCTCCTTTTGATCCGAAAGGTTCCAGGTTTTGTGCTCGGGTAAGTTCTTGGCCAGATCTTTAGCTTTTGGAGCGGAGAAACTCGTGGTTCGCCGGGTTTTGAGGCAAGTGGCTTTCTCCTCCTTCTTTCTTATTTCTTGCAGCACAGTATTTCCTTGTTTATGGGTTCTGGATGTGCTTTTGGCATGTATTTTGAGTGTTTGCTGGATAGTTAACAACTCCCTCCTTCTGTCTTGATTTTTCCCGAGATGTCTGGACTTGTCCCTGGAGAATCTGTAGTTTCTTAGAATTTCCTCCTGCTGTTTGATTTTTCTCGAGAAATGTTGTATACTTCTCGAGAAATGTCATTGCTGCTTGTTTTAATCCCTTGAGAAATCCAACGCCTAACCTTAAATTTCTCAAGAAGTGCTGTTCTGGTTCCTTTTACTTCCCGAGAAATGTTTTTGCCCTGACTTCCTTTATTTTCTCAAGTATTTCTTGTTTAGGTCCTCTTCTATTTTTGAGAAGCCCCTGCAGGTCTCCTAACTTTCCCGAGAAATTTTCCATGCAGTCTCCTAGTTGTCCTCGAGAGATCCTATGCAGCCCCTATAGTTCTCGAGAAATCCATTATGGCTACTCCTTTAATCTCTCGAGAAGATTATGTCCTGACCTTTAATCTCTCAAGAATTGCTTAGTCCTGATTCCCTTGATTTCTCGAGAAGTGTTGTCCCGACCCTTTAATTTTCTCGAGAAAGCCCTGTTCAGATGCTCTCCTATTTCTCAAAAATTGCCCAAGTTTCAACCCCTGCTGTTGTGGTATTCCATATCTTGATTCTCCCTTACTGATTTCTTTATGCCCATGTGTTTGTTTGAGAACCCTAAACCCTTATGAATCATTGAGTAGTGTTTATTTCATGGTGACCCTATTCTTAGGGCGTTATGGTGCTGTTATCTCGAGTTACGTCCCATGCCTTAACTGAATCTTAATTTAATTATTATTTTTGGGTGGCAGTGGATAAAGGACCACCACCTAGTTTTGGCTTTTTGGGTGGCAGTGGATAAAGTACCACCACCCAGTTTTGGATTTTTGGGTTGGCAGAGGATAAAGGACCGCCACCCGTTTAAATTGAGCTGATTAGTCTCTCTATTAAAATTTACAAGATAATTGAACTATGCTTGTTCCTCCTGAAGATATTGGTGCACTAGGTGCCTTGTTTGTTCTTTGTTTGTAGCTTCTCCTTCGGTAAATCTGGCTTGGGTTGGTACCCCTTATGCCTTATTTACTTTTCTGCTTGCTTTTTCTGCCACTTGTAATTCCCTTTGCTGAGGCGTTCTTGTTTTATTGAATGCCTCAGGTTTAGAGCCGTAGCATCTAGAGGTGTAGCCCGAATTTTTCGGGAGTTTTAGTTGTTGTTTACCCCGCTGCTGCGAGGTAGTTGTTTTTAGTTTTCTTCTTGCGTTCAGATATACTAGTTGGAGCCAATGGGTTAGTGTCATGTTGTTAACGCCCATTGTGCCCTTTTTATACTTTATAGTTTACCCGTCAGTTAAATGCCAGTACTTTTAGATCTTGAGTATCTTGCTCTCTGGGAATGATTTATGTCTAGGTGCTTTATAGTTATAAAGTGACTTTCCTTTCATCCTTATTGCATTCTTTTTAAGCTGAAATCCTTATCTTTAAAGTCGCCTAAAGGTATTTTCTATACTTATACTACGCTTAGATATGTGCATATCATTTACTTTATGTCATGTCATCACATACATTTAGGACCTTAAGTAAACTAAATCAAGTACTTTCTGCTGCAATTACATATATTTTCTGGTTGGACTAGTTGATCCACGAACTGAGAGACACAGTTCTTACCCCAAACTCTAATAAATGATTTCAAATGATTATCTTTCATGTAAACATGTTTTGATTAATTAAGTAATAGGTTCCCGCCTGAGCGTATGCAGTTGTCTCCTGCATTACGTGGCATCATGATGCATTCTCTTACTCTGATATCCCTAAAGTCGGAGAAAATGCGGGTTGTGACAGTTGATGCGCGATTTTAGCACTGCTAATTAGCAAGCGCGAAATGTGGTACGACGGCAGTGCACCGGTCGTTGTCATGTAATAAAAGTAGGGAGAAACTCCCTGAATATCGTTCTCAAAGTACTGCAAGTTGGGTAGTATGATTTGCCTACTAGGGAAACTCTTTTAAAGATTCTAAAACACTTAATATGGGGGGGGGGGTTGAAAGTGGTTTTCCTATGCTATCAACGGAGAAAGAAAATAAGGGCCTAAAGATCCGTTTCGCTTGTCGGAATGGGATGCAGGCCGTGATGTCGTGCTTCGGTGAGCGGGTGGACGGGAAGGCTGGCGGATGAGGGTCGTAGGCACCTTGTTGCTGAACACGCAACTAGCAATTGCTAGTGCGGAGAGCTACTAAGCGGTGGAGTGGATGGCGGACTACGGCGCTCCTCAAATCTCATAAACAACACAAGATCTCAACAACGTAAAATCATAATAATTAGAGCATAAGGTTTGAACATCATCCACAATACAAACACATATAAAGAGAAATCTCTGTAGCAAGCATAGGGGAAAAGAGTCAACCAAAGCTCGAAGACTATGCTGAAGATTCTCGGCCAGAATCGTAGGGTTGTCAGGCCTCGTCCGTCTCGGTCTTCAGTTGCGTCCGGGGTTCGGAGGAGCTGTCACCTTTCTCTACTATTACCCGTCTTCTTTGTGGTCTAGCTTGAGGTAGCTCTTGTTCGACACCTGGAATGCTGCGGAAGTTCTCCGTTTATGGCTTTCTTGAGCTCAAGGATGATGGAGGAGGCCAAGGAGGGAGCTTTGGCGGTAGATTTGCAAGCCAAAAGTCACCATACCTCCTCCTAGGTCAAAATGGTGGTGGAGCGGCGAAGTGGGCGAAAATGGCGGGCTTTAGAAGCTTTTCCTGCGGGTCTCTTCTTCCAGCAGATTTCCTGCTTTAAATACTAAACGGGGAGAATTTTAGCCACGCACGAGCGAACGCACGACCTTGCGTTGCCCGTGCGTTATTTAACGTGAAACCAGGCTTGAGGAAGAAGCAACAGCGCCCGTGCGTTTTACTCACGCACGGGCGAATCTGCCCGTGCGTAAAAATGCACGAACAAATTCAGATTGGCTAGAATATAGGCGAAACATGTGATCGTGCGTTTCCTTCGCGCACGGGCGAACCGCCCGTGCGTACAAATGCACGATCAAATTCAGATCACCGGTTTTCTCCCCAGATGAAGGCGCACGACCGCAGCCGTCCGTGCGTCAAGAAAACGCACGACCGTGCGATATACACACTCATGAATTCTGGGCAAAAGGAGATGATCCAAACACCTATAAGCACAACAAAGTAGCTGGGAATACACCTCCAGCACCAATCAAACATAGAAAAAGGATTGGGGAGAACCATGTGCTTAGCCCCAATAACGTGGAGCGCAAACGCACACCCAAAACGGGCCTAAGAGGAGCACGAAGCACGTAAGTGTGCGTGAATGAGCATAAGAGAAATAGATGCAATAATAGCTCGATAATGACGCACAAGAGAATGAAAACTAGCCCGGATGAGTCCATAAAAGTGTATATAATTGGGACTCATCACACCCCTAGACTTAACCATTTGCACGTCTCGGGCAAACTACTCAGCTCTCCGTCTACACAATTGGGTGTTAGAGTGAGTTTGAGCGGTAGAGACCCATGCGAAGTCGCATGCTCACGTGCGTAGAAATATATTAGAATAGAATTTAACTCAAGAATATATTTAACTATTTCTAGAACAGTAATTTGAAATCTACTTTACTCGGGTGGTGAATCCCGATGAATCTTTTGGTCACGCACAAGGGAAAATAGCGTGACTAATGAGGAGAGTATTATTCGAATCAAAGCTCGGGACAATCTCCTAAGAAATCCATCAAAGTCGGTGTCCATAGGCTTGCACGTTCACACTATCTCCACTGCATGAGACGACTCATATCTAAAATCAATAGTACTTATAGGTTAAGATTTGGCTTAGGATGAGCTTAGGTTATATAAGTAGAAGAACGATGGGCATCGCACTCAACATAGCCTGAGCACATGAGAGCATAAAATCACCAATACAGGGAAATTAAGAACCACACAACACCCCCAGACTTCAACTGGACACTAGGTGTGTGCTAAGCCGACCACACATTGTTTTGTCGAGAGATTGCATTTGAAAGTTCTTTTTGTAAATTTTTTTTTTATTTTCTCGTCTCGACATATATATCTTATGTAAGCACTTTTTAAGCTTCTCCTTTAGCTTTTTTTTTCTCAGCCACCATACACCAGAGATAACACCACATGATGGAGATATAACTTTCTTTCAACTCATTTGTTGGTGCGAAAATAGGCTTGGCCGTATGGCTTTGGTGAAATTTAAGTGGAGCTAAACAAGAAGGAT
This sequence comes from Dactylorhiza incarnata, assembly GCA_033032865.1. Taxonomy (NCBI): domain Eukaryota; kingdom Viridiplantae; phylum Streptophyta; class Magnoliopsida; order Asparagales; family Orchidaceae; genus Dactylorhiza; species Dactylorhiza incarnata. Next base: position 7,229,221 of record JAWHQI010000080.1, read on the forward strand.
TGGAAGGCTCAAGTGGGCTTGCAAGGGTGATTACATTGGTTAGGATTTCAAAAGCACAAATGGATCAAGAAATGGCCTACATCACGCTTTATAACGAGTTATTCAACGCAATCATTTCAAGAGTCGCCTGGTGCAAGTTTTAGCCACCGAGAAAGGTTATCCGTCCTTCCGATCCTAGTAATAAGCTACTACTAATCCAGCTACACTCGACCCTATGCTACCGTTGGATTCACCGCATTCACCACTAGAGTAAAATAAATTGCAGCTACTATAATAGAAATAATTAAATTATAACATTGAATTTTATTCTACTCTAATTGAATTTCTAGGCGTGACGGGAGCACTCGACTAGAGCACTACTCGAGTCGACATTTTTCTCTACCACTCACTCCTACACTAACAATCCAATTCTTACGAGCGGGGAACCTCGCAGCAATACCCAATAAGCGCGCGTGATCAAGTAAGCGTGAACTAGGTGCAAGTGTATGCAGTGTATGCAACAAAATTAAAAATCCTAACTCAGCACATTCTACCATGCTATGCAAAGTGCGTGCACGTGCATAACCGATCTCTCCCCCAGACTTGATCAAAACAATATAAAATAAAGAGCTCATGAATAAGGAGAATTGGGGTAGAGTGGACATATGCTCACGAATGAGCATGCCAGAAGTGCGGCAATTCCTTCTTTAAATTTCAATAGGTCCGCAATAAATGTCGCCATTCCTGCAAAACGACATCTCCACACAAAAAAAAACAAAAATAATACAGCCTGCACTGATATTCATCATGACAAGGGATACGTGGCATAGACAAACAATACTACTATGATAAAAAGATATATCAGAGAATGGAACTTGTCCAGAATCACACCCTAGGGACGATGCCCTAGCAGAATAATATCAGAAACAGGAACAAAATAAAGTACACCCAAGATAAAATCATAGAGCTACAAAAACCATAAAACGCCCTGGAAGCCGCAGTGGAACAATCACTGAGGAGATGGCGGAGGAGACTGCGAAGGAGGAGGAGGAGTGCGCATCCGCCTAGATCGCGATGTAGAAGCCCGGGCAGGGACAACAGGAGGCTCGACTCCCAAATGAGCGCCAATCCATGAATAAAGCTCGTACTGCATGGCCATAGCATCCTCCATGCATACAAACCTGTCGCAAAAGTCAAGATACTGTTGCACGATGCTTTGCCGCGGGGCATTCCATTGGGCAGTAGGATACGCGGAATGGGGGACATCAGGGGCTGCCTACTCGTCCCAGCCGAGGTGCCAGGCTCGGCAGCATCTGCATGAGCAGCCCGCTCCACATGCCCTGACCCGACCTCACGGACTTGGTAGCCCCAATTGTCACCAATCCGCACCTTCTGGATCAGCTTGAAAGCTACCATCATGGCCAATGAGATGTGATAACCCCTGGAGATAACTGTCATGGGCGGAAGCGAATCCCAAATGCCAAGCCCTTTGGCGATCCGAGTGATGTACTGCGAGCCTCCAATAGACTTCAGGGGGAGGTAGGTGGCTTGACGAAGAAGATATTAAGCGAGCACTCGCCCGAGATGGAGGGGTACACCCTGGTGCATCCTGTAGAGGTAGAGGAGATCCTACCAGCCTGCTACATTCTCGCTCATGGCGCGGGCATTGATGTTGTGCCCGATCAAATGCTGGACATAGCGGAGCATGGGGGAGATAATGTGGGTGGACTTGGAAGCACGAGCCTCATACTGCTGATCCCGTCCCGTAATGGACTGCCAGAATTCGCTGGGAGACACCCCCTCCGGGAACTCATCCAGATGGTGGATAATGTCCATCTGAAACAGTTCGTCGTGGGTGTAAATCCAGGCGCAGACCGCCAATCGGCCAACACTGCAGTGGGCTCGCCGATTTCCTCATCGACATGGTCAGTGATGCGAAAGGTGGAAAGGAACTGAAGTGTGAGTTCACGGTATCCCAACTCCGTGATGGAGAATAGGCTTCCCCATGATCCCACATTGAGTAACCTTTCCACCGCCACATCTAAATGGACGATTCGAAGATCCAAAACAGAAACAAAACGATGATCAAGGAACATTTTGTGCCGCAGCAAATTGTATCTTTCTAAGAATTCCGGTCTCCCAAATTGCAGCATTACCTCGGTACCAGGATCGTATGATCTTGAGGAAGAAGCTCCTCCTCCACGGCGAAACAAGCTCACCACCTTCTTGACACCCATGGATGCACCCTAAGAGCTCGGAGGCGGAGGATGACGAGGGGATGGATAGGAAACGAGAGGCGAACGAAGGGGAAGAGGAGAAATCGTGCATGGGAGAGAGGAGTTTTGCAAATCGCACGACGGGAGAGAGCTCGCGAATTAGGACCAGCGTGCGATTTTGACGGGCGCGGGAGCAGGTTTATAACAAATGAAAATTGCACGATCGTGCGATTTGAACAAGCACGAGCGACCAGATCGTGCGATTGCAAAAATCTCCAAAAATTCCTCATTTTCCAAGGGATGGAAGAATCGGAAAAAATTGCATGCTTCAACATGAACGGGGAGAACAGAGGGGAAAACGACGACAGCAAAAGCTTAACTACTATCTCCACAGGGCGCGCGGCACAACAACAAGAGATAACACTTGCAAAAATGCAAATAGAGGGGAAACTAAACTGATGATAAAATTTAAATTAACTACTCCTATGCCTAGATAACTACTGGGTTTTCTGTCATCCCAGCACGACTTATTTGGCACTTATCACAACTCTAGCTAATTGGTATATGAAAAGCGAAGTGCACAGGTAACTGGTTAATTATTCATGTCGGTAGCGGGTACCGATACGACAAAAAAATAGTTATCCCCATACCTGAGTAAATATACCTGCACTGAACGTTGGGCATGGGTAAGAAGTACGAAGAAGACGTCTCAATGTCTGTCTTCATGCGCAACTGATTTATTCTATTGTCAGTTTGCATAGCGGGCCCGACAACATCCTGAATCAGATCCAATGCGGATTCCTGCGATGAATCGAACCCGAGCGCGGGATAAAGAAACAAATTAGAAGAATGACTAAAAGAAATCTCATCTGAGGGGATAATCCCGGCTTCATCCCCCATAGGGTGCGGTCATGACAAACTGATGATATCATCGAAGATTTCACTAGACTCAATAGCGCACGCAATGACCTCCTCTATAACTTGGACTTCCTCACACTGGACCGAAACGGTTGCTTCAGCACACTCGACACTGTCCTCCTCCATGAGAGTGGGCACGACACTGCGCAGGTCTGCAACATCCTACAAATTGACCTCAATGATAACATCAGAAACAAATGTAGTTTCGTGTGTAGTGGGAGAAGACGTACTCCTTGAGATTTCGGGCTCACTCTCCCCACAAGGGCACAAATCCATGCAAAGTGGTACGTGAACCGAAGAGGTATGGGGGGTCGCTACAGAAACAGAGTCATGAGGGACATTGATACATGCGTCGATTCCAGATACTTCAAGAAGTGAAGGTGGAAGGGACACGTAACCAGAGGAAGGAGCTGTGTTCGCAAAATTCGAGGATGGGATGATCCGGATATCCGGCTCATCGTCGTCCGCCAATTGGCGAAGATAATCCGCACAGTCCTTCAAGGCATGCTCTCTACTTTTGCAAAATAAACACTGCTTCACCGGCATTACCGGCACCAAAGGTGCGGCAGCCGAGTAAAAGTGCGACAACAGAGGAGCGTTAGAGTAGCCAAAAGATTTATGGGCTCCATACGGTTTCTGAACAACCCCATACTCTTTGGGACACCTATCACTAGCGTGGGATGTGTCCCCACATCAAGTACATCGGACATTCAAATGCGCCCACATGATACAGAAAAAGAAAATAAACGTAAAAGACTAATTCCTGCGAAGGATGAATCATACACGCTTGCAGTCCCCGACAACGGCGCCAAAAACTTGACGCGCGATTTCAGCACTGCTAATTAGTAAGTGCGAGATGCGGTACGATGGCAGTGCACCGGTTGTTGTCAAGTAATAAAAGTAGGGAGAAACTCCCCAAATATCGTTCTCAAAGGACTGCAAGTTGGGTAGTATGATTTGCCTACTAGGGAAACTCTTCTAAAGATTCTAAAACACTTAATAAAAAGGGGGGTTTTGAAAGTGGTTTTCCTATGCTATCAACGTAGAAAGAAAATGCGGGCCTAAAGCTCCGCTTCACTTGTCGGAATGGGATGCAGGCCGCGATGCCGTGCTTCGGTGAGCGGGTGGAAGAGAAGGCTGGCGGATGAGGGTCGTAGGCACCTCGTCGCTGAACAAGCAACTAGCAATTGCTAGTGCGGAGCGCTACTAAGCGGTGGAGTGGATGGCGGACTACGGCGCCCCTCAAATCTCATAAACAACACAAGATCTCAACAACATGAAATCATAATAATTAAAGCATAAGGTTTTTGAACATCATCCACAATACAAACACATATAAAGAGAAATCTCTGTAGCAAGCATAGGGGAAAAGAGTCAACCAAAGCTCGAAGACTTTGCTGAAGATTCTCGGCCAGAATCGTAGGGTTGTCAGGCCTCGTCCGTCTCGGTCTTCAGTTGCGTCCGGGGTCCGGAGGAGCTGTCACCTTCCTCTATTATTACCCGTCTTCTTCGTGGTCTAACTTGAGGTAGCTCTTGTTCGACACCTGGAATGCTGCGGAAGTTCTCCGTCTATGGGTTTCTTGAGCTCGAGGATAATGGAGGAGGCCAATGAGTGAGCTTTGGCGGTAGATTTGCAAGCCAAAGGTCACCGGAGCTCCTCCTAGGTCAAAATGTTGGTGGAGCGGCGAAGTGGGCGAAAATGGCGGGATTTAGAAGCTTTTCCCGCGGGTCTCTTCTTCTAGCATATTTCCTGCTTTAAATACTAAACTGGCAGAATTTTAGTCATGCACGGGAGAACGCACGACCGTGCGTTGCCCGTGCGTTATTTAATGCGAAACTAGTCTTAAGGAAGAAGCAATAGCGCACGTGCGTTTTACTCACGCACGGGCGAATCCGCCCGTGCGTAAAAACGCACGAACAAATTCAGATTGGCTAGAATATAGGCGAAACAGGCGATCATGCGTTTCCATCGCGCACAGGCGATCCGCCCGTGCGTACAAACGCACGATCAAATTCAGATCACCGGTTTTCTCCCCAGATGAAGGCGCACGACCGCAGCCGTCCGTGCGTCAAGAAAACGCACGACCGTGCGATATACACACTCATGAATTTTGGGAAATAGGAGATGATCCAAACACCTGTAAGCACAGCAAATCAGCTGGGAATACACCTCCAGCACCAATCAAACATAGAAAAAGGATTGGGGAGCACCATGTGCTTACCCCCAATAACGTGGAGCACAAACGCACACCCAAAACAGGCCTAAAAGGAGCACGAAGCACGTAAGTGCGCATGAATGAAGATAAGAGAAATAGATGCAATAATAGCTCGATAATGACGCACAAGAGAATGAAAACTAGCCCGGATGAGTCCATAAAAGTGTATATAATTGGGACTCATCAACAGTTGGTATCAAAGGGAGGTTGTTCGACAAGTCGGTCGAGCAACAAATTATGATATAGTATAGTTGTTTGGTTTCATTGCATACACACACCGATGTGTCATCAGTACATCTTGGCCGAAGCATGAACACTACACTCATAGCATGATAAGAAGTATACGGGGCATATTATGTAGTATGTGATGCATAATATGTGTCTGTATATGGATCCACCGTAGGTGGCAACTTGTGATGGTTATGTAGTATGGGATGCATAACCATCGTCACATGGATGCCCATTAGCACGTTTTTGCGATATTATGTAGTATGGGATGCATAATATTTCATGTGTACACCGCTCATAACATGTATTAAGGCCTTTATTAGAATGCATAGCACAATATACCTTACATATCATTGCATAAGCACATGTGCGAAGTTAAAGACTTATATGATGACACACGTACACACACGATTTCAAAAAGAATAGAAAAAAATTCATGCATTCATGCCCTTTGCACATGAGTCAAGAGGGACGATGTAGTATCATTCCCGAATTTAGCATATCATCACGAAAATATCCCAGAGAAAGGTAGTGGAAATGGCAAGTATCTGTACATGTATGTTCTGAACCAAGCAGTGTTGTTCTAGTGTAAGGTTAAGTTTTAATTATAGGTTTATGCGTATTAGCAGAGATGTCTCGGAGGTGTGTTGCGACGAGGTTGACTCCCCAATCGGAGGGTGAGTCCTCAGGTGAGCAGAGTGAGGCCATGATCAAAAGTCTGCGACAAAGTAATGAGGCTCTGTCCAGGCAGTTAGTTGCGATGCAATCGCAGATTCAGACGTTGATGACTATCGCCGCTGGGCAGCAACCTATGGTGCAAGACCCTGTAGTTGGTCAGACTATACATGTTCCTCCCGCTCCTTTGGTGCCTCCAGTTCTGCTGCCACCAGAGATGAACTTCATATCGCATTTCCAGCGACTAGGACCTCCTACGTTTGACGGAAGAGCTGATTTCATGGCATTGGATGACTGGTTTGTTGCCATTGAGGAGATGTTTTCGTACTCGGGAATCTCTGCAGACCAAAAAGTGATGGTCGCCGCTTACCAGCTGAAGGGACTTGCTAAGAGATGGTGGATCAGGGAGAGGGAAAACCTCATAGACGGATGTTCGTGGGAGTCGTTTACGGCATTGGTGTTAAAGAAGTTCCTGCCGTCGGTTGAGTGAGACCGTCTAATGAATAATTTTCTGCACCTGAAGCAAAGACAGCTCACGGTTGGTGAGTATGAGATTGAATTCAATAATTTGAGCAGATTTGCTCCAGAATTAGTGGCTTCTGAGGCAGGAAGAGTGAAGCGATTTCTCAGAGGACTTCGTAGCGACATTCAACAATTGGCTAGTGCTTACAGATCTGAAAGTTATGCTGAAGTAGTAGAAGCAGCGTTGAAAGTCGAGGCTATAGACAATGCCAAGAATAGAGGTGCATTAATGAAAAAGGACAAGAGGAAAGTCGAAGAGGGGGAACCACCAAGGTATCAAGCCCGGCTCCAAAGAAAAGAAGTGGCGAAGTTTGTAGCTTCTGTGGTCGCCCGGGCCATCAGTTCAAGAAATGTTTCAAGAGGTTGGGAGCTAATAAGTAGCAGCAAGTGTCAGCAATACAGAGCGCTCCCAGAGGAGATATGACATGTACCTTCTGTAAGCGAAATGGGCATGATGTTGCCCATTGCTGGTCCAAGGATAAGGTGTGTTTTCAGTGTAGATAGAAGGGGCACGTTAAGACTACTTGCCCGCATTTCCAACCGCCTCTACAGCCAGTGCCACTTTGGGATTTGCAGCTACCGCAACCGCAGCATCAGGATAGAGGAAACAGCAAGTTGAATGTGGTGACTAGGGGAGAAGCTCAGAATTCCACCCAAGTTATTTCAGGTTAGACCTTAATTTAACTTTCAGCCTTTATCCTTAGTTTCAATTTCTGTTTCGGCTAGTTATGTATCCAATTGTTATAGGAGAATTTAAGGTAAAGAATCGTTGGGCACGTGTCCTTTTCGATTCTGGTGCTACCCACTCGTTCGTGGCTAGGGATTTTGTAGAGAGTCATCGTTTGATCCTCGATCAGATTGGCGATGCATTTCGCGTTAAGTTTCCTTCTAGCGACACCGTGGTGTCGTACCAGGGTATCCAGAATTGTCCTATCCTCTTAGGTGACTTCTTAGCTTTTGCGGATTTAAAAGTGCTAGACCTGGAAGATTTCGATGTGATTATGGGCATGAACTGGCTGTCTAAATATGATGCGGTTTTCGTACTCGGGAATCTCTGCAGACCAAAAAGTGATGGTCGTCGCTTACCAGCTGAAGGGACTTGCTTAGAGATGGTGGATCAGGGAGAGGGAAAACCTCATAGACGGATGTTCGTGGGAGTCGTTTACGACATTGGTGTTAAAGAAGTTCCTGCCGTCGGTTGAGTGAGACCGTCTAATGAATAATTTTCTGCACCTGAAGCAAAGACAGCTCACGGTTGGTGAGTATGAGATTGAATTCAATAATTTGAGCAGATTTGCTCCAGAATTAGTGGCTTCTGAGGCAGGAAGAGTGAAGCGATTTCTCAGAGGACTTCGTAGCGACATTCAACAATTGGCTAGTGCTTACAGATCTGAAAGTTATGCTGAAGTAGTAGAAGCAGCGTTGAAAGTCGAGGCTATAGACAATGACAAGAATAGAGGTGCATTAATGAAAAAGGACAAGAGGAAAGTCGAAGAGGGGGAACCCCCAAGGTATCAAGCCCGGCTCCAAAGAAAAGAAGTGGCGAAGTTTGTAGCTTCTGTGGTCGCCCGGGCCATCAGTTCAAGAAATGTTTCAAGAGGTTGGGAGCTAATAAGCAGCAGCAAGTGTCAGCAATACAGAGCGCTCCCAGAGGAGATATGACATGTACCTTCTGTAAGCGAAATGGGCATGATGTTGCCCATTGCTGGTCCAAGGATAAGGTGTGTTTTCAGTGTGGATAGAAGGGGCACGTTAAGACTACTTGCCCGCATTTCCAACCGCCTCTGCAGCCAGTGCCACTTTGGGATTTGCAGCTACCGCAACCGCAGCATCAGGATAGAGGAAACAGCAAGTTGAATGTGGTGACTAGGGGAGAAGCTCAGAATTCCACCCAAGTTATTTCAGGTTAGACCTTAATTTAACTTTCAGCCTTTATCCTTAGTTTCAATTTCTGTTTCGGCTAGTTATGTATCCAATTGTTATAGGAGAATTTAAGGTAAAGAATCGTTGGGCACGTGTCCTTTTCGATTCTGGTGCTACCCACTCGTTCGTGGCTAGGGATTTTGTAGAGAGTCATCGTTTGATCCTCAATCAGATTGGCGATGCGTTTCGCGTTAAGTTTCCTTCTGGCGACACCGTGGTGTCGTACCAGGGTATCCAGAATTGTCCTATCCTCTTAGGTGACTTCTTAGCTTTTGCGGATTTAAAAGTGCTAGACCTGGAAGATTTCGATGTGATTATGGGCATGAACTGGCTGTCTAAATATGATGCGGTTATCCAAAGGAAGGCTAAACGTTTGGACTTCAAAATGGACAACGGTCAACCCATGTGTGTGTATGGTTTTCCACGCCAGGATTGCTCAATTATTTCTAATATATGTGCTCGGAAACTTTTAGATTCCGGTTGTTTTGCTTACTTTGTTTCTGTGTTAGAAACTGTTAGCGGTTTGCCATGTATCGAGGGTGTTCTGGTGGTATGTGATTTTCCTGATGTTTTCCCGGTCAGTCTTCCTGGTCTTCCGCCTGAGAGAGATGTGGAGTTTGTTATTGATCTGGAGCCTGGTACTCGTCCTATTGCTAAGGCACCATACCGTATGGCCCCGCGCGAGCTGGAAGAGTTGCGTACCCAGTTAGATGAATTGTTGCAGTGTGGATTCGTTAGGCCAAGTTCTTCGCCCTGGGGTGCTCCCGTGTTGTTCGTGAAAAAGAAGGATGATGCTATGAGGTTGTGCATAGACTATAGGGAGTTGAATAAGGTAACCATAAAGAACAGATATCTGTTGCCGCGAATCGATGATTTGTTTGATCAGTTGCGTGGTAGTTCGGTGTTTTCAAAGAGCGATCTTCGTTCAGGTTACCATCAGTTGAGGATCCGTGATTCGGACGTCCCTCAGACTGCCTTTCATTCCCGATATGGTCATTTTGAATTTCTCATGATGTCTTTTGGTTTGACTAATGCACCCTCTGCGTTTATGGATATGATGAACTGTGTGTTCAAGGACTTCCTAGATCATTTTGTAGTGGTTTTCATTGATGATGTGTTGGTATACTCAAGAAGTGTTGAGGAGCATGCTACGCATTTGCGCTTAGTATTGTCTACCTTAAGAGAGCACAAGTTGTATGCGAAACTGAGTAAGTGCGAATTCTGGCTTTTGCAAGTGTCTTTCCTGGGTCATGTAGTGGGCAAGGACGGAATTTCTGTAGACCCGACAAAGATCTCTGCTGTCTTGGATTGGAAGACCCCTACAATGCCTAAGGAGATAAGGAGTTTCTTAGGGTTAGCAGGTTATTATAGGAGATTTGTTCAAGGATTTTTTGTGCTGTCAGTACCTCTGACTAAGCTTACCCAGAATAATGCAGCTTTTGTTTGGAGCGATTCCTGTGAAGGAGCTTTTCAAGAATTAAAGAGGCGTTTGTGCAGTGCTCCTGTTTTGGCTTTACCGACCGAGGGAGTTGAGTATGACGTTTATGTAGACGCATCTCACGTTGGTCTTGGTTGTGTTTTGATGCAAGAAGGAAAGGTGATCGCGTATGGATCCAGACAACTGAAAGTTCATGAAAGAAATTACCCTACGCATGACTTAGAGTTTGCGGCAGTGATTTATGCTTTAAAGCTTTGGAGACACCTTCTTTATGGAGTGTCATGCAAGATTTATATGGATCACAAGAGTTTGAAGTTTGTCTTTACCCCGAAAGAGCTGAATTTGTGCCAGCGCAGGTGGTTGGAGTATGTGGCAGATTATGAAGTTGATATCCTCTATCATCCGGGTAAGGCTAATGTGGTGGCCGATGCCTTGAGCAGAAAGACCGCGTATATCTTCAATCTCTCTGTGCACTCCTTAGTGGAGGAGTTTATATTTATGGATATCTCAGTCGGTAGTAGTACCGCGCCTTCGAGTTTAGAAGCTGAAGAGCCCTCTTGGATTACCCTTACCAGACTGCATCAGAAGGAAGATCCTGATTTGCAACATCTCCGGAATAGGACTGAAAAAGGTAAATTACCAGATTTTTTAATCGATGATAAAGATACTTTGAAGTATCGAGGTAGATATTGTATTCCCGCGTTTGAGGTTATTCGAACAAAAATCTGTAGCGAAGCGCATGATTCTAGTGTTTCATATCATCCTGGCTCCACAAAGATGTATAAAGACCTAAAACAGATTGTTTGGTGGTCAGGTATGAAGAGTCATATAGCAAAGTATGTTTCAGAATGTTTAACTTGTCAGCGCGTGAAGGCGAATCATAAGAGGCCTGGAGGTAAACTGAACCCTTTGGATATTCCAAGTTGGAAGTGGGAGAGTATTTCCATGGACTTCATTACCGGTTTGCCGAGGTCTCTTGGAGGGCATGATTCTTTGTGGGTCATAGTTGACAGATTGACAAAGTGTGCTCACTTTGTGCCGTTTAAGATTGCTTATTCCATGGAAAAAATAGCAGAGCTTTACTTGGATGAGGTCATCAGATTGCACGGCGTGCCCGTGAGTATTATGTCAGATCGAGATTCCAGGTATATGTCTCGTTTCTGGCAGAGTTTGCAGGGAACTTTTGGCACTGACCTTAGATACTCTACCGCTTACCATCCTCAGACCAATGGTCAGACAGAATGAGTAAATCAAATTCTGGAGGATATGATCAGGTGCTATATTTTGGATCATGGAGGAGCTTGGAATAAGCTTCTTGGATTGATGGAATTTGCCTACAATAACAGTTATCAGGAAAGCTTGCAAATGGCCCCCTTTGAGACTTTGTATGGGAGGCGTTGCCGGACTCCCTTGTTTTGGGCTGAGGTTGGTGAGAGCCCGTTGTTAGGCCCAGAAGCTTTGGAAGAGATGAGTGTTGTTGTGACTCATATCCGCGAGAAGCTTTGTATTAGTCGGGAGCGGTATGAGAAGTATGCCAATCGGAGGATGGTGGATCTAGAGTTTTTCGTTGGAGACTTAGTGTTCTTGAAAGTTTCTCCGATGTCGGGCATTAAGAGATTTGGAAGGAACCACAAGTTGGACCCCCGGTATGCGGGACCTTTCCAGGTTGTAGAGAGCGTCAGAGTGTCTGCTTATAGATTGGATTTGCCCGCTTCCTTCCCTAATGTTCACGATGTGTTTCATATGAGCCAGTTGAGGAAGTGTTTGCGTAGTAATCGGCTCTTTCTTGATTCGGTGCCCGTACTGCAGCCCAATTTTCATATGTTGAAGAGCCTGTCCGAATCTTGGAGACTCAAGAGCATGTGTTGCGGAGGAAGACGATCCTGATGGTTAAGGTTCTTGGAAGAATCAGGGTGTCGAAAGCGCAACATGGGAGCTGGAGTTTGCCATGAGAGAGACTCATCCTAGCCTCTTCTCTTAGATTTCAGGTAAATCTTCAGTCTGGTAACCTTCGGATTTGATTCAGTATCGTTCTTAATCTTTGGATTTCAAGTTTCGGGAAGAAACTTCTTTTTAGGGGGAGTGACTGTAACGTCCCTGATTTTTGTTAATTATTTACGTGGCCGCTGTGGCGTAATTTTTGGTGTAAGGGCGTTATGTCAACTCGTCAGGTTTAGTTTTGAGCCTTAGCTTGGTTAAAGTATGTAAATCAGATAGAGCGTGCGAGATTTCGCGTCGTTTCGAGTTGTAGAGGAGATTTTGTGTAATTATTGAGATCTTAGCTTCGGGAAGCTTTACCCCGAGTTTGGCTCATTGGAATTAAACTCTGACTTCGGGTTGGATTCGAAGTGCTGAAATTCAGTTTAAGTGCGAATTTTGTAGATGTCCGCATTGATTTAGTCGCCGTCGTGGTTTAAGTAGAAGGGGAGGTTGTTTTTGAAATTCTCTGACTACGTTCGATGAACGGCAGGCAGCCTGCATTCAACGAACGACAGGCAGCCTGCGTTCGACGAATGACAGGCAGCCTGCGTTTGACAAACGATACGCAGCCTGTGTTCGATGAACGGCAGGCAGCGTGCATTTGACGATCTGCTGGCTGAGTTCGTTCAATGAAATGCTGGCTGGGTTCGACGAATTCCTGGAAGCTTAGTATATACCTTAAGTTTAGGTTTTATTCTTTCAACCCCATCCCCTGTCGGCCGACCTAGGGTTCTTTTGGGCGAGAAAGCGAGTGTGGACGGTCGTGGAGTTCCAACGATTTCTAGGGCTGTTGTAGTCGGAATCGCGTTTGGAGAGTTGATTCGGAAAGCTCTCGGCGAGATCTTCGTGTTAGAGGTAAGATTTTCCCTATTCTTGGATTTTTGGGGTTTGAGGTGGTGACCTAACTCCTCCTTTTGATCCGAAAGGTTCCAGGTTTTGTGCTCGGGTAAGTTCTTCGCTAGATCTTTAGCTTTTGGAGCGGAGAAATTCGTGGTTTGCCGGGTTTGAGGCAAGTGGCTTTCTCCTCTTTCTTTCTTATTTCTTGCAGCATAGTATTTCCTTGTTTATGGGTTCTGGATGTGCTTTTGACATGTATTTTGAGTGTTTGCTGGATAGTTAACAACTCCCCCCTTCTTTCTTGATTTTTCTCGAGATGTCTGGAGTTGTCCCTGGAGAATCTATAGTTTCTTAGAATTTCCTCCTGCTGTTTGATTTTTCTCGAGAAATGGTGTACACTTCTCGAGAAATGTCATTCCTACTTGTTTAAATCCCTCGAGAAATCCCGTGCCTAACCTTAAATTTCTCGAGAACTGTTGTCCTGGTTCCTTTTACTTCCCAAGAAATGTTTTTGCCCTTACTTCCTTTATTTTCTCAAGTATTTCTTGTTTAGGTCCACTTCTATTTTTGAGAAGCCCCTGCAGGTCTCCTAGTTTTCCTCGAGAGATCTTGTGCAGCCTCTATAGTTCTCGAGAAATCCATTATGGCTACTCCTTTAATCTCTTGAGAAGTTTCTGTCCTGACCTATAATCTCTCAAGAGTTGCTTAGTCCTGATTCCCTTGATTTCTCGAGAAGTGTTGTCCCGACCCTTTAATTTTCTCGAGAAAGCCCTGTTCAGATGCTCTCCTGTTTCTTAAAAATTGCCCAAGTTTTAACCCCTGCTGTTGTGGTATTCCATATTTGATTCTCCATTACTGATTTCTTTATGCCCATGTGTTTGTTTGAGAACCCTAAACCCTTATGAATCGTTGAGTAGTGTTTATTTCATGGTGACCCTATTCTTAGGGCGTTATGGTGTTGTTATCTCAGGTTACGTCCCGTGCCTTAACTGAATCTTAATTTAATTATTTTTTTGGGTGGTAGTGGATAAAGGACCACCACCTGGTTTTGGCTTTTTGGGTGGCAGTGGATAAAGTACCACCACACAGTTTTGGCTTTTGGGTTGGCAGGGGATAAAGGACCGCCACCCGTTTAAATTGAGCTGATCAGTCTCTCTATTAAAATTTACAAGATAATTGAATTATGCTTGTTTCTCCTTAAGATATTGGTGCACTAGGTGCCTTGTTAGTTCTTTGTTTGGAGCTTCTCCTTCGGTAAATCTGGCTTGGGTTGGTACCCCTTATGCCTTATTTACTTTTCTGCTTGCTTTTTCTGCCACTTGTAATTCCCTTTGCTGAGGCGTTCTTTGTTTTATTGAATGCCTCAGGTTCAAAGTCGTAGCAGCTAGAGGTGTAGCCCGAAGTTTTCGGGAGTTTTAGTTGTTGTTTACCCCGCTGCTGCGAGGTAGTTGATTTTAGTTTTCTTCTTGCGTTCAGACATACTAGTTGGAGCCAATGGGTTAGTGTCATGTTGTTGACGCCCATTGTGCCCTTTTTATACTTTATAGTTTACTCGTCAGTTAAATGCCACTACTTTTAGATCTTGTGTATCTTGCTCTCTGGGAATGATTTATGTCTAGGTGCTTTATAGTTATAAAGTGACTTTCCTTTCATCCTCATTGCATTCTTTTTAAGCTGAAATCCTTATCTTTAAAGTCGCCTAAAGGTATTTTCTATACTTATACTACGCCTAGATATGTGCATATTATTTACTTTATGTCCTGTCATCACATACATTTAGGACCTTAAGTAAACTAAATCAAGTACTTTCCGCTGCAATTACATATATTTTCTCGGTGGACTAGTTGATCCACGAACTGAGAGACACAGTTCTTACCCCAAACTCTAATAAATGATTTCAAATGATGATCTTTCATATAAACATGTTTTGATTAATTAAGTAATAGGTTCCCGCCTGAGCGTCTGCAGTTGTCTCTTGCATGACGTCGCATCATGACGCGTATTTTTTCTTACTCTGATATCCCTAAATTTGGAGAAAATGCGGGTTATGACACCAGGATACAGATCCGGGGAGGGGATGTGTTTTCCACTTAGCTCTGTGACTAACAGTTATTCTTATAACCATTCACAGGAGATGGGCCAATGCGAAGCCCCCGCCCCGCTGGATGGCTTACCGGCCCTTGAGATTGCCTGATCGGATACTCCAGCCTCGCCCCCGTCTTGCATGACGCGAGTCTTAGAGTATAGGGCTAAATAAGGAGTGTTTTGTTGTAATAGTTATTTGTAGCCCATGGGGTCGTTCATGTAAACAGAAGGCTACGACCTTTTTGCTTAGATATGTATATCTGATGCCTTGTTTATTTTCCTTACTTCTGGTTCCGCTATGTGACTCTGATGTAATGTGATTATTCTTGTGCCTGACAAGGCGACCACTCAGTGCTTAAGAGGGTGGGTCGTTGCCACCCGGGAAGCGCTAAGTGGCCTCCTTGGGCAGTAAGACCCCATCTCTCTGAACTGAGTTCAGTTTTTTTTCGGGGGTGGGGGGTGGGGGGGGGGGGGGGGGGGTCTTACAAATGGATCAGAGCTACCACTATCCGACCACATGGTGTAGTCTTTAGATCCTCCCTTCCCAGGTTCCGTTTCTTGGTTCGGGATGAACCACGCATCTGAAGCCTGGTGGACCCGTAGGTTAAAAGTTTAAGGATTCTAGACTGCACAATAATACACCCACATACATTCCGCTTCCGTTTTAGTCAGTTTTGCAAAATTCCCTTACTTTTAGAAGTACTGATGTTCGTCTGTTACTTCTCTAGATATCGGAGTCCAGTAACGGAAGGTCTTCTTCTAGGGATCAGTACCATCCTACCACTCCACCACCAGTCCCAGCCGCTCCAGCTGCAGTCCCTTTTACAGAGACCGACCTGGGACAGACAATGACAGCACTGTTGGCCATCTTTCAGACGGCCATCCTACGACCACCCCAACAGCCTACCGTGCCTACAGACCTACTAACAACCTTCCGGGGGCTAAGTCCCCCTATCTTCCGAGGCATAGAATCTGCCATGCAGGCGGAGGAGTGGGTAGAAAGAGTCATGGAGCTTTTAGTCGGTATGATGTGCCTCGTCGTTGCCGCAGTGTCCCTAGTGGTGACGTTGTTAGAAGGCTACGCTCAAGACTGGTGGAGGGCAGCCAACTGCTCCACATTCAGAGAGCGACTGCTCAGTGCAATTCTCTGGGAAGAGTTTTCTGAGGCCTTCCTGGAGCACTATTATCTCAAATGCTGGCCGAGTTGCACTTCAGGAGCAGTTCCTACACATCCGACAGGGAAAGAGGACTATGCAGGAATACCAACGTGAGTTCATTCACCTAGCTCATTTTGCGGGGACTCTTGCAACTACAGATAGAGACAGAGATGCTAGGTTCTACCGAGGACTGCGTGATGACCTCCGACAGGCCTTGATTACGATCTCACAGTCTACCTTCCACACGATCGCCACACATGCTGCAGCATTGTATATGGACCAATGGATGGTGGCCCAACAATGAAAGGGACATGTGGATGTTCCCCGGACTCAGGGCTTAGAGAGAGGAACAGGCCCTCGAAGACAGGACCGGGATAGGAGGCAGCGTCACCGCCATCAGCCATATAGGCAGGCACCTCAGCCTCGATAGGCACCCCCATCCCCGGCACCCCGACCAGCCCCAGCACCCCGACCAGCCCCAACACCTCAGTCCGCACCAGCTGTACGATGAGATGTTCCCTTTGTAGGGAATTGCTTCCTTTGCCAGCAGCCTGGACACATTAGAGCCTTTTGCCCCCAAGCTATAGAAGGCTAGGTTTAGTAGCAGTGCATGGAGCAGCATAGAGAGGACGAGGATGAGGAGGTTGCAGAGGACGACCTACAGGAAGGAGGGACCAAGCCAGCCAGGGTCAAGGAGCACCACTTGAGGCTTACGCACTAGACCTTCAACACGAACCTGCACCGGACGTAATGATAGGTATATACTTTCATTAGTGATAGTAAACTTGGATGATATGGTCTAGTAAAAGACATATGATACACCCATTTTATTTAAGCTACGTTGTCACTCCATCTGTATATCTGTAAAAACTCTGTGATCATAGTATATGTATATATGTTATCAGGTTTACTTTTGGTAGAAGGTCATCCTACTAAAACGATATTCGATACTGGTGCCACACATTCCTTTGTCTCTCGGGATTTCATCACAAACAAAGAAAACAACATACGATCGTCTGGAATGTCAATACGAATATGACTTCCGGACGGATCAGACATGATATCCACAGAAAAGTGCTCCTTCCATGCGATGCTGGAAGATATGGAATTCGAAATCTTCGCAACTATTCTAGCAATAACTGGATTCGACATCATCCTAGGAATGGACTGGTTAGCCGAGCACAACGCCCAAATCAATTGCTCGACCCGAGAAATCAACCTCCAGAACCCAAATGAGCAATCTATCACTCTAGCAGGTATACCATCTGTCACCCGCATCATTATAATGTCCACACAAACAGTCAAATTGGTCCGACGAAAGGATGAAATATACCTAATCTATTTCGAAATGGAAGACAAAACGCAAGTGCTCCCCAAAGTACCCATAATCTGAGATTTTTCGTACGTCTTTCCCGAATCTCTTCCAGGGTTTCCCCCGCAGCGAGAAGTGGACTTCCAGATTGAATTTGCACACGGAGCTCGACCAGTGTCCCGAGCACCCTACCGGATGGCCCCAAAGGAACTAGCCGAGCTTAAAATCCAACTACAGGAGCTAATTGATGCAAGTTTTGTTCGTCCAAGTACCTCACCCTGGGGAGCCCCTATATTATTCGTCAAGAAGAAGGACGGATCATTACGTCTGTGCATCGACTACAGGGAACTAAATAAACATACCATCCGAAATACCTATCTGCAACCCCAGATAGATGAGTTATTCGACCAATTGCATAGCGCGTCCGTTTTCTCCAAAATGGATTTAAGGTCTGGCTATTACCAGCTTCGAGTACGAGAAGATGACATCCCCAAAACAGCCTTCAGCTCCCGTTATAGGCTCTACAAGTTTATGGTAATGTTGTTTGGACTGACCAACGCCTCGTCAGCCTTCATGGCTCTAATGAATAAGGTGTTTGAACCCTTCTTGGACCACTTTGTGATCGTCTTCATAGACGATATACTCATATACTCGAAGAACAAGGCCGATCATTCTAAGCATCTCCAAATGGTACTACTCAAATTACGAGAACACTCACTCTTCGCAAAATTCAGTAAGTACGAGTTCTTGATGGAGAAAGTCGGGTTCTGTAGGCACACGATCAACAAGAACGGGGTAGCAGTAGATCAAGCCAAAGTACAAGCGGTACGGAATTGGCCACCACTTAAGTCAGCAGTAGATATCAGGAGCCTCCATGGTCTTGCCGGCTACTACCTCAAGTTCGTGGAAGGTTTTTCCAAGATCGCCATACCCCTCACGACCCTCACCAAAAAGGATACAATGTTCCAATGGACACCTGAATGTGAAGTAGCATTCGTAGAACTAAAGAACCGCCTAACATCCACTCTAATTCTGACATTCCCCTCAGGCACCGAGGGCTTCCAAATCTACACTGATGCATCACTAAAAGGGTTAGGAGCTGTACTAATGCAACATGGCAGAGTGGTCGCCTACGCATCACGATAGTTAAAGCCTCACGAGCTGAACTACTCAACCCATGACCTGGAATTGGGTGTTGTGGTATTCGCATTAAAAGTTTGGAGACATTATTTATATGGAATACGATGTGAAATCTTCTATGAACACAAAAGTCTCAAGTACATCTTCACCCAAAAGGAGTCGAATCTTCGACAACGTCGATGGTTAGAATTCTTGTGCGATTACGACTTTGCCCTCCAATACCACCCCGACAAGGCCAACAAGGTTGCAGTTGCCTTAAGTCGGTAACCTCCGGTGACCGGAAATTGGATAGAAATGATAACAGGAGAGTTGATCAAGTCCTTGGCAGACTTAGGCATCATCCTGATTACCCGCAGACACCCTATGGACTACCAAGCTCAACTATATTGGATGGAGATACAATGTGATATTAGAGACAAGATACGAGGGGCACAAAAGATCGACACAGAAATAGCTCCAATCATCCAGACCCTGCAGCATGATGCTCAAGAAGACTACAATTTATATGAGGGTATTCTGCAATACAAACACCATATATTCATCCCCTCCGCCGAAGTGATCCAAGAAGAGATACTCCGCAAAGCACACCAATCGAGATATTTCATACACCCAGGAGTAGTAAAAATGTATGCAGATTTACGATGGATGTTGTACTGGCCAGGTATGAATAGGGACGTCACCAATTATGTGCACACTGCCAGACCTATCAAATGGTCAAGGCAGAATGTCGCAACCCAGAAGGCCTACTACAGCCTCTACCCATACCATAATGGAAATTTGAAGATATCTCTATGGAGTTTGTTTATGGCTTGCCCCGATCTCGTGCAGGAAATGACTCAATATGGGTCGTGGTGGATCGCCTCATAAAGATGGCTCATTTTATCCCAAACCGACAAGGCGACGGTGTCAACATCTTAGCCCGACTTTTTATAAAGCAAGTAGTATGATTCCATGGGGTACCCAAATCAATCGTGTCTGACCGCGATAGACGCTTTACTTTAAAGAAATGGAGAAGAGTCCAAGCGTATATGGGGACCAAGTTGGCTTTCAGCACCGCTTTCCATCCTCAAACAGGCGGGCAAACGGAAAGAACAAATCGGATGATGGAAGACCTCCTCCGTATATGCATAGTGGAACACAGCGAACCTTGGGAACATGTGCTACCCTTGGTGGAGTTTTCTTACAACAACAGCTTTCAGGCGAGTCTCAAGATGGCACCATACGAGGCTCTCTATGGAAGACGATGCTGAACACTATTATCATGGCCACAGGAAGTGGACCCAGAAGCTCTAGGGGTCATATATATAGACGACACCACGACGGCGATAAGGTTAATCTGAGACCGAATGTTAGAAGCACAGAGCCGTCAAGAAAAATATGATGACGCACGCCTTCAATCGGTGGAATTCGACGTGGGGGATATGGTATTCCTAAATATTACACCAATACACGGGATCTCCCGTAAAAAGAAGTAGAAAAAGCTGGACCGTCGCTGTTGGATCGTGTGACGCCCTTAGAGGGGGGGGGGGTGAATAAGGGTGCGTTTAAAAATATAATTTTTACTTAGTAATTTTTAGACAATTTTACTTTAATAAAAAGTTACTTATAAATAATTTTAAACCAATGCAATTTTTGTATTAAACCAAACACAAATTTCTAAGATAAAGATTTAAGCAAACAAATTTGCAATTAGTGAAAAGAACATAATTTTATTTATCATGAAATTTGCATACAATAAAAATGATCTTAACAATGCTTAAGATCAAGGCACAATTATGATAATAAAAATACAATAATTTTTGGTTTACCAATCCTTCTCCCAAGGATCGGAAGGCTATCACTTGTCTCTCCCAAGACAAAGCCCAAGCCTATCCTCTAGATCTTCCCAAGATCTAGACGTAGCTCACAAGGCCACGATTTCCCACCAAGCCACACAAGGACTTGGACGCTCCGCACAAGGAAGCGATTTTCCCCTAAGCCGCGCAAGGACTTAGACGCCGCACACAAGACGACGATTTCTCTACCAATATAAAATGAAATATCTGTGTAAATGAAAATACAATTTGAAAAGAACAACTCCCTAGAATTTCAGATCTCTGAAAGGATGGTTGAAGCCTCGAGATGATCGTTGATGTAGAAGTTCGCCCGATCTCGTCTTCAATCTTCAATCCTTCTTTGCACAAATGGGAGTTGAAGAGGTTCTGGAGCTCTCTGGTTCGTATGCACTCGGGAAGGAACTTAGAATTCTCAAGGGATGGAATGCACGAACACAAGGAGTCAATTTATAGAAAATCGCTGTCGCCTGGGCGACAGGGTGATACCTACACCGAGCGAACCTTCCCGGCGACTGTCAGAATTTTCCGACAGCGTTAAACTGCCGCTGGAGTGGCGTCGTGCGGGCAGTTGCTGTAACCATCGAGCTGTCGCCTAGGCGACATCGATGTCGGATTTCCGACAGCGAAAAACTGCCGGTCGTGGGTGGTATCGTGGGCAGTTGTTGTAACCTCCGAGCTGTCGCCTGGGCGACATCGCTGTCGAAATTCCGACTGCTCAAAACTGCCTTTCGTTGTTCTGCCGTGGAGGGAAGTAGTTGTAACTTCTCTGCTGTCGCCTGGGCGACAGCGGCTGTCGGAATTTTCCGACAGTGAAATTTCCCACATTCAAATTTAGCTCCAGCAGAAATGTGAAATTCTCATACCTGTTATCTGCACACAATTAATAAAAAATAGAATCAAATACAAACGGGACTTTGTTATTATCAAACCGGAGGAGTGCGAAACGCATGCTCCAACAATCTCCCCCTTTTGATAATAACAAATCCGTATAAAAAAGAAATCATGTCTATTTAGATTGTTGATTTTAACATTTGGTGTGTGCACAAAAATAACATAATATATTTCTCTTAAAATAAATAATCTCCCTTTAGATGAAAGCTCCCCCTAAATGAATGCTCCCCCTAAATATATGCTCCCCCTAAATATATGATGTATTGTGTAGGTGGAATATTTAGGTGTAATAGATTTGTGATTTTTCTTTTATACTTTTAATTCTCCCCCTTTTGGTATTAGCAAAAGTTAATATTAGATAAAAGAGTAGTTCTTAAGGGAAAGGAAATAGGATATAGAAATGAAGAGTAAGCGGAAGCACTTTGTTGGAAATGATTGAAGTCCATGAAATAATAGGAATATGCCAAAGTATGAATAAACTCATGAAGTGACGGTATAGCCATATGAAGTAATGAAAGAAAATAACTTAGACATGAGTAAGGTCATTTGAAAGTATCCTAGAATGACACAATAGTGTATAGATTTATGGAATATTTTCGGTCCAATTCTCATGAGATGAATGTTTATATAACATAATGATGTGTACATGTGATACTTAGATCAAACATATGAAGTTATTTAATCTACATGATCATTGAAATGGAGAACATAATATAAGCATATAAAGTCAACTTGGACTTTGAAGATATAGCACAAGAAGAATAGTAAACCATATTTCTTTTGCACAAGACACTTTACAATTCTTTCCAAGGTGCTTAACCTCACAATGCTCATTAAGACTTATCAGGAGGGTAAGTAGTGCTTGGTGGAGTATCCTTGTCTTTATTTTAAATTTTTTGATCACAGATTTTGTGATATCGTATGTTTGAGATATTGATAATTTTTTTAATGACCAAGGATCTCCGAATTCACTTGAATCGTAAAAGATGGTGTATATTTTGTTGTGCTAACAAATCAAGGTTGAAAGTTGTATTTATGAAGTGCTATTTTATTATGTTAAAGCAAATATGATTCATGTATATATTAAATAAAAAGACATACGTATTGATCAAAACAAGTGAACGTGATAATTCATTATGATAGATAAACAATTTCTCATACTTAGAGGCATGCGAAAATAATTTCCAATGGTCTAAACAACTAAGTAGGAGTGTCAATTCGATGATAGCTTGGAAATGAAATCATATAATCATGTAAGAGTCATTTTTTTAAAAATTAAAAAGCACATGGTTTGTCATCAAGTCATGAGTTGAAGCATTAATAATGACATATAACTATTGTAAATCATCAAAGGGACCCAAAATTGAATTTTTAGCAAAAATGGAGCTGTCGGAAATTTCCGACAATCACTGTCGCCTGGGCGACAGCCAAAAATATAAATAGGGCTTCAGACCGAGTCAAACCCTATTGTGCTTCATTTTTCTGGACTAAAGGGCGAGAGAAAGCTGTCGGAGGTCGGCGACAACTCTAGATCTAAGGTATGGATTTTGAATTTTTATGTTTTTAACTCAAAATTTTTAGGGATTTGTGAGTTTGAAAGTAGAGAAGAAGGAAAATGTGGTTTTCATTTTGATTTTTGATGAATGGTGTAGGTTTTTGAAGTTTTGTGTTTTAAAAATGTAGATCTAGTTTAAAGCAAGTGGATCTTGTTGGATTCTTGTGAAAAATGTTTTGATTTTGTGATTCTTGTGGTTGAAGGTTTGCATTTGTTCATACTCTAATTTTAAAAATGGAAGATTTGCCCTTTGAAATAAGGTTGAAGATGATGAATAGTAAAGAATATGGAGAAGATGTAGATTTAAAAATTTTTTTTTGTAAACTTGATGTTGAAATAAACTTTATTTTGAGTAGATCTGGAAGTGTATGTACAAAAATTCAAGAGAAGTTTACTGAAGTACTGTCGGAATTTTCTGACAGTCACTGTCGCCTGGGCGACAGTGTTCCAGTGCACAACACATTTTTAATTCATGTTTTTTATATGTTATTTGCAGAATGGCGTCCAGTTCGAAAGCGCACAGAAGTACTTCAGAAGATGCACATAGTTCGTATCAAGTGTATCCTGGGGTGGAGAAAGCTATAGTAGGAGTAGCGAAATATGTGGAATTTGATTCGCCGAAGCACGATCATATCTATGATCGGCTTGCGAATGCAGGTATACTCTCAATAATCACCCCCAATTCGTTCTCTTCCTTTTTGATTAGAGAGTTCTATAATCATTTGGAAGATCCAAATTACACTGAGTTGGATGGAGGAGTTAGATCAAGAATCCAGGGTCAACATGTGGAAATAACACATGTTGATCTAAGAGAGGAATTCGGTCTTCTTATGAGTGAAAATATGCCAGATATAGTGGAGAGTTATAGAAAGGATAGAGATTGGACTCTTGTAAACATGAGTTTACATGGTAGTCAAAAGAAGACCCTAACCACTGAAGTTACGTCACTCACTCCGGATGCATATTTAGTTCAAGATATATTAAGGAACTCAGTTATGTTAAAGAGTGGAGATACAAAAAGTATTACGGCTCAGTTGACCCTCATTACGTACTTCATTATGGAGGATGAGCTTTTTGATGTGGCGGATTTTATACTCTCCCAGATTCGGTATGCATTTAGATTAAAGCATCCAAAATGGGTGAAGGTTCATACGCTACCAATGGGGGCGATAATTCAGCGTATATTGTATAAGAAGTACGGATGGATAGCGCAAGGTTCTTATTTGGATGATTGTTATCCGGAGATATATTATACGGGTTCGATGAAGGTGAAGAAGACGCAGAAAAAGGCCCATCCGGGAATTGAGATTCGAGAGCCGCCAATGCCTAGGGCAGGATCACTACGAGAGTCCATTGATGATTTACGTGATTCACTAGAGGATCACAAGAAAGAAGTGAAAAAGGACCGTAGTCGAATGCAGAAGTTTATGAAGTTTCTCATCAAAGGTCTGAAGTTAAAGCCAACACCGGAGGAAGAAGCGGAATGGCAAGTTCCAGACGAAGAACCGCCACGCCAATCGGTGAGGCGGACTCGACGTGGTAAAGCCGTGAGACGAGGACCTCCAGAAGACTGTCCAGAGAGCAGCGGGGCTAGTTTTGAAGATTCTGAGTAGTTTCATCAGACTGCTGCTGCTGGTTGATGTCGGAAATTTCCGACATCCACTGTCGCCTTGGCGACAGTGAACTTCTTCAGATTTCTATTTCTGTTTTAATGAACTTGATCCTTATGTTGTTTTCTACTATTTTTATTGGAACAATATTGATGTAATATTAATGATGTTTGAATTTTGTTAACTCTTTTGAATTTTATGGTTTGATTTTAAAATTTAGGCTTTTTCTTTTTAAATTGTGTAGGTTTTGTGATATTTTTTTTTATTTTATAGGCTTTAAATAGTGATATATTCATTATGAAATGTCTAGAATTCCCAATTCTAGCCTAAGCATAGAAAAACGGGAATCCGGTAATGGCTTAGTGAATATATCCGCTAGTTGATTTTCCGTGCCTATAAAGTTGATTTTTATATTACCCTTCTTAATATGATCCCTTATAAAATGATGTCGGACATCTATATGCTTAGATCTAGAATGTAATACGGGATTGTTAGTTAAGTCTATAGCACTTTTATTGTCACACTTTAATTCTACACTACTTTGTTGCATACCAAAATCTTCTAATGTTTGTGACATCCAAAGAGCTTGGGCACAACAACTACCTAGTGCAATATATTCGGCCTCGGTAGTAGAGAGGGCAACAGAATTCTGTTTCCTACTCGACCATGAAATAAGTGAAGGGTTGATAAAGTGACAAGTGCCACTAGTGCTTTTCCTATCTAAAGAACATCCCGCATAATCCGAATCCAAAAAACCATGCAAAATAAAGGAATCATTATGAGGATACCATAAACCTAATTTTGATGTTCCTATGAGATATCTAAAAATACGTTTCACCGCTTTTAAATGTGACTCTTTAGGATTAGCTTGAAATCTAGCACATAAATAAACGGCAAACATAATATCAGGTCTAGATGCGGTTAAATACAATAAAGATCCTATCATACTTCTATAAAGTGTTTGTTCAATTGAAACACCACTTTTATCTTTTCTTAATTTTAGTGAAGTACTCATAGGAGTGTTTGCATGCTTAAGATTTTCAAATCCAAATCTTTTTAACATATCATGAATATATTTGGTTTGACATATAAAAATTTCATCATGTTTTTGTGTGATTTGAAAACCTAGAAAATATGAAAGTTCTCCAACCATACTCATTTCAAATTCATTTTTCATAATTTGAACTACTTCATTACACAACTCTTCATTAGTGGCTCCAAAAATAATATCATCAACATAAATTTGCAAAATAACTAAATCATGATCAATTTGCTTAATGAAGAGTGTAGAATCAGCACTTCCTATTTTATAATCGTGCTTTAACAAATATTGTGTTAATCGATCATACCAAGCATGAGGCGCTTGTTTTAATCCATAAAGCGCTTTATCTAATTTATAAACATAATTTGGATATTTCTCATTTATAAAGCCAGGGGGTTGTTCTACATAAACCTCTTCTTTTATATACCCGTTTAAAAATGCGGTTTTGACATCCATTTGATATAATTTAAATCTTTTAAAACAAGCAAATGCAAGAAATATCCAAACCGCTTCTAATCTTTCTACGGGTGCAAAAGTTTCATCAAAATCTACCCCTTCAATTTGTGCATAACCTTTTGCAACTAATCTGGCTTTATTTCTAACAATTCTAGATTCATTATCCATTTTATTTTTAAAAATCCACTTAACACCAACTACAGGATGATTTTTGGGTCGTTCTACAATTTTCCAAACCTTATTACGTTCAAATTGATTAAGTTCTTCATTCATAGCTAAAAACCAAAATTCATCATTTAAAGCGGTGGAAACATCTTTTGGTTCTATTTCAGAGACAAAACAAAGGTTTGAAAATAAAACATGTAACGATGAACGAGTACTAACCCCTTTTTGCGGATCTCCAATGATAAGCTCCTTTGGATGATCCTTTGAAAACCTCAATTCACTTGGAGGCACATATTCTTCTCTTTCTTCTACTTCTCTATCTCCTTCTCTTTCTCCTTCTCTTTCTTCTTCTTTTCCTTCTTCATTTTCTCTAAGTTCTTCATCATCATTCTCTACCGAAGGAAGGGGATCATCTTCTCTTCCTGTAAATTTCTTTTCTACACATGAAGCAAACTCATCAAACCTAACATGAATAGATTCTTCAACTATTTTTGTTCTTTTATTAAAAATCCTATAAGCTTTACTAGTTGAAGAATAGCCAATAAAAATACCTTCATCACATTTTTCATCAAATTTTCCTAAGGAATCTTTAGAATTCAAAATAAAACATTTACAACCGAAAACTTTTAAATAAGAAACATTTGGTTTTTTATTAAAAATTAATTCATAAGGAGTTAATTTTAAAATAGGGCGAAGCATTACTCTATTAATTACATAACATGCCGTACTAACCGCTTCAGCCCAAAAAGAATTTGGTAATTTAAATTCAGATAACATCGTACGGGCTAACTCTTGAAGAGTTCTATTTTTCCTCTCCACTACACCATTTTGCTGTGGTGTGCGTGGAGCGGAAAATTCATGTTTAATTCCTAACTCCGTACAAAAAGAAATAAACTTTTCATTTTCAAATTCTCCTCCATGATCCGATCGTATGCTTTTAATTTTTAACTCAAATTCATTTTGGATACGCAAACATAATTTTGAAAATTCTGAAAATGCATCGGATTTGGAGGTTAGAAATAAAGTCCAACAAAAACGAGAATAATCATCAATCAATACAAATGTGTATTTTCTACCTCCTAAGCTAGAAATTCCAATTGGCCCAAATAAATCCATATGTATTAATTGAAGTGGCCTAGTGGTAGAAATAATGTTTTTACTTTTGAAAGATGATTTTGAAAATTTTCCTTTTTGGCAAGGCACACATAGTGAAGTAGATAAATTTCCATTTAACAAAGGTAAATCTTTAATTAATTTATCTTTTGAAAGTTTTGTAATTAACTTGGCACTAGTATGTCCAAGTCGCCTATGCCATAAATCTAATTCATCATTTTTTGATAAAAAACATTTCAAAGTAGAATTTGAAAAATCTAGAAATTTAATCATATATACATTATGACATCTAGGTGCGGTAAAAACAATTTCATTTGTTTTGGAATTAATAATTTTGCACAAATTTGTAGAAGATTCAAATAAAACATTTAAACCCTTATCACATAATTGACTAATAGAAATCAAATTATGCTTTAATCCTTCTACAAATAAAACATTTGAAATTGAAAAATTTTCGTTACCCACAACTCCGATGCCGATGATTTTTCCTTTTCCATTGTCTCCGAAAGTAACAACTCCTCCTTTCTTCATCTCTAGGCTAAGGAACTTCTCTTTATTGCCCGTCATGTGTTTTGAACAACCCGAGTCCAAGTACCACACGTCTTCTTTGTCCTTAGCCTGCCAACACACATAGAAAGAAGAGGTGAGTAAAGATCTGGTTACCCAAGTGGTTCCACCCATAGTATAGGTAGAAGCCTTAGGCACCCAGATTTGTTTGATTTTACTTTTTCCTTCTTTCCAGCAAGAGTCCGTAGTGTGACCAAATCTATTGCATTTGGCACATGTAATGTATTTAGAAGAGTATGACTTTTCTGGACTTTTACTGGATGAGGATGCAGTATTTGACAATTCATTAATTTTAGAATTTTTTAAAGTAAATTTTCTGGACTTTTCACTGTCGCCGGCGACAGTGGTTGTCGCCGGGCGACAGCTTCCAGATGTGTATCCGAGTCCAAACCTTCCAGATCCATGGCGTTGGTATCTTAAGATCATATCCCGTGATCTTCGGCCCATTCCAAATTTTTTCATGGCTAGTGTTAAGTCATGAATCTGATTTCTCATTTCTGTATTCTCGGATACTAGATTTACGCATCTACGTTCAAAAGATTTCTTTCCCTCATGGACTTTGGAAATTTAAGATTTCAGATCTCTCTCTAAAATCTCATTCTTTTTAGTAAGAACTTTTATTGTAGAATGAGATTTGGAAAGAGATTCTTCAAGTTCATTAATTCTTCCCAAAAAGTGATCACACTCTTGGCAAGAAATATCTTTTTTTCCAATTGTCTTAATTTCATTTAACAATTTTTTGTTTTCTTTAAGTAAAATTTCATTTTCAGATTTAAGAAGATCATTATCTTTTAAACTTTTTTCAAAAAATTTGCAAGTCTTTAAAAATTCAGAAAATAATTCATCATAGGTTGGAGGAGTTACCTCAGTGTCGCTTTGGGCACTACATTCGTCATCAGATATGACGCTCTTTCCCATTAAGCATATGTTGGCCTCCTCTTCTTTACTTGAGTCTGAAATGCTTGCATCCTCAGAAGTAGTATCATCCCATGTTTCTGCCTTCAACACCTTCTTCGACCCTTTGTGCTTCTTTTCTTTAAGTTCTTTCAAGTACTTTGGACACTTTCTTCGGATGTGTCCTAACTTCTTGCAGTGATAGCACTCCGGTGGCGGTCTCTCTTCCTCCTCATCGCCTTCCTTCCCTTTTTTCTTCCTAAAGGTCTCCTTCTTAAAATACTTCTTAAACGAATTCCTTCTCTCCGGATTTTTCATAAATTTTCTAAATTTTTTAACAAATAAACTTTCCTCATCTTCTTCATCCTCCTCAGAATCACTAGTTTCTTCCTTCTTAGATCTTAGAGCCAATCCCTTCTTCCTTGGCTCCATATACTCTTGTTGTTGAATTTTTAATTCAACTTCATGAGTTTTCAAGTTCCCAATGAGGCTCTGCAATTTTAAAGTCTTAAGATCATGTGACTCGGAAATTGCAGTCACTTTAGGATTGAACTTCGGGGGAAGTGATCTTAAGATTTTCCTTACCAAATCTCCATTTGAGAACACCTTTCCTAGCACCTTTGAGTCGTTCACTATTTTTGTGAATCGTGTGTACATCGTATCAATCTCTTCATCTACCTCCATTTTGAACCTTTCAAATTCAGACTCCAGTTGAAATAGCTTTGAATCCTTTACCTGCGAAGTACCTTCATGAGTGATTTCTAACAAATTCCAAATTTCAAATGCAGTGTTACAAGCACAAACTCTATTAAATTCAGTGCGATCTAGTGCGCAAAATAAAGCATTCATGGCTTTTGCATTGTTCTTACATTTTAATTTATCATTGTCATCCCACTTGTCTTTGGTCTTATCCATAGTTACTTCTCCTACAACATATGTTGGAGAAGTGTAACTAGATGCTACCATATTCCAGACTTCTATATCTAGCGCAATTAGAAAACAACGCATACGTGTCTTCCAATAATTATAGTCTGTGCCCGTAAAAAGTGGTGGCCTACTAATTCCTTGCCCCTCAACGAACGCGTGATCGTTGTGCGCCATTACTCCCGTTGGTAAAACCGTTTTGGAGTAACCTCCCTCTGATACCACTTGTTGGATCGTGTGATGCCCTTAGAGGGGGGGGGGGTGAATAAGGGTGCGTTTAAAAATATAATTTTTACTTAATAATTTTTAGACAATTTTACTTTAATAAAAAGTTACTTATAAATAATTTTAAACCAATGCAATTTTTGTATTAAACCAAACACAAATTTCTAAGATAAAGATTTAAGCAAACAAATTTGCAATTAGTGAAAAGAACATAATTTTATTTATCATGAAATTTGCATACAATAAAAATGATCTTAACAATGCTTAAGATCAAGGCACAATTATGATAATAAAAATACAATAATTTTTGGTTTACCAATCCTTCTCCCAAGGATCGGAAGGCTATCACTTGTCTCTCCCAAGACAATGCCCAAGCCTATCCTCTAGATCTTCCCAAGATCTAGACGTAGCTCACAAGGCCACGATTTCCCACCAAGCCACGCAAGGACTTGGACGCTCCGCACAAGGAAGCGATTTTCCCCTAAGCCGCGCAAGGACTTAGACGCCGCACACAAGACGACGATTTCTCTACCAATATAAAATGAAATATGTGTGTAAATGAAAATACAATATGAAAAGAACAACTCCCTAGAATTTCAGATCTCTGAAAGGATGGTTGAAGCCTCGAGATGATCGTTGATGTAGAAGTGCGCCCGATCTCGTCTTCAATCTTCAATCCTTCTTTGCACAAATGGGAGTTGAAGAGGTTCTGGAGCTCTCTGGTTCGTATGCACTCAAGAAGGAACTTGGAATTCTCAAGGGATGGAATGCACGAACACAACGAGTCAATTTATAGAAAATCGCTGTCGCCTGGGCGACAGCGACTGTCGGAATTTTCCGACAACGTTAAGCTGCCGCTGGAGTGGCGTCGTGCGGGCAGTTGCTGTAACCGTCGAGCTGTCTCCTGGGCGACATCGATGTCGGATTTCTGACAGCGCAAAACTGCCGGTCGTGGGTGGTATCGTGGGCAGTTGTTGTAACCTCCGAGCTGTCGCCTGGGCGACATCGCTGTCGGAATTCCGACAGCTCAAAACTGCCTTTCGTCGTTCTGTCGTGGAGGGAAGTAGTTGTAACTTCTCTGCTGTCACCTGGGCGACAGCGGCTGTCGGAATTTTCCGACAGTGAAATTTCCCACATTCAAATTTAGCTCCAGCAGAAATGTGAAAATCTCATACCTGTTATCTGCACACAATTAATAAAAAATAGAATCAAATACAAACGGGACTTTGTTATTATCAAACCGGAGGAGTGCGAAACGCATGCTCCAATAGTCGCTACCTAGGCATGTATCAGGTCATAGAAAGAATGGGCCCTGTGGCATACAGACTAGCCCTGCCAGCTGAACTGGGAAACCTCCACGTCGTTTTCCACATTTCATCCCTAAGACGTGTTCTTCGCCAACCAGGTCAACATCTGTCTACACCACCAGTGTCAATGCAATCTGACTGATCCATTCAGCTCGAACCGGTGAAGATAGTGGATTCTAAGGTCAAGGAACTACGAAACAAAACCATCTCAATGGTCAAAATCTTATGGTCAAATTGCAGATGCGAGGAGTTTACCTGGAAACTAGAAACACTTGTTCGAGAGAGATACCCGACGCTCTTCCGCCAGGCATGTCATATAACCCCCTACCTTAGGCAATTTTCGAGGACGAAAATTCTTTTATTTTTATTGGATTGTAACATCCCAACTTTTATTGGGTCACTAGACCCTAGTAGACCCAATAAAAGTAACCCCAAAGGATAGAAAGTGACCCGAATAGAGGATGTTGTGCTAGGAAACCCCAAATTGACTTCCATCCATTTCGTTAGACTTGTATGACCAATACGAGCGCAATGGAACTCGTTTCATCCTGATCCAAGGTCGTTTAGGGAAAATGACCATTTTGAGTATCGTAGCATGTCACAACCACACTATTATGGAATAGTGACCATACATACTCCAAATTGACTTCCGTCAGATCTGTTAGACTCGTATGACCAATATGAGCGCAATGGAACTCATTCCATCCCAATCCAAGGTCGTTTAGGGAGAATGACCATTTTGAGTATCATAACGCGTCACAACCACAATATTATGAAATAATGACCATACGTACTCCAAATTAACCTCCGTCAGTTCTGTTAGACTTGTATGACCAATACAAGCGCAACAGAACTCGTTCCATCCCGATCCAAGGTCATTTACAGAAAATGACCATTTTGAGTATTGTAGCGCATCACAACCACACTATTGTGGAATATTGACCATACGTACTCCAAATTGATTTTCGTCGGTTCCGTTAGACTCGTATGACCAATACGAGTGCAACGGAACTCGTTCCATCCCGATCCGAGGTCGTTTAGGGAAAATGACCTTTTTGAGTATCGTAGCGCGTCACGACCACACTATTGTGAAATAGTGACCAAGTGTACTACGAATTGACTTCTGTCAGTTCCGTTAGACTTGTCCCACCCATACAAGCGCAATGGAACTCATTGCACTTCAATCCGAGGTCATACGGGAAATATGTCTGTTTTGGATTTTGTAGACCGCCACGACATAATTTTTGAAATACTAAGCATACGAACTCGGAATCAACATCAGTAAGTCTCGGTGGACTCCTAAAGTCAAAACGAGACCAACGAAGTTCGTGGTAACCAATTCAGACATCAGAAAGTCAACCCACAGTCAAATCAAGCTATATGTCACACTAAAAAGTGTGCTCGCACCCATATTGATTTGATACCCCGATAGTGACCCCTCACCCGACCGATTGGACCCCTTGGGGCCTGGCCCATATGGGGGGCCCACCCTAGGTTTGACCTTTGTCAACCCCCCCACCCCCACAAAGCCCATTTATTTTAGAATTTTCCTAGGGGGGGACTCCCACTCACCTCCCCACCATGAAAGGGGGCTGCGCCATGGGTGGGCAGCCCACCTTGGGGTAGTGGACGGGGGGGGGGGGGGGGGGTGGAATATCTCCCCCCACCCTCCCTCCTTTGAGTCCCACATCGGGAGAAAGGGAGGGAGGATCCCCCTCCCTCCCTATAAAGGGAACCCAACCCCTCCCCTCTCTGGACACACCTCCTCCCCCTGCCCGAGCCCCCCATCTCGCCGAAAAGACACTCCCAAGCCCCCACCGCTGCCACCCCCAATGGTCGGATGGCCCACCACCTACCGAGCCTCCCTCTGCAGGTGGACACACTCCCCTCCCCCTTCCTACTACCCGGTGGCATGTCGGCCTCCCCCCCCCCCCCGGTCGCCGGAGCACCGCCAGTGCCACCAGAGCCATGTCTAATTCTGGGTGGTGGCTCGATTGTATGAGCCTCACCTTAGTGTCGGTGGTGGCGCTGGGGGAGCAGGTCCCCACCCGGGGACCCCTGCTCTAACGAAGGGAGGCGGCATGGCCGCCGGAGAACATGTCTCCGGCGGCACCCGCAAGCCTACCCCTTTTCTTGTACTGCCTCAGCGGCAAGTGTCGGTGGCGGCCGGCGGCATATGGCCGCCAGACCACCACAGGAGGCCAGCCCCGACCCCGGCGACCTGACCAGTGGTAGTAGGAGACCCTCCCAGCAGGGGAGGTGGCGCGACATCATCCAGGATGGCCCATGCAGGTCGTGCCACCGCCTCCGCCCCTCCTCCTACTTAAAATCTGACGGTAGCCGGTGACGCCAGACCGCCGAACCACTTCCAGATTGATCGCCGGCCCCCGGCGAGCTGACTGGGGGCGGCCACTACCCAGCGGTGGCAGTGGACGCCATTCCATGCGGCCCCGTCAAGAGACGGGGGCCGTCTGATCTCCATGATGAGATCAGACGGCCCCCGCCACCTTATTCCCCCCTGCCTCAAACTGTGCACCCCCATAGCGGATCGGCTGCAGATCCGATGTGGGGATCGAAGAAACGCACTCGGTCCAGCGCCCTTCCGCCCCCCTGGAATCCTCTATCCGCACCCCACCCTCCTGAATTTTCCTGATTTTTCTAAGGCAAACCTACGCTCCTAGGGCAAAACTTTCATCATGAAAAACATTTCATACCTAGAGGGCTATCTTCAGTAATTTTTTGAGAATTTTAGGATGTGTTTAGCTATTTTTAAGAGCCTTTATAAAATTTAATTGAAGAAATTTAATGCTCAAACAGCCTTGGAAAATTCATGAAAAATTATAGGCTCAAGTTTAGGACATTTTACAGACACTATCAAAGTTTGAGATTTTTATTAACTATTTTGATAATTCTAAGAGCCTAAATAAGATTTTTTCGAGCAAAATAAAACCCTAAAATGGACTGAAATATTTGAGAAAAATTTGTGGGCCCTTGACATGTTATTTTGGATATATTATAAAATTATGTGAGTCACTTAAAGATAAATGGTAGGCTCACCAACTATTATGAGAAAATGATTGAGGTAAAGGCATCGAAACACACAATTTGGTCACGATCGTGAGACGACATTACGAATAAAAAGTGACTCGATAAATAAAGGTATGAACTCAAGGCGCACAATAATGAGGAGTTTTATGAAATATGAGTTGCATTTAAGATAACCCCTGAACTATAACAAAATTAGACAGAACGGAGAAGAGACTCCTATGAACGGAGAAAGAACAAAACTTTCCTCCTAAAAATGGAGATGAAATTGAAGCCTCCTGATTATGGAGTGATTGGACTACTAACCTGTATTTTATTTTATATTCTCCAGTCTCGTATTGGTCCAATAATTACTGTTTTTTACATATTATTTCAGTAATCCAATCTTGTACCGGTTCGTTATTTATCGTCTTTATTCATTCTCGTCAGTATTCCAATCTCGTGTTGGTCAGCTATTTACTGCTTTCTGTTTGTTCTTTTCGATACTCCAATTCCGCACTGGTCAGCTGTTTAGTTCTCGCTAATCCAGTCTCATACTGGTCCAGTTAATCCGGCCCTTGTGTTTGGCCTTCCTTTTTGTGAAATGCTTTATTACTCAGCACCGCAGTTTATTTTACACCATAATTATCGTACATATACTCATGGTTCTAACCCAGGTTTGGCTCCAGCATACGGTTTTCCTACTAGTGAGGCCTTAGTTGGGGATAACTACGAGTTGAGTGTCTCCTCTAGAGTTAGCCCCAAATAATGTACCCCCACATCCGTTGCCCCTCCCGACCAAAAGTTGGGTAACCGATCGAGTCAAGAAAGTCACGGTAGACTTGAAGTATTCGTTCCTTTCTTTAAAATGTTTATGAATTGCTTGTTATAAAAGTGGCAGGTCGGTCACGCACGCAGCTCGTTAATACCGGTGCAGGAGGGTTGATGACTCAAGGCGACAGGGAGATGTGCACCGCGGGTTGTCACCACCTCGAACCTGCTGATTTGCCTCCACTGGTCGGCCCAAATTTTAGAATCACCGGATGTCACTCACATCCAAGTGGTACACCGAGTTGTACGGAAGGGTCTGAGTGATACGGCACGACTACACTCATATGTGACAGGACTGGCCACTGTCACCGACGGCCATATCGGTGAGGCCCGTGGGGTTCGCTACCCCGCTAGAAGGAAAGAGGTCCAAACTATGTCGACACAGGGTTTTGTGTACAGGTTTTTAATACCTGTTATGTGTGTGCAAGATAGGATTACTGATGATAACATAAGCTGCGCACTCCTTTTATTTAACTAATAATATTGCTTGAAGGCCTGATATATATGTGCATACCCGATGCTAACCCTTTTTTGCTTCGGCTATCTATTTATGGTACTTAAGCCCGCCCCCAGGATACAGATCCGAGGAGGGGACGTGTTTTCCAATTAGCTCTATGACTAACGGTTATTCTTATAATTATTCACAGGAGATGAGACAGCGCGAAGCCCCCGCCCCGCTGGATGGCTTATCGGCCCTTGAAATTGCCCGAACGGATACTCCAGCTTTGCCCCCTATCTCCGTGACGTGAGTCTTAGAGTATAGGGCTAAATAAGGAGTGTTTTGTTGTAATAGTTATTTGTAGTTCACGGGGCCGTTCATGTAAACAGAAGGCTACGACCTTTTTACTTAGATATATATATAGCTGATGTCTTGTTTATTTTCCTTACTTCTGCTTTCATTATACGACTCTGATGTGATGTCGTTGCCACCCGGGAAGCGCTAAGTGGACTCCTTGGGAAGTAAGACCCCCTCTCCCTAAACTATGTTCAGTTTTTTTTTTTTTTTTTTGTGGGGGGGGGGGGGGGGGGGGGGGGGGGGGGGGGGGGGGGGGGTCTTACAGACCGCACCTCCAGCGGCCGCCAAAGTTGTCGGAGCCTTGCATACTTTCAATTCCATTCCCTTTGAAGTAGAAAGTATATGTCTTCCCTGCATGTTACTTTTATTTTTAAGGTAGAAAAAATTTCTTACCACACAACTTTTACCTCTTACCACAGATGAAGATGAGCCTCTCCTGAAAATCCCAAAAGCTTTTAGGAAGATTCTAAGTCCGCTGGTCGAGGATGTCCAAATGGTGCTGCAAAACGAAAAAACCCTCAAAGATCAAGTACGGAGAGGGATATGAGGGAGAGGATGGCAATCTTACACGAGAGGAGTTGTCCTTTCAAAAACAGATGCGGGAAAAGGAATTAGCTTTCCAGAATCTGATGAAGGCTCAGATCGCAGCATTTGAAAAGGAGATGTGGTCTCAAGCTGATCGCAATCGCATATTGGAGAAAGACATTGAGTATTATAGGGGAAAGGCCGTGAACTTTACCGTTGATGCCGACAGGACTAAAAGGTCTGGTCCTACGGTTACGGCGGTTATGGCGAGTACATCTTCTGCCGGCCAGTTTGGAGAATGGGTGGTGTTGGAACAACCCTATTACTGTTTTGGGCTAGGATCACTATGTTTTAACTAAGGATCAAGTTGACCCCATTGTATAGCTTAAGGGTCAAGTCTTTAGGCTGATTGATTAGCTAGAACTTAAGGAATATTTAAGTTCCCGGCATTCGACAAATGGCGAGTGGCATTCGACGAATGTCTAGCTTCGTTCGACAAATTCTTCTCAGCAGACTGAAGAATTATAGCCAGATCTAGTGGTCGACATTCTCTGAGCAGCGTTCGACAAATGACAAGCAGCGTTCGATGAATTCCAGCTAGAGCTCGACAAATTCTATATTAAAGCTCAGTTCGACAAATACAAGTCCAGATTATTTATATCAGTTATTTTGTCAACTCTCTGAACACAGATCGACGACCTTAACCGATCTATTCAAGTACTTTTGGACGTATTCAGTCAGTTTAGTAAAGATATCTTATTCATTTATTATATTCTTTTATTCCTTCTATTCCAAGACAAGAATAGTCGTTGACATTTAATGCTACTGCATCTTTCACGACAAAGGAATCAAAAAGGACCTGCCAAAATCGTTTTGGTGGCTGTTACAGTTCCAAGAAGGATTTAAGCCAG
Organism: Dactylorhiza incarnata; assembly: GCA_033032865.1. Taxonomy (NCBI): domain Eukaryota; kingdom Viridiplantae; phylum Streptophyta; class Magnoliopsida; order Asparagales; family Orchidaceae; genus Dactylorhiza; species Dactylorhiza incarnata. The sequence continues at coordinate 7,266,518 of JAWHQI010000080.1, forward strand.
AATAATATATTACTTAAAGGCAGATGATTTGAATTTCAAAATCAAACAAAAAAAATCTATCACAGAAGAAAGGATATACAAAAACAGTCGTATACTCCTTTACGACAAAAAAATCTTACACAGTTATTTTTAAGTTTCTCAGAAATACAGTTCTGTAGAACAACAAGAATACAGAAGGATTAGAGAAAGGAGAGGAAGAAGAATAAACACATACAAAGAACATATTCTTTCAGTCTTCTTCTTCCAGAAGGCAGCATCTTCATCTCTCTGAGAACAATATTCATTCTCTCAGATCTGCTGCAAGTTCAAATCTTCCAAAGAGCAACAACAATCTGAAGATTTACTTCTTCCAGATTAATCTGCTACAGAAGATTTCTATTTTAGTGAAAGTTTCATCCTCAAGCTGTCAACAACTCCAAACAGAGAGGGGGAGCTTTCATCCTCAACATCCTTTGTCTTCTCTCAGAAATATTGACAGAGAATAACACTCTAAACCTTCTTACCTTATCTTGTATAGGGTTAATTCTCCCTTCAAAAGTTTACACAGTGGTGGCAAGACACCTTATCAAAAAATCCTTGTGTGGTTTTTAAGCACCTTATCAAAAGCTTATTGGTGTGTGGACACCTTATCAAAAAAAACCCTGGTCTTGAGCACCTTATCAAAAGCTCTGTGGTGTGTGGACACCTTATAAAAAACTCCTAGTGGATATCCTACCAGCTGTGGTAGAAGAGTAGACGTACCCAGATTAATTGGGGAACTACTATAATTCCTTGTGTCCCCTGTGCTTGTGATTTTTTCTGTATTGTTTCTGTGTTGTGTGCTTTTCTTTATTCAAATTATATAACACACTTTGCATTACACATATATATTCATCAGTATTTTAATTTCGCTTTAAAAACTAATAAAAAGTTTTAATACTCTATTCACCGCCCCACCCCCCCCCCCCCCCCCCCCCCCCCCCCCCCCCCCCCCCCCCTCTAGAGTAACTTAAGATCTAACCTCCACTTTCAATTGGTATCAGAGGGAGGTTGATTCTTTATAGGCTAACACCTGAATCACAAAGATCAACTAGATCTTAAATTTCTTTAGAGTTTTTACCTCATTTTATTTCTGCTTAAAAACTCATGGCACAAAACAAGGAATATTCATGCACAAGACCTCCTATGTGCAATCTCAATAAGTTTGCACTGTGGAAAGCAAGGATTAGATTATACATGAATTCTATTGATGAGGAGATTTTCAATGTTATTCTGACAGGGCCTCCAGCACCTACAGTAGCAGCAAGCACTGGAACCACAGCAGACAACACTGCTGTTCCACCTCCTGAGTGGACTGAAGCTCAGAAAAAGCAGAGAAGTGCAGATGCTAAAGCCATGAACATACTGGCTCAAACTATGTCTGATGACATATTTCAAAAAGTGGTTGAATGTACTTCAACCAGAGAAATTTGGAATTCACTAAATAACATGGTTGCAGGTTCTGCAGATGAAAGAAAAGACAGAAGATCACACTTGATCTCTCTGTATGAAAACTTCAAGAAAGGAGACACAGAGACAGTTGTTGATATGTACAATAGGCTCAGTCTCATAATAAATGAGCTGAAGACCTTGGATAAGGTGATCACTATCACTGAGATCAATGACAAGATCTTAATGTGCTTCCCCAGCACATGGGACTCAACAATCTGGCCAATCAAGGATGCCAGGAGTCTCAATGAGATTACCACAGAAGCACTGTTGGGCAAGCTCAAATCTTATGAGTAGCTCATCAAATCCAGAGGAGCAGAACAGTCTACTTCATCTCCAGCAATAAAGAAGGAAAAGAACATTGCCTTTAAGGCTGCAGAAGAAGAAGGAAAAACTCCTGACAATGAGGAGATCATGAGTCTAATAGCCAAAAGATTTTACAAGATGGCTAAGAAAGACATCAAGAAAAAGTTATCCAGAAGCTATGACAAGCCAAGGTATGACAAAAATCATGCTAATGAAATTATATGTTTTGGTTGCAGGAAACCAGGACACATTGCACCTGATTGTCCAGAAAATCAAAACAAGAAGGACAAGAAGGAAAAGAGAAAAGAAAAGGAAGAAAAGAGAAACTCCATCAAATCTTCCTCCCAAAATCACAAAAAGAAAGGGAGAGGATTTGTAGAAAAATTCTGGAGTGAAACAGAATCTGAATCAGAAACTTCATCCTGCTCTTCTAATGAAGAAACAAAAGAAAATGACCAATGCTTAATGGCCATTTATGACTCAGACAGTGAGCCAGGATATGCTTCTTCATCCAGCTCCAATGATGATGAAGAAGAGAAGAATTTCTGCATGATGGCAATCAATGCCTCAGCCAATAATTCTGATGAAGAAAAATCAGAATCAGAAGCAGAAGATGATGCTGATCAGGTAATAGCTAACTTTGATTTTACTTCCATTGAATTCAAGGATGAATTCAAAGTTCTTTGCCTAGACTTAATTAAATCTGAGAAGGAAATAATCTCACTCAAACTTAAGCTAGCTGAAATGAATAACTTAAGTGAAGAAAATGCTACTCTTAAGAAAGAGTTGGCAGCCTCCAGAGAACATACTATTCTCACTGAGAATAAATTATCTGAGGCCAAGAGATTTGAAGAATCCCTAAATGGGAGAAGTATCAAACTGATGAACATCACAAGCACTGTCAATGCTAGACTCAATAACAAACTGGGCTTGGGTGCTTCATCAAATGAGCCACCTCTAATTAAGAATAACATCCTCTCTACACCCATAAAATTCGTCTCTGCTAATGGCAAAGAGGCTACTGAAGCCAATAAAGATGTTTCAAGCAAGAATATTAAGAATAAAAGAATTCAGAAGAATTCGTCGAACGGAGATCGACAAAAAGACTTCAATGTGTCGAACGGAGATCGACGAAAACTGAGAACAGACTTTCATTATAGTTATCATATGGACGGCGCTCGACAAAATCATGCACATTCGTCGAACGACGGTCGACGAATTTACCCAAATTTGTTGAACAGATATTATACAGAAAGTTCTAAGATTTCTAATTCTAAATATGCTAAAATTCCTTTTACTGAGTGGGTAATACCTCCAAGGAGATTCCACCCACAAGGCTATAAGGATCAGCCTGAAATATCCTTTATTTCTGAATTTTGTGGTAAGACAAAAGGACCCAAGGTAGTCTGGGTCAAAAACAACTAGTTTATTTTTCTGTCATTGCAGGTACACAGCTATCCAAGAATAAATGAAAAGTGGAATCTGGATAGTGGCTGCTCAAAGCATATGACAGGAAACAAGGCCAACCTAAACAACTACAAGGCAAAGCTTGGACCAAAGGTTGTATTTGGACACTCCAACTGTGGACAGACCAAAGGCTATGGAAAAGTCAAGGTTGGAGAAGTCACCTTCAAAGAGGTAGCTTATGTCAAGGGACTGAAGCACAACCTCATCAGTATAAGTCAATTATGTGATGAAGGTATCATGTAACTTTTAATAAATTGAATTGCCTTATTAAATCTACAGAGAATACTACTGTTTTATCAGGTATTAGGCAAGGTAATATATATTTAGTGAATTTCAATTCATCTACTTCAGAAGTTTGTCTATTTAGTGATGGAAGCGAATCTAGTGAACTTTGGCATAAGAGATTAGGACATGTAAACCTTAGGACCATTGCTAAACTATCTAAGGACAATCTTGTTAGAGGATTACCCTCAGGTTCATACAAGAAAGAAGGTCTTTGTAGGGCATGTCAACTAGGTAAGCAAACTAAAAATAGCTTTAAATCATTATCTAAAAGTGATTCACCTAGAATCCTATATTTGCTACATATGGACCTCTTTGTACCTATAGTAACAAAGAGTTTAGGGGGGAAGTCTTACACTCTAGTTATTGTAGATGACTTCTCTAGATTCACCTGGGTGTTCTTTTTGAGAAAAAAGTTAGATAACTTTACAGTTCTTACAGACTTTCTTAAGAGCATACAGATTGAGTACTCTACTGTAGTTGCATTGATCAGAAGTGATCATGGTACTGAGTTTGAGTCTCTTCTTATGCAAGAATTCTGTGAGATGGAAGGTATCAGGCATTGTTTCTCAGCTCCTAGAACTCCTCAACAAAATGGGGTAGTTGAAAGGAAAAATAGAACTCTAATTGAATCAGCAAGAACATTGCTTGCAGATGCTAATATGTCCCTATCCTTTTGGGCAGAGGCTGTTAGCACAGCAAATTATGTTCTGAATAGAAGTTTGATACACAAACTTAAGGGAAAGACTCCTTATGAATTACTTAAAGGGAAGAAACCTAAAGTTAACTATTTTAGAACATTTGGCTGTAGATGTTATATTCACAATAATGATAAGAAATACCTTAGGAAATTTGAACCAAAATTAGATGAAGGAATTTTCTTAGGTTATTCTCAAATCAGTAAAGCATATAGGATTTATAATAAATCCACTCTTAAAATAGAAGAATCTATGCAAGTCTCTTTTGATGAAACTAACATGTTTTACAAGGAGAAGATTCCTTCTACCATAGAAAATCTGTAGGTACCTATATTATGTGAGCAGCTAGATCAATTAGCTCTACATAAAGAAGGAATTGTGAATCTTGAACAGCAGAATGATGAAGAGAGTGAAGAAGAAAATTTCCCAGTTTTTGCTGAAAATTCAGAACAGACAACAGCAGATCATTTTTCACAAAATATAGCAACTGAACAAATTCCCCAAGTGGATACAATTGCTGAACCAACTCTAACTGTTGAACCCATCACAGTTAGGTACCATGCAATTTCACAAGTGATTGGAGATATTTCAGCAGGTGGTCAAACAAGGCATCATCTACATCAAAATCAGAGGCACACCTGCTTCCTATCACAAGTTGAACCTCAAACCATAAAAGATGCAGAACAAGATCCAAATTGGATTCTTGCAATGCAAGAGGAGCTCAACCAATTTGAAAGGAACAAGGTTTGGGATTTGATTCCAAGACCAAAGAACTATCCAGTGATTGGAACCAAATGGATCTACAGGAACAAGCTGGATGCAGAGGGAAATATTGTGAGAAACAAAGCTAGGATAGTAGCTCAAGGATACTCATAGGAAGAAGGGATAGACTATGATCAGACATTTGCACCAGTTGCAAGGTTAGAAGCAATCAGGATCTTCCTTGCATTTGCTGCATACAAAAGATTCAAAGTCTATCAAATGGATGTAAAGAGTGCATTCCTAAATGGAGAAATCAAAGAAGAAGTTTATGTGGAACAACCACCAGGTTTCATCTCTCCAACTCAACCCTCCTTTGTATTTAAGCTTAAGAAAGCTCTCTATGGTCTCAAACAAGCTCCTAGAGCATGGTATGAAACTTTAACTAGTTTTCTTTTGGAAAACAATTTCTGTAGAGGCATAGTAGACAAATCCTTATTTTACAAAGTACATAAAAATCAAACTTTGCTAGTTCAAATATATGTAGATGACATTATCTTTGGTTCTACTGATTCAAATTTGTGCAAAAGATTTTCCAATCTAATGCAATCAAGATTTGAAATGAGTAGTATGAGTGAGTTGTCATACTTCCTTGGTCTTCAAGTGAAGCAAACTCCAAATGGAATCTTCATATCCCAATCTAAGTATGCTAAGGAATTAGTGAAAAGATTCGGTATGTCTGATTCTTCCACCATGAAAACACCCATGCCCTCAAATGCTGTTGTTGTTAATGATGAATCAGGGAAACCTGTTGATTCAAAAGTATACAGAGCAATTGTTGGCTCACTACTTTATCTAACAGCTAGTAGACCTGACATAATGTTTGCTACATGTATTTGTGCTAGATTTCAAGTTAACCCCAAAGAATCTCACTTAATTTTATTAAAAAGGATTTTGAGATATATAAAGGGTTGCCCTAATCTAGGACTTTGGTATCCAACAACATCTGAATTTGAATTAACTGGATTCTCAGATTCAGATTATGCTGGATGCAGAGTAGATAGGAAAAGCACATCAGGAACTTGTCAGTTTCTTGGTGATAGGCTTGTGTCTTGGTTTTGTAAAAAGCAAACATTTGTGTCTACATCAACAGCTGAAGCTGAATACATGGCTGCTGGCAGTTGCTGCTCACAGATGTTGTGGATACAAAATCAGCTCCTAGACTATGGTATCAACTTAAATAAATCAACTATATTTTGTGACAATACAAGTGCAATATCTATAACACAAAATCCAGTTCTCCATAGTAGGACTAAACACATAGATATGGCACCACTTCCTTAGGGATAATGTGGATGAAAATAAAATCTGCCTACAGTTCATTTCTACTGATTTACAAAGAGCTGACATTTTCACCAAGCCCTTGGATGAAAAGAAGCACATCTTCTTTATAAATCAACTAGGAATGATAGATGGATATTCAATATGTTAAAAATTAATATTTCTATTTATCCCCTAAATTCGTCGAACGGAGGACGACGAATTTGAACCATTTGTCGAACGGCGGTCGACAAACCTGTTGACTTCAGAATCGATAAAGACAATTTCATTTGTCGAATGGTGGTCGACGAAAAGGATATTTTTGTCGAACGCTGTCTGACGGAGACCTAAAGTCTTTTCGACTTCTGTTTTTATTAGGTTTTTGCCGAACCCCGCTCCTCAAATGCGCTTCCTTCTCGGGTCTATATAATATCTTTTTCTATTTCGTAATAGATTGCGCCTACAGAAATCATTTCCCTCCAGTTCCTCTCTGCACTTGATCTTTCTCTCTTGTAGGTACAAATGGCGATTTCTCAAGCCGCGCTATATTCGATGAAGTTCGATGCCGGGTTTGACATCGACATGGAATCGTTCACTCAATCTAACCAAATCTTCAAGGATATTCTTCAACTGTTTGAAGAGCAGCAGTTAAAGAAGTTAATGAGCATGAGGATAAAGCCGCACACAGCAGAAATCAAGGAATGGTGTTTTACAGCTAAGCAGGAAGATGAAAGTCTGACAGGAACTATCTCAGGACACCAGGTCTCTCTTACCCCTACCATTTTAACTGAGGTTTTTGGTTTTGTTAATGGTGATGATGAAATAGAGCTCAGCTCTGTTGAAATTGGTGAAGCCCTGATTAAAATGGGTCATTCGACTGGAAACCTTAATCACCTGCTTAAGAAGAGCTTATCTGTGGAATATAAGTTTCTTTTTGATATAGTTGGCAAAGTATTGTTAGGGAAAACAACAGGACATGATTATATTAATAAGCACCAATTTATGTTGATGGTGGCCATCATGGAAAAGAAGAAAGTGAACTGGGATCAATCTTCTTTGGATTGATTAAGAAGAAGATTTCAAAGGAAAATGTCTGCTTTGGAAGTATTATAGGAATTGTTTTGCAGGAAAGACACCAAAACCTTATGGTCTCTCCCAAGGTGACCATTAATGCTAGCAAGAAGCTGACCTCAGCTCTCTTTGCTAAATGGGATAGGGTGTTTATCAAGAAGAACACAGAAGCAGTTACAAAGAAGAAAACTTTTGAAGGCACAAGGACTGATCTAGTCACTCCCTCACCCCTTCTAGAAGCTTCTTCTCCTCCTCAAAATATTTCCCCTGCACAATCTCCACCTCCAAACTCTCCCACACTCATTGATGACATTCCATCCTCATCTACACTTCTAACCACTCATACTTCTCCACCTCCATCTCCAATGCATGATGACTATCATTCACCCATCCATCACTCTTTCCCCATTCATTCTGACATCCCTCAACAACATGCAAATGTTGCAAACATTTTTGTACCAACTTCTATTCCTTCCACTTCTCAACCATCTTCATCTCATCCACCTGAAATGCTATTTCTACATTTCCACACTGTTGCAGATCAAATTCTTGACTATATTCTTCCCAAGATTGATCAAATCCTGGATGCAAAACTTTCTCCAGTCTATAACATTCTTTCTACTCTTGACTCCACATTGGATGCAAAAATTGCTCCAATTCTTCAAGCAATCTCTGAACTATCTTCTACTATATCTTCAATTCATTCCTCTATCTCTGTCCCTTCTTCTAGGGGCCTAGATTCAGGTCTCCCTGAAGCTAGGCAGGGGGAAATGCCTCATGAAGAAGTTCCAGAAGCTCAAATTTTAGAGGATACAGTTTTTGATACAGATACAGTTTTTTCTGAAGAGGATACTGAAGAAACAGTTCAAACTTCTGATGTAGATATATTTGAAGAAGCTCCAGAAGTACCAATCATAGAAAAGTTAAATAATATCTATATCCATCCCTCCCTAGATATTATTTCCTTATTGTCTAAGTTCAATCCTATTTACTCTAATCTGCCAAAACATCATAATTATCTTAGAGCAATTGTTCCTTATACTGCTCCAATTGACAAAGTTTTGTTGAAAAAGATCATTAGCAGTTTTGCAATTCAAAGGGCAGTTCCAGCCCTTGTTCCAGTTCCAGTTCAAGTTCAAGATCTAGCAGAAGTATCAGTTATTATTTCAGAAGAAAGTTTCAAAGGCTTTGTTGTTCCAACTTTTGTCTTTGATGAATCACCTATTCCAGACTTTGATGAAATCTGGAAAGCAGAGGATGAAGCTTATGAAGCTGAAGTGCAAAGAATCAAAGCTCTTAAAATGATCAATGATTTATATGATAATCCAATTCCTTCTTCTGACTCTAATGAAGAAGATAATGATAGTGATTCTGATGACACATTATCAAGGAAAAATAAATAAATGAAAAGCAAAGTCAAAGGCTGTTCCCAAACCTCCAAATCCTGAGAATGATATCCCTTATTATGTTCTTCATAACATTACTCTTGACAAAGATACACCACATTGGATGAAATTCTCAAGGAATGAGAATAAAAGAAGATGAGGAAAACTGGTTATTATTCTGTCAAACCTGTCAAATATAACCATCCTCCTCCTCCTCCTCCAGCAGCAGGCTCAGCAGCACCATCATCCTTCTCCCAGAAGCCCAGCTCTCAGTACTCAAGGAAATCTGGTAGTTCCAGTGGATCTCAAGTATCAGGATCAGCCAGTAATCCTCCTTCTAAGAACTCAGCAGTTTCTTCACAAGAAAGTCCAGTCATTATTTCACCTCAAATATCTTCAGAATACATGCTTCATATTTCTGATGGATCTTTTCACAAGATCAAAAATTCTCAAAGTAATCTTCAAGATCAAGTTGACATTTCAGAATATGTTCCCTATCTTCCAGATTCTGAAGAGGAAAGATTATCTCAAATGGCAAGACTCAAAGAAACAATTGCTTATGCCCGGATTAACAAAGCAAAATCAGAAGGTAAAGATTTTACAAACATTTCTACCATGTCTGATTACAGAAGGAAAGAGCTTGACAAGTACAATTCCAAAAAATTATTCAATGCTGAAGAATATCTTGAGAAGCACCCAGAAGCTTTTGTCCCTCATGTCAAATCTCAGACTGTTATTGGTGCTCAAGATCTCTACATAAGCAAGAAGAAGTCTGGAGATCCAAACAGGATAATCATCTTCAAACCTCCAACAGCAAAGAAGTAAAAGAGGTTCAGACTTATTTATTTTTGTTGTTGTTAAACATTTTGATTGTAATGAACTCAGAGCACTATCTTTATTCAATCTGCTGAAATGAATTTTCATTCTGTTAGATACATATATTTTATGCTCTGCTGTTTATATTTTCTATTGTATTTATTTGATTAATTGTCAAATAGTATCCTAACCCAAATAGGGGGAGATTGTTGGAACAACCCTATTACTGTTTTGGGCTAGGATCACTATGTTTTAACTAAGGATCAAGTTGACCCCATTGTATAGCTTAAGGGTCAAGTCTTTATGCTGATTGATTAGCTAGAACTTAAGGAATATTTAAGTTCCCAGCTTTCGACAAATGGCGAGTGGCGTTCGACGAATGTCTAGCTTCGTTCGACAAATTCTTCTCAGCAGACTGAAGAATTATAGCCAGATCCAGTGCTCGACATTCTCTGAGCAGCGTTCGACAAATGGCAAGCAACGTTCGACGAATTCCAGCCAGAGCTCGACAAATTCTATATTAAAGCTCAGTTCGACAAATACAAGTCCAGATTATTTATATCAGTTATTTTGTCAACTCTCTGAACACAGATCGACGACCTTAACAGATCTATTCAAGTACTTTTGGACGTATTCAGTCAGTTTAGTAAGAATATCTTATTCATTTATTATATTCTTTTATTCCTTCTATTCCAAGACAAGAATCGCCATTGACATTTAATGTTACAGCATCTTTCACGACAAAGGAATCAAAAAGGACCTTCCAAAATCGTTTTGGTGGCTGTTACAGTTCAAAGAAGGATTTAAGCCAGAATAATATATTCCTTAAAGGCAGATGATTTGAATTTCAAAATAAAAAAAAATCTATCACAGAAGAAAGGATATATAAAAACAGTCGTATACTCCTTTACGACAAAAAAAACTTACACAGTTATTTTTAAGTTTCTCAGAAATACAGTTCTGTAGAACAACAAGAATACAGAAGGATTAGAGAAAGGAGAGGAAAAAGAATAAACACATACAGAGAACATATACTTTCAGTCTTCTTCTTCCAAAAGGCAGCATCTTCATCTCTCTGAGAACAATATTCATTCTCTCAGATCTGCTGCAAGTTCAAATCTTCGAAAGAGCAACAACAATCTGAAGATTTACTTCTTCCAGATTAATCTGCTACAGAAGATTTATGTTTTAGTGAAAGCTTCATCCTCAAGCTGTCAACAACTCCAAACAGACAGGGGGAGCTTTCATCCTCAACATCCTTTGTCTTCTCTCAGAAATATTGACAGAGAAGAACACTCTAAACCATCTTACCTTATCTTGTACAGGGTTAATTCTCCCTTCAAAAGTTTATACAGTGGTGGCAAGACACCTTATCAAAAAATCCTTGTGTGGTTTTTAAGCACCTTATCAAAAGCTTATTGGTGTGTGGACACCTTATCAAAAACCCCCTGGTCTTGAGCACCTTATCAAAAGCTCTGTGGTGTGTGGACACCTTATCAAAAACTCCTAGTGGATATCCTACCAGCTGTGGTAGAAGAGTAGACGTACCCAGATTTATTGGGGAACTACTATAATTCCTTGTGTCCCCTGTGCTTGTGATTTTTTCTGTATTGTTTCTGTGCTGTGTGCTTTTCTTTATTCAAATTATATAACACACTTTGCATTACACACATATATACATCAGTATTTTAATTCCGCTTTAAAAACTAATAAAAAGTTTTAATACCCCCCTAGAGTAACTTAAGATCTAACCTCCACTTTCAGGTGGCTCCAACTGGAGTCCCCTTGATCTCTTTTGGTCGCATTAACAGGGATGTCTCCCGCCTCCATCGGTCAGAATTGATAGCTAACCTCCATATGTCGATGGCGCTGACTACTATAAACCAAGTGCAGGAAGATGCGACACATATTGGAAGAGACCGAGCGGCTAACAACCCTTGATCGTCTTTTTACTTTTGCTTTGATTTGGACTTGTAACATTTGTATTATAATAATTTTTCCTGCAGACAATGTCAGTCACTTTTAATATATGTTTTAATGTTGTTTTTAATTACATCTAAAATGTCTGTGTTGAATGCTTCTTGGAGGTTAGCGCGATTAGATCTTAGGTACTCAATATCTGTGCTGAATGAATTCCTTCTGAGCTTAAGTAAATTGAATGTGTGGTCTGATAACTAATCGTGCGGTCAAGCTATTTTTACCTTCATTAAGGTTTCCCATGGATTTCTATAAATAAGGTTGAGCAGGGAAGAGAAATGAAGATTTTGTTGATGCGGATGAAATACAAATTCAGGCGATCTCCAATCATGGTACCCGCGCGAGTAAATATGATATAGACCTTTCTAACTGCTGCTTATAAACCATCATGGTTGTCGAAGTCAGAATATAGGGAATTCTAGCCAAACATATGATCTAGACCCAGATGATCGTGTGACAACCGCGAGAAGATGAAGGGATTAATACTCGGGCTGAAAGATTGATTGCCATCCCCATAGACCACTTTGACTTTGGCTTTGGTTTTCCTCTCCCCTGGGAGGTCATTACAATCTTTGACCATTACAGAGTGGTTCCCGGTCAGCTGTTACCAAATTCAATTGCTGACATATTTTCCTTCATCGCATATCTGTGGTCAGAGCGAGTTCTTTTTACAATGGACATCTTCCAAAGTGTCTTTATCGTGCGGGCACTAAAAGAAGGAAAGTAGAAAGAAGACATTAAGCGCCTTGTTGGAACCGGGATTCGGCCCAACGAGGAGTTCGGACCCCAAAGATGGGTGCAACTCGCGCTTACTAATCCCTCGGAGCAACTTGAATGAAGACTTGGAAGCTAGACCCTTGGCGACAGTGTGGAGGTCCCACCACACACCCGGAAGATCTTAGAGCACTTCCCCTCCCAAGCCAAAAGCTGAAGCCGGGCACATTGGAGAGCTCTGAGAACACTAACCAAAGATGACCTGAGCAGAGAGAAGCCCAAAAGAAAACCTCCCTCCAAATGTGCCCTTAGGGTCTTATTTATAGCTTTTCTGAACTGGTCTGCTGATACCGGGATTCCACCATTTGGTTTTACTAAACGCACCCCAATTTGGTCTGCTAACAGCCAAATTCCGCTGTTTCGAAGGGCTACTGGCTGCCCACCAGAGGCAGAAGGGTAATTTCACCTCCTTACCCCCCTGGACGAGTGGCCTGCGAGAGCGCCAGTCGCGAGTCTTCTCGCGAGTCTTGCTCGCAAAACTTCCCTAGGCGAGCAGCCCGCGAAGGCACTGCTCGCCTTCCTTCTGACGACAACCACCCAGGCTAGGCCTCGCATTCTCCCCTGCAACATCTCCCAGGCTCGCCTTGTCTATATCTCGCGACTCCTTAGTGGCGAGAAGACCACTTCCTGCCTAATTTACTCATCTCCAGTCCTTACCCCATCAGGCGAACGCGGGGCTGTACACAATCCTCGCTCTTTGCGAGATTGCTCTAAGCTCGTAAAGAATCATCCAACCACGGGTGTTCGCCGGCGACTGCTGATCTGTCGGGAATCTTTCAGTGGGTCCCACCTCACAGCTATAAATACCACCCAAGTCGGGGTGACGCACACCATTATTCTCTCTTCCTCTTTCCTCACCTCCTTCTACTGTAGCTGCCGGAAAATGCCTCTTTTCGAAGAACTTCGAGCATGCCTGAAGGCATCCAAGGCGGGCGAGCTTTCTACCATGGCCAATGCCGCCTCCTGGATGACCCGTCGGACCGCTCCTCCTTTGCCCAAGATGAAAAAGGCGAAGTCAGCCCGCCTTCCCCCAGGGGAGGATGGGATTGTACTGCTGGACTCTTCTCCTGACACCTGGCCCACTGGGGAGGTAAAACCTATCCTTCTCGCTTACCTTCTCATTTGATTTCACTAAACCTTTCCTGAATGCAGGGCCCCACTCCTATCGATAAGGGCGTGGGCGAGGGATTAACCGGGGCTCACCCCGATCCTCTGGCGAGGACTGACCTCGCCAACGAGCAAGCTGCGAGTAAGTTACTTGTTCTTACCTGCCAAGCTTAATGTCCTAACTGATGGTCTCTTCATTCTCCTTCTTACATCCTCCCCCCATGCAACCCCAGGTCGTCAAAACTCGCGACCCCAGTCGCCGATCCCCCCTGACACAACCCTTAACACCCCGGGGTTCCATCCCTTGAGGGGGGAGGGTTTCGGTGGCTCGCGACCAACCACAGCCCTTCCTGCCGACGACGTGACGCACCACATTGGTCTAGGGAAGTCCGTCTCGCTTTCCTTCAACAATCTTTTTCAGGGTCATCCTAATACCTCTCGCCCGCCTCCTGGTAAGGATTCTGCTGCTTCTTAAGAGAAAGATCGCTCTCTGCGATAATAAGAAAAGGCTTCGCTAACTGTTAATGCTGTTTAGATTTGCTTGCAGGTGATTCAGAGACCCTCCCCACCGACTCTGACTTTGGGGAGGAGGAGATGTAGCCCCTTCCTTTGCCGGATCAAATGGATGATTTCCTTGGCGACCCGCGAGACTCCGAGACCATGAAGAGGCGAACTTCATAATTGTTTCAGAAGCAAGGGCGAATACTGCAGGACCTTCACATCCAGGAGAAAAGGGATATAGAGATTGTCGAGGAGCGGCACGCCTCAATATTGGATGAGTGTGCGCAGCTCCATGCCGAGATGCCGCAAGACCCTAGCAAGGAGGACACCTCCCCGGGGACGCACCTTGCGCGAGTGGATGATTATGCTCGCTTGATTCAACGCGAGGCTCACGCCGTCCGCGCATATCATTACCCTAGGTTTCCGCCGCGGTCAGGAGTGCGAGGTTGAGGTAGGTGGAAATGGATACAATACTAATCCTCGCTCGCACTCCTCCTCTGCCCGGCAAGACCCCCGATAATGCTTGAAAACTTGTTTAATCATGCTGGACAATCTCGCGAACCTTTTTACCTTTTTACTAACTATTTCTCGCCCGCTATCGGGGCTCTCGCGTACTTATTATTTATTATGCGACATAATTGCTCGTAATGCTCGCTATCTATCTTTTATTTCCGTTTTCTTTCTCGTTGTTCTCGTATGCAAACCTTGTTTATACTAATCTCGTAAGCTGGTCTCGCTCGCTAATGCACCTGGGCCTACCTTATGTTCTCGCACGCAATCATCATATGGGGTTTTGCCTAACCGCACCCCCCCCCCCCCCCCCCCCCCCGCCACTTCGACTTATTTCCCGCGCTTTTCATTTTCTATAAATAGGTCCCAGCGTGGAAACTCACCCACCGCATTTATCACTTGCTCTTCTTCTTCCTCCACCTACGAGATCTCGCGTTCTCTCCCTCGCGCTTTTTGTTCTTCTTCTCACAGGTTTCTTCAATGGTGGGAGACGCTAGCAAGGCTGAAGGTCGGCTGAAGTGTGACTGGGCCTTTACCCACCATACTTTCTTCAACTTTAACCTAACCGAGGAAGAATACCTCACCGCCACTGCCGACTTTATCCTGCCGGGGTTCGCCGCTCGCTGCCCTAGCAGGGATGATGTAATCAACGTCCCCCTGAAGGATGAGCTTGTCATCCCTACCGCCCACTTTGGTGTTGGCCTGCGCCTGCCTCTATGGACAGAGGTTCGCCAGGTACCTGTTGATCTCGCTTACTTTCATCTTGCCGAAATTTAAACTCTTGCTTGCTTCTTTATGACCTCACAATTTTGCTCGCCAGGTGCTAAAACACTTTGGCGTGATATTGGGTCAGCTGACCCCCAATGTTGTGGCCGTCATCGTCGCGTTCGTGTGCTATATGCGAGAAGAACGCATTGAGTTCAACTTACCAGTCTTCTGGAAGTTGTTCTCCTTCAGGGACTACAAGGAGGGCCCTGCTTACTTCGTGGGCTCGCAGGTCAAGGTCATCGAGACCGTCAACAAGAGCCACTACTGGGCTCAGAAGTTCCTTTTCGTCAAAGGGAACTTCGGAAACGTTCCCTTCTCGCCGATCCAGCATGGCGAGAGCACCTACCGCCTCCCGTCTCTCGGCGGCCATGATGCTGCTCTGTTCCAGTTCTTCAACAAGAAGAACTTCGAGGTGGTCCATCTCCGCCGAAACCTCAACTCACTGGTTCTCCCCGGGGAGGGTATGTATCACGCTCGTTCATCTATCTCTTCTTGAGGCTTTCGCTGACTATCTCTAACTATTAAACCTTTACATGTGAGTGAGACCTCCCCGTCCATCCTACTTACGCGAGCAATAGGTCAATTTCTGCGGGCCTTGCTCTCAAGACCATGGGAGCGGATGCCTGCCGTGAGATTCCCCGCCCTACTGCTCCGCCTAGCAGGAAGAGGGCTGAGTCCTCTGGCCGCAAGGATCCCTCTTTGCATCCCTCGCAGAAGAAGAAGAAGAAGAAGGATCCCCTCCCATCTGGTAAGGGAAAGGGGAATGTTGAGGCCTCCTCGAGCGGGATCTCCCCGACTGGCCTTTCCGCGGAAAGGGAGGCCAGCGAGCCGGTCGAAGAGGTCGCCAGGACCTCCTCTCTGCCAGTGCCGATCAACCACTGGAACTTTGGTCTCGGCCAAAGGAAGAAGGATGATGCCAGCGAGCACCTATTATTCTGGAGCCCCGAGGTCAACAGGGCCTCAATCTCCACCCTTCTTCCCTCTTGGGTGGAGCAGGCGACCGTCAATGGGCAGGCATTCTCGTTCTCCTATGAGCTTTATGGTCGCGAGGATGCCTCAGTTTTCAAGACTGAGACCGCGCGGACCCTGGCATATGAGAGCGCGCGAGCCCAGCTCCGTTCCTTGGAGCTCGCCCATATGACCGGACGTCGATGCCTTCAACTGGAGCGCCATAACAAGGAGCTCAGGCTCGCCTACAAAAACTCCGCCGTAGAGATCGCGAGTCTAAAGGAGAGGCTGCTCACCTCCGACGAGCTTCTCTCCGACCATCAGGATGGAATGGTAAGTCTTCGAGCTCTCGCCTTCTTCCTTTTCTAGCATAGCGCTTCCCCTGGCTTAACCCCTTTCTTCTTTATAGGATGTCGAGACCGCTAGGGAGCTTCGCACTCGCGTCTCCAGCCTGGAAAAGGAGTTCACTGGGCTGAAGGCTTATAACCAAGAGTTGGTCCTCTCTGTCCTCCCCTCGTCCCCTCGACGCTTGAAGGATGAACAGTGAGCCAGGGAGGAGGAATCGCGAGAAGCCTCTGTCACTGCGGCCCGGTACATCTTTCGGGCTCTGCAGGGAGCTGGCCTGCTGTCTGCCGAGGCTGCCGACCTGACGATTGAGGATGTGGTCCCGGAGCTGTTCGTGCCAGCCCCACCGCCTGTGCACAGCAAGGATGAGCAGTCCACCGACGATCTCTAAAATTTGTAATTTTATTTTCTTTCTATTTTTTGGCTGGCGAGATTGTCGTGACATCTGTAATTGACTTTAATGAAATAGAAATGAAAATTATGTCCACTTGTTCATTGTATTCTCGCTTTCTCTGTGTGTTTTTTTCTCGCATTCATATTACTCTTTACGCCTTTGTTATCGTATTCACCGTGCTCGTGCCTGCCTACCGCGTAGTCGCCCAGCTTCGGCACAGAACTCATACTCATTACCGCCTCCTCGCCCTTTTTGCCTACCTTAGGGTCGCGGTTTTCAGGATCAGCCCTTCAAGTCTCCATCTCGCGGGGAGTGAGCCTTCCACCCTTTTGACTTCGGCGAGCGAGATCCCTATATGGCCTCTCATACTGTTCTCGGGGATTTGAGTGATCCTTTCTACACCCATCTTTTATGTCGACGAGTACTCGGCTTGCCCATCTGCGGTGGCTACTTTTCTGACTTCCCCTTCTATTTTCTGCGAGGACTCTATTTCGCGGGAGGCCTCTGCCCTTAGCACATGGGATGAGCTCCCCCTTCCCTTGCTATGCGAGGTCATCCCTTCTCGCCGAGCAAGATGACCCTTTTCTGGTAACCTTGCCAGCCTCTCCGTGAGATCAACCTGACCCACCAGCTAGTGAGAGCCCGACAGGGGGATCATCCGGGCCATTCCACCACCAAACTTACTTACTTGTCTGCCTCTCCGAGAGGTCAACCTGACCCACCGACTAGTGAGAGCCCGACAATGGAATCATCCGGGGCATTCCAGCACCAAACTTACTTACTTGCCAGCCTCTCCGTGAGATCAACCTGACCCACCGGCTAGTGAGAGCCTGGCGGCGGAATCATCCGGGGCATTCCAATACCAAACTTACTTACTTTCCAGCCTCTCCGTGAGATCAACCTGACCCACCGGATAGTGAGAGCCCACTAGCAGAATCATCCGGGGCATTCCAGCACCAAACTTACTTACTTGCCAGCCTCTCCATGAGATCAACCTGACGCACCGGCTAGTGAGAGCCCAGCAGCGGAATCATCCGGGGCATTCCAACACCAAACTTACTTACTTGCCAGCCTCTCCGTGAGATCAACCTGACCCACCGTCTAGTGAGAGCCTGACAGCGGAATCGTCAAGGTTAGAAATGTTTTAAATCGTCCCCACTCCGAGCTCGGCCGAGAGGTATCCCATCCACATCTTGGAGGTGGTACCCTCCCAACTTGAGTACTTCACTTACAATGTAAGGTCCCTCCCAATTGGGATCAAGCTTACCTATCGCGGCCCCTCTCCCAGCCGCATCAACCTTCTTCAGGACCAAGTCCCCTTTCTCGAACTATTTTACTCTGATATGCTGGTCAAAGTATCTGGCCATCCGCCTCTTGACCTCCTCCTACCGAATGGTGGCGAGATCCCGGAGTTCCTCCACCAGGTCCAAGGATAACCTTTGCTCCTCTTCATTCTCTACCCGCCACTCGTTATCACCTTCCCCCACGGCGACTACCCTGGGAGACTTCGCCTCGAATTCTATAGGAAGCACGGCCTCAGGCCCATGAGAGAGTTTGAAAGGGGTATCCCCGGTGGCCGTGTTTGGAGTAGTTCTTAAGGCCCAGAGGACCGAGGGTAGATGCTCTACCCAATTTCCCCTGAGGTTCTCGACCCTCTTTTTGAGCAAATTCACGATTATTTTTTTTGCTGCCTCCACCTGCCCCTTGCTCCTCGGGTGGTGGACCGACACAAACCGAAGATCTATGCCGAGCTGGGTGCAGAAGCTGGCAAACTCATCGCTGGCAAACTGCGGCCCGTTGTATTTCACTATGGCCAGTGGAAGTCCGTGCCTGCAAATTATTTCACCCCATACAAAATTTCTCACTACTTGGGATGTTACCTTAGTGAGCGCCTTCACCTCCAGCCACTTGGAAAAGTAGTCGATCATTACCAGCAGGAACCTTCTCTGACCACTTGCCTGGGGAAGGGACCAACCAAATCTAACCCCCATATTGCGAAGGGCCACGGAGGTGTGAAGGTCCATAGCCTCTGAGCTGGGAGAAGCTGGAGTGGAACATAGAGCTGACACTTGGAGCACTTCTTTGCGAACTCCACCTCCTCCTTGGTGAGGGTGGGCCAGAAATAACCTTGCCTCAGCACCCTTCCTTCCAATTTCCTGCTCCACGAGTGCCTGCCACACTCCCCCGAGTGGATCTCCTCCAAGACCCTTGGGACCTCCCCCTCTGCTACACAACGGGCGAGGAGTCCTGAGAGGGTCTTAAGATATGGCTCACCTGCATGCATTGAGTAATAGGTAGATTTGTACCTGAGTCATCGCTTGTCCACCTCCCCTTCGGGGAACTTCCCCGATGTTAGGAATGTGACGATGGGACTCATCCACGACTCTTGCTGGTTTATCTCCATCATCTCTTCTTCCTCGATGGATGGTCAGAAGAGTTCCGACACCGTCCCTCCTGCTTGGGGACCAAACTTGGCTAGAAGGTCAGCCGGGGTGCTCTCCTCCCTCGGCACATGCTTGATGGAGAAAGTGCGGAACTGCCCGATGACCCCCTCGACCTTCTCCAGGTAGCGCTGGAGGGTTGGATCCTTTGTCTCGAACTCCCCCCTAATCTGGCACGACACCACCATGGAGTCCGTCGAGACCTCCACGTCTTGCACACCCAACTCCCAGGCCAGCCGCAGGCCTGCCATCACCGCCTCGTACTCAGCCTGGTTGTTGGTGATTGGGAAATGAATGTTGATGGCCTACTCAATCCTTGTCCCTTGGTGGCTCACCAGGATAACTCCTCCTCCAAAGGAGTGCTTCCCTGATGCCCCATCCACTAACATCTTCTAAGCCTCTGAGTGGGGTGCCTCCTACTCCTCCACCTCGGTCACATAGTCCGCCAGGAAATCTGCCACCGCCTGTGCCTTTATTGATAGCCTGGGTACAAACGAGATATCAAACTCGCTCAGTTCCACAGACCACTTAGCTAACCTTCCTGAGTGCTCTACCCCTTCCATGATGTTGCGAAGGGGGTGGTCGGTCACCACCTTGATTGAATGTGCATGGAAATAAGGCCGGAGCTTCCGGGCCGACACCACCAAGGCGAAGGCCAACTTCTCTAGGATAGGGTACCGGAGCTCCGCCTTCCTCAGCACTCGGCTGACATAGTAGATTGGAAGTTACCTTCTGTCTTCTTCCCGGATCAGCACTGAACTTACTGCCTCGGATCCTACCCCCGGGTATAAGGATAGATCCTCCAACTGCTTTGGCCCCTGAAGCAAAGGAACCTGAGTGAGCTGCCCCTTCAATGCTTGGAAAGATTCCTCACACTCTGAGGTCCATTTGAATTTTTGATTCCCTCTTAGCACCTTGAAGAAGGGTGCACACTTCTCTCCCGCCAAGGAGAGGAATCTACTGAGCCCGACCAACTTCCCCGTGAGGCGCTGAACCTCCCTGACATTTCTTGGCGATCCCAGTTTCATGATGGCCTTGAATTTATCTGGATTAGGCTCCACCCCGACTGGGGTAAGCAAGTGACCTAGGAACTTCCCCCGGCTAGCCCCGAAGACACACTTCTGGGGATTAAGTTTCATTTAGTACTTCCGCAAAGTCCCAAAAGTCTCTCCGAGCTCCTGGAGGTGGGATTCGAGGTCTCAGCTTTTGATCATGAGGTCATCTACATAGACCTCCGGGTTCTTTCCTTTCTATTCTCAGAAGACCCTATCCATCATCCGTTGATACGTTGCCCCTGCGTTTGTTAGCCCAAAGGGCATCATTTTATAGCAATAGCACCCATCCCCTGTAATGAAGGAGACATCCTCTTTGTCGGGGGGGGGGGGGGGGGGGGGGGGGGTGCATGCGGATTTGATGATAATCTGAAAAAGCATATAAAAAGACATCATAGAGAAACCGACGGCTGAATCAACCAGCGCATCGATTCTAGGCAAGGGGTAGTGAAAGTGCACAGTGTGTCTCTAAGAATCCTCTAGAGGGGGGTGAATAGAGATTTAAATTTTATTTCTATCCTAACTGTGAAAACAATAAAATTAATCTAAGGATTTATGCTCACAAAAGAACTCAGGCAAAATAAAATTGTGCTAGAATAAAAAGCAGAGACAGTAGAATAAACTAGCTATAGAGACAGCACAGAAAATTGACAACCAGAAGACACACAGATTTTTTATAGAGGTTCCCCAAAATGTGGGTACTCCCCTCTTCTACCACGTGGTAGGGATGCACCAATGTGCCTGAGTCTTTTGATAAGGAGACTCTAAGAACCACTGATCTTTTGACAAGGAGATCATGAACCACCAGATCTTTTGATAAGGAGATCTTGAACCACCAGATCTTTTGATAAGGAGATCTTGAACCACTGAATTCTTTGAAGAGGGATTAATAAAACTTTTTTACAGAATGAGAAAGTAGGAGAAGAAAGAAGGTTGTAGGAATTATGTTCTCAAAATTATTGAGAGGACTGTATGAAGAACAGCCTATTATGTTCCACAGAATCTGCTCTTGATTAGCCCCTGCTTTAAAAAGTGATGAATTGCAGGTGCTTTGTATGTCAGATCCATTGTGCTTCTGCTGATTGAGATCTGGCTGCTATGAGATTATGATGATGAGCAGCTTTCAGATCCTCTGTTCTATTAGATGAAGATCAGCTGAGTTTTTCTTTTCTTTTCTCTTTTCTATGTTGGAGTTCCTGAGAGAGAGAGAAGAGGAAGCCCTAGCAAGAAGAAGAATAGCCCATGGTGATTAATGATCTCTTTGTTTCTATCTTCTCTTCTCCTTTTATTCTCTCTATTCAATTTCAAATTTCTTTCCCTTTCTGGTATGCCTTGAAAAGGTAATCTTCTGATGACATTCTCTTTCTTTTCATTTTAATTCTCGACCCATCCACCTACAAGGAATATGGTTCCAAGAAACCTTTTGTGTTCTTCTTTAATGCTCCTTTCTATTTTAGGCAATTATTGAGCCGTTGGGGAACGGTCTTGAAGGATGTGGGCCATGAAAGAAGGATTAGAGCGACACCTGAAAAGATATACTTTTACTTACTGTATTCAACGTAGCGTCGAATTCATTTCTTATCTAATCGACGTAACTTCGAGTTCTTGTAGAAGTAGCTTCGATTTCATCTCTGCTCTGATTGAACTCTGCGAGTCGTCGTTACGTCAACATCTTATTGACGTGTACGTCGAGTTGATCTGCCTAGCTCTAAACTTCATCTACTGTGTCGAGATGAAGTCGATGTTGCATCGACTTTAGATGGCTTCGACAGATGACATCTTCTGCGTCGAGTTGAAGTAGAAGCTGCGTCGACTTCACTAGTTACTCCAACAAGTCCTTGAACTCTACGTCGACATTCATTCGACATAACGTCGACTTGGGTTACTTCGACAGAGGGGTTGAATCACATGTACTTCTAGTCAGAGCAGCATCGATATGGACTCGATGTTGCGTCGAATTCTATTCGACGCAAATATTAACTTAGCCCAATTTTGCTTCCCTTGATCTGGTCCTGATACCCTATGTTGAATATGACATCCTAAGACATCTAATAACCAGATTACCCTCACTATACAATGGGTAATTTACTCCTAGAGGATAAAATCACTTTTAGTTAATTTGTTAAGTTAAATCAAGGGTTTTTCCCAACAATCTTCCCATATTTATCTTAACAAATTTTACATATTGAATAAAGTGATTTTACTTATTCTTTTGTATACACAACACACTACAACAAACTGCACTTATAGTAAGGACCTAAATCGTTACAGTAAGTGCCAAAAATCGTTACAAAAACTCTTTGGTAACGAAAAAAACTTTAAGTAACGGTCCTCCTCTATAGCTCGACGCTAAAGGTTCTTGTAACGAATGTATGCATGTCGTTACAAATAAATTAATTGTAAGAAATGATACTTTCTCACCAAAAAGAGATTCTTCCTCACAATAAATTGGTCACAATAAATATTATTTCGTTACGAATGTTTTTTTTTTCCTCACAAAAAAACAGTTACGATTAAAACTATTTCGTTACAAATGTTTTATTTTTCCTCACTAAAAATAAACTAACTTCGTCACAATAAAGTATAATAAACATTATTTCGTTACAATAGATTAAACAATAGTAACGAAAAAATCGTTACATTTGTTTTCCATTCTTCTTACTACAGCCAATTCATTTATATATCAAAAATATTCCATTTCTATTTTTTGTGTACCTGAGATTTTATTACAAATAATAATCTTTAAAGCACACATATATTTAATATTTCGTAACAAGATCAACATGTACTTATTCACACAAAAACGTATTACATAGAGTACAAGTTATTATCATCTCTTCTAAAATAAAACAATATTACATTACAAGATCACATATTTCTAATAAATTTTCCGTCATTTTTCGAAAAATGAATCGTCCATCACTTTCTGACTAATGAATCTTTCGTCACTTGTCGGTCAATGCTCGAGCACCCTACAAATAAAAGAGACCAATTAAGAACACAGATTGATGGTTGAGAGAATTTACTTTGAACTGCAACAAAAGAACACAGATGTCAAGCATACAAACATATTAAGAAAGATGACTGATTAAAACAAAATTCAATCTAATCAATAAACCAGAATGCCTTAAGAGTTGGATTTAAACAAAACTCTTAATATTTATTTCACGGACACAGACAGACACAGTATCTCCAGTGGATCCAGGAAATTCAAGAAATTGAGAACTATGACAACAAATAAAAAACAAACGGAAAAGAAAGATGCAAACAAAAATGTATAAACACCTGTGGATTAGTCTGCATGCCCGTAGTTTTAGTTAACGACATTGGTGACACACCATGAAAGTAAGGTACTTGAATGCTAGTGGCCTCAGTTGTACCCTGCAACATCATATTCAAATTAATGAATTCAACTGGAAAATTGATGGTGTGAT